>CM042674.1:11214086-13714086 GCA_023638005.1 Forsythia suspensa | reverse complement strand
GCCACCATGAATTCACTAGAACCTCAAAACCTGTCAAAACAACACATCAGGCGATTCACATTGCAACACGTGTCCTTTTTTCCACGTGTCATCGTTCCATTCGTCAATACCTTCCACCTCGACTCCATCTGGTTTCATAAAATTCCCCATTTCCGCCCAATTCCACTCTCCAAGCTTCATCTCATCTGGTTCAAAAATGGCGACCCGGAATACGCTATTTCGGTTGGGGATATACCTATCCCTATTTCTGCTAAATGCAGTTCAATCTCAATCGGCAGTGGCGAGTATAGATCTGGGGTCCGAATGGCTGAAAGTCTCCGTGGTCAACTTGAAACCGGGTCAGGCCCCGATTTCGATCGCGATCAACGAAATGTCGAAACGGAAAACCCCTTCTCTCGTTGCTTTTCATTCTAATTCACGGTTAATTGGCGAGGAATCGCTTGGTCTCCTCGCGCGTTACCCAACCAAAGTCTATTCCCACCTCCCGATTCTACTCTCTAAACCCTTTAACTACACGCAGAAATTTCTCCGGTCCCTGTATCTTAGTTACGACATTACCCCGGACGAAACCCGGGACGTTGCGGTGTATAAAACGGAGGAAGAGGGAGGAGAGTTTAGTAAATTCACCGCGGAGGAGATGGTGGCGATGATATTGAAGTATGCAATGGGGCTCGCGGAGAATCACGCGAGGAGTAGTGTTAAGGATGTGGTGATCACGGTTCCCCCCTACATGGGGGTAGCTGAGAGGAGGGGGCTGTTGACGGCCGCCGACTTGGCTGGGATCAATGTGCTGGCTTTAGTCAATGAGCATTCCGGGGCAGCCTTGCAGTATGGGATTGATAAGGATTTTTCGAATGGGACTAGGCATGTGATGTTCTATGACATGGGGGCCAGCAGTACTTATGCTGCCTTGGTTTATTTCTCGGCTTACAATGCCAAAGAGTTTGGAAAGACCACATCTGTTAATCAATTCCAGGTGAGTTCTTTCATGTATTTTTATTCAATTTCTGTACTTCAAATTTTCAATTTGAAGTAATATCTTTTTCGTTGAGCTTTTTTTTATGTTGTCTGTTTAATAAATTATAGTTGTGCTAGCATGAACTCCACTCAAACTATATTGGTCTACTGTCTACCAATAAATTCTTGTTGATATTCTCTTATAATTTTACCAATTTACTTCGAGGATGACACATACTTGAATAATTTTGGCCTGTATTTTTAGCACCCTTAAAATAACAGGGTTCACAATGGAATGATGGACTTTGAAAATACATTGTCAGTATTAATTACTTTTGTGTTTGAATTTGAGTATTTACTTGGGAAATATTTGAGCTTCCATTTGATCTCAAATGCTGGCCAAGCTAATATTAGCCGGGTCCTATTTTCGTTTTAAATTGAATACAGCTAGCCCCAAAACCCATCTCAAATTGAATTTACTATAGGTTTTTCTAGAAAGATAAGAAATCCCAAGTGTAAATCAAAATAGGTTTTCAGTTTTTGTCTAGCTGTCATTGTAGATGGTTTACATTCTGAAAGTTGTTCCAGGTGAAAGATGTTAGATGGGACGCAGAACTTGGAGGTCAAAATATGGAACTGCGGCTGGTGGAGTACTTTGCAGATGAGTTCAACAAACAGCTCGGAAATGGGGTTGACATCAGAAACAATGCGAAGGCAATGGCCAAATTGAAGAAACAAGTTAAGCGTACCAAAGAAATTCTTAGCGCCAACAAAATGGCCCCAATCTCTGTTGAATCTCTTTATGACGATCGTGACTTTAGGTAAGTTCAAGCAAAATTTCAAATTTCATAATTCTAATCTGATTTTCCTAATTTCCTATCCTAACTACATGGAAGGATTTTTTTTTCTAATGACAGCACGATCGTCATATTTTGTTCACCATTTTATGTGCCAAACATTTAGATTATATTTTTGAACTTGAAGAGCCAGTGGTAGAAATCTAAGCATCTGACCAAATTACTCTCAACAATGTTGAGTCACTTTCACCACCATGTATTCCAAAGTCAAATTTGTTGGTCTTGTAGCATTGTGCCATTAGCTTTGGAAAAGTGATAATGTTAAATGTTAGCTTTTGCTGATCAAATCTGCTACCTAGCTAGAAGTTAGTACACAGCTGTTCCTCCTAGCACTTTTTGTATCATAAAATTGAACCGAGTATGAACTGTATGATGATGATGGTTGTCGCTTGTGGTAAATTCTGGTAAAAAATTCCTTATGCTAAAGGCAATTATTTCTATTGCTGTTCCTCTGCTTATTCTGTGAAGTCAGTTGTGTGCTTATCCTTTGTTTAATGGTATTTTAGAGAAATTAACTTACTTATTCGGTGATGTTAGCTTTTTTGGCTCGACTTATGTTTCAATTGTTATATGGTTGTTTTGATGAGCATTTGAAATTCTTACGCACTGCCTGACAGAAGTAAGACTGTACATTTGCTTTTGATAAGGTTTAGATGACAACTGTCTCCGTCTGATCCAACAAGAGGATATAAGGAAAACTGAGACACATATATAGCCTCTGCTCTTATTTTTCTTATTTGATGAGCATAAGGAGTGAACCAATGTATAAAAATGCGTAATTGGGTACTAAGGCTTTTTCATTCGTAAGGCAAGACGTACAACTCGAAACGTTTTGAGGCGTAAGCTTCACACTAAACCAAAAAATGTCAAAAAATTATTAAAAATGCAAAATATGCGCACAATAAATCATAAGCGATCTTGAAAATTCATAGTAGAATAATTTAAAAGTGTGCAAACAAATAAAAGAAAAATGTATATAGTAACAAAAAAGAAACTATTACTTTAGTTGGTGGGACAGTGGACTATTCCCAAAGTGGGTCTAATGTTTTAGTGGGCCTCAAAGTGGTCAATTAAAAATTTTAATGTTTTGTGGTACCACACCTAAGCAAAGTAAATAAGTTTGGAAAATTAAGAAGTGTATGCCTGACAAGCCTTGAGGCGGTGTTGTGAAGCGTGTTCTTATCAATTGAGGCGTACGCCTCCGAAAATTGCCTTACAAGGTGTTTTTTGTTCTCATCACTCTGAGGCGGGCCTTGATGCTGCCCTCAATTGGGATTTTTTGAGCCATGTAGTGAACCAATACAATATGGTTGGTGGGAACTTATTTTGGCGGGAAGGAGATTACTCCAAATGTAACCTTAATTGAGTATTTTGTGCACCAGCGTTTGATTTAGTGAAAACTTTGATTGTTCATCATGTGGAACTGCGTATTTAGCCACTTAACTAAGTATAGTTAATCTTTGTGGTGTTATGCACTTGATTTTATTAAAATAAACGGTTGAATTTGTTGAGCATTAAGTAATGTGATGTGGAGTCCATCCAATGGATTGCATACACAAGCAATTACCCTTTGGATGAGGGCAGCCTGAGATATTCACTTTATGTTTTTGTGATGTTTTACAAGAGACCAGTTCCACTATTCAATAGTCCGTGAATGCTTCCTTTTCCTGCTAATAGCTTTCACTGATGACCTGGGTTTTCTCTCCCTTCAATGTCTCTTTGTGCGAGCATGTGTTCACATGGTGGACAGAGGGAGAGCAATGTCCAGTTACTTTATGTCCTGTGATTCTAGCCCGATATTTGCATGACTCATTGGTCCCATTTTCCTCCATTGCTATTTTGTGACGTATGTGATGAGTGATATTACTTGTCAACACGTTGCTTCAATGTAATCTGATATTGTCTCAGGAGCACAATATCTCGCGAGAAGTTTGAAGAGCTTTGTGAAGATCTGTGGGAAAAAGCTCTCGTCCCTGTAAAAGAAGTTTTAAAGCATTCAGGTTTGAAGGCTGAAGAATTATACGCGGTGGAGTTGATTGGAGGTGCCACTAGGGTACCAAAACTGCAGGTCCTTCCCAGTCTCTCTTTTCAGCATATGAATATAAGAAAACAATAACATTCTGTTATTTTCATGGGTTATAGATTCAGTTGACACTACAACGTGAAATTTTTGTCATATCTGGCTTAATTTTCAAATTGATGGTTTAAACATTGACACAATTGTTTCCCTTAAGCTTTCGTATGATAGTTTTCTTGGATTCCAACAACCATATGCCTACTTTCTCTTAGAATAATGAGTAAGCAAATGCTATAGGCTGTTATCATCGAGAGCTAGGCTTTCATTTTAAAAGAACTAGGCATTTTCCTTCTACAGGCTAAGCTTCTGGAACTTCTAGGAAGGAAGGAACTGGATAAACATTTGGATTCAGACGAAGCTATTGTTCTGGGTGCTTCATTACATGCTGCAAATTTGAGTGATGGAATAAAATTAAATCGTAAGCTGGGAATGATTGATGGTTCTACTTATGGATTTGTAATGGAGTTAGATGGTCCCAATCTTTCGAAAGATGAAAACCCTAGACAGTTGATTGTGCCGAGAATGAAAAAGTTACCGAGCAAGGTAGATTTTTTGGTTATTGCACATTTCATCTCTCAACATGTGGTATATTGATCAGTTTTACTGCACTTCAGATGTTCAGATCCTTTATTCACAACAAAGATTTTGAAGTTTCACTTTCATATGAGAGTGAAGATTTTACGCCACCGGGTGCATCTTCACTTACATTTGCTCAGTATGCTGTCTCAGGTCTTACTGATGCTAGTGAAAAGTAAGGACTGTGTTAATTAAAAATCTGATTTCGTTCTTTCAGTTGGTCACTCTTTTTGCATCTGAGGCTTTTCTTGATGCCCCCTTTTTTTAGGTACTCGTCACGGAATCTGTCCTCGCCGATTAAGGCCAATTTGCACTTTTCTCTCAGTAGAAGCGGTGTATTTTCCTTGGATCGAGCAGATGCTGTTGTTGAGATTACTGAATGGGTAGAAGTTCCAAGAAAGAATCTGACAGCGGACAACTCAACTTCTGCTTCTGCCAACAGTACAGAAGCTGGTCTGAACAATGCTTCAGAAGAAAGCAGTGACAAATTGGAGATGAATGATAGCACGAGTAATACATCAGTTCCCAGTGTAACTGATTCTGCCACTGTGGATCTTGGGACGGAAAAGAAGCTGAAAAAGAGGACTTTTCGACTTCCACTTAAGGTACTTAAAATTGCACAGTGCAGTGATTGTCTATATGATCTTTGTTTGAACAAAGTTTAGTTATTGCAATCGATGTTGATGTTTTGAGACTTGACTTGTACGTTCCACGTAGATTTCTGAGAAGACAGCAGGGCCAGGAATGCCTCTTCCAAAAGAATCATTTGCTGAGGCTAAACGTAAATTAGAAGCATTAGATAAGAAGGATGCAGAAAGGAGGAGAACAGCTGAGTTGAAAAATAATTTGGAAGAATACATATATTCTACTAAAGAAAAGGTATAAAATTTTATATACTTCTGGACACCTGCAGACTTTCCTGGGCTATCTCTGTCAAATTTTACCAACATATTTCTCACAATGCAAAATTTTTGTTAGATTAGGTTTTAAAACAGTTCAGTTGAGTTTTTGACTTCTCTCTTCATTTTTGTGATAATTTCACTTTCGACAGATTGTCATATAAATTAATACTGTGAAGGCTTTACACATGCTTCTGCATACACACTCAAACACATGCATACTTTGAGTGTTTACTAGTAGAGTTCTTGTTTGCATTTTCTCTTGTTCAATGCATTGTTGACTTGGAGTGCTATCCTGTATGGCTGTCCACTCTCGTCTCCTCTTGTTTTGTATTGCTGTTTTTGCTCTTGTCCTAATTTTATGTCCCTTTCTGCTTTCACTATATTCCTTTCGATCTTGATTTCCTATTTTCACTTATTATTCTTGGTTTGAAGTGATGAACATAGTAGGTTTACTATTCCTTTTAACATTATGAAGCTAATAACTCGCATGTATTTCTTTTCTTGGTTTTGGTTCATGGCTTCAGCTTGAATCTGAGGAGTTTGAGAAAATATCTTCAGACCAAGAGCGGCAATCCTTTAATGAAAAACTCAATGAGGTCTGTTATCTCTCTCCCCCCCCTCCACCCCCAAAAGAATGCCTTCTGGTCTCGCGTGGCATTTCTGGCCACACTGCTTGATTACATGTCTTGTATGGAATAAAGAAACATCATCTATTGTATCAGGTGCAAGAATGGTTGTACACTGATGGTGAAGATGCTTCAGCTAATGAATTTCTAGAGCGCCTAAATACTTTGAAAGCTATTGGTGACCCAATATTCTTTAGGTCTGACCCTATAAAAGTTGAAAAAGCTTAATAAATCTATTCCTTGCTAGAGAGGTTGCTCTAACATGAAGTTGCTTGATGTAGGTACAAGGAGCTTACTGCACGGCCAGTTGCATCTGAACACGCTCGGAGATACCTTGGGGAGGTGCAACAGGTGATCTTTTTCTAATCTATGGTTATTGCGGTTATTATTGAACTATAAGGTTTATTTAAGTAGCAGGAAAGTTATCTGCAAAATTTTGGGGGGAAGTGAGGGAAAGAAAAGAACAAAATTTTCCTGCATGGGTATTGCTTGAATGAAAAGTTGAAAGAGAAATTGTAATTAAATATTTAAGGCAAAAAAGTGGTGGTCAGTTTTCTTGCAAAACTGAATATTTTGCAGTGTAGGATATGCTGAAAAGGTTTTTTCTGCAGGGAAGTGTTTCCGATAATATTTCCTGCTAACGCAGGAAAACTTAGGGACAACCAACTTCAATGTGCTTTCTTGCTTTTTATCTCATGAAACAGACTTGAAGGGTCTTTGAATGTCAAATGAGTTCATAATTGTCTTAGGCATGAACAAATAACAATATTGGGCATTTAATAACCAACTTCCCTGTACTTTAGTTCTTTTTATCTTACCCAAACAGAATTTAATGGGTCTTTTGAACATGAACTGCATTATATTTAATTTCCATATCCATGTGAAAGTATTCATTACAAGAACATATATTAGTATATTGACAACAGAGAATAGCATAGTGATGTCTATTATTGGTGGTAGACTTGGAGGTGGGGGTACCAGATGAATTGATAAGATATACTTAAGTTTTCCTTAACAGTTGTGGGATATAGTATTGAAATGACAGGTGAAAATTTTGATGACCCACTTGGATGTATGTGTGTTCAATAGAAATGTCCAAGTATCCAAATATGTATTGTCTTGGCACTCATCAATTAGAAATTCCATGTAACCCATTCCCTTTTAAGTTTCTTCCACGAATTGAAACATTTAATGTTAATGTAGACCACATGGTGGGTGAAAAGTTTTGATGACCTTCTATTTTATCTTTGATAATCTCCGAATGTGCATGTAGCTGCATGTTATATATGTAGAATGTTTCATGTTTTCCAAGATAGGAAAGCTTGGACTTGAGTGCAAGTTCTGCACAAAGACAAGTTACCATTAATTATAGATGACGCCAGAACCATTGGAGTAAGTCTTCGGCAGATTTCATTGCAGAAAAGATGAAGCTACTGACTGTAGCTGCAAAATAATATGAAATTTTGTAGCTTTATCTTTGATTATGCTGCTATCATTCTTCCTAATCTTAATAAACAGTGAATAAAATTGGGATCCAGGTTTTTCTTACCTGAAGCTTATGAGTCTAAAGTTGAGGAAGGACCAGAAGGATTGAACTCATTCTCCTCTTCTGATAGTTTTGATGGTTAACGCTGCAATACTGCTATTTCTTAAAGGTTTTTTAGAATAGGCAATGAAAGTCCAACGTTTTAAGCCCCAATTGCAAGCAAATGTGGTGTACAGCTAGCTGTTATTATTTTTCATTTTTTTCCTCAATAACCAGCAAAGGAATACTTCAAATGAGATTGCATAGGATCTTAATTCTGTAGATACTGTTACAAAATCCGTCTCAAAATAAACGATGTATGACAAAATTGTTCTGGTTTACAAGACATTCTATAATGTGTCCCAAACTATCCTTTACCAATCATGGCAATGTCTATCAATTGGTGGTTCTTGTGCTTCGTGTTTGTCAAAATTAAAACTAGTTTTGGTAACGATAAATTCTGCTAGCCCTGTTGAGGCTCATGCTTGGTGTGTTTAAGATGAGCAAAACCTGTTTACTTTTGTTTCCGGATAAAACTGGGTCATGTGTAATTATGTAATCCAATGATTTCAAACCTGAAAGAGTATGTTAAAGGTGATCAATGTTTATCAAATTCTTCGAGAAAAGCAGAGACAAAATTTAGAGCAATGCCATTGAAAAACTTGCTGTGTTAGTATATGTGTGTGAAAGGATTGTCTAACACATTTCCGTTTCTTTTTCTAATTGATAGTAGTTAATTACCTAGTCATTAAGATTGAAATACAGATGGCCTGCTAAGACAGATATGAAACCATTGGGTTTTCTTTCACCATTTCAAGAAGAGATACTTGACTTAAAGGCCATTATCATTTAAGGAATTGAAGGCCTGTGGGTTACACCACATGTTGTTTAAGTCATTGATGCACAAATGTTATTGCTTCTCAGTTTTCTTGTGAGGTTTTGGGTATATTATTGCTGCAAATCTTTAACATTTTCTTTTCCTTTTTGAACTTGGTCTATTTTGCTCAAGTTTGCTAAGTGCTCCCTTCTTTTTTGAACTGACCAGTCTGTTGACATTTTCCTTCTGCCCCTAATATTGTCAGATTATACACGGATGGGAAAAGGACAAATCTTGGCTTCCAAGAGAGAGAATAGATGAGGTGATCTAATCTTCTTATCTGACTAAGCATCCTTATATTCGGTGGAAATAGATTGTTTTGTTATGTTAATGAATTGGAAATTTTGAAGTGCGTGTAAACTGTTTGGTTTTTCCAGGTCATGCATGAGGCTGAGAAGGTAAAGAATTGGTTGAATGAGAAGGAGGCGGAGCAGCAGAAGTAAGTTTTTCCTTTTATTATTACCTTTTTAGGTCTTTATTCATGTTTATTGCTGTATTAGGTTAGAAAAACATCGTATTCATACTTTTCATCGAATATCCTTTACGTGGCAATCTTAGCAAATTGTTTATAGAATCATCTATTCACTTAAAATGAATTTTGTGTGATCAACAGATACTGTTGAGGTGTAGAAATATATATATTTTAACACGAAGTCCTTGATTTGTACCATTGGAGAGTGCAAATTTATGACATTGATAAGCTTAAAATAAATTACACAGGATTTCTGGATTTAATACCCCAGCATTCAAGTCTGAAGAAGTATATACAAAAGTTTTTGACCTTCAGGACAAGGTAATGCACCTATATTTATTTTTTCTTCGTTACTATTATAAATTTGGCTGTTTAGATTTTTCTTAATGTGTAACACTCTTTTGTTACGGTTTGTGTTTAATTGTCTAGGTTGCTAGCGTCAATAGGATTCCCAAGCCAAAGCCAAAAGTCGAGAAGCTCGTAAAGACTGAAACTGAGAGTAGTGGTGATAAAGCAAATGACACGGACACATCTTCCGGAGAGACTACCTCTCAAAAAGATCAAAATGTTGGAGAGTCAGAAAATCCAGCAACAGACAAAATAGATGATGAATCCGACGTTCATGATGAGCTGTGAAAATGTAGTGACTTGTAGATTCAAAGCTTACAGTCTGCTGCCTCAGTGCTAGAAGAAATATGTAACGGCAATGCTAAAAGTAGAAAGAGCGCTAGAAAATTTCATGTGGTTAGGAAAGCATAGAGTGAAGCCCAGTGTGTGATGGTCTGTCTTTCTCTTGCCATCCTCGGGATTATTTATCCCTTTTCACCGCGGGTTCAAAGAATACGTTTTCAGTTATTTTTAGTACTTAAAAAGATGTTTGTAATATTTTACCCACCTGAAACTGTGGGTGCACATTCACGAGTCATTTTTGGCTGTTGAAAAGAATTTTGGTTGGTCTGGTTCCTAAACTACAATTACTGACTATATTGAAATCAGTCAGGTCCCACAGGGTATTTGGTTGGGATTGATTTTGATGGTAATGGATATATATAGCTAAGAATGTTACAACTTTGAGATTGAAAGTTGAAACTTGCTGGATTTGATGGCAAATAACATCAGCCCAAATCAGTTTTTGAATTTTTATTTTTATTTATTTTATAGATAGTTCAAAGAAGTCTACTTTAGATTGTTTCTTCGAAAGCAGCTACTTTAGTGAATCGAATAATTTTAGAAATCTTGGTTATCCTTAGTCAAGTTGATGAAATAGGTGGCGATTAAAAAGTTAATAAAAGTTGTAGGAATAAAAGTTGTAGGTATTAGTACTATATACACACATTTTTCACTTGCAAAAAAGTAATTGCTTTATATACATACCTCAATCTTGAAGATTGATTTTCAATGGGGGATAATTGGGTCTTGTGGCGAGCAAATATACATGTGATAAGTTTGTGGTAAAAACTCTAAATCAAATAAATCAACATACGCACATAGTATCAACTGGTTGCATTTATTATTTGAAAGAAACACTCCATAAAAATATATTTTTTACCTTTCCAAATATTTTCTAATAAAATTTAAATTATATAGGTATATTTCAATTTGTATAAAGAAACTAGTATATTTCAACTTGAGTAATGCTATTTATAGTCGCTCACTACTGGTAGTCGTGGCATTACTCAATTGGATGAATTATTCATAATTAATTGCTATAAATACATTACTCAATTGGAGTAAAATATTTCATCCAATTGAATAATGCCACGTAGGATACTATCATCGATGATGAAATGATTATGAATATCATTATTCTTTCAATTTTCATTCATATATTAGTATATATGCGTAATTTTCCCTTAAAAATCTTCCAATAAAAATGGGCCAAAATCCTAAGCCCAATAAAAATGGGCCAAAATCCTAAGTCCCAAATTAAACTTGGAAAAATTCAAGACCTGTCACTGATCATGCACTCGTGGGCTCCAAAGTGATGTGGTTCAAACCTAATTCAATTAAAGTTATATTTCAGCACTAAAAAATCAACATGTCCATGCAATTACAAAAAACGCTAATTCAAATATTATACTGTTTTATTAATTCATTTGTGGGAAAAAGATTGACATGTGAAATATAATAGAATAAATGCGAGATTGAATGAGAGAGTTATGGAAAAGTGGAATTTGTAAAAGGAAAAATTATAGAAGATATGATAGTAATACAACTAACTTTGATAGAAAATAGATAACTTGTCTTTGATATAAGGAATAGAGAGATAAAATATCTAGATTGGTAGAAGTTAAATTAGTTGATACTCTAGTTTTGCCTACCAAATTTGCACAGATATTTAATTTCATTATTAATCTCAAAATAGTGTCCAGTTTCATCATTAATCTCCGATCCTAATTTATAGGTTAATTTCATAAAAAAATCGATCGTTGAATATTTAGTTATTTAGAATTGATATGTAATTGTCGAAGATACATGACAATAAAAGTTGTAAGTTTTAATAGATATTAAGAAATTGAATAATAACTAACTAACATCAAATTTAACGTGTCTATAATGTAAATTAAGAATTTAATATATGCTAATTCATTTTTGTTATGATTAATATGATTGTTGTTATCGTGATTAGATAATTGGGAAAATAACATATTTGGTCTTTAATTTTTCAAAAATGTAAGGGATATACCCATAACCTTTAAAAATAGCATCGGACATTCCCAATGTTTGAAGAAATAAGCATGGTAGGTCCTTTATGACAAAATTGTTTTTCCTTCAAATAAACGAAAAAAAAGAAGAATAAAAAAATAACTAAATGTACCCCAAAAAATAAAAAAAGAGGACCCCTTCTTTCACCAAATCCCCCACCTTTCCTTCTTCTTCAGTTTACTCAAAAGAAATCTGTCAAAATTGAGATATCAAGTATCCCCCAAGAAATATATATATTTTCAAAGGATTTGACACTTAAGTCGAAGATGATAATAGTGTGTGCTTCAGTGATTAAGGGTTGATGTTTTTTCATTCAAAGGCAAGAAAAAATTCACGAAAGATGCCCACTAGATTTTTTCCACCTCAAATAAGAAAAATGTAATAAATAATTTTTTTTGCAATTTTTTGTGTTATATGATCTTTATATATTTTATTGGTGTTAAATGATTTATTTTGAATGTGTAGATATTTTTTGGAGTTTATGATGGATATGGTTGGATGAAAGCAGCAGAGTTAGTGGCACGGAATTTACATTTAAAAATTCTTGAGATGCTGGAGAATTGTTCTGCATAAAGCTAAAGAAGACACCCTTTTGGATGTATTGGAATAAAAGTACGGGAATATCAAATATAGAAACCTTAAGAGATTTACTCGTAGAATTTTTTTTTTTTTTTTTTTGATAGATAGTGCATTTAGAGATGATGGATACTGAAAAAGAAGGAAATGTGGGTGTGGGTGTGGGTGTGGGTGTGGGTGTGGGTTGGGGGGTTGGAGGGAAGAAGATGTCGTCTTTGTTATTTTTTATTTTTGAAGGTACATTTGATTATTTTTCTATTCTTTATTTTCTTTTTTCTTCTTTTTTTTTTAATCTAAAAGGAGGATAATTTTGTTATAAAGGACATAACATGCCTATTTTTTCAAACGTTGTAGATGTCCGGTGCTATTTTTAAATGTCAAACGTATATCTCTTAAGTTTTTGAAAGGTTGGAGACCAAATATGCTATTTTTCTTAGATAATTTATAGTTAGAATGTATTTTTTATGATAATAATTGTTTGGTCACCAAATTGAACAATTCATTTTTAAAATAAAAAATTATCATATTATATCTTATATATGTAATTTCATTGTTAACAATTGCAATTTCAAATACAATCGACTCTATATTATTATATTCAATTAACTATTTTTCTCACGACGTGTTTAAATTTAGTATAATATTTCAAGATATTGGTAAATACTTGCACTTGTAAGTATGGTAGCTATATGTTATACTCTAGTTGTGACATAATCAACTATTCTAATGCAACTAACGTTTGCACTCTAAAATATGTTTGGAGTATGCGAGGAACATATGCTACATGTGTGCAGTCGAAGGTATGTGAGAAAATTTGGGTGTGCGAGACGCAAAAAGGCCAAAAGCTAGACATAAAGAATGCAATCAAATACTAAAAATAGCTAACAGTGTAGATGATTGACCTACATATTTTGCAAAAACTTTGAAAATGTTTGTAAAAGACTCTAGAAACATGAAAAATATCAATTTTAGAATATTCCATTAGAAAAACTTGAAGGGACATTCTAGAATACAGAAAAGAGATACAAGAGGATTTTGTATTTAAATGTCTCATATAAGAAGTTGTAGGAACCTTGTAATAATTGCTAGAATGTTGTAGAAATAACATTGCTAAAAGAAGCAATGTAAATATCTACAAATAATAATTAAAAAAAGATTGTCAACTGTAGAACAAAATCAATCTACATCATCTATTTAAAGGAGGTGGAATTATAAAAGATTAAAGAAACTTCATTTGTAATCAAGTAAAAAGTAAGTTGAGAGCTATCTATCGAGAATAAAAGTCTTGAGAGTACATTATAATATTCATTGAAACATTTATGCAAGATTTATAATTTCTCTCTTAATTATCTTGTCTTTTACTTGCCTTAAAAAAAAAAAAAACATTAGCGTGCTTTCTAGTTTGTCTGTCATCTACTATACATACTAGTGCCAACAGTCTGAAATAAAAGTTTTTTCTCGTATTATATGCTACATGTGAGGAGCTGAAGGAATGTGAGAAAATCTGGGTGTGCGAGACGCAAAAAGGTCAAAGGCAAGACATAAATAATGCAGTCAAATATTAAAAATAGTTAATGGTGTAGATGATCGACCTACGTTGTAAAAACTTTGAAATTATTTGCGAAAGACTCTAGAAACATGAAGAATGTCAATTTTAGAGTATTCTATTAGAAAAACTTGATGGGGCATTCTAGAATAAAGAAAAGAGATGCAATAGGATTTTGTATCTAAATGTTCCATATAAGAAGTTGTAAGAAACTTGTAATAATTGCTAGAATGTTGTAGAAATAACATTGTTAAAAGAAGCAATGTAAATATCTATGAGTAATAATCTAGAAAAAGAATGTCAAGCGTAGAACAAAATCAATTTTCAACATCCATTTAAAGGATGTGGAATTATAAAAGATTAAAGAAACTTCATTTGTAACAAAGTGAAAAGTAAGTTGTGAGCTACTTACCGAGAGTAAAAGTCTTGAGAGTACATTGTAATATTCATTGAAACATTTATGCAAGAAAAATAATTTCTCTCTTAATTATCTTGTTTATTACTTGCCTTTTAAAAAAAAACAAACAAACAAACAAACAAAAACTTAGCATGCTTTCTAGTGTGTTAACTACTATACATACTAGTGCCAATAGTCTGAGATAAAAGTTCTTTTTCGATGTTAATTCAAATTAGTATTCAGTAATTAAAAGTTGAAATTAAATAAATGTCTAGAATAAGTAATATAAATTGTACATATCATCGTTGATAAAAATAAAAAATTCAAATGTTGATTCTTCAAACTAATCTTTCGAATTTCTTTAAAAAAAAAATCAATTGTCGAATTTTTGTACTGATTTGTCAATTTTTGGACTGATAGCTTTTCTTGTATAACTGTCAATTACCGCTAAATCTTAACCACAAAAAAAAGTAATCATTTTTATAAAAAGATATATTTAAAATTTTGCATCTAAAAAATGACATTATTTAGTATATTTCAAAATTCCCCTACTAGAAACTCCAATCAATCGTGCAACAAAATTAGCTCCAGTTTATGAGCACCTTTTTTAAATCTTAAACTATTTATTGATAAAGTAACTTGGAAATACTAGAGCAAAAAATCTGCCCGCAAAGTCACAAAACTTCTGCATCGGAATTACCCATGGAAGCAAAAACTCTGGCTATTTATTTATTTATTTAATAATAACCTAAGGTGCTGGCTGAATTTAAGTTTTGCAAGACGTGAATTGCATGAATTCCGTTTTAGGTATATACAATGGCATGTTCCCTTGTGGAGGACAATAACAATTAGTATTTGAGAAGGATTTTATTTTGTTTCCTTAGGCGCTGTTATGAGAGGTGGCAAACGGGCCTGCCCGATTTTATACGAGCCAATAAATTGCTTATTCAATTTGATCCTAATTCTTTTTTTTTTTTTTTTTTATAATATAAATCATTAAATTTTAATTCAAATTAGTTTCATATATTAAAGGGGTAATTAGGCACATTAGTATAAAATCAGGTTAAGAGTGATATAATACAATTTATTACACATTAATTACACTATTAATTACGCTCAAAATTAAACACTAAAATAGGCAATGGAATAAGAAATCCCTAGTACAAATAAGAACCCTACTCCCAACAAATCCATATCAGAAATCAACACAAATTCAATGTGATTTAAGTAAGTGGATGCTATTTTGCATTGAAGTTTGTGATTCGGTGTAATTCAATTTCGTCGATTTTTTTTTTTTTGTTTAAATTTAATTGAAAAATCAATGGTCAGTTCGATATAGGATTATGGTAGTTTATTATGATAATCTATTACATGTTCAAGTTTGGAAATCTGTGTTGAACTGATCATTGACGAGCTCCATTTAGAATATAGGACAACACTCGGGAGGAGTTTGTATGCAGTCGTTCCATGAGTACTAGTCTTGAAGCTTTGAGGTGTTTAAGATTGTTATAAATCGGTTTCGTCTAATGAATATTGTATTTAAGCTAAATGTTGGCCTTTTGTTTTCTTTAGAAAACTGAATTCTGACTTTATGTTGCATTTGCATAATCTTATCGTAAAATTGTGAATTTTCTTATACTCTAAACTTGTACAGTTACAATAATGGTTGGGCGTTTGTATATGAGTTTATGTGCCTAAATTTTATTTGATTTTAGGCTATGAATTCATCCTTGTTGAGTTCCACGTTAATCATTTATCTGAAATGCCTCATGTTATGCACTATGGATTTTGCTCCATTGTACAATTTTGTATTCAATGTCTTCAACTTTGAGTCAATGATGGTGAGTTAGGCAGTGTGACCATGATGGTCAAAATTTTGAGAATTACTAGCTGTGTGAAAAAAATCGGACAAGACGCTCACAATGTGTTGGTGAAAATATAAAAGTCAAATTTTAATTTGTCAAATGTGGACATGTGAAAATAATAAGAGCTAAAAAGTGACATATTATGATTTTTTCCTAATGGAATATCTTTTTAAATAAACAGTCACAGACCTTGTAATTTATTTTTTATCTAATGGAATCTCTTTAGTTAAACTTACAATGCTTTTATAAAAACATCTTGAACTAATATTCAACTATATTTTTTTGTTGTGTTAGATAAGAATTAAGGATTTTTACTAGAAAGTGACATTCTTTGTCACTTTTTAATTAAAAAGTATGCACTACAATTTAAAATTTTCTAATAAAACATCTTTAGCTAATTAATTATAAGAACTTTTTAAGCTAATATTTAGCAGTTATTTTTTTTTTTTTGGTATTAAATATGAATTTAAGTTTTATATTACAAATAAGATGAAGTGTCACTTTTTAATTAAACAATCACACCACCTTGTGTAAATTGACTATTTTTAAAATAATATTTATTTTGTTTGTCCTAATCGTCAAGTCTTTTCGACTCGACTATTTTCCCTGACCCTGACATCTTTCTACCTTTTGTTCTTTATATATCTTGTCGTTTGAATGAAGACATTTGATCAACCCAACTTTTCCACTATAGGCTCTTTACTAAAGTTTACATTGTGCTTATAAGAACGTCATTTCCTCCAATTTATCTCCTGAAATTGAACATCTTTCATGTTCCAATCTTGATTGAGAACCATCTGCTTATATTGAATGGGATCCAGAAAAAAAGAAGCAAATATGTGAACATCCAGTTGGTGAACGAGATTGGATTAGACAGACCTATCTAAAGGCTGAGTCTTATCAACCAAAATTTTTGGAGTATCCAAGTAAACAACGTAGAAAGCAAAAATGTCAGTTTCAAGAACACTGGTAGACCAGTTTCGTTGATTGGAATATTTACCTCCAATAGATAAGGCATAATGTTTTTAGTGCTTTATTTTTCTAAATGACAAGACTCTACCCAATATTTCGTTATTGGTTACTGTTGAATTTAACAGTTGGAAAGAGGGTTAGCCAAAGAAATAAATGTGCATTTCTTACTCATATTGGCACCGCATCTTCATCACATCATAAAATGTGTAGGAGAAAAGTTGAAGATATAATGAAACGGTCTAAACATATTGACAATGAGATGTATGCCGTATCAAGAAAGGAAGATTAGAAAAATTGTGTGTCTAAATATCACAATTATTAGTATTCGGTGGCTAGCAGTCTAATATTGTACCTTTGGGAGTAATATTGAATCTTCACCTTCATTGAACTGTGAGAATTTTCTTGAAATGGTGGATGCTTTTGGATGAATGAGTACAGAAATTGGACAAGTTGTACTGAGTAATGCTCCAAAATGCCACGTACTCTTTTTTAGAAAATCGAAAAGAGATTTTGAACATATGGCGAATAGAGTGCGCTAATAATTCGTGAAGAAGTTGATGATGCAATGTTTTGTATTTTTGTTGATGAAGCACATGATCAATCTGAATCTTGAGGTTTGTGAACAATGCTGGAATTCTGGTAGAACTTTTTTTTTTTTTTTTTTTTTGCGATAAAAAACGTTAATGACACTATCTTATTGAATTTCAAAAACCAAATTTCTGATGTTCTTGTTCATCACAACTTTCAAGTTCAAAACATGAGAGACTAAGAGTATGATGGTACTAGCAATATGAAAGGTGCTTGGAATGGACTTCAAGCATTATTTTTCAAATATTGTCCATATGCATATTATGTCCACTGTTTTGCCTACTAATTACAACTTACATTAGTTTCTGCAGCTAAGGATGTCTATGATATTTGAGAATTCTTTTCTCATTTGGACAATGTTGTTAATATTATTACGTCTTCTTCCAAGTGCATTAATGAGTTGAAAACTACACAAAGAAAAGAAATTGAACATTGTTGGCAATTGAAGAATGCGAGTTAGGAAGTTGGGCTAATCAGATTGGTAATTTATAACTATCGTGAGCTACTCATTGGAGTTCTCATTACAACTCTGTAAAAAGTTTGATAGATATGTACGTTGCAACTTGCAAGGTACTTGAGTGTCTTAGTGAACATTTTTCGAGTATAAGGTCTCGAGCTGTGGTGGTGTATACAAAAACATTACAAGCTTTGAATTTGTGTTTATTTTGCATTTAATGTGTATAAATTTGGCAATCGCAATGTTCTTTGTCAAGCCGGTAAAAAAAAAAAACCAAGACATCTTGACTACTATGAGATTTGTCTATATTACCAAAAATGTCCTTCAAGCATTGAGAGAAGATGGTTGAAAATAATTTCTTCAGGAAGTGAAAACTTTTTGCTCAATAACTAATATTTATATACTTGGCTATGATGGTTCGTATATGGTTTATCGTTACCAAGGCCCCGAGCATTCTACAGTTGAATATCGTTACCACTTTGATATTTTCAATAAAGTAAATAGATTTTCTATTGATAGAGTTAAATACAAGATTTAATGAGATATCAATAGAACTCATTTCTCGAACTCATTTCTCTAATGCGGCTTTGGATAATAAAATGCATTTGAATTTTCTCTCAACAATGAAACATGTGAAGATGGCAATTCATAACAAAATGGAGGATGATTTTCTTGCTGATTGTGTGACACTTTACGTTGAATGAGAATTTACTGTAAATATAGATATAGATTCTATTATAGATGAATTGTACGCTGTAAAAGATCGCTGAGCACCACTATAGTAGGAAATGTTGTATTATGACTTTTTGTGTTGTATATAAATATTTTTCTTACATTGACTTTTTAGAAAATTTTGACTTCCCCAACGTAAATTTTTGAATCCGCCCCTAAATAGACATGAATGTAACTGCATTGTGAAAAAGACAGGCACTCAAAAAAACAAGTTTAATGTTAAAATTTACATGAGAAATGAATAGATTTTTTTTACCATCTACCATTTAATGGAGAATGATCTAATGTCCTGTCTAGTGGACACTTCTTATTTGGCCCACTAAGGGCATTACATCACTTCCCCTTCTTGATAGAGGAAATTATACGAAATGTCTATTTGTAAGTGATACTTTTTAATTATTGCGTGTTTTTACAACAAATTCAGAAATGACCATTTTGGACTTTAATGCCCTCAAAGAATTACATAAAATATCTAGATATCTCATTCAAATATAATCAAAGCTAATTCAAAATTAGATCTACAATTCCACTTACTACCATCCAACACAACTAAAAAAGAACAAATTCAATAAGTTTTGTACCAGATTAGTTTGTATTGTTTTTATATCTGAAAATATGTTGAATATAATTGCAAAATTTATTGAAAGAGTTTTGGTTTGTGGATTAATGTCTAGTTGAAAAAGAAGAGTGTGAAAACGAAAAAAATAAAATAAAATTGAACGGCATTTGACGCTTTCACCGTTGAACGAGTATGTCAACTGTCAGTACATAAAAAAATTTAAATTATTGTTAACGGACAATAGTCGTCGACCGACAGATTCATTTCGATGTTATTAAATCTAGATCGATCGGTCTAACTCGAAGTTGTGTGACCCGGTGACCCAGTGCTCCAACCGGTCCAGATTCATTAATTTTGACAAATTTAGTAATAGAACCGTTTATGACTTAGAAAAATCGCTAATTTTTAAAAGTAATCCGATGATCCGTAATTTTAGGACCCGTCTGGGTCATAACATAATGAAAATTTTCAATTCTTTTTATTACCATATTCCATCCAAAAAATGCACCAGCCACCAAGTTCTCCTCCACTCCATTAATTAGATGTTAATGCAATAAAGTACAATAATTTATATTATTTTTTACATAAATTAGTTGATGATATTAGTAGTCTCATACTTATTTTGCTAAATCAAACAAAACATATATATATATATATATATATATATATATATTCACAAAATTAATATGAATCTAATTTATTAAATTGTAATAGTTTATGATTTTATGTTATATTTGACAAAAATAGATTTATCCGTTCGATATAAATTAACATATCAGTTGAACCAGCAACTCGAATCGCCTCCTTGTCTGGGTCGAGTCTGATAACTACGGTTCAGTTGTCAGTTAGTAATTTTTTTTCTATATCGACATTTCAACTATCTTTCTTTCAAAATTTCGACAGTTATCATTTTAGAAAAAAAAAAAAAAGTCAGTAGATAGCTTCTCTAGAAAGATAAAAAAGAAAAATTTGTCATTTTTACAAAATGGTATTTATGACATTTTACATCTACAAGTTGCTATGTTTACAAATGTTATTAAAAATTGTTATTTCAAAAATCATCGTTTGTATTTGACTAGTTTTATAAATTCCAACTTCTTAATATTTGATATTAATTAATGATTGGGTTAATTTCACCAACGGTCACTGAAGTTACTTTCAAATTACAAAATGGTCACTAAAGTTCAAAAGTTTCAGTGGTAGTCACTGAAATTAGAAATCATTTCACTAATGGCCACTTCATTAAATTTATAATTTAAAATGGTGATGTGGCTTGATGATGTGGTGTTTATTTATTGCATGGTAGTCTCTGTACTTTATATAATATTCACTTTAGTCTCTATATTTCAATTAAGTCCTTCAAAATTACATTTTAGGTCCTTAATCTTTTACATCTTTACACTTTGGTCCTCAAATTTTTAATTATCTTTTCGTTAAGTTCTTCAAAAATTACATCTTAGGTCCTTCAACTTTTGACATCTTTACACTTTGGTTCCTAAATTTTCAATTATCTTTCAATTAAGTTCTCTAAAAATTGTATCTTAGGTCCTTCAACTTTATACATTTTCAAACTTTGGTCTCCAAATATTTGATTTTAGTGGCCCAAATAAGTGTAATTTTAGTGGTCAAAATAAGTGTACTTTTAATTAAATTAATGACTTTACAATCGAATTTTCACCTAAACGAACAAAATAATATAATTAAATAATAAACTATTTAGTGGTCAAAATAAGTGTAAAATTCGCACTTATCACTTAGAGTTGACCACAAAAAGTAGACATTTTAGTGGTTAGACCCTATAATATTGTTTTGTTCGTTTAGGTGAAAATTCGAGTGTAAAGTCAATGATTTAATTGAAAGTGCACTTATTTTGACCACTAAAATTACACTTATTTTGGTCACTAAAATCAAGGATCTGGGGGACCAAAGTTTGAAGATGTATAAAGTTGAAAGACTTAATATGCAATTTTTATAGGACTTAACTGAAAGATAATTAAAAATTTGGAGACCAAAGTGTAAAGATATAAAAAGTTGAAGGACCTAAGATGCAATTTTTGGAGGACTTAACTGATAAATAATTAAAAATTTGTGGACCAAAGTGTAAAGATATAAAAGATTAAAGACCTAAGATACAATTTTTAATGACTTAATTGAAATATATGGACTAAAATGAATATTATATAAAATATATGAACTGCCATGCAATAAATAAATACCACATCATTATACAACATCACTATTTTAAATTAGAAATTTAATGGAGTGATCATTAGTGAAATGATTTTTAACTTCAGTGACCACCACTGAAACTTTTGAACTTTAGTGACCGTTGGTGAAATTAACCCATTAATGATTATATAGTGTGAAAACACATTGAAATTTGTGTAATTGCTTCCTTTATTCTACTATCCTTGGGATATTTTAACCCTAAAGATTCAAATGTATGGCCAACACTGAAAATGATCCAAATAAGGGGGCCAAAACTTGCCAAAATACGAAAATCGCTAAAATGAAAACGGGGATGGTGATGAAATTGATGGTGTTAGGTTAGGGCATTTGTGATGCTACTCAAATTCACAACTGCAATTAGTTAACATGCACTCTCTCGTGGACCAACATTATCCATATTTCTATAAATTTGTGTTCGAATTCTTGAACTAAATTGCACTATTCCTCTCAACCCTTCACAAAAGTAGCAAAATTACCTCAACCTTTTTTTTTAAATACAGTTTTTGAGAAATTAGCAAACGGTAGCCTCAGTTGACATTTTTCATCCAAAATAGTCGTTAAGTTGAAGATTGATCGATTGGACAAGTTGTATTCTCATTTTCTTAGCCTCTTCGTTCAAGGTAAGCTCCATGAATATAACTTGCTTAATTGTCAAAAATACCAAAAAAAAAAAAAAAAAAACTTGCTTAAATTATGTTACATTAACAAAATAATGGTATTTTTTAAATGATATGATTTTTCAAAAATAAAAATAAAAATAAAATTTAATGTTTTCTTTGTCTTGAAACTTAATTAGAAACAACTCAATTAAAGCGCGGTGTAGAAAATTATGATTAGAATTGAAAGTATATATAGCAATTTATCTAGAATAAAACATTGTATCTTAGCATCTTGAAGGTGCAAGAAAAAACTCATAAACTTACTCGAGTTTTTGTTATGATCACATAAAAGTTGAAGATACAAAATTATAAGAAATAAAGTAATAATAACAGGCTAAATGAGAAAATCAATGTTGAAATCAGTTCGACTTGGCCAATTCAATTAAAAAATTCATGAATCAGTCTAGTTATAACATAATAACTAGATTTAAAAGATTGAAATAACAATAAGTTAATGTCAACCGAGACTCAGATTAACTAATGACTAGTTAGCTAGATTTTCAAGTTATATTTTTCATTAAATAAAGACAAGAAAATAAGAATTGATTCAACATTCACGTATGATTTACTATTAGAGATTGACTATTTGCGCATATTTAGAGTAATTAAATGTAAACAAAAAAAAAATGAGATCAAAATATTAAGGGCAATAGTTTTTGAGACAAAATGAGGTAACTACGTAATAGAGCGGGGTGCACAAAATGAAAAGAGTCCAAAGAACGTCTCCTGGAAATTAGTCAGGTTATAGTATGCAATGCGGCATGATAATATCATCCGACAAAGTATAAGAAATGTCGTGTGCTTATCAATCTTAACGCCTAAGCTATCAACGCCTACGTCGTTGACGTCTCCAGACCTTGTATAGATTTCAATATCCTGCAAGGAACAAAAATTAGGGGAAAAAACAAAGTAATACGTTAATCTTCTTTTCTTTTACACCTTAAGCTGATATATATATATATATATATATATATATATATATATATATATATATATATAATAGGTTTCAATTCCAAATACATACTTCTTGCAGATCTTGCAGGTGCGTAATTTAACACCCTTCGCAACAGGCAGCTGGTATGGCTCGTGACGACCCAATTTCTCTCTATCAAGTTCTCTATCTGGAGCAACGATATACATGATGTTAAAAAATTTAACTTGGGGAACAATAAAATGTAAAAGAAGAACAAAGAGAATACTTATTATCAGCCGTTTTGAGCGTTTACGTATGCTAGTTACTAGTCGTTGAATGTTTTCGTCCAAGAGGGGTTTAACCTATAGCAAAATAAAGAATTAAAACAAAATGCACCAAACAAACAGCACTCAGCTCATATGAAACATACATTAATTGCTATAATTGAAAATGAGTGTACATCTTTGTCACCACTTTGTTCATTGTGATCCACAGTCTTCACCTTTTGTTTACCAGTAGCAGTACCCTTGTCTCCTGCAGAAGGAAGTAAAATGAGAAACAGAGAAGGTGATATGGAAGGAGATGGGAGAGAGATGTTCACCAGATTTTACTTCCCCCAATTCAGTAACCATAGAAGAAAGAAGTCAATCAAGGAAACCAAATTCAAAATATAAATATTTAATAACAAGAGAATTGCACAAACAATATAAAAAAAAGGATATTTTTTATGCATATAGCCAAAGAAGTAGACACTTCCACTTTCCCTGTTGTGTGATAGCTCAATTTCTTCATCAAACAGCAAGTTAAACTTCTGCTGAGGTTTATCACTAAGCAGTTTTCCGAAAACTAGCTTCTTTCTGTCCACTTTGACAAATAAGGAAACAGATTCATTTTCATTTTTCAGCTCACCAATGGATGCCTGCGGAAGAAAACATATTTTCAATATTAAAATCAAATAAATTTCAACAAAATAAGTTATCCAAATAAGCTATCTATATCATACATGAGAAAGATGAAAAACCATGCCCTTGCTAAACATAAGAAGAACCTGATGACATTCCAACTCGTCACCTGAAAATCAAAATTTACCTATTAGAAACAAACTTTGCAGATATCAAATGCAATTACTGTAGCACATTTATGAATGATTTCTGATTCATTTTCCCTTTATAACTAGTTACCATTAGAGAATAACTTGTATACTGCATGTTGTTGTAATCTTCTCCAAATATTATACATTGTTCTGCTCGACCCGTACTTAGCCGTGGCCCGTGACACTCATCTATTCAACCCGACTTCATCCTCCATTTTAGTACTACTTGACTGGCTCAGTACGTACGTATTATGAGCCTCTATCCTCGTCCATGAGAAGAGGACTAAGAAGAGAGCCATAAAACTAGAAAGCCCATCATCTCCTTCCTAGCTACGCTACCCTGAACTTCCTACTAATACAACCCATTGGAAATCCAATCACAGTATATCTATAATATTTATATGCTTATCAGAGAAATTGAACAATCATACAAAAAATACAATTAATCATTTGATTAAGCAAGCCCACTTACAATTCAATCACGTTAATGAAATATAATGTAAAATTAATTGATAAAATAGATAACAGCAATAAAAAGAAAATGAAATTTGAGGAATTCACCCCAAAACTTCATTGTTGCGTGAGGAAAAGGAATCGGAGATGTTGGAGGCATCCTGGGATTGCAGAGCATGCACCAAAATGAATATTTTCTACTTTTAAACCATAATGCGATTTTTTAAATGGAAGGTCCTTCATATATATATATATATATATATATATATATATATATATATATATATATTTTTTTTTTTCAAGAAGTTAGGTTAGGGACTTCCATTATTTTTCTTCAATTGACAATTTTGAGTGTTAATTTTATTTAACTGATCATGACATGGTGATCAAACTGAAATGAATATAAAACTATAATGATTAAATTGAAACAAAATAAAGTTAAGTGACAAACTTGAAATTTCACCAAAACTTGAGTGACTAAAAAGTGTTAAAAACCCGTTATAAGTAACTAACTTGTAACAATAAACAAATTCACTGTCCCAAATCAAATTTTGCTTAAATTCAATAACCATTGGGGATTTAACATTTCACCTCTTAGGGATCGTATCTGAAGTCAATGCTTAAATCAAACTAAAGTTTTGATCCAAATGACACGTGTATGGCATCACTAGGTGAATTTTACCAATCTCAAATTATATTTATTCGTCCAATAAAAAATTGAATTAGCAAAAAGTACCTAAATTAAAAACATTAAAAATTAAAACTTCAGTTTTAGCACATCATAAGTTATTAAATAATTGATCCAAATGACATTCGGCACTTGTACGTTTTTAAAAAGAATTTGCAGTCGCATTTTGTATTGAAATCGACCTCAACATTAATTAAACCATTCAAATTTAATCACAGACAACACATAAAATCAATTTCTCTTTGTACTTTGGATAACTAATGCGTTTGCCAACATGTACCTGTTCAACGATGGCTGATTTGGCTAAAAGGCAATGTCAAATAAGTTGAATTAGAAAAACGTTCAACTTATACAATTAGAAAAGACCTCTTTTATAAAGCAAATACTTAAATATCTTCATTAATAAAGTCTATTAACAGATGGTCTGTTAATAGACCATTAACAGACATGTGGTATGTTAACATATTCTATTAAGGTCTTTTAACATACCAAATCTAAACAATCCATGGGCCTGTTATGGTCAGTTTACACATCTTAAATTGATTTTTCAATTAACCTACGTCAAATGAACTCAAATTTATTGAAATTTAAAACAAAAAATCACAATTCATACTCAAATGTATACATATATTAATGATTTATATCATATAATCTACAATTTTTTTATCATAAATTAAAAGAAGAAGAAATAACATACATTTTGCAAGAATTTAGATGTGTTAGATTTTAACCTTGAAATGAGATTTCTTACATAGATGAAATGAGTTGAATTCTAACTTTGAAATAAGTTAAATTCTAAATCTTTTTTTTTTTTTCATTAAAAAGCAGACAACAGACTTTGAAATCGTTTGAGTGCTTGTCCCACACTTTTTGGTGCCACGAGCATAATCTACTCTATAATAGTTACACTTACACCTAATATTTGTATCATTCCTTGAGTCCATTAATGTGAAGTCATCCCAGACATATGAAACTATTTTATTCAACTTTCTCATCCCTAATGTTGATTGTGGATATGGATACTCTCTTAATATGTCTGGGATCAATTTGATGGATAAAAGATGAATAAAGGGAAGATGACGACATTAAGTAATTAATTACAAATTAATATGTTTTCATATAAATTTAATTGTGTTTATGAGAAAAATTAATAAGTAACTGTAAATTTCAAATTGTCAAAAACTGAAGGATACACGCCCTAATGGCCCTAATATTCACTTTTTTCTAAATACAATGCTTTTTATTTTTATTTTTTTTAAGAGTAATCAAAATTTGAGCTACTAAATGGTTCAGTCTTGTGTGTCCTTGAGCGGTTGAACAATGAAATTCGAATTTCTCTCCATGAACAAGCAAGAAACTCAATGCAGATAGAGAATTTCAAATCCTTGCTTAGTTTATAAGAGAATGAATTAGGCACGCTGAGCATGAAGACGAAATCAAAGATGCTGAATGTGAAATTTCACATGGAGATTAATTACTTTTTCAAATAAATGTCTTGAACTATTTTATATGTCTGACATCACAATGTTATCTCTAAAGACTAAGTAAAAAATTAGTTATGTACAAAGTTTGATCTATTTTTATGCAGTGAGATCTCAAAAAGATGTTTCAGTTATATCTTGTCCCAAGGCCCCAAGAAGATGAGAACAAGAAAAACTTTTCATCAATATTCTTCATAACACAAATTAATTGCCATGTGCATATTAGGAAAAATAAAACTAATCTGTTTCTCCATGTGAGTGAAACAAAATTGACTCCTCTAGCCTCTGCAAGTTTTTACAAAGTCAGCAGGAAGATTCCCTCACTCTTTCTAAGTTTTGTGGAAATTAGATATATTAACATCAACAGCAATGCCTTCAATAAATGACGAGTCTCGTGTTAAAAACACACAATCAAGCATCAACCGGAGGATAACGGCTTCCCCTTTCTCTTTTTACTCTCTTTGGATTTTCTGGCTTTACCAGTTTTTTCATGCATACTCCTATTAGACCTTACACTCATAATCCCACTACGTGATATAGTTGGACATTTTCGAAGAGCTTGCTCGAATTCAGCATCTACATCTACAATTGAATACTTCTGCAATGACTCTGATTTTGGATCCAATAATCCAACTTCTTCCATTTTCGACTTTTCCTGAATATACAAAATGCAAGATTTAGACAACCATGCAATTGTGGTTTTGCATAATCATAACTTGCTAACTAGTTAGCTTGCACTTACCATTACTTGCTTTGCTCCATCATTTAGGTCATCGTCCAGCAAAACGCTATGTGGCCGCAATTCAATCTGAAAAGGGTTATGGTTGAGAGTAAATAACAATAAAAAGATAGATACAAGTTATCGGGTAAAAAACAACATTATACCTAATCTCTCCTAATCCTATTAAATCCGTTGGTACATACGACGAGATGAATAACAAATCACGTTCGTTCACCTCCATCTCTTATATAATTCTATTTTTCATGTATATTTTCTATCAGAACATCCACTTAACTAAAAGAACAAAATCCAACCCTCACCAGTATCCTATCCTAATTCCATCTTTTCTTATTTAGGAAATAAATATAAATAATCTAGATTAGTTTAAGAGATTGATAAGAGTTGTCTTCAGAGTCTTTTCACATCTCTAAGTTATAGCTAAAATTAACATATGGTTACAAAAACCTTTAGTTGCTTGACGGACTCCATTGCACCGGCCAAAAGAAAAATAATGCTCTCCAATCTCACAGGAAAAAGGACATCGCTTATTTTTACAGTATTCTCCATGCGTAAGTTCTAGATTTCAAATCAAAGCAAGCTAGAGAAGCTCATACGAGTGGACGAAAGATGATTCCATGACCCGAAACTTGACAAGGTATGCAGTTTAGAACCCACATAGCAGTAAGGACCGTGGAGTAGTTGGGATAGCAAGAGGATAGACATTTCAGAATCCTAAACTAATAAAAATCACGCTGATCAAGGATTTTTGCCCAAAATACATATAGCTTTGATGGATTAACTGGTTCTACGAGACAAATTGATGTCAAGCCAGACACTTGATGGAAAATTTACGCAAATGGCTCGTTTCAGCAGCCAGTGGAAGAGGATTAGAGAGTGCGAGATGAAAGAAGAGAGTGGATCCAAGATATGATGAGCCGTTGGAGAAAAAAGTTACATTTGATCATAGTACTTCTCTTGTACTAAAAATAATAGTCTTAAAAAAATAATAATAAATCACGACTTTCATCAATAGACACTTTTTTAGTCAGAGCATGACGTGAACAAGGACCTGCACCAAGTTATAAATCAATTACTTACCTCTGGTTCCTTAGAGGGGCTTGAATAAAACTCATTGGTCAGAACATCGTACAAATATTTGTGAAATTTCACAACAACTTTACGGAATAAAGACAATAATTGCTGCCTCTTTGTTTCCATTTTTTCCTGTAAGTAGACAATTTGAAAAAGAAAAATATAAACATAACATTACATAAAATATATGATGCCATTACTTCACATAAAAGAGATTTGCACATTTCCAAAAATACTGTGGAACAATATGAACAAAGAAGGAGTTTCGCTTTTACAAACCTCAATACATGCTATATCATGGTGCTGCAAACCCATAGAAAGTAAAATAGAGGCCTGGATGTAAGACAACGTAATTGGAAGCTTCTCCTGAAAGTACCACAAAGCAAGGTGCTGCACCAAGTACATGACCTGGGAGTTATGCAAGAATTATAAACTAGTAAGTTTCTACAGTCATATAAGTGTAGACATGAAACTTCGACATGCTCGAGAGCGAAACAAAATAAATAGGAACCTATCGGGGGTGTTCCATTTCTCATCTAGTACTTCTTACTATTTTTATTGGCATACTTGAGTCAGATCATGATACAGCTCTTGCTTTCGTCAAACTCCACATAACTAATCAATTCCATTGCTTGTTACATCACAGTTATTTATGTGCCAAGTTGAAATTGTGTGACATTCAAAGTAGTTAAGAGCATGTTTGGTTAAGTTATTTTTAACTTCTTTTTTTCTCAAACTCATTTTCAACCATATATTTTATGGAACCCACAACTTTTATGAATTTTTCAATCATTTAATCAAAAACTCCCAAAAAAAAAAAACTACTTTAAAACTACACCAAACACGCACTAAATAATTTTTGAGTTTCCTTTAGCAGATAGCCAAATAAAAGTATAAATGGATCCCAAATGGAGTATTTTTTGTCAATGTTCAAATAAGAAGTAGAAAAGAAATAAATGAAGTATTAGGAAAAACATTATTTTGAAACAGCCAAGAGTATAAACATGTTCAAGTAATTAGGTTCAATGACCTACACTACATATCTAGACGCATGTAGACATACATATACAAAATAATATTCATCCACCCTTTACATAATTTGTAATGGAAGAATTAATAGCAAGAGAAAAAATGACGATGATTATCTTAGACTACCAAGCTCTAAGACATCACAAACTAGATGTTCATATTGCGCATCCAATTATTACCATCTTGTCGAAAAATCGACTGCATAACAAATATAATAATGAAAACAGAAACTCCAGAAACTTGAGGAGATAAAATGAATAAATTTTTTTTGAGGTATGCTTATTAACAAATCTCCTTAAGACTCACTGGTGCTAACTCGATAAACCGGCATATGTCTCCTAAGATACATATGCTTCTTCCAGGAATTAGTATAGCACAATAACAATATTGCCCAAGATTTGAACGTACTCTTCTCGATCGGAATAACAACGAACCTTGAAAGCTTTGCTTGCAAAACTCAAATATAATTTAAACATAATTTTTGGAGAGAAAAAAGAAGAAAACAATTCTTTGTAACTGATTTGGGTAGTGATGGCTAAAAATACCAACCAAAATCTCGCAAGATCTATGAACTATACGTACTCTGCCCCCATACAGTCTATTTTTGAAAGATTAAAACATGGTTTACTTACGGTATGTTATTTCACAGGTGTCTCCAAGGATCCTCAACATTTTTCCTAACTTGTATGCATAGATACCGTTTAAGGCTCATTTGCAAATAACTACCAGTGATTTTTTCAGGTTAGCAGCATTGTGGAAAATACAGGCATATAGTTGTAACTTGTAACAAATTAGAGTAAACAAAAAATGGTAGGACACAAATGACAGTAAAATAATATGTCATACCTTCCCATAATCGTCACAGCCTCTGGTGTAACCTTCAAGTAATTCCAAAGTGTCGGAAGAAATAGTTAACTTAATCAACATCGAATTACTTTCACAAGATACCAGAGGTTCATCACCGGAGAACTTGATCTTTGGATCCAAGATGCTAGTGGGAAGAGAAAGAGGTAAAATAGAGAATAAGTTAGTGAATTATCAAATTATGGAATAAATTGAAAATTTTTCATTAGACCTTAATAGACTTACCTCATGGCAAGTTTGTAGTCCATTTCACGGAAGCACGAAGCTAATCGTCCAACAAATCTTTCCTTGAAACCTGTAAAAGAAAGTAGAATGCGCTCCATCATTGACCATGCAATAGAGCCAAGTAAATTTCGTCGGTAGGAATATATGTCAAAAGATGGAATATTAAAATTTATGCATGAGAAAAGAATCTTACTCAGGTAAAATGGACTTAGATAACCTGTTGAACCAACTTGATTCCCTTCAATTTCATCAGTTTCCACAGGTTTGAGAACCATGCAACTATGTTCCCCAGTCAATTTATTCTGATGCATCAGAAAATGAATAATTAGAAATAAAACAACCACTTAATAGCAAATGCACTACAAAGAACCAGAGGAGATGATTACGGGAGTAGCATCTATGTAGAAAGGAGAAAATTCTTGCTTCTTCCAAAAGCGAAAAAGACCTAAACTCAACCCAAAAAATGCACCAATGTAATGTATTTTCTCTGGTGGGCGGTACCTCACATTGATAAGCAGATCCTGCAAGTACACATAATTTTTAGAATGCGAGTACACAAACACTTATTTGGAAGTATAGATAAGGAACAGAGGTGCAAAACAGAATTTGTAACTAAAAGAAAACAAAAAATGTAATTCTTAGAAATTGTGAAACCAAATAACACACCAACCATGCCTTGTATCTTCCAAACCAGGCCATATAATCAAATTGTAATTAATCCCCATGAATTCAAAGTTGTAACTAATAAAAATGCATAGCAATACCTTCTCCTCGTCCTCATTGTAGGTTTCAGAATCTGTTTCACTAATATGTGTCAATTGTCCTTCGTAATACCTGAGCCAAAAAATATATGCAATGGTATTATAGAAAGAATCGTCAATAAGTTGATGTAGCGTGCATGTGGGACATAATGCCAGCTTACCATTGTGGGAGATAATGCCAGCTTACCATTGTGCAATTATTTTTGGAGGACAAATCCATCAAGATTGATGTGATGGGAACATGAATGACGACGTCTACTTATATGAGCTTTAAAGCAAGGAGATCATAAATTACTTGGGAGCCTCACATTAGTGAATTCACTCTGTATTTATGCACATGTTGTATCTACCTAAATAGGTATTTGCATGTCTGTAGTTGTGCAAGTACTTGCATGTGTCATTTGTAGAAGGGAACTCAAAGATGCAGAGTGTTGAAGTATGGTATAGGAGACAAGTAAACTACTGCAACTTGTCAAAAGGCTCGTATTCTAAAAGATGAATCTTGGGTGAAATCACTCATAAAATAGAATATAAAGCTAAATATAACTTCAGAGGGGTCCCTGCATTGAAATGGTGTCAGGAAATTGGTTTGAAATAAAATAAATACATGAGAATAGTGAGGATTAACAAACCTTGTTAACTCTTGCAATGCAGCAGAGCCATATCCATGCTACATAGTAATAAAAGAGTGGAAATGTTTTACTCAAAAGGAAATGAAAAAGGATATAAGATTTAAGTTTTAATAAAATGAACAAGGATTATTTAACGATACCCCCAAAGCACTTGGATGCACAGCTATTCTCACGACGCGAACACCTGACAGGGTAGGAAATGTCGTATCCTTAAATTCCTTGCAGAATTTCGACCGAATTTGATCCCCATGAGGCTCACGACCCCTGCTCAAGTATTGCAATGCAGTGTCCTGAGAGATTTGGCCTTCAAGGCAAACCTGTAAGGCGTGAGTAATTAATCATATGAAGCACAATATTCAACTTCTAAAATCAACTATTCCACAAAGGATATTAAAAGGACACACTTGACAATTGCACAAACCGTGAACCATAAAATATCTCTATTTTGATTGATGTGCAGTTAATGCAGTCAATAACATTGAAATACTTGAAAAGACACCGGTTGGTAAATTAGCATAGTGCTTTTCTCTGGGATTTGGTTATTTTCCATTATTGCCTAGTGGATTGATATGGATCCTTTTGATTTTTTATGGACTTCAATGATACAATTTGAAATGCGTAGTTTAAATTAGTTTATTTATTTGTCTAATTCAACTCATTGGATTTGGTGGAAGACGTCCTTAAAAAGATACGCGTATGAATTTTCTCCTCATTTCTACTCTTTCTTTGACTCCATGCAGATTGCATTAGAAACACAAAAGATACACAGTGTGGATAAAATATCTGCAATCTATATAACAAGATAAAACACAAGGAACTAGAAGAATAGACAAGATGTGTTGACAAGACAAACTTGCATATTACCCAAATCATTTTCTTTACCTAACGTACACAAAATCCTATATTCCAGTGCCTGTTAGTAACAAGATCCATATGTTCAATCTGAAATGTTAGATACATAGGCAAACTTGGAAAAATCAAGGGCCACTACAGCTAAAGACTCATAATCAAGAACTCTAAGCTATTCTACAAGGATAAAGATCAGCAAATGATTTACTGAATATATATAGCTACATCTTATCAAAGAAAAAATGAAAAATAAAAATGCTTTCCATTTGATTTGATAATCTTCAAAAAAATTGAAGTCAGTTCCAGACAATAATTTAATTTATTTAATTCAATTGACATTCCTGCATCCTCTTACGCACACATATGCCTATTCAGATTTCGTCATAGCATTTGCATGGAGATGCACTTAAATTGACAAAACAGTAACATTTCCATGAGAAAACATTTACCAACTTTAACATCAAATATTGCACCACAGCACTAGGAGATTGACGAAGGAAAATAAGCACAAAAATTCGTTGCATGAATAATGGATTAAATACAAAAAGGGAGAAAGGATTTGTGTAGGAATATACTAACTTGTATTACACAATAAATGTCAGGAAGGATGTCTAGTGATTCAACAGGACCTGTAACAAGCTTCCAATAAATTTCTGTAATAAAACTAGGATAGAAACACATGAAACTTTCATGATAAAAAGTATACCAAGTAGTACAAATAGGTGACGTGCTGGATCATCGGCCAGTAGTTGCAGATCATTGGAAGAATTTTGGTATTGAGATGCAACAAAAAGAGACATCATTCGCTACATCAAAATATAAATTAGATAAAATGTTAAAACGAACAGAATTCAAGCTTATCAAAGCAGGCAATGGAGATGATCTTGTAAGAAATTCGTGGCACCTTTAGAAATATTTCACTATCTTTGTAGCAGGAGAACAGAGTGTCTCTGGTAACATAATACAGTTGACACATACTGGGATGGGGAAGCCTGAAAACACAACAAGATGCAGAGTTATCAACGACAAAGGAATCATTGCATTTCATTTATATTAGATTGGCAAAGGCTAAACCTGTTGATTTCAGGTGTAGAATTTGTAGCTTCTAAACAAAGTAAATCGTTAAGCCAAGACTCTATAGGATCCCCACAAGCATATCTAATGGATTCGTGCAGCTCCAGCGTCTTGAAATGGCTAGCTGCAACAAGTATTTAAATGAAGTTAATGCATTGAGCTAAATTATGGTAATAAACATCATGATGTCAAATCGGTAAAAATTAACCTAGCTATAGTTCTATGTTGTTGAAAGAACAATCCCCAAGTTTCACTTCTTTATTTAGAATATAAGATAGTCTTTATATTGGCGCACATAATAATTGAATCCTTTCGTCTAAGAAGCAAGAGCACCCTTAGTCCTGGATTTTTGAATTGAGAGAGATCAATGTCTCCAACTATTTCTTAAATTCATGGACTATTATACAAACCATCATCTGGCAATCTCGATTTTCAATCATTAGGACCCATGCCTTAACCAATTTAGCTCTTAACGCAGGATCCTTCAAATCAAGTATTTTTTTTATTTGGGTAGGTCAATTCCTATAGATTCATTCACTGACCACACATGATACTTTTATCATGTGGGCATGGAAGGGAGACAAGAAGACGTTCCTAGAGTTACGAAGGAAGCTTCGAGATCATATTGGTCATTGGTTGAGAATGGGAAGTTGAACTATAACTATAGAAAATCCCGAAGTAATAGGTAAAAGGGATGAAAAGCTCTCCCATACAGACACAGACCTCCTCTCTCAAAATTTCATTAGCATGTCTGCAAGTTGCATTCCATATAATATTTCCATATATATTTCATCACAACTACTCAAGAGCTTAATACATAAATGAATACAAAATGGTGGTGAACTAAAAGTTAATGCTAAGTTACCCGACTGAGTGTCATTGTTGCCAGAAGCTGGCACCTGATTCTTTTTCTCCAAATGTCTAAGAAGCTCCAATAATAAAGAACAACCAGTACCTTCGTAGCTGAAAGAACAACAGAGAGAGAAATGAAATGTCTATACACGATGCTAAAAATCAAAATCACGAAAATAGAGGGGAAAATCATACCCTCTCACTGTAGATGAAAGGAAAACTGAGTATGGTCCAAGCAAGGACTTAATTGCGGGTAAAGGAATGGCAGCTGCTTCATCGATGACCAAAAGATCAACTCGTGAAAGTTTTAAATCGTCGCATGGCTTGATATACTATAAAAATAGCATTTCATATTCATCATGATTATGCCTCCCATCAAAATACTGTACATATTTTAGATACATCACAGAAAACAAGCTTCCCCTAAGAAAACAACTCTAGGTTGAAAGAATGAAGGCCATCGGCAGAGCATTAGTCATATGAAAGGCTTGTAAGATGAAGTTAAAATGGATAAAAAACTACTAACAGCAATAAAGATTTAATAAAACTAAGAAAATCCCAATGCAATTCTCTGGAAAGACGAAGAAGGAAGCAGGGAAAGTCCCCAATTTAAATGTCCAAAAAGAAAGGTAAAACTTTTTAAGCACACATTAGTGATATCGCGTAACAGATTGCATCATGCTGTCCACTTTTACGCCTTCTTACCTTAACAAATTATAATCAACTTGGTATGATCAAACTTACAAGCAAGGAACCACAAAAGACCACAAGAGGGGATGCTGTCACTTAACAGAGTCACATACTTGCATTACAGCTATTCAATATTGACCAGTTTAAATTTTTGAGAAGGTATTTACCCCCACCAAATCAAGAAAGTAATCGTATACTGAAAAGGAAAAACAAATAACAACAAAGAGCAAGCTGCTTTGTAGATACCAATCATGAGCATATATATTACTTCATGGGGGAATCACTTCAAATATATAGAACACGGACACAAATGATTTAATTCTATTCACCATACAGTACAGACAGGCAAGCCTACAAACAAATAATATAAGGTAATAAGAAAACTTACGAGGAAGATCATATATAGAAAAAATATTGAAATTTTCAGTTAATAATGCAGCATGAAGGACACCTCAGAGGATATTTTGACTACGTAGAAAACATGGATTTCACATCTTTAGGAGCTAGAATAATCAGCTGAACACTTAAAACATATTTATTGAAACAAGACTAAACGAAAAGATAGGACAAATGGGAATCTAAACAACCAAGAATCCAATACGGGGGGAGAACCAGAGAATGCACCATTAAATTGTCCAATCCATTTCAAAATATTTCTCCACATGAGTAATCTCTAAAGATAACTGATGATACATTCAATTATGTAATCATAATACTTAAGTATATAAACCAATACCGATGACAGGGGGCTTATTTACCTGAACTGTTTGTTTATTTTGCTTATAAACATTGATTTTTATAATTTCTTTCTGCGAATCCTGATTCCTCAGCACATCATAATGAAAATGCTCCTATTAAGAAAAGTAGGCAGAAAAATTATAGAAAAAATAATAATTAATGAAAAAAAAATAGATGAACATATAAATGCTCTTTTACATAGATTCAGGAGGCATGGGTATATATGCAAAATTAAATGAAATGTCATAGGAAATAGTAACAACAATTTTTGAATTAAAATACAATGCTTTTATAAAGCCTTCACATCTAAAACTGCACACTCGCATTGTCCTTCCCTGGTGTCTTCACTGATGGTATGACTAAACCAGTCGTTGGTCATGGAATGCAACTATCACATGTCATAGAGTCTGACACATGTTGAAGATATTCTCTTCTGATAACAAGTTATTCAGAAAAGCCACTGTGAGTTTATAACCTGAAAGAAATTTATAACCTGCTCGTTGTCCTAACTTACATACCTCCATCACTTAGCAACAAGGTTCGAGACAAATCTATCATTTACGTACTTGGCAAAAAAAAAATCAATATTGACTCAAAGCTCCTTTAACTGACTCATATATCTTTAAATAACCTAAGATAAGATACCTTAATCGAATAACACATTATTTATAGACACTATTTAAATTTGCTAGAAGGCTGTTGCATGTCAAATTCGCTGATTTCTTTTCTAGGATATAATTATCCCACATCACTCCCACAACTATGCATGGTGAAAAGAGAATTTTCTCTTCACAACAACTACAGAATGGCAACATGAACAAGTGAAGAGGAATGAACAGTTAAGCAAAAAGACTACCCTACTAATAAAAGGAACTAAAACATAACTTTGCATATCAATTAAATCTCTGATCATAAAACCGAGAAAAGAACAGCATCAATGTCAAGAGCCAGATCATCATCAACATTCTCATTTGTGAGCTGCGTGTATTTTCAAAATGGAATGCATGTCATAATTTAAGAGGGAAGGGTGAGGTTTCACAATCATTTATTTGGAAATTTCTAATAAACACCATAACGACACTACACAAATGAAACCAACAAAATTAAAGCAATCTTGGTAAATGAACAACAACTTGAACTCCAGGTTTATTGGTAGCATTAGCAAAAAGCTTATACCTTATATTTCAGCACATGTAATCCCTTGAGAACAAACTCAAATAAGGCACTCAAAGTTTGTGGTGTTGGAGCAGTCACAAAGATGTTTGAGTACCTAACAGAATCAATTTAGTTTCATAAGAACAAGTCACAATGAAAACTTTATAAAGGTTAAGTTACAAAGCACATAGGTTATGACATACCCTTGATCAATAGCACCTGCAATAGCTAGGCCAAGAGCTGCTGATTTACCTTGGCCTCGAGATGCAGTCAATGCAATGGTATTATTCTGAATTGCCTTACCCATAACAGCATGAAGAAGAGTACGAACAGCGTTGCCCTAATAATGAACAAATATACAAGTAATTTTCATTAACTACACTCGTAAAAACCCAGTTGACTAAGCATGAAAACTCAGTACAAGAATACCTGATCTAATGTTGCACACAATCCGATCAAAGGACCAACAGGAAAATCATCAACAAACTCCTCCTTCATATCTGACAATTGCTGCCCCATATCCTGAAGGGATACAATACCATTCGTTCAAATGAAAGGAAAAATGCTATACAATAACCTATCTAAATATTTAACTCACTAAATAAAGAAAACTGATAACTGAAATTTTATGTTGAATCTATAAGTTGCAATGTGCTATATGTTGAAATCACCTTGAGAAGATGACCCAATATTATAGTACTTATGTACTTGATGAAAGAGATCCAGTGAAATTCTGATGTCAACAATAGTTTTACCAAATCATTTGGAGCTAAAATAGAAATATCAACACTTAGTAAATTGAATTTTTTCACCGTGAAGATATTTCAAAGTTTATAGCGCATTACATGTCAATGAACATAATAAATGTAAGTTTTCATACAGTTACATCAGTGTTCTAGAGCATTTGAATTCCTGAAAGAAAGCAGTAAACATAGTAAAAGAAGCTTACCTTTGCATCAGATGAAACAATCATTGACTTTGCATGTGATGAGATTGGCAAAATTTTTAGTCGTTCATCTACAACCAGACATGCTTTGCACGATGATAGAGATTGCACAAAACGTTTGTTGAATCGAGAAACTACCATGGAAGACTGTGCTGTAAAACTTTCATTAACACCCTGGAGGTGATAAATTACATTACTCAATGGGACCATACCAAATTTGCTATAGTTTAAGGGAAAAGAAAAAAACATACTGGCTTGATTGCATGAATTACAAAAGAAATATTGTAACGACCACAGACTTTCCCTACAAGCCTTTTGCTTAGGGACTATTCCGTGCATCATTAGCATACGTACTGTCCATTGGGGGTTGGGCCTGAAACTGGATTTCTTTCGCATCTCCAGCGAATTGTACGTACGGAATAGCCCCTGAGCGAAAGGCTTGTCGATGAAGTCCGTGGTCGTTGCAAACATTGCTTGCAAAAGCTATGAAGTTAGTGTCTAAGAAAAGAAAACGGGATAAAACTCCGTCTTGATGTGTTTTTATATAATCGTCTCTATCTAAAGAGTTAAAGCTTGTGTGATTCCCTTCAATTCAAGTGCAACATGTACTATTCAGGAAGAATAATGGAAAGGATCCCAGAGTAATACTAATGCATGCAGTTTTATCTTTCCTATTGCTTTCAGAACTCTACGTGTTAACAGATTTTTTCCTGCTATATTTTTATGCTTGCTTAATTGCACTGAAAGATCTCTAATCAGAAACGTAATAAAATCTGTGAGAGAGCCACCGAATAAGCTTCTGAAAGAGTTTTCTTATTTTAGCTTTTCAGTTATCATAAAATCATTAGAAAAACTCATCAGAATTCGGAAAAAAAGTAAAAAACAGAAGTAGAAACTAAAAAGTTCAATGTCAATAGTTGTGTTATAAAAGTTAGTATAGAAAGTTATAGCGTCCAAGAAAGTAAAATATAAAAATAAGAAGAAGAAGAAGAAGCACAAACCTCGGCCATTGTAATAAAACCAGCTGTCGGAGAGAGTGAATGAAGAAGCAGAATGACCAAACCACCCCCTTCCACTGTCTCAATAGCTCTTGCAAGGACATTAGGCGTTAGATCTTCAAAGTCCTGATTTCATGCATGGATGCAAGAAAAAGCATCAACAAGATCACACAGCATCTTGGAGAGACTACTAACATAAAATTAGTGTATGTGAACACAGAAATAAAAATGATATAAACCTGTAGAATACACATGCCATATGTATTTCCAAGAATTCTAGCTGAATCCTTGTACCGGCAATATTTTGCACTATCAATAAATAGAGAAATTTGATCAACCATATCGGGAGCAAGTAGCTTTTCCAGCTTTCTCTTCTTAAACTGCCTCGCACGCTTGTCTTCGTTGCTGTGGTAAAAATTACAGAATCAGAAGATTTGCGAAGTAAATTGATTTCTATCCTTGCCTCACACAAAAGAGAGAAAAAAAACAACTTAGGAACAATATACATTAATGATAATGATGATAATAGGTCATTTGAGAATGAATATATTAGCCAAATTGGACCAGCCTATGATCAGAACTTTTCAACTGGAAAACCAGAAAAAACATAAATTTAGTAATCAACCAAAGAATAGAACATCATCATAACGCTTGGACCGGCAGAAGAATAAAAAAAATATTAAAGGTAAAATAATTCATGTTTAAAAATGCTCAATCACATATCGAGGTTTTGAGGCATAATCCTCAAATCAAACTAATAAAATAATTCAAAGAAAATAAAAATACAAACGTGCTCACAATAAACTATGAACCATATTTACCGTTTGAATTCCTAAGGTTTCTCATGAGATTAGTTGTGCAGTCCAACACGAGGTCAATTTTTCAGTTCAATGCAAAGGGGACATTTGTCGAGATGAATAATGTGTCAAGATCTTGACAATTTATTATTACCAAAGATATATTATAGACAGGCTATGAGACAAACTCCCAAGCGTTTTGATATTTATCGTTTAAATGAATTCCAAGATCTTCAAACAAATGAAAGTCTTGTGATTTTTCCTCGGGGAACATCATCAAGCGTTCACCACACATATAGTTCGAATCACATTAACTATTCATCATGAGACCGGTATGTAGATACAATAAGATACCTGCTAAACTCAAGCTTGTCCTTGTAACACCACAAGACAGTCGGGCAAGATTTGATGGATGCTTTGCTTAGCATAGAATGAAGATCGACGACCTGCAATAAGTTTAATAGGGAAGAAAATCAAGGCATAGAAACGTCACGAAGCACCAAAGTGCATGATGCATAGAAATAAGATCCAACCCGACGAAGGAGTGATTTGTCGCCCTTAATCATAAACATAGACCGGTGCCTTGCCTTCACCCCGCATTCAATCAGACTCGTAATGCGGTCATCAACCTTTACCATATTGCCAGCCTTTTCCATATTGTATCTATAATCTATAATCTAAAGTAAACAAGGAAACAACATAGTGAGGTACTGACTAGAATAAGTTCAGGGTAATTATAACTGTGATATCATAATTGACACTGAAAATAAACGTATAAACTTCTTAACACTTACTCTAACATAAATTAGTACACGCACATGTATGGACGTATTGCACTTTTCATCTCTCAACGTTTGCAAATGAATATTAATATGCAATAATCCTTATGAGAGTTTTTACTCAAAATTTACTAAATCAACATTCTTTTCGTTGATAAGAAAATTGGATAAAAATATAACGAAAATTGGCCTCCAAGAAACAATAAAATTGAAAATATGCACTGATTTTTTTCACAACATCAGATAGGTCTCTAGATAGTAAGTGGAGCATATGTCTCTTACGTACCAATGTAAACACTAGATCACGATTTGATCATTGTGGTAGGAAGCAATTATTTTTACAAATCACGACTTTCAATTAATCGTAAAGCATAAGGGAAGAGATATACCTGAATACTAGAAACTCCAATCAATCGTGCAACAAAATTAACCTTGAAATACTAGAGCACAATCTGCCCGCAAAGTCACAAAACTTCTGCACCGGAAGCAAAAACTCTGGCTAAAAAATCTTTTATTAATAACCTAAAGCGCTGGCCGAATTTAGGTTATGCAAGACGTGATTTGCATGAAATATATACAATGACAAGTTTCCATGTGGAAGATAATAACTAGTATTTGACAAAGATTTTATTTCGTTTCCTTATGCAGTGATTTTAAGAGAGGTGGCAAAGGGCCCGGCCCGTTTTTATAGGCGCCACTAAATTGCTTATTCAGTTTGATCCTAATTCTTTTTTTATTTTTTTATTTTATAATATAAATCATTAAATTTTAATTCAAATTAGTTTCATTTATTAAAGGGATAATTAGAAGGTGTATTCAATTAAGAGTTGATAGGACTTTTCTCGGAGTTTAAAAGTTTTTGTGACACGATTCAATTGCACTTTTTAAACTCCATAAAAGTTTTGATATATTCAATATGTAATTTTAAAGACTTTTAAAAAATCTTATAAAGTAAATACAATATTCAATTTAGACTTTTTAAAATTCTACGAAATTTAAAAGTATTCAAGATGTTGATGATTTTAATGACTTTTAGAAAATTTAATATGTATCTTAACTTTAAAAAGACAAAGATAAATAAAAGATGTTATATTCTCTCACATTCACATTAAGACTTTGAAAGACGACAAGAAAACACATCTTTCATTCTCTTATTTTTTTATATGCAAGATTTCTTTTCTTTTCTTTCAACAATAATTTGTAGAGTTAAGATTAATATTCTTCTTTTTCTTCATTGTGATTTTTTTCCCTCTTTAATATATTCTCCTAACTTTTTATTTCCCTATTTCTTCTTCTTTTTTTTTTTTTTTTTTTTTTTTATCTCTATTCAATTTAATTTTTTTTCAATATTCTCCTAACTATTTTTTCATTTTCTTCTATAAACCTTTAGAGACAATGTGATTTTTTTCTTCAATATTCTCAAAACCATTTTTTCTCTCTCTTTTTATTTATTTATCATTTTTCTATTTTTCATTAAAAATAAGATAAATTTATAATTAAATTCTTATATAATTGTTCATTGCAGTTTATTAATGAATTTCATCAAGTTAAAAACTCTTTTTAATTACTGTATTTTTTATTTTTATTCTTATTCTTATTTTTTCTACTTATCTTAATGAGCATGGTTGTGTATTTTTTTTCTTCGCCTAAATTGGTACTTTAGTTATTTATTTATGCAATTGTTGTAACTAATAAAGTGTTACTTATAGATTATTAAATATAATAAGGGAGATAATAAATTTGATAAATTTTTTTGTTGGAAAATATTTTAAAATGAATTGTATGTCGTAATTTTTTGAATTTATTCACAAGCCATTTGAAATTTTATAATTTTACCCAAAAGAAAAAATAGAGTGAGTTATATCATTAATTTTTGACGTAGTTTACTTGCAGCAATTAAATAGAACATTAATTTTTATGAATTTATTAATATTAATATAATTTAATAAATTATTATTAAAATTTTCTTTTGCGACAATTAAATTTTTAACTGAAAATACAAAGTCTATAAAAGTCCATAAAATTCTGTGAAAATTTAGAAAAATCTTTCAAAATAAAATATATAAAAATCCATAAAAGTCTGTAGAAGTCTATTAAAATCTAGAAAAATCAATAAAAGTTAATGAAATCCATTAAAATCAGTCACTTGAAAAATGTCAATCAAAATCTTTAAAAATCTAGATTAAATACACTCCCCTTAGACATATACACATAACACCATGACCTTTTTGAAAAATTAGGTTAAGAGTAATACTAGTATGAGTAATAATATAACACTCATAATAAATAATAATTATTGTACCCACTGACACTTGACATCACCACATTAGTCACTTTTTAAAAGTTTAAAAAGTTATAAACAACTTTTTAAAAAGCAACCAATGTGGTGATACAACGTGTCAAGTGGGTACCATAATTATTACCCATCATGGGTGCTATATCATCTTTCATCCGCTTTTTTATGGGTGGGATCCGACCATAAAGAGTTTTAATGGATTGAGGAGTTGAAAAGAATGAAAGAGAAATATATATATAGTTTTGTTTGAGAAAGTTTGATTTTGATAAATATGGAGAAATTGGGAAATTGAGAGAGAGATACGAGTTTTGATTTGAGAGGATGAAGACATAGTAACGACTAACGAACAAAGAAATACTTTTTTGTGTTTGTAGCGAAGTAAACCTCTCTACGATCGGTGATAATACGATTTATTACACATTAATTACAATATTAATTACGCTCAAAATTAAACATTAAAAATAGGCAATGCAATAAGAAATCCTAGTACAAAACAAGAACCCTACACCCAAACAAATCCATATGAGAAATCAACACAAATTCAGTGTGAATTAAGTACTTGGATGCTATTTTGCATTGAAGTTTGTGATTCAGTGTAATTCAATTTCATTGCTTTTTTCTAATTTGAATTGAAAAATCAATTGTCAGTTCGATATAAGATTATAGTACTTTATTTTGAAAATCTATTACATTGTCAAGTTTGAAAATCTATGTTGAACTAATAATTAACGAGCTCCATTTAGGATATAGGACAACACTCGGGAGGAGTTTGTATGCAGTCGTTCCATGGGTACTAGTCTTGAAGCTTTGAGGTGTTTTAAGATTGTTATGAATCGGTTTCATCTAATGAAATATTGTATTTAAGCAAAATGTTGGCCTTTTGTTTTCATTAGATAACTGGATTCTGACTTTATGTTGCATTTTCACAATCTTAGCGTATAATCGTGAAAATTTCTATGCTCTAAACTTCTATAGTTATAAGTCTATGGGTTGGGCGTTTGTTTTCGAAGTTTGTATATGAGATTATGTGTCTAAATTTTATTTGATTTTAGGCTATGAAAAACATGTTTTTTTGCATTTTACGACTTCTGTTACCTATCCATTTTTATAGCACATTTCTTGATTTCATCCTTTGTTGACTTCCACTTTAATAATTTATTTGAAATGTCTCATGGTATGCACTATAGATTTTGTTCTATTGTATAATTTTGTATTTCAAAGTCTTCAACTTTGGATCAATAATGGTGAGTTTGGAGGTGTGACCACATTGGTCACAACTTTGGATATTACGAGCTATGTAAATATCAATCAGATAAGATGCTCACAATATGTTTGTGAAAATGTACAAGCCAATTTTAGTTTGTCAAATGAGCATATTTGTGAAAATGATAAGAGCTAAAAAATGACATATTTATGTCATTTTTTAATTAAAAGGTTACTGACTTTGTAATTTGATTTTTCCTAGTAGAACATCTTTAGCTAAACTTACAATGTGTTTATAAAAACATGTTGAACTAATATTCTACTATATATTTTGTTGCGTTAGATAAATATTAAGATTCTTCATTAGAAAGTGGCATTCTTTGTCACTTTTTAATTAAAAAGTACGCACTACAATTTGAATTTTTCTAATAAAACTTCTTTAGCTAATTGATTATAATAACTTTTTAAGCTAATATTTAGCAGTTAATTTTATTTTTTGTTGTGTTATATGTGAATTAAGGTTTTATATTAGAAAGTGAGATGATGGGTCACTTTCTAATTAAACAGTCACACCACCCACCCTTTGGAAGTTGGTTATTTTTAAAATAACATTTATTTTGTTTGTTTCAATCGTCGAGCCTGTTCAACTCGACCATTTTCTCTAACCATAGCACTTTTCTACCTTTTGTTCTTCATATATATTGTCGTTTGAATGAAGACATCCGATCAACCCAACTTTCCCACAATTCTCACTTAGGCCCTTGACTAAAGTTTACAATGTGTTTATAAGAACGCCGCTCGACGCCGATTCGTAGAAGAAGATATAAGGAGTGTTGGAGATTTCAACATAGAAATTGGAAGAGCTTCTCTCCATTTTCATATAAGAAGAAAAGGAATGTTGGAGTGGTAAGTACACACTTTTTATAGAATTTTTAAAAATATTTTTTTGTCAAAATAATGTTTATATTTTTAGAATTTATGATGTTGATTTAAACAAGAAATTGAGAATGGAAAACACAAAGAGAATCTAGTCATTTGCCTAAGATCATGGGATTTTATTTTTTTTTTGTCCGGGGTGGGGGAAAGATAGCTAGGAAAGTTTTATAGCAGGTCAACTTTTTCATTTATGGCATTGAATTTTTGGTATATAACTATATATCAAGTATTCGGTAAAAATAAATGAATGATGAAGGTGAGGAATCAATAGGACCAACGGGAGGTTGAAAATAATTAAATAATTAAATAATTAAGTATATATATATTATTAAATTACAAACATATGTTAATTTTTAGAATAATTTGCAATTTTGGTTCCCAATCTTTCAGTTTGTTACAAATCAAGTCTCTAATTGACATATTTTAACAGATTTAACCTTCTCTTTAAATAAACAAAAATAGAAAAAGGCTAAAAATAACAAAAAAAAAAAAAAAATTACAAATAAAGTCTCATAGCTTTTAAAAAGCACAAAATAACTCCATCTTCCCAAAAATCTAACACAACTTCAACTTTAACTTGCACACAGTTGTAGACTTGTGTTTTCTGTTCATTCTTCACCAAAAACTACATCAAAAATATATTATAAGTTCATTTGATTTTGAATCTAATAGCAGCCATATATTGGATCCGAGGTGAAAATGTGGGCTATAAAAGTTTTGGGACGGTGAGTTTGGCAATACCCAGAAGCCAGAGTACTCAAATTCCACCATTGATGGCCGTGTAGTCTTGTGGAGTCTCCCAACCCCCTGGAATACCTCTATAGTACTTATGAGATATATAATTGATTAGGCAAAAGCAAACTATAGAATCCAAAGCAAAGATTTGATCTGGAATTAAGAACCTCGCAATAGAGTCCGACGACGGCAAGCTGTAACCTCCGGCATGCTTCGAATCCGACAATGGTAAATTGTATACATCAACAAGCTTTTCGTTGCATCGGCTACAGTGGCAATGGCGGCTTCAAGCCCTGTTGGGGCCCCGTGATCTAATTTTTCATCGTCAGAAATGACTCGACTAAAATGTTCATTGGTGATATCGGTCGTATTCACCCCAGCAATTGATGACACAGTGGTGGCACCACCAAAATGAGTTGGTGGTGCTACATTTGGAGCAATACTCACATGTGAGAACTGTTCATCCAATCCAACCATCTGATCATGAATGGGGAAGAAGAACTCGACACAAATACTCACATGTGATAAATGTTCCCATTACCACTTTCAATTCTAACTTTGATTGGAAGCAGCTTCGACATGGATGGGGAAGAAGAACTCGACCCAAATGATGAACTTGTTTCAACCATAAGAGAATCAGGCAAATTTGAATGTACCTGTTTATTAACGCCCAAATTATCATTCTGGGCCTCTAAATTGGCAAAAGAATCACTCTTTTGAATCCCATCAAGTTCCAACAAGTTATGAATGCCGGCAGATTCCGAGAGCCCTCTAGGTAGCAAATCGGTGTTGTTTAGTGCATCGACAAACCAAGTTTCAGATTTGACATCGTCGAGTAGAGGAAGAGAACCCATGGAAGTGGCGGTTTTCGGCTTTGAAGGGAAGAGTAAGAGACGGAGACGGGAGTTTTCCATTCTTTTGAAAAGATGAATTTATTTTGTACTTTTTAAAAGTTATAGGATTTCATTTGCAATTTTTTTTTATTTTTTTGTTGCTTTTAGCTTTTTTCTATTTTCGTTTATTTAAAGAAGAGAGTAAATCCATCAAAATATATCAATGGGGGTGTGATTTGCAACAAACTAAAAGGTTAGGAATGTCTGGCGCTAAAAAAATTAGTTAGGAGTAGATTAGTAACAGATTTGAAAAATTGGGGATCAAAATTGCAAATTACCCTAATTTTTGTCAATAAGAGAATATTTTGTTTGCCTCGATGTACAAACAAATTTTATCAATATGAAAAAACAAATTGTATCAGTGATCAAACATCCCACTTCTATAGTAGGATAGAGTTGAGGTCGAATCATTCTTTATACAAACAGTACTAATCTAGAATAAAAATGATTTTCTGGTACTATTTTAGTACCTTTTGAGACTAAACTCTAAAAAGACTAGTTATAAATCTTATATTATTTTAGTAAATATTGAGATGATTTAAAATATAAATTTTTTATATACAACTAAAATTGTGTATTCACGAACATATTTTATGACAATTTGTTTAGATCTAAATTAAATTTTTGCATAAGTATATAATACTTTATTTAAATCCAAATTATATTTTTACACAAGTTAAAAGACTCAAAAATTATTATACAATACAGACACAGAATATAATCAAATTATTTTCACTTAACAAAAATAAATAAAGTTTGTCGAATTAAAAATAGTTGAAAATGTCAAAGAAAAGAGAAAATATACATAAAAAAACATACACACAACATATGTAGGGGTGTGTGCGTATACATATAAACATATTTACAAGTAAAAAAATGGTACATTTTTCTTTTTCTTCACTAAATAAAAAAATGGTTGGAATTTGAAAAATCGTTTTAATTCAAGATAAAAAATTTAAAAATAAAGTTTAACGGAAAAATTACAGTCTACAATTTAAAAATTAGATTAAAATAGATAATATATGTTAAATTTGGACTTGTTTTCTATTTAAGTTCATTTGACATATAAGTAGGCTGATTTTAAAAAAAAAAAAAAAAAAACAAAAATTGAACCAAAATTTTTGTGTCCTGAATGATTGGGGTGGCCAGGGCCGGCCATGTTCACATGTTTACCGAACCTCCCAATAAATCCAAAGCGCCCATCTGTCTACCAACCTCCATGAAGATTGAAGAAACAAATCAAACCTCCTCAGCTGACAACAACTCATTAACAGCAATCGAACTCAGCTGTCAAGTGACGCATTTGTTTTGTAAAAATCATATGATGTTTTGATTAATACCAACAGCAAATCACATAGGTTCTTCAAGTGTCTGCCAACACATTCAAAGGCATCATTTGTGATAGTAGACCCATTAATAGTCGAGTAAATTCAACCAATAAACTTTAACTTAGTTACTACTTAACCACTAAACTTTAAAAAATATATCAATGTCCACTCTTCTTTCTATTATCTTACCCATCAACCATCCAATATTTAAAAATGTATAATTATTAGTTGAACATTCTACGTGTCAAATAAAAATATAATGTGGCAAGTGAAAATATGACGTGGCGGGTTGGGATCACTAATTCCAACTGAAGGAGAAATATTTTTTGGGAATGAAGGAGATGGAAATCCAGATTGAAGGCGGGAGTTGGTCTTCTCATATGAAAGCTTTCAATTGAAAACATATTATGAAATGAATGATTTAAAGGTGTGTTTGGCTTGTTTTTTTAATTATTTGGTCAGAATTAATGATCTCAACACGCCACGTCATATTTTCACTTACCACATCATATTTTCACTTGCCACATCATATTTTTATTTGCCACTTGTCACGTAGGATGTTCAACTAATAATTATACATTTTTAAACATTGGGTGGTTGATGGGTAAAATAATAGAAAAAAGAGTGGACATTGAGATATCTTTCAAAGTTGGGTGGTTAAGTAGTAATCAGGTTAAAGTGTAGTGGCCATAGGTTGAATTTACTCATTAATAGTCAAGTATTCGAGTTCACGGCATCCCATTGACAAAGCTATTAATCCTCTCACCGTAACCTCACTAGCTTCTCGACTTTCTCCATAACCAATTATTCTGAATACTTTTTCATTTGCTTACAAAACTGAGTAAGAACTACCAATCCACTATCTCCAATGACACAATTTGTCTGTTCATAAAGATAGAATTATAGATGTTTAATCGGCCCAGTATTGTGCCATGTGTCATCGCCAGTTTGCCTAAAAAAGGTTTGATTATTTTCTTCAATAAGCTATTAAAACTATGATTGGTGGCATGGAATTGGAATTAATGAAAAAGTAATTGAATACTGCTATCATAGAGGAAATAAAGAACAGACTTCAATCAACCCCCATAAATTTTACTCATGTGCTAAAGTAGAGTGCATAAAGAGTTTTCATAAAAGGAATTGATGACATATCGGAGTCAATAACATATAGCACATATTGTCGTGCTAGAAATCAAAAAGTGAATTAGGCCCGCACCGCATAAGCATAAAAAACAATGTGGCATTTCCTTGGGGTTCTAATTCTACTAGTAACTTTTTGAGTCCAATAAGGTAAAACTTATTTATGGTTTTCACTCATTAGCACGACATGCATCCAATAATCAAATGAAACACCCACAAAAGTCAAAAAAAAAAAAATTATATTCAATGTAAAAAACATAGCAAAAGTGCTACAATTAATTATCAAGTATGATAATCAGCATATATAAAATTACAAGTATTACCTTAAGAATTTTCAAGTTGGGACATCTTATAAGCAAGCGACAATGGCCTTCTGAGTCAATATGAGTATGACGGAGACATTGCATTGATTAGAATTTAATTTCAAAACAAGTATCTCACACATTCAATTCAAATAATTAAGATTAATTTGAGAAAAGATAAAAGATATAACATATTCTATCTATCCATGCTGCAATTATCACTGTCCTTGGGTCAATCAAACCTCTTTCAAACACAAACAAGTTCTCCACACATTTATTTACAAACATAGGTAGCCAGTATCCAATCACCGTCCACGGGTAAAGTACATCATCAGGAACACATCAAGCAATGCTGGTCTTGGATCCTAGTTTCGTTTTCTATAGTGTCAAGTAATTTAAAGCCAAATGTGAAGCCATTGAACCAGTTTCTTTTTCTCATTGACAACTTTCTCTATTGCATTCCCGTACGCCATCTTTTCAAAATTCAAACATATGATTGAAAGAGTAAACTCATAATTAAAGAGCTTTCAATCAATGTAATTAAAAAATAACATTTTTGTACTATATAATACATATATTTTTTTTGCAATTGTTTTTAAATAGTAATTTATTTACATAAAAAATTCGATACAACTTCCAACACTTTCAAAGAGTTTTTCGCACTTTCGCAAGTTTCATCTTCCAATAGCCTAGTTTTCTTATTCTTCTTGTCAAGATTGAAAGCAGAAAATTTGGCAATGAGAATGAAAACAAGATTTTACAATTCCTTTATTTCTTTTCTTTATAATTATTTATGTCGAAATTAAGTGTTCACCGATCAAAATTTTCACGGCATTCCCTCCCCCAATCCAAATTCTTCTTATTTTTTTTTTTTTTTTTGCTTTACCTTGCAACAGTGAAAACTTAAACTCAGTAAGTTCACTCAGACCTGGAACCCAATAGATACCATAAACAGATGAAAAGAACATACATGAGAAATCATAGTTCAAATAAGGCATTGAGAAACCTGAATATCCTGTAAAAATGGCTACCGTGAGGACTATTTTTATACCATTACAAATTTCCTCACTTGCACAACTAGCCTTCTCCTTTACAACATATCCATGATTCTTTCGATGAATGAGATTTTTTCTCTCTCAATTCCCCTAAACGAGATTAGAGGACGAATTCAAGAAAGAAGGATGGATAACCTGTACATTTCACCTTTACGGTTAAGCTTATTCTCCAGTGTTTACAGAAGAGCATAAAAATAAAGCTCCCCCCAGATGACAAGTGTAAGTCATTAATCCTTTCAAGAACATTCGACACGACAAACAGTAAAGTAAAGACTATTTTACCGAAATAAAGCAGAATGTAACCCCTTCCCTACGAGAGGGAGAGGGAAAGAAGATAGGAACTTAGGTATTCAAATGATACCAAAAGTAGAAGGAACCTGAGGCATTAAAATGATGCCAAGGGATGGACATAGAGACCAAAGCCTGTACAACAACTGCAAAGCTTCTATGAGATCTTCCTTACTAACCCCTCACCGATTCGGGATTTATTTGTCCACTGCTTCCACCATGAACATTGAACCCAGTAACAGGCATAGATTGCTGAGCAAAATTTAGTAATAACTTTCTCTGATGCTCGTTAGTGTGTGGAAGACTAGCACGGAGAAGCTCCACGGGCATTTCCCTGCTTACGGCTATTGCAGCCTCTGAACCAATTACCTCTGTGTTTGGCTGGTTTTGAGCGAAAACTGATTGCACTATACTGTCATATTTACTCACGCAATACTTTGTCAGAAGACCAAAAAAGGCATCAAATGAAGCCTGCCAAAGGGCAGGATTCGGCATGCTAAAGTTGCTATCGTTCTGGAGATCTGTTAGTAAGTGAGTTGCTCTTTCTAAAACAGATTTTAAGATGACTGAGGCACCATCTCCTGCAGGACTCCCAAGAGGACGGAGAGGTGGCTGTTCTGAGGAACAAACTACAGCAGCCAGACAAGCACTAAGTGCATTAAGATCCATACTGCTGATACACAGAGACGCGGTTTTAGCAAGACCATTAATTGTCTCAATCGCTCCAGGATCAGAGGGAAGGCCCCCAAAAAGAAATCTTAAATGACGAAAGATGGCCATGCTAACTATTCGGGCAAGCTCACTACCAGGTATAAGAAGCTGTAGAAACCTCGAGATAAGTTTCTGACCTTTTGAAAGAGAGACCAGTCGTAGAAAGACAATGTCATCCTTGGGAGCCAGCCCAACAGTGTTGCCATTTTTTCCAAGTGGGTCAACAAGCTGAAGAGAGGCTGCTAGTCCTTCTAACAGAATATGCCGCTTCCGTCGAAGCTGATTGCCACCATCTTGGGATTGACTGAATTGTAGGGTTCGGTCAATATCATCTACATCTAGAAGAAGACTAAGGCCATCTTCAATTGTAACCCTAGCTGCAAGCATCGGTTCCTGCTCCAAAGGCTTTTCAGATATTTTCTGCTCAGCACTTCCATCACCAGAAGCAGAGGGAGGAGAGTCAACTTCAAGAAGTGGGCGGAGCCTGCGGATAGAAGAAAATGAAATCCTCCCAAGAGCATCAACATGGAGATGTGGTTGTGATTCTGCACCATGACGGGATCGGGAAGGTTGGTCCCTCAGGTGAGATGGGCAGAAACGAAACTTTGACCTCGTTTCAGCTGATTTCTTTGCAAGACGAGCTTGGTGGTAATAATCATCTACATATGGGTCATTGCCATGGGTTGCAGCATGCTGAATTTTGAGAATGTTCTCTATTTCTTCAGCTGTCATGTACTTGGACCTAAACTGGGGCAAATTACTATTACTCCTCTGGTTGCTAGCATCAGAGCTTTGGCGAGAGAATCGCACACTATTTCTACCTTTTATTGCCGATTTTGACTTCGACTCTCTCTTATCGGCTAATCCATACTTACTCAAATGTGATGGTGAAGGGAAGCTATTAAATTGTTGAGATCGTAGTGCTGGAAAATGGGATAAAGATGGCTGAAGTGAAGGATGCAGTCTCTGCTGCTGTGGGGTCATTAGCAGCGGTGACAACAATGCATTCTGATATTGATGCTGCAAGATATTGTTCAAGAGGCCAGAATGGTCCCCATGAAGAAGGCCAGCATGGCTAGTCCAGTGGTTTTGTAGCCTTCTGTTAAGAGAGAGATTGGGTGAGGTTAAGTGTGAAGTGCTTGCATTATAATGCAATCCACGAGGCAAGCCAGACAAATGCAGAGTTGAATTAGAAAAAGGAGAGTTGTTGGGAGCGGAGAAGGGTGACTGAGTTCCCCTAGAGAGAGCTGGCAAATTAAGATGATGTAAATTATCCAAAGAAGGTTGTTGAGATCCCGGTGGAGGAAAGGAAGTGAAAGATGACTGTGGTAATAAAATAGGCTCACTAGCATAGTGCTGGAGCTGTTGCTGCTGCTGCTCAGGATATGAAGACGTTCTGTGTAATGATCTTGATTCTGAAAGATGAACTGAAGAGAGATGTGGGTGGGATGACCACCTCTTACTTTCTTGATAATATTCTGAATCAGACATATGCTGATCAAGCCAATCAGGAAAATCCGTCTCTTGTGCCCATTCAGTAGCAGATGAACCTGAAATAACTTTTGGTTAACCACAGAACCAACAAAAACATCATAATATTATAAAATGAAACAAAAGATGGAATTTTTTCAAATTTCCCAACCTTGTAATTAGATAATGTATCAAGTACCATGTATCAATTACAGTCGGCTTAGATAGTGAATAAAAGGTCAGGGATAAAAACAGATGGTGAACCCAAAATCAGAACAGATATCACCAATAGAAGAATCTTCATACAAGTGAAGCACATACCAAGGGCAAACACCATTTACACATCCAGATAAGCTGTACACTTAATCATTCAATCATTCAGCAAGAGGTAAAAATTATTCTAGCATGTCAAGGTGTGCTCTTAAATGAAAATGAAAGAGATTAAACACTGTAAAGAGAACCATATCATAAGCGAATCAAAGAAAAATTAATCATTGAAGTGCAAAAACACTAGCTAATATTCCATAAATGTAACCTTCAATATTCAACCAAAAAGATTAGATAAACATGTTGGCTTTATTTCACATAAACTTGTGCCCGCATGTTCATAGGTGCATTTGTCTATCTCCCATGGGTAAATAATATGATGTATGCAGTTTCAACTCATAAAGAGCCAAGTTCCCACAAAAATCTTTAGTAAAACTTCTCTTTTTCAACACGGTGTCCCTCTTCTACTATTTTAGGATCTCCTATTCTGTTTGGCGTTCTATTTGTCATCTATTTTTTTCTTTACTTTCCATCAATATGCTTTTATTCAATCCCCGTTAATTAACAAGAAGGATGCATAAAGAAATATCAAGCATGTGTCCATAAAAGGAAGCCTAGAACGAGGTTCAAAGCGTCCTCACAGCATCTAGTTACATAATATTTACAAATGATAAGCTAACAAAAGGAATAAACATAAAACAACGAAAATATTGATAGTTTTTCATAAATTATTTTCTTCAAAGTAAATAACTACTTGTTGGCCATAACTACACACGATATGTGTGAAATACCATTAGTAACAACATTAATAAAGCAAAAGTTGCTTTGAGTGAAAAGGCTCAACCTTCTTCATTCCACACCAAGGTTTTTCCTTCTCATGGCACATTAGGAAATTTTTATCATATGCTCAACCTTTTTTAGCTTTAGGTACAAATATAAGCATGACAGAAGGATATTTGCAAAATCAGGAAACCATTACCCTTTGGAAGAAAAATCTAGTTTGCTTGTTTCATTTCTGGCTAAATTGAAATGTTTCCCTAAACTAGATTGAAGAGACAAATTATATCATTTTACAGACTTCAGGAGAAACTTTTATATATATCCACGTTCGAAACTCATGATTTGTATATGTTTCACAACACAGGCACCAACTTTACTCTTCAATGTTTTAAAATTTTCTCAGACATCAATAGCAATATAGCATGGTTACCATAATCAAGACAATTGCAAATTGTTCATTGAATTTCATTGGCAAACATGAAAGATGTGAATTGTTTCTCACATAATAAATAACTATAGCATCATGGTCAAACTAAAATAATTATAGCATCATGGTCAATGAAGCTAAAGCATTATTTTTTTAATGACATTGCGTTCACCGTATTCCTTATAATAGCCAGAGATCTAATTGGATGTAACATCAATTAACAATCACAACATGAGAAAAGCTTCCCATCCTAACTATTACTGTTCACTGTATTCCTTATGATCTAATTGGATGTAACATCAATTAACAATCACAATATGAGAAAAGCTTTCCATCCTAACTATTACTGAGAGCATAAACAAGAAAGGTCCTTGTTATTAACAACTAACAGGCTTGAATATTTCTTAAGTCCTAACATTTACTAGCCACTACCAATGATCACCAAGGGCTAGGGCCACACATCCAACAACCTAAGCATTTGCAGTCTAAATTTAGTGAGGGCTCCTATGTCTTGAAAAAGAGGCGAGAGGGAGTCGCAGGATCACACAATACAGATTGCTATGATGTAAATTTAAGTATGATAAACCGTTAATATATCAAGTTTAGTATGATTACAAGTCCTCACAAGAACAGAACAACAGGCTGTTTCAAGTTGAACATCTCTTACAACTCTAGACTATTTTTCTGAGATGAAGATTGGCAAAAATCCTCAGACGTAAGGAACTTCTCTTTATCCGAGGTTTAAAGGGGGAGTTGAAATACTTGTGTATGTAGTCCCAGAAATACAAAAAATGATAGACAGTCATTAAGTCCATGCATTATATTTCGGGTCACGTTGTTTAGGCTTCATTTCTTCATAACAAATACTTCAGCCAAAAATAGCCATCAGACTCTAACAAGCCAAAGTTCTGAATTTATGGGTTCGCATGTTTTTCAAATATTAAAAAAAGAAAAATGAAATGAGAACTTTTAAGTGCAAATTCTTTATATGAGCAGTGGCTATACTTACTGGAACTTTTAAAGCTGAAGTAGATACCAGCGCACATTCAGATAGTATGAGGGGACCCCATATTGAAGTTTGAGTGAATAGGTGACATATTTTTTCAATGATTAATTTGAAAACAATGAAGGTCAACAATGTCTGTGCTTTTGAAATTTACCAGCTACAGTATTGTGATGCACATCTGGAACACCATTAGGATTTTACCCAGGTTACAACCAAAGTAAACAGATTTGAGTAATTTTTGAATGTAAATAACTCCCCAGCCAGGCAAACAAAAACCACTTCAACTCAAAATTGATATTTTTGTGAGCTGTGAGTAATTTTTGAATGTAAATAACTCCCCAGCTAGGCCAACAAAAACCACTTTAACCTAAAAGTGATATTGGTTGTGAGCTGTGACGTGATAAAACATAGGTGAAAATCCCATCACAAACACTATCAATACCACCACCCGAATCTCGTAGAACCCCTAACCACTGCAATGTTTGTCAATTGTCATCAATTAGAGAGATGTAGTGAGATATGAGATCTTCTCACTTCAATGAAAGAAATCTGATCCAGATTTCATAGTTGTGTAGTCTCGTGTCTCATACACCAAAAGTGGAGATGTCGGGGCCATCATTGTTGGAGTTTTGAATGCTAAAGTTGGGTTGATGGTGGCTGTGGGTGTTTGTGGTGTTGCAGTGATGGCAACTAGTGTGTAAAGAGGGAGGGGATGGGCGATGGGGCTGTAGGAAGGATGGAAGGCAGGGGTAGTAATTGGCTGGTACTGCTAGGTGGAGATGCATGGAGTATAGGAGGATGATAGATTTGGAGGGAATTCTTTTTCTTTTTAGTTTCTTGTATTCTAATCTTTCATCATTTTTTAATTTGGAAATTCTAATCTTAAAAGGTTGACCTTATCTCATAACACTTATTGGACCAATTAGACATTAAAACAAAAATGCTTGGAGACTTGAGTGACAAAATTTGAACTAATTAATTCTAGAGTTTCTCAATCTGTGCTTTTACTTTGTAATTATTATTTACTGTAGCCTTTTTGCGGGGAAGTAAACAATTAATCAACTCTAGAAGGCAGCTCATTTTCACTGCCAAAGACAGAAAATAAATGCTAGAGAAGGCGATGGCACAGGTACAACCAATATACAATAAAAATCCAAACAAGTGGGGGGAAAAATGTTTCTCTAGTCAAATGCATATACCAGAAATAGGAAAGATGATTAAACCTTAGCAAAGGAAATATATGGCTTGGGCTTTTGTCAAAAAATTTGATAACAAAAAGGCTAAAATAGTTTTCTCTTAAAATTTTGATTTGTCCATCTGAAAATTTTGATTTGTCCATCTGGACAAGAAGATTTACAGCAGTTTAAATACAGCTTGGCAAAACTGTCCTCTTTCAATGGTTTGAGGAACAACTTGGTAAAAACTATTGCAATCTTTTAAATTACTTTTGATACATGACACAATAACAAACAGTTGTCTACAGTGAATCCCAGATGAGCCAAGAGAAACTTGATCCAAAATATATGTGATTAAACAAGAACCGAAAGGATTAAATATAAATAAATAAAACAAAAAAGCAGAAAAAAACGAAAAATTTATAATCCTGAAACAATAGACAAATACAAGAACTCACTTTCCCTCGAAAAAGATCCAGATCCTCGATCACCAATAACTCCAGGATGTCTTGGTCCAGTAACAACTTTGTTCAACTGTAGAAACAAGAAAGTATCCATCAGAATTACAGACGTGACAAATCTTTACATTTTCCGTGACCAGTCAGCATCTGGGTCTCAGGTATCAGAGAGAGGAACCAACTTTAATTCTTAAATAGTCCTAAGCCCTAAAGAAACTTCATGTTACAATATCAACAACAACAATTAAAATCATAACATTTATTTTATAAGAAACATAATTTTATTAATCATCATACAAGAAATCATACATCATTAGAAGGCATCCTCTTTAAATATAAGAAAAACAAGCTTAAAAATAAAATCATGAATAAGCCACGTCTTCCAACCAAGAACATGTAAAGATAAAGGAAAGTCCTTAAACTCCTCAACATAGAAGTCCACAAAGAAATTGAAATCTTTAACCTCCTCCATAAATCACCAACACCAAGCAGCTTTCTTTTTTTCTTCCTTCTTGAAAAGATAATGGTCCTTTCTTTCCAAACCTACCCAAAAAATTACCCAACACCACAACTTTCACAAAGTAACCCAAACTTCCTGAGCCAAAACCAATAGATTTTCTCAATAAATACCTCGCTGCACCAATAGAAACCCATTCACAAAATGATTCTCTTAACAAGCTGCACAACAAAAATCTCAACCACCAAATGAGGAGAAAGTATAAATGAGGATTCCTTTGACCAAAAGTATATTAATCCTCCTGTGGCCAACACATCATCTGCCCACTTAGAGAAGACTTTAGACATGCAGAGCCTCTGGCTACTTGGACTCGCATACTGGTTTTTGGTCTGGTTATGTTACCAAAAGTTTAATTCGTCAAACATTCAAAAAAATTGGATTCATGGACACAACTTAATGCCATTTTTAACCTATTTTCTTTGATTCTAATGTAAAATGATGCCTGATACAACCAAAATCATTTGAAATTCACATCCAAATGTATTTGAGACAGTTATGGAACAAATCAACCATTTTTCACACACTTTATTAATTTATGTTCAATAAAATATACTCGATAAGTATATCATACCCTAGTCCAAGCATCGACTATCGGATAATGCACTTCACGAATTTTAGAATAGTTGAACAGCCACAAGCACACTTATAACTGTTATTTCTACCCATATGCTCTTAAAAAATATGATGTAGATCAACATATGCACCCAAAAATTCCAAGTAATGTAACACCCCTTATATATCAGTGGTTAACTCCCTCCTGTTCACCAGATATATATAAAGTGAAATCACGTAAAGCAATGAGCAGAGAACATGCTGGATATCATCATTAGTAGAAATTATGTATTAACAGTCCCGTAACAGAAGAATGCACCAAGAGAGAATTTGTAGCAATTATAGAGGATGACTTTCAATGTAATGTGCGACTCTAGAAGACCAGTTACTAAAACTTGTGGCTAGCAATGCTATTAATTTCAAGCACCTGACCTTAGCAAATGTCGTAGCCAGATCATCTATGTCAGATAAAGATCCCAAGGCCGATCCCTGAAAAGAAGGACAATTTGAATCAATGACTGAGCACTAACTTTCCATTGCTGATGAAAGAAAATTGGAGCAACGAAAAGAAACTACAGTACAAAAAATTAAAGGGGAATAGTACAATGCATATAGATATAACAAGATCAAAATCACCCAAATTTATGGAAGTCAACAGTGAAGGACTTCTATCATCCTTGCATGAATTTATAACAGTGTAAACAATTCAATTAGCTTGGAACTATAGCCACACAGAGGAACACTAAAAAACTAGTGATGCATTTATGTTCCCTGCGTTGATGAGATAAAACCAAAATGATGGTGAAACAGTTATAATCAGTTATGTGTCCTCCTATTCTATAGAATGGTGTGTGTGCTTTTTTTTGGGGTGGGGTGGGGTGGGGTGGGGGGGTGCATTTCGGGAAACAATTTTCTATCTGTCACGTGAGTCAAATGAATAATGGAGAAAAATAACAATTTTACTAGTGTTATTTTCAAGAACATTTCTGAAAAATGGAAGTGCACAGCAAGGGAAACAGAAAAGATTTATGTATTTTTTGACTGTTTGGCAGGTCAAAAAATAGAAATTTCAATCAGCATTTCCAGATCATTTCTACATTCCTTTTCATTACTTGTCCGCCAACATTTTGAAATGTAATAAAACATTCTTAAAAAGATTTCTGCAAGCATTATTCATAGAAGGCTCTCATACACTCTTTACTCGTAGAGTACCTAAACTTTGTTCAAATGTATCTTGAACAAGTTATATAACATATTCCCAAGACTTTCCAAAGTACATTCCAACAGATCACTAGTTACTGTAGCATGCACAAAATTAACATAAATAGGAAGAAACGGCAAGCATTCTTGGATTATTCCCTGATAGGGTCAAGACCCATTTGTCAACAGACACATAACTTTTGACTTCTTACTTTTTTCACAAACCAAAAAGATTGTGAAAGGCTAACACCAAATTGAAGAAGTCTGAAATTCATATGCACATCACCTCATCTTTATCAAACAAATGATACTCGTGCAACTCATCCTCCCCGCCAATTGCAGGAGCAACCTCTTCTTCCTCCTCCAAACCACCCAGCTCCACTTCATCCACTATATCTTTCCCGAAAAATGCATACTGTGATGCATCAAATAGCCCGCTATCTGCATCATACAATCAAAGGCCAACTTAAAACCCACATAAAATTTAAATCACAATCTCAAATATATATATAGTCCACATAACACCTGATTTTCTTTAAATTTAGGTCTAATAGAAAGTAAGCAGTAAATCAAAAGGTGGCAAAAAAGTTCCCATGTCTTTTTCAGATAGAGATCAAAGCTGGCAAATAAAAGACGAAAAACAAAAAAAAAAAACTGAGGGGAAGCTTGAAATCGAGCTACGAACCAGAAATCGAGCTGCTGGAGGCGTCGGTGAAATCCTTGAAACCTTTTCCATCGGATCTCTCCATAACAACAAATTAACCTAAACACAAAGGGAAAAAAACTAACAATAAATATAATCACAGAGTTGACTCCCCACCTCAAATTTCCGTTGCAACAGAGATTTCAACTTAGGGTTTTGAAGCAGACAAAAGAGTCAGTGAGATACATACCCAGAGAGAATCTATGAATCTTTCCCTCTGTGAGTGTGGCGTATATCTACCCACATAAATACACACACTTACACACAAATATACATACACACATATATAGAGAGAGAGAGAGAAGCTATAGATTCTGGGTGTGATGGGCGGTTTGGGAGGTGAGAGAAAGATGGGTTTGGTTTGTTCCGCGAAGGTGAGGCTGCGATGAGAGAGAGAAAGGACCTCCACCCAAGGAGGGAGGCTTATTATTATATATCTTTTTTGTTAATTCATAGACGTAACAAGGAAGACTTGGGATTGACTTTTTGATCTTTAACGATTATGCCCCGTTTGGCGCAATACAAGATAACAGGTAATGTACAAACACATTATCAACTTTATCACTATTGTAAATTCAACTCAAATCTATTCATCGTCATTGTCGACTCGTTGTTATTGGTATCCGACTCTGTCGATTCGACATCTTTGTAAGCACCAACCCTTGCCTAATAGGGCAATTCAAAAAGATGAACGAAAATAACTAATTACTGCTAAAATTCAGACTACAAAACTTTTTAACATGCAATTGATTTAAACAAGAAATGAAAGTCGTACTACAACAACTGTAAACATTTATTTATTTAATTTTGTTTAACTACTATTTAAATTTATAAACATAAATAAATTAGAAGTGTAGATGAATTCAAGGCTAGAACCATATTTCTTCTTCTTACCCTAATTCTCAATAGAGATGAGTAGAGAAATCTTGCCACTCCAACTCCATTTCCACGCGAAGTAGTCAACATATTTGACAAGTCTCTGTAGCAACATATTTAACAAATAAGAATTATTTGACAAGTTATTTAACAACATATTTAAGATGTTGCATATGGTAAATATATTTAACTAGTATTTTTTTTTTTTACAGTGGGATCCGAACGAATGTTTTATTATAATGATGAACTGAAGTGATGAACAGATTTTGGAGATGACCGATGGAGAGAGATGAACTGATTTTGAAGATTGTCAGTTGGGGAAATGATCGAATCACGGAAATGGATTGAAGTGGTCAGCAAATTTTGGAAGTAATTAATGATTTTGTAAGAGGAGAAATTGAAGATGTAGTGACATACGGATATTCAAGTATTTTTTCCTTTCCGTAGTAGAGAAAACTCTTTACAATCGTGATAATGAAAAACTAGTATACCGATTTTCTTTGCGGTGGAATCCGACCGTAGATGATTTTAATAGATTGAGGAGTTTAGAAGAATGAGAGAGATATAGAGTTTTGTTTGAGGGGAGTTTAATTTTGATGAATATGGAGAAATTGAGGAATTGAGAGAGATATGTGGATTTTGATTTGAGAAGATGAAGACGTAGTGACGGACAAATAAGTATTTTTTTTTGTATTTGTAGCGCAGTAAACTTTCCTACGATCGATAATTATATTACTTATAGTCAATTTAAAGTTGGTTATATTAACATTTTATAATAGTTTGTAATTTTATTTTATACAGTATTTAATGAAAGATTCAATCAGATCTTTAGTAAAATTATCTTAATTTGTCATAAACATGAAATTATAGAAAAATCTAAAAAAATTGCAGCATTAATCAGTTAATCTCCAACCTATTGTGCACCATTCCATCCTATCCTATCCTATTGTTCAAGCCCCACCACTCCTTCACTATGACAATAGCCATGCTGCATATATAGGAAGCATATTCTTTTCTGCAACTAACCTCAACGGTATGGCAACGTTGTCATTTTCCTTAACGTTGTGAGGATGTCATGTTACGTTCTATTTAAAATACTTAATTATTTATTTTATATTTGAATATCAATATTAGATTATATTGGACTAATCCAACCGACCATTTTTGACAAGTCTTACTTCATTCTTAAAGCAAAAAGCTTCCTCACTTCACTAAGAAAAGTACTTCTTACTGGGTGAAAAGTGCTTACAGGCCTACGTTTGTTCTTGCACAAGAATCTCTAGCTTTTAGCCGTGTCTTGCTCCTTTATTTTGCCTCAATAGTAAGTGCTGCAAAATTTGATTCAACTGAATATGGTACTTGGATATGCTCTTGCTCCTAGTAGATATGCTGGGTTGCACGACAAAATACTAGTAGATTAGGACATAGACACAAAAGTGTGGATGCCCATTAAGTTGGTATCGATAATATATTATGCCTTCATTTGGTTCGTGAAGGAGGCGGCGGGTATTGCAACTTTTCAAGATGGTGTCAACACTTATATACAAAATACTAATCTCTTTAATATATATGAGGCTCAAGAATGACTATACCACTTTCATACAACAATACTCGATATGACTTAGCACATGTCGAGTCATGCAATCCGAGTTTAGCTAATGGTCAGCCTAATGACCAAAAATTTGGGCATCAAGTAGTTTACGAGCAACTATGAATTTATTATTTTTTTTAAAAAAAGAAAAACAATAGAAAATCATTAATCCATGTGGAATGGTCCAACCCGTGTAGTGAAATACAACATGGACTGTGTTTGTGAACCATAGTGGGCATATGCATTTAATGGTAAGACTTAAATTGACAACTAACAAATTTTATTATATACTTCCTTCGTATCGTAAGGTGTTAAATTATAGACACGTATGATGGTGTAAATATTTGTAATCATATACATATAGAATAACAACAACAATAGAACGCTAATCTTCGGATTTTATTTGTACATCAACAAATAACTGAGTGCACGATATCCAATAATAAGCGTACAGAGCACTCATCGGCAATGTGTGCATATCGTGCTCTCCGATGGCAATATGAACTTGAGTGAATGCTTTAAAAAAGCCAATGCTTTTTTCTTTGTACTCTTGTAGGAACCTCTGTTAAATATCAGGGGGGAGAAAAAAGAGGCATAAGTTAGGTTTCCAGTTATGAATGCATGTATTTCAAAACTTATGAACCCAAAAAAGTAAAAATGGAAGAAAATAGAAATATTTACCACCAATTTGATACAATGAATTATAGTGAACTTCACTCCAAAAGCTCAGCCATAACTCTTCAAAACACAAATATAAACAAAAATGTAAATGGAAATAATAAAGTGCAACTCATAATCGAAAAAAGACAAATGAAAACATGCAAAAAAAAAAATTGTTTGATTTTTTAGTGGTATTTATACTTGGGCTTATTTTTTTCATTTTGTCAATATTAAGGTTTGCTCTCAATCTTTTGTTTTGAAAAGAGAACGGTCAAGGAGCTCTTGTAGAAATACGAGGGTTCTGAATGATTATAAACCACTTGACCTATCGAACATAGCCTTTTGACGAAGAATCATTGCCACTCGCAGTAATTCACTACTTTCTAAGCCAGTTTTTTTCCCCTTCCGACTTGAACATCATGAAAATCATATGGGGAGAAAAGATCATTGACGAAGAAGAAATGTAAAGCAAGATTAAACAATACACATCACGTACCTCTGGATGGATTTCTGTCCTTGGGAAGGATTTCAATATAGCACGTGTCCCGAAAAGAGGTGAGTACACAAATTTTTGCTTCGAACTACAGAAAGTTTCAAATAGTCAGGTGTCAATATAATACTAAACACAAAACTGCATGGATCAATTTAGCGACAAAACAACAGATATTGAAACAGAAATAACGTAGTACTAATATTGTATAACTTGGAAGAGTAAATTCAAGAGTGCGTGTATCCCAAGAGATGTTCATTTAAGTTCGGCACTTGATGGATGCTTTTCAACTCATGAATATTGCATGTTTATAGTGTTGAAGACACAATTTAAATGATATACATGAACCCCTCTCTAATAGTTTTAGCTTTACATAAAGAGGTTCAACATGGCAAAAGTTCATGGTTCACGTGTCGCCGCCATCCATTTAATGGAATTGTGCACGTGTTAGGCTTGAATCCCTCCTACACGTAAGGGGACGTATTGAAAACACAATCGAAATGATATATATGCAGCTCGCTAATACCTAAAACTATAAAATCAAGCGGTTCAAGATATACTTCAATTGCAATCATTTCTTCATCCATTTCACTACACCATTAAATCAAAACAAGATTGGATAACTTAATAGTCAGCTCGGCTTGCCTTGCCTAATTTACATCCTTAGGAATAGATAGGACATTCCTTATATAGGGTCTTGATCTAATGCCCCCAGTACACTCATCCAATGAGTGCATGACACTTGTCCTGGTGGACATTATAACAATGCCCACCAGGGACATTAGATCAAAACCGTCCTTATATATTCCATGTGATGTAAACAGTATACAACAACAACAAACTAAGAGTGTTTGGGGTGGCTTATTTCATGCTTATAAGCATGAGAGAGAGAAAGTCTCTCTCGTGTTTATAGGCCACCCCAAACATGCTCTAAGTTCTCCCTAGTAGATTTGAGGGTTGATTATATTCTTTTTCGATACACGCTTGGTTTATTGCTAGAATTGCTGGAATATCCAAAATAACTAAGTCCTCACTAACCACAATAGGACATGTTAGACAACATGTTCTACTAAGATTGTGTCACCCTTATGAAACATCTTTAGGTCTACTGACATGAACAATCCGAGTCCCAAGAAAGTACGAGGAAAAGGAGATACTTAGAAGTTCTTAAGAGTAATAGAATACTTCATGATCAAAAGTTTAACTTACTCGGTCTGCAGCTGCTTGTAGAGTAACATGATCTCCCCATTCACCCAGCCTAATGAAAGTAAAATAATATCAATAAAAAATAATGATTCTTACAGCATAATATGAGAGAGAACTGATACACAAGGTCTAGAGATATCTGACTTTTTCATCTTCTTCACATAGCTTTTGTACTTCATGGGGACATAACCTTCATAGAGCTTTTTGTGGCGTTTTAACTGAAAGGAAATCCAGAAACTAAAATAAGAAAAAGAAAGCACTCTTTCAGAAGAGATGCATAATGCAAGTACATCAGAGATCATAATCTAAGAACAAAAAATTTGAGAAACAGTCGTAAATGGGAAATATTAATAATGCGTTATGGTATGTTACGAGGGAAGATCACAGATCTGATCGAAAGGATAAAAATGAAATGTCAATAAGCTTACCATTCTATCAGGTTGGGTCATGGTGACCGGTTATAAAGGTTCTTTAGCTTTATTAGTCAGAAATCATTGGATGCTTTCTCAAGCTATATACTTGCATTTCATTTTGTTGTATATATAATAGTCAAACTAATTTTAAAATTTAGTAGTTCTTCCATATAATTAATACCATGACTCTAGTACAGTAAAATAACTTTTTATTTTGGAAGAAAGCGTCTTCATAACAATATTCACATGTCTTCGAAAATTCAAGTGATTATTATCATCATCAGATTACAAATGCACTTTGCATGTACGAATTTCTACAAAATGATATGCTATGGACAGGGAAGAAATGAGGATATGAATGCATTTTCATACCACAAAACATCATTCTTGTTTTCAAAAGCTTAGGTGGTGTTCTCTTTATGCGTTTGAGTTTTGCGTTTTGAGTTTTAAATTCATTTTGTGTTTTTGTGTGTTTGAGTGTTTGTTTTGCGATTTTTGAAAATGCTGCGTTCTTTTGAAATTTTTGAAAATTGTTTCGAAAAAATGTAAAACTCGAAAACGTTTACTTGAAAATTTTAGAAATTTGGATTTGGAATTAAAACATTTACAAACAATTAAAAACAATTAAAATAATTAAAATATTTAATTATGGAATTAAAACATTTAAACACAATAAAAATATTTAAACACAATTAAAAACATTAATTGATGGAATTAAAATATTTAAAACATTTAAAAATAATTAAAACAATTAAAATATTTAATTATGGAATTAAAACATTTAAAAATAATTAAAACAATTAAAAACATTTAATTATGGAATTAAAACATTTAAAAACCATTACAAATATTTAATTATGTAATTAAAAACATTTAAAAACCATTAAAACAATTAACAACATCTAATAAAAGAAATAAAAATATTTAAAACAATTCAAAAACACCTCCACTTCCAAACCGCGTGGTCGGCCATTTGGGTAAGGAGCCATGTTTTGAAAAAAATGCAGACATTGATTAAATCATGAAGTTTTTGCCCAACGAAAAACAAAAAAAAAAAAAAAAAAGCCGAAGGAGGAATCGAACGCTGACCTAAACGGCCAAAATGCGCGTTTTGGCCGTTTAAGCTATTTCGCGTTTTGTTAACAAAACGCTCAAAATGATAAAAAAGGTGTTTTCCATTTCCTTTGTAAATTTTGTTAGTGTTTTGAAAAATACATTTTGAAAAATAGAAAGGAGAACACGTTTTCACTATTTTCAAAAACACAAAACGGAAAATAGGTTGAAAATGGCAAAGAGAACAGGCCCTTATTGTCTAACTATATCTATCTCATTCAACCCATCTATAATCTTATGTCATATGTTGTTAACACATGTTTGATGTTATAATGCACATCATAAAAACTAGTTTAGATAAGACACTTGAATGTGGACAATGGGTAGCTTCCAAGATTTGTCACCATTGTTACGTGGTAGTGAGCTATTTCTTCTAAATTTAGCTACGTATATGTCATTGAACTCTTTCATTATATGGACGACCTATATTTACCTCAGAGTTTGGAACAATTGAATAAAGGGATTATGATCATACTAGTTCTGACATACCAGGCTGAGTGAGAGATAATCTTGCTTACGAGATTGTTTATAAGCTTTCCCGGGAAATTAACTACTCTTCCAAATCTGGCAATCTTAGAGTATATTTGGCATCACTAATAAATATATAAAAAGCGTTTATAAGCATAATCAATTACAAACACTTAATGGAAAAGCACTTATCCTCTTACGGAATTATTATTACTGGGTCCCACGTGTTGTTTACACAATGTCAGATGCCAACAACAATTAACGGGTATTTCCCCATTTCTCCTTCAATGGAAGGGTAAAATTCCAATTATGCCCTTAACAAATGGAATAATTAGTACTATACATGAATGGGCATTTTTGTTCAAACACAAAAATCATCACAGTCAATGCCAAGGTCGCGTGTGGGATTTTAACAAGAGGTTGACATGTGGACCCTGAATGTTGCATTTGGTCAGAATTTGTAGGCTAGTAAACAAGCTCTTATACTCCCTTCATCACATTTTGAATTTATATTCTTCGACGCGTGAAGTAAAGTGATGTGAGGTCACGTGTTTTTTAACTTCAAAAATATGAAAAAACCAGAATAATTTACTACTTCACAAGGGTAGTTTAGAATAATGAAATGAAGCATTAATTTTAGGAAATTGTTTAATAGTTTGGGATGTCCAAAAAGGGAACAAAGGCATTCAACCTGTGACTGAGAAAGTATGTGTTCTTGAACTCTCATACCAAATGAAAATAAAACATTCATTTTGAAAATTCTGAAAGCATTTGAAAAATCTATTATTTTCTAACTATATTTGGTCTGTTATCTACAGGGCTGCATATCTCACTGAATTATCCATTACTTCGGACTGGAAAATGTTGGTTTATCAGTAAAAATTTGGAGACAAGCTCAAGTGTCTGAATTGAGCATCAAAATCTTGTAAGCTTTAGTTTAGGATCTGTTTTTATTCTTCAGGTACTTATTTCTACTGTAAATTATAAAAATTTTGAGAGATGTTGGAGTTTGGCTATACAAAATAGCAACAGAACTAAAAGATCTTCTCCAGGAATGTTACAGCTGTCTTGATAATACAAGGTTTAGATGCAGTTCGTGCATGACAGATAACATGCAAAATAATAGTAAGTAGTTTAAAAATGTATTGTTATAATTAGGAGAGAATATCTCTACACAAAATCAAAGAAAAACTTCTTCAGTAGAGATCCTCCAAGTCCGAACAAAATCTCCTGTAATCTTTTTAGGTACCTAAGTTTTCTTTCCGTTCTGGTGATGTAAAGCTTCTACCTGATGAGTTCTAACTTCTAAGTAAACACAATACCACAAGCAATAACCACAAAACCACAGACATAAACTCAGGAAAGATTGTTTTACTAAGAATGCTAGATCACATAATAATGGTATTAGGCAAAAAGCAAAATGTATTTCAAATACATTAGAGAAAAATAACAATGTTGAAACACCATCAATTCAAAATCTAAACTTGTGAAATAGAGCATCCACTTGTCAAACTAATACTAGAAGTGCATTACTTTTCAAAGTGCAAATGTTTTTAAACATACCCAAGCATTGTCTGCAAAAGTTAAAGGGTCAAGGGTTCAACTGAGGTTGAACTAGAGTTGAATAGCATGATATATGTCAAGGTTGAATAGCTACTTAAGGAAAAAAAAATCTTCTTTGTTTTTAACAAAAGCGACTGGGAACCCAAAAATTAAATTTAAGTTCTTTATTTAGCATCCTCATCAATCACTAGACTAAGATTAGGATAGGAATAAGTCAATGCATGAGAAGTTATTTGAACTATACCTGTTTGACGACCTGCTTTCTTACATACTTGTGGTAATCGGGATTCTGTAACAACTGATCTGCGAGGGCTCGAAACTGTCAAGTAAGTTGAGCAACAATTATTACAACCATACCAAAATAAGTTGAACAAAAGTATGAAATAAATTAATCTGTAAAAACTAAAATGGATTTAATTGTCACTTCCGGAAGGTACAAAACCGTGGAATGGCCTTGCAGGTATAAACCTCACTAAGGTCCCAAATAAGGACACCGACTTAAGATACTTTTGGAATTGCATAACCAAGAGCACGATTGGCTAAGCTTAAAAGTTTACTTACATGTACATAAGATTTAAAATAAATCATTCTTTTAACTGTTAAGGTTGGAAACAATAAATTAATCAAAAGTAACTTTTACTTATTTTCAAGCTTAGCCAAACATGCTCGAAAAGTAACAGTAAACTGATCGAATTTGAACAAAACAACCCAAAGCATGGTAGTATTTTCAATTTATCCTTGTTTTCCATCAAAAATACTGATAAACATTGCCATAGTTAGATACTATTTACATTTTCTATGAAACAAGAAAGTACATAAACTCATCAGTAATCAATTAGACAAGACAAACCTGGCAATTCCCATCTCCCTGGATTTGTAATTCAGCTAACCCATATGTTGTAAACCTGAATGACAGCTAAATATATTAAGGAAAGCCTTTCTAGAAAGAAGTATCCATTAAAGAAAATACGGAAGGCACGAAGGATCAAACAGTACTATCACAATCCTGCCGGGGCAGGAAAGACTTTCTACAACAATTCTGGATATACATCCATATGACAAGGTTCAAAAAACCCTTCCATCCTCCACAGGCAACAGAGTACATACACGACAAAAAAATGAATCGAAAAGGCATACTTTTTAAATATAGTCAAGAAGTTCTTGAAGAAGAAAAATGGTGAAAAAGGGACCCACTAAATTATTGTTACATCAACTTTAGGAAAACATGCAACAACTCACACACTCATATGGCTATTAAAGCTGAAAAAATAATTGAACAGTCTTTTTTAATCTCTGTTTAACTATATTTAGTAATATGCCAAAATATTTTATAGTTTTCTCCAAGTTTGACAGGATAAAAATAATAAGAGGAAATTTTCTAACTATCAAGTGAAAAATGGCCATCTTTTAACATCTTCACTTAAAAGGCATCCTTTATAGGCTAAAAGACTAGTTAGCCCTACTAGAAATGGTCACCAGTTAAGGTAGTGGATAAACTCTCCAAACTCGAGTTCGTAAAATTCCCATTTCGTAAACAAAGGAACTCAAAGTAAACAAAAAATTACAAAAAGTGTTCCTACCTTCTTCCCCTTTCTTCTGTTATTCCTTAATGTCCTTAAAAGAGTTATAAACAATGTGGCCATTTTCATTTTCCCCCTCCCTAAATGTCCTTAAAAAATATCCTCATAAGTTCGCGAAAAAATAAAGAACATATATAAAAAAAAATGGAGACAAAAATATAACCTCTCAGCAAGCCTCTCATGGTCTAAGGTTGCATCATTTGGATCAGGTATATCACCAATTACCCGAGGCGTGTGCTGCAAATTCCATGAATTTGTAAGTGTATGTATAGCCAAAACTTCCAAGCACGCGTCTTATGTTATTCTAACAATATAAAATGCAGTACATATTCCAGAATCCCAGTTGAACATTATGCAAATTCTTGCAAGTTTTACAGAAAGTGCACTACGAAATCATTTCGATTAGTATTTTGTTCAATCAGAAATAATTAGAAAAACCATCAATCACATGAGAATGACAATCAAGAAAGACATTCAAATGTAGATCAACTACTATCAATAATAACAAACAACATATGAAAGTTCATAATCTCCTTTAATGTAACAAAAACTTCCATTAGTAGCATTCAATAAGGGGAAAAATTGAGCAATTAATGATAAAATATTATAATACCGGAATTGAATCCAAATGAGAAAGCCTCTTGCCAAGATTGCCATCATATTTTAATCTTTCTTCTTCTGCTAATACAGTGGCGATTGTATGATCATCTTCTGTATCCTGGGAACTGCTATTTGAGCTCGAGCTAGCATTTCCACTTCCACTTCCACTTCCACTTCCATATTGCTGGTGCTGGATCATACTATTTTTCTTGTATAAACAATGAGTTCAAGCACCACCTAAAGATCAAGCAAAAATAACCCATTAAATTATCCCCAAAAAATGAATAATATATATGGTTTCTTGATCTAATATTTAAACAAAAACATACCCAAAAGTGAATTTTTTAAAAATTAAATGGTAAATGCGAGAAAAAAAGAAAAGAGCATATGATCGAATATCCAGAAAGATTGAAAATATCCAAGAAATAAAGAGAGAGGAAAGCGAAGAGTTGAGGGTTTTTTTATGTGATTGGGTATTGTGTTATTTGGGTAAAGGCTTTGATTAATAAATCTCATTCTCCTTCAGACAAGATCACAAGAAACGAACACTTTGGCTTTGGTAAACAAACAACGCTGGACAAAGCGTGTGATGTTGAAGCTTCTTTCCTTTGTCCAAATATTGTATTGTTTTTTATTATTGTTGGTGATCCTTGTGACCCTGTCCAAATAAAACTGTATAAATATTCTATCCGCAACCCACAAACTTTGGCTAAATGACACTTCCTTAAAATATCTTCATTTCCACCCACATATTTTTTAATGTTACTTTTTTTTCATTTTCTTAAATAAAATTTTTAATTAAAAAATAAAAAATAAAATAGACATAAGTGTTGAACAGGAACCATGTTTCCCATTTCTACCCCATTTTTTAAACGATGCATTTTCTTGCTAATTTTTAATTATATCATAATAAAATGACATAAGTGTTCTGGAACCCACTAGGCAGGAGAAAATTAATCTATATCATAATATGAGTCCGGTTCTGAGCGCACGCCATGTGTCATGTTGAGATGGAGCTTCCATTCAAAAATATAAAAAAAATTTGTCAGGTCCATTCTTTTCCAAAACCATCACCTCCAAATCTGCAGTGCGCCAGGCTGATCTGCGCGCGACGAAGAAGAAACCAAAAAATAAAAGGTTGCCACCTGCTACCGAGGCGGCAGATCCAATCGGATCTCTGGCAGTGACGCGTACTGCGCGACCGGGCGACATATCCAACAAGATCTCACGTGGCCAAAGCGCGCAGATCCAGTGGATCTCGCCACTTCGGCCATTGTAGATCATCGCATAATCGGATCTGCACTTGGTCGCGCAGATCTCCGGTAAATTTTTTTTTTTTTTTTTTTGTGGTTGATGATGAATGCATTTATGGTGGATGATGGTGGTTCTTTGGTGGTTGATGATGAATGAATTTTCGGTGGTTGATGGTTGTTATCTCCATTTTTTTTTTTTTTTTTTGTGGTGGTTTTTTCTTTCTCTAGACAATTTTTTTTTTTTTTTAATGGAGCACTGCTGACATGCAAGCTCCATGTTAGCAGTGGGTTAATTTTCTCCGTCCACTAGGGGTAGGAGAACAGATCTCATCATAATATTTATGAAAGAACTAATATTTCTAATCACATAAGACAAATGTGTCCATCGAATTGTGTCGGGTTAGCACTATCCAATTTTGGGTTGGTATGGCAATGGTCAACCTTATCACGACCGTATAGAATTTTCTCTAATAGATGAAGAAAAAAACACGTGTATGTCACATTGTCACTACGTCTTCAATTTCATTTATTCCAAAATTTGTTGTTCAATCATCTTCTTCAACGGACCATCTTCAAAATCTAATCATTTTCTCAATCCATCCCTCTCAATCGATCATCTCCCTCCATCGATCATCTCCAAAACCTGTTCACTGGCTCAACCCATTATTATATTGCCAACGATCGGATTCTACCGTAAAAAAAAAAAAACGATATACTAGTATAAGTTAACTTTAGCTTGGCATGCTTAAAAAGTCCTTTAGCACTTGTTTGGTGAAGTTTTTTAATAGATTTTAATGAAAAAAATTGATGAAATGTGCAATTGAATAGTTAATATGATTGTAAATTCTATTAAATATGTGATTAAAATTAATTATTAATTTTAATTTCAACTTTTTAACAAATTTGTAAGTTCCACCAACCACGCTCTTACAATAATTTTTCTTTTCCTGTTGTTTATAGAAATCATGTATGAACTAGGTGACATGGCTCATATGAGCCATTGTCATACAATTGTGCCTACCACAACTCAGTTATAGAAATGGGTTGAACAGTGTTTTAATACGAATTTTTACAAGTTTCAAGCGACTTGACACATTTTAACACTTAAAAATAAGTTTTCATTTTCTGATGACTCATGCCAGACCACTAGATTCAAATAAATAAATAAATAAATCTTTGGGTAAATAGAACAATGGGTCGCGAACCTTCAATTTACAGCACATGAGTCTATAACTTTAAAAAGCGCGCGAGTATGATTCTTTTGTAATAAAAAATCGTTAGTTTAACTATTAAATGTTCAATTTTTTTTAAATGACCAATCTACTATTTTTTTAATTAAAACAAGAAAATAGAAAAAAAAACATAAAAGAAAAATAAAAATAAAGCAAAAATTGCTAGATCTTCTTAAAATCAATCTCCTCGTCGCTAGACTCTTGTCAAATAGCTTGACTTGACCTTTTCGAACTTAATAAAATAGGATTCCTGACCAATTCCTCTCCCCTCCCCATTTAAAGTATTCTAAAGTGGCATGTACCTATTCCCGCTTCCAGGTGTGTTGATTCATTTGATTTTCCACTAGGGAGGCATATCCTCATCATCACCATTTGCCAGGACGTGATTATCAACATCCATCGTGTGAACAAAGGTCTCGGATTGTAAATCGTTTTCCTCAAATGCATCCATTGTCAAGGGGACATGTCCTCAATAAGTTGAAAATTCATTTAGTTGATGACTCATAACCTGTGCTTCCAAATCTGTAGACCTGTGCTATTGTCATTGTGTGGAAGGTCGCAGCCAGTCTCTATGTTATTGTCATCGTCATCGTGTAGAGCCAAAAATTGTTGTCAAAATTGACAAGGACAATCGAAAAATATAAAACGAAAATATAGAATCGAGATGAAACGAAGTATACCGTAACAAATCTCCTTAAAATATATTTCGTCCACTATAAAAGTGCAAACTGGATCAAAGGACGTTTGTCTCCCAAGATACAACGCTTCTTCCAAAGTTGGTACTGCACTTATACCAACATTGCCAATTGAACCAAATAAAAACTGTACTCTTTTCGAAAAGAATGAACTATGATATTTTGAAAAACTTCAGAAATTATTTAAGCAAAATTTTGGAGAGATAAAATTTAAAATCAATTAATTCAGAATTGATTTTGTGTGAAAAAATTAAATTTAGGTATCCCTATTTATAGGTTTTGAAATGTCTTCTTGAATGGGTGCGTGCCTCTTCATAAATAGGTGCACCATTTCATATTTTTATATAATATGATGATTCAGATTCAATCTTGAATGAATGTGTCCGTTCATCATACATATTCACTAATTATGTGTTTTTTATTGAAACCTTTTTCAATTCTAATTGTAATTGCACACATCATTAAAATATATTTAATGATTCAACCAGATAAAATTTAATTAATTACAACAAAAATTTGTGGCCGATAAATCTGAAAATGATGGCTGGAAATTAGTTATTTGGGAAACCCAAAATCAACCAACCCTCAATTTTCTCGACCAAATTAATAGATTTTTATCAAATTCTAACTAAATTTCAATACATTATTTGGATGGTAGTGACGACTTAACTTTAGGTTAATTTGTTGGATGTCGACATTTGATTTGAACTTTCATCATCTTGTCTCAAAATTGGTAGTGATCAGCGTTAATGGTGGTGGGAGTGGTGTTGGTTGTGGGTGCCAGTGGTTTTTCGATGGATTCCAATGAGTTTTTGTGGTGATGTAGAACTTCTAGTGGGTAGTGGCAACGATTTTGAAGAAAAAGTAGTGGTGGGGTGAGAGTTGATTGTAATTTTTTTCTATTTTTTTTAGTTCAAATAATGATAGATTAGTCATTTTAATTTTTTTTTTTCACTATTTAATAATTAAACTAACGATTTTTATAACACAAATATAATACTTGTGCCTTTTTTGAAGGCTAGGGATCTAAAGTACTAAAAATTAAAGATCAAGGAAGATTCTAAGATTTAGAACCAAGTGCTACTTATCCAACAAAAAATAAAGCTTTTTACATTTTATGAAGAAAACAAATTTAAAAATGGCTGGTGTGGGCCACAAGACTGGGCAACCAACCATGTACCAAATTTCAATTGTGAGCGTTTAACTTTATTCTTCACATTTGGTCAATAAATTTATATTTTATGTCAATCAAATCACTTTATTCAAAAGAGTTAGTTCGATACATGAAAAATAGTCTGGCACGATCATATTAGACAAAGATCATCGTTGAAATGGTTTATTTAGTTAACTAAAGAACTTCCAAGGATTATTTGACTAAACAAGAGTTCCACTAGATTAAGTATTTGTTTGCTATTGTTTAAAATATAATTACAGTTAGTCAAACATATTTTTTATCCACACTTTTTTTATGATCTATAATTTATTATTTACACATTTTATAAGATCCACTTATTATAAGTACTTTAAACAAATTCAGCACCATTAAACATGCGCTAAGAGCAGGGACATGACTAGAAATTTTTGGAGACCTAACAGTAGTGATGGCAACGGGGCGCCCTAAATCCGCCCATGGCTAAGGGTATCTTTGTCATTGCTTATAAGCATTTATATACTGGTCAAATATCATTTTTATTCACATATTCACCATACCTACTACACTTTTTATTCACTTTTTATTTATATGTTTCGTAGAACTCACTACTTATAATCTACTTATAATCTATATCAAACACACACTATGTAAATCTTAGCACGTTTTTAATCTCAGTGGAGACCATCACCACAACATTGTCTACCACCATTGTTTCGACCGCCTCTGCTCCACAGCCCATAACTTCAATGCAAAACCAAAAACAGTCTTGTATTCTTCCACCGCTCCACTCCATCTTTTCTCACACCCGCTTTACCATTTCTCTACTCATATCCTTTTCCATAACTCAAAGGTATTATTAATGTAATCATCGTTATAATTTGAAACAATAGAATTCAGTTATTAACATTTAACGTGTTATGAGTTTTTCATCATTTATTAATAATGAAGTATTTTTCTTTTTCTTTTGTGTTAATAATTTTAATTTATTTGTTTTTTTCTAAATTATTTTCTTTTTGACCCATTTGTATTTTTAAAAAAGTTTTGAAATTCTTGCTACAATTTTTTTTTATTTGTTCTATTGCGTTCTTTTCTCTTTGTTTACTTAAAAAGGGAGACAAATTTATCACATAACGTCCAAAAGAATGAACTACGTCAATTTTCTAAAGATTGGAGATGATTTGCACAAACAAGGTTAAAACATGTCTGCTACTTTCTCCAAACATTGAGGACGAATGCATCAGTGTTTTTACCATTCAATGTAGTGAAGTAACTGAATTTTGGACTGCTTTATCAAGTAAAAAAATTATATTAAAAAAATTGATTTTCAATTTTTATGTTTCTCTTTTTGTTGTCTAATTATTCAAAAGTTCACTATGAAACGGTGGTGTGTCACATTGATATGTTAAAAACTATAAGTTGGAGTAATCCACATGCATTATTTATTTATTTTTTGATGAATATAATTTGTACTTGATTCTTTTTATATTTGTCTGTCTAGTTATTTCATTATAATATTTTCCTAGATGAAATCAAGGTGTTGCCTTTGTGGAGAAAATATTTCTTGTCGAATGAATGACATTTTTCTATTTTTCTAAATAAACTAAATTCGTTCCTTTAAATTTCACAAAAAAGAGTAACATACGTGACAAAGTTTTATAATCCAATTTTAGAAATTTATTATTTGAAATCCACAAAATCACATATTTCATATTTTATCAAAAGAAAAAACAAAGCTACAAAAAATTTGAAAAAGAAACTCTTAATCAAGGTTAGAGTAGTAAAATAAAATAAAAAAGAAATTTTAAAAATATTTCCCTGCAGGACCAAACAAGAAAAAATTGAGTAGATAGTTTCACAATAGCGCACCCCCCCCAGCCCACCTTCCCCAACCCCAACAAAAAAAAAAAATGTGTTACATTAAAAATATTTTTATATTACAAGTTGTGGTGTTTTTATCGATTTTTTTTAATTTTTTATATTACGCTAAAATTTCCATCATTTTCTCTTAACTCTCACTATTCAACTCACAATATGCACAGTAATCCTTCTCTCAAAACCCACATTTTTACCCGATTTAGTAGAACTTTAAGAGCATCTGCATTGAATGTGTTAATTTTAGTTAGTCACATAGACAATAAAGTAAATGCTAATTAACACATCTACATATTAAAAGAGCATCCGCATTCTCCCTTTTGCCTTCAATTTAATTGAGTGTAGGAATCTAATTTAATGGAGAGAATATAAACAAAAATTCATTTCTTTATTATTACTAATTATATAATTATATTCTTGTTCGTTAGTGTCATAGTAAACATACACATACACTAATAGCAAATTTTGTTAGAAGAAATTAATCTCTTGTTTATTATATTATCTAGTCTTTCTACTACTTTTTAATTGTAGGGTCTAATTTGTTGTTCTACGCGGAGTTGAGCACAGACCTTCGTGGTAAGATTACTTCGAAAAGTCCATGGTATTTCTATTTGCTTACATAAGGGTGTTTTTTGAGATTTTGTATTTGTAATTGGGTTGTCCTATAATTTTATTATAACTACTAACTAGGAAATCTTTATTGAATTGTTATACATAGTGTCGATATCTTGTAAATGATTAATCATCATTTATTATAGTGAATTGAATCTCACATTGAATTGAATCTGTATAAATTTTTATATTTTTTTATTTTTCGCACTTTATTTATTCTAATTCTAACAACTACTACACGGACTTAATAGTTAGGTTCAAAGTCTGCATCGGAAATCATAATTCAATTTGTTCCCGTCAACCTTTTGAGTCTTTATTGACTGCTCATATTGCACCAATTCCTTGAAGGCATATGTGCGCAATAATCAATTATAAATGTGACGAAATTGAAAGTTACTTGATTGACGGAACTTTATAAACCTTGGCTGTGGATGCAAAACTACATTATTTTGTATCCAAATGTATATATATATTTTTTATTTATCCACGTAATAAATGATATAAATTTTTAGACAAGACAACTAAAGTCTAGTTTTTTAAAGTATTTATAAGAAATTAAAATCTCTTAAAAGAAATTATTTCGTTTTTGAATTTCTTGTGCACATATTTATTTAAGGGTTAATATCATCGGGGGCAGATTTGGAGGGCGGGACCGGGTAGGAAAAAATCATTTTTTATAGTGTGTAGTAACAATTCGATCCTGAAGTGCAAAGTTTTTTTTTTTTTTTTTTCAAGAATAGTCTGATCCAAAATTCATGAATCCGCCTGAATATCACTATGATCATTATTATTTTTTGTTTCATTCTAGTCACTACAAATGGGTCATTTTGTTTAGTAAAATCGAACGCATTAGTGAAAGAAGTAATGTTTTATAAAATAGTTCTTTTTTTTTCTCCTAAAATAATTATACATCACAATAAATTCAATAATTAAATTATTGAAATTAATGGGTTATCAGTCTAGGATTTATTTTTTAACCATATAAACAGTAAATACTTTATCGAGCACCATGAATTATCGAATCGGGAATCATATTGGAGATAAAATGATCACGTGATATGAAAATTCCAAGGGCAAAGACGTGTTTTGTTTGACAAGTCGTGTTTTCATGTTCTTTTTTTATTTATTTATTAAAGTGCATTTTAAAAGAACAATTTGTCTGACAATACACATTTTTATTTAACTTGAGAATAAACGAGTTCACTAATTTTATATCATTATTTCTGTTAGATACGTAAACATTTCTATTAACACGATAGGGTGTTTAAATTAAACAAACAAAAAACTTTAATGACTAAATCAAAATAAAAACAAAAAATTGAATAATAAAATGACTATAAATTGAGTCGACAATCAAGTACTTGTTTGATAAAGTTTTTTTTGTAAATTATAAGCAGTTGATCTTATAGAATATATAGATAAAAGAGATAAAAAATTACTAGTTTTACTAAATATATAAATAAAATTAATGTTTGATCAATTTATAAAACTCTTTTGTTAATAACTGGGTAGTTACTTGTTTGCTTCCTTTGGGACCAAAAACAGCGTAAGTTACGTGAACGTCATGACTTCATATTTGCTTGCTGCTTCCGGGAAACACACAACCACCCTCACTGCTTCCAGAACCCCTTGCCCCACCCACCCCCCACCAAATTCCAAAAATTTAATAAAAAAAAGTGGGTAATTCTTAATGGAGGACACTCAACTTTGAAAAATCTCAATTAAGTGACCAAACTTCATAATTATTTCAATTCACATTATTCTGAGCTCATTTAGTGTGGATTATAAATTAGTTTATTTGATCAAGAATGGTCAAAAATATTATGCTATAAAGACAAATTTTTTGATCAAATAAATTATTTTTAGTCAAATAAACTAATTTATAATTTACACCAAACGAGCTCTTTGTTAGTAGGAGTTAGTGGGATTGAACGTGGACATTAAAAGCAAGCGAAATGCCACATGGGACATATACGGACTATGAAAATACCTAAATGTGACTATTGAATAACTTGTGTGAAGAACAAACTTGATCCCCGTCGAAATCTAGGAACTTCATCCACATCGACTTCCCATTAGATTTTAACATCAATGCAAGCAAGCGCTAGTAGATTAAGCAATGCTAATTGACAAAGTGACCTTAATTGAAATAATTATGAAGTTTGATGACTTGATTGAGACTTTTTAAAATTAAATAAACTAATCGAGACTTCAATGAAAGTTGGGTAACCTCCAATAAAACTTACCCTAGAAAAGTCTTTACTTTTGACCAAAGAATTTGTAATCTAATTCATTCTATAAATATTTCAAATCATTCACATTCTTTCCTTCTTACCAAAGACTTTGAAATAAAGAAAGCCAAAATTTCTCACATTTTTGCATCTTTTTTCAATCCCATTCCCATATGGCATAAGTGAAACTATGTCAAATTCTACTGATTGGACGCATATTTATCAACGTAATTTATCCGGGCAATCTCAAAATTCCCCAGGTTTTAGTGGAAGTGTGTCTGAGAGTGTGACGGTGTCGGCCACCGCCGGTGCCACGGCGGCGCAGCAGAGCAATTTGAGTCGAAGTTATAGTAACTTGAACATGGAGGGTGGTCGGGTTTCAAGACCTATGAGAAGGCGATCAAGGGCATCAAGGCGAACACCCATTACGCTACTTAATACAGATACTAGCAATTTTAGAGCCATGGTGCAGCAGTTCACTGGAGGTCCGAGTTCATCATTTGCATCCAGGCCTGAATATTCTAATGGTACTTTAACAAAATTTTGTTTAAAAGTTTAACTTGATTATAGAATCAATATTTGTGTTTGATTTTGATTAAAATAAGATTTTTTTTTTTTTTTTGTGTAAAAATTGATAAAATGTTTGATTGAAAATTTGTAAAAAATTGTAGATCTATTAAATTTGTATTTAAAATTAATTGTTTAACCTACTTTTAGTTTTTTAGCAAAATTATAATTAATAACAAACAAACCCTTAATATGGCTCTTTGATTACACCAATTCATTTGAACTTTAGACATATCGAATTACTCGTTTGAACTTAATGAACTCCGATATCATACTAACACTTAAATTTTCATCTTAAAACATCAATATTATTAAAAAGAGTATTCCGAACCCTTATACGTTCACGTTGATTATAGTTTCAATATTTAATCAATTGTGAAATTTATTTCTTAACACCTTTTTACATTCATGTCCAATTCATTTTATAACAAGAAAAATAAATGATATAGGCACATTAAGTTTTATAAATATGTGACAGATTGATTAGAACTTAGAACTTTTTCTCCATCTAAAAATATAAACAGCTAGAGAAAGAACATGAGAATTGAAATATTTTAGTGAAAGGTTAAGTTGTTATAGAGTCGATATATTTACTTTTAACACGTGTAGTTGAATTTGTGCATAATTTTCATGAATGAATTACGGGGGACATAAATTCAACATTGTGTTTGCTAAATATATGGTATTATGTTGATCGACTTGGTCTAAAATTTAATTATTTGCAGGTATAAACTTCGGTTTTGGAGTTGGAACTCAACAAAGTATGAACCCATCTGCAGGCATGGCTCCTAGTGGATTTCATGTTCAATACCAAAGGCAACAGCAACAATATCAAAACCAGCAACAACACATTTTTAGTTCACTGAATAATAACATTCAGGGTGATGCTGCTGCTTTTCTGCATAAATTCAGGCCTAACATGGAGGTGGAGGTCTCTAGTGGCTTTGTCAACAATGGTGGCTCAGCCCACGTGCCACCGGCAGCCGGAGGTGGCAGCTTCCACCAATGAGAAAACGGATATGCATAACAACTACATGGTTTGAAAATGACATAAAGCACAAACTTTAATTTGGTGCTGACTTTTGCTCTTTTATTTTATGTACTGTTTCCATTTGTATAGTGGCTTCTTTGCAACTTCCTATCACTATTAGAAAAGCGCAAATTTTCTGTCGCTGATGGTTAAATTTCCGTCGTAAAATCATGAAAACTTCGTCGTAAAGGCAGTGGGTAAAATCTCGATTGATGTAGTTGGGATTAGCGAATGAGGGGTCGATTTTAATCAATTTAAATTTGGTTTATTTTTATTTTATGCATTGTAGTGTTTTATTTAGAGAAGGTCAAGCAACAAGTCTTTTGCAAGATCTTGATTGTATTATTTAAGTTCTCATTGTATTTTTTAGGTTTTACCAGTTGTTTATTGAATAAAAATAGTGATGGAAGCTTTTCAAGAGATAATCAAGTTTTGGATGTTTTGTCAACCAAAATAAATTATTTGATACTTGATTGCTAATTTTATTTTCAACATCAATTTTTCTTGATCTTATCTAATTACGTCAGAAGACTAAAGTGTGTATTTGATCTAGATTTTTAAAGATTTTGATTTGACATTTTTTAAATGAATGACTTTAATGAACTTTTATTGATTTTTATAAATTTTAACAAACTAAGTTTGTATAGATTTCTTTCTTCAACTTTCCCATATTTAAATAGAATTTTATGGATTTTTATAGATTTTTAATTTTTTTCAATTAAACATCTTTTAAGTGTAAAAATATAATGTCTTAAAATTAAAAAATATATATACAACATTGAATTTATAACGTTCTGTTTACTGCAATTTTATGTTGCAATCTTATTTATTCCAGCAACCCAGAGGACAGTTAATAGAACACAATAACGATGAGATTCATCAAAACAAAAAAAGAGATAAAAAAGCGTGCCTGTTAACAACAATCAAATATAAACCTCGGCTATTTAAAAGGCCTAATCACTTTACTAATTCCCATATATGAGAATTACTACATTCTTCTCACTGTTTTCAGCCCAATTCAGCATGTATAAGCACAACATTTCCCGTATTGAGTCGCTGTATATCCAGAAATCTCCTACTGCTGTCGATGTTGGGTAGGAAGGGGTTTCAAGAAATGTCTAGCTGCCAATTTAGGATCTCATTTTCTAGATCTACAGCCTGCTTGATTTTTAAATGCAAAACTCCATCAGTCGGCAATAGGCAGTAGCGTAACTCACCATCCTCATATGTGCCTAGCAGTACCATGCAACTGAGTGGATCTCACATTAGGCTCATCCTGAAATTAGAGAGAAAACAGAAGTAATAAGCTCCCTGCAAGTTAATAAAGACATTTTTATTTAATGACATTGGTAACTGACAAACAAACTGACCTGCAGACCGTAACTGAAACTTGGTGGCCTAAAATCCAGATGCCCCTAAAAGGTTGGAGGAATAGGAAAAGGAAATTCATATTCTAAATCATCATACCCAGATAAGCTACTATACCAGCAATTGTACTGAAGGTCACTAAACTTCTAGCAAAATTTCAGGTTGATTACACCAGGCATATGTTACAATTTGGTCATTCCATCTATGTCCATTAGTTGACTAATGGAAAAGCTGACATGACAGTATAATTGACACATGTCACCTTTTCTGACATGGTCGGAGTAACCAACTTGAACGACCAACATGAAATTTTGCTACAAGTTTGGTGACACCCAGAGTATGTAAAATTATGTAGGAGTAGTCTACAATACCAGTCCGGTCATGTTTTGTTGAGCCCCAAAAAAACCATCATGGCTCGATGCAATTGAGTTTAACTGTCCCTAAACCAAATTCCAGAATACATTGTCATCCAACTATCTATACATTTAAATAGAGGAGCCAAGGCTCAACAGAAAGTAAAAAGGTAATGAATATGTGTGTGTCAACACGTACCAGCCCCTGCATATTCTGTTGACTTACATAGTATGCATCATGGGGTGGCTCCATCAGATTTAACTGGATCACCGCACAAAAACTATCACAATTTTGTTTACAAAAATAATATATACAGCAAGTATAATCTTCAACACTTAAAAACTATTTATTTCATTATGTGGTTTAAGCAAAAACGTACCAGCCCATGCATGCTCTGCTGGGACCCATAGTAGCCATTTAGGGTAATTCCATCTGTGCTTAGATTCTCCTATGAGCAAGAATATATAAAAGTAAGACATTCAACTATAAAGTTAAATATATAAATATGCTGTATACATTTACATACATCTGTATGTTTGTATATACTTATGTACATACTGTATGCTTAGTCCTTTTAATTTCTCTTTAGTTTATCAGAAATTCTAATCAACGTCATTATTTTGGAAAGAATGGAAGATGTTCAAGTTATAAGAAAAGCTTAACTCAATATTCATTGTAAGCAACTTTTCACGAGGACTATGACTAGGTTACAGTATTACTTACCATTTGTTGCAAGCTGCCTTGAGCATCAACAACTACAGCTCCTGACTCTGATTGTAACTGGGATTGACACAGTTACTTTGTTATGGAGGCAAATAGCATAACAAAATGAGTGAATATATTGACAATGACAAATAATCCACAACCAACCTTTCTTTTCTTGTTTGCACTCTTCTTCTTATTTGTTTTGGTAGCATGGACTATCTGATTCTCTTCTTCAGCACAACAAAGAGCAACAACATTGCTACCATATTCAACAGCATTTCTGTTAACATTCACAGAGTTCTTCAGAGCTTCAACTAATGCACGATAAGCTATATTGTAACTCTCCTCAGATATCGAACCTTCTTCACCCAATTTTATAGCACGTTTGCATAGATCATTGTACTTTTGCACCCTAGTTTGTGTTCGTTCGGTTCCCTCTATCAATGATTGACTGTTTTTGGCATCTTTCGTCCACCTCTTCAAAATATGTTGAGATGGGATGCTTGAAAGACCACACATTTGAAGGACAATCATTGAATGTCTGCAAAGAAAACCTTTATATTCAAACAGAAGGCATGAACAAGAAACCTCTGATTTTGCCTCATTCCATGTTACCATAAAATTCTCTGTTTTTTCGCAGTCGTCAACTCTAAAAGTAATATTAGTTCCATTTTCACTTTCCTTCTTAGGATGGCACCCGACCACCCCCAAAACCTCAACTTGAAATTTCTTGAATATTGTGTGTGTATAAATAGTCGACATTTGTTTTTCCCAAGGAGAAGGTGACTTTAGAGCTGGCTGTTTGTGCCATGTATCAAAGTCTGCTAAGTCTTCCTCTTCAAACCTATTTTTAAGTATCATCCCGTACTGTTTCACGAACTCTTTCAGACTGATTTTCTTGTGAATGTATTTATCAAAGAAAGTGTTAACACTTTCATTTCGCTGAGTCGTAGACAATCCAGCCAAAAAAATATTCCTCATAAAGGTGGGAACCCACTTTTTACGGTCTACATACAATGAATGAATCCATTCATTGTCTTGTAGTTCAAATCTGCTGACCATCTTCCACCACCTCATGTCAAACACTTCATCCGTCAATGACTTGAATATGCATTTATTGAATTTTTTCATGAAATTCTCGTGCTTTTTGATTACATGAGCAAGAGTTTCAGGGATCCTTTCCAGTATATGCCAAAGAGCAAAGCAATGACGTGAATATGGGAAAACTTCTTCAATAGCTGATTTCAGAGCTTTGTCTTGATCAGTGATTATGACTTTAGGAGCTTGTCCACCCATTGCTCTGAGCCAGGTCTTCATTAACCAGACAAATGTTGGTCTAGTTTCATCAGCCAACAATGCACACCCAAGCAACATGGGCTGGAAATGATGGTTCACCCCAACAAACGGAGCAAATGACATCTTCTCATTGCTTTTGATATAACTAGTATCTAATAAAACAACATCACTGAAGCTGATATAGTCTTTCCTGTTTTTGGCATCAACCCAGAACAAGTTCCTAAGAACCTGATCTTCATTCAAATCAACTGCATAAAAGAAATTAGGATCCTGTTTTTGAATTCGCATAAAATACTCAAGCATGACTTGTGCATCCCCCTCTTCTAATGCCAAGTACCGACCTCTATCAAATTGATGATCAAATTCATTCTTTATGAGACCTAGATTTTGAAGTCCACCGGATTGTTTAGACATCTCAACATACATCTTTCTCGTCCGTTCACTAACAGCGTGCAAAATGTCAATATTATTTTTTTCCGCTAATTTTACATTCTTATGAATTCGGAAGTGATATGCTAAGGCAGGTAATAGCTCGTGATTGTGCTCCTTTATAAATTCATGAATATACCATTTTCCATCTCGCTTTTTCTTCACATGCATGCTGGCTTTACAATCCGTCTTTCTCACACTTGGTCGTCTACTACTACTGCTATCTGATTCCGGTGTGACTCCATATCTTGAACATGCAAATTTAGCGTCAATGAATTCTTTGGTTTTCTTTGAGCGACGACTGTTTTTTATCGAGGTGGTGAACCCCATCGATTTAGCATACTCTTGATAAAATGAATATGCTGCCTCATGTGATTCAAATTCAACCCCATCATGTGGCTCAAAGCTATCCCCTTCATTTCCGATGATGTCCCTTTTAGGAGAACTGGCTTTCTGGCCATCCCTGTCGTATACTTCAGTCACAACACCAACCATATTCGAAACAATTGCTTCCTCACCACCTTGCACATTGTCCTTAAAATCCACCATACTATCTACAACATTTCCAAAACCAGTAATTTTATCCAGTTCAACAAAAAACCCACTTTTCTCCTGTAAAGGCAAAGAAAAATGTGATGGCAAATAAGATCACTGGCTTAAGGAACACAACTAAGCTGGAATTAGCTTCTCTCTTTTTTTCACTTGCACTGAAAAAATCAACCATAATTCAGCAAACAAGTTACCATAAAGCAGGGTTGCTAAAAAAAAGAAGAAGAAGTTGCTGTAAAGCAATTTGCCCATCTTCTTTTTAACTATTCAGCCACCCCTTTCCCTACATTTTAATTCTGACACCAAGCAATAATAATATGATCATAATCGATTCAAATTAAAAGAAAATGATAAATTTCCTTTCTAAACCTAGAAAATAGTAAAGCATCTAAAGCTAACTACACTCCCAAAAAAAAAAAAATGGCGAAATGCTATATTCTATTTACAGTCGGAAACATAATAAAATAAAAACCCAAAATTAAGGTATTCCGCACTGCAGAGGAAACAAAAAGTACAAAGACGAAAAAAAATTAAATTCAAGAAAACAAGACTAACCAATTCTCGAAGCTAAATTAATACTATTCGGGTTTACGAATTCCGGGCGCATCTTCTCGAATATATATCTTCTATATGTATAAGTGGAGAATTTAGCGGAATTTCAATTGATTTGATTTTGCATTTGTAAGAGAATGTTTTGTTCTATGATAAAGGGGAGGGGGATTCTTCTGAAGATTAAAGAAGAGAGAGGTTTTCGCAAATTATTATTTTTCCCAAAAGGCTCCTGTTTTATTCTAATTTGGATATTTAGTCCAACAATTTATATTAAGTTTCTATATATGCCCCAGGGTTTTGATCCCTGGACCCTGCATTCATATCTTGTACCCACATTCCAAGGCAACAAATTTTCTTAACTCTATTGCCTATATGTCCATGGATGTACGTTTACACAAGTCATTCAAAATGTCTTAGTGATTTTAATCTTTAATATGACATCTACTACACCTATATTTTTTATATCAAAATATTTTATTAATATTTTCTTAATATTCATTATTATTTCATGATTGCTATCTATAATTAGTCTGTTGTCAACATATAGACATACAATTACATAAGTATTTAGTGTATTTTTGATATCAACACATTTGTCACACTCGTTAATTTTACAATTATTTAACAATCATCTTGTCAAATTTCTCGTGTCATTGCTTAGGCGTTTGCTTTATCCATATAAGGATTTAACAAGTCTACACACTTTTTTATTTTGTCCATGAGCAACAAATCCTTCGAATTGTTCCATATAGATAATTGCTTCTAATTCACTATTTAGAAAAGTTGTCTTAACATTCATTTGATGGATCTCAAGATTATGCAATATCTCAATTATAATTAATACTCTAATAGATTTGATTATTATCACTAGTGAGTATGTGACGAATAAGTCAAAGCTTTCATTTTGTTTAAACTCTGTATGGGAATATGGCCTTATACTTACAAATTGATCACCGGTCTTTAATTTTCTTTAAAAATTCTACAACCTAACGGCTTATTACTCGTATCTATCAACTCTCAAGTATGATTCTGCATGATGGACTCAATTTCAGTAATTGATAGTCTAATTCCAAAGCGGAGCTTCTAGAGTTAACATTGCTTCATTGAACGTCCTTGGTTCATTTTCAAGCAAATAAGTCAAAAAATTTAGACCAAAATTTAGACCCATCTTACTACGTCTAGGTTCTTCATCATTTTGATGAGTGCCATTTGCAGTATTACAAGTTATTTTTTGTATGACTTTCTTATCTAAGAAAGACATTATAAAAAGAAAGCAAATTTCCTAGATTCAATTATAATACATTTATGTACCACGAACCGATATGCAATACAGTCAATCAATAGTTTTATACATTATTTTAATCTGTTTAGGCTTGTACTTCTATATTAATCAAGCACTGCTACACTTTTAAGTATTTGTATAAAGGCTTATGACATATTCATAACTCGTACGGAGTTTTATTCATACTTTTGTGTGATATCTTATTAAGAGCGTGGTTTGCAGAGAGGATCACTTACTCCTTCCAAATTCTAGGGTAATCAACAATTTATCAACATAGCGATCATCTCTTTAACAATACAACTTCTATGTTCAGCAATACTATTCAATTGAAGTGAATAAGGAGCTATAGTTTGATCATGATGAATAATGCTTAATTCTCAAATGTATTCTCTACCTCTTTCACAAAGAATAATCTTTATTTGTTTGCTAAGTTGATTCTCAACTTCGTTCTTGTAGTGTTTATATACTTTTTAGGCAACTCTAGAGGTGATGTGTTCCTTTTGACGACAAGAAATAGTGTTTTGACTAACTTAGCATCTAATCAATATGATTTTGATCAATATTAAAAGAAGACAATAATCTAAGCTTACTAATTTATGCAAAATATTAAAGTTAACATGTCATAATCTATTATGTCATAGATAAAATGACTCAACAATTAAGAGCATGTTCGTTCACCATTTAGTCATAAAAAATCCATTTATCAATTAATGCTGGTGGGCCATGGCAATCAATTCACCTGTACTTTTGGAAAATTTGTACAAATTTCCACTTCCCCACGTTTTGACCATATTGACTTTTTACCTATATGCCCTTCATTTGGGTTCTTTGTTGAATTGGTTTCTCACACCTATGAAGGGTAGAATGGTCAAATATGCACCATGTGATATATGTAATCAATGCAAAAGTTTTGTCCTCATGTACAGACATGGCCCATTGCATTAAATGTAAAATGCATTTTTCTCCAAAATGGTGAACGAACATGCTCTAAGTAAGCATAAGAATTATTCTTATTATCACTATCAAAATCACGAAGCACATGCATTACATTGACTTAGGCTAAGTCCTCATTGCCCATGTACATCCCATTCTTGGTAAGTTCAAAATTTTCAGACTCAAATACTAGCTTAAACTCCTTTTTGCTCAACAATGATCCAGCTACCAAATTCTTGCGAATATCTGAAACATGTAGTACATCAATTAGGATTACTTCTTTGCCCGATGTCATTTTTTGCACTACTTTGCCAGGTCGAACGGTCTTTGAAGTAAGAATAGTTTCTCATAAAGATTTAATTTCTGCTGATCGGAGTGTAAGATGATAACATCTATTCGTTAGTACAAACGCGACGAGTAGCGCATGTGTCGATCCACTATTCTCTTAGGTTATCTACTATGTTGGTTTCAAGCACTACTACTAAGAGCATTAGACCCGACATCCCATTAGACAATTTGTCTTCCTCGATTGGATTGTCCTTATGCAAGAACCTTGCTAGATTTAGAGTCTTAAGATGAAAAAACATTTTCCATTTCTTAAAGTCCACTATTGGAGTTTCTCCCCATAATCATTGACAGGGGTAAAAAAAAAAAAAAAAGTAGAAATACATGCCATTTTATATATTAGCATAAGAAAATACTATTTTAGAGTCCTTAAATAAATTATCAAAAATTAAAAAAAAATGTATTAACAAGTTTAATAAATTATAAAAAAAAAAAGGGGCACATATTTCACTAAAATTCTTAAATAGAATGTAACCAACGAAGTAGTACTCGATGCCTTAACACTACAAGGCAAAAACAATATTTAAACCTTAATCTAACAAGAATATGCACTATCAATTTCTGAATACGAGAAACAAATTGATGCTCCATTAATTTCATGCATTGATTCAATCAACGGATTCCCCTTGCCTCCTGGATTCACTGGGCAAGTTGAAGACATTGAGAAGGGCTTCACATCCCTTTCAGAGCTTTGAGGTTTTAAATTTGTTTGCGCTCCTCCGATTGACAAATTCCTGCAAAAAAAGAACACCTTGAGGCAGAGGATTGAGCACTTGGGATCCCAATATTGTTTATCTAACTAAACTTCTATCCGAATGTTTAATTAATAATTAATATTTTACGTAAAATGTATAAAATGTTAAAAGAGAACAGAATGCACAATACAAAAAAGAGTAATCAAATTGTTTAAACACAGTTTAAACAAAGTACATATGCAATACATGAATTTGTTTTTACAAAATATAAATATATGCAGAATTTCATTTTAAGATTGTTGGAACAATGGTTAATATAAATATATTCTTTTTAAATGTTAAAGTGCAAATAAACGGATGGAATAACGACTTACTAGAAGTAGAAACCAAGAAATGTAAAAGGGAGAAATTTTGTCGAAGTAATAGTTGGACTCTTTCTCTTTAAAACGGAATTGTCCTACACTATTGCATAATATTTTTTGGTACACATCTTCCAATATATAACAACCACTTTTCGTAATAGTAACAATCCAAATTACGATAAAAGCGAATAAGAGAATTTTGAAAATTGGACTTGAACTTTATGTAGAATTTTTAGGATTGTAATGACATATGCAGAAAGTGCATGGACAAAATATAAATGGTTGAAAGTGAAGTGATTAAATTTGCAATTATAAAGAAGTTTATATATAATATCTTAAAAGATACAACTTCATGGAAATACATGTTTAAAAAGACACGTCTTGTTGGAAAGTACATGTCCAAAAGGATATGTCTCTAAGATGACAAGATGTGGTTGTTTGAAAAGGACATGTCTGAAAAGACATGAATTTTTAGCCGAACAGATTTTTGAATATTTCACAACTTTCTAATCTATTTTTCAACAATTTCTATATTTTAAGCGATTCACTTTTGTGCCTCAATTTTTCATTCACCCAAAATTAGTTTCGAGCAACTAAATATACTTTGTCAATCTACTTGCGGAGTAGAACACATTTGGCCTTAGATTTTCCGAATTCGACTAACAGGTCCGCTTCAAAAATTGGTCAAAACCAACATTTTACAACTAGATTCTAACTTTCAGTTCATTCAGTTGTCATAAAAATATGTGTTTTTTAATATAAATCTGTAGTTTAAATTAATAGAATGCGCGTGCATGCCTATTACTAGTTGCAATGTTGTGGCTAGGCCAATCACAAGAGATGTCAAGTTGACCACTCATTGCAATGTTTCTAAGAGGCTTCCAACCGTGCAAGGGGTTGTAGATACTCTTATGAAAAACCTAAACCTAGTCCTTAGGTACCTTAAGACTCTAAATTTCAAGTCACGAGTCCTTAATGTTTATTGTTTTTCCAAATCAATCACTTAAGTTTCGTAACATTTCCAACTTGGTTACTTTTATTAGTTATGTTATTGTGAAAATCCTACATATACGTCGTTAAATCTATTATGTGCCAATAGAATATTAATGCAATTCCTATGCAAGCCACCTATTTTCATGGTTTTGGCACCAAGGAAACTGGTGTTGAAAACAAGTATTGGGCTTGGTATCGACACTTAGGACTTGGTGTTAACACCAATGGTTCCAACGTCAAACCAAGGAGCTTGTGTTACTACCTTCTTGAATTTTTGCCTAGAATGCTACAATAATAAGTGGTATCGACCCCAAGGGGCCTAGGTGTCGACACTACCACCTCGTGCCCGATTGACGTCATAAAACTCATGCTTCGAGTATGCCCCATGTCATCCCCAATGGGCCTAGGTGTAGGGGCATAAACATCATTCTTAAAAAAGGCCAAGTGTATATTGTAATTTTTTAATATTAAATGTAGCCTATATTGAGTCACTTAGCGCTTTATTATTGGCCAGAAAATATGCGGTTATTATTCACCCACTTGGCACAATTTTATTGACCCTAATATTTAATATTTCTCAGTGGCTTTCAGTCTTATCCATATTGCACAATAGTTGCACCATAGTCACTTTTAGCAGCTTAACTTTCTTAACTTTAAATATAGCGTCGTTCTCAATATTCATATTTTGCACTTCAATTTTAGCAATACTTCCTTCGATTTTATAAAAATTTGAAAATTATGTTTATCGACATAGAAAATTTAAGGATATTACAATCTTATCTTATACTTATCGTTGTTAATAGTTTTGAGTTGTTACTATATATACTCAAAGACTCACATTGTAAAGCTTGAACAAAAAACTATCAATTTGCCAAAAACTATTATACGGAACACAAAATTTGCAACTCTTAAAACATGAATTGGCAAATCACTTATAAAAAATAAAATACTAATTAGCTTGAACAAATACTATAACAAAATTTATAGATTAACTTTAGCACTCTCACAAGTTAAACGGAAGTTGGTGAGTAATTAATATTTCCACAAATATAAATACAAAAAATGGCAATTTACCTAAATGATTATATAGAAACAAAATTTATAAATCGATGTGCCAAACACAGTTAGTAAGTCACCCATAAAGGTAAAAGCATTAATTGACCCTACCTATTCTATAAGATTATAACAAAAAAAGCATTAATTTTCTTAAACCATTTCTATAGTAACAATTATGTTGATATAATGCATCATACACGAGTTGGCTAGCGTTAAATATTTACTCCCATAAAAAAAAAATGGAAAGATTATTCAAAATTAAATTGGAGAATGATGTTGTTGCTCATCTTCCAAGTTTTTGTTGCAGCCGCATAATCCTAAGCAAAAAAAGAAAACTAATCATGCACGAGCACCCATCACACACAACTTGCACGTGACTTGCATGAGCACCTAGCCCACACGACCTGCACCATTTTCTATTTTATTTCTACATTATTTTGTATTTATTAATTATGTGTTGCAAGGGTTGATTTGTTCATTAATTAATTAATTTTTTCTCTACGTTTTGTCCTTGGTTGACTCAGATGATTCTAAAAAACAATTTTGTTAGCGGCCTTATGTGAATGTTAATAACTCGTAGTCTCATGAAATTTACAAGGAAAGAGAAATTTGGATATCAATCAAATATGGTTTGGATGAAGAATTCGGAAACATTTACTCAGTGGACGAGAGTGAGTGAGCTCGTTAGTTTTGATTCAGACTACGCAGAATAGTTTTGATTCAGACTACGCAGAACAATATCTTCTGCATTGTGTTGCCATGCAATTTGACATGGATCAAGATCTTTCAGGTCATGTGGAGTGGGTCAATTGAAGTCCTCAAATTGCTTGGAGTAAATATGCGAGGCACCTGCGTAGCTTTTTGAGTGATGTGTCACCACTTGATACTTGAAGTGGTGGAAGAATTTAAAGTTTGCTAGAAAAATGTCACCATGGATGTTTTGTCTTTGGTTAACTCCAACCAATCTGAAAAGAAATTTTTTTGGCGGACTTACATGATTTTTAATAAATAATAACTCATAGTCTCATGAATTTGGGTATTGGTCGATGATGGTTTTTTTATGAAGACTTGGAAACACTTGCTCGGTGCATGAGAGTGAGTAAGTTTGTTAGTTTAGATGTAAACTACACGTAGAAATATCTTCCACATCGTGTTGCCATGCAATTTGGCATGTTTCAAGATCTTCCAGGTCATGTGGAGTAGGTGAAATAGAGTTCTGAAATTGGTTAGAGTACTTATATGAGGGTAGTTGGAGAAGTCGTATAGTGTGAAAGAATGTATTTTGGGCTCCAAAAAAAAAATAAAATGGAAGGATTATTCAAAATTAAATTGAATGATGATGTCGTTGCTCATCTTCCGGATTTTTTATGCAGCAGCATATTCCTAAGCAAAAAGAGGAAATTAATCATGGTACGAGTACCCAGCACACACAACTTGCACGTGACCTGCACACGACCTGCACCATTGTCTATTTTATTTCTACATTATTTTGTGTTTTTCAAAAATAAGTGTTGCAAGTGTAGTTTAGTCTTTTAATTAATTTAACTATTCTCTACGTTTTGTCCTTAGTTGACTCAGATGAATCTTAAAAACAATTTTGTTGATGGCTTTACGTGAATGTTAATAACTCACAGTCTCATGAAATTTACAAGGAAAGAGAAATTTGGGTACCAGTCAAAGATGGTTTGGATAGAGACTTTGGAAACATTTGCTCAGTGGATGAGAGTGAGTGAGCTCGTTAGTTTTGATTCAGACTACAGAGCAATATCTTCCGCATCGTGTTGCCATGCAATTTGGCATGGATCAAGATCTTTCAGATCGTGTAGAGTGGGTCAATTGGAGTTCTCAAATTGCTTGGAGTGAATATCCAAGGTACTTGAGTGGCCTTTGACTCACGTGTCACCACTCGATACTTGGAGTGGTGAGAGAATTTAAAGTTTGCCAGAAAAATGTTACCATGGATGTTTTGTCTTTGGTTAACTCCAATCAATCTGAAAAGAAATTTTGTTGGTGGACTTACATGATTGTTACAGTCTTATGAATTTGGGTATCGGTCAATGATGGTTTTTTTTATGAAGACTTGGAAACACTTGCTCGGTGAATGGGAGTTAGTAAGTTTGTTAGTTTAGATGTAGACTACACATAGAAGTATCTTCCACATCGTGTTGCCATACAATTTAGAATGTATCAAGATCTTATAGGTCGTGTGGAGTTAGGTGAAATAGAGTTCTGAGATTGCTTAGAGTACTTATATGAAGGTAGTTGGAGATTCTATATTATATATACCAACATAATTTTTTCTGTCACATGTTGTCACATATTAAACTCATCTTAAAATTTAAATCTAATGATCCTTCTAATTTTCCTACCAAGTCCAATAGTGCAAAAAGGGATTTCGAGCTCAAAAATAAAAGAAATGGATTGATTACTCAAAATTAAATTGGAGGATGCTGACATTTCACTTCCTCCCGATTTTCTTTCCATAGTATGAAAAAATGTATTTTGGGCTCGAAAAGAAAGAAATGGAAGGATAATTCAAAATTAAATTGGAGGATGATGTCGTTGCTCCTCTTCCGGATTTTTTATGCAACCGTATATTCCTAAGCAAAAAGAGAAAAATAATCATGGCACGAGAACCCATCACACACAACTTGCACGTGACGTGCACGAGCTCCCAACTCGCACAACCTACAACATTGTCTATTTAATTTTTACATTATTTTGTGTTTATTGAATAAGTGTTGCAAAGGCAGTTTAGTCTTTAATTAATTAAACTCTTCTTTACGTTTTGTCCTTAGTTGACTCGGATGAATCTAAAAAATAATTTTGTTGGCAGCTTTATGTAAATGTTAATAACTCACAGTCTCACAGTCTTGTGAAATTTACAAGGAAAGAGAAATTTGGGTACCAGTTAAAGATGGGTTAGATGAAGACTTCAAAAACATTTGCTTAGTGGATGAGAGTAAGTCAACTTGTTGGTTTTGATTCAAACTACAAGGTAGTGATCTCCTCCCCACTGTGGGGAGGTGATATAAAGTCCAGTGGGGATTGGACAAGTGTTCGACTTTAAATGTCAAACACTTTTACTTGTCTAATCCCCACTAGACAAGTGTCTAATAAGTTTTATAACTCTTCTTCTCTGTGGGGAGGAGATCACTACCCTCAAACTACATAGAGCAATATCTTCTATGTCGTGTTGCTATAAAATTTGGCATGGATCAAGATATTCCAGGTCGTGTGGAGTGGGTCAATTGGAGTTCTCAAATTGCTTGGAGTAACTATGCAAGGTACTTGAGTGTCTTTTTGAGTCACGTGTCACCACTCGATACTTAAAGTGGTGGGAGAATTTAAAGTTCGCTAGAAAAAATGTTACCATGGATGTTTTGTCTTTGGTTAACTCCAATCAATTTGAAAAGAAATTTTGTTGGCGGACTTGCGTGATTGTTAATAAATAATAACTCACATTTTCATGAATTTGGGTATCGATCAATGATGGTTTTTCTATGAAGACTTGGAAACACTTGCTCGGAGCATGAGAGTGAGTAAGTTTGTTAGTTTAGATGTTGACTACACATAGAAGTATCTTCTACATTGTGTTGCCATGCAATTTGACATGTATCAAGATCTTCTAGGTCGTGTAAAGTAGGTAAAATAGAGTTCTAAGATTACTTAGAGTACTTATATGAGGGTAGTTGGAGATGCTAAATTATATATATATACACACATACATACATATATACATAACTTTTCTGTTACATGTCACCACTCGATACTTGAAATGATAGGATAAGTAAAAGTTTGCTAGAAGTGGTATGACTGAGGGTGGTTTAGATGGAAATAATACATGTTGAAGTTATGGAAGAGAATAAATTAAACTCATATTAAAAATTAAATGTGATGATGAGTCTTATGATTTTCCTACCAAGTCCAATTGTGCAAAAAGGGATTTCGAGCACACAAATAAAAAGAAATGGATGGATTACTCAAAATTAAATTGGACAATGTTGACCTTTCACTTCCTCCTGATTTTCATCCCAAGTCCTATAGTGTGAATTGCTCCTCTTCCGGGTCTTTGATGCAGCCGCATATTCCCAAGCAAAAAGATGAAGCTAATCATGGTACGAGCGCCCAACACACAACACACTTGAGCACAACTTGCACGTGACCTGCACCATTGTTGTTTTATTTCTACATTATTTTGTGTTTATTAATTAAGTGTTGCACGGGTAGTTTAGTCCTTTAATTAATTAAAGTCTTTTCCACGTTTTGTCCTCAGTTGACTCAGATAAATCTAAAAAAAAAAATTGTTGACAGCCTTACGTGAATGTTAATAACTTGTAGTCTCATGAAATTTATAAAGAAAGAGAAATTTGGATACCATTCAAAGATGGCTTGGATGAAGAATTCGGAAACATTTGCTTAGTGGATGAGAGTGAGTGAGCTCGTTAGTTTTGATTCAAATTACACAGAGCAATATCTTTCGCATCGTGTCGCCATACAATTTGGTATAGATCAAGATCTTCCAGGTCATGTGGAGTGGATCAATTGGAGTCCTTAGATTGCTTGGAGTAATTATGCGAGGTACTTGCCTAGATTTTTTATTTGAAATGGTGGGAGAAATTAAAGTTCGCTAGAATTAGTACAGCTAAGTAATGTGGTTCAACACATGGAATTTTATTTTATCTATTTATTTCATTTTATGAACTGGAGTCAAAGTTATAATTTGTAAGAAGTGTAAGAACTAAGAGTACAATTTTAGTTATACTTTAGTATTAGGTTTTAAAGGAATAAGGCCGCAGCATTGTTGTTTTTGTTTTGAATTGCATATGTAAAAACTGTTGGATTTTCTTCCAATTTGTCTGAATCGATGAGTTTATAATATTTGGTGTTTTTTCTGTTCTGTTACATAATTCTGGTGCAACATGTTGTCTATTTTCAGTTAATAATTTTTTTAAATTAGTGCGTGTTTACAATTATTTTAAATTAGTACGTGTTTATCAAAGTTTGACAATTAAAGGTACCGCAGCAAAGGCAAATTTACGATTACACGTGTAGTTGTCTATTTTTCTATTGCGAATGGTCAGGATTTTATACATAATATTTAGTTTAGCCGTTTTTGAATCACATACATAGACATTGAGTGATGGCAGGGTGATTTTATTAGTACGACTATACCTTTCATTTTTTTTGTTAATGGCTTGAACTTGTTGTTCGTAGTAGCTTGGAAGGGTCGATGTCACCAACATACCGTGTAGTGGGCTTTTGCACATGAGACGATCAACACTTTTGTTCCCATTCAACGGTTTTGATATAATGCTCACGGTGGATATTGTTATAATGTCCACCATGACACTTGTCCTGCACTCATTGGATAAGTGTAAAGTGGGTCATAACATTCATCTAATGAGTGTAAGACAAGTATCTCCGTGGGCATTAGATCAAGACCCTCCCATTCAAAGATAATTAAGTAGCTTGTCACTTTTGCTTTTCTTGGTAAATATATAATCACTTACTTACAAACATTATTAAGAATTATTTTATTTAATCAATACGCAATTTAAATAAATAAGCATACAATTTAATACACGTAATATTACGTATTATATAATTTTTTTTTTCTAGAGTTGTGCACAAACAACTCACTAAACTTTCAACATAAGAACTTAAAAATATGATAAACACTTTGGAGAGATTAAAGTACATGGTATTTATTTCATTGTTATTCAATGTGGGATTTATCCTTAAGATGTTACCGCAAGAGGTCACTCATTTGAAAACATCAATCTTAAAATTCGTTTGCTTATTCGAGTCTTAGTCGGATATCGAACTCCTCGTTGGAGCTTACTCGACTCTAATATCATGTTGAGACTTGTATTTCCATTTTAAAATACCAACTTTGTTAAAAATAGTAATCCAAAATCTTATATGTTGTTTAATTGGGTCACTCCCGAGGCTTCCAAGGATTGTTGGGTTTGGGAATGCAATGGAATTGTCTTTGATGGCTCGTAGGTTTTCGGGTCTGGGGAACAATTCATAAATTTGCAAATTTTAGGGACTAAAATGTAATTTCTAGAAAATATAACGATTAGATGATTTTCGGGTCATTTAATGTTTTTGAGGTTGAAATTAAGTGAGAATATATTTATAGTGTGTTTGGAAGGGCCTTTTTAAGTCTAAAAGCACTTCTTAAAGAGTAAAAGTGATTTTAGTTATTTTTATTGTTGTTTTGTTAAAGTTAACAAATACTTTTTGACTAAAAAAATTGTTAAAAAAAGTTGTTTTAGACAAGCCCAAATTTTGGCTTCTCCAAAAAGTTCTAATTGAGCTTTTACGGAAAATTGTAATTAATACTTAATGAACTTAAAATTTAACAAAATTATCATTAATATATTAAAAAAAGATGTTAATTTATTTACTACATTAATTACTTATATCAAATTGTCAATTCATATACTTATATAAAGTGGAAAAAAAATATTGGCATGTTAAATAATGTAATACAAATTATATATAATATGTTTGATTTAAATAATTAATTACTGTTTAATCAAATATACTAAAATTATCATGTTATTATAATTAAATTAATATATTAATTTTAATAGTTATTATAGGATCTAAAAATATATGATTTCTTTTAAAATAATAATATGAGTTATGCAATAATTAATTATTGTTTAGTCAAATAATAAAATAATCGTGTTATTATAATTAAATTAATATATTAATTTTAATATTTATTATATAATAATTAATTACTGTTTAATCAAATAAATATAAAGTTTATACAAAAGTATTTTTATAGTTATGTAACAAAATACTCAATTTAATATTCAGAGCACTTTTTGGATTCATCTCCAAACAGTCAACAACTTTTTAACAAAAGTTCTATTGATAAAAGCTCTACTATCAAAAGCTCTACTACTAAAAACTCTACTCACAACACAACAGCTGTATCAAATGGACCATTAGTTTGATTTGGGAATCACATCACCCACAACTCATCCGAATTGAACTTTGTTTACAAATTTAGTTGATACAAAATATTTGTGACACGATTAGACATGTTAGTAAGTGCTTATAAGTATATGTTTAAGAGTACTTATAAATAATTATAAGTTGGTTAAACATTCTTTTTATCGATATGTTTTGTAGGATCCACAACTTTTATTTACTTTTTAACCACACATTTCGTAAGATTCACTATTTATAATATACAAAAATCTTTACCAAACATACAATATAGTTATTTCTATTAAAAGGTGAAAGTATATAAATTATAAAAACAAAACTTACTATTTCCATTAGCCAGACACGACAAGTTGGCGAATGCTTAATATTTACTAGGTAAAACTATTAATTTGCCATAAACAATTCTTCTCTTATGACTCAGACATGAATTGGCAAATCACCAATAAAAATAAAATATTTAATTAGCTTGAACCAAATTTATAGATAAACTTTAGTGATTATTTAGAAACAAATATAAATACAAAAGTATTTAATTATTGCCTAAATGATTATTTAGAAACAAAATTTACAAATCGATAGTCAAAGACAATTGGCAAATCACCTATAAAGATTAAAGCTTTAATTGCCTTAAACCATTTCTATAGTAACAAATTAATTTTGATATCATGAATCATACACGAGTTGGCGAACATTAAATATTTACTCATATAAAGACAAAAACATTAAATTGGCCTAAACAATTGAACAACGATAAAATTACTAGTCACAGTAGTAGTTAGTAGTTTTAAATAGCTTTCGATTTTGTTTGTGCTCATCAATTAACTTCGAGCGTGAAAGACTTATCGTTCTAATCATGTTTATGTAATAAGATGGAGTTGAGTTGAGCCCCCATCATTGAGAATTGCACAGGCGTTATAAATAAATGCAATTGCTTATTTTTCGATGGAACATTACAAAAATTTATGAAGGAACGATGATTTTCTTTATTTACAAAATCTATATGCAATTAGTAGATATATCATTCACGTGTAATATCCTTTGTTCTTTTACCCGCGCACACAACGCTACATTATTTGACAAAGTTGTTCTTTTACTTTATATTCTAGATGAGATAGTTTAACCTCCTACTAATCAAAGTCGACAAATGTCATGTGTTCGACTCTTGCATTTATGAAATTCCTCGTGTCTTGTACTGATCGAAGCTGACTAATGTCATTCATCCAACTAAATAGTTTTTTTTACTTTATATTTAATTAGATGCGGTAGTTTAACCTAGAACTGATTGAAGCTGACAAATGTCATGTATTTACCTCTTGCATTTATAAAATTCGTTGTGCATGCTGGTAATAAATTCTTCCTTTTGAATGTTTGAGACAATGTGATTTTCACATGCTCCACTCATAGGGATGGCAAAAAAATCCGTCCCCGACCCACTCCACCTTGCCCCGCCCCGATTACTAAACGGGGCGCATGATCCCCGCCACGCATTCTCCGAACCCGCCCCGAATATTTTTATTTTATTTTAATTTTATGTTTTAAAATTTAAATTGTATGTAAAAATAAAAAATAATATAATTAATAATTAATTAATTATACGGGCGATAAATGGAGATTTTTCCATACCCGCACCCGCACCACTTTCCAAAAATCCCGATGGGGCGGGTATGAGAATGGCCGACCCGGCCCCGTCCCGTTGCCATCCCTATCCACTCAACATTGAACAATGCACAAACGTGATATCGAGCTCGAACAATAATGCAGTGCATGTTAGGCAAAGCTTAAAAAGAATTTTAAGTTTTATCAACACATTTTATACGATCTATAGTTTACTATCCACTTATTATATATACATTACGTAGGAATATATGACCAAATAAGCTAAAATAATAGCTACGCATAAACTTCCTACGAGGTTATAGCAATCCCACATTCTACACAGATTATGAGAGTAAGGTTTACGCATTAATTTGTCCTTTGAAACTAGAATTAATATTAGGATTTCCTGACAACTATGCATAGGCCACATTTTGACCGCGTCGCCACCCTTAACCATCTATAAATACCGATCAATGTTGCATGAGACTTCATAGTTCCAGGAGAGAAAAGGAGAGGAAGAAAGATATAGAAATTCAGTGAGTAGTATAGAGAGAGACTGAAAAAATGGAACGTGGCGAAAGCTCCAAGAAACCGACCAGGCACGCTGTTACAGGATCAAGCTCCGGTATGTTCATCTTCACCATATATGTGTGTGCGTGTGTATTTGTTAGGGGTTTCTTTTGAATCTAACAACAAGTCCTTTTGCACTTGCACATACACTGCACACAGTCTTTTTATAAAAATCTGTGGTTTTTCTTGCCATTTTCTTGTCCATTTCAACTGGATCTTTTTATAAACCCTTCTTTTTCGGCTTTCAGCCAGTTCAATGTTTAGCCCAAAATTCAGCCAGATACGCTCTTACCAGATCAAGGTCTTGTAATGTACACTGAAAAGGGATTTTTATTAATGTGTGTTTGTTATATAAACGTATATATTTATACACAAACAGAATGGTGTTCTTCTGAGGATCCCTTTTTAGGGTTTTCTTGCAATTATCTTGCCCATTTCAACAGAATTCAGGATGATTTCTCTCTCCGAAGCTATTTTGAAATATTTTATGTTCAAATACTTACAGTGATTCATTAATACAGTACTGATTTCGTCTTTAGACATTAAAATTCTTCCTTTCAGATCCAATAATGATTTTGCTAAAATTGAAAAAAAAAAAAAATCAATCTTAAAATTCATTTTTCGAGGAGTGAATATATTATTTGAGATCTGTAAAAAATGTAAATGAGTTCACCAATAAGTGGAAATGATTAATTATAATTCATTAAACTCGTCTTTTTGTAAATGTGGTTGTTTAGTGCATGTTTGGTGTGGATTAGAAACCAAAAATAGTTTATTTGAGTAACTATTTTTGACTTTTCAAACTAAATAGAGTGTTAATAACAAAATTGTCCTTAATCATTTCTATTAATATTTTTTTGATTAAGGATAAAATTATTAATTCATGCTTATATATTTGGTTTAAAAAGTCATAAAAAGTGGGTCAAATAAACTATTTTTTGGTTTATAATCCACACCAATCATGCACTTAGCTATATATTAGACAAAAATGGTTAATTATAAAGCTTAAAACCAATATTTTGTCCTTGTGTATAATGATAAAATGTTTAAACATTATGACAGATTATTGGGTTCATGGTAATCACTTCATCATGGAAGAGAGGGAAGATTCCCTGATTTCTCCGGCAACTGGCCAATCATCTCTTAGAATTGGCCATTTCCTCAGACCATCCGTCACCTCTCCAGATGGCCCCGCTTTTGCACCTCCAGCAGAATATGTAAACCCGACAGTCACCTCCCTTGCTGGCGAGAACTTACCTCTCAAAGTGGCCTTTGCTGGTTGGAAGACTCCAACAGGAGACTGGAAAAACTGGGTGGATCGCATGTTTTCTTTACACCATGAAACCTGGAAACAAGCCGGGATTCACAATGCTATCCTCAGCTCGACATGCAAGTTGCATCGGAATGACGACATCATTTTTGGGTTTGCAAATAGATGGTGCCCCGTGACGAACACATTTGTTTTTCCATGGGGGGAAGCTACTGTTACGTTGGAGGACATAATGATCCTAGGGGGTTATTCTGTGTTGGGTGACTCGACTTTGGGCCCTCTTGGAGACAGAGACGTGGAAAAAAGCTTGCTCGATGTACGGATGAATATTGTTAGAAGTGGACTAAAGAAAGCGAGCCAGAAAGCATGGATGGAAAAGTACATGAACAATGGAGGTGAAACTGAGCACGCCGCATTTCTAGCTTACTGGTTATCAAGGTTCGTGTTTGCATCATCTGTGGATGATGTAATATACAAAAACGTTCTACCAGTCGCAGTTCACTTAGCTAGAGGCAATAGATTATCCCTCGCTCCTCTCGTTCTTTCAAGCATATACAAGAACCTGAGTTCATTGAAGGAGGGTCTCGGTGCTGCAAGAAGATCAGAAATTTATCAAATTAAGCTTATGGCCCCATTAGAGCTTGTCCAGATTTGGGTTTGGGAGAGATTTCCAAATTTACAGCCGACGCCTAGGTCCATTAACCCTGGTGAGCCAAGACTGTTTCGATGGCGCCAAGTGAAGAAAAATGTCATTGGGGATGTTTTGTCCATAGTTGACTCTGATGAATCTAAAAACAATTTTGTTGGCGACCTTACATGGGTGTTAATAACTCACAGTCTCATGAGTTTTACAAAGAAAGAGAAATTTGGGTACTGGTCAAAGATGGTTTGAATGAAGACTTGGAAACCTTTGCTCGATGGATAAGAGTGAGCGAACTCGTCAGTTTTGATTCAGACTATACAGAGCAATATCTTCCGCATCGTGTTGCCATGCAATTTGGCATGGACCAAGATCTTCCAGGTCGTGTGGAGTGGATCAATTGGAGTTCTCAAATTGCTTGGAGTAAATATGCGAGGACAGTTGAAGATAGTATATTATATATACCATCACGGGTTTGTGAGTCACGTGTCACCTCTCGATACTTGAACTGGTGGGAGAATTTAAAGTGCAAGGACTAAGAGTTAAATTTTAGTTATACTTTAGTATTAGGTTTTAAAGGCACAAGGCCGCAGCACTTTTGTTTTTGTTTTGTATTGAATATGTAAAAATATTGGATTTTATTCCAATTTTCCGATCATATTGAATCATATTGGATTTGCTTGTCACTTTCTCTTTTCTTGGTAAGTAAATAATCACTTACAAACATTATTAAGAATAAGTTTATTTAATCATTATGCAATTTAAATAATTAAGCAAAAAAATTTAATATACATAATATTACGTATTAAATATTTTTTTTTCTAGAGTCGACATACTCGCTAAACTTTTAACATAAAAGAACTTAAAAACATGACCACTACTAGTACACTTTGGAGTGATTAAAATACGATATTTATTTTATCGTTATTCGATATGTGATTTATTTTTAACAAGTTCTTGCAAGATAATGGCTCATTTGAGAACACTAATTTTAGAATTTATATAATTATTGAGTCTTAGTTAGATTGAATTGCACGTTGGAGCTTGATGAGTTCTAATACTATGTTGATGTTTGGGATTTCATCTTAAAAGGTCAAAATAGTAACTCAAATCCTTATATGAGTTAATTGGGTCACTCTAGATGCTTCCGGGATGTTGGGTTTGAGAATGCAATGGGGTTGTCCTTGACGGCTCGGATGTTTTCGGGTTTGGGGAACAATTTGTAAATTTGCAAATTCCAAAGACAAAAGCGTAATTTCTAGAAAATATTACGATTTGATGATTTTTGAGATTGAAATTAAGTGAGAATATATTTGTTCGATTTGGGAACCATATATTAACCACTCATATATATATACAACTCATCTGCATTGAACTTTATTTACAACTTTAGTTGATACAAAATATTTGTGACACCATTAGACAGGTTAGTAAGTGCTTATGTTTACTCCTATTAAAAACTGAAGGTATAAATTATAAAAACAAAACTTACAATTCTCATGAGTTAGACGTGACAAGTTGGTGAGTTGTTAATATTTACTCACATTGAAAAGTAAAACTACTAATTTGCCAAAAATATTCTTTGTGACACATAATTTGTAACTCTTATGAGTCAAACATGAGTTGGCAAATCACCTAAAAAAATAAAATATTAATTAACTTGAACAAATACTATAACAAAATTGATAGATAAACTTTAATTTAGTGCTCTCACAAGTTAAACACAAGCTGGTGTAATTAATATTTCTACAAATATAAATACAAAAATTGACAATTTACCTAAATGATTATATAAAAACAAAATTTACAAATCGATGAGCCAAACAAAGTTGATAAGTCACATATAAAGGTAAAAGCATTAGTTGACCACAACATATTCTATAACGAAAAAAGTATTAATTGCCTTAAACCATTTGTATAGTAACAAATTATGTTGGTATCATGCATCATACGACACAATTGGCGAGCATTAAATATTTACTCACATAAAGATAATAACATTAAATTGGCATAACAATTAAATAACAACTAAATATAAATATAAGATTGCTACACTCAGTAGTAGTTTTTGTAATTTTAAATAAGATAGTCAAATAATTGATGAAATTGCTTTCGATTTGTTTGTGTTCATCGTTTGACTTTAGCATGACTTTAGCATAGCAGGGGCGGATCTAAAGGGATTCTACTTTTGTTCGAGTCTCCTCCTTGGTCCTAAAAATATTTCTTTTCTAATATAGAAAAAATAAATTTTTTATATAAAATTTTTATTTTTCTCATATATTAGCATGGTCTAAATTTTTTTTAACATCCGTCTTAATCCTCTTCTTGGTGAAAGGCTTGTCGTACGGAATCACCTCATTTTTCAAAATTTGTGATCATGTTTGTGTAATAAGTTGGAGTCGACTTGTGTCCCCATCATTTTATTTGTGAGAAAAAATTGTTTCATATCGTAAAGACAAATTTGAGAATTGCATAGGCGTTATAAATAAATGCAATTACTTATTTTTTGATGGAACATTACAAAAACTTATAAAGGAACAATGATTTTCTTTAAATACAAAATCTATGCAATGCGTAATACCATGCACGTCTAATATCCTATGTTCTTTTGCACGCACACACTGCTAACACCAACAACAATACACGCTAAATTATTTGACAAAGTAGTTCTTTTATTTTATGTTTTATGCGACAGTTTTTAACCTCGTACTGATAGAAGACAACAAATATCACGTGTTCGACTCTTGCATTTATGAAATTCCTCATACTTGGTACTATCAAAGCAGACAAATGTCTTGCATTTATAAAATTTCTCATGCCTAGTATTGATCGAAGTTGGCAAATGTCATATGTCAGACTAATTAATAGTTCTTTTACATTATTTTTTATGTGGTAGTTTAACCTAGCTACTATTGATGAAGCTGAAAAATGTCATGTGTTTAACTCTTGCATCTATAAAATTCCTCGTGTTGGGAATGAATTCCTCCTTCTATATGTTTTGAGACAACGTGATATAATATGCTCACTGAACAGAACGTGATATCGAGCGTGATAATAAGCGCATGTTTGACCGAGCTTAATTTTTTATTTTTAAAATTGATCAAACTTATTTTTTTATCCACACAAAAAAATGGAACTTGAACAAAACAAAATTTACAACTCCTATGCGTCAAACACAAGTTGGGAAGTTAAAGAACTTACTCATGAATCAGACATGACACGTTGGTGAGTGCTTAAAATTGATATACTCACAATGAAAGGTAAAACTAATAATTTTCCAAAAATATTCTACAGAAAGCAAAATGTGCAATTTTATGAGTCAAACATGAATTTGGCAAATCACCTATAAAGATGAAATATTAATCGGCAAATCACCAAGTCAAACTACTTAATATTTCTTCAATTATAAATACAAACGTATTAATTGGCCTAAATCGTTATATAGAAATAGAATTTACAAATCGATTACCAAAAACAATTAGTAATTAGTCACCTATAAAGGTAAAAGCTTTAGATGACCCAAATCGATTCCATAATGGAAAAGTCATTAATTACCTTAAACCACTTCTATAACAACAAATTATGTTGATAAGATTTATAGCTTTCATGCATCATCACCTTTAAAATTATGTTCCAAGAGACTCTCCATATTAAGTTTTTAAAATAGAGAGTGGGCTTGACTCTCCAAATTTGGAAATATAATTAAATGCATTAATTCAAATAATTTTAATTTTTAATACTCAAATGTTGACTAAATTAAATAGTATATACAAAATAAAATAGATAAAAATCATATAATAATTAGGAGAAAACATGTCAAAATTAAATATAGGAAAAAAAAACTTATTGAGAGAAATAAAATGAAGTGTTAAAAATAAAGAGGTTGTTGGAGTACTTAAAAAATATTACTCTCTAAATTTATATATGTTCTCTAAAATACAAAAGATGCTGTTAGTAGTTTTAATTAAGATAATAAAATAATCGATGAAAGCGCTTTCGGATTTGAAAGGCTTGTCATATGGAACGACCTACTTTTTCAAATTTTCTAATCATGTTTATGTAATAAGTTGGAGTCGAGTTGAGTCCCCATCATTTTATTTGTTAGAAACATTGTTTCATACCGTAAAGACAATGTGTTTTTGTAACTCAAGCATTATCGGCTAAACCCGTACACACTAGGATGACAATGAAATCTTGTTTTTGAAGCTTTGATCTTAAATTCTTGTTCGTCAAATATGTGTTTTGTTTGAATGATTGTTATGTATTTAATAGTCTTCAATTATGTGAATGCTAATTGATTTGAACATATGACTTATTTTGTTTTCGAGATGTCAAAATAACATTCTAGAATTTTCATAAAGTAGGGATATAGATATACCCTTATGCTTTGTGTAATCCTTATTTGCATCTTTTCATTTTCCACGTTTTTGCATATTCACACCCTTCATAGAGATATGTTGTAGCGCATATGTAAAAAATAGTTTATTACTTGTGTCAATTACAAGAATTGAGGTTAAAGTGGAAAAACAAGCCCTTGGAAATTTTCGACGGTATTTAGAGTCCGTCAAAAAATTAACTTTTAAAAGTTTATTTTAAATATTTTTTGGGATTTCATCATAAATTCATAGGCAATCTGTCGAAAATAGTGATAGAATTAGGTTGATCAAAAAAATTCTACAGACAGAGTCCAGTTATTTAGTAGTGAAATGAGGTGGATTCCTAATCCTAGTGCCTTTTTAATTTGAGTTTCTTCTCCAAAACTTATCAATTTATTTTTACTTGCCCATTTAAATAATTTTAAAATTGTAGTTAAAAACAATTCAACCTCTGTTTGTTTTCGGATTAAACTAGTTTTATAATTTAATCAAGACTAAATTCTAAATCTTCATGGGACGATACTCTTTTCTTATCATTAATATTACTTGTCAACGAACTCGTAGATTTGCATAATTTCACCGAACACAACTTTCTATTGCAAGTATAGCTCTCCTTTTTTTAGCACTAGAGGTTGAAATTCTCCTTGCCATTTAATCGCCTCAATTTCTACTTTTGTTACCAATTAAAGCATGCAATTGCAATAACTGATGTTATACATAGTTTTAACAAGATTTTTAACAATTTAATCAATTATTCAACAATAGTGTTTAATTTAGATGGACTTAAGAAACAAATCATGGTAAAATATCACAAATATGCTCAATAATTACCAGAAGATAACAAATTGGTTTCCAGATATAAAGTCACTCAAGACCTATCTCAAATTCTAAAGCCTCACGGGAGACTTAGCTAGAGATTAGTGTCCAAGTAATAAATATAAGTTAATCATATATTAATTTCACAATTTACTTTAGACCTTAGTTTTCCAGCTTAAATTTGCCTTATTCTAAGGCCTATTAAGAGACTTAGACAAAGGTTAGAGTCAAGATGGATTTGATGGCTCAAAATCTCAAAAATAACACAAGATTCACATAAGAATGATATCAAGAATCCTAGGTTTTGAAAATATTACCATATCCAGTATTATTTTATCTTGAATGAGGGCAAATATCAAGAATACCAAAATAATAACCCCCATGATATGCTTTAATACCACCGTAGTATATATTTAGATCTGTGTTATCTTGAAATCAAAGCGTCCAACCATAACACAAAAGTAAAGAGAAAACGATATTTGTTTGATTGAAGTTTGGCCAATAAGGCATCTATTTGAGCAACCACACGGGACTTAGCTAACTTTGTGTTCACCCTCGCACAACTCATGCACTAGAGATTCTAATTGAAGAGAGAATTTACATATTAAAAGAGTCGCTTCAATATTCCAATCCAATCTACCTGTCTAACCACTTGATTGACTCAAGAGTCATAAAGAACAATTATATGTTATACAAATCAAACCAAAGTTTAGAAAGACTAAACCCTAATATGGATCTTGAAGACGAAAATCAAGAAATAGATAAAAGAGAGTCATGTTTTCAAGACACGAAAAGATGTTACAACTAAATGTAATTCTAAAAGTGCATTTTGTTTTTGTATCACACTTTATCTTTGACATACAAAAAATAGTTTGTCTTTCATTAACACTTTTGTGCATAAAAGGAGTTTATGACAGAAGATGAAGTCCATAAAAGAAACAACAAGAGTTAAAGGAAGAATGACATTTGAGGATTACGATATTTTAATTAAAGAAATAGGGTTGTTTGTAAAATTTCAACTCTAACTTTGGCCTTATTTGCATGAGGTCTTACTCTCATCATTGCTTGTGATTTTTTCTCAGAGATTGTAAAATACTCCATCTTCGCCCCTCGCTCCTTCCAGTATTGACCCATCCCGAATGGGGAGAGATTATTAAGTCGGGGACGAGAATTAAATCATTATATTGTCCTCTCAAGGTTATTTTCTATTGTGAAGATACATTAGGCACTAATGGTTCAATTTTCATTTTTTTCATGCGTATATTTTTAGATATATTCACTGTAATGATAAATAAGATGATTTTCTAAGAAAAATGGAAAACAAATACAAGATATAGATTTATGGAGTTCAACATATGAGGATGAAAAAAAAGAAAAATATATGAAAATAGTATTATAACTGACCAACTCGACCATTCAACCCGTGACGTAGTGATCGAGTATGCTACAAAATAAATTCGGCCCTCTTTATGGAAAATAATAAACAGAGAAAAAAGGAGGAAGAAGAAAAAAAAGTAAATGCGCCAGTGAGGCTCAAAGAACAGTAGCCCGTGTAAAGTATGAAACCCACCACCCACTTCACTTGTACCTCACAGTGCGTCAACCCTCTCTTCGCCGTCATTTGCGGATTTGGCCATTTGTGTTTGTACCTTTGTTCTTTTCCTCTTTAACTCAACAAATCGAACAGAAAAATTCTCTCTTTCCCAATTTCTCTCTCTTACGTTTGGTATCTTGTAATTTGTTTCGGACCCATATTTTTCTTTTCGAATCTTGGGAAATTATAATGATTTTCAAGAAATGTTTCTGTCCGTGGTTTTGATTTTTTTGCTATTTTCTTTAGCAGGCCCAGTTTAATAATGATTTTCAAGAAAAAAAGTTGTCTATAGTTTTACTTTTTTGTTGTTTTTTTTGGCAAACCCAGTTAGTTTACTTTCTGGGTTTTGAAGGGCAAAAAAGAAGTCAACTCTCTCTCTCTCTCTCTCTCACGTATTCACACTAGTGTGTGTAAATTCGACTGTGAACATAGAATTTGGCGAAGTAAAGAAGCGATGGTGAGAAAACACGGGTGGCAACTACCAGCTCACACCTTTCAGGTTCTGCTGCTGTCTTTACCCTGTTGTAGTTATTTTGGCATTTTCCGATATTTTCTTTTTGCACTTTTAGTTAATGAACTGAATTTTTCTTCGGGTTATAATTGAAATTGCTTACAAATTGGGGAAATGATAGCAGTAGGCTATTTTGCTAGGGTTTTAACTTATGGGCAAGTAGTTGCTGGACCCAAATTAAGCAGAAAATGAGATTGATCAATAAAATTACTTGAATTATCTGTTTATGGATTACCCTTTGTTGTTCTCGTGGTGTAGACCTGTAGCCAGTGATTTTCTGCTAAATTATCTGATCGCAGTTATTTGAATAAGTGTCGACTATCTCTAGTTCATTACATTATTATTTTGTGCTTGAAATTTGGTATTTAATGATCATAACATGTTTTCTTTTTGGTACTTTGGTGATCAATGTTCTTCCTTTAGTATTCTGTTGGCAGAAAATCTCATTAATATGCTATTTCTTTCTTTCCTTTTGTTTTGTATCTTTTCATTTTCTTACAATTGTATTATCGAATTGCATTCTTTGCATTTATTTCTTGTGCATCATCTTCTGACATGGTGGCTAAAAATTTTCTTTGAAATCAAAAACCTTTTTCCTTGGTATCAATGACAATTTTTGGGTATCAACTCTGTGTAGATAGATAGCAGGTTTACATGAATCTTTTAGCATATTGGAAATAAGTTGGAGTCTTAAATTGGGAAAATACAGCCCAGTTACCATAGCAAAAATTAAATTAAGGGGTTATACTATGACGCAACATTAGCAACATCCATTGAACTCCTTTAGAGGAAATTCATTATTTACTTCTTCATACTTACTTTCAAGTTATTTTATTTGCCAAACATGAATATTCAAACTTTTTTTACTAACGAAACTTAGTTTTCTAGAAAGTAACTCTTAACTTACTTTCTAGAAAAGTAACTTTCAAACACAACCAGACATGCTCCCACACTCTTTGATATGTAAATTGGAACCATGGTTGTTACTTGTTAGGAAATTTACTTTACACTTTTGATGTGATTCTTCTCCATGTGAAACACTTCAGTTCATTCTTGTATCACCTTATGTCTGAAATGCATGAAATCACCATGCGATGAGAAGATCAGGCTTTGTGAGGCCTGCATTGGTATAGGTAGAATGACTCTGCTTCAAGCTTTGACCCAACCTGGGCAAATCAAAATCCAATTACATGCTGTCATGTTACTCTGTCCATCCTTATACCCTTTTTATTTTTAGTAACTGTGGGGCAAAAATTAATGAGTGTCCATTTTTTTATTGGTTTTTCAACTACCCAAAATGTTGCTTCGATTTATGGTTGACAGATTTGCTGAGATTGAGATATGGAAGTTTGATGAAATGAAAGAGTTCACAAAATTACAACTACAGAAAAAGGGAATTGCAATTTAACAGAATTAAATAAATAGGTTAATAGAAATGGCATATCAAAAGATAAGAGATAAGATAAATATAACTAAGATTGAAAGCAGGATTTCAAATAAAATAATGTGAAAACTAAAACTATTTTAGGGTGTGATGAAGGTAGGAGAAGTGTTACATGTTCTCTTAAGCTCATGGAAGCAGCATGTGTTTTATATCTCTTGATACTTAGAAGAAATATTTAAGTTGCAGTCATAAAATTTTATGTTCCTCCCTTAACGTAATCTGGTGATTAATAAATGACATGCAAGGTACTTCTCTAATGTGATGTTGCTAGATTTTTTAATGTTGGGTCTCATGAGAATTCGCTTTTTCATATTTTTATGCACGTAAAATTACAGAGTTAATACTGGACGTCATTTTGAACAGGTTATTGCTATCACCGTATTTTGCTTCTTAGTGGTTGCATTTTATGCTTTCTTTGCTCCTTTCCTTGGAGGCCAGATCTGGGAGTATGCTCTCATTGCAGCCTATTCTCCGGTGGTATGTAGATTCATCTTACTCACATATGGCTTGCAAATGTCAACATTCTATTCTTTGCACAGAGATAAGATGATAAGAACTTATTGATAAGAACAAAAATGTACAGAATTTGAGTACAGGATAGTCCTGAGGATCCAAACAACATGATGAAAATTTTAACAACGAAGCAGAACTCTGGAGCTAGTGTAAATCAATCGACTTCCTTCTGGCCGAGGCACTAGATGACTTAACCGGCAAAGAGCTCAAACCTACCTGGCCATATTAAGTTTAATTGGGTGAACTGATGTGAAATATTCTAACATTTCAGTCAATTCAAATGTATCACCACTATCACTAGAGACAGATCCACAAAAGCTTGCTTTAATTGTAATCTTTGTGATCTATTATTTGGTCAAGATTTGAGGCATTCAATGAAGGCCTCGTGTGAGCCACGCCTCAGAGCATAAGCCTCGGGTGCTTTTCAAAATAATGCTCTCCATAGAACTTTATACTTGGGACACCTTGAGCAAATAAGATGGGATTCCAACTATTGATACCAAACTGAAAGCACGGACAAGAATTGAAGATAAAAAAAGAAAAGGAGTGAGAGAACTAGGAGCAAAAAAGAACTTGGAAGGGAGAGAGGGAGAGTGAGAGACAGAGAGAGGATAAAAGGGAATCATAGATGTAGAGAAGAGAGAACAAAAGGGAAACCACTACTTTCTTTTGGTCTTTGAAATTTGAATTTTCTTATGTTTGAAGTAGTACAACATTATAGAGGAGCTCTACAACCCTAGCGTCTGATCTTGCATCTGCTACCATCCAACACGTCCCAAGTTCAGAGAGTGGACAGCCTCCACATACTAGGAAATAACTATTTAGTCCAACCAAATAAAAGAAGACACCAACACTGAAGACAATTGTAAAATCCAAAATAGAAATGATAATATTAATTTCTGATGTACAGATATATAATCTAGCAACGAACGACGTCACATGTTTCTACACAATCATCCGCACAAGTTCACAACAAAGGTCTCCCCACAAGTGAGAGCAAATAATATTTTTCAAATATCTAAATCAGCAGCACAATATTAAACAAAAGATTGCCTCTGTATGCACATGACTTAGACATTAGAGGGGGTGGTACTTGATAGGACTACTCATCTGCAATAATTCATAGAGTAGAAGTCATGGACGTGAAGGAACTTTGGCATTCAAACTAAGAGAGGGTAAAAGAAAGGAGTGCTATCCAGAACTATTTAGCCTCATTTTATAATATTGTTTACGGAAGGCTATATTTGGTAGAAAACTTAAAATGCGTAGTAAGATCACAACCTCCAATTTTTTAAAACCTGAACCAGCGAGTGAAGTGGTCTCCCTACCAGCTTCTGGGTCAACACAACCAATTGTACCCTTATTCCTCAGCTGCATGATGTGTTCAGTTTTTTGTGGGCTTCAGATAATAATACTAACTTAAAACCACAGAACAATTTATTGAAGGTTAGTTATGGTTAATTCTACTATGTGGCCTGGTAGAAGCCTCTCCAACTTCTGAACTGGACACATTTCTGTTGGGTTGAGATGCATGCCATAAGCATTCACCGGTAAGATTGTTCAACTCTCAAAGTCCTTAGCCCTTCATGGCTCTATTCCAATGCGGTCCAATTGCTCTCATCGCGAATTCCCAAAACAATGTCCAATTCTTGAATATATTGGCTATACAATTTTTACTTTTGCTCCTAGGCTACAGAAACTAAGAGAGGTGCATTTAATCTAGATTTCTAAAGATTTTGATTGACATTTTTTAAGTGATTGACTTTTATGGATTTCATTACCTCTTATTGATTTTTATAGACTTCCATAGGCTTTTACAGACTTTCTTAGACTTTAACATACTTTTATGAATTTTTGTAAACTTTTATTTTTTCAATTTAAAATCTTGAATATAAAAATATAATGTCCTACACTTAAACAAATATTTGTCGTAGGAGAAAAGTCTAGCAATAATTTATTTAATTACATTAAAAATAATAAATTCATAAAAAACTTTGAATTTATAACATTCTATTTTTATTTGTTGAGAATAAACTATGTCAAAAGTTAATGACATAAAAGTATTGCAATATATAGAGTCAAAGTGATTGAAATAAGTGAAGTCGTATCAAACAACTTTACGGAAAAAAAAAGATACCCATATTCATCAAGATAAATAAAATAAATAAGAATAAGAATAAGAATAAAAAATATAGTAATAAAATATTAATTTTTAACTTGATTAAATTCATTAATAAATTACAAGCAACTGTTATATAAGAATTTAATTATAAATTTATCTTGTTTTTAGTGAAAAATGGAAAAACAATGAAAAAGAAGAAAGAGAAAAAAATAGTTGCGAGAATATTTAAGAAAAAATTACATTGAAGAGAGAGAAAAAGTATAGTTATTTTTTCATAAAAAAATGTTAGTAATTAATAATGTGTCTAGGGTTCATATAGAAGGAAAAAGAAGAAAGGGAGAAAAATGGTTAGAGATATTGAAATGAGCAAAAAATCACATTGAATAGAGAGAAAAATATTGATATTCTTTTTCATAAAAAAATATTGATAATTAATTATGACTATAAGGTTTGGAGAAAGAAAAAGAAGAAGGAAAAAAATGGTTATGAGAATATTGAAAGAGAAAAAAATATTAATATTGACTTTAGAGTTTGTAGAAGGAAAAAAGTAAAAAGAGAAATACTGCATAAAGAAAAAAAATTATAGGATGAAAGACTATTTTTTCAAAAGTCTTGGGAATGAATGTCGGAGAAATTGTGATATCTTTTATTTATACTTGTGTTTTAAAGTTAGTACATAGAAAATTCTATAAAAAGTAATTAAAAGTTATTGACATTTTGAATATTCTTAATTTTCGTAGGATTTTAAAATGTTTGAATTGAGGAACTCATGACTTTTAAAGACTCTTTAAAAGTCTTAAAAGTCTATATTAAATATCCCAAGACTTTTATAGAGATTAAAAAGTCTGTATTAAATACACCTAAACTTTTTAACTCCATTAAAGTCTTTAAAAGTCTTAATTAAATGCACCCCTAAGCCTCCCTTTTGATTTCTACGGATTTTACGTTTTTTCATGCTGGCAGCAATATGAAGATGATTATTGATCTACTGTTGCTGCAAATTTTATTCAATTTCCACCACCGTATTAAATGTTACGAAAATGATGGGTAGTAGAAGATGAAATAATGAGAGAAAGAAACATATTTAACAGAAAAAGGAGGCGTGAAGAGATGAAGATAATTTTTTGGGACTGGAGTGGTTGGAATATCAGTCTGGTGCTAGATCTGAGCAAATTTGTTATCTGGAAAAGCAGAAAAGTAAAGAAAAAATAGAAAATCTGGTTCAATAAACATTGGGTCATCAGTCAATAGTTTTTGCAGGATGTTATCACTTTTGTGCTCCTATCCTCTGTTATGAGGCTGTACATGGTTCCCAGTCCAATTTGTCGGATCAGTATATGGTTGTATTTAAAAATGTTGCTGCTTACCTTTATGATCATGGAAGAAATGTAAGTTCCAAGAGGGAAAATGATTAACCAAATAATATAATCATAGATGGAATGATATTTAAGGAGGATGGAAGAATAAAATATCTTCTGACCATTTAAGTTATTGCTGGAGCCATTACTGGCTTTAAAGTGAGCATGATCAAGAAATATCAAAATGCACGAGAAATAAACTTCTGAGGACTTGGATTGGTGACATTAGGCCCAGTTTCTGCATTCACTCATTCTGTTGAAGGCTATACTCTTATTACTTGTGCTTTCGTGCCCAAAAAAAAAATGGAAAAATGAAGTTTCAACAGTAAAAGTCCCTTCACATCGTCATCTGGAATTCTTCTTTAATATATATGTGTTGTGTATATATAGATGGAGTCTCATATATAGTTTTAAACAATTTGAAAGATTGATTTTTGTAGTCATAGCTCTCATCAAAAGTATTTAATAATTTGGAAGGTTGATTTATAGTTATACCTAAGTTCCTTTGTGGTGTTGGGGCACAAGACACCTCCTGAAAATATATCTTTGACTGTTTTAAGCAATGATTTGATATTTATATTCCACATATCTTTGCCGCTTTCATTTTCATTCAAATCTTACATTACATTGTTCTTCAACTATGTACACTTTGACTGAAAAGATGATAAATGGCCTGTTTATTTGCAGAGTTAGCCATGACTCTGTTTTCTGGATAGAATTGTAAAGAGTTAAGATATTATGATGTTTACCCAATGCAGGCACTCCTTGTTTTCGTTCTTTATGTTCGCAGCACTGCTATTAACCCAGCAGATCCTGGAATCATGTCCAAATTTGATCCCGAGCTAACAAAGAAAGCAAGGGAAAACACGGATCACTTGCACAGGGTCTGCCTATAAAATTTGATGAAATGAGTAATGGGACCCATTCACCTTTATCTTCAGCATCAAGAAGTTCTAGAGCAGGAGCTAACTCGAGTAAGAAAGGTTCAGTTGAGTCTGTGAGAACCACTAGTCAAGTTATATCTCCTAAAAGGAAGTCATCTTGCCATAATTTTGGAGGAATATTCTGTGTGATGTTTGTACATGAAGATTGCTGCAAATCAAACGACGCAGCTGAACAGGAGGGCACAGGTGAAGATGCTTTGTTCTGCACGTTGTGCAATGCTGAGGTAGCTATGGATTGCCACGATTTAATTCTCTAATTACTCCTATATTTTTCACAATTATGGTCATAGAGGTATTTATCCCAAAAAATAGAAAAAAAAAAAAATTTAAGATCAGAATGACGTGGAATAGCTGTATTTCTTCTTGACCCATATATTATACAGGAAATTTAGGAGGACGAAAGTTATGCTATTTTCCCTATTATGTCATTGGAGATTCAATCAGCCCTGATAAAGTTCAGCTTATGCTGACTCCTGAATATTAGCATAGCCACATGGCCTTTATTGGGGTCAAAATGATTCTTTGAGATATACATATCTATATAAGAATAAGTTAGTTTCATAATTTGATCACTCTTCGATCTTCTGAAAATTGAAGATATCACAGTACATGATGGACATTTTTAATGAAACATAGAACTCAAAGTGATAACTATTTTCTTATTATATTACTCTGACGACTTTTTGAGTGTAAGATAAATATTTTAACACCTTGCTGATTCTCAAATCTGAAATGCATTAGCTGATAAAATAAATTAAAGTATCAGACAAGAACGAAGAAAAAATATTACATCAGAACAAGTCCACCCCTTGAAGAAAATGCTGGTATTGCCACTGGTTATCATACATTTTAAGCATGTCAGTGATTCTTCATAGACATGGTTTATGATCGACATCTTCTCGCTGTTATTTAACTGCAAAGTTCACTGTCATTACCGAAAACAGCCTTCTTATCTACTCCACAGCAGTTTGTTCTACTTCAGGACATGTTTAATGCTGTGTTCATAACAGAACTTTTATATTGCATTACGCTCATCTTTAAAGTTGCGAAAAATTAGCTGGCATAGATGGTTGGTTTTGTAGTTTACACTTGTTGGCTTTCTTTCCCTTTATTAAGACATTCAAAATCTCTATTGAATGTGTATCACTCACCGAGAAAGAGAAAATTTGTCCACCCTCGGAAATATGCACGCCTTGTCGATATCCACTGATCAATGATGTAAGAGAGAGACAGTTAGTGAAAGTCTTTTAACGTTCAAGGTGTCTAAGATTGTAACGTGGTAATAAGAGTTGACTAAAACATTATACCAAGAGCCATTAAAAGATAACAATAATAATTTTGGAGATCTCGAAAGGCAAAGTTGTCTGAATTATGTAAACTGACACAGCTTGGTTGTCATATTAGTTGCAAGTAGAACTAATACATGCACTCCACAGTATGTCTTCGATAGAAACAATACATCGGTAATTGTGTCATAGTTTACAATGTTTGTATATGGTGAGCTATCTGTCCGTTTTTTCTTTCTCAACGTATATTTTTGTTTCTTTACAATTTATTGCATAAGACAGGATAGGTGAATACTTGATGAACTGAGTGGAAGTCATACTGACGGATTATAGTTGAGCTGTGAATGAACCAACCTTGAAAATCAAACGAAGAGAATGATTGGAAATTAAGGCACTGGATAGGAGTTATATTTACAGTGTGATTTCTATGCTTTAGAGATCATTTTAGTTGATTAAGCAGCTTCCTTGGCAATATCTTGACACACCTCTTAAATGATTTGACAATCAACTTGGTACAGCGGTTTGAAAGATGAAAACCACCTCTCCGCATATTAAGGCTGATAAATCCTCTCTTTACCCAGCAGCAATTGGAGCCTTATGCACTGGACTGATCTCCTCTTCACTGGGTTTCGCAGTATGGGTCCTGTCCCCGTGGCCCAGTTCACTGCTTGAAGTAAACTGAACTGAAAAAACATCCAAATCTTCTGTGTTTTAATGGTAAAGTCTCTTGAAAGTGAAATACACTGGTGATTTTTCTGGAGAAGAGACAGACATTGGATTCTTTACATAAACTTTGGACTGTATCAAAATCTCTTGGTCATTGATTTTCTAGCATTGCAACCCTTCAATAGATTTTAAATAATCTTCTCCGTGTGTACTACTAAATGGATCTAGTATACTCTGTTTTAGATTGAACATACTAATCTTATGCGGATGGATAGGGTGAAAAACGAGAGAACTTTTGTGATGAAATACGCACACAAATAGCAGTTTCTATGTCATTATTTCTGGACGACCAAATATTTATTTGTACTGTGTTCCAAAAATTTCTTTCTGGAAATTTCGTGCAAGGTTGCTTTTCAACCTAAATCACATAGCTTGGTGTTGATGGCCAAATCCACTTCTTTATAGGTTTGCAAGTTCAGTAAACATTGTAGAAGCTGCGACAAGTGTGTTGATGGATTCGATCACCATTGTCGGGTACTTGTTATTTATGGTTTCCATGCGCGATAATAATTCCTTAAATTGTTGAGAAATCTAACTTTGTTTTGTTGATTATTCCAGTGGCTGAACAACTGTGTTGGACGAAAAAATTATGTAACATTTATATCACTAATGGCCATCAGTCTTGTATGGGTATGTTTGGAGGGAAACTATAGGTTGAGTGGTTGTTTAGCATTAGATCTCTGATCTCTCTCTCTCTCTCTCTCTCTCTCTCTCTCAGCTTGTAATTGAATCTGGAGTTGGAATTGCCGTTCTAGTTCGTTGCTTTGTTAATAAGAAGAGCATGGAGGCTGAAATAGTTGATAGACTAGGAAATGGTTTCTCTCGGGCCCCATTTGCAGCTGTTGTGGTAATATTACCTCTCATATGACTTACATCAAAACTAGTGTTTTTCCCATTACTAATAATGCTAATAGTTCTTGTCATGGTCAACATTTTATTCTGCAGATTGTATGTACAGCAGTGTCCTTGTTGGCTTGCATACCCTTGGGTGAACTTTTCTTTTTCCACATGATACTGATTAGAAAGGTCTGTACCTTGAGTTCCATTTTCTCTTTGATATGCGATTTTATAAGTAATTTCTAATGAATTAGTTTTGCAGTTTACAATCTTCAAAGACTTGTGCAGTGGAATGTTTCTTTTGGATTTGTCTAAATTCTTTAAAGCGGATCATTTGTTTTAAAACAGAGACCCAGAATTGAGGATTTCTAAATACAGATAATCATATAACTCCCCATGTTGTATTAGGGCATTACTACTTATGAATATGTTGTGGCAATGAGGGCAATGAGCGAGGCGCCTGCTGGAGCGTCTATAGATTTGGAACTTCCTAATATTGCATACTCTCCATCGGGGTCTGCTACTACTGGCTTCAGTGGTGGAAGTTCATTGGGCCTGCAGTATAAAGGAGCATGGTGCACCCCTCCTAGGGTGTTTGTTGATTATCAGGTGAACATTTATATTATGCCCTGGTTATATAAGACATATTAGAAGCTGTTTATGGATAAACTAGGAATTATGAGCATGTTTGGTGAAAACTTAAATATAGGTAAAAATTTCTTTTAATTTACTTTTTGTTTCTAAACATGTATGGGTGGAAAGTAAAGAAACTTATTGCTTGTTTGATTTTGCTGAAAATCAACGTTTCAACAGAATTTGATAAAAGTTGATGATGAATGGTTGAAAAGTTGATAAAAGTTGTGAGTAGTATAAAATGCGTGGTTAACATTAATTGTTGACTTTGACTTGTACTTTTTGGCAAAATTTTAAGCTAAATCAAATAAACTCTTATTAAACGGTTCTTCAACTTTAAAACAAACTTATTTTACTTATAAGTGAACTTTTTAAGCTTAGCCAAACATGCTCTATATATAATTTTTTGGTTTTTTCATGTAAACCTCTGACTTGTGCACCTGGCTCGGGGTTCTTTTAATTACAAATTTTCTGGTCGATGACTGACAATTCTCATATGCTGGTTTTATGATATACCCTGTCAGACTTGTATATGTTTAATGCCTTTCCCAGCAGTGGTTCTGTTTGTATATAAATATATATAGTATTGGTTCCATTTGTCAGATCTTCAAAATTGTGTGAAAATTTTATGGTTCAATTTCAAATACTTAATTTTTGAAAAAAAAAAAAAAATGGGTCTTTCTTAGGAGTACCGGATTGATCAACTCATATGCTGGGCGTCTCAATTATCTTGTAACTTTCTGCTTTGTGAAGTCTATGGAATAGTTTGTGTGCATAAGATTGAAATTCTCTGGAAGCTTCAACTTCATTTTCACCAAATTGTAGTACCATTTACTGATTTGCTTTCTGACCATGAACTTTTCGCTGGAAATTTCAATTTGGAGAAGGATAAAGAAAAGTTCAGCTCCTGTTGATTAACCTCTACCAATTTTTTTGATGCGTCATTATTTTTCTTTTATTCTGCTATCTTTCTTTTAATAGAATATATTTCCTTTGCTTTGTGATTATTAACTCTCAATTAATTTTAAATACTAGATTATTTCTGAATTGATTACCCTGCATCTGATAATCTGAATTGATTACCCTGCATCTGAACCATCAATATCAGGAAGAAGTTGCACCTCAGCTGGGACCTGGAATGGTACCATCTACAGTTGATCCGGATGCTGCTGGATTTGGTGAAAAGGGAAATAAAGCACCAAAAAGACAAGTTCGTATCAGTGCATGGAAACTTGCAAAACTGGACTCCAACGAAGCAATGAAAGCAGCTGCAAAAGCAAGGGCATCGTCTTCTGTATTGCTTCCTGTTGATAACAATCGCTTGCCAGATTCTGAGTTAAGTTCCAGTGAGAATGCAAGTGTTAGAAGCAGTATGAGCACCGAAACTGGAGGAAACAAAAATTTTAGAAGCGAGTTGAAACTCTCTCCTTCGAGAAATTTTCGTGCTCCGAGTCAAGGCAGCCGCGATGAATATGAAACTGGCACCCAAAGTGTGAGTAGTTTCAGCAGTCCGAGCCATGTTCACGAATCAGTCACGCTAAGTCCCCTTCCTCAAGCTCATGGTTTGAGCCACTTTGTTAGTGCTAGTTCAGCACCACCCGGTATGGTTCCTGATCGATCCATAACATCAAGAACTGCTTTCCCGGGTAATAATCCTCCAGTGATGCACACTTTATCAGGCTTCGATGAGAAGATCATGCCAAAGGGTAGCACTACGGACCCATTGCTACTCTCGGCTCCGGCTCCGGCCCGGCCCGGCCCCGGCCCTGGCTCAGGCTCCGGCTCCGGCTCCTGCTCCTGCTCCTGCTCTGGGTCTGGGTACGACAGCTTCTCTCCTTAGAGACGTTAAAAGGACATCTGTGGTTTGGGACCAAGAAGCTGGAAGGTATGTATCTGTTCCAGTATCAGCTTCAGAAGCCCGGAGAAAATCATCTTTACAAGCAGGTGCATCAAACCCTAATACTGCACTGAGTAATTACGATAAGAAGCCTGCAGTTCTTCCTCGGGAGTCTTTACAGCCACCAACAGTAAAGCCTCCTGTCCAGCAGTCGGAGAAGCTAATGTACACCGGTGAGTCTATCTTTTTTGGTGGCCCACTTTTGAGCGCTCCAATTAGGGATGGTTTGAAAACTGAGAAGGGCTCAAGTTCAAGAGATGGCCAAGATAGGTTGCCATTAAGTTTGCCACGAGAAACAAGATTCAAGAGGGACTCTGCCTCAAACCAGCTTCCTGTCTTTATTCCTGGGGATTTTGAACCGAATCATCCATCTGGGTCAGGTCTGAAGTAGTTAAATCTTAATCCCTTATGGTTCATTCTCCATTATATCAGGGTGAATTGGGGAGTAAGAATAGAAGAAACCCCTCGAGGGAGCAGCTTTTGAACCCTCTGGAACCTTTTCCAATCAATTGCAGCCTGCAACGCAACTGAGTGGCTAGGTTCCAGAGTCTTTTTTCTCCATGGAGACTTTCAGATCTGTTCTTGCATTAACACGAAAGTAGTCATTGTAATCAGAGATGATGACCGAGATCTACTCATTCACTTTCCGGGTATAACCTAAATTAATTTCTCTTGTATGTATGAGCGAGCTCCATTCATAGTCCTAGAAAAAGATCAATTCTATCTGTTTTGGTTGTACTTTAAGCTTGATAATTGCTTCCCATTATATCCATCCATTGTTCGATTTTGCATGAAACCATTCTATTTTCTTGATGTTTTAAGCTGAAGGAAAAAGTCATCACAACATGCTTGCAGCAACCTTTCCTATGAAAGTTGCAAGTTGTGTATGGGGGAGTTATTGTTTATCGTCTGCCTTTATAATAAAATCAGTCGGGGGGCCCTGAGGGACGGTGGAATACCTTGTGTGGGATGTCAGCTTGCCCCAGAATGACTTGGACCAATAGGGAAATCTCAATTCATTGGGCTATATACAATAGGAACTCGAACTGTTTTTGAATAAATCATCCTCTATTAACGCGCTAGTCATTACTCCCACTGGAGCCAGAAACTAAGCCCCACAATCCAAGGAGGTGAAAAACAAATAGAATTTGCTACGGTATGAGAAAGCAGGTATAAGCGTGTATGAGAAAATAGCAATGAAGAAGGTAATAGTCAGCTACTTACATGCAGTTGATGGTTCCTTTGTGGTTAGCCAAATCTTATTAAGAAAATTGATCGTGAATGCGAGTATGTTTGTGTATGTTTATAAATATTTATAAGTTGGTTAAACATCATTTTCATTTACACATCTCGTAGAATCCATAATTTTTATTCACACATTTGGTAGGGTGTATTGTTTATAATCTACAAATTTTTTACTAAACATACTCTAAAAGTATCAATTCTTTATTCACAATAAATTTGAGATTTCTATATTTTTTTTTTTTTTTTTTGGTACTATTCAGTTTGTTATTTTTGGACATAAGTATAATTTATTTGGATGTATTGAATAAAATATGTTTGGAAAAAATTTATTGCTACCCATCCCCCCCCTCCCCAAAAAAAAAAAAAAAAAAAAAAAAAGAGGTCGGAATGAAAACTTTAGTAATGATGAATATATTATTCTCTTGTTTTTGACAATTTTTTTTTTCCCTTTCCTTTTGATTATGATAACGAATTAACGTGAACAAACGGTGCAGGAATACAATCAAACTAACTTTGAATGGTTGGATCAAAAGTGGATAAAACAGCTAGATTGTGGACTGCTTTATTCTCGTGGTGAGAAATAAACTGGCAAAAATCACATCCAACATCTTTAAGAAGAGCTGTATCTAAACAAACTAAAGCCGTAGAAGAAAGAGAGCCGCAGCTTTGCATTGTTGTACTACCATCAAGGCATCACAGTCCACTTTGCTCACTTGCAAATAAAAGACCTTTTCGAAGTGATATGGCCTCAGCATCTTTAGGTGATAAAGGGGTGATAAGATGTTTTCCTTTGAAACCCGCAGTCCATACGCCAGCTCCAATAGACAATCAGCTCCCGTACCCCTCCTACCATGCTCTAACCTATTTCTTTCCCTCCAAAGTAGCCAAGACATACATCATATCCATTCAATTCAAATTCCCCGCGCCACACTGAGCCTGAATATTTCTCAAAGTGTCACCCAAGCACGTAGCCAAACAGCCCTTTGACAGCCCCTTTAAGTTGTTTGGCTTGAGGAACTCTAAAATCCATTTTAGTCAGCCATGCATCTTTTAAAGAAAATCCTTCTATTAGTTTATTGATGGAACCCGCCACGTGAGATTGGATTAATTACACCAACTACCACCAAACTTCACTATTAATATCACTTATAGTTATACAACTAAACTTTTAATCATTTCATCGAATTTTAAAACTTGTTTTAGTTAAACTATCACGTTAGTCGACAAACTATGGGAGACCACTACATGGTATGAATTTTGACCCTTTGTCTCATTCTTATACTTCAAAGCTTTATATGTTTTATTCATTGAGGTTATATTTGGTGCACAATATTAAACCGTATAAAAAAATTTAGTATAAATTATAGTAGAAATTACTAGGTATGGAGTATTATGGTGGATTAAAGTAGATATCATTTGTCATTCAAAAGGATGTGCATGTACTATATATCTTCTTATTTGGCATAATAGTCCCACCTCCAACCTCCATATTATGATATACGGTTGATCGTGTAAATAGTAACTTAAGAATAGTATTCACATTAATCTATCATAATACCATATGTCTACTATCTATTATAATTTTATACTAAGTGCATATTTGGTAGTGTTGAAATTATTTTTCAAGCACTTATAAGTTGTTGGTCTTATGGATTATGAAGATAATAAGTTAGTAGTAAGTTGTGTGTCATAAGAAATGTGTGGATAAAATGTATGTTTGATCAATTTGACCAACTTAAAATTATAATTTAAGCATGACAGTTAGACAAACAAGCTTGTTTGAATTTGCTTAAAATTTTGCTAAAAAGTTGAAGTCAAAGTTAACAATTAATTTTAACCATATATTTCATGGACCCCACAACTTTTATAAACTTTTCAACTAACATTTCTTCAAATTTTTTCAAAATTTACACAATCTAATAATTAACAAAATCAAACAGACACTAAATTCTTCATACGGTCTAATGTGGTGCACCAAACGTAGCCTTAGAGTTTGCTTGTTCTATGCTTTTTTTATTCATTTAGAACTGAGTCGATTTTATGGCTATTTTCATTGCCCATTTTGTTCTGTGATATTTCATTAATATAAGTCTATTTGATTATTTTTTTAAAAAAAATATCACATTATAATTATAAATTTAAAAAAAAAAAAAAAAAACCTAAATTTCTTAATTTTACCAAAACTTATAGTCGAATAAATTTTCTCCGCCCACTCTACCTTACATTCGCAACCTCAAGTTTAGAAAAAAATTGGGATTTAAGCCTACCGAGTAACGAAAAAGATTAAAAAAAAAAAAAAAAAAAAAAAAAGGAAATTTAACATATTGAGGTCCTACTTACTACATTTCCAATAGGTTGGGGAGCCAAACTGTAATTTTTCAAATGCCATCAGTTTCACCAAAACCATTTTATTGTCCAAAACAGTGTTTGACCGCAACAATAGATTGCCACTCACAAGAGGGGTCCATAAAACCCGTAGACTTTTATGGTTGCCCACAAAAAATAAATGCACCTGTAGTGTGGTGTGGGGTGGGGTGGGTACACACGGTCCGAGGTATAATCTTGTCGTTTCTAAGGAGCATTGACCATTCCTTCTAAAGCCTATAGTAAAGCAATTAGGAATTCAAATTCTAAGGGCTTAGAAAAAACAAGAGGCTATAAATTAATATATCTGAAATGGGCTATTAGCACAATTCTCTCTAGCTTCTTTTAGATATAGAATACTATATATATACAAGTTCATAGCAAGACTCAACATTCATACAACAAGTTCAAGAATTGTATTTGTTGGTGTCAAACCTCAATATTCCAAAAACATTCTTATTATCACAGAAAGATGAGTGTAGAAGTGTTGGATGGTGCCACAATTATGAGCTTTGTGCAGGATGAAGAAGCTTTCAATGCGTCAGTTCATGCCCGCTTTGTGAAACTCGATACAAACCACGATGGCCTCCTTTCATACGACGAGATGTTGGCTGAGTTGCAGAGCTTGAGAGTTTTTGAATGCCACTTTGGTGTTGATGTCAAGACTGATCCAGACGAGGTGTCTCGCGTATACAATGCAATGCTTTTGCAGTTTGATCATGACTTGAATGGGACAGTGGACTTGAAAGAATTCAAGGAAGAGAGCAAGAATATGATGTTAGGGATAGCAAATGGTTTAGGTTTCTTGCCTGTTCAAATGGTGTTGGAAGAAGGCAGCTTTCTCAAGAATGCAGTGGAAAGGGAATTAACCAAACTAGCTGCAGCCTAAATCAAACATATCAATCAATTTGAGATTCAGTTTCCCTTTAGGAATGTGTAATAATGTCATCAATACACACACACGTATGTGTGTGTGTGTTATGTGTTGATATTGATATTGATATTGATATTGAGATGTATTGTTGCTTCAAGTTTTTCAATAATCATTGATTCCAAATGCCACAATTGTTGAAAAGATTTCAAGACAGGAATCCTCTTCATAAATGTACCAGATGTCCGCCCCGCCCCACACACACACACACACACACACACACACACACACACTCTCTCTCTCTCTCTCTCTCTCACACACACACACACACACACACACACATGTGAACATAGTGCCCAACTGTATCCTATTGCAAAACAATTGTCAGCAGCAAGAGGAATATAAACTTATCAAAACGACATAGTACCACACAAAACAACAGACGAGACTTAAACTTCTCTTTTTCTTTAATGTTATCTAATATACTATACAATACAACCTACCATTCGTGTCATCAATGGTTGTGTGGATAAGTTTTTCAACTTGCGAAAAGAATCATTTCTTAGGTGAACAAGGGTATTTCGGGTAAGATGAAAGTATGAAATGGAGAGCATTACATGCAAGTAGAGAAACAAACAAGTCAATACAACAACAAAAAAATAAACATTCTTATTAATCTCAGAAGAACAAAAAATTAGTATGAGGATCCTTTAACTTCTAAAACACATTAGTTTAAGAAAGGGCTTAACTTACAACAACAAAAACTAAACATTTCTCCCCCCTTTACATCCCAACTCCAAGTAATTGTTACTGTTTAACAAATATGAAGCAGAAACCTAATTTCATCAAGAACCATCCATGGGAATATCATTACCATTACAGATATTTGTGTTTGTGCCGAATGTACTTTCATCAGAGGTGCTTTTCGCAGTCTGCCCAGCTCCAAAGCTGAACTGGTGAGGAACATCAAATGAGGGCTGTGAAAAAATTGTAGTACTAATGTTATTGAATGAAGGAACGCCAACCGTTGGATCATTAGGCTTTGGAAAGCCAAAGCTGAAGGACGGAGGATTGGAAGGTGAGAAGCTCGGCAAGGAAACACCAGTGTTTTGCATTGAACCAAAAACTTGTTGTTCGTACTCTTGTAATTGGTGGTAGATCGCTACAATTAATCATAAACAAAGGAATGTCAGATATGGTACTGTACTAGTAAAAAATTACAAGTATGATCACTATGTTTGAGCTTTAATCATGAGCAACCTCCATTTCACGCCTCTTGACATTTCAGTAGTACCAGAGACCCTTTTCTTGGAAGAAATTGCAGATCGAGGTTGTGATAATGACAATGCGAAACCAACTATACATATATATAATCAACTTTCCATCAATAAATCACCAAGAGATAAAATTGTGAAGATGATCCAAGTACAAACTTCTGATTTGACTAAAAAATTATCTTCATATTCAGTGCTCCAATTACAAACTTTTTGGTTTGACTAAAAAGCTCTATCCTCAAAATTCATTTGTTTCTCTTCCCAAGAGTTCAGTGAAGTTGAACCTCTCCAGACTTCTTTCATTCCTAATAATGTAAGAAACTATCAATCATTGTCACATAGTTAAACTCTCACTGGTAATTACCTTATAATCCTGCACAAATACCTATCCACCTTCCCTAGTAAGGATGAAGTACCTTTGACTAAACTTCTAGCCATTTCTAAAAGTTATTAAGAGTCCCTTTTTAAGCATGTATTCACTAACACCAAATCATAAGCAAAAAATCCACAATAATAGTATGTAATTCATTTTGATGAGCAAAACTTTGGTGTAGCATTTCATATCATGAGTTCACTTTCCCCACATGATCGTGAAATTACCCCCAACAAATATCTTATTTTGACAAGAGTTTGAATGAATCAACCCATTCATGTCTCTAAAAACTATAAATATATATATATATATATATATATATATATATATATTTGGTCTTATCTAATCCTATTCATGGAGCACATGAGCTAGTATCACTAATCAACTCACCTCTCTCCGAACCTCTTAACTTCCAAGAACTCGTCTTTAAAATATATAATTATACTTATAAAAAAAATACAAATTCATCAGTGGTATCACCCAGAATTTCATTAATTACATTTCAAAATGACTTACCGTCAAAACTATTATATAAACAAAAATTGCACATTGAGCTCAACTCCAGGATCTAGAAAATGCCTAGGTAGGACATGGCTATAATGTCTAAATATTAACTTGTGCACCTAACTCATTGTTGACGTAGACATACAATATTATTATAAATATAAATATGGGTAAGGTAGTAACACTTTAAACTAGTGTTTCATTCATGGAAAGATGCTGGCAAAGGAGGTCAATGCAATTATAGAACCTAGAGGGGAGATGCGTGTATAATTGTGGTGAACTATAGATCAGAGCAATGCAATTTGCCCTGTATATTTTTATATTTCCCACTAGTAATTAATGATATAAAGAAACTGTTTTAATAAAATAATATTTAATGGTATTAGAAATATCAAAATAGAGCAACAGAATGATGAAAATTCTTTTAGTTATTAAAGAATATTGGATTTCAGAATAGTAATCATAAGAGCATTGGGTAAACGTGATTGAAAGGGAGGTTAGGCAGCTAAAGCGTGTTTTGTTTAACATGCTGTTAATTACTACTCAGTGAAATTTTGCAATAACAAGATGCGTAATTCCTTCAATTTTGGAGGTTAGAGGAAAAAAAAAGAAAAGAAAAACATATAGCATCTATCATTACAAGAAGCCAAGATCAAACAGATTATAAATCAGTGTCAAGTAGACTCTAATACTGATATATTATCAAATACACGAAGCATAAAATATTTTGATAAATGCAACAATTTCAATTGAACACATGACCACCATAATCACACAAGTTGAAGTAAACAAGCATCCAAGTCATGCTGCAGAATTCGATGGTAAACAAGCATCCTAGTCATGTCAGAGAAGTCGAACATCATTATTTCTAGCTAGAACATCATCAAGACTTAGGTAATAATTTACAAGAAATTAAGATTAGGCAAGTGATGATTGATTGATTCAGATAAAAACACGAGAGATCATTGTCCCTGCCTAATATTTCTTGTCTTTTAGCTTTTCAAATAGAATACAAACAGCTTTATTATACTGCTCTACAAACAGCTTTATTATACTCCTCTCATGAAATCAATTGCTGCTGTGCTGACACGACATACTATACAAGTTAAGGGTCCAACCACAAATCAAAAACATTAAAAAGAACTTAAACAGAATAACACAGAAACACTCAGAAGTCGAGAAGTCCAGATCCAAATTGCAGTATGCTCCATTGGAATTGAATATTACACTCCCTGCCCATGTTCAGCAAGGCATTCTATACATGCCTTTAGCCAAGATACTTAGCCCCAGCATAACCAAAACAATTATTTACAGATTACACTGCAGTTATTGTCAGATAAATTATACATGCTCTCTCTCTGCAGGGAAGTTTCGTTCATAAATCACTTATTATCTGATATCTTACTGTCATATGCTAACTTGTATTCTATTTAAAGCAAAAATCTCAAGTTCCCAGCAATCAAGGAATAAATGATAAAATACAAGTTATCTTAGTTCCCCCAATCAATTTCCAAAATTTAGTGAAGCACTTAAAGTCTTTCCAGGCCATGTGCACTGATGACTATTCCCTCTTCGATTGATCAAGTGTGATATTTTGTTATCTAGGGAACATATAAGGCAGATGCAGATCAATGGGAAACCTACAGCTATGCCTTAACACTCAGTACGCCTTTTTCCTCCATGCTTTTGATATGATTTTGATGTTCAATTCTTTTAGGAAATAAATATAATTTTGACTAATGAGCCAGCCCCACTGATTGGCTAGCCTTGAATTCCTTTTCTTTCGTTGCTTAATAATGAAAACAGGCATAGTGATTTCTAAAACTTTGAACTCCAACAATTCATATCTCATAATCTGAAGTGAAAAAAAATAAATAAATAAATTACACGGCCAAATCCATTCATAACACATTAATAACCTTGTTCAGCAATTCTAGCAACACTCATATGTAGAAATCTTCATAATAGATAAACCAAGCTCGCATGGTTAACATAAAAAAATCAGTTTTAAGGCAGAAACAGTTTGAACCACCTTGGGTTATTTCAACTGAAGGTCTTCTCTCTTTAACCCACTGGTAACTCTGTACAAGTTTCCAACCTTTGCTTTTCATCAAAAAAGCGATGACAATAGCTGGGGACCTGTCAAAATGGCATAAATACATATTTAAAGTATTCAGTTATGATCTTTAGATGCATTAAGTTGACTGATAATCAAAACCGTCTGCAAAGATTGTGAAGCCAACAGTAATTCAGCAGAGAGAACTTTGTTCCTAGGTGATGGTAACAAAAATGTACAACATTCTCTGGTTCTTTACCTTACTTGGCAGATTAACCATATTTAGCATATTAATTAGTGTCTGTAACATAATGCTACTACGAATGCAACAGTAAAAACACCCAATCCCAAATCCCAAAGAAAAAACAAATGAATAAAACATTTTAAACAAAATATAATTACCAATGCATAAAAGGTAAAAAGAGGAGAAACCTCCATTTTGTGGTAAAGCTCTTTACCTGTTTTTCCCTGACATACAGTGCACAAGAACGCGAGCCCGATCTTTTTCACATTGTTCTGTGATTCAATATAATCGACACAATAAGCTCCAAACACAAGTTGATAATTAAATCATGATGTAACTAATTAAGTCCTGTAAAACTATTAATTACATCAAAAAGGAAATGATGGGTCAGCAACTCCGTGGGTTGATGACTTATTTTTACATGCCATGCGAAAGTCATTATAGACAATAAATCCAAACCAAACCAGGTCAATGCAATTCCAATTACCATATTAGTGGCTGCCGTACTGATGCCAAAGTATAAAAAAGATTTTGCTTTCTCTTTCAGATGTAGGAAGAGAGAGTTAAAAAAAAGTGGGAGTAAAAGGAAAAACAGATGATAAAATTCTCAAACCCCATGTTTTTGAATTGCATAATGCACAATGGATCGAGCCATCTCTTTAACAGAGGACACTCAACAAACTATTAAGGTCAGAATCTCTAAATTAATGTGGAGAAACACAGAGGAGAGAATTCACATAGAAAAGGCAAAACAACAGCTTCCAAGACACTTAGGCCTCTTCATGTGGACCTGGAATGTTCAATTGATCTTGAAAGAGGGTGGGTAGTTGTAAGAGTGATATTGTGCAATCGTCTCAAAATGGAGGTGATGGGGTGTGTTGGCGGCAGTCTTGGCATTGGGGTATGTGGCAATGGTGTGGTAATAGCAGTAGCAGATCAGATACATGCAAGAAATAGAAGGAAGGTAACTGAAATGGGCAAGGGAGACTGAGAGAGTGCAAATGGGTTTTACTTTGAGGCATACTTCATCGAGATTCGGGTTCACCATTGTCGGTGAGGGTACTTTAGGGAAAAAAGTAAACAGAAGAAAAGGTCACAGTTAGGCACGTGGAAATTATTCTTGGAACAGACCAAAACCAGAAGGAAGATATTTACTTTTACTTGTAAGTATTATATTTCACTTAGAAAGAAGCACAATTTCCGGAAAAGGCACAAGGCTTAACATTATCCTTCCCTTAACTTCTCTTCTTTAGTAAAATGAAAATATAAAAAGAACAAACAGTCAAAGAAGCTGTAAAAGAATCCCCAAAAGTAAGAAGATATTTTTTCTGACAGATATTAATTCATAAGGGTAAACTCACCTAGAAACTGGATTGCATCATCGAACGGCAATTTTGTGTCATCATGGAGGCAATGATAGGTAAAAGAGTTTTTGTACAGATTTTGACAAGCAGGCACAGTCTGCACAGAGACAAGGACCTATAAGTTACAGGTAATTGACAGATAAATGCTATTAACAAGAAGGAAACACCCAAGTCCTCATTTTTTTTTTTTGGGGGGGGGTACAAAACGCTCTATATGTTTATGTGCGTTAAGAAATAAAAAGAAAAATTGTATGCATGTTTTCTTCATGGTTGAGATTGATGGCAAGTTAATAAAGTCATAGTTATAAATTTCCCTCAAAATTACAAGTAATGCATTAGAAATATAGCTGAAAATAGGGAAAATATTTCCCAAATCATAGCCATGTACCTATGACAACCCCAAACAACATTATGATAATGTTTAAAATTTGCAATTATCAGTCAAAATATTAGAACCAGACTCCATCAGCAAAAAAAATCACCTAAAACAAGAAAATTAACTTCGCTTGTCAGGTTTCCATGTAGAAACATATGCCTCTTTTGGTCCCATACACTTAATAAGGAAAATGCATCAAAGCATGGAATCACCATTGTTTGTTACAATTATTCATTATTTTCAGAGCAAATTAGAGAGACCTCACCTTAGGTATATGACAAGTATAGAACACCTCTTCTAGTTTTAAAAATTACAAAGACACTCCCTCAAGTTTGTTTGGACAATAGATTCCCCCTTTAACCATTTTTAGGCTATTTTTATAGAAAATACTGTGAAGTGCCTAAAATACCCCTTTATCAAGTTAGTTCCATTTAAAGCTATTTTCCCCCTTTAAAGTTCACTTCTTTGTTTTAGTATTTGAGATTAAAAAGTATCTTACATTAACAATTATAAGATCTAATTGTTCAAAATAATCCAAGATAGGATCTGGATTTCCAAAAAAACCTTAGACACAAGCACAATAACTTGGGTGAAGTGAAAAAAGATTAGCAGATGTTTTTGAACCATAGACATGACATTAGATATTTAGATGACATAACTTTTAACTCAAAATCATGCCATCAATTTCTTCCCAAACAAGTCTTATGCAACGAGTCAGTTTCATTCTTGAGCTCTGAATTCCAGTTTCATTCTTGAGCTCTGAATTCTATTGACAAGAATGGTGAACTTCATTTGTGAGAACATCCAAGAAAATTCAACAAACAACAAATATCATTCAAAATTTTATCAAGATGACATCCTTGCTATAGAAGGCAAAAGATGCCAAGAGCCTTCTCTTTCCAAAGAACAATAATGAAATTCATCACTTAAGACATTGAAAACCAACAGTTAGGAAATTTAATAAACTTTGAAGGCAATTGAACTTAGAAACCTTACATGCAGATTAATAAAAAGTTGCAGTACAAGAGGAAGGGGACACAAAACCTCCTCAGGAATGAGGAGAAAGAAAAGCAAATGCGGGAAACTTGGAGATACTACCTCCAAACACATGGACTCTTTAATGTCAAACCATTACATTCAAGTCCTTCTTTCTTATAACAACATGCAAATAAATAGTCCAGGAAAGATATATATTTGATACTACAACCAGTAAAATAACATCAAAATTTACACTTGATCATTCAATAACATTATCCCATTTCTAAAAATGGGAGACAAATTAAATTTGACAGTTATAGACACCACACCCACACACAAACAGATGCGCCTCTCAGAGAAATCCAGAGCAGGGCATAACTTGAGCATAATTTATAATTATCCAGCTACAGGAAAAAACCAAATAAAAACTTAACATTCACAAAATAAAGAGAAATAAAAACCCCCCAAGTACCGGCATTAAACAAGATTGAAACTTGACCTAGATCAATTCATCGAGAAAACTAGCAAGAAAAAAAAATACTTGCATAAAAAACAGAGACATAAAAGAAGTGGAAAAAGATTTACATTGAGAATATGTGAGATGCGCTGAGTCCTGAGAAGCTCTGCCCGGGAGGCATTATCATAGCTGCCCAAGTAAAGGAAGTCAGGCAGAATCTCGGAAGGAAGGCGCTGACGTGGGCGGAGGCGGCTGCGGATTTATCGGTGACGGTGGGCATCCGGTGGCCGCAAACGCCGCAAACCTCCCCTTCCTCGTACTTGTGGTAGTGCCCACAAACCCCACATGGATTCTCCCTCTCTCTCTTCCTCATGATTGATTGAGCACTGAATGATACAGCAATTGGACCCAACTTCACTGGATAGTGGATATATATATGTATAGGGAGAGATAGATTATCTTAAAATTTACCATGGATTATCGTGCTCGTCCTTCTTTCGAAAATATTCCATCTTTAATGCGTGTCTATCCATTTCTTTTCTTGTGCAGGCTTTTGATTTTATACCTCCTTTGCCTTTTCAATTACTAGTAAATACGGCTAACTCGAGGTAAAATTTGAAGTTATAATTGAAAAGTCGAGATTTGAGAAGATTGAGTTCTGAAATATTTTATATAATCATCGTTAAACTTGAATTTATAGTATAAGTCGGACTCTTTTCGTAATTCCAAATACTAGGTGATATGTAATAGATCAAATTTGACAATTAATGTGTCTTGACTACTTCATTTGCAAACTTTTAACACTTTGAACTTTTCTTTTTTAATTATGGTATTTACGTGTCTTATAATAGAATTTAATAAGATATCTAATATATATAACTCTTTAAAAGCTTCAAAAATATAAATTCAAAAGATTTTAAGTTAAAACCGCGTGAAAATATTAGGCATGCATTTGGCTAAGCATAAAAAAATTACTTATAAGTTTAATTATATGCATCTATAAAATAAACATTAAAAATAAGTTATAATTGGTCAAAGTTCTGCGTTTTCTTTTGCACTATAATTCTAATAAAAGCTCCGTGCACAAGGTGATTTGATTTAAAAATAAATAAATAAAATAGATAAATTATTTATTTTGAAAGTAATTTTTACTTTCAGCTAAAATAAATTTTTAATTATAAAGAAGAAAAAAGTCAAAGATTTTACTTAAAAATAAGTTTATTTTAAGCACAGTAATTGAACATAATGTTTTTTCAACAAAATTTGGGCATCAAAATCAGTAGCACAAAACAAATAAAATCATTTAGTTACAAGTTAGAACTACACAAATCCCAAAATTCTCACATGCCCTACATTTGGCCCATGTAATTTTAACCCTAATTTACAAAAAGAAATAAAAAGAAATACTTTCTGTAACTATATGATGCATAATTGCATACAGTGCAATCCTACCCGCAGAACTTTTCACCAATCTCATAAACATCCAAGGATCAAGAGATATTTCCCTGAAGAAAGTGACTTGCCCATAAAAATTGTGGCATTTGAAATCCACACTTTTCCGAACCCCAAAAAGGGAGGGAATCAGGTATGGACAAGCATTTACTTTGTCTAGGAGTACTTTGATTTAAAGCCTTCTGTTAGAGCAACCACTTTGCCGGACACCTTAGACTGCAATTTCGATTGAGCTTGTCGAATGTCCTAGAATTACAAAACGACAATGTTATGCCATGTTTATAAAATATTGCATTAATAATATTCTTCTCACAACGTAAACTATAATACCTTGGTCCCACCAAGTATACACTAGAAATAGAGATTAAAAAGAGAGAAGATAAAAAAGGATTATGGGAAAATATAGAAAAGTGTAAAAATTTATGTATGCTTAGTAAAGTTTTTTTTTTAAGATTATAAGTAGTGGGTCCACGAAATATGTGGATAAAATTTGCAGATCCTACGAAATGTGAGATAAAATGATGTTTAACCAGCTTATAAATATTTATAAGTACTAATAAACATGTAGCATTTGAAGGAATTTGCAATTATTGATCATTGTCACTAAAGGCAGTTTTTTGCAGGAATTACCTCAATATCGTAGCGGGATGAGAAATGAGTCAATACTATGGCTTTATTCCGAATCCATTGAGCATGTTCTATGATCTGCATTTTCAATAATCAGACTTGATATAAAACACTAACAGATTTCTGGCGGTCAAAGGGTCAACAAGTACAAGTTTTCATGCAAACAAAAGGTATCACGTCACATTATTATTATTTGGGCGTGCTTTATATGGGAGCTCACACAAAACTAAAGCTATATAACTGAGGCAAGTATGTCAAACATCCAAATACCTCAAATAGATGGGTATGGCCATGCTCTCGTGCGTGCTCAACACTGACACTTTCATCCAAAAATGTTGCCTGTCCAAACATAATATTCACCTATTAGAACTAGGATTCCAGTCTTTCCTGCCACGCAGAAACTCCCCCACTGTTCATGAGCATTCATCAAATTTTACGCCATTGTAACTCAACAAGAAGAAATGGCATATCAACGTTTTACTCTGTCATGTTTTTCATTAATTTCTTTTGCAGATTAATCAAAATCCAGAAAATATTAAATGTGCATTGAACCAAAGATTACAAAACTGATGAAGAAAGACATGTCAAAACAAGGTGACACAAAATTGATGAAAGCGTGATGAAAGTACCATGTCCATTCATCTAAATATTTGGAGGCGAAAAGCAATCCCCGTCTTTGATGTTTACGCTACTTGACGAAGGCAACTAAATTCTTGGCATGTTAAACAGCTGAATTAAATTCTTACATGGAGTTTTAAGTCTTATTTATTTGGTAGCTGTAGTTCTGGTTCATTTCTGTTATACAATTATTTTCCATTTTATTTGACCTTTTAAGTGGACAGCATGGTGGGATGTAATTTGACTTTTTGGGTACGTGAAACAATTACATACATGCAAGGCCCCAACAGTTTCAATAACTAAGGGAAAAAAGACCCTCAATATTTTACTTTATGGGGCAGAAAGGGAAAAGATTATCTAAAAAGCAATTATGTAAATGCAAATAATAAGATAAATTACTTCAGTTATAAGAACTTTTGCGCGCAAGGCATCAGCACTTCGTGGATCAAGGAAAAAATCTGACATTGTATCTCCTGTGAAGGCTACCTCGGGGCACAGGATCGCATCTGTGATCTGACAATTAAACAATTATGTAACAAAAAATTGGTTTCTGGGTACTAAAAAATGCAGTTTGAGAAAGTTAATATGAGGAAATCTGGTCAAGAGTTATATACCTCAACACCGGACTTCTTCAGTTTCTCAATTTGCTTTCCTTTTAGATGCATGTATTGCTTTTTCAGCTTCTTTCTAACAGAGTAAATAACATAACCCTACAAATATAAAGAAATGAATTATCATGTGCTGCGAGTGGTTTGTGAATATGTTAAGCAAAAACACTAAAGACTGAAATTTAAAGAAGTAAATTCGTAGTAACGATAATTTTTCCTTCAAGGCTTGGAACTTTTGTACAAAATGCAAGGTGCATTATTTCCGCGGAATCCATGCACCAGATAGTCCAGCAAGTCAGTGGCTGCCTTTAAAAGCAATCAAGATTTGATTATTTTTCACCATCGAGTGTCAAAGTCCATCCAGTTTATTTCATGTTACAAATTATAAAAAGGTCTTGAGAAATCTTTTACTATTGTATGCATAACATAGGCCTTGTATACCCCGTATGTTTTTCACCCTTGGTTTACGGCGACTTAATTTAAGGAAGTGCAGTTTGGGTTTCAAAAAAGGAAAAGAAGTGAAGGAAAGCGGACTGGTGGCTAAAAATTTAGCAAGTGAAACATAATTTTTCAACCATCATGAATTGTGTTGTACAGGGTGAAAAATGAGTTTGTGCAATTGTTTCATCCAGTATATGCTATGTGAGAAATCAAATCCTACAGACTCTTTATGCAATCTTTTACCATGTCTGCAAAAGATAGGTCTGGTGAGCCGTGCATAAGAGAAGGGAGGCGAGATGGTGCCAATAGAAAAGAAGCTACAGAATTACGAACTTTCCACCATTGTGAATTACTGAATTACCAGTGTAAACACTTAGTCAATGCAACAATACCTGGCTGGGTATAACATGGTGAGTTTTAAATGGTCGTACAACAAGGTCATTCCGCATTTCATACGTCTCCCCTGAGGCAGATTTATGATTTATGTACAGAATTAGATACATAAACTCATCGATGAAAGAAGTCTGAAGTTATCCGAATTTTTACCTACATCCAGAGCAATCAAATCAAAGTTCAGTTCCACTTGACCCATGGCCCTGTGAATATCAAATAGTCGTTCAACATCCTCTTTTATGCAGGGTGGCACAACCACCGTCGGAGGTCTTAAGCTGTACAAACCACGAGTAGCTACGTACATTGGAAGTCCACCCTGAATCAATGGATATGTTAAAACTCACTGAAACCTCTGTTCCCAAGTGCTATGTTAAGGAAAGTGCAAACTTTACAAGCAGTTGAAGAAATTACTAGAACTGTTGACAAGGAAGACTGGTTCTTGTATACTCATTCATAATTCTTTTAAGATTTCTTGGATTATGATCCAATGATGATTTTAGGAACAAAAGTCTCTTGACATGATATGATTTTCTACAAGTGCAACAAATTAGAATCGTTTCTAGTTTGCAACACAAAATGATTGTAAATGAAATGACCTCATCAAGTTGCAGTAAAGCACAAATTTAATGAGTAATACAACCACTATTAATGCATTTAAAGAGAAGGTACTTAAGATTTTGTAATCGGCAACGAGGTTATCTCACTTAAAAATGCATTTAAATGGAACTGCACAAGCACAGAGAAGTCTGAATTGCACAACTATAAAAAATCACAATAATATCAAATTTTATAACCTGCGTGCACATTGACAGAATAGCATTCAATGGAGTTTAAATCCTTGTGTAAGTTAAATAAAGTCAAAAAGTAAACAAAGTATGAGCATGAGTTGTACCCTTATTCTCTTTGACCCTTGCACTAGTATTAGACATAATCCCCAGAGTGGCCAAATATAGATGTCAATCGTTTTTGTCAAGTTATAGAGCAGCCACCTTCAATACGATAATAGCCACCATGAGAGGTGCATACAATGCTGCATAAGCTTGGACTAACACTCAACACTTCCCTAGACATAATTACCCAATGAGTTGTCTAAGAAGGTTATTTATTATTTTTATTTTTTTGAAAACGCATAGCAGAAATTTCATTAACCTAAGTCGTATGAGTGGCCAACGAAATAAAAAAGGTAATACAAACATGTGACAAAAAGGTAAATAGTTTCACAATCACAATTCTAAGGTATAAGGACTAAGAACATGCGTCCTTTCCCTGGCTACTCAACTCCCAGCCTCTACCAATAAGCTAGTTCTCTAACCACAAACAGTTTCCTAGGAAAACCGTCACTCACTGCTACATGATAATTTTTCTCGCTGTACTATAATGAATCCAACCCGGATTACATAGACAAGTGTGCTCCAGTTGTTAGTTTATTATTTCTACTAGTCATTCTATTTGAATCAATGTAAATTACCAAAAACCACAATAATCATGATGTGCAGGGTATAATACCCCATTCTGTAATTATTTTACATCGAACTAGCATTAAAAGAATTCCCCAAGAACGAATATGAAGCCACAACATGGAAAGGGAAAAAAAATAGCTAGTGCGCTGTACCCGAAGCTGCAACTATTGTACACTGCACTAGCACTAAGAAAACCAATCCATCAACGAATTAAGGAAATTCTTAAGAGTTAAAGAAATATTACTATATGATCAAGATGAGCATGGGTAATAAACAAGAAATTCTGCTGAACAGCTCTTGAAGGGCACCTCCCAACATCAAAAGCAGACTTCAATTCAGGCACAATAACACACGTCTCATGCCCACCTATTGACAACCCTTCAATGGAATAGCCTTCTAAACCCAATCCCTTTCTATTCACCTCAGCCCTAGCCTTTCTGTACTCTTCCTCCTCCATTGTCCTCCCAATTGCTGACAAGAAACCGGACCCTTTAACCACTGCACTTGCAGTTACAGGGCTGCATTTATTATGGGGAATTGGAAATGAGAAATGGGGTCTGCGAATGGGCAGGTGAAATGGAGAGAGATTAGACAAATTTGAGATTGTGATTTGGGGAGATATCAGTTGCATGTTTGGATAAATCTAAGGCAATTGACCAATGAAGAAATGCCTGTTTCTCTTTTCAACCTAAGAGTGTGAGTACATCATGTTTGGCTAAGGGTCAAATTACTTATAATAAGTTCAGTTTTTTAATGGCCAAAATTGGAGGAAAATAAAATAATTATTTACATAATCTTACTTTGTTAGATTAAGGTTGTGTTTGATTGCAAGTAATTTGGGTGGAAAGAAAATATTTTCCATGGAAATGAATTACCAAGAAAATTTGGATTGGAAAATGTTAACAAATTTTCCATGGAAAATAAATGGGTTGGAAAAGGTTAACAAATTTTCCATGGAAAATAAATTCTCCTATCCATTAAAGAAAATATTTTCCTCGAAAACAAGGAAAATATGGTAAAGTGGAAAACATGGAAAACATTTTCCATGGAAAACAAAGTTCCAATCAAGCGAAAGATGGAAAATAGGTGAGAAAACGATTTTCCATGGAAAATTTTTGCCAATCAAACAGAATAGAAAATTTGGAAAATGAGTGGAAAATTTTCATTTTCCATGGAAAATGAAAGGAATCAAACACACCCTAATTGTTTCAAAAATCACTATACTTTCATACGCGTCACGAATACCTCACTGAACTTAAAAAAAGTACTAATTCCTCACTCTACAATCTAAATATTATCTTCATCCATCACTCTTTACATGATCGTTTGAGTGGCAAACGAACGTCCTACATGACGCGTTTAATCCAACTCAGCAGTATAATTTTCCTTTCTAACAAAAATGCATCCCCTTCTCACGTTTTTTCCCTCACCAAGTGTAAATCCCAAATCTCCAATCTCCCAAATCAAAAAGTCCTAACCCTAAATCAAGTTGTTGTAGTTCGTCCACCATTGATGAAATGTTAACCTCTTGTGTTATTACTGAAGCGGCCACATCAGTAGCCAGTAGAAATAGAAGACTCACTGCTCATCCCGTCATCTACACGTGGATGAGACACCCAGGGGCAGGCATGAATTTGAAATATGATTGCAAATCTTAGCATTGGCTAAAATAACACCTCTGTTGGAACCATCTTACCTGTAATAATTTAAATTTAAAGTCAATTCACTGCTATTGGAAGAAAAAATTCTAACTTTGTACTTTGCTCCTCCTATGGACTGTATTTTCTTCTTGTGTTGGCATTTGCTCAAACTCCGCATTAAATATATCCTATAATCATGAGATAAAAAACATTCATGAGCATTTTGTCATTCACTTTATACTTCCAATAATTCACAACAGTTTGTCAGTTTGAAAAATGTAAAATCCTATTGTCATTCACTTTGTCATTCACAGCAATATACTTAAATTTATTCACAGCATTATTGTAATTAACAGCAACAAACTTAAATTATATTGCTGGGTTAGATTAAACGCGCCACATAGGACGTTCGTTTGTCACGTCGTCGCCTCCGTTAAGGTAACCAAATGATTATATGAAAAGTAATGGATGAAGATAACATTTAGATTGTAAAGTAAAAAATTATCACCATTTTTAAGTTTAGTGAAGTATCCGTAACGCGTAACAAAATATAGTGATTTTTGAAACAATTAACCCTACTCTTAAAATAAATACATTTTTAAGAAAAAATAATTTACCATTGCATATTTGGAAATAAAAAAGTTAGTCAAAATAAGTTTAAAATTTGCATATTTGGAAATAAAAAAGTTAGTCAAAATAAGTTTTAAGTTACTTTTAAAATCAACCAAACGTGCTTTGAAGACATGTTTATGTTTTGTGGAGAAAATTAGAAAATACTAGTATACCACTTTCTTGCAGGAAATCCAACCGTAGGCTCTATTATGGTGATGGATTGAAGCGGTGAATAATTTTTGGAGATGATTGGTAGAATAAGATAATCTATTAAGGAATATTGATTGAAAAGGTGAACAGATTTTGAAGATAATCGATTGAGAGAGATAATCGAATCAGGGAGATGGATTGAAGTGATGAACAAATTTTGGAGGAGATGATTTTGTGAGGGAAAAAATTGAAGACGTAGTGACACACAGACGTTTAAGTGTTTTTTTTTTTGTAACGGAGAAAATTTCTTATCAATGAAATCAACGTAGAGCCTATTCCAAATGCTTGAAAAAATAAAAGTTTTTCATATCAAGTAATACTTGATTTTAATATAGAATTATTATCTCTTAATTACCCATTTGGTGCCCTTTGATATCATAAATCGTAGTCAAATTTGTTTAGCTTGTCTATATTTGCCGATAAAATGAATTCATATAACGTGTTTGTTACTCTCAAAGCTTAATAAAGTACATTTATTATTTCAGGAACATTATGTTTATCTGAATTCTTTATATAAAAGCTATTAATCAAAGTGGTCCAATCAAGTGAAGAAGGTGAGCGTACTTTATATGAAAGTTATTGATCATATATTTTTCAATTAACTAAACAACGTTTTCTATTTTGCAAGTGCAAATTAATTTCAACCGTAGCAAAGTATTGTCGCAACATTTATATGCTAGGATATTTATTTTTTCAAGCTCTTAAATGGTACTTCCAAATTAAGGAAATTAGTGTATTTATATATCACCGAGTGGTAAATAGACTTGGGTCCAGTAGATAAAGTTTTAGCCAAGATGTTACATAAGATTTTACAGTAAATATGCTTGCATAATTCCGAATAACTAATTTTTTCACCATATAGCTTCAAACATATTAAAAAATCAAAGATTGAAACTTTTACTACTTCTCTTCAATATAACATTCTTCTTAACCCCAATAGAAACCCCATTTCCTAAATGCAAAAAAAAAAAAATGCATCAAGCATTAATTCTCCAAAAAACAAAGAGATTTATATATAGTTTGGAAGACCACGCAGTTTACAATAGAGACACGTTTGTAGGTAAGAAGGAGCAACTTTGGCCTACTAGAGAGATAGAGAAAGATAATTCCCAGGGTCGTAGCCAAGTCACTTGTTGATGATAGGAGTAAAAAATGACCTCCTCTTGCAAATAGTGACAAAGAAATTTGCGTCTTGAAATAAGATAAAACGAGAATAATTTGTAATTAAACATTCATTTAGGAGCAAATCAACTATAAACTTGTTAAATATATTAATTCACGAATATTATGTCAATCTTCCTAATTTAAATAAAAGGAATTTAATCAAAAATTTCAACATATTGGAAGATTGTAAATTGTATGACAGTCTTCAATGAACTTTGGCCTGAGAATGTTCCCCAATCTCTTGTAGCGAAACACTCACAAAATCCAACCGGCATTAGTTGCATCGAGTATGCACAAAATGAAAGGAACAAGCAAGAGTCTTAAAGGGCATTTGCCTGAAAATGATCCCCAAAAAACACCCTCAAAATCTAGGAGTAAAAGATGTCTCCGGAGAGGAGGAGACCTTTATTGTTTACGTTGAACTATCATCATGTCAATTAAAGAAAAACCTCGTAAAAATTTACAATCAGAGCTCGCAAAATATCTTCGAATTTTCTGTTTCTAGGCCATGGTTTAAGAATTTCTTGATCTAACTACTGATTTGGCCATATATCCACTAAAACTCCCATTCTCACACGTCTTCAATACTGTTTTTCTTGATATCTTGTCCACTAAGAGGTGATGAAATGACTTCTTAGGTTAGGTTTAGCATTGAATTATAAGTTGTAGTAGAGAAAATTGTTTCCATTTCACTTAAAATATTGCCATTCCTTTTATTGTCTTTCGAGTCATTAAAAAAATATGATTGTCAATCGTAAAAAATGATTAGAAGTATATCACTATATCTCTCATGAAGATCATTCCAATATTGTTCCTCTTGCTTCCAACAATCGTGATACTAATCGTGGTTATAACAACCGTGGCTCGAATTGGGATCACAACTATAACAGTCGTCGTTGAATGACCACAACCATAGTCGAGGAAATGGTCACAACACTAATCGCACAACTTTTAACAAATCAGTCTCAGGTAATTCAATGGTTTAGTTCTGGTTCAAATGATATCTTAGTTATATCTCTTTAGTTGCTCATCCAAAAAAAGAAGTTAAATTGACAAGAAAATCCATTTTTATTGAGATCTCAACTTCTAGGAAGCATTTTTATAATTCGAATCCATTTGAAGTAGTTGAAAAAACGTCAGATTCCATTAGATATTTGCACTAGTATGTAAAAAAAGGCAAGGATCACTACAATGATCTTTTTCTTTTATATAAAAGCTATTAATTATCTAAGCTTTTAAATTAATTAGAGAAGGTTCACGTGCTACACTTCAATACTAATTCTAAATTAGAGAAATTCGTTGTATGAATAGGTCAAGTGGACAAAGAAAGATGTTGAGATATTTTACAATAGTTCAAACTCGATATGAACAAACGTAGTTGTTTCAAAATGCGATTTTATGGCAAGTACCTCACTCGAAAAGTTCTTCATCTTCATCTATGATTCTTTTACTTTTTTATTGATATTTTTCTGGTTTTGGCAGATTTGATGTGATTAATGAAAAATAATTGCTATTTGATCCTTGTGTGGAGTTGAATATTTTGATTACTTAAATTAATTGCATAATTTTACCCTAAGTTTGAAACCAATATATTTCTTAAGAAAAATTTCCACTTTAGTACTCGTTGTAACTCGTTTTGTGTGGAAATTGTGATTGTGGCATTTGCTAAGTTTGAACTTAACATTTTTAAATAATACAAAAAATTTAAGTTCTTGTCGCCAGAAAATAAGAGCTATTTTTTTACTACAACAAAAATATGTGTAAAAGAAATAAAGACTAAATTAGATGAGGTTGCAGAGAGAGTTGAAATTTGGAGAAAGTTGGAGGATACGAGTTATCTTCTTAAACAATATTTTGGATTTAAATTCGATCATGTCCTAGACTTTGAAGTTAATCTTAACAAATGTAGTGCTTGTTTGTTTAAGTTTAAATTATAATTTAAGTTGATCAAAATATTTTTTTTTTGTCCATGCATTTCATAGGATCCACAACTTATTACTCACTTATTAATCACACATTTTATAGGACCCACAATTTATAAATAGTTAAAAAATATTTCAATACTATCAAACATGCGCTTAACAAATTGACCCATGACTTAGCCAACTGTGATGAGAAGTTCTTGAAAGATCAACTGGTTGTGGTTGTGGTTGTGGTTTTGTTAAATTCAATTGACGATGAGTACAAACGAATGAAAAATGCAATTGAATATAGAAAAGATACCATAATTACTTAATTACAGATATAAAATAATAATAATAATAATAAGTGACCATAAGGAACTTGATTTCAAAGGTGGGGATAAAGAAGTAGTTTCTGGTCACACTCTCATGGTTAAGTCTAAGAATAACTTCAAGAATGGAAGTTCCAATAAAAGGATTGGAATAAAAATAAAGGAAAGTTTAAAATTAAGACTAAATGAAGTGCTGAGGGAAAAAAATGTGTTTTTATTTACAAAAGAAGGTCGCATTGTAAGAATTGTTCTAGAAGACAAATTGATTTAAAGAAGAAGAGTATATTTATCAGTGTTTATAAATATTTATTAGCTGATCAAATATTATTTTTATTTACACATTCTGTAAGATTTACTGTTTATAATCTACAAAAATATTTACTATACATACTCTAAATCAAAAGTTGAAGGGGGTACAGTCCATGCCTATAATGAGTGGTTAATAATAAAGAGTATGTAGTCATTTGCAGCTAGACTGGTCAAAATTGACTCTAATTGCACTTTCCACATATATCCATATAATTATTAAGTTATTGATTGGGAGCTAATTGTGTCGGCTCAACAGCTTGAATGGGTAGATTGGTCTCTAAGCTGTTAAATGGGTACTGAGTGAGCTGTGTGCCGTTCTGAGTAAAAGCATGTTTGGTAAAATTTAATTGTTTTATAATTGGTCAAATCAAACATACTTATTGTTGTCAAATTTCGTAGGATTTATAATTTTTTATCTACTTATTATTTACATATTATATATGATTTACTACTTATAAGTACTTAAAAACGTAACAGACAAGCGTTAAGTTAATTGCGCGACGGGGCCTCATTCACCTATTATTACAACTTATAGTAATGTTTTCCTATTTACCAAATTCTCCCCTAATAAATATAGTAAAATTATAATATAGCTCTTAAAGTTATAAAATTCCACTGGAGCCTCCAAAACTTTAGTTTTCTTTTCTATTGTGTCCTTTCTTTCTTACGTGTACACCCTTCGCCTGTCAAAAATTCGTTTCTTCCTCTAGAAGATTCTGAAATACTTTCTAAAAGTTACAAGCTCTAACTTCTAGCTCTTACTGTCATTTTATTTTTCCCTTATCCTATTTTCATTTTCTGCACTTCAGAAAAAACCCCACTTTTTCATACAAAATTCTAAAATATAATTCCAAATTTGCGGGCTGTCACCGCATAAGATCAAACTGAACATTGGATTAATCTTGCGCGTAGGGCAATTCTTGAAGAGTAAATTTTTGAGGCGCATACAAAATAATTGAGAAAAGCTATAAACCAATGAAAGATAGAGTGGTGATCTCCTATCAATCCAATTCACCAACTGCTGAAGTGGAAGCTGAGTTACGTATTAAAGTGGAAAGCTGGATAAACAAAAATCAAATGGATCCATATTTTGTCTCACACACGTGAACTCCCTTTACCCCAAAAAACTCTCGTTTCTTATTTTCTCATTTTAAATGGATTCGTGGTTTCATCTTGCCAGCGACCTTTGAACTCCCATTTTCGTCCAACTTCTCACCGGCAGACAAAGTCCAAACGTGCACAAGCCTCACTGCTCGGTACCACATCACAAGCAAGCAAGAGCTTAAAGCCATTGAACAAAATCAACGACCAAAGCAGTAAATCAACGAACAAAATCAATGAACAAAATCAATGACCAATTATTTACAACAATTGAGATATAAAGGTCAATCACAAAAATCCCATTGAGATAATAGTAATCAAAACAATATGTACACAAAACATTATATAATCATTGAGATACAAAATTAGGGACAAAACAATTTCAAAAAAACACTATCCATCGGTTTTTCGCGGCGGTGGAAAAGACAAATTTTCAAATTTCAGCAACCTCGTGTTCGCGCCGATAAGAGGTGGGCTTGTTCTGCGGTGGCAGGCAAAAAATTAGGAGATTTCAACTACCTCTACTTCCAAAGAATTACATTTCAGCTCAAAAATCCCAAATTTCAGTCCGAATCGCACCGGTGGCAAACAAAAGTTTCAGAAAACAGAAAAAAAATTAGGAGATTTTAGCTACCTCTACTTCGCGCCGGTCAAATAACAGAAACAGAGCGGAAATTTCAAATTTTGGCTTCAAGGACCTTGTCCGTCGGTGAGAAGTTGGACGAAAATTGAAGCTCAAAGTTCACCGACAAGATGGAAACCATTGAATGACGGAAATGGAGAAATAAGAAACGAGGGTTTTTGGGGCCAAAGGAGTTTACGTGTGTGAGACATAATATGGATCCATTTGATTTTCTTTTTGTTCAGCTTTCCACTTAAGCACGTGGCTCAGCTTCCACTTCAGTAGTTGGTGAATCTTATCCTGTCCATCACGGGCATGAGATCACCACTCATGAAATATATAAAATGGTAATTTTTGACTTTTTAATAATGACTTTTTTCATTTTGAACTAAACAATATATTAATAAATCGGATAACTATTATCAGATAATTTTTATCCACAAGCCAAACGGATCCTAAGGCTCGTGCCATTTCTATTGTGAGTGATAAGTGGTGGTGAATGATGGTCGAGTTGGGCATAGACTCTTTTGAGGGTTTTTTCATTGAAGGTTGAAGATTAACTTTTTATTTATTTATTTATTATTTTTTGTATTATTTTTTAATTTATGTTTAGTAGAATTTAAAAGTAGTTTTTAAAGAGATTTTATAAAAAGTTGGTTGAAATATGTAGTTAAAAAGTTAATAAAAATTGTGTATCCCATAAAACATGTGCTTGAAATAAGTTTGAAATTTTTTTTATTATAAAAAACTGTCAATAATGCTCTAAATTTAAAAGCAAATTTATCATTATGTACAAATTTAAAACCCTAGATATTAATTATCATCGAGTAGATGTGTTAATATATGAAAGGTCGGAACATTATTATAAAGATTAGAAACAATGAAAATGCATTTTACAAATATTCTAATAACATAAAATTCAATAGACATGAAAAATTAGGAAGCAAGTAAGACGAGCAAAGTACATACAATTCAATATACAAAAATAAAATGTAAAAAATGATATTTTTAGAAAGAGTAAAATTAAGTGCATGTTTGAGAGTGTTTAAAAAGACCTATAAATTGGTTAAAGATATTTTTAGAAAGAATAAATTAAGTGCATGTTCGATAGTGTCTTATTTTATAAGTTGTTAAAAATTATCTTTATTCAAACATTCTATACGATTTACAAATTTTATCTATTTTTTATTGATATATTCCATAGAAACAACTGATTATGATTTACAAAAACTTCACATACAATCACTAAAAATATAAATTCCCATACTCTTGGTCTTGGGTGGATAATATATATAATGAAATAATATCTCATTATCTACACCTTATATTATATATTTAGTAACTTAAAAAATAAAATTTAAATAAAATTATATTATTATTATTATTACCGCCGACGAGCCAAAATTAACAAAATACCCGTAACCCATTTCTTTTAAATCGGTACATATTCCTCCAAATAACGCACGCACTCCACCGCTTGAATCCTTGATGCAAATGAAATCTTCAATCCATCATTAGCTCACGTAGTGATTCTATCGGATTTCTACCGTTAATTCGATTCTATTTCCCTTTGGTTCGGGTGTTTTTATCGCGCTTTCAGCTTTGCCCTCTTTTTGATTTCATGTGAGTTGGTGAATTTTTGAATTGATTTTTTTAAAATAAATTTAGTTGTGAATTTGAATTAGGTTTAGTTCTGATTAGAACCTGTCTTGTGGGTTATTAAATTCAACCCCTAATTTAATTTCCCCAATATGATGAAACCCTAAATGGTCCATTTATTTTTGACGGGATCAAAACTCTACATGCGATTTTAGCCTGGAAAAATTGGATTTTTGTGTAATTGTAGTCTAAATATGTGTTTACAAAAGTGATCAGGGCTGTGGGGAAATTAACTATTCTGAGAAATTTGGTTTTCGTGTTTTGTTTAATGTGGGTGAGTAGAAAGCTTGGATTTTGGTAAAGAGTTTCACCTTCTTGTTTTTATAACTAAATGCTTCTTGGTCTGCTTAAGAAGGGAGTCGAATGAAAGCTGCTAAGTTTGAAAATCTGTTTCTTGTTATATCTTTTGTTGCTTTCTCTATTGAGCACTTCCTTCAACTAACAGTTGACCACTCAGTAATTTTCAAGAAAACACATTGATAGAAGTTTAGTATAATTGTATTTGGACGCTAATCAAATAAAAAATAATTTGCTGCATGATTGTTTGGGCCATCAATATTTGCAACTGTTGCACGGGTCTTCTGTTGAACATTTTATATAAGGTGCACTCGACTATGGTGAAGCTTGTTATTACCATGATCATTTTAACATGGCAATTAGGTGATATTGATTTTTATTGTTATTTTTTTTTTTTTTATGCTCATTTAATGTTTCTTATGGTTGAGTTCTGATTGCCAATTCTTGGTTTACAAAAAGCTTCTCTAGTTATGCAGACTATTTGGTGGCAGCTTAAATTTTTTTTGAAGCCACCGATGATTTGTATGTGACTTGACAATGTGTGATAACGATGCTTGGCTGAAAATATTCTAGTTGATATCTATGGTTATGGGACTCAATTTAAAGTGAATTACATGTTCGCATATTTGAAAAAGATGGATAGATACCCCCCATCCAAAAATGTCACTATAACAAGGAGATCCAGGGAAAGAATCCGATGTGAAAGTAAGAAGAGAAATAAAAGAAATAGCTTTTACGCTGTCCACTGGTTGTTCTATTCCATTAAAAACCCACTAGTTAATTTATTTCAAACCCCTCCCCCGTGTAAATTTACTCAAAATAGTGGTTGTATGTATCCTGGATCTCTCATTTCATTTGTTTAAAAAGGCTTAATCGGTAGCGAGACGTTTTTCCTCTTGTGAGGCGCTTTGAGGCGTAAGCCTCAAGATAGACTAATAAATAATTCAAAAGAATATAAAAGTACAAAAATATGCTCATAATAAATCTTACAACTACACCATCTTAAAAAAATTATAATAAAACAAATTAACAATATTAAAAATTTAGCTTGCAAACAAACATAAAAATAAATCAATAAAAGAAAATAAAATATCCCAAAAAGCTAAGACTAATAATAGGATGTCCTCAAAATGCAAGACAAATATATTAGTCGTATTGAGGCTTAGTCTTGAGGCGTAAGCCTCACAAATAGCACTTAAGGGGCAGGATTCTAAGCGTTTATCAAAGCCTAAAGTGAGGTGGGATTTGAGGCCTCAAATAGTTTTTTAAAACAATGCTCCTTTCTTCACCTTTAGCAAATGTACCGGATATCTTCTAAAATCACGCTAATAGGAGAGGTCACATTATTTTGCTGACAACAACACAGTAATAAATGGTTTTTGCTTTACATGTCCTTGTATGGGAAACAAGAATTATATCAACATAAAGCTTGTTACTCGTTAGTAACTCCATTAAGATCATGGAAGCCTGTCAAGCATCTGAAGACAAAAAATGTATCCTTTACGGGAAAATGAATTTTCTAATCTGTTTACTGGAAAGGTAGGCTGCAAGTTTTTTGGGGAATCTGTTGAATTTGATTTTATTGATTAAGCATGTAATTAAAACATATCCCGTAAAGATATATTTGGTATTAAACTAGTAATAGAAGATTTTTTGAGGTTTTCCACAAAGACATCTATTATGTTACTGAAAATCATTTTACTAGCTTCACTCAATGTGCTGAAATATTTTGCGATCTTATCTGAAACCGTCACGTGATTCTGAATTGTTAATTTCTTTCGGGATCTTCTTTTTGATGGAAATTAGGTAATTTGATCGAGACGTACTTAGCTATTTTAATTAGCATTTTGAAAAAATAATATTGGTGTAATGTTTCTGAATCTGTGCTGTTAATTTCTTGTGGAATCTTTGATTTGATGAAAATTAGGTAATTTTGATTGAGACAAGCTTAACTATTTTAGTAAGCCTGTGGGAAATTACATGTTTTGTTCATTGAGTCATGTATGCCTCTCTTCCATGGGGAAGAGGCTGCCCAGGCTATTATATTTGCAAAATTTGCAGAATGTATCTTTGAAAGTGATTGCTTTTGTCATTTCTTTTTCTTAGGCAGGTACAGTGTGGGTGTTTTTATGCATGGGACGTGACTGAGGAGGGATGCTTGTTATCTAGATCGTCGAACCTTATAGTTCATGTTATGAGTAAACAACGCATGTTATGAGTAAACACGTTGTTTAGTGTACAGTAAAGATGAATTTGCAGACACAGCTTTCAGGGCAGATCTCAGGACAGGTACCAAACCAAGCCGGTACTTCGTTGTCTGGGCTACCGCAGCAAAAAGGAAATCCCTTGCCTGGACATATGCAAAATCCTGGTGTCAATCGTAGTGTTATGAATATGGATCCTGAATATGTGAAAGCACGGAGATTTATGACAGAAAGGATGTAAGCCTTTTATGTCCTTCAGATATATGCTTTTTATTGTTGTTGTAGTGATTTTTTCTTTTCCTCAATTGGATGGTGTGCATGGTGGGGATTGATGGTTCATGTTATGAGTTAATAATATCTTTATCTGCTTGGCATTAAGTCTTTGTGGTGCTACATGCGGTGTAGCCTCAGACCTTATTAAATGTGAACGTGTCATATTGGTGCTCTATTCCCGAAATTTCTGTAAACTAATCAAAGTGCATTATGACTACTATATTAGCAATGCTCATGATTCTGAGCTTTGCTTCTAAAATTCAATAAGCAATACCTGTTCTCTTAGCTGGCCCGCGTCTCTCTCTCACACACACACGCAACTCTCCCTGTGTTCCCCCCCCCACCCCCACCCCCACCCCCACCCTAAACGGATCCATAACGTACAGTTGTTTAATAATAGAATTTGCTTTAAAGTTATTTGCATCTGAATGCGCGCTATTGAATTTTTTATAGTCACCACTTACCATAGAAACAAGTTGTCTTGTTTAACTTTTCTTCTATTAGGGTTGGCCACCTTTTCTGGATTATAAGTAATATTTGACCACGAGTAACATGTTTTAAGTTTAGCTTGTGGATTATGGTTGGTGTTCTGGCATAGTGAAAGTCAGTAACCTCTGCTGCCTTGTGCTGGCATAAATAAATAGACTGTACAAGATCTTGAGATGATAAATGTTGCGAATACAAATTCCTAATAGATTTTTTCAGCAGATGTTTGAGCTGGAAATTTTCATATACCATCTCTTGTTACAGTTTGCTGTATGTTATGCTAAGTTGATTGCAAAAATTCTCGTAAGGGTTTGTTGGTGCAGGTTTTGCGGATATTGTTTTTTTTTTTTTTTTCTGTATTACACTTGTCACAAACATTATCTGCTTGTCTGGTCCTCAATGAACATTTTCATTGAGTTCTATCTCTTCTATCCCCCTTTTGTAGTGGTGGTGTCGCATAAAATTATTGTTGCAACTGCTTCCTAAATATATGGGTGCTCTATGAGAAGCACGGACACCAACATGAGACCACACGACACGGACATGTTAACACGTAATTTTTCAAAATACAAGGCCAGGACATGTCAATATAAATTCTCTAAAAATCTACATTTATATGTTATATCTTTGTTTTTGTGCTGCTTTTATTTTTCAATCAAATCAACACTTGTTTAAGAGTGAAATCTTTTAGATTGGAAGAGTGTTCTATGTTGTATTAAGATAGCTTTGGGATTAAACTATATATTATTTTGTTAATGTTATATTCTAAAATTTACAAAATGGAGCTTTGTGTGTCCTTGATGTGTCAAGATGTTCCTTGTGTGTTAGAACTAGGTAGAACATGGACAATATAAGACGGTGTGCTGGACATGTGTCTGAGGTGTGTCCCTTAAGTGTTGGAAGTTTCAAAAATATATAAAAAGTAGGACATGCCACATGGAGTGTTGGAGATGTGTCCTAGAGTGTCTGAGAAGTTTCGGTGTCCAACATGGACGAGCACCTCAGTAGGAGTGTTATGTGCTTCGTAGGGTGCTCTTGTGTCAGGGTTTGGATGCACAATTGAGTGCTGATGAAAATTTCTCTCTTATTGTGCAGCTATGAATTTCTCATGCAGCGTCGACAACAATCTCTTGAGGCTCCCCCTAAGAAACTATTGGATATAGTAAGACGCTTAGAGGAGGGTCTATTCAAGACTGCTACAACCAAGGTTCGTTACAGTTTCACTTTGTTTCTTGTGTGATTTTACTTATGACTTCCGTTTCCCTATAATTTTGGACAGCAAACCTCTAAAGGGGCCATTGAAACATCAATTAGAGCTTCTTAGTTTTATGAAATAATTAATTGCTAATCGTGTAAGTATGTTTTCTTTTTTTGCATTTTCAGGAGGAGTATGTAAACCTGGCAACCTTGGAAAGTCGTTTACATCTGCTGATTAGACGGATGAGTAACCAAAACCAGCAATTTTCACATGCTAATACTTCCTCTTCCATTGGTCCAATGATTCCGACTCCTGGATTGCCTCAAACGGGGAACACAATCCCGACAAGAACATCGTCTGTCGATAGTTCTAATGTTGCTAACAATGGTAATACAAAAGCATCCCCCACTGTCAATTCTGGAATCTTCTTGCCAACTTATAAAGGGCCCTCCGGGAGTGTGCATGATGGTTCTTTTGTTCATCTAATGCTTCTTTATTTTCTAATTTCTTTGGGAATGAGTAAAGCTATAAAGTCACCTTTTCTAATTCCTGTCTCACAAGATATTTATTTGCAGGTGCTTTGTCTAGTGGATATCAACAGTCGTCTTCTGGTTTCTCAATCAGTTCTGGAGGAAATAGCATGTTGACATCCATGGGTGTACAGAGAATGACCAGCCAAATGATCCCCACGCCTGGATTTAGTAATCCTAGTAATGATATCAATAATAATGCTAATAATCAGTCTTTCATGAACCCAGAGTCATCTAATGTTGGTGCATTTCCAGCTGTTGAATCTACAATTGTATCACAGCCAGTGCAGCAAAAGCAGCACGTTGGTGGTCAAAATAGTCGTATGTTGCATAATATTGGTGGTCATATGGGTGGTGGAATTAGGTCTACCTTGCAGCAAACATCCTATGGATTATCGAATGGGTCCTTAAATGGTGGGCTAGGGATGATTGCAAACAATATACCACCAACGATCGGTCTGGGAACTTCAGAGGGCTATTTAACAGGAACTATGCATGGAAACTCCCCAAAACCCTCGCACCCACATTTTGATCAACATCAAAGACCAGTAATGCAGGGTACTCTCTCTCTCTCAAGATGTTTTCCCATACAGTTTGATATGTCATGTTCTGGGGAAACGTGTAAAACATCTTTATGTTGCCTTTTACTTGCATCCTTACTGTAAATAGGCCACTTGCAGGTGACAGATATGAGATTGGTTCTTCCGATGCTTCGGGCTCTGGAAACTTGCATGTTCCTGTAGAGTCAATGATGAACGATCAGAACTTTAATGCAGTATCCTTGCAGTCCATGCCCAATGCAAACCCTCCTATGATGGCCAATCAGTCAAATATGCATGCAACTCAACAGGTGATTAGGATGAAGCCTCATTCAACTGATCAATCAGAAAAGATGAACATTCAATCCCATTATTCGGGAAGAGAGAATCTTGTACAATCTCATCAACCTCAACAATTTCAAAAGCCTCTTCAATTTCAGCGCCAGCAACTTGGTCAACATCAACTCCAACAAAAGCAGCAAAGTCAAGACCACCAGCTTTTGTTAAAGAATGATGCCTTTTCTCAGTCTCAGCTGCCATCTGAGATAGGTTCTAAAGTAAAGTCCGAGCCTGGAACAGAGCAACATGATGAAGATCTGCACTCACAAGTCCCCGAGCAATTCCAATTTGCTGATATGCAGAATCAGTTTCCGCACAACACTATAGAAGACCATTCTAGAAGTTCTCAGTTTCTTTCACATCCATCTTACCCACACGATGTCAGTTCATCTATGGCTCAAACTTCAGAGCATATGCAACAATTTTCGCATCCGCATCAATTTGCTCCTAATTCTAAAAGTGATTTTAAAGGTTTTTCTGGTAGTGTGCAATTAGATTCAGCCTCATCACTGCATGGTCAGTGGAATCCCAAGACTCATGATGGGTCTCATATAGCAGGGAAATTCCTTCATGATCAAACTGTGCCAGAGGAATTTCGTCAGAGAATAACTGGGCACAATGTAGCTGAGCGAAATAATCTATCCTCAGAGGAATCAATGATTGTTCAACTCGACGCTACTAAGTCCGCAGAGCCTACAAATGTGAGTGGGACTGGGTGCAGATCTAGTAACCTTAATCGTGAACAGCAGTTCAAGAACCAACAGAGATGGCTGTTGTTTTTGAGGCATGCTCGTCGATGTCCCGCTCCAGAAGGGAAATGTCCAGATCCTAATTGCATAAATGTTCAAAAACTGTTGAGGCATATGGAACAATGCAGTGTATTTCAATGTCCGTATCCTCGCTGTCGTGCTACAAGAGTTCTAATTGACCATCACAGGCGTTGTAGGGATGCTAGTTGCCCCGTTTGCATTCCTGTAAAGAATTTTGTGCAGTCACAACTGAAGGCATTTGGTCGTTCTGATTCGGGTTCTGGTCTGCCAAGTTCAGTCAATGGATCTTGCAAGTCCTATAATACTACTGAAATTATTGGTATGTCGACTCTCAAGATGAGTGCAGCTATAGCCGGATATCCAGAAGATTTACACCCTAATATTAAACGCTTAAAAATTGAACAAGCCTCCCAACCTCTTGTGTCTGAAAGTGAGAGTTCTGTTGTACCAGTTCCTAGCATAAATGAACACCATTCTCTCCAGGATGCACATCATACTGAACAGCATGGTAATCCCTGTGTGACAATGGAACCTGAAGTTCCGGAAGTACAGATGGAAATTCCTGTTAATATTGAACAAGGACGTTCCAAGAGTATTGAGATGAAAAATGAAAATTTGGATTATACCCAACTCCAGAGTACTGATGGCTCTCCTATCAAATCGAAGAATTCTGTTGTCTTGACGGTGCAGAAGGGCATTAAGATCGAGAAGGAATTGGACCAGGGTAAAAAGGAAAATACGTCTCTGCCTTCAGAAAATGCATCCAAGTCTGGGAAGCCAAATATAAAGGGAGTGTCCCTGACAGAATTGTTCACTCCTGAGCAAGTCCGGGAGCACATTATGGGTCTTCGAAAGTGGGTTGGCCAGGTCAGTCTGTAGACCGTTATACAATGCTTTTGTTACTTTGTTATGGGGGGTGAGTGGGGGTGCAGATGTTATAAGTTATATCATTATTTCAGCACCATTAAGTTGCTGGCCTAATTGCTGAATTTCAGAAACTGCAGAAATTATGTAGCTGTATATTAAATCTGACTCAAGGATTGCAAGAATATTCAACCTACATAACTATTAAATTCTTTCTTCTGTTTCACGTCTCAAAATATATTAGATAGCAATTTTATAATATCATCTAAGTAATGTAGCATTTGTATTGGCAAGGAGGCTTAGTTTCATTTTGCGGGGAGGGGAGGGAGGAGAGCATAATTTGTTTCCGTCAGTAGCACTTTCTAGATTCAATCCTACTCAATTCATGTTTTCTTTTACAGAGCAAAGCAAAAGCAGAAAAGAATCAAGCAATGGAGCGTTCAATGAGTGAAAATTCTTGCCAGTTGTGTGCAGTTGAGAAGCTTACCTTTGAACCACCGCCTATATATTGTACACCTTGTGGTGCTCGCATAAAAAGAAATGCAATGTATTATACCATTGGAGCTGGAGATACTCGCCATTGCTTCTGCATTCCATGTTACAATGAGGCTCGTGGGGACACCATCATGGCTGATAGATCTACTATTCCAAAGGCAAGGTTGGAGAAGAAGAAAAATGATGAAGAAACTGAAGAATGGGTATGTTATTTCTGCTTATTATAATATTTTTTTAACCATGAAAATGGTCCCTTGAGATACTAAGTATTTCTGCTTTGTGCAGTGGGTTCAATGTGATAAGTGCGAAGCATGGCAACATCAAATATGTGCATTATTTAATGGCAGAAGGAATGATGGTGGACAAGCTGAGTATACATGTCCAAATTGTTATTTAGCAGAAGTGGAAAGAGGAGAACGTATGCCATTACCACAGAGTGCTGTTCTTGGAGCGAAAGATTTGCCTAGAACAATTTTGAGTGATCACATTGAGCAGCGATTGTTTAGACGGTTGAAGCAAGAAAGACAGGAGAGGGCAAGGGCTCAAGGACGAAATTATGATGAGGTGATTCCGTTGACTTGCTATATGAGAATGTGTAGAATTAGTAGATGCTTTTATTATATTTGAATTGAAATAGTTTGTATTTCAAGAAATGTACGTTCCATGTTTGATGATGAATGTTTTAAATTTGTTATCTGGGTTATCCTATTCTAGAGATTCTTAAGGAGTTGAAATCAGCATACATTGAATACTATTTTAATAAGTACAAATGTTTATGTTGTAGTTCTGAAATAAATAAGGGCTCCTAAAGAAAATTTTGCTGTAATAAGTAATAGATTTTGAATTTTAGTCACTTGCATTATTTATGGAGAATATCAGGTGAGTAAATTCTATTGGAACTGGAACTCCAGAGACTAGCCATTCTTCGTTTTGTAATAAGTTGTTATGGAGAGTCATAATATTCTGTTATGTTTTATGAATAAGCCGTCACGGAGAGTTGTAATATTATTATGCTGTCTTTCTTGATTGCTTTTTGAAATGAATTTTGGATCCCATTTCCTGTTTTACAATTGATATCAGTCTTCAAGAACACGAGAACCTCATATATTTCCTTCTTTGGCATTTGGCAAATCTTCTTCATTTTCTTTTCTTATTTTTTGGCCCTGGGGGTTGTCTTTGTGTGCGTACTTGTGTATGAAATCACATTGAAGTTCTGACATATTGCATTCCAATGGTGTCAACATTTAATTTTTGTTTTTCTATTTGCTATTCCCCTACTACCTTTTTATTTCGTATTTTTTCCAGTTTTGTGATCACTATTACATTGATTTTGCCAGGTTCCTGGAGCAGAAGCACTTGTTGTAAGAGTTGTATCATCAGTGGATAAGAAGTTGGAAGTCAAACAGAGGTTTCTTGAAATATTTCAAGAGGAAAACTATCCATCGGAGTTTCTATATAAATCTAAGGTATTCTGAAGAGAAAAATTTTAACCTTCCGAGTTGCCATATAAATCTAGGGTATGCTGAAGACAATTTATATGGAAGTTGCATATGAGACCTCTAGATTAAACAACATAACTCTGTGATTTCAAGTTCCTGGTTTTAAATTCATCTATATTTATTTTAATACACATCATTTTGAAAGAATTTAAAATAACATAAACAATTTAAATAACTTCACTTTTCACTACTGCCTCCATCCTTGACTGGATGTTCCTATTTCCTTTGGTATCCTTCAGAAAATGAGAACAAGATGTGATTGACTTTTGTCCGTTAGTTTTTCAGGATAAAATGCAATGTCGCAGCAAGTACCCTCTTTTGTTGACTTTCACCTAAAAACTTCATGTCAACATAAACCACCATCTTCACTTATAGCCAGAGGAGTATTTTCCTTCAGTTCTGGCTGTTATAATTATTATTAAAAGAGAACTATAATGGTAGTGGAAGAATTTCGAGTGACTAAAACATATGATTATATGTTGAAGAATGAAGAAGAGACCCTAAGAGGAATGGAGAAGAAACCTCATTTTTCTTTGACATCAATTACAATGAGAATACAATGAATTTATAGGAGAAGAATGACCTCTTGATTCTAAAGCTAGCAAGTCAATCAATTCCTAAAACTAGTATACCAAAATGAAACCTGAACTAATATAGAATACAATCAAAGATTAAGCTAGAAATTAGGGATTTAGAATTGGAATTCCACATGTCATTTTTGGAAGTCCATTAAACCTGATGCCAATCATCTGTTTAAGTATTGCCTGAACTTCCAGCGTGATGTAATTTTATGTAAATTGATGGATGCTGACCTCTAGCCTTCAATGTTATATCCATCGGACGTGGTTGTGGAAATTCAAATTGAAATACTTCACTGCACACTAGGAAGATTTTGTATTTTTCTTTAATTATATCAAGTGTCATGGAGAACTAGTCTTTGATAAGATTAAATTTCTTTAATTTGCTCTGGAAATGTCATCAATGAACTTTTTGAACTATGAACTAAAAGTTGCATCTTCCAGGTGGTATTATTATTTCAGAAAATTGAAGGCGTTGAAGTATGCCTTTTTGGAATGTATGTTCAAGAATTTGGATCAGAATGTCAGCAGCCAAATCATCGCCGAGTTTATCTCTCATATCTAGATTCTGTGAAGTATTTCAGGCCTGACATCAAAACAGTCACAGGAGAGGCTCTTCGGACATTTGTGTACCATGAAATTTTGGCAAGTTACTTCTCCGTTTCCTTTTATGCTTCCTTTTTTTGTGCTTGATCCATGCAGGCAAAAAATACGGTTACCACTCCTGAATGATATATTTATTCTCTATCCAGATTGGATATTTAGAATATTGCAAATTGCGTGGTTTCACAAGCTGCTATATATGGGCTTGTCCTCCGTTAAAGGGTGAAGATTACATTTTATATTGCCATCCAGAAATTCAAAAGACACCGAAATCTGATAAACTCAGGGAGTGGTAAGAAAGATAGCCTTCTAATTTGATACGCATTGTATTTATTTTTTGCTAAAGCTTTTCGTTATTGACATGGATGTTTATCTTCAATTTCAGGTACTTATCCATGTTAAGAAAAGCTGTGAAGGAAAATATTGTAGCTGATCTTACTAATTTATATGACCATTTCTTTGTTTCTACTGACGAATGTAAAGCTAAGGTGACTGCAGCACGCTTGCCATACTTTGATGGAGATTACTGGCCTGGTGCTGCAGAGGACATGATCTATCAACTACAACAAGAGGAGGATGGGAGGAAACAGCATAAGAAGGGATCTATGAAAAGAACTATGACAAAAAGAGCTTTAAAGGCATCTGGTCAAACTGATCTTTCTGGCAATGCGTCGAGGGACCTCCTGTTAATGCATAAAGTATTTTATTGCCCCTTTGTTTACATTGCTCTTTTGTGTGTTTAAATTTCTCTAGAGGTCTTTTTATTTTGAACACCTATAGTATTTTTAAACGAAACATTACAGGCTCTTAAAAATAGTCATGTTTATTTGCTTATAGTTATTTATGTTTTCTTTACTTCCTAATTGTTTTTGTGGATTTTCCTTTCTCATTTTGACTGATGATTTATGTTTTGATTCTTTTTTAATCATCTGCCCGAGCTCTTATTTTGTGGATTTCCCCCCAGCATTTATTATTAAACTAGAAAACGTTGCTGGCACATCTTTTCTTGGTTCTTATGAACTTTTTCGGTTTTTTTAGCTTGGTGAGACGATTTCTCCGATGAAGGAGGACTTTATCATGGTTCACTTGCAACGTGCATGCTCACACTGCTGCATTTTAATGGTATCTGGAAATTGTTGGGTTTGTAAACAGTGCAAAAATTTTCAGCTTTGCGACAAGTAAGGATTCTGCTGACTTTTGACTTGTTACATAATTACTTTTTCTTGTTTTTCTCTTTCCTGTATATTTGCTTTCTAGAGCTATCAAATTTCTATGTGCCTAGAATAGACATTTACAAAAATTGCTACAGTAAATCTGAGCCAAAGATTGCCATGGGGAAGTTTATCAGTCTTTTTCCCTTCTCCCTTATTAACACGACCCCTTTCCCCCTTCCTTCCTCAACCTCCCTCCTGGTCAGGTAAGGGAGGCAGAGGTAAACTCAGGAAACAGATATTAGATACATATTGAAAATAGAATATCTGGCTTGAACTATCTGTGCTTGTGATATTTATTTCTTGTATCTTTGAGAAGTTATACGGTCCGTCATTGGTTCCGTGTCTTGTTAGATGCTCTGGAGAACACTCAATGAACTACTGTTCTGTCATCGTGGAGCTAAGTTCCTGTGAGAAAGAGGAAATGGAGTTTAAGAAGAATTTGTAAAGCTAGATTAAATCATTGATGTTGGCCAAAAAACTTGACATTCAAAGTCGGTTGTTTTCTGCAAAATGAAACCAATAGTATGTATAAATTGAGAGCATCTTATTTGTCATTCATTCAGTGGATTTCTTAATTACTGTTGTTTCCATGGTTAGTGGTACATGAATTATTATTATTATTATTTTTTCCATATTAACAGTTCCCATCCTGTGATACCAAATTGATAATGAGCTTAATAATGAGTTTCTTTTTTATTAAGTTTCAATGGATATTTATACAAGTAGTATCCTGTCTAAGAAGGGAAACTAAATAATTATTTCCATAATACTTCTAGGCAAACAAGGAATGCTAATACAACTATAATTCTAACTTAAACTCTCTTTTTTCTGAAATCGCCTTTCCACTCAAGTACAATATCTAAATTATTTCCTTGTTCATGAATACTCTGAGAAAATTCTGATTTTTATCCTGGGCAAATAGAATCATGTTCCTTATCATCCGCACTTGTATGAAAATGAGTGAAGTCCATGAGTACTAACTGGTTGCAAAATCGATGTAGTATAATTGCTTTATTTAACAATTGCACTCCTTAATCTCTTGGCTTTCTCCAGGTGCTATGAATCTGAGCAAAAACTGGAGGACCGAGATAGACATCCTACCAATCAAAAGGACAAGCATGTACTTTATTTGGTAAGTTCTGTAGGGTTACACTTTTTTGCCCAAGTGGTTTTAATCATACTTCAATTTTCTCCGTGTTCTACATGGATTAGTCTTAGTATTGAGAAGTTGAAAAACCTGCAGGTAGAAATCTCTGATGTCCCCATTGATACCAAAGATAAAGATGAAATTCTTGAGAGTGAATTCTTTGATACCAGACAGGCATTTCTTAGCCTTTGTCAAGGAAACCATTATCAATATGATACCCTGCGTCGTGCTAAGCATTCCTCAATGATGGTCCTCTACCATCTTCACAATCCCACTGCCCCAGCATTTGTAACGACGTGTAATGTATGTCAGCATGATATAGAAGCCGGTCAAGGTTGGCGCTGCGAGACGTGCCCAGATTATGATATATGCAATGCTTGTTATCAAAAAGAGGGTGGGATTAGCCATCCTCATAAGTTAACTAATCAATTATCCAATGAACGTGATGCACAAAATAAAGAAGCAAGGCAATTTCGAGTTCAGCAGGTGCGTTGTTCTTTTCTTTCTTTTCATGTTTGTTTCACATCATTCTGCTTCTTTTACGTCCTTACCATTAATCTGTTTGTTCGTGGGATATTCATCATGTTTTGCTCTTTCATTGTGTTATACACCTCTTTGCCTGAAATGCACTTTGGGCAAATACACACACACACACACACACACGAGTGAACATTTAAAAGTCCAAGGCTGACTCATCCACCAGAGATATAGGTTACTCCGAGCGCTTGAACAATCATGCATTCCAAAAGAGATGTTCATTTACATTGAAAGTCTCATACATGATGATCTGTCACACTGTCATTTCTGATTGTAGATAAGTGTTGCATAGTAACTTTGGAAACTCCAACTTCTTGACACGGATGTCTATTTTGCTTTGCAGCTTAGGAAAATGCTTGATCTCTTGGTGCATGCTTCTCAGTGTCGTTCTTTAAATTGCCAATATCCAAACTGTCGCAAAGTGAAGGCACTTTTCCGCCATGGTATGCATTGCAAAATACGTGCTTCTGGTGGTTGTGGTCTCTGTAAGAAAATGTGGTATCTTCTTCAGCTTCATTCTCGAGCCTGCAAAGAATCCCAATGCAGTGTTCCGCGCTGCAGGTCTGTTTACCTCTCTATTTTCATCCTTAAGAATATGAAATTTCCCCTCTTCCCTCTGTTACTTTAGTGGAATGCTAGTTTTGTGCTAGAAATCATATGTATTTGTGTACAATATTTTGATGCAGAGATTTGAATGAGCACCTGAGAAGGCTTCAACAGCAGTCTGATTCCCGGCGAAGGGCAGCTGTGATGGAAATGATGAGGCAGCGTGCTGCAGAGGTTGCCGGGAATTCTGGATGAGTCAGTTGTACATTAATAGTGACATTTTGACGGTACTCTTTTACGAGAAGATAATTTATAGTCGTAAACTGCTTTGTTTATAGGCTGAACCCCGGTGGTAAAGAGGTATTGTTTCCTCCACATAATTTTTCATTATCACTTGGGACAATTTTTTTCATTCATATATTTCCGGATAAGCTCCATACTGAAGTTTACATAGATCAGATACTGCTCTGAGCCTGCACCACCACACACCACCTGCATAGTGAAGTTATAAATCAAAGACTGCTCGTGTCTGGAACGACTAACTATATGGTTAGGAGTTAAGGGTTTAGAAGTCTGTTGCTAGATAAGTGTAGTAATTCTTTAATTTTATTCTCCTGCTGTTAATCTGTTGCCATTATTTGATGGCATGTGTACCATATGTTTCTTAATCTGTCTAGAATGTTTCTCTTTCAAGAGAAATCACATGGGGGATTGCAGTTTTTCTATTTGTATGCTGGTTTCCTCCTAATTTGATGTCTCTATCTTTAAGTTTTGAAGGTGGAGAAGTAATAAGTAACTTAATTAATTTGTCATGTTATATTTTTGCTTTTCTTCATGTTGAACTTAATTTTCTTCTTCTTTTCCCTTGATATACTGGTAGTTGATGGATCACTTGGAACTCCATGGCATTTTTGTTGCACTGGACGAAGTAAGACAATATTTATCTAGTTCTATGTATTAAACATGTCACAGAGGCGTAGGCTGATGTTCCTCCCTATCAAGGGTTTCAAAATGTTATTCTATGAGAGCCTTTTCAAAGGGGAAAATCATTCTGTGACCTCTTGGAATCATTTCACCACACCCAAACCCCTTGACCAACATTGCCATTTTACTGGTGTAACATGGCTGGCCTGGTGTGGCATGGTAGTGTATGCACTTTCTTGATGTGCTCGGCTAGGGTGGCTAGTGCAGGAAAGTGAGAGGCCTGGCGTGGCCTACAGGCAGGCACCACTGTACATAGCCTTTATAATTTGTTTCTCTTATTATTGATTTTGTGTGTAAAAATAAGAAGTTCAAAACAGAGCCCCCCGACTACCCAGGAACCTAACGTGCTGGCCTGGCACAGGTTAAACTCCGTCTTCCCTCTGTCCCTTGTCATTCTTCATGGCAGACAACCCGTGCTATCCAATTTGAGCAACATTTCGTGCTATAATCCAATCGGATGGTGAGAAGGGATCTTCGATTTGTATCGGAAAATTTTCTTTGGACACTGGTGGTTTGTGGTGAAGTAGTTTAAAGTCCAAAATAATGTGCTTAGTGTCTTTTAATCTCTATTGCTTTAAAAAATTTTGGTAATCATGTCTTTTCTTTAATTCCATTTAGTATGGCACTGTTTAGTTTAACACATCGAACATGCCCCCATTGTGTTATGGAAATTGGCCAAAGTGTTCAAATGAGGAGAGTACGATACTCGTACAATATAATATACCGTAGTATAAGTAATCATACAAGACCATAGTCCACACAAACCTCAAAACAAGTATAATATTGGAATGATAAACAATTATTCCATATAGGAACAAGCAAACAAACATTGCTTAATAGGTGTCGGGTAAAAATGTATCTTCAGACATTTGACCAATATCTAAAACAAGAAGAAAATTAAAATTATGGTACTCAGAACAAATACAAGATACGATTATATATAAAATCATACAAGATCAGAGTCCGTACAAATCTTAAAACAAGTGTTGGAACAGATATTTAATATAGGAAGTAGGAACAAACATTCACACCCTTAAAATGCTAATCATACAAAATCCTTCCATAAGTAAGTACTTTTAACTACAAAAACTGATGCAGGTAGTCTTGAGAAGATACCCAGAAAGGATCTTATTTGTTTTCTCTGTTGGATGGAAAGAATCCCAAAACACATATTTATTTGCATCTGAACATGTAAAGGGGTTCATTTGATCACACAAGTATCCCATCTCAAACATTCCTGACGAACAACATGCCACAGCTGCTACATCAAATCCTGTCATACATAAATTGTCACGATTTTTAAGATTACATCGTTTTTCTTTTTTCTAAAAAACGAGCAAGAATATCACAACTAATATAGTAATAATACGCGTTAAGAGACACAACCAACAGTGTCAAGAAATTTGTATGTGTAATATAAGTTTTGATTCAAGTTATTCGATAGGAAGTTAGGTCTTAAGTTTAAGATTGATTACATGAATCTTTTATCCGTTTTCATTTTTAGTAGAGTAAATCAAGACAAAATTAAAATGTTCGAATTTTTGTAAAATTATTTGCTGGATTTGTCACTTGGAAGTATACAATTATTCTGAAGTATATATTGAATTTTTATTTATTACAAGTGTTGATAAAGTTTTGGCAAACATATGAATAATATATTATAGTTTGAATAAAACCAAAATTATTACACATTAGATGAATTAATAATTAATGGCTCTGTCGCTGCTGATTAATTAATTAATCATCTTGTTAAACTAATAATTAAGTCATTTACTTAAAAGTTTCTGACTATAAACAATTATTAGCATCTATAAAGCACATTTTTGACATAACAATGATAACTCATTTCATAACATATTTACCAAATAATGGATGAAGAACCAGTAATAAGCTAATTAATTAGATATATCATTCTGTAATTATGTCTAGTGTTTTACACGAAATTGCTCTATGAACAAGGATTCAAGTAGCCAACTCCAAATTTGTTGGGACGAGCATGTTTGGCTAAGTTTAAAAAGTTCACTTATAAATAAATAAGATAGATTTCATATATATAATTTTTTTGTTGATAAAAATTATAAATATAAAGTTACTTTCAAAAATAACTTATCCAAATATGTTCGGAACAAAAGTGACTTTACTTATTTTTATCTTTGCGAACATGTTCTTAGTTTGTTGTTGTTGTTTTACTTCAGGTTGGTGACAATATACAATCATTATAGCATTTATAAGTAAAATAATACAAAATAAGTCAAAAAATTACTTACCAAATGATGAAGGTTTCTTGATGATTTGCATGAAAACATTGTAAGGATCTGATAAAACCACTCTTATGCCAGGCAATTCCTTGTTCAACTTGTGCACTAAACCACTCAATTTTGCATTGAAATGCAGTGCCACCATGTTGTATCCATCCATGCATCCATCTCCATTTCCATTGATGAAATTTGTTGTCCTCTCCAATGGCAGACACCCCATTGGAGGTAAACCTGTTAAGGACATTTTCCTTGCTCCTAAACCATATATTTCCTTTATAAATTGTTCTGCAATTCCTAGGAGGAAAACCTGGTACTGATCCACAGTGTACTGGGATTGTCTATCTGGAAGTGTGTAATAGTTTTCTAGGAAGTCATTTGTTCCCATGCTGATCAAATACAAGGCCTCATTGATTATGTACTTTGCATTTTCTTCACCCACATAAGCTTTCAGCTTTTTCTGATAGTCCTTGTAGTACTCCACTTCCTTCCAAACTGGTAAAACATTCTGCAATTCGAACATTAACATTTTAGATAATAATACATTTTAGATCGACTATAAGTAATACGTCGATTCAATGGGTACAAGTTTCAACTTTGTTAAGCAGAGTCTATATTTTCGGTAAATAGCCACATATTAAGATTTGGGTTCAACTTGGTTATTTGGTTGGAAAGAAAATAGCCGCCCTTAACATGTAAGCCCGGTAAACTAGGAGGGGTTACGGTCACAAGACCGGGAATTAAGCAAGCCCGGTAAACGAGGAGGGGTTACAGTAAGTTTATAGCCTCAAAGCCGGGTAAATAAGGAGAATTACGGTAGGTTTCACAGTTCTTAAGCCTTGGTGAACGAGAAACGTTGTGGTAGATTGTCAAATCTCATGACATGAATCGTTTACGTCATAATAAGTATCTTGATTTGAAATTCATACTAACAATCTACCGTAACCCTTCTAATTTACTCGAGCTTGAGATCCGATATATGCGGGCGAAAAAAAAAAATTAATACTAAAATAAGTAGCAACTAAAATGAAGAAAAGTGGAGACTTACAAGTACATTAGAAGTTGAGTTGTCATAACCAGTACCAGCAGAAGCAAAGCAAACACCAGTAGCAAAATCTGAAATATTATACATTGGATCTAAATAAGCAGGCACGAATGGCCTAAGCCCAAATCCCTCAGAAATAAAATCTGGAGGAATACGGCCATTAGAGAACCTCCCTGTGGGTTTCCCACCATAGAAATCACGACCATATGGCCTAAAATTGCTCTTTAAAACAGTAGAAATCTGATTATTATTCCCAGCATCAACAGAAGAATCTCCAAACACAATAATGGCTGGAACTTTTGCTGCACCAGTGATGATCAACATAAAAAAAGAGGCCAAAAACATCCATGGTAAGTACATATATTCCATCTGCAGTTTGTCTTTTTTTGTCTCAATAAACAAACTAAGTGGAGTGTTGGAAGATTTTATACTGCACTTGAAATGGGTTGAAATGAGAGATTAACAAAGTTGGAGAGGAAGGAGTTTGTTGGGGATCATTTAATGGCAACAGAAATCAGATTCACACTTCAATTTTGTAATAGTCAAGAAAAGCTTTTATGGTAGTAATTAATGAGAGTTGATAAGAGCCATGAATTAGGCGTCAGGTTAGTTACTGTTAAGTTCTTGAATGAGTGTCAAGTCTTGAGAATGTACATGTTGCAGTGAACCTGGCCGCTTGCTTTAAATAACCTGAAAGTTAGACCCCCCGTGTCTCCAAATTTTACAAAAGTGAGCAGTTGAGTACAAAACTCAAATTCGACAAAAATCTCATTTTTTGGAAGTAAGAAAGGGGAATTAGGCCAAAGATTGGATGGGGTCAAGACTCTCTCTCGAATCATGCTAAATGATCTCTTATTACACGGCTTGCTATTGCTACCTAGGGTACGTCACAGTAGGGTGGGTGGAGTACCTATTATTCATCGGCCGCCCCCAACTCGCCAAGGTATTAGACAAAGGAAATTAGATTTTTATAAACTCAAACACTCAATAAATCTGTTGAACTTATTATTTTTCAAATTCGATAAATGTCCAACTAGAAACCAAAGATCTTGAATGATCAATCCTTCAGAATAAATCAAAAGAAAGAGTTCATCAAAATTGAAATGTATAAGTTCTTAGAAATCGAAAAACAAAGAGAATCTCAACCTTTAAAAACGAGAACATGAATCTCCAAATTTTACAATGATGTGCATTTAAATTCTCAAAAAATCGCCAGTTTGACGATTAAAAAGTCATTTTTTATTAAAATGACTATTATTCCTTTAAGTTGAGTTATATAAAACGAGAAAAGAAACAAAAAGAGATACAATAAGTGTCTAATAAAATTTCACACACAAAGCATGTATAACACTATTTTAAGAGTAAAATGAGTACATACAAATAATTTCTAGAACAAATAAACAAAAATATTTGCATGTCCTTTGTTGCCATCCCCAACCACGTGCATTAGCGGAACTAGCCATTTTAGTTGAGGATCCCAAAATAACATGCAATTTTTATTTATTATTATTTTTTTTTTGAGGCTATGTTTTTTTTTTCCAATTTGAAAACCCTCTGACAACAAACGGACCAAGACTTAAACTAAAAAAATAGCAATATACAACATTTTTTTTGTACTATATTTCAACCAACTCGAATACTCATCATATCACTTAGTACTAAATCGTCTGTTTTTTAATATATGGTGATTTGGTGAGTGATTTGGGAGAGATTTATAGGTATTGGAATGTCGTAACCTAACTACTGCTTTATTCAGTATAGAAAACAGGAAAAAAAATATGAGATTCAGATTTCAGATGGATGGAGAATTGAGGAATTGGCCAATCATGAGTAATTTTGTATTGCCTTCCTTTAAATTGATATTGGGCCAAAGTTATCAAAATTGTGTTATTAAATTGTATGATAATAAATTTAAAAAATAAAAATAAAATAATAAAAAAAACAATTTTCTCCAGAAAGTTGAAAGGTCTTGGTCTCCCACAGGACCCCCACCCCCTTCCCCTCTGCCAACGACCACCAACTTGTTGGGACTAGAGTTTCATCCCATAAAGTTAATTTATTTTTTGGTTTAGTAATACGATCTTTTTATAAAATCAAGATCATCCTCAGAACTAGTTCATACACTCTCTTGGCATGAAAGGTCAAGTTAGCTAAAGAGGCGAATATAGTAGTACGGTAATATAGTAAAACACTCTTGGTCAAATTTAAGAGTTCGATTCAACCGCACATAGAAACTAGCACAACTCTAGCAAGCCTAGCTAGTTTGACAAAACTAGCAAGATCCAAGAAAATACATAATTTTGTGACAACGTGTTTCACACTCCTACAAACTATGACTTGATTTCAAGTCTCGTCACCACTCATATATGATTTCTTTTTCTAACATCTCAAGTTTTTATACCAAAAAAATAAGTTCATCCTGCACTTGATGGGATATATATGTTGAAGGAAAAATTTAAATAAATATATTTGACAATTATTTTAGAGTAGTGCTTGAACTTTTATATGAAACAATTCAACAAATTCATCGATGATTGGAAGAAACTAGAGAACTCTCAAACCAAGTCACAATTGACAAGACAATTCGCTATTTTTGGACATGAACCTTGACTTGTTAAGTTTTTGGCAAATAATACACAAACCCTTTGATGATCTTTAATTGGCAATTAATGTAGGCATATTTTGTTGTTATGAGTTAGGTGATTAAGGGGACCTATAAGTTATGCAGTTGGAAAAACCACATAAATTTTTGTAAAATCACGAGGCCACAAATATAAAGATCCTAAACCAAATCCAAGGTCACTAAATGAGTGCCTCCATTTCAGGTGAAATCTTCAATATCCAAGGACTTAAAACATGCAAGTCTTTATCACACTTATTACTCTCTTTGCTAGTGGAGTCGCGTCGAAAAGATTTTTGGGCTTGTTATCTTTACTAGGATCGCAGTGACAACGAAATATTAAAAGAATAATAATAAGTTAAGACAGCGGCTTAAGTGAAAAAGATTCCTGGCTTGTTTTCTTTACTAAAATATTGGAGTTAATCACAGTTTGAAGCAGAGTGTGGGCGAGGTATTAAAAAAGAAAAATAAGTTAAAATATTATTTAGTGTAGTACCTAGTGATGTCTAGTGTTTTAGGGATCAAAGCCCTAATTCCTTGTTGCAAAAATAATAATAGACAGAATGAAAATTAACGTGCACAATTTTATTGCGTTTATCTTCAATAGGAGAGTTATATCAACTTATCACTTGTCACTACAGACTTTTACTATAATAGAAAAGAAAGACACATAATAATAAACAGAATGAAAATCAAAGAACGTACACAATATTATTATGTTTATCCTCTTTAAGAAAGTTATATTAACTTATCACTAGTCAGTACAGACTTTTTTTCACTATAATATAAAAGAAGCACACAAAGTTTTTTCCCTGCCTCACACACACTCCTAGGAACTAGTATTTTAAAAAAAATTATGTAGTGGGAATTAAGACAATCTAATACATTTTTCTAGTAAACCAATAATATACAATTGAAAAGTTTCGTGTATATATACATTAGAATATTAAGTTGATCCGTGGTCGAGGAGATGAGTAACTACATGATTAAACTCCATACAATCAAGAAAATACATATTTCTCTCCCCAAGATGACTGTAACGTATACCTACAAAGTAGCGCAAAAATTCCTATTTCTCAATGGATCTTTTTCAAATAAATTTAAATTAAAAAAGCAGGCCTACACTTAATTAATGTTACATCTCCCAACTAACTTTTAGTGCATTTTTGAGATAGGCCCCATTTCACAATGGAAATTGAACCTTTGCAGCAAAAGGAAAATAAATATGTGCCTATTTTAGTAGGACAGATTGAAATTACTTCAACAGCAGACAATATGATTGCAATACCCAAAAACCATTTTCCAAGTGGATAATTTTCTGTCCTTGGATACTTGGTACTTGTCAAACAATATACACAAACATTTTTAACATTAAAAATTAAGGAAATTATTATCCAAAGTCCACTACAACTTGTTGCACTTGGGTTCCCATTCGTTTTTTGTGGTTGTATTTAAATCGTCTTTTTTGGGGCACATAAGGACAAATGGAAGGAAATCGTTCAACTTTTCATCAAATAGTCACTTGAAAGAAATGGAAGCTTAGGTTATGGGTAAACAAAAATTCCTGAAAGAATGGGTCATGTGCTTTTAAGTAACTATTTGATGGAAAATTGAACGATTTCCGTCTATTTGTCCTTGTGTGCACTAAAAAGGAGAGTTTAGGGACCTAAATGTAACAAAAAAAATTAATTAGACACAAGTGAGACAAGTAGTATGATTGGGGATAGAGGTGTCAAGACGGACAGGCCGACCGAACCAAAGATCGGCCCACCCGCCTCGACCCGAAACCCATGGCCACTGTGGTACGTGAGCCGCTTTGATTTTTTAAAAAAAAAAAAAAAAAAAAAAAATTCAAACTTTCATATTTGAAATGATATTTAAAAAAAAAAAAACAAATGACAGAATAATAGTTTAAAGTGAAAGATGTACATACGTGCGTGATGTTTTAGTCTTTAAATATATAAATAAAAATAGAAATTGAATTAAAAATTAATAAATGTGAATTTATCATTGTTATTTATTTTTATTTAGTAATTTAACACATTTTTTTATATATATAAACATTTTTTTAATTACAATAAGTAACTAAATCTTTTTAGTAATTTTCAAAAAAAATTAATTTTTTATTCATACGGGCCGAATCGGGTTGAATCGTGGCCCACATGGGCTCGACCCGGATGGGCCAACGAGTGGGCCGGGCTCATGTTCAATTTTTGTGGGCTGGGTTAACTTGGGCCCGCAACTCATCGTGTGTGTGATTTTTTTTCAATGCAGGTCATGAGAACTTCATCGATGAGGTGACCGACTCAGATTGACACCTCTAATTGGGGATTGTAGGTGAGAATTTCTATCTAAGCTTTTTCTTCTTACATCACGTTGAATACTAGAAAATTTTGTGTAAAGACTAAGTTTGAACTAAAATTTTAGTGGACTTTGTACTCATTGAGATCAATTTGGAATGTGATATCCTTCATAAGTAGATAGTCATATTAATTTAATCTACTTAAATATATTATAGATGAGTGAGACATTAGGCTCTAAGTGACCATGTTTATAAAACTTGGAGGGTGAAAATTTGGTTAATAGTTTGTATTTCAAATTGGGAGATGAAATGTTCTATGAGTAGTTTATAAATAAGGTAAATTACGGTGAAAGTTCTCAATCCTTGAGTTTATTTGTATTTTCGATTTCAATCTTTTTTTTGGGATACTGGATCCCCAACCTAGAAGGTTAGAGCATCTTCAATGTATTTAATGGATTGGAAAAAAACATGTGTCACATTATTAAATAGACAATTTCTATTAAAAATGCTTCTTCAACGTGATGAACGTGAAACACTTGTCGGTGTTGACATGATGAAAAAAAAAAAAAGAAGATGTGAGGTATTTCTTCTACATCTAGACGCTTTGTGAGATTGGATGAGTAAGCATTTTTTTTAATTTTTGACTTAATTTTTTAAAATTCTGTTAAGTAGATTAATTCTATTATTTTTTAATTTAAAAAAATAAATGCCACATAATCAACATTATTATCAACATTATTAGATTGTACAAGAAACTCATTGGAGAGAATTTTTGGACTTCACCGTCTATTTATTTCACATAATTTAAAAGTCTGTCTATTTAATTGCCACATCAACCACAATCTATTGAATGCATTAGAGATAATCTTATAAAAATTCCTTGGCACACTCAACGTTGCAAGGACAATGCGTCTAGTAACGCTTTTGGGATGGGGGTTAAAGCTTCAACAGAGAAATATGAAGAGATGTGCACAAGTATTGTGAATCCAAGCATGTAAGGGAGCCAGTTGGGAGTCACGATTTGGGAGACTAAGCACTCGTAAGGGGCTGCTATGAAGACAGTTCTGGTGTCCATGGCAGATGGGGTGGGGGTGGAGTATTGGGAGAAAATGACTTTGTTTTTTTCTCTCTCCTTCCACTTTTATTTATTTATTATTAAAATTATTTATATTTTACGGCCTCATGCATTTTGATAATTTTTAGATCGAAAATGCTCACTGAAACTAATCATGCAAACATATTGAATAGTTAGGGCCAACTTGCTCCACTTGATTAATGAAAGACTAAGTTGCGACAAATAGTAACGGTCGGTACCAAAGCCATTGTTTCCCTTTTTTCCAATTATTTTCTTTAGCAAATTAAAAAAAAAAAAAAAAGTTATATATATTTCTTGAGAAAATTGTACTTTCAACAGCGTAATACTTGAGCATAGTAATGAAATAGGATGGGACGACCCTCTCCCGTCTCTTGCCTTGCTAGGGATATTAATGCCCTGACTCCGTCCCAATCCCTACTCATGGAAAGTCACAACATGACAATCACTACATGACTCGTGACCACCACTATGACACTATCTGACTATCGATCGCATACGAGATATTTACCTCTACCAAAAACACCATGCCCAAAACAAATTTCAAAAACCAAACCTTAAACCTTTTCCCCACCCAAATTAAAATGTCACCTACAATCAAACCATAACTCATGACACCACAAAAAACAACCATAATCACCACCGTCACTTGGTTTGCACTCCTCCCAACATATTACATTTGAACATGAAAGACCTCTTTACCTATAACAATCGCCACAAACCTTACACTACCACAATTTTCAGCGGACAACGATAGGGTTTGTGGGTTTGGTTAGGGAAAATTTATCAATTATTATTATATAATGGGCCATCACAAGTCATAAGTGAGTTTCAATTCGTTCGCTAAAATTTAATTTGTTTTAAATTAGTTATTGAACTTTTAAGTTTTGAATCATGGTTTTTATTTTTTATTTTGAATTCAAAACCAATTACCATTAAAATAGAGCACTGCAAACGCTTGTAGTTTTGATTCTTAAAAACTAAACTTTAATTTCTTTCAAATCAAACTGGACTTAAATTTTGTTTCACAGTGACTAACGAGAGACACATCTTAAAGTTAGATGATTAATTTGTAACGAATTATAGTTCAGTAGTTAAAATTGAAACCTCCCCATAAGTTGACCAATCGGAAATTGTACCCCCACACAATATAGAGACCGGGACAGACACTATACACTCATAACCGTCGATATGGACGACCTGGTCAACTCAATCGACGTCCGAGATCTTCTCTCCTCCCCGGATATCCTCGATTCGCCGTCGTCCCCTCTGTCGGCGCCTGATCTCCGGCTACTCATAACTCGCCTCGAATCCCACACTCTCAAAATCAAATCCAAAGTCCAATCGTACCTCCTCTCCCACCGCGACGACTTCTCCTCCCTCTTCTCCCAGACCTCTGACGTCGTTTCGATGTCCGAACATCTCTCGGGTCAAGTATCCGAGTTGCTCAATCTGATTTCGGAGCACCCGATCGAGGTGGAGCTCAGCGGGATTATAAAAGAGACTGTGGAGAAGAGGAGTCAGGTGAGGGAGAAGATGGAATTGTTGGAGTTACTGGGGGTAGTTCTGGAATTAAATGATAAGTTGAGCGTTGCTAAGGAGGATGTAAGAATTGGGAGAGTTATAGAGGCTGCTGAGGAAGTGGAGGAATTGAAGACGGCGCTGGGAATCCGAAATGATGACTCGGCGGCGGAGGTGGTGGAAGGTGAGCCGGTGGTGTATGGACTCTTGAGGAACGAGTGGACTCAGTGTTTCGATGAGGTATCATGACTTTTTTTTACTCTTTACTGTTTGTTTTGAATCTCAGTTTACAGAGGCTGTACATAGTATTATGTTGTATAGTATGCCTAAAAATGATGTACATTGATTTTAGATTGTTATGATGTATCATCTACGTGCTTGGTTTCGTGAAGAAAGAGGAAAGCCCAGAAAATTGAGAAAAGACAGAGAAACTGGAACGTTAACTGAGATATTTTTAGTGATAAAAACTCCAAGATCATAGCAGGAACATATTTTAAGTTAAAAAATTCTTTTTAAAGAAAGTGTTGAAAAGTCACTATAGGAGTATACAAGCATGTCATATGAACTCTATTAGCATAAAAGAAAAAGGTAAGTTTCTATTCAAATATGTTGTATGAACTCAATTAGCATAGAAAGAAAAAGGAAAGCTTATTTTTAAAGTTTAGATATTGATTTAAAAGTTTATTTTGGTCTTTTAAATTTTAGTGAAGACCTTGTTTGCTGGTTGGGGGTTCTTATTTAAAAAATAGGACTAAAACGAATCTGCTACTTTTTATATCTAATCCCCCCCACCACCAACCCCAATCGTTTCTACATGCTACAACATCTAACACCCCACACGTTATAGATTTGACTTGCAATGGTATTCATATTTTCCATGTGAATGAACAACTGAAAGTCTTATTCCCAATAAATTTGGGGTCCTACAAGAATCTTTTTTTTTTTCACTCCATTCGGTTCATTGCTATGTTTATTCAAAGATCCAAATAAACTAGATCCTCAACAACCACAGTAGGTCATTTAGTTTTGGTCCTCTCGTATTTCTAACTTGTTCTACAAAGATCTTACCATATGACAATGAGCTTCTTAGATCTTCGAAAGACATGTCCCAACCACTTAAGTTATCATTCCCTTACTAATATTTCTTAAGATTGTCGGGATCTTTTTTGAAGGATGATTTGATGAAAGTTTTCGAGGAGTTCTTCCAGGATGGTATGATTAATTCAGCCACGAATCAACTTTTTTATGTCTCATCCCAAAAAATTGGACTCTAGAAAAATAAGTAATTGTTGCCCCTATTAGCTTGCTTACTAGTTCGTACAAGATTATGGTGAAGGTTTTAGCAAATAGATTGAAGAAGGCTTTGGAAGACACGATCTCTACAACTAGTAGGATTTTTGTGTAAGGGAGACAAATTTTGGATATGGAATTAGTCTCTAACGATGTAGTTGAGAAGTATGGAGCAATGAAAAAGTTGGGTTAATGTTTAAAATTGATTTTGAGAAGGTTTATGACCATGTTCATTAGGGTTTTCTGGATTTTGTTTTGACAAAGAAAGGTTTTAGTCTTAGATGGAGGAGATGGATGAATGGAGATCTTAGGTCTGCTTCTTTTTCATCTTTTGTCAATGGTAGTCCGGAAGGTAAATTTAAGGCCTCATGAGGGCTACGACATGGTGATCCATTATCACTATTTCTATTTACACTAGTCATGGATGTTTTAAGTTGCATGTTTGATAGGGCAGATGAGATGAGATGTCTTTACTAAAAGGTGTCGAAACCCATAATGTTAAAGTTTGTGTCACATTTACAAGTTGAAGATAATATTGTGTTTGAAGGTGTATGATGAATATTTTCTTAATCTTTTGGGTATTTTAAAAATTTCAGCAATGTTTCTGGACTTCAAATTAAAATTTTTAAGAGTGTCATTGTTGGAATAAACTTACTGTAGTCGGGTTCAAAATTTGGCAACGATGGTTGGATGTTTTGTAGGAGAGTGGCCTTTGCAATATTTAGGCCTTCCTCTAGAAGCTAATCCATCGTCCATAGAGTTTTGCTCTCCGATAGTTGAGAGAGATGCTATACGACTGGACAGGTGGAAGAAATAGCGTCTCTCGAGACGGGGAAGTTAACTCTTATCCAGTCGATCTTTGTCAAATACCCCCATTTATTAGTCGGTGTTTAGGATGCCAGGTAAGATTATTAGGACTTTGGAGAAACTTATGAGGGACTTTTTGCCAAATGGTAGGGGTGTTTGAAAAGAACATTTGGTAGCTTGGTTTTGATATCAAGTAGTGAAGGTAGAAGAAGTTAGGAGTTGGAAATCTTCGGGCTCCTTTTCTTGCAAGTCATTCTTCCATGCTCTTGTTGATTTGCCAAACTACCCCCATCTTTGTCTGTTTAGCTTCACTTGGAATTGCATCCTTTATAGAATTAAGGTGTTTCTGTGGTTGGTGTCTCATAGGAAAATTAATACTTGTGAAAATCAGTTCAAAAGAAATGTTTTCATTTCTTTCTCTCCCTTCACTATGAATGATGCGCATAAACGTTTCTAATGATTGATAACTTGTTTTTGAGAGATGGCTATGTGCACGATGGTTATGCTTTAGACTTCCTTAGCAAGTCGGTTTCAATTGGGTCTCCCTGCTGGTGTGATGGATTAATCCTTGAAAATACAATTGACTTTGGTACCAATAAGGTGTGTGGTCATGTGGAAGCTGTAAGTTCGGCTATTTAGTGTTTTGGATACGAAGAAAGACTAGGATCTTCGAAGGAAGAGAGCAAGAAAATCTGAGTTGGGATAGAGCTAGGTTTTTAGCATCCTTGTGGATTTGAACAGATTTGTAGTTCAAGAGAGTTTCTTTATCTTTACTTATCTGTGGTGGGAAAATATATTGTATTCTTGACTTTATTTTATTGTGGTTGATGTTGGATGATTCATCATCCTCTTAACAACTGTAGTTGCGCTTATATAACTAGTCAAGCTCGTTTCTTATGGAAAAAAGATTATCAAGTAAAAAAACAAAGAAATAAATTGCTCAGTTGAGGAATGAGGAGTCACTCCTCTTGAATTTGATTTTGGTTTTCTTCTAGGATATATGTTGGTTACACGTTGATAATTTTTCTCTTTGAGAATCCATGATAATTCCTTCATTTTTTCAACCACATTATAAATATAACATATATCCATTTCCTTTTAAATACATATTAAAATATTTCCTTTTTTCCATTGGATATGTCTTTCTATGTTTAGAAGATGCTTTGAAAAATTATTATCCCCTTAAACTTATAGCAACATTATGAAAGACCTTTGCGAGCGTAGCAAGAATTAAAAGCTCAACTTAATGTAACTTGGAAAGATAATTGTACCTTTTTGAAGCCATACATATGTTTCGTATTTAGTTTTTGTTTAAAAATCTATCATATAGCATAGGTAATAAGTAAATATTTTTTGGTTTTAGAATTAGAAATTAAGATGGGGCCAATGGGATAGATATGGCCCTTTTCTTATGAATCAGAGATAGAAGTACCAGGATAGAAAAAGAGAATCGACATGAAAACATTAGCGGTCTTTTTCTGCATATAAGGTCAGATTTGCAGTGTGCCTGGAGAGGTTACTTATTTGGTATCTCTTCTGCTTTTTGCAATAGAGGACAACTTGTTCTCTTCTATGTGACTCCTTTCTATCTTTAATAGAAAATCTTCTTTTTGTCAGAAATAAAAAGAAAAATTGTTTGCATCGTACCATCACAATATAAGAAAAAATTGACTATTGAAGTATGTGGAAACTTAATAATAAATAGCTTCAACAGTAAAAAAAATTTCATCTCTCTAGATGATTAAATTATTAGAGAATCGACAGTTATTCTCTTGTTAGTGAATGGAATACTAATTTGGTGTGCTTACTATGTTTGTGTCTTGCCTGCTTTTTCAGTAAAGAAAACTGCTTGAGAGTGCTCAAATTATCAGTTTTAGACTCAATTATTTTTATCTCTTGAATCAAGTGGAAAGACCTCCCTTATGTATTTGAATCATTTTTGTTGTTTTCTGATTGTATTTTTAGAGGAATTGGGTTTGGTGTAGATTCAAGACCTGCTTCTGAAGTTCATTGAGAAAGCTGTGCAGTTCGAGCAGGAAACTAACATAGTTCGCGTGAAATATCAGTTGACTGTGAATGACATCAAAGGAGTTGAGCTTTACACAGTTTTCAAAGCAATGGATGTGAGTTGAACTTTGTCCCAATTCTTATTGGAACTTAGTGTATAAGAAATTGGGTAACATTCTCAGTTTGTTTTCACATTGATAGCTTGCTTGATGGATTTTTAAGATAATCATTTGTCATATGCAGGTGCTTGGTATTCTGGATTATGGGCTTGCAAAAGTAGCAGATTTATTTACAAAATATGTTACCACTCCAGTCATAAAATGTAGGTCTACTCCTGCATTTATGGAAAAAATAGATCAAGAATCAGGGCATATCTTGGAGGCAGTTCTTGAGATGGTTCCATCTGCTGATACAGAGGTACATTTTGCTTAGGTGATATGATGTTTTTAGATTTCATGGAAATCACACTGCTTGCATAATCTGTTGAATGGAAAATCATCTCCTTTTTATTTTTTGCATTGTTGTATAATCTTATCCTAGTAACATCTTACATTTTCAGAGCAATGGCACGGATGGTGAAACTATGTACGCTACTATTGTTCAGATCATTAAGTTTATCTACGAATCCTTGTGCTTCAAGAATGGTCCTTGGATGCGCTGTTTTGGAAGATTTACATGGCCAAGAATGTCTGAGTTGATCATCTCAGACTTCCTTTCCAAGGTTCGGGGGTATTAACATTCTTGGACTTAATATAATGGTAAATGGTATAATATGGACGTCTCTGAAAAAAGCTTGTGCAGATTTGTGGCTTATATTATATAAATAATATTTCAATATAAGAATAACTCTTCTGCTAAATTAGTAGGTGTTGAAATGCAAACATGATGAGATTTCGTATGCTCTAATGCCACTTTTAGAACCCAGGTGAGTTATTTAGTGGGTGGGAGGAGTGCTTAACTTGATAAAACATCAGAAAAGAAGTTATTTTAGTGTAACTTACACGTTAAATCTTGCAAATTTATCTCAATATTTTTTCATTTAGTGCCTTAGTGTTAATCACTGCAGTGTGCAGAGTTTGAACAAATATGTTATTGAAGAGTTCTCCACCTTAATGACTGAATAGTGAATAAAGGATTGATCTCACGACAACTGCAATAAACATGCTGAAATATAACAGTTAAGTGCAATATAAAGTTATTTAAGAAACAAATGAAGATAGAAAAGTGGAAGTTATATTTATAGAGTTTGGTTCAAAATTTTTACCACCGCCACCAAAGGGAATCCCTTCCAGATTTCAACTTCTTGCACTATGGAACAACTACTCTTTTTCAGTTGGAGGATTAGCCAGCTAGAGCATGAGCAACCCTTTTCATTGAAGTTTAATGTCACGGATCAAGTCCATCACATGGTCAGTCAAATTTTATTCAACCCGCTGGATTTAAGAATTACACAACACTCAGGTTTGTTTTTCTGGTAGGATCAAACCAGATCATAACAGCATAGCAGTCAATGTTTAGAAAGGCCCAATCGGATACCGAGGCATTTTACCTCTAGTGAGGCATGAACCATAAACCATCTTTAAACTTAATTATAAAACAAATTAACAAAATTAAAAGTGTAACTTGCATACAAATATAAGAAATCAATGAAGTTCAAACAATAAGTTCGCAAATTAGTAATCACATAAGAAAATTGCAACCTACTATTAGAAATATCAGTAATCTAGAATCCTCCCGAATCACCACTACTAATTGAATCTTTAAGAGAATCATGAACATATTTGATGTCCCTATCATCCTATTCATGACTACTAGTTTGTTCTCATTTTTCTCATCATCCTCTATTTGCAATATTGCCTTCTGCTTCAAGGCAAAACGCTGTATTCTATAGAAGAATAACCTAAAAAGTTTAGGACATTAATAAAAAGTCCAGAAAAGGCAAGTAAACAACTGCACACCTTATCCCGCCTGAGGTTTAGGCCTGAGGCCTAAGCTTCATTAATGGCACTAAAGGTGCTTCATAAAAGGCTCATGTGAGGCACGCCTCAAGGCAAAAGCCTCAAAAAAGCTTTTTGAAACAATGAAAACAATTGGTGGCCAGAGGGCTGTGCCTAGTCCTCTCAAAACTTTTGACTGTTAGGACATGGAAATGATTAGGTAAAAACCGAATGTGTCTTGAACATCCAAGTTTAGAAAAAGTTCCATAGTTCAAGAAACCTGTTCTAGCATAATTTGTTTTGACATCTGAAATGTAAGGTTATGTGTTTGAGCTTGTAAGAATGGAAGTATGATGTTCGATTTCAGGTTTTGGATATGTATGTAAAGAAGAAATCCTCAAGTCAATAAAGTGATCATTTACTTGCATTTATATTCTATCATATTTTTGATCTTCTATCTCTGTTGAAATTTTGTACTTTGACCTTCATATGTTTTGAATGTAGCATAGGCAGTGCTCCATTTTGTTTCAAATATATATAACTGGTTTTGTATGTTGAAAACCTTGAGTCTTTCAATCCATAACTCGGCTCTGGATGTCTTCTCTCCAATTTGGACACATGTTTCTTATAACATATTGTGAATATTTGATCTCTATCTTAGACATTTGCTTCTATTTTTAGATTAGACATTCGATTTGTTGGTGGATTGCACCTTGGATGCCATTCCTCCCAGATGGACATATGAAGTTCTTTCAATATGGACATTTTTGCTTTCATCTGGATTTATTCTTCTCATCTTGGGTAATTTACATCTTGAAACAACATGTCAAATGCAAGCCTTTGCTTGTTTGGAAGTATAAATATCCTAGGCATTGATAGAGATCTAAATATAACTAAACATCCATCTTGTATGATGGTAAAGATTCTTGTCATATCATTTTCGTGTGCTCTATACTCAACTTGATATCTTTGTTATTTTGGTGGTCTAATGTATCAAATACATATGGTTCCTTCACTACAAGGGTGTTTTCGAGAAGATTCTTTGATTTTTTCTTACCACCCATTGTTAAATATAATTGCTCTCTGAAATACAAACATCCAAGAAAGAGAAGCCTAAGAAAAATATAGACTTAAAATTTCCTTGCCGCATGCCTGTAAGCAACTATACAAGAGGGGCATGGCCATTGGATTGTTTGCACAGCTCATTAGCTAAGAACAGAACAAGTGTTTTACTAGCTCCACATTATTCAGTCTTGTATCCCATGATTCCTGCACAATGCTTCTCGGTTCAAATTCTTCCTAATTGTTTAGTTTTATTTGCCAGTAGGTCAAATTTTCTGTTTGAATAGGCCAAGTTCGCATGATTTCGTTCTCCAACCAAGAGCTATTACTGCATATGTAGATCTGGAAAGTTCAAGTGCCTTGAGTGGGTTCAATTGAGGACTGCATCCCATTTTCCTTAATGAAGTTAATCGCTCAGTGTTTGGTTAAACATCCAGAGCTGATGTCTTAGACTCATAGTAGGTTAAGATAGAAATTCCACTGTTACTAGAAGTGTTCTGTGTCCATATCTCGCAAAATGACTGTAGACCATGTCTACTAATAAGATTCGGATGTATAAATTTTTTTTAACTCTTTGTTTCTTGTAGTGTACTTTGTGTAACATTGTGTTGTAGCAGAGGAGTTCCATTTTAATTTTTAAAATTTCCATTACAGATTATAATCATGATATCCACAATTTTTGAGTTTAGGTCATCCCTGATGATGCTTCGAAGCTTGCCGAGTTTCAGAAAATCAGAAAGCTTACATCTGAGTTTGAGACAAATTTAAAAGAACTTATGCTCATAGCTTCCTCTGATATCAAAGATGAGAGACTTAGCAAATTTGCTGACAATGTTGAGGTCCACTTCGCATCAAGGAAGAAAGTTGAGATTTTGGCAAAGGCTAGAAATCTGCTTCTACAGTCTAATTTCATCCTTTCTCAAGTGAGTTCCCAATTGGGATCTGATACCTTTAGTGCTTTACCTGTTGTATATTTGTTACCTTGTTTTCTGCATTGTTATTATTTACTTATTACAGATAAGATTAATCGTCAGCTTTTCATATGGCTTATGCATTTTCCTACAGGAGTATGTAAGACCTATGGGATTGAACAAGGAAGGAATTGCTGAAGATTTCCCTAATCGTATTGACTTGTTGTTTTCGTCTGAGAAATTCATGGTGTCTGAAGCAGCTATAAAATTAATGGAGCTAGTGCATCAAACCCTCAAGGTTAGTGCAGTGCAAGAACAAAATTATTATTTAAACCTGGGTCAACATTAGTTTATATTGTGTTTGTACTATTTTAGTGCTGAGGCTGTTGTATTTTCTTTATTTGCCAAGAACATGTTGTGTAATTTTCTCAGTCTTTAGTCAATTAACTAGCAGGTACCCTTCCTCATACAACTTTAGTGTTTCGGAAAGGATTTTGTACTTGTGTTGCATGTTCGGTGCCATGATAACTAACAATAAAAAGGTGTTAGTTTTGAAATGTCAAGGCTATGCATTTGAGACTACCTCTAAGTATCTTTACAAGAATGGCACAACATTCATTCATTGTCTAGAAAACCACATACCCCACAGAACCGTAATCTCCGCCCCCATCCCTCCTTACATTTATAACCTTTCTTAATTATCATTAGTTAAAATTTACATAAAAATAGTAAATTTCCTCCCAACTTGGCTTGAGAATATATTGTCCAGAAAAAAAGGTTTTTCATAATTAAGTGTCTTCACACTTTAATTTGTTAATTTTAATCTTTATCATTTTGGGTTTCAAGATATCGAGACAAGTCTTCATGGACTTTTGCATTGGATACTTTGTAAATGGGGCTTTGGTATTTTTATATCGATTTTTATGCATATCTTGTAAACACACAAATAAATCTCCTTGAAGTTAAGTAAAACATTTTTTTCTTTAGAGACGCAAAAACGTGACTTGGGTCGTATTTGATACTAAGAAAAGTTAACTGCTTAACAATTTCTACTTTGAATTTTCTTCATTTATTATTTGACTCTACCATGCTTCTTAATGTTTTTTAATGGTATAGTGGAAAGAATGATATGCATGACATACATAATCTGTGTTGTTAATTACAAAATTTAGGTTAGACTTAGAGGAGTCTCATTCTAATGCAAAAGATTTTAATTTCATTATCATACCTTTTTTTTATTAATTCGCTCCAATATTTCTATAAAAGTGTAGCTACTATTTTTTGAAAAGTTGACATAGATTTAGTTGATGATACAAAAGAGAACTGAATTGCAAGTTAGAACTTTGGAGGAGTACTTTGGAATCTAAAGATTTTAGGTTCACTTGAACTAAGACAGAATACTACAATGTGCATTTTGGTAGTGGTAGGAATAAGCATAATCATGGAGTTACTATAGAGAATCATGTTATTCTAAATAGTTATTGTTTCAGGTATTGAGGTTTGATTATTAACTAGGAATGAGGGATTGAAGAGGATGTAATGGTTAGGATTAGAGCAGGTAGGATAAAATGGAGAAGCACTACATGAATTCTATGTCAAGATTCCATTAAGGTTAAAAGGCAAGTTCTACACAATAGTGATTAGATTGTCTATGCTTTATGGTTCTAAGTGTTGGGATGATAAAGGTCAAGATTTCCGATTGATAAATGTCGCGAAAACGAGGATGCTATAATGGATGCATGGTCATACTAAAATGAATAAGATAAAAAATGAGAATATACTCCAATAACTAGAAGTGGCATTGATCAAGGATAAATTATGTTAAAGGACGACTTAGATTGTTGGAAATAAGACTTAGGCCCTGTTTGATTTTGCTTAAAAATCTGCTAAAAAGTTGTGGTCAAAGTCAACAATAAATTTTGACACACATATAATGGGACCCACAATTTTTATCAATTTTTCAACCACGCATTTGATCATTTTTTTATCAAAATCTGCTAAAAAGCTGAATTTTAGTAAAATAAAACAGGCACTTAGTTTGTATAACTCCTGAAAAGTTAGTCTTATCAAATAGGTCCTGACATGTCAACTTAGTTTTGTATTTACCCATAGAATGAAAATATAATTTTTCCTATGGTGTTAGGCAAACCATCTGGCAGTTAACAGTCTATATATCATGCACTTTAGACAAAATAATGATATATTTTTGTTCAGTTCTCGTTGCTCATGTTTAATGATGCTATCTTACGAAAGCTGGGTTTATTATCATAGCAAAAGAACTGATAAATCTCTTCCTTTTGCTTTTCCAAATGAATAAATGACTGAAAATTTATAAATTTTAAGGTAGTACTTAATAAGCCAATCTATTAGAATTGCTAAAAGACGGTTCAGCTGTGGCCTGTGAGGAGATAGTTCGTGTTAGAAGAAAGCTATATATAAGTATTGAGCTTGTTGTTTGGTGCCATTCAATTTAATTCTGTCATAACTTAGTTTACATCAAAAACCGATTTTTAAGAGAATCAGAACCCAACTGCACTGACCACCTTGAAAATCCAAGCTGATTGGACCAATTCAGTTGGCAGTAAGTAAATCTAAAGGTCATTCTGTCCATTGCTCTCTATGAAAGGAAAAGGTTATTTGTAGTCAAGCACAATATCTTACCATGCTGCTACAGATGCCTGACAAGATGCACGGAAGAACTTAATAGAAACCAGAGTATACTTCTTCAACTTGATTTATCCTGACATGACCTCCTAAGGTGTTATTGGACGCTTATATGTTTTGTTGGTGACTCGAATGTAAACAAATGGTTAAAGTTCAATTTTATGATTTTTCCAATAAAGGTTAAGGAGCATTAGGATAAACTTTTCACTTGATTAATGAAGAAAAGAAGGAGTTGAGATGACATCAGCTTTTAAAAGTTGTGCCTTCATAAACTCAATCGTAGATCTACCTATTGGTGAGGTTGGAAAAGAACTAAATAATTAAAATATCACTGTACTTGTATGGGTACATGCTAAAGTTGCTGCATCAGTACATTATTGTTGAAAGGGTATATGGGCTTTGATAACTTTCCAGATTTTATGTACGTAAGCACATGCGTAGTATTTTCTAGAATACCATTGCAACTTATGGTGCTTCATGCAGGATGTCTGCTTGTTACCTCCAACAGTTGGGTTGGAATTCTATCATGCTGCTAAAAATGCTCTAGTTCTTTATGAAGCTGTTATACCTGTGAAGGTTAGTGCAGAAAGTCATTTGAAGTCCCCAATCACCACCAAAAATAAAAAATAATAGAGTTTAGCAAACTTAAAATATCTTTGAGCCTACAATTGCATTAGGTTTATGCAAATCTTGTTATTCACGTGCTGACAATCACATTGGAGAGCTATAGATATGATGGAGACCGTTCCTCCTACCAATGAATTTGACAAATAATCAATGCCCTTAATTTAAGTTAATCTAACGGTTTAGATCTATTAAAACCTTTTAAAATCTTTATACCCACATCCAAACACATCCCAATAAAGACTTTAATACAATTAGTTGAAATTAAGAGCCGTGATTATTTGTCAAATACATTGGTAGGTGGAATGGTCTCCAAATATGATTACATTTTGAAAATTTTGGCGACTTGTGTTTGAACAATGCAATGATCGTTCTGATATCTTCTTTGGACTATGAAGCTTGAGAGGCAGCTTGATTCCTTTAACCAGGCCGCTGTTCTCATTCACAATGACTGTCTTTACCTGTCTGAGGAGAGTCTTGGGCTTGCATTTGAGGTATGCATAGATGGGTTTTATTTGTCTAAACTAAATTGCTTCCAAAATATCTATATGGAATACCTAATATCAGAAGGATAAAGGCTGAATGTTTGAGGTTGCATGTTTTTCTTTTAACATTTTTTATTGGCAATATATATGATGAATCGGATCCACAGATATAATAAATGTTGACACATTTTTCATTTGTGAAAGCATTTATTTTTGTTGTATATGTGTGAATTGATGTGTCACCTTTTATTTAATATTTTCTGGTTACTGCTTATCATATAACTCTCCAATGTTGCAGTATCGCCCTTTCTTTCCCAGTTCTGTTAAGGAACTTGCTGTGTTTATTGATCTGGCTCCTAGATTTCAGTTGATGGCTGAAGAAGTATTGCAGCGACAAATTCAGCTTGTCATATATAACTTGAAAGAGGTATATTTGCAGAACAGAAAAATGTATGTGGCGTCCTTTACTGTATCTTCTAAGCAGCTCTTTTCCTAAGAAGCACGCTCTCAAGATGGCTACACGTCCATGTTGGCACATGTTTCAGGCACAACACTCTTCAGATCCTCTCCGACATGTGTGAAACACTCCTTTGACACTGGCCATAAACAAGAAGAGATAGAAATTTGGACATGGGCCGAGCACTTCTAGGATAATACCGAACACTTCCATGACACTCAACTATGAAAATTTAAATTCTATGAATATGAAGAAATATTGTGTACACGCAAAAAAGAGTTGGTACAGTTGAATGAAACGTTATACTTGATTAAAGATCAATTAAGAGTATTTAAGGATAATAGAAATGATCTTTACTACAATCTTAAGATATGCTTGTCTACTACAGCGTGTGCAATTTTTGAGGTCATAATATTACTTGCATATGATTATTATAACGTGTACGGGAAAAGTGGTGTATGCATGTATGCATAATTTTTGCTTTTATTTCCTAGTGTCTCTCCCACTTATAGTACCTGAAAATTATGTGTATATGTTGATGTCTAATGCTGTATTCTTGCCCAGTGTTCATGGCCATGCCTTTTAGATCTTCCAAAGCTAAATGTTTTGTAAATTAATTATGCTGCAACTATGTTGTTGACAAGGTTATTGATGCGGCCGATGGATTTCAAAATACCCACCAGATGATACAGTTTGAGTCTGCCAAGTTTAGTATTGAACAGGTATATTTTTTAAATTATTCATGCACCTTTGCATTGAAAAAAATAGGTTTGGTTATATGGATTGAGTAGCAAAGATTGCCTTATCCCATCACTATTTGAAGTTTACGCCCTTCACGATCTTACTAAGACTATCGTTATCTTAGTTTTTCATACCAAAAAGGCTCCACCCGTCCTCCCTCGCCGTTATCTCTCTCTCTCTCTCTCTCTCTCTCTCTCTCTCTCTCTCTCTGGGTTGGGGGTGTCTACACTGTCTGAGCCTGCCTGAGTTCATGATCAGGTTGCTTTCATGGTCGAGAAAGTACGCATCGTCTGGGAGCCTCTGTTATTACCAGATATTTATGAGAAGAGTATGAGTATGGTTCTGGAGGCTGTCTTCTCAAGAATTGCAAAAGACATACTTATGTTAGATGATATGGCAGCAGAAGAAACATTGCAGGTGCAGTCACGAATCTGTCCCAAAATAGAAGTTCGGGGTTTGCAACAATCTAAGCTAATGGATTCATTATCCCTTTTCTGACTGCAGCTTCAAACACTCATCCATTTGCTGTTTGAGAATCTGTCATCTTTAGTAGAGTCCCTGTTAGCTGTTGGTGGGAGAGGGAAGCCACAGGAGGCCCAGAGAGACACTCTTAATGATTTTATACCATCCCTGCAGAAGTTGCGCAAACTGGCAGGTATCGTTTTTTGGTCATATTTTAGGTCTCACTCTTGACGTAGATTATCTAAATCTATTAGTGACGCCTACTCTATTTTCTCCGGCACTTTCATTAGAACTTTTGGACATGCCTTTGAAGTCCATCACTGCTGCCTGGGAAAGTGGTGAACTTTTTGAATGCAATTTTACGCTATCAGAGGTATGAAAAATCATTTGAACTCGTACTGCTTTCTGACTTCCTACAAGGCTTCGATTTTTCGTGGGTGGAGACAACATCCTCCTAAAGGAAAGAATGAAAAAACAGAAAAAGGCTAAATCAAAAGTGAGGATCCTCCATTTTCTAAGGAAATATATTTTGTAATAGGGTATAGTTTCTCCTTCACAGTATTATAGTTTCTTGTTTGTCTGAAACTACAAAACAGTCATTTTCTTTTCTTTATCGGTTTCCCCTCTAATTTGATATCCATGTTACTTAACATCAATTCATTATATTTACTCGCTCTTCTCATTTGCAGTTGGAAGACTTCATCAGAGCCATATTTACGGATTCGCCTTTGAGAAAAGAATGCTTATTGAGAATAAATAATTCAAATGATTGGAAAAAAGAGTATAAGAGGAAATACCAGGCTAAGTCGACATCTTGGAGTTGAGAAGATTCAAGAGCTCCATCAACTATGGTCGGAAGTTAGTATGAGGAGTCGTCTAATGGAGCTTTAACAAGGGATAAAAACTACATACCGTTAGTTTTAGGTTTAATTCCAACTACCCACCAAAGATTTACTTACAAAGTAGGTAGGTGTGTAAAGTTTGGAGTGTTTTCGAAGTAATTATATAGGATTGTGCTCCCTTCGGCACAAAATCATTATGACTACGAAAGGGGTTAGTTCTTCGAGTTTCTAGTTTCTCCTGTACAAATGAAAACGTTACGAGTAAAATTGGCCTATACAACTTTGGCGTCTGGAACACGTTATATCTCATTGCGATGCTATCGAACAAATGGGCATATACCTTCATGTTTATCATGGAGTCTAAATTATGGGTTTTTATCGGACAAGATAATAGACCAACGTCAAATATAATCAACTCCCATCAAAATTTCTCCTCTTCAGTCTCCAAGATGTTTATTGGTAGTCTGGTGGTGAATTTAAAATGTTTGTCCCAGTGCCTTGCAAAAAGGCAGTGGATTACATGACTCAATGTGCCAATTATCTGTTTGTCACTGATTCACGGTTTTGAAATGCAACGCGTGAAGTATACCGTGTTTGTGAGTTTTGAACCTAACTGCTAACATTGAAAGAGTGAACCCTATCGAGCCCAACACCCATGTTTGATAAGCTCTACCAAACAGCATTAAACAACGTTAAGTACTTGTTTGATTTGATTAAAATCAATTTTATTTGTAAAAATTGATAAAATATGTACTTGAAAAGTTGTAAAGAATTGTGAATCTATGAAATGAGTAGTTAAAATTAATTGATAACTTTGACTTTGGTTATTTAGCAAAATTTTAACAAAGAACAAATAAGCCCTAAACAACAAAGAGAAGTGAAATGATGTCAATAGATATTGTACACAACCGGTCAAGTACATATCTCAAATGAACCAAAATATGAAGATTGACTAATTGAAATGAGGTGAAGCATATAAATGGCAAGAAAGAGGCAGTCCATTTTTCATTAAGAAAATGGGACACATTGGATCTTAGTCAAATATCAGAAATTAATGTTAAGGCAATACATCGACTTGTTCACCAAAACTTTTTTGAACTCAATCATTCTCTAAATTAGTATATGAACTATAATTCATCCTTGCTTACAGTGTCATCCCCCATAAGTTCTTCAAGTGAGAACTCGTCTTCTTCAATGATTTGTCCGTCTTTACCATCCCACGGTTCAGTCTTCATAATCGCAGGGGTGCCTTCCATAGGTAGATTACCTTTCCCACCGAGTCCAGCTTCTTTCAAAAATTCTCTGAGAAAACAAATGGAATATGGTCGTGCTTACATGTTTCAATTCAATATAACTGCAATACAAAGAGAGAGAAAAAAGTACTTACATAATCTGATCAAGCTCAAATGCACTCTTAAGTGGGGCATATGCCTTCTTCTTCAGATTTAGGGCTACCAAAGCAGGATATCCGTAGCCACCAACTCCAAGATGCTTCTCAAGATCTGGCTGCTTACCTGCAGCCGCCCAGACATAACTGCAACATTTGCAAAACCGAAGTCTCAGATCCAACTTCCAGTCTTTTTCTCTTTTTTCTTTTTCTTCTTTTTTTGAGGGGTGGGGGGTGTGATTTTGGTAGAGAAGCTACAAGAGGGAGGGGTAGACCAAAATTTTCTTTCCCTTTAGTAATTGCTAGTGATCTAGTCGATTTAGATCTCTCAGTATATCTAGCAGCAAGTAGAATGAAATGGCCAAGAAGGATACATGTAGCCAACCCCTTATTGGGAATAAGGCTTAGTATGGCGTTTGATTTTTTCTTCTTCTTTTTGGAATGGGAGTGGGGGTGGGGAGGGGGTTGTGAAGTTAATCTTTTCCTGCTTTCAGGGATATTAAAAAATTCAAATGGACTTTTTATCCTAACCTGTAAGGGCGCCTCATGAATTTCTCTGCAACTGATAACAGAAGTTCGAGGTACTTATTCCTGCCCTCTGCCTTGGAGTCCAAAATGTCAGGAAGGAAGGCAACAAAACAGATGGCCGCTGAACCGCACTTCTCTTCCATAATATCCTACAAGAACACTGTGTTGTGAGTGTCTGTACTGACGACTCATATTGGATAGAAAAGAAGCTTTTTCCCTTTTCATTTTTCGGGGGTGAGAGGTAGATCTTACAAGGCTAGTCAACTCAGTCACTTCAGGAGGGGAAACATTTGTTTCCAGCTGCTCCAGGGCAAACGACTCAATAGCTGAGGCTGATCTTGCGCCTTCATAGGGTAATGGGATGTCTTTGTCGGCACCAAAAACCAAGATCGTGGGAAATCCTTGAACATTATACCTGCTCATTAGAGACTGACAACTTGAAATCGTTAGAAAATATGCACTCAATAAGGAACCATAGAAATAACTAAAAATCAGGTTATCAATATACCCAGATTTTTACGCTAGATCAGCATGTTGATGATTTATGATAAAATATGCATTTTTCAGTATTGAATTCTGCTCTGGCAGATCATGCATCTGTCATGGGACCTTGTGAATACAATGTTGATAATTTATCCATGAAGGGATAAAATATGCATTTTTCAGTATTGAATTCTGCTCTGGCATTATTACTATTGATCTGGTCATGGGACCTTGTGAATACAATGTTTGTCCCATTAATATCTCTGCTTCTCTCCATGAAGGATTCTTTTTTGGTTCCCATCAACTTATTAGGATATCAAATATTTAATGTTTATCAATGTACCAGAAAATATCCACGGTTACATCAATATATTATTGATGCAATGGATCTCCATGGAGATGTCAATGATTACTTAAAAAAAATATCAATCTCCTATATTAACATAATTTTATAAGAGCTAAAGAAACATCATATGAGCATCAAAGTTCACTAACGAGCGCTGCAACTAATTATGCTTAAAAGGACCTCATTTATGGTAAAATATCTGTATACTTTTGGACTAAATACCAAAACCAAGTCTAATGAAAAACTTCAAATGGTAAGATCCTGTAGACTACTAGGCAATAAACTACAGAAATCATATTTCGCGATCAAATTATTTTCTCATGGTAAGATGGGATGTGAACTCACAAGGACATGAATTCAAGGAAAGCTTTTGAGTCTTACTGAAAATCATGGAGGCAGTAGAAACAAAATCATGTGTAATTATAATTTTTCCATTTTTTTTCTTAAGAAAGAAATGCAACCAAGGGTTTTTAACTTTTCTATTCCTTCTCATGAGTAATAGTTTATTCAAATTACTATCTCATGTGCACTTTTTGAAAGTTCTCTTGATATTCAATATCAATATTTTAACCCATAGTGGAACAAGGTCTTAATGAGATTTGGTCTGCATTGCAACCTACTATATAGCTTGCACAAAATGCTCAAAATTGGATGCACAATCACACACTCCATGTACCTAAGCAAGAAAGCATCATTTGGTATCTCAACTAGATATCATATGTGCTCAATCTGTCTTCAGTGTTTTGATTTACATATCAAGTGCTTTCAGATGAAGATTAAATGATAGTAAGTATATCTCTCTATACTTAGCCTACCGAAATTCATTCCCACTGAAAACCCCATAACTTTGTGCATTCACTGGTTGACCAGTAAAGTACAAGGATACTTGGTGCACTATAAAGAAGGCCAGCTCATAATCCCACAACAATTTGTACAGCACAAAATATTATAAAGGCACATGGTTCAAGTAGAAGAAATGTGCAACACATTTGCCTTTTCTATAAAATTTGTACAGTTCGTCCTGTATTTGAAAATTAAGATATCTTACATTTAATTTCAAATGTCTGAGAGTCATATCTCAGACTTAATCTTTATTAGTTCCATGTCATCAGTTTGAATTTTTTGAAAAAGATTGACGTGCTTCTAATATGAACCTTGTGCAAGGGATATTGGACTAGTCGGAGGTTTTACATTCAACATGGAAAAACAAATTAAAGCCTACCATCCCACCATTTTGGAGAAATGCATATGAAAGTAGTCATCCTAGCATTTATCCAGAACTAAATACATAAAATAAGGCATAGAAACAATTTAATATATAACAATATTAGAAGTAAATATTAGATTCTGAAACTTACTTTTTCTGCATCACAGTCTACATGACCCAACTTCACCTTGCCCTTGAGATTATTAGCTGCCTTCTTCCACTCTGGAGCAAGCTTCTTGCAGTGTCCACACCTTAAAAAGAGACAGATATTAGAACCCATTAATATATATATATATATATATAAAATATATATATTCAAGTTACGGTAAAGAATTCTTGAACTAAGAAAAAGGAGAATACAGAACTTCTGTGAAGTAACATACAAACACACTATTCTGGCCAACCACAAAAAAGCACACATATTTAGATCATTCTGACAAAAAGAGGTTTTATATTCAACATGGAAAATTGACCAATCAACATATGGAGGAGATTATCAACTTCTAGGTGGAAAATATGTAAATCATGGCTCATAGGGTAAAAGTTTCACCAAGAATATACAGCATTGTCACTAAAGTGTAATTTATAGAACCTCAAGTTCATGCAGTAAATATTGTATTGTTGAATCAACTTGTCAATAACCAAGAACTTATGGCCGCAATAAACCGAACCATTCACGGACAGCTTGTGTTAGGCTCAGCTTGAACCTATTTCCTTTTTGTTCCAAAGATAAACATGCCCAAGCTTGAACAATTATTGAGATTGTTAAATAAATGAGCCAAGCCTGGACATGTTGTCATTCACTTTAGCTTGTTTATGAAAACTATGCACCAATCTTTAATAAATTGGAATCCAGGTAAAATAATATAAGCATACTAAACTGCAAGTAACACGTGTCAAGGTAAAGTGTGATAAAATTATTTGATATTGGTGGTTTTTGAGAACCCTTGGATGGTTTAATAGCAAATCTGAAACATTAAGAACAGAAACAAGACAAAGCAAGAACCTGAATTCCCCACATTCTGAAATAACATCAACAGCCATAACTTCCCCTCTATGCCCCACCTCCCATCCCCAAAATTCATATTTGAAAAATACAAATTTCACAATACTTCCTTTTATTTTCTTCGTCTGACCAATCTAATCATCTTGGCATTTGAGAGCTCTAGGTCAAGTTTCAAGCCTAAAAACTTAGAAGTGGAGATAAATATTTGAAGAAGCATAGATAATAGTATCAAATCCAACTAACTCTGCCTAAGTTTTTCATAGCCGATCCCTAGGGTAAAGGAGGGTTGCAATAGGCTGACACTAGCATAAAACTGTCAAATTTTATGAAAAGAATCCTAATACACGATCAAACGGAGTTGGGAATAAGATTTATGTAGCCGACCCAAATTTATTGGGAACAAGACTTAGTTTGTCATCATATATTGTAGTATGATATTCAATAAGCTCTCCTGGTTTTTGTTTCAGAATTATATTATGTTCGATTTATTTCAAAATTGAGTTTGATGTTGTTTACATCTAAATCTCTTTCTTGTTTTTTTTCCATCCCCTGCTCTTGTCCTTCTGTATTGCACCATGGAGAACAAGAGTTGGGATTATTAGATAAACCGACCAAGGAACAACTAGCAACCTCAGCTTGAGCTTGCTTATCTTCAACTCAGAAGACAAAGCAAACCCAAACAAGACTCACCTCGTGTTAGCTTGGTTCAATTGCTGCCCCATGTGAATTCTTATCTATTTTTAAGTATGTCATCATAGTGATCTCATGTTTTAAATGCATGCCCAAATCATGCACTGCATCACTACCATTACATACCAAATGAATGTTGAATTTGTTTGTGATGATTTAAGAAGAAGAAAGTTGTCATTCAAATGTGCCTAGCACTGACTCTAGTTAGAGAAAGCAATTAATGACAGACTAGTTAAATTTCATCCAGATTGAAAGGGATAAAAAAATATAGGATGAGGAAAGAAAAAGAAAGCCAAGTAGTCTACTTACCAAGGTGCAAAGAACTCTACAATCCAAAGTTCTTTGCTTTTAGTTACCAATTCATCAAAATTGCGTGAGTTCAATTCTATTGAAGCACTAGGTTCTGACTTCTCACTTGATCCTCCTGTTGCCTTCCCATTCAAACGTTCCTTCAGAAGTGCTTTAATCTACATGACAAAGAGACAATCTCAAACCATTGTTTAAAAAGGCTCCGTACTGGGATTTATCTGTGTGTCGAGGCGTAAGCTTCAAGACAAAAATAATTCAAAAGAATATAAAAAAAAAAATGTTAATAATAAACTATAAATCATCTTTTAAAATCCATAATAAAACAAATTAACAAAATTAAAAGTCTAACTTGCAAACAAACATAAAATACATATAGCAAATAAAATCAAATTAATAATCACGAAACAAAATTGTAATGTACTAAGAAAAGTAAAAAAAATTAGAAATCTTTTATATCATCACTATTATTATAATCTTCAAGGGAATCATCATCATCATGTTGCTTGACTATCAGTTTTTTTTCATTATTTTTCATCAACCTCGAGTAGCAATCATGTATTCTCTCCTTCACATATCCTTTTCATGTAAAGGCAGAAAATAAAAACGTAAAACACTATAGATTACAAAGAAATAGTCCAAAAAGCTAAGGCCAGTAATAAATGGCACAGAAAATGCAAGACAAATGGGCGATCACCTTAGTCCCCTTGAAGCTAAGGCATAAGCCCCTAAGTGGCATAAGCCTCACTTAGGAGTAGCAAGGCGTTCCATGAAAGTCTCACAAAGTGGCAGCCTCACAAATGGCACTCAAGGAGTAAGCATTAAGGCATTCTATGAAAGTCTCACGTGAGGTGAGATTTGAGGCGTAAGCCTCAAATAGCCTTTTTAAACAATGTCTTAAGCCTGGTTCTGATAAATAGCAGAATTTCGGGCCACAAAACAATGGACCCTCAATTGTTACAAACTTAATTTTGTAAGCCAAAGAGTTTTTCAACCCTATTCCATATAGATTTTGACTTCTTTTCTTGATAACTAATACTAGGCATGAGCATTTTACATCTATGATGTTATGTTTGAAAAAATTAAGGACCAATTTGGAGTAAACCAATAGTATGGGACCAAAAGCTAATTTAAAAAGATAATTAGAGTAGTGTATATTGTTTAAAAATTTGAATAGATTCTTAAGATAAATGAGACTGAGTTATCATCAACAAATTCTATCTCTTAAAATGTGGCTGTTTTTAAAAATAAGAATTCAATATAAAGTTTATTTTTAAAGAATCTCGATTAGTTACAACTAGGTGTCTTGGTAAACCTATAAATAGAACCCGAGGTCCATCATTTATTTCACACAACAACATACATTTTCCTCTTTCTTCTCACACAATTTATAGAAGCACACGATTCAAGAAATAGTGAGATAAAAATTTAACAATTCAATGTTCTTCATTTATTCAAGCAAAGGTAAATATATGCTGCTTTTATATATTACAATTTTAGAATATATATGATGAGTCCACATGTATGTTATAAGATCGGACCAGAGTTTTAGCAGCGCTACGTATAAATAACTATTAGCTGCTAAATATGAATAACTATTACCATCTAAGTTCGGTATAGTTTTCGTGTCTCCACTATGAAAGTTCAAGTGAAAGTTTAAGTGAAAGTTCAAATGAAAATAAAATCAAGTTTAATGTTTCATGTTTTATATTTCAAATTCAAGATTCCATAACATTGCTAATATATGGAAAATTTCCCTTTCAACTGTTGAAATTCGAGCGTGACAACACTGGTGGTAGAATGATTAAATTTAGAGTCTTTATTTTTTTTTATCAAGTATTCAAACGTTCATGATATGTCATTGCAGTTTTGTGAAAGAAGGTTCGCATTTTGTAGACTTCTCGAAAAAAATGACAATACACTATTCACGAATGTACATTGAAATTAAAACGTTATTAGTTAAGTAGTAAAGATTCTTTCATGATAAACCGATCGTCCAAACTTGAATCTCAAGCCAGAACAAGTAATTATGCATAATGTATTTATTTTTTAAGTTGTCATGTACATATGAATTGTCAAATATTTGAACATGTATGAAATCTATGATAGAAATTAAGAATTATGTGAAAAACATATTTTTCACATTTAAAGTTAATTAAGTATATTTTATTTCTAGTAAAAGAACTTATATATATATATATAAATCATTAAGAATCTGTCCACTAGAAATTACTTAAATATGAAAGTTATATTTTTAGATCATTCGATACCCAAATGATTTAATAGTCACAAAATTGAAAGACTTTGTCAAAAGGACTTAAACCATCTAAGAAAAGCTTGGAATTTAAGTGATTTTAATGACCCCTTCTTGCAAACTTTTAAATATTCAAATTAATAAAGCAAAAATAGTTAATTATGATCTGTTTCTTCCTTTTTAGATGGTTTGATAGACGTCCACAAGTAATTAGAACCCAGACCAAGAGACGTGAGATATTTTTGAAATTACATAAGACATATGTGAAGAACCCGAACCATAATATGCTAGAGCACTTGAACACTACGGATAAAATTATAAGAGGAGCAGAGAAAAATGGGCACAACTTTTATAGAGATAAAATTGTCTATTACCTTCAAAAGACACTTAGCCCTTACTAGAAACAGTTTATGAATGAGATTGAACTGAGGTTTGAATAGCAGACACTCTCCAGTCTTGTTAATGATGTGTTTGAGGAAGAAATGGTTAATTAACAGTACTAAAAAAAATTGAAACACCTTTGAATTATGAGCCCGACCTCACAGTGGTGCCTTCAGTAGATAATAGTGGTAATATCATTGATGAAGACTCTGAGAAAGACCCAGAGGAAAGCCCACACCATACCATGATGAAGCACGTGAGCCAAACCATGTAGTTAATCAAGAAGCAAGATTAAATGAGAGCGGCGGAGAGAATTTTTAGATTATTATAAAGTTATGTTATTTATAATTTTTATATTCTAAGTTTTGGACTTGTATGTCAAGTAATCCTTTTCTTTTATGTCAAGTTATAAAAATTTATGAAGTAAAGTACGTTAATCTTTTGCCAAGTTTAGTACTTTTGATGATCGATTCTGGCTCCACTCACTCTTTTATAATCCCTAAGTTTATGAGCAAACTCAATACCCCTAGTGAACATACAAGTACTCCTTTAGATGTTGTTACCCCGTCAGGAGAATTATTGAGTACAGACCATAAAGTAAAGACAGCTAAAGTAGAAATTGATTATAAAACCTTGGAGACAAACTTATATGTCTTGAACATGCAAGAGTTCGACGTGATTTTAAGAATGGACTGACTTTTCAAGAACTACGCAACTATTCTATGGAAAGGAAAGTGGTGTTTAAGCAGCCTGGAGAGGTAGAACTTCACCTTCGATAACTAAGATAAAACTCCTACCCCCGTATCATTATAGTTGAAGGCAAGAAAAATTTTGAGGTCGGAAGGATGTACTGGATTCTTAATGACAATAGTGGCTAAGAAAGATAAAAAACTAACAGTGGGTGACGTTAAGGTAGTACAGAATCTTTCAGACGTCTTTCTCAATGATTTGAATGAAATGCCACCAGAACGAGAAGCGGAGTTCACGACTGATCTGATTCTTAGATCCACACCTATTTCTAAAGCTCTTTATAAAATGGCACCAAAAGAGTTATATGAATTGAAGGCCAAAATAGAAGAGTTATTGGAAAAATGATTCATTCAACCTAGTGTATCACCATGGGGAGCACTTGTGCTATTTGTCAAGAAAAAAATAGGTCAAAGAGAATATACATCGATTATCGAGAGTTGAACAGAATCACTATTAAGAATAAGTATCCCTTCCCGAATTGAAGATTTATTTGATCAACTACAAGGAGCCAAAGTATTTTCAAAGATCAATTTGAGGTCAGAATATCACCAATTGAGAATCAAACCTAGTGACATTTCAAAGACGGCCTTTAGAACTCGCTATGGTCACTATGAGTTCTTAGTTATGCCATTTAGCTTAACTAATGCTCCTATAGTTTTCATGGACTTGATGAATCGCATGTTCCATGAATACTTGGACCCGATTTGTCATCGTATTCATTGACGACATCTTACTTTTACTCTCAGAACGAAGACAAGCACAATGAACAACACTTGAGGATTGTGTTAGAGATTCTAAGAAAGGAAAAACTCTTTACAAAATTCAAAAAGTGTGAATTCTGGTTAGAACGGGTAGTATTTCTTGGACATGTGGTCACAACACAAGGAATAGAAGTGGACTTGATGAAAGTAGGCGGTCTTCGAATCTGGTTAAGACCTACCAATATAGGAGAAGTCCGTAGTTTTTTGGGTTTAACAAAATATTAAAGGAGGTTTATTGAAGAATTCTCTAAAATATCAGGATGTTTCATGTTCAAGATTCTACAACATTGCTAATATATGAACATTTATGCACTTATTGAGATTTTCTCACCCCTTTCATTTTTCCCTTCTAAGTAACTAGGACTTGTAAAGATTCGAAACATGAATAACAACCGTGGTGGAATGATTAAATTAGGAGTCATTATTTTTTTTTATTAAGTATTCATTTATTTTTACAACATTCATGATCTATCATTATGATTCTCGGGTTTTAGAATCCGGGCAGAAGCTTGCAGAAAATCAATGCAGTTATTTTAAATAAGCAAGAAGAAGCAAAAAAATTGATACAAATTTACTAATAGATTTTCCAGAAATAAAAGGAAATAATTTTGACCTGTTGCAATGCAAATTCAGCTATAGGCTTGACTTCCCTAGCTCCTTGATAATCTACTGGAGGTTTACCAGGTGCAAAGACCTTAATGGTAGGAAAACCTCTTATTCCATATTCCTGAAGAAAAGAAGGACCAAAGATTAAATAAAACACATACATCAGCCTTGCTAAATTGCATGGTTATTTCTCATAGTGATATAAAATGGCCATCAAAGTGAGAAAAGCAAACACATCATGAAATCACTTCCTATTTAAAACCAAAAAACTATAAATAACTGCACTTCTAAATTCTTTTCAGAAGAAACCATGGATATCTTATAATGCAATTGTGTTGAAAAGTCATGGAATGTTACATAGGTTGCTCAGCCAGAAATGTAAATATGGAGATACAACACTAGTATTCCATCTACCACCTAATCCCAAGTCATGAATCAATAACATGATATTACTTATCCCAACATAATCATAAAACTTGACCCATAATTATTATGCATGCATCTAAAGTTTCTCCTCATTCTTCTACAGAAAATTCTCTACTTTATTCCCTCAGTTCTATTTTTTTCACAAGATCCCCTACCGTGCTGCTTGAGAATTTGTAATTCTTGTTTCTAGAGTTGACCAAACTTTTCCATAAAATGAAGTGGTAGTAACCAGAAACAAAAATAACACACACACACACACACACATATATTGAATAGATCCTGATGAGCTCAAGTTCTGCAAGCATGTCACTAGAGAGAATTTTTTGACTAAATGAAACCTGAGCGAGTGACTGGTGAGCATCAGCATCAAGAGCTGCCACAGTAGCGACACCTTTCAAGACGTTGGCTGCTTTCTCCCATGTAGGTGTCAATGCTTTACAATGACCACACCAAGGTGCAAAGAACTCAACTAAAACAACACCATTTGAATTCAGGACCTGCAACAATGCATTTAAGAAAATTGTCTTTCAGACCATATGCAACATACAGGCTACAAATTGGAATTATGTCTGATACATACAGCAACAAAACGAAAATGGAAGCAATTTTCAAACAGTTGTGTAATATCAAATTAAGAAAAGGATTATCTTAGATTCTGAATACAACCGAAATTACAGTGTAATTGAAATAATGATATCAAAATTAAAGCTTGGACAAGTCCTCAGTCTAGTTCTTCATATTAATTGATACCATTAATATGGCAATTAACAAAATATCTTAACCATTATGTTTGCGGCATGGATTAAGGATCTTTGATTTAGAGTTTGGAAATACCATTCACATTCAAAGAGATTCTTTTACAAATTTACCATTCGAGAGCTTGAGTTTACACGCCAAAGAAAACATTTTAATTTTATTCACTTATACGAGGCATAAGCAGCACTGAAACAGCACAAATCCACAATTGAACGGCAACAAACAAGACAAAAACCGTAGAAACAGCTATATCAGATAACACAAGCACAATTCAAGATTTTTATCCCACTCAACGAATGAAAAAACACTAAATCTTATCCATGGAGAAAGCTAATGCAGATAGAAATGGCAGCAAAAAAGATAACTTAACCTTAATCACACACAAAACAAAGTCAAATGGACACATTTCTTATAAAAATGGATGACCCAGTATCAGAAATGTGAAAATAATAACTGATCATATATTACTTCTACACAAACAAATCAATTGCTTCTCATTATATAAAACAGGTTAAATAGAGCGTAATTTTCTTTAAAATATCTAAAAACGCACAAATCAAATAATCCACAATCCAATTATACTACAAGCTTATGTACCTTGGACTTGAAGTTGGAGGGATTTAACTGAACAACTGGGGATGATTGCCCATACAATGCATTAACGCTTGCACTCAGCTCTATAATTATCAGTAAAACCAATATTAATGGAAACAATAAAGACCGATGCATTTTTCCACAGAATTGGGTTCAAAACGTGGGTTCTTTTTCCGGTGAGTGGATTTTGGATTTGGGTTCTTCGGGGCTGGGGAGTGGGGGTAGGAGTGTGTGACTGTTTAATGATGGAAACGTCTCGAATCTCGACGCAGAGCAGAAGTATTTCTATTGTGGTCGCTTTATGGTGTGCTCGTAGGTGGTTACGTGTATCTACCAATTGGAATTTGACACGTCATCTTGATATGTTTTTTGGATTTAATAACTACTTTATTATAATCATCAAGTTGGCGAACAAATTTTGGATATCAACTAAGTATAATGTTTTTTCTTGGAGTGAAAGAATCGTGAAAATTTTAAGATCAAGCGGTGTAAGAATGAAAAGAATTTTTTTGAAATGATGAAGATGATCGAGATTAGATAGAATTGAGTGAAAGCGATCATAGTAAACTTTCTTACGGTAAAAGAAGAAATTAAGATGATGGAGATGATCGAATCAAATAGGATTGAAGCGATCAATAGATGATTTTGTAAGAAAAGAAATTGAAGGCGTAAAAAAAAAGCGGAAAAAATTCTTTACGGTCATGATAAAATTTATCTTAAACTCTTAACAAATGTATAAATAGAAATATATACTCAAAAAACATATAAAGAGTTGAAGTCGAATGTCGTGATAAAAAATATTATAAAAACAAAATTTGAAGTGAACTTCTCGGTTTTGAGTAAATACATGAACTTACTTTTTAATTTTTTATATAAAAACAGATTGATTACCGGACCAGTTCACAATTGTTTTGGTTGAAACAATGGACTAATCCGATGTTGACTACGTTGGATAGGACAATCAATCCAAAGCAAAGTATGCAATGTGTTTATATGGTGATTTAGATTTAGAAAGATAATGATGATAGTAAATATAAATATGAGAATATGTTAAGAGTCATATTATGCTTGTTTGTCTATGTAAGATTTTTTGTGACACAAGTCTTCTTCTAAGTTGATGACTATTGAATTATAAACTCGCATCTCACCAAAAAAGTATATTTTATATTTCAATGTCTCACTAAAACATAAAAAAAATTCTTCCATTACAAGAAGTAAGTGTAAAGTTCTTACCGTACAAGGGTATGACAAAACACCAGAGAAAATAAAACAAAATTAGAAATAAATGTAAAGGAAAAAGATAGATGGTCGAATTTGTTTTACCCTAACACCCGCAGTTCAGCAAATATGCCTGATATGTGCTTGCTGAGATTGTCACCGAAAAATGCTCTTCCAACTAGTAGCACAAAGTTGTCCCATTCAAAACTTTGAAACCCTCAAGAACTAAAAACTTCTACACAAAAAAAAAAATTCTTAAACAATACATCGCTGGAGTTACCATTCACACAAACCAGAAACACCAAATAACCCCCACATTTCAATAACATTCTGAATATCCAAGATGTTTTACACAAGAATCACTCCAGATATTTTTCAAAAAATCAAAAACAAGAGAAGGAGATGAGGAGAGTAGTAGTAGATTTTCTTTCAATCAGTATTACAAAGTGTGAGAGATCGGGCTCTCTACCAACCTGATTAGGAAGCCTTTCAAAGTCATCAATCCAACGATGCATATCAGGCCATGTCAGCATCCCTGAACAAGTTGTCAATTGATTGAAGTCGCATTTCATCAAACACAACTCCATTATATATAAGTTGTTTGAAACACAACTCTGACGTGTCATCTGGAAGATGGTAGCAATATTTGGCACACAATTTGGTTCAATCCCAACCTAGTTACTCTCTGCTCTACGCGTAAATTTTTATGAACTCTATTTCTGGCTTGACTCTAAACTTAATCAATCGAGTTAACGTAAACCTTGCTTGTATAAATAAGGTAAACCACAGCATATATACACATACAAAAAACTACCAAATCATTAATTCACAAAAGACCACAAAGTAATTTAGTCTTAAAACATAATCCTCACATAACAGCAATCAAAATTCCCAATATAAAAATAGCCCGTGTATACTAACATGTGGATTTCCAGCTACGATAACATGCCAAAAGCACCTATAAACATATTTCTCCAAAACTATTCAACATTTGCATTTCGTCATTATCAGCAGCAAGATAATTAACTGCCGCCGCCAGAGCCGTATTTCTTGCCAAAAACGAGGACCTGTAATTTGTCATAACCAGCAAGTACACCAGCCCCAGCGACAGCACGCAGGATGTTGGCTCCAGCACCCTTGAAGAGTGATTTAGTCCCTTCGTTCTTGATGATCTGGGAAAACGCATCCATTGAGCTCTTATATTTGACAGCCTCTCCCGAGGTCATCATCATTCTTCTACGCACAGTATCAATTGGGTAAGAGGCCAACCCGGCACCAATGGTGATACCCCATCCCAGCAAGAAACTAGCGAAGAAATTATCCTGAAGACAACCAAATACAGTAAGACTATGTTAGTAGCCTGCAAACTGGCAGTGGCAACTTTGATCTAGAACTTGCATTTGCAGCAGGTGAAAATAAATGTAGAATACAGCATCAAACCGACGAAAAAAAACATGCCAAAGCACATAAAATTGGGTCATCATGCAGGTCAAATATTGACATGCAACACAGCAGAAGTTCACATGGAGAGATCAAGAATTTAACCAAGTTGCAAGGCTGGCTTTCACTCCGATGTTCATGTTCCAACGTCATAAAAAATGTGGAAGGAAAGGCAAAGCAACTTACGGATGGAAATAAAGTGGCAAATATAGGGCTGATAGCGTAATACTAAGGTCTAGAATCAAGAGTTCAAAGTCCAGAAGTCTGCTGACCTGCAATGATCCAACCAGAACTACAGGTTTCAACGAATCATACATTCCAAAGTAGAGCCCACGGTAGACAATAATTCCAATACATGAGATATTAAATCCACGGTAAAGGCCAGCAAGACCATCAGATTTGAGTGTTTTCTTGTAAACATCAATCAAACCATTAAACTGCCGTTCACCGCCTTTTTTGGCAGCCTTAGAATCATTTGCCAATCGTGTTCTAGCATAATCAAGGGAGTAGACAAACAGAAGAGACGAGGCACCTGCAGCACCACCTGATGCCAAGTTTCCTGCAAACCACTTCCAGTAGCCATCCCTGTCTTTCTTGAAGTTAAAAAGCCTCTTGAAGTAGTCTTTGAAAGCAAAATTTAAGGCCTGAAAGCATACGAATCAATTTCAATAAAATGTAAAGCTGACGAACTAGAGAACTATTACCATCTTTTAAGCCATGCTTTAATTTCAATAGTATCTTACCTCAAAAGCATAAGAACCAGAACAAATTTATTGGATAGAAGTATCACATTGATAGAGAGAAAAATCAATTAATGAAATTTAAGTTCTTTCTTTGGCCTAATTATCGATTAGAAGATTTAGCTTGTATGAATCGCTATTGGTTTGATAGCAATAATGGCAGTCGTTTTAGTATGTTAAGGATACATTTGTATCCACAATTGAAAATTCGTTGATAGTACATTTTCCTATATATCCTCTACTATTTAGGATATATGAAAGCAAACAAATACACACATCACACGTGATGTCTTACATTTCATTCGAATATCCAATACTAAATGAATAATGTATCAATTCGATCTAGAAAAATCAATAGAACCTTCTTCATAGTTGATATGTTTTAATAAAACACGGATAACCAAACATAAAAAAACTGGTCAAGTAAGCGATTGCATGATGAATTTAATGCACCTACTCCCTTGGTGGGTTTAGACTATATCTTGCACGATTAATAATTAGCGAAGTGGAAAAAAAAAAAAAAAAAAAACTATGGAGAGGACAAGGAACAGATAAGATTGTATATTGACCTGGGTGGGGAAGTATCTGATAACATTTGCAGTGTTGCCTCTCCAAAGAGCAATTATTCCTTCATCCTTTATTGTTCGGGCAAAGCAGTCACCAATCCCTTTGTATGGTTCAGACAACCGACCGGATTTGATCATTTCATCCTGATTCTGAATCAGGAGCTTAACTCTCTCTATTGGGGCAGCAGCCGACTTGGAGACAGCAGCAGAAACCCCTCCCATGAGGAAATCAATCATAAAACCTGAAAAGCCTTTATCCTTTTCAATTGGAGCAGGAATCATAAAAGGAGACATCGGTGATACGGTTTCCAGCCCAATTCCTTGGTATGATGGGAAGAAACGGCTTTGCAGACCTCCATTGACATATCTACCAGTCAAATTGGGTAAACCAGCATTCCTAGAGTGCAAGTGCGGAGAAATCTGAGAGAAGAGGTAAGATTGTCTGTGTATATTTTGATATACAGATGGATGCTGTGAACAGTCCATGTTAGAAAATCAACGTGGTGACCTGCAATAAAAATAATGTTATTAAAAGAAAAATTTCTGAAAGGACTCCACAACTTTCATTTCATTGATGATGATTACAACCATAAAGTATTCTCATCAATTGAACAGCAATTGTAAGCAGGTCAAATTATAAGTAAAATCTTATTCACATATTTCCAAGCAGCTTCAGTACGACATCCTGTGAGGATGCCGAATAATATAGTTTGGACAAAAGTGTACATAGATGTAATATCCAGATCAAAAGTCTAAATGCATCAAGTCCCAATTCACAAACTCATGAACTCTACTAGTGAGACTTCCGCAAGTTTAAAACGAAGAAACCACAATATTTTTACCCCATACAGAAATTTAAACTAGAGATAATTTACCAAGACAAATCCCCTTCAAATTGTCTCATGTAAGTAAAGAAGGTTGATAGGTAATTGCACAAATAATACATCTTCATATACCAATTTCACCACTATGTAACCAATTTTGTCCAAAAGCATGACCATCAACAATAATTTAACTGTGTGGCAATTATCTTCCAGCATTTAGCAACTTAATCTGCTATTTCTTGATAAAATGTTCAGAGCTAAATAAGTTCGCAACACAGCATAAAATAAAGTTCTGTATTCCTATGTTCATTTGCTAACAAATTCATACAATGACCTTAACTGAGTTTCACATCATTGCTAAGTTAAAGCTTGGCTTGTGAGTATGCAAGCACGTTGAGCACCCTCCCTTTACAAGACTATCTAATATGCTAAAATCAGCAATATTCGGATTAAACATACTTCCGTGGACGATCTTAGCAGTAGGCAAGGCAACTTGAGGAGGGGTACTTCTAGAAGATCACTGGTTCACTGAAGTTACCCAATTGATTGTACAACAGTCCAATACCACTAAATTTAAGCTTGGGTTGTATGTTTACACGTACATTAGACCCTCCCCTTACAAGTTCATTTTCAAAACTCCAAAAAATCAATTCAAAAATCAGCTCAAGATCACTATATATATATATCATCAGTGCCCCTCGAAATTCAGTTACACATTCATAACAAACATACACAAGCTAAAAACAGTTTATAAAACACTAAGGAAATTGTTCAAGTAATCAACGAAAAATCATCTGACCAGAATCACCTCTATTATCAACTAAATCAGGCAATAAAAAATCGGGCCGATCGCATTAAACTAGAATAAATATAAATTTAACATATAAAAATATATATGTAATTGTACATATATAGCGAGAGAAATCTGGAACCTGAGGAGGGAGTTCCGGAATGTGCGGAAGGGGAGAGGAAGGAAGTAAGGAAGTAAATAATTTCTCCCATATCCGCGAAAGGGCATTAGGGTTTTACAGAAATTACGCATCTGTCCCTGCTATTTTCATAAAATTTCGCATTACAACGAAGACTGCACGATGAAAGTAAATTATCCCCAACACCCCATGTTGTCTTTTTATATTTTTAGGTCTTTTTTTCTTTTTTTGTTACTAACCTATCTCTGCCCCTAATCAAATGCTAATGCAGACAAACAATATGTGTAAGTCGATTGCAACTAATTTTACATTTGGTCATTAAAGTTTTGATGAAATTCTAAGTTGGTCATTAATATTTATTTTTTCTTTAAATCACTTCCAATATAATTACTCTATTACTAAGATTAGAGTAAAATTGAATATGTAAACTATTAGACGACAAAGTCGACAAAGCGAGACTTTAAATCTGATGTCACAACAAGGTTAATTTCACATTTGATCAAACACAAAAAAAAAAAGTAAATTAGCAAGATGAATTATAATGTACAGTATATTCCTTCAGACTTATTTATGTTAAGTGCTTAATTTTACTTTTAATTTTCTATTTTTCTTACGATAAAATATTGATTAAAGAATGACATGTCAAAGATAAAATAAATTTGTGGGAAATAGGTCAAATGGTATCTTTATCCATTCGATTCATTTTATAATGTAGTCTTTGACCATAAAATTAGAATTAAAATAAATATTTTAATAAGACAAATATTGGCTACCAAAAATACCCTTAGATAAAATAACAAAAATAAACTGTTCTAATTCCAAAATTCAAAATTCCCTCCTATTGTTGTGCCGCCGCCGCCGCCGCCGCCGCCATATGCCTTCACCCCACTGCCGTTGAAGAAGAGTTCCGACGTACTCTAGAACGCGAAATAAGGGCGAGTATGTATCAATTTTTGTTTCAACCCACTTGCGTTCATTGAGCTTGAATTTTTCCGCTTTCTTATTTACCTATTAAATTTGCTTTCCATTTGATTTTATTTTGGAGTTTCTTGTTTGTGATTCAGTTTCAGATATTCAGTTCAACCTTATGGTCTTCTGCCATAAAATGAATATTTCGTTTGCTTCAATTTTATTTTTTTAATTTCTATAATATGATTTTTTTGGTAATTAATGTTTTTTTTTAAATCCAAAATTTGGAATTATTTGAGATTTCAGCTTTTTCTTTTTGTGGATAGTTGAAGATCTATTGAATCAGAATTCTGAAGTTTTTTTCTTTTTCACCCCTCAAGTTGTACTTAAATTTGGGCAATTTGGATTTGGGGAATTAGGGCTATCCCTTTTAAACAACAAAACTGGTTTAGCTTTTTCTGTGATTGAGAGGGTGTGAGTTGGGGGAGATTAAGAAGTTGTTACTCTTCATAATTCTAGTTGTGGTCATGCTAGGGTGAGAATACTGAAGAAAATGTTGATAACCTGTCCCCCAAAACCTCTTTCTAAAAGACCATGTTTGTATAACAGATGATAAGCCCAAACCCCTTCAGCTCTCCTACAAATCAACTCTGTTGAAAACCACCCACTTTAATAAAAGGGCTTTAATGTCATAAGTGAATTAGGATTGTTTTCAAGAATCACAAACATTTCTAGGTCAGTGAATGTTGTGTTAAATTGATGTACTTTTTCATTGGTGTCTCTTGGTTTTCATAGCTTACGCGTTCTTCCCTTTTTTTTTTTTTTTTTTTTTTAATCGAAACGCGTTCTTCCTTTTTTTTTTTGAGCAATGTTGTTTATGCTTATTGGTTTGTTTGCATGCTTGTATTACTCAATTGTGCTTGGCTCTTATTGATTTCGATTCGCATGCTAGAAAGTTGCTTGCTTCCAATTGTGTTGGGATGTGTATTGGTTTTTCGTGATGAGTCGCAGGTCAAAGTTCTGAAAATTGCACCCTACCCTTTTTGTAGTTCTAAAAACGTCACTCTTTAATAAAAGTAACAAAATGTGACTCCGCCTTTTGGGCTCCAACTCTTTCCACAACAATGTGCTAGTTATTATTGTTGATTTGCATATTTCTGTATGTATATTTGCATGATCAATTTTTTTTTTTTTTAAATTGTAGAAATGGGAAATTCATTTGAGTATGTAATTCCGTCGAAGATATAGTTGAAGGAAGGTTTCACATATTGGTGCATTGTACAGGCCTATATACTATTTTGAAGGTTTTAGATGATGATGATGATCAGGAGAAGTTGAGGCAATCTTGAAGCTGTTTCATAACAAAGTGTTGCAGAAGAGTTCATTTTCAAATATTTTGTTTTGTGTTGTTCTTTTGAAAGATGTTAAGTAGATAATTAACAATTATTTTGTAAGGGGGATTGCCGTAGACCATAAAGTTTATTGAAAATTTTCTACTAATTAAGGAACATTGGCTAATTTACTCTTCAATTTCATTATGCAGTGCTACCATCTATTGTTAACTCGTGTATGGAGCCTTAACTATGATATTTTTGCAGCCAATACTATTTTCTCGTTTTCAACTTTATAAAGCTTTGTGAATGTTCTTAGTTTTCATGAGTTTTGTTTTTGTAGTTGAATTCTGGTTTGTATTGTCTTAGCTCTATATGATATAATATTGATGCATTTCACTTATTATTTTTAGCTACTTAATTTTTTTCTTTGATCCTGAGAAAATTATCTTATCAAAATGAGCAAAATGTTGGAAATTTAGACTAATTCTTTATTTGTCACAAGATCCTTATTCAAAGAAAAATAACGAAATAGAAAAATATAAAAGATGGAAAAAAATTTACAGACTGTCAAAGTTTTCAATATATGAAAAATTGTTACAATCATATAAATTTCATCTACCCAAATCTCCAAGTATCTCAAAAAAAATAATATCCTAAGCTTTCACCGCATTTACTAATTTCTACTCTTTGTACAATCAAAAAAGCGAAAAAAAGAAAAGATCTAGGATCTTTGAGCTTTATAATTTTTTTTCTCAGAAAACCTTCAAGTCATGTCTACAAAAAAGAATAAACTACATCAATTTATAGTTAACATATGACCTAGATGTTTTTCAAGTTTCAACTACTAAAGTATCTAAGATTTAAAAACTTGTTCAATTTTAATCACCAAATATAATATAATATATATCATATCTTTTCTTTTTCAACAATTTATGCATATTTTGATTTTGACAAGTTTTTAGAAAATATCTCAGCACAAAAGTGTGCTGCAAAATATCTCCCGTAAGGAATTCAAGATATTTTATAAAGGTAATTATATTTACACTACAATTTCTATTTGTTACACTACAATTTAGTTATATTTAAGGGATCTTGGCGCAAATGATCCCTAACGTATGGACTCAGTGAAGTTTTGGTTCCTAACATTTCATTTTTGGCTAAGAAGTCCATAACCTATGCATTTGGTTGCAAAACTAACCCCTATGGACGAGAATCTGTCCAATTGTGCCATTAGCCATTAATTTGTTTTGAAATTTTGGTGTAAATGGTCCCTAACCTTTAACCTTAGTGTGGAATTGGTCCCCTAATGTTTATTTTTGGCATACATGTCTCTAACCTATGTGTTTTAGTGCAAAATTGGTCCTTATGGGATGAAAATGACAAATATGCCCTTAGTTAAAAAAAAAAAAATTGTATGTGAATTCTTAATCATTACAAAATGTGCAAATATGTTCAATACTTTTATTTTTTTATAAAAAATTAAATAAAATTAATGAGTTTTTTTTTTTTTTTGAAATTAACATTTTAGTAATAAACATGTCAAATAAAATTATTATTTTTATTATTAAATAACTATATTATTTAACATTTAAACTTTTATTTTATTGTTGTATAAAAAAATAACTTTGTCACAAACTTTATGTACAAATACTTTTATTTAATTGAGTTATATGTTTATTAATTACAAATATTAGAGATCCAACTATACTTCATATTTTAATTTATCGTTTTATTTTCGTACAAAAATAAAACACATAATGCGTAAATTAACTTTTATTAGTATTTTTATATTAAATAAAAATCTAATAAGATTAGTTCAAATTATGTAATAATTTTTATTTAATAAAAATATAATAAAAAAATTATTTTTATTTGACATGTAGTGTATAATTTTTATTTGACATGTCATGTGATTGTGAGTATATAATTTTTTCAATGGAGTGTGTACATGCTATTGAGTTTTTTTTTTTTTTTTTTTTTTTGAATGCTCATGTTTCAAATTATTTTATTTACCAGATTTAATAGTTTGGCAGCGACATGATGGCAGGTGGTAGTAACTAATAAAAATTAGTATTTTTATTTACCAGATTTTATTTTATTAGTATTCAACATAAAAATACTAATAAAAGTTAATTTACAAACTATGTGTTTTATGTTTTATCGAAAATAAAACGATAAATTAAAATATGAAGAATATAGTTGCATCTATAATATTTATAGTTAATAAACATATAACTCGATTAAATAAAAGTATTTGTACATCAAGTTTGTGACAAAGTTATTTTTTTATACAACAATAAAATAAAATTTTAAATTTTAAATAATATAATTACTTAATAATAAAAAAAAATTTATTTGACATATTTATTATTAAAGTGTTAATTCTCAAAAAAAAATCATTAGTTTTCCTTAACTTTTTATAAAAAATAAAAGTATTGGACCTATTTGCACATTTTGTAATGATTAGAAATTCACATACAATTTTTTTATTTAACTAAAGACATATTTGTCTTTTTCATCACATAAGGACCAATTTCGCACCAAAGCACATAAGTTAGGGACATGTATGCCAAAAATAAACGTTAGGGACCAATTCCATACTAAGGGTGAAGGTTATGGACCATTTACGCCAAAATCCCAAAACAAATTAATGGCTAACGGTACAATTGGACGGATTCCGTCTATAGGAGCTAGTTTTGCAATCAAATGTATAGGTTAGGGACCTCTTAGCCAAAAATAAAAAGTTAGGGACCAAAACCGCACTGAGTCCATACGTTAGGGACCATTTGTGCCAAAATTCCTATATTTAAAGTCATCAATCTTTGTTCACATCTCGTCTTTAATAACTCATGTCCAAAATATTCGTCTAGAGTGCGTAAACGACTTATTTATCTATCATACTTTTAGAAAAAGAATAAATAAAATATTTTTCTCTCATTTCAAAACACAAAAAATAGAATATTTTGACATAAAACGTTATCAAGGACGGGATGTGGTAATTAATAGAAGATTGAGAATAAGAAGTTGACGAAAATAAAGTTAGGGACATAAATACTACAATGAATAAAAGTTGAGTATCTTAAATTTAATTAGAATATAGTGTAACAAATAAAAATTGTATTGTAAATATAACCATCCATTTTATAATGAGAACTTAGGAAGGGATCTAAATCCAATATATATTACTAGAACATCCATTCTTGTGTACTATGGTGGAGCAATTGTAACATGACAACAAAAAATTCAAAGATAGAAAAGATTAAGCTCTTAACGATAAGTCAATTATAACAAGGAGAATTTGGTGTTGACATGATGGTATAAGTGTTTCATTATAACATTTCTTAAATAGAATTAGAAAACACTTTGTTCTCAATAATAATGATTTAGCAATTAGTTGGAGACATTTAATAAACAATTGTGCTAACCCATCTATCTTTATCCCAACTACCATATAATGATTATTAGAAGTTTGGGACGAAGACTCACCACTATTAACAAAAAACATTATCTTGATTGTATAATTTGGAAACTATGCTCACAATCTAATATTTAAACAACTAATCACACAAACTTCAAATTGCGAATAAATAGTAAACACCATTTGACCATCTAGCAGTTCACATGAAGGGTGAGTGGGCACCATAACCTTCACTCTTATCTAATACATGAAATTGACAAATAAAATTTTAATATATCTTGAAAGTAATGTTTATTTAGCAAATAGAAATTATCATATTAAATAAATAGAAACTCTATTATTAGAAAATAATAATTCAATAAATTAAGCCAAATCAAAGGAAACAAGCATGTTTCCATAACAAATCTAATAATAGACACATGTCAGAACAGATGAAGACAGTCAAATGGATTAACTTTCTATCAATTAAAATGGCGTTGAAGAAGTTTCAAGCGCCTTGATGAATTTGGTAAGAAGCTCTATTACATTTATTTTGTAAGGTTACACTTGTGATTTTCACATGATATTTGTGAATTCATGTTTTAGTAGTTTTGCTTCTTTCTAGTTATTTATGATTTGACTATTTATATTTTTGCTCTTAAGTAGTTTTTATTGTGTTTTATGAACTATATCTACTAGACTGATATTATTAAATATCGACTTCTGATTCAAAATATGAACAATGAGTTTTAAAAAGCTAGTAGTTTATGAATTATATAGAGGATTAATAATTAAGTTTAATACATGTAACTATATATTTTTAAATGAATTTACTATACGTATACTCTCGTATTTTTATAGATTTTTTTTTGCATAAATGTGCAAACACAACATGGTAATATTTTGAAGCACTTCCTTGTCATAAAATAAAAGGTTTGTCAATGTGCAAGATAGGGGCAAGGGCAAACAATTTGGCCGGTGCCTAGAATCAATTCTTTGACCAAGGTCCATTCTCAATGCTTTAATGGAAGGGATTTTGGTTTAAATTTGAGGACAATTATAATTTTATTGCTTTTTTTTATTTCCATTTTGTAATTTTACTTAATTATGTGTAGATGTGTAAAGTTGATTGCCTTTTGCCCAAGGTCTATGATCAATTATGGTGGTCGAGTTTTGAAGTTGGGGGGTCCTTTATGGGGCGGGCTGAGGGAGGGCAAAGCCTTCATCGGGGTTCGAGGGCAATACTTCAAATTTTTTTTTCTCAAACCACACCATCGAGCTAATTTTATGAGAATAATATTTTTTATAAATCATAGTCTTTAAAAAGCTTACAAGAAGTAATTGCACAAAATATTCAAGATCTAAAATTAGTTAAACTCTTCTTATTCACGTTGCCTTCTATAAAATTATCTTCCAAAATAGGAAGATCCGATTTACAAATGAAATTAGATATTACTCAAGCTAAAAAGAAAAAAAAATTAATTGAGCACGATATGTATTAACAAGCAAAATGCATTTATTAATTTTGTATTATCATTTGAGGAATGGGTCATTTATTTGTAATTTTGTAATCCCATATCAATTTCATATCCCCGTAAACATAAGATTTTACCATAAAGAGGGACTCCCCATTGCTAATTTGTTGTTAGTCTGTTATGTTACACGGTGAACATGATATAGGGAATCGTCAAATCGATTCTTCGATCCGAATTTTGTAGAGACGAGGAAGTGATTCAATTTTTTTATTTGCGATTAGAAATAAGGGTTGAACCAACAAGTTTTACTTATTGTGTATTTGCAATTGCATTTCGACTATTAGATTGAAGAAGAAGTATGAATTGGGCTTTTGATTGGTTGGGTAATTGGAATTTGGGTTGGGTAATATTTGTTGAGTTTGACGATTGTTTTGAGTATTTTATAGTTTGGGCCATTTTCTTATGTTTTGGTTTGGACTTATGGTTATCACTTAAAAAAAATTTAAAATTTAAAAAAAAAAAAAAAGTTTCAGAATTTGGGGGTCCTGGGCACCCCAAGGACCCCCCCCCCTCCGCCTGTCTATGATCCTTCTACTAACTCAAAATAGGTTTTCAAAAAAAAAATGGGATTTCGTCCAACCTAATAATACCGGTTTTGTTGAACCTTACAACATGCTAAAAGTTGGGTTGTAAGAGTACAAAATGGCGAGTTTACACTCCTAGCTACGTCTCACACACATGGGTGAGCCATGTAGAGTCCAAGGAGCAAATGCACCTTGACCTTTGGACTTTTCTACCAAAAAAAAAAAAATTGTCACTTAAAAAAAAAAATGGCCCAGTGCACTTAAAAATAAGGGATAATTAGCTCATATACTTTTTTTTTTATAAAAAATTGATATATACCCTTTTTATTAAATTTTTTATTCTTACCCACGTTTAAATAATATTTATAAAAAATACATTCTTCTATATTATATAAACTCTTTTAAAAATATTTATTTATTGCATAGTAGTGTATGTACTTTATAAAATATTCACTTTAGTCTTTATATTTTTAATTATATTTCAATTAAGTCCTTCAAAAATTGCATCTTAAGTCCTTAATCTTTTATATCTTTACACTTTGGTCCTCAAATTTTTAATTATTTTTCAATTAAGTCTTCCAAAAATTGCATCTTAAGTCCTTCAACTTTTTAAATATTTACACTTTGGTCCTCAAATTTTCAATTATCTTTCAATTAAGTCCTCTAAAAATTGCATCTTAGGTCCTTCAATTTTTTACATCCTTACACTTTGATCTCCAAATTTTCAATTATTTTCAAATTTTTATTCTTACCCACGTCTAAATAATATTTATGAAAAATACATTTCTTCTCTGTTATATAAACTCTTTTAAAAATATTTATTTATTGCATAATAGTGTATGTACTTTATATAATATTCATTTTAGTCCTTATATTTTCAATTATATTACAATTAAGTCCTTCAAAAATTATATCTTAGGTTCTTAATCTTTTATATCTTTACACTTTGGTCCATAAATTTTCAATTATCTTTCAGTTAAGTCCTCCAAAAATTGCATCTTAGGTCCTTAAACTTTTTACATCTTTACACTTTGATCTCCAAATTTTCAAATATCTCTCAGTTAAGTCCTCCAAAAATTACATCTTAGGTCCTTCAATTTTTTACATCCTTACACTTGGATCCCCAAATTTTAATTTTTTTCAATTTTTTATTCTTACCCACGTCTAAATAATATTTATGAAAATACATTTCTTCTCTATTATATAAACTCTTTTAAAAATATTTATTTATTGCATAGCGATCTATGTACTTTATATAATATTCACTTTAGTTCTTATATTTTTAATTATATTTCAATTAAGTCCTTCAAAAATTGCATATTAGGTCCTTAATCTTTTACATCTTTACACTTTGGTCCCCAAATTTTTAATTATCTTTCGATTAAGTCTTCTAAAAATTGCATCTTAGGTCTTTCAACTTTTACATCCTTACACTTTGATCCCCAAATTTTCAATTATCTTTCGATTAAATCCTCCAAAAAATACATCTTAGATGTGGTAACATATGTGTTACCCGTGTCAAATTGATTTTAATGAAATTGAGGAAGTAACATATAGTAACAAATACGGTAACATATATGTTACCCGCGTAAAAATATTATTTTTAAAAATAAAAATTAGAAATATTTGATTTTACCAAACTAATGTATTTTTAAAAAACATTTACAATTAGATAAATCATAAAATAGCATTTGTATTGAAAATGAGGAAGTAACATAAAGTAACACATGTGATAACATATGTGTTACTCATGTCAAATTAATTTTAATGAAATTGAGGAAGTAACATAGGATATAATTTGATTTTAGACCAAACTAATGTATTTTTAAAAAAACATTTACAAGGAGATAAATCATAAAATAGTAATTGTATTGAAAATGAGGAAGTAACATAGGGTAACATATGTGTTACCCATGTCAAATTGTTGATATTAAAAATAAAAAAAAATTAAATATATTATTTTTTATTTAACATAATTAAGTAATTCAAAAAATTATAGAAGGATATAATTTGCTAAAATTGATTTTAATGAAATTGAGTAAATAACATAGGTTAACAAATATGGTAACATATATGTTACCAGCGTAAAAGTATTGTTTTCAAAAATAAAAATTAGAAATATTTGATTGTAGACGAAATTAATGTATTTTTTAAATACATTTACAAGAATATAAATTATACAATAGTAATTTTATAGAAAATGAAGAAGTAACATAGGGTAACATATGTGTTACCCATGTCAAATTGTTGATATTAAAAGTAAATAAATTAAATATATTATTTTTATTTATAATAATTCATATTTCAAAAAATTATAGAAGGATATAATTTGTTAAAAATTGATTTTTATGAAATTGAGGAAATAACATAAGTTAACAAATACGGTAACATATATGTCACCCGCGTAAAAGTATTGTTTTCAAAAATGAAAATTAGAAATATTTGATTTTAGACGAAATTAATATATTTTTTAAAAACATTTACAATAATATAAATTATAAAATAGTAATTGTATAGAAATTGAGGAAGTAACATAGGGTAATGTGTTGACCGTGTCAAATTGATTTTAATGAAATTGAGGGAGTAACATAGGTTAACAAATATGGTAACATATATGTTGCCCACATAAAAGTATTGTTTTAAAAAATAAAAATTGGAAATATTTGATTTTGGAATTAAACTAATGTATTTTTAAAAATATTTAAAAAGAGATAAATCATAAAATAGCAATTGTATTGAAAATGAGGATGTAACATAGGGTAACAAATGTGGTAACATATGTGTTACCCGTGTTAAATTGATTTTAATGAAATTGAATGAGTAACATAGGTTAACAAACACGGTAACATATATGTTACCCACGTAAAAATATTATTTTTTAAAAATAAAAATTGAAAATATTTGATTTTGGATGAAACTAATGTATTTTTTAAAAACATTTACAATGAAATAAATCATAAAATAGCAATTGTAGTGAAAATGAGGAAGTAACATTGAGTAACACATGTAGTAATGAGATATGTTACCCGTGTCAAATTGATTTTAATGAAATTGAGAAAGTAACATAGGTTAACAAATATTGTAACATATATGTTACCCACGTAAAAGTATTGTTTTCAAAATTAAAATTTGAAAATATTTAATTTTAGACTAAACTAATGTAGTTTTTAAAAATATTTCTGAGATAAATCATAAAATAACACTTGTATTGAAAATGAGGAAGTAACATAGGATAACACGTGTGGTAACATATGTGTTATCCATGTCAAATTAATTTTGATGAAATTGAGGAAGTAATATAGGTTAACAAATACGGTAACATATATGTTACCGTGATAAAAATCGCTTTATAAAATAAAATTTGGAAATATTTTATTTTTGACAAATTAATGTATTTTTAAAGATATTTACAAGGAGATAAATCATAAAATTACAATTGTATTGAAAACAAGGAAGTAACATATGGTAACACATGTGGTAACATATGTGTTACCCGTGTCAAATTTATTTTAATGAAATTGAGAAAGTAACATATGTTAACAAATCACAAAGAACATGTATGTTACTCACGTAAAAGTATGGTTTTCAATAATAAAATTTAGAAATATTTGGATTTAAACCAAATAAATGTAGTTTTAAAAAATATTTATAAGGAGATAAATCATAAAATAGCAATTGTATTGAAACGAGAAAGTAACATATGTGGTAACACATGTATTACCCGTGTCAAATTGATTTTAATGAAATTGAGGAAGTAGCATAGGTTAAGAAATACGATAACATATATGTTACCACGTAAAAGTTTTGTTTTCAAAATTAAAATTTAGAAATATTTGATTTTAGACCAAACTAATATAGTTTTTAAAAACATTTACAAGAAGATAAATCATAAAATAACAATTGTATTGAAAATGAAGAAGTAACATAGGATAACACATGTGGTAACATATGTGTTACCCGTGTCAAATTGATTTTAATGAAATTGAGGAAGTAATATATGTTAACAAATACTGAGTAATATATATGTTATCTACGTAAAAGTATTGTTTTAAAAATAAAAATTGAAAATATTTTATTTTAGACCAAATTAATGTATTTTTAAAAATATTTACAAAGAGATAAATTATAAAATAGCAATTGTAGTGAAAATGAGGAAGTAATATAGGGTAACACATGTGGTAACATATGTGTTACCCGTGTCAAATTGATTTTAATGAAATTGAGGAAGTAACATAGGGTAACAAATTCAAGAACATATATATGTTACCCGAAAAAAGAATTATTTTTGAAAAATAAAATTTTGAAATATTTGATTTTAGACCAAACTAATGTAGTGTTTGAAAAATATTTAAAAGGAGATAAATTATAAGATAACAATTATAAAGTGTTTTTAAAATAAATACAAAGTATTGATTTTATTGCAAATGAGCAAATAACACGTAGTGACATAACAATTTGATCTTCTCCAATCAATAGGGAGATTTATTTAGCCCACTGAATATTTGGAGGAACAAAATGTGTTTGATATTAAAGTCAAACACTAGTGTACAGTGGGCAAAATAATTTTTCTACTAGGTGGAGGAGAAGCAGATCACCAAGTAATATATATATGTTACTAATATAAAAATGTTGTTTTAAATAAAAAATTGAAATATTGATTTTAAATGTAAAGAATGTATTTTTAAAAAATTATAAAAATAGAGAAATGATAAAATATTGATTTTAATAAAAATAAAGAAGTAACATATAGTAACATATATGTTACCCGTGTAAAAAGTTGTTTTAAAACAAAAAATTGAAATATTAATTTTAAAGAAAAATAATGTATTTTTAAATAATTATAAACTATTGATTTTATTGCAAATGAGCAAGTAACACATAGTAATATATATGTTACTAGTATAAAAATATTTTTTAAAATGAAAATTTGAAATATTGATTTTAAATAAAAATAATGTATTTTTAAAAATTTATAAAAATGGAGAAATGGTAAAATATTGAATTTAATGAAAAATGAGGAAGTAACATATATGTTACTCGTGTAACAATGTTGTTTTAAAAAAAAAAAAATTGAAATTTTAATTTTAAAGAAATATGACGAATTTTTTAAATAATTATAAAATATTGATTTTATTGCAAATAAGCAAGTAACACATAGTAACATATATGTTACTTACTTTTTTAAGAAAAAATTAAAAAATTGATTTTAAATGAAAATAATATATTTTTAAAATATTAATAAAATTAGAGAAATGATAAAATATTGATTCTAATGAAATATGAAGAAGTAACATATATAGTAACATATATGTTACCCATGTAAAAAATATTGTTTTTCAATTAAAAATTAAAATATTAATTTTAAATGAAAATAACATATTTTTTAAACAATAATAAAATGAGTAAATTATAAAGTATTAATTTCAATGAAAATGATGAAATAACACATATGTTACTCGTGTAAAATTATTATTTTTGAAATTAAAAAAATAAAAATATTGATTTTATGAAAATACTGTATTTTTAAACAATTATCAAAGAAAATAATTGTAAAATATGATTATAGTTATTATTATATTTAAAATAGTATACAAATATGATACAAATATAATAGTAGGTGGTGGTAACACGTGTTAATTTAATTTAAATTAAAGTAACATATGTGTATCATAATTTAAAATAGTATATAAATATTTATTTTGTTCGTTTAGATGAAAATTCAAGTGTAAAGTCAAAGATTTAATTGAAAGTGCACTTATTTTGAACACTAAAATTACACTTATTTTGGCCACTAAAATCAAGGATTTGGAGGACCAAACTTTGAACATGTATAAAGTTGAAGGACCTAAGATGCAAATTTTAGAGGACTTAACTGAAAGATAATTGAAAATTTGGAGACCAAAGTGTAAAGATATAAAAAGTTGAAAGACCTAAGATGCAATTTTTAAGGACTTAAGCGAAAGATAATTAAAAATTTAAGAACTAAAATGTAAAATGTAAAAGATTAAGGACCTAAGATGTAATTTTTGGATTACTTAATTAAAATATAATTGAAAATATGAAGACTAAAGTGAATATTATATAAAATACATAGACTACTATACAATAAATAAATGCCACATCATCATTCCACATTATAAAATATTGTTTTTAATTAAATAAGGTATTTTTTAAATCAAACCAAGAAAATAAGGTATTTTTTGAATAATTAAAAAAAGAGGTATTTTTCAACTTTTTTACAAAAAGTAGGGCTCTTATCAACTTTGCCCTAAAAATAATGGCATGTTAATGGGCAAAAAGGAAAAGAAATGGAAGACTACATCAAAAATATATACACATATACGTATAATATACGTACAAGGGTGACTTAAAATTGTACATATAATTGTACATTTATTACGAGCATGTTCGGTAGAGTTTTTTCCCCAAAAATTCTATTTTTTTGCCTACAATTTTTGACTTTTCAACCCTTTTTACACTACAAAAAAATTTGAAAAGTCAAAAAGTAACCAAAAAAACTCATTTTTATTCGATCCAACGTGTCCATTAGTGGAGACAAGGGGTCTAGGGAGTCTTGGGCCATCCAAATTTTCATAATTTTTTTAATACTTATTTTTAATTTTTTATTAAAATATTACTTTGGGATTCGATATAACACTTCAAAATTTCTTTACATTTTAGTTATACGAGTTAGACGAATCAAAGTAGCATCAAAGAGAATTTTAATTAAATTGACATTTAAAACAAGAAATGTAATGGAAATATTAAATTCAAATCTAGCAGTCTTCTTTAACTTATTATTTTAAATTCGTCACTAATGGTTTTTCAATCCAAAAGATTGTTGCAAAGTTTGCCGTGAATACTTTGAAACGTTATCTATAACCTACTCCAACGAATAAAAAAACATAGCCAGAAAATAAATCGAAAGTAGTGACACTAAAATAGAAATTAAAAGTAAAAATTCAGATTATTAAATCCATTTCTAGTAGTTATTTTTATCTTGTTATTTTGAATTTGCGTTTAATGGTTTTTTACTCTAAAAAATGCATTACAAAGTTTGTCATGGATAATTCTAAATAGTACTAAGAACCTACTTCGACGAGTAAAGAACCATAGCCCAAAAATAAGCCAAAAGATATGATATTAATTAAAAGATTAAAAAAAATAGATTATTGTATCTATTCTAGCAATCACCTTTTACTTGTTATTTTAAATTCGCCGTATAACACTTTACAATCTAAAAAATATCTTCACGAGTTTTTGTTTGAATATTTTAAAGCTGTATCAAGAACTTATCACAATAAATAAAAGATATAATCTGAAAATAAGCCGAAATAGATAACATCAAAATGAAAATTAGAATATAAAAAATAAGTTTATTAAATTTATTTTGAATAGCATCTTTAGCTTTTATTTTAAACTTGTTGTATAGCGTTTTTTCAATTTAAAAATACCAACAACAAATATTCTTGATTCCGCTACTTTTCGTTTTTTTTTTTTTTTAAAAATGATGATGCTAGGATTGTACCATACCACGCGGAGCACCCATGGACCCATAGAGTACGAAGCATTGCATTACCATTATCAAGTACATCCATGGACCTCAACATTGTTTGGCCTCTTCTACACCCCCCCCTTTCGATTACAAAAATTTGAGGACAGAGATAATTTTATTGCTTTTTTTTTTCCCCCACATCCATAAAAATGGTGAAAAATAAAAAAATTTTCTATCTAAGGTGGAAAATAAAATCTTCTAAATAGGTGAGAAAATATTTTCTAAGAAAGTGGGGAAAAATGTGTTTAAAATAATTGTACATTGAAAATTAATTTTTTCTTTCAGTACACAGCAATCAAACAACCAAATGTGGAAAAAAATTCATGGATGTTTAACATTTTTCGTGGATGTGACGTTTTCATGGAAAATGTGACAATCAAACACACCCTTAGTTCCATCTAGACGTGTAAAAGTTAATAGCACCTCTCAAATCATGGTCCATGGTCCATCTACTAACTAAAAAAAAAAATGTTTTTAAAAAAATATGGGACTTTGTCGAACACAACAATACTTATCTTGTCGAACTTCACACTAAAAGTTGGGTTGTATGGGTACAAAATGGCAGAGTTTACACCCCTAGCTACGTCTGCACGTACATGACATGTCTGATTATACAGGAGTGAACAAGGCAATTAATAATTGTACATTTTTTTGTTATTAGTTTTAATTTGATCCAACATGCCCAACATATATAGAAACAATGGTAGGATTGTGTCTTAGGACACGAACATAAATTTATCATCTAGTTGTGTAAAAGTTGGTTGCACTGGTCAGACCTAGGTTTGTGACTTCATATACTAAAAAAAAATTTTTTTTTTTTTTTTTTTTTTTTTTTTTGACTCTGGCAGCCCATCAATACTGGTCATGTTGGGGGTTTAGAGCACACTAAAATTGGGTTGTGCAGGATTGCATGTACAAAATGGCAAACATCGGTCCGCTGGCAACATTTGTCCATATATGACACGTTTGATACATTAAATTAGACAAAATTGAACAAGGCAATTAAGAGTTCTATCTTCTCTAGTTAATTCATTTTCATTCGATCCAACGTGTCCCATGGTGGAGGCGAAGGGCCTAGTGGGTCTTCTCTGCCCCCTAGGCCACTAAAATTGGGTTGTGTAGGACTGCAAGACTGCATGACACCGGTCCACTAGCAACATTTGTCATATAAGACACATTTGATACATTAAATTAGACAAAATTGAACAAAGCAATTAAGAGCTCTATCTTCTCTAGATAATTCATTTTAATTTGATTCAACGTGTCCATTGGCGGAGGCGAAGGGCCTAGTGGGTCTTCTCATCCCCATCCCCATCCCCATCCCCATCCCCAATTTTTCAAAATTTATTTGTTAGTTTTTTTATTAAAAAAATTACTTATGGACTTGTTATAACACTTTAATTTTTTTTTAATATTTTTATATTTAATTATACGAGTTAAACGAGTTAAATTGACGTCAAATAGAATTTTAATTAAATTGGCATCTAAAAACGAAAACGTAATGTGAATATTAAATCCAATTCTAACAGTCATATTTGGCTTATTATTTTAAATTCGTCATTAATAGTTTTTCAATTTGAAAGATGTGTTGCGAAATTTGCCATAAATACTTTGAAACGCTATTTAGAACCTACCCCAACAAGTTAAGAAACATCATCCAAAAATAAGTCGAAAGAGGTGACGCTAAAATGATAATTAAAAGTGAAAATTCAGATGATTAAATATATTTCTAGTAGTTATCTTTATCTTGTAATTTTGAATTTGTGTTTAATAGTTTTACTCTGAAAAATTCATTATGAAGTTTGTCATGAATACTTCCAAATGGTACTAAGAACCTACTTTGACGAGTGAAGAAATATAGTCCAAAAATAAGTTAAAATAGGTGATATCAATTAAAAGATAAAAAAAAATAGATTATTATATTCATTCTAGCAGTTATATTTGATTTGTTATTTTGGATTCATAGTCTAGCACTTTTCAATTCAAAAGATGTCTTGTGAAGTTTGCTGTGAATACTTCAAAATAGTATCAAGAACTTACTATGATAAGGAAAAACATAATCTGAAAATAAGTCGAAAGAGGTACTATCAAAATGAGAATTAGAAGACAAAAAAAATAGAATTATTAAATTCATTATGAACTACCATCTTTGATTCGTTTTTTTGAACTTGTAGTTTAACTTTTTTTCAGTTTGACAGATACCAATAAATTTTTTTTATCCCCAACAAAAAATTCCAGACTCCACTACATAACGTGCCAACATATAGAAATAGGCGCTAGGATTGTACCATACCACACGGAGCACGCTTGGACCCATAGAGTACGAAGCATTAAATTACCATTATCAAGTACATCGATGGACCTCAACATTGTTTGGCCTCTTCTATATAACCCCCCCCCCCATTCGAAATGGGAATCATACCTTCCCGCACAACAAAATTTTCTCACTACATCTCAAAGAATATACACCCAAACACCTTTCGATTTTGCATTGATTGAATCCAATAAAATTTCAATAGACAATCCAATCAAAAATCTTCATGCAATGACACCTCATTCTGTGAATGCAGTGCTCCACATATAATCACAATCCATCTACAGAAAAGTCCCATTCACAACAAGGATCCTTAATATGCAACCCAACCCCCATTAAACTTGTGGGGCCACCACTCACGGGTATTAGCTAATACAACCCTCTAACTTTTCTTTTCTTTTTTCGACTTTTTCAGAATTAATTCGTGATACCATGCATATGTACCCTCGTGCTAGTTGTTATGAACTATTCTTTGCTACGAACTTCTTTGTCAAAAAAATTTTGTTGGCTTTATTGAGTACAAGATTTAGAACGAGAGAAAGTTGAAAGAAACATATATTAGGAATCTAATACTTATTTAAGAATGTTAAAAAATGATAGAATTATCTAAAAGGAACAATGTGGATGATCAAAGTATAGATGCAATACCTCTTGTCCATTATAGCTTGTTTGTAAAATTGAAAGAATGAATAATCTTTATTCAATGAATATTTGTATACAATGTACAGGTATATATAATTCATATCTTTTCAATTAACTCCTATAAATATGCTACTAATTTAACGATATATTACAAAGAAGTAAAGTAATATATTACAATATAATATTTGTTCTCTAATAAGATCAATATTTGATATTACAATATATTTTTCAACACTCTTCCTCACTTTGTTGACTAAATGTTGTGAACTCCAAACTTGACCAACAAAGAATGAAATATTTTCTTCCCTAGAGTCTTAGTGAATATATCAGCAAGTTGTGATATAGATGGAACAAACTCGTCACGTTTTTTTCTTTCATAATTTTATCTCGAACATAATGACAATAAATCTCGATGTATCTTGTTCGTTCGTGAAATACTGGATTTGTTATAATATGAAGAGCAACTTGATTGTCATAGAACAAAGTAGTTGGCCCTTGAACTCGAATTCGAGGTCTTGAAAAAAGTTTTGTAGCCATGTAAGCTCACAACATGTTGCTGCCATGGATCTGCACTCAGTTTCGGCAGATGATAAGGATACAGTTTTCTAGAGCTTGCCTTTCCATGAAATAAGATAATTTCCAAGAAAAACATAGTAACCAGTTGTTGAACGCTGAGTAGTTGGACATTCTGTCCAGTCAGAGTCACAATATACTTTCAACTTCAATGTATTTTGGGAAGAAAACAGCATGCCTTGTCCTGGTGTGTCTTTTAGATACTTCAAGATTCGTAGTACAGCTTCATAGTGAGGCTTTCGAGGTGATTGTATGAATCTGTTTAATAAATGAACAGAACATGTAATGTCTGGCTGTATAATAGTGAGATATATATATATATATATCGACCAACCAATCTTCTATACTTGGCCGGATCATCCAATGAATCACCATTATCAGAAAGCATTTTAAGATTTTGCTCCGTAGGAAAATTTGTAGGTCGCGATCCTAGAAACCCAACATTATTCACAATATCCAACATATATTTTTTTGTGAGATAAAAATACCTAGTTTTGAGTATCTCACCTTGATTCCCAAAAAATATTTTAAATCATCAAGGTCTTTGATACGAATTTTGGTATTTAATCACTTTTTTAGTATGCTCTGTGTGAACTAGCTGCCATGCAGACTTGGTAGCAAATCTACCATACGAAGCATCATTTCACATAATCTAATTGTGCACTTTAGTAGTGATAGGGATACTCTCTATCTACTTAGCAATAATATATGGTAATAGCTGAAGAAGTTGGTCAATGTTCTATCCAGTATCATCAAATAAGTCTCTAACATGGATAGAAGAATGTGGCAGGTGTGGGTGTTGATAAGTTAATGTAGACTCGCCCATCCAGCAATCATGCCAAAAGAATATCTGCCCACGTCCTAATTACCAAGCAATGTATGTCTCCGCCTATGGGCCTATGTGCTTCAGCCTCTTCCATACAGTTGAAGTATTGTAAGGAATAGTAGCCAGTAACGGATGGGTAGCCCGGCAATACTTACTCAGTAAAAACTAAAAACTGAGCTCATAATGACTATAGAGCTCTAAATAACCACCAGAGCTTTTATGGAGAATGTATCAACAAGATTCTACAGTCTCCTAAAACCCAGGCCACCCTCCTCAGTAGAAATACAAAGGTCTTTCCATCTCCTCCGATATAATCTATGTTTATGGTCTCTGGAGTCCTAAATGAACCTAGTAAATATGCCATCTAGCTTCTTCAAGATAGCCTTGGGAGGCTTCATAATTTGAAGGAGATAGAGATGAATAGAGGATAGCACTGATCGTATCAAAGTAATTCGTCCTCCAAATGATAGGAGTCTCGAGGCCCAGCCAGAAATTATACTTCGGACTTTCTGGACTAAGTCATTATACAAGAAGATTTTTCTAGCTCATTTAAATAAAGGAACACCAAGATAAGTGAAGGGCTGTTGTTGATGGCGAAATCCTGCTAGATGCTCCAGCCTGTGTATCTGACTAGTAGAAATTCTCCTAGGTAAGATAATCCCATTCTTATCTCTGTTTACCAACTATCCAGAAGTCCCCTCATAGTGCTCAATACACTGTAAAACTCGTCTGATAGACTGCTTTTGGCCATTGACAAAAATAATCATATCATCTGCAAAGGACAAATGAGAGATGAGAGCGTCACCCCCATGTATGTATGCCATCGAATAAATATGCTGATACTGCTGAATGAATAGTCATAAAAAATAATCTGCAGCAATAATAAACAGCGATGGAGATATGGGATCACCTTGTCTGAGCTTCCGAGATAATAAGAAAAAACCACATGGCATGCCATTAAGTAGGACCGAGAATCGACACTCTGAAATACACATCCGTATTCGATCAATTCAAAAAATATCGAACCTAAAACCCTCCAAAGTAGATATCAAGAAGCCACAATCCATGCGGTCATAGGCCTTAGCCATATCAAGCTTGATTATAACATTACACCCTCGCACTTTCGTATTACGAGTATGTAGTAACTCCTGTGCAATAATGACATTATCCCCAATGAGCCATCCCGAGATGAATTCGTTCTTAGGAGCTGAGATAATCTGAGGTAGTAAAGTACTCAGTTGTGAATTCATCAGCTTCGTAATCAACTTATTAAACACTGTACATAAGTTCATTGGACGAAACTCTGACCACCTACAGGCATTGTCCCGCTTTGGAAGCAAAACAATAGAAGTAGCTGCAAAATCCCTAGGTAGGTACCCTCCAACAAAGAAGTCAAGACTGCCTGAAACACGTCCTTTAATACTATGTCCCAACAGACCTGAAAAAAGTAGAATGAAAACCCATTTAGCCCAGTGACACTGTCTAGATCAATACTGAAAATAGCTTATCGCACCTCGGTCAAAGTAGGAGTCCGATTAAGCTGTAAATTGTCCTCACCTGACACCAATTTAGGTATAATACCAGGTCAAATAGAGTCGACGGGCTGAGGAAGGGCCGACAAAAGCTCTTGAAAAAAAAGATACTGCTGAGTGCTGAATAGTCTCAGAAGACTTAAACACCTACCCGAAGTTGAAGTAATAGACCGGATAATGGCTCGAATACGTCGTCCCTAAACTATAGAATGGAAGTATCGGGTATTATGTTCACCCTCACAAGTCCAACGTGCCACTGTCATTTGTTTCCAAAAGGCCTCTTCAATATATAACGTACAGTTCAGAACTGCTTAAGCCTGATGTAAAGTATCACGATGAGAAGGAGAATGATCTATGTTATGGTTTAACTCTACCTCGTCCACCCTACACTCTGCATCCCTAACCCTCTAAAAATATCACTAAATACATGTCGATTCCACCAACGAATGCTTTGTTTGAGCCTAAAAATCTTCTCCTAGAAAGCAGCCATTCCCGTAAGATGGGTAGAAAATGACCAATTTTGAGATACAAAGCCCAGAAAATCGTGATGTCTAGACCAAACATTGAGGAATCGAAAATGATGAGACTCCAAATCAACATCGAAAACCTACTGAATTAGAAGAGGTGAGTGATCAGAAGTGTTTTGGTTCAGATAACGACCTGAAAACAGATAACAAAAGGAGGCAACTAGTGAATTAATCAAAACTCTGTCCAGACGCTTCCAATCCATCTCATTTGTCCACATGTACTGACTGCCAGAGTACTCTACATCTATCAAAGCACAACCCATCATCATATCTGCAAAGTCTGAAGTACTCCTATCATAAGTATTCCTACCAGTACGCTCACCATTGTGAACGATCACATTAAAGTCTCCTCCGACTAGCCATGGCCCATCCACAGAAAGGGATATCTGATGAAGACCCACCCATAAATCCCTATGCCCAACCAGCGAGCAAAAAGCATAGACCAAAGTAATAAACAATGGTCTGGCTAATCTAGGATCATCAACTTTAATGTGAAAAAATTGGAGATGATCAACAATCGAAGTACTAGTAGTCTCCAAATTCTAAAAACACCAAATCTCATTCGACCTATTCTGTAATCCCACATCAAAAGAAAGAAATCGTCGGATAAAGTCAAAGTTCTTCCTCAAAACAAACGAATCCAACACCACCAAAAAATACACCTGATGAAGCCGAACCAATTTCGTAAGTCGTCTAAGAGTGACAATACTGCCCACACCTCTCACATTCCAGATGATAACACTCATCAAAAAGACTGACTTTGTGACGAAGTACTTGTCTGACTACGAGTCACCCGTTTGACTGGGCGCGTGACATCAGTAACTTTCGTATTTTTCTTTATATACACTGCAATAAAACCATCTTCCTGCCGCTCATCCAAACCAACCAAGTCATCAGAGGAACTCCTGCAAAAGTTCTCCGGCTGATGAACATCTAGCTGAATAGAACTAGCAGTATCTGAAGGAATCGAAGCATCTACATTCTCATGAAAACTGAGGCGTGGACTGACATGTAGATCAATATTAAAAATTAGCTGCACTGGTTCTAATAAAATAGGAAACTCACGAGGGACGGACATCATGTGATTTAAGAGTGGATCAGAAAAAAACAGTATCATGAAAGGGATTTGAAGCCACAATGGTGGAAATAGTAGGTCTAGGCTAATGAGTGGGCCGTACATGAACTACTGGAGGTGGTATAGCCATAACTGAAGAAGAACCAACAACTAGGACCACACTGCCTAGGAGCCTCAACAACAATCTCCTTTCCCTTATCCTTATTGGTCCTATATACAATAGGCACCTGAACATGAACTGGCTTAGGATCCGAAGCAACAACGGGCTTAGGAGCCGGAGCAACAGCAAGCTTAGGAGCCTGGGTAATAATAAGATCTACTGGTAGAGCACCCACCATGCACTGATCAATAATATGGCCCATATGACGGCATTTAGCAAAAAAATGAGGCAACCTCTCATATACAATAGGTTGCCAAAAACTATGGGATTCACCCAGATCAATCCAAATCCTATCTGGGAGCTTATGCTCCAAATTCATCTCAACACAAATCTTAGTTTCACTAGGCCTCAACAAATCAGCAGTTGCCTCATCAATCCTCAACAGCACTCCAACAATTTTAGATAACGCAAATAAAAATTCCTTTGCACGTAAATGAACAGACAATAAAGAAAATGATATCCATATAGGGACAATGAGGGTCTCAGCATTAGGGTGGAAATCACAAGTCTACTTAAGTATACGCATAGGGGCAACCTATAATAAACTAAAGTGATTTAAAAAATAAATGACTGTAATCATCCTCGTGTGTTAAGTGTATAAGTATGTGCTTGCAATCTATAAGCCCAAGTTTAAATTCATTGCACAATCCAAACTTCTGAAAACTATTACATGCATCCACCATTTTAGGCATGCGGTGCAAAAACTTGCCAACAAGTGTGAACTTGAATGGCTCAGCAAGAAAGGCCTCCTCATCAGATCAAATAACCAAGGAAGGCTCACCACGATGTAAATATGGCTCGTTAGCCACAAACCGGTGACAAGTAGAATCAAGAGAGGACTGAAGCAAATGGCTTCCTCATAATTCGCTCTGCTGAAGAGATAGTCTGTCGATCAGTAACAACTGCAGCATAAGTCAATTTGTCAGAATTCAGTATAGAGTGAGCTTCCTAAGGAAAAACATGTAGACCTAGAGTAATCGGAGCTGAAAAATTAGGCAAATGGGTGGTAGGAAAAAGCAATTGGATGTGCACGCGCGTGGCGACTACCTTTGGCGCCGCGTGCAATCCATCGCACCACGTCTTTGGCATGGGTACACGCGGTGCACCCAAGTCAATTGGGTCACGAGCCACCTATGGCGCGACCCCTTGGAGGTCTGCTGGCAAGGAGCTAGAGGCTGCTGGCGCCACTTCGCACTTGCTGTGCGACATCAGTTAAGGGTACGCCATCCTGGGCAAGGTCCCTGACGATGGAAGAGAGCTGCCTGAAATGGGCGCGTCTATTGGAATGACCGGGTTGAACCTATTTGTTTGTGCAGACCCACGCGAGCAACCTGGCTGGAATAGGGATGGCAAAAAAATCCGTCACCCTAGACCCGTCCTGTCCCGCCCCGCCCCGCCGAGTAATATGGGCGAGTTTGGGGCAGAATTTTCTGTCCCGAGGTGGGTCCGGGGCAGTCCCATCCCGCCTCTCAATTTTTTTTATAAATCATAAAATATAGTAGAAATTATAATTTTCACTAAAAATAGACTAAAGAAGAATCAAATCCGGGAATTGAAACTTGTACACTACCAATCTTAACTACTACACCACAACCCAAATCTTATAATTTTATTGTTTTGTTTGGTACAAATATTTAAAAAAAATGTATTTTTTTTTTTAATTTAAACAAAAAAAATTAACCGGGACGGTTGGTGAGTCAAAGGGTCGCCCCGTCCCGTGAATTCGAGGGGCGGGGTCCGGTGGACTCGTGGCCGGTGGAGGATGGTGTGACGACGCTAGGGGTTGAAAATAAAGCTTCTGCGGGCTGGTGGCTGTTATGAAGCGTGGGGCTTGTTTGGATTGGTGTGAAGCCAGTGGGTGGTTGAGGGTTGATCGACGAGAGGTGGCCGACTACATTGGAGTCTGGATCCAGTGGTTTTGGTGACAATCCGATCACATTATTGTGCATGCTGGCCATCGAGTTGACCTAATGCTCTTATATTATGTAAAATTGAAAGAATGAATAATCTTTGTTAAAATAATATTTGTATACAATTTACAAGTATATATAACTAACATCTTTTTAATTAATTCCTACAAATCAGCTACTAATTTGAGGCATATTACAAAGAACAAAAGTAATATATTATAATATGTTTGTTTCCTAATAAGATTAATCTTTGATATTATAATATATTTGTTTTCTAATAAGATCAATATTTGATATTACAATATACTTTTAACATTGTTTGTTAACATTGTTTGTTTTAAGCTTTAATTATAATGTAAATTGATCAATTAATATTTTTTATTCATACATTTTCGAAAAATGTACTGTATGAATATATACTTTTGTCATGACAGGTCGTCGTCTTCAGTGTAGCTATCATCGAGTCTCCCCTTAGCTTCCCCACGTACACGCATGAATATATTCATTTGTTTTCGACATTCCTCATCTTCTTATATACCCAACACAAAGAAACAAAACACAGAAAAAAAAGATGGAGTTTGTGGTCCTCAAATATCCCTCTCAAGCTATCCACCTCGCATCTCTAAATTCCCATCGCCCCACCACCCAATATCTCCCTTTCTTCTTCTTCTTCAAATCCTTCATTTCCTGCATTATTTACTCTTGATCAAATCCATGGAAGTTACAAATAGGACGGATTTCAAGCACAAGTCCGTGAACCTAGAGAAGATGAAAAAGGAGGGCGTGGAATCGGCTGATAGCATGGAGGACGACGAGTCTCTGTTGAGTGCAACTGACGATGATAAGAAGAAGAAGGGTGGAGGTGGTTCTGGGGCGGCCAAGAAAGGGTTGAGTGGTGGTGCGAGTAATTCAATGAGGTGTTGCCAAGCGGAGAAGTGCACGGCGGATCTAACTGATGCTAAGACTTACCATCGGCGGCACAGGGTCTGCGAGCAACACGCGAAGGCGCAGGGGGCAATTGTCGCCGGAATCCGGCAGAGGTTTTGTCAGCAATGCAGCAGGTAGGACACCACTCTAACATCTTTGGTTAAGTTTAAAAGTTAATAAAGTAACATTTGACTTTTAATTAACTTCTAAACTAACAATCAAATATACTTTTTATCCATATATTTTGTAAAACATACATTTTATTACTTGATTATTATCTATATAACATGTTGGGCTGTGTTGAAAATATTTTTTAAGGACATATAAGTTGTAGTATCTGTGAAATGTGGGAATAATAAGTGAGTAATAAATTATAGATTTTACGAAATATGTGGATATAGTATATTTGTGTAGTTTATAAGCACTTATAAACTAATTAAATATTATTTTCATTTACATTTCACCACTGCTTTTATTCACTTTTTGTCCACACGACATCCATTGTTTATAATCTATAAAAAAATTTACCGAACATATTCATATGTTTGATCAATTTAAATTATAATTTAAGTATAGTCAAACAAGAGTTTGATAGGACCTATAATAATTTCAACACTGCGAAACATGTTATTTAATTACTTAAACTGATCAAAAATTATTTTTATCCACACATTTTATAGTACTTATAATTTTTATCTATTTTTTATCCACATATTCCATATAATCACTTCTTATAATCTTAAAAAAAAAAAAAACTTTACCAATCATCCACACAACAAAGGAGCACATTTTTTATTATTTAATCCTTGACATGGGCTGCTTTTGGTTTTTATTCCATTTTCTTATGGTTTGGAGTGATCCCCATACAAATGGCTATGTGATTAAAATTTGTTGTTTACCTAACCTCTATTCCTGATTATCAATCATTAATTAAATTGTAAACACATAATGACAAATTTTCATATGATTATTGTTACGTTTATGGTCTAAAAGTTTAAATGAGAGAAGATGTTTATATTTATAAATTTTTAATGCCATCCTTACATACAGGTCGAAATGGAATCATGAAGAAAATTGAACTCAGTATAGTTTTAGGTTGATTGTATCGTTAGTTATGATTATAAAGTAATAAAATACTTGATTAAGAACTTGTTCGGTTGCTATTTTATCCAAAAATATCCATTTGTTTGTCTACAATTTTTTACTTTTCAACCCTTTTTACACTATAAAAAACTTTGAAAAGTCAAAAAATAACTAAAAAAACTCTTTCTTTCCCAAAAAAAACTTTACCGAACAGGCCCTAAGTCAATTCTATAAGGTCATACAAAGCTCATTAATTTATATACATTTTTGTAACATAGCTTCTAATTCAAAAAGTCAAGTCTCATAAATACTCGGTGAATGTCTTAAACTCGTCCAATGAGGGATCTCTCGATCTATAACAAAGCGTAGAAACATTCTATTTTTCACATACTTTGTAACAAATTAAAGTATACAACTACTTGCTTATTCGAGTGAATTATGTGAAGTTATAACTAGAGGCTCACTCGCTACTTCTATTACATCTTCATCGTGTTGTTTTTCATTCGTAAAAATAAGCCTAATCAATTAGAATGCTTGTTTGATGGTTGTGCTGCAGATTTCATGAAGTATCGGAATTTGACGAAGCGAAAAGAAGTTGCCGGAGACGTCTGGCGGACACAACGAAAGAAGAAGGAAAAACTCAGTTGATTCTCATGCTAGTGCAACAGAAGGAGGCTCAAACAGGACAGGAAATCAAATTTGTGGGCAGGTTGATGACAGAGGAAGGATTCAGATAGCAGTTCAAGAAAATGCCTCAATTACAATCACTTTCAAGTGAGATAATTGAGCAGCTGAAACTATTGCTCCCTCTCTTCTGTCAATCTCAGCATCTTTGTGGATTTCTGCGTATCAGTTTTTATGAGTTTATCTATGTTTGAAGAATAAGCCCACTCGGGTATGTTGTAATGTTGAGTGCATGTTTAGTGGGCAGTAATAGACACAACACCTCGACCGTATAATGAATAAAATTTAAATAATGTTCAAATATCTAATCTTCCTTATACCCGGTGTGCTACTCAGTGGAACTCTTTCTATATCTTGTTGATTCTTGTTTGGCATTTAATCGAATAGTTTCAGTACATGTTAGATTCCAATCGATATCAAGGCACCCAGTGCGTGCAAGTGATCTCATGTAATTGTTATGTCTATGGGTCAGCACTTTTTTTCTCTGAATCGCAGTGCAACCTACTGGTTAGGTTCGGTGTGATTCTAGTTAAACTTGTTTGAATTTAGAGTTAGACAACCAAGCTTCAATTCAGGTCTAAAATTACTTTTATTTTTTATTTTTTTTTCATAATCTCTTAATTAAATCAACAATTATGTTAATTTATATAAACTAGCATGTATAGAATAATGAGTCCATTTTACACTCTTCTACCCATATATTCCGTATTCTAAGTTATCAAATATGTCCATTATTAAATTACATGTTAATAAATTTTAAAAAAAAAATTATAAAAAAAAAAAGCAAATTTCTCCAAGAAAGTTGTGGGATCCAGATCTCTCACAAGAACCCCCACCTCCGTCCGTCCCTGGATGAAACCATTTGGTTACATGAGTAGAATATCTGTTAGTATCTCGTCAAATTTAGAAAGATTATTATAAGTCATTATTTATTAGTAAAATATTTTATAGAGTATGCTTGTTATTGTTTATAAGTACTTATAAGATGATCAAACATCATTTTTGTAGATTATAAAAAGTGGATTCTACGGAATGTGTTGAAAAAAAAAATAGAAAAATTGTAAGTTCTACTAAATGTATGACAAAAATGATATATTTATAAACATTAACAAACATACAGAGTGTATAATAAAGATTTTTGTAAATTATAAAAAATAGATCATACGAAATGTGTGGATAAAAGTTATAGACCCTACAAAATTATGTAGATAAAAATAATATTTAATCAACTTATAAATACTTATAAGTACTAAGCACTGACAAATATATTCTTAACTTTATAACTTTTAATATGAAATTTATATTCGTAGTAGAATATGAAATTTACACTACCCTTGCTACGTGGCAATAAAAGACAATTGGACCACGTGAATCCCACGTGAAGGCACCTCTTGCTTGTAGGACCCATCAAATGTAGGACTTGATGACATCACCCCAAATATACAGACAAAAGTACTATAAATTTTCATTAGGAGCAGAAAATAAGCCAACCACCGATCTCACGCAAATTTCAAGAAACTGTCATCACAATTGGACACGTGTAACTTGCAGTAAAACCAACTTCTTACCCAATCAAGCAATCAACTCAAAGTAAGTAGTAAAATGATATTTGATTTAAAAAAAAGGTTCATCAACAAAAATATTTTTTTTTTCATTTTTATTTTTTTTTTTCCAAATATTGTGGAAAATCTTGGAAATTGTTAAATGTACTAGGTAGTTATATGTATTCATTTTGTAGTACAAAATTACGACAATAACTATAATATAGACACAAAATAAATGTATTTCACATTACTATATAAATACAAATGCGACAAAAATAATAGGACGATTAGATTGAAATAGCTGCACTTTGTGTCGTCGAGCTTCCACTTTATTACCGAAAATTGTTACGAATCTTGTCATAATCTCAATACTTGCCTCATTTACGTCAATACTATAATAGTGCATCACGACACACAATTTTTAACACAAAATAGTCGAACTCTTAATTCTCATGAAAATAGATTACACAACAAAAAATAGTTATAGTTGTGCAACACTTGAGACAAAATTGCGTGAACAATGTGAAACATTATAAAAGTACAATAACGACAAAAATAACACAAAACATATAAAATTTTTAGGAATTTTTTGTCAAACTCTTGGTTTACCGCCACATTTCTCTCTTCGTACAACACGTGTACTATTATATCATGTTTGTATTATTCTCGATCTTAAGTAAATTATAAATCTTTTATGCACATGTAACAATTACCCTTTTGGAATGTACATTCACATTTTTATATTATAGTAAATGAAAAACATAAATAGTATTTAGTTACCCTCTTAGACCCCAAAATAGTCTCCATGTGTGAGACATTTTTCCCAATTGTAAGCACTCTATTCTTTATTAATTTCTACATGAATATGAAAAGGACGATATTACCCTTCGTGTGATATCACAAATAATGTGACTATAGCAAAAGTACAAAAGCCCGGCCCGAATTAGCTCTTGCATGGAAATGTGTAATATGAAGCTGCCACATAGAGCACTTTGCATGCAAAAACATAATACTATGAAGCCACGCAGGTCTCGACATCCTCGTCACTCCATTTCTCTCTCTAGTTTTCACTCTCTCTCTATATAGCCACCTATATATATCCGTCATCTCTCACCTTCCACCCCACCCTCTCATAGCATTCTTCATTTCATGATGGGCAGTGTTTGTACTGAGTTTCAACAGCAACAAAAGTTCCATCAGTCTCACCAACTCAATGTCCACAAGAAAATGCTAAGAGAAATCCAAATCCCACCAAGAAAACTCATCGGCCGCCGGTTTGCGGCGGCATCGAAGCTTTATCACGAAGGTTGTGCTGTCGAAATGTTCATGGATTCTTTCAAATCCGACAAGAGCTCCCTTCGCCAAAAATATTTGCCCTACAACAATGCAAATGATGACGATGACGAGGAGAATCCTTTTACCTCGGACTATTTCAGAATGTACGAATTCAAGGTCCGTATGTGCCCGCGCGGTGGTAGCCACGACTGGATGAACTGCCCGTTCGCGCACCCTGGTGAAAAGGCCCTGCGCCGGGATCCAAATAAGTATCGCTATAGTGGAACTATCTGCCCGGAGTTCCGAAAAGGCCATTGCAGCCGCGGTGATAGCTGTGAGCTTTCACATGGAGTATTCGAGTCTTGGCTCCATCCAACTCGCTATCGAACTGAGGCCTGTAAAGATGGCCGGAATTGTCTGCGAAGGGTCTGTTTTTTCGCGCATACTCCACGCCAAATTCGCCTTTTGCCTGAGGAATGTTCATCTCCAATGAATACTCCGGTTTCTCGTGAGCAAAAGTATGTGAATCATTGTTGTGGCTGCTGTCATTCTAATACTTTCATGACTTCTCCGAACTCAACTTTGATTAGCGTTTCGTCGCTGTCTCCTCCGATTTCTCCACCCATTTCGCCGGAGAAAGAACTAGAATTTCCACCACTTTCAAGGTATATTCTGATCGATTTTATCTTCAATTCAATCAAAGATTAAGATCAATCTCATTTAATATTGTCTTGAACAGATATGGAAGTGTGGAGTACTGCCATGCACCGGCTGAGTTGAATTCCAGTGGGACTAGTTACAAGGATAATCTGACTCAGCTGATGAACTCTATGGAGGCCATGAACGTCACTGAAACTTCTTCATCAGCAAAAAAAGGGAAATCACCATGGATTGATGTGAATTTCAAAGTTGATGAGAATCAACCACAGTTTCTTGTATCTCCTTCAACCCTAAATCCAAGTCCAGGTGCAGGGACGACTAGCAAATTCTTTGACATTAATGGAAAGAATTTCATGGAAAACAACAATGGAAATGGATTGCGCGAACCTGATCTCAAGTGGATTAATGATCTTGTGGACTGATATATCATAATTTCAAGAAGATAATATAAATATTTCTGTATGTTTAATTATTATATTAATGTATATGAATGGTGTGTGTAATTATATTCCTCATTGTTGCTGTATATTTTGAGCTATATTCTATAGAGAGAGAGAGAGAGAGAGAGAGAGAGAGAGAGAGGTGTATTGAATTGATTTCTAAGTTTCTCTTTCATATTATCTGCATGTAATATTTGTAAGTTATTTCAATAATAAAGTTTAATTAATTAATTCTGTCTACAAATTTATATTACAAACCGTGTTTAAGTGCCCGTTTGGTATGGATTATAAATTAGAGTATTTGATCAAAATAGTTTATTTGACCAAAAATGGTCAAAAATATCATGCTACAAGGCAAAAAATCTTGTCAAATAAACAATTTTTTGTCAAATAAATTATTTTTTGTCAAATAAACAATTTTAGTCAAATAAACTAGTTTATAATCTACACCAAACGAACTCTAAGTAGGGATGGCAGTTCGGCCTTCCTCGTCCCACTGGGAATTATTATGTCTTGTCTCAATCATAATCTCCAACTACTTTCCCGTTTCTCAATTAATTATTATTTTTATAATAAATATAATTATATAAAATATTAAGAAAAATTAGTTATATTACTTTCCAGTTTATATTAATTATATAATGAATTTAGCATCATATATGACTAATGAATGAATGAATGTGCATATGACGTGTGATTGTGATTAATTTATAATTATATGTGTGTATATGACGTGTGATTGTGATTAATTTATAATTACATTTGTTCAATCCGACTTGGTGGAGGTTTATTTTTCTTTTTGTAATTTATTATAGTTTGTGAATAGCAAAGATTCACATATATAGCATAAAGAACTGTTCTATTCACAAACTTAATGGAGGAAAATAATGATAAATTACTCATTAATCACTTTTCTCCTCCAATCCCATTTAGACACTTATTCAAATGGGCAAAATAAATTTCCCACTAGGTGGAGGAGAACAAAACCTACATATAAGAGTTCACAAAAAATATTGGAACTAAAACAAATTATGTTTAAATGCAATTTTAATTATTGTAAATTATAGAAACGATCTTGAAGTAATTTATTATTGTAGGGATATTTCTTTCGATTTAGAAAAATATAGAAAAATTTGTTATCTATAATTTCTATCAGTTAAAAATAAATATATATTTATAGTACTTCTACATTTTTACGTGAAGAACTTGTATTTTTGCTAACATGTATGTTAAAATAAATTTCATATAAATATATATACATTATTATAAAAGATGTTTTTTTTTTTAAAAGAAACAAATTATTTTATGTATTAAGTTAGTCTTCCTCATTTGTTATCAGCTATTTTCCATGTATTTGCGTCGGGTAAATTTAACAAATAATCACTGAACTTTCAGAATGTTAATACTTACTTACTGAACTTTAATGTGTCACTAGTTACTAACTGAACTTTCCTTTTTGTTAACCATCCATCATCCGAAGATGTTAACGGAAAAAGTCTATGTGTATAATGGAGTACACGTGGCACCAATCAGATCTTTGTCCAAAAACGCATGCCATGTCATTTAATTCTCAATCTCCAAACACGCTTATAACATTAAATCCATAAAATGGTGAGTACAAAATTTTCCCAAATTGAAATCCAAGAACCCTAAATTCCATAAATCTTAGTTCACCCGGTGATAATCCGCACATAGTTGTTGCAATTTGCGATGGAAAATGATGGTGCTAATCAAGTAAATGAGCAGACAATATGTATGTGTGGGTGGATTGCTGCGATGAGGACAACGTGGACAGAGAACAATCGGGAATGAGGTTCTTAGGGTGCAGCTATTACGGACGTCCAGATGCGTGTGACTACTTCAAATGGGTTGATCCTCCTCTTTTCCACCCACGATATAAGAGCGTGATGAATGGGCTGTTGCGAAATGCTAACCGGGAAGCTGTTTTGGAGATGGAGTGGAAGCGAACAGTGTTATATCATCGGATTATGTTGGCAGTGACTATGTTGGTGGTGGTTTTGGTTCACTACATCTTGTGATGACTTGGGAATTGAGTGGTGGGTTTGGTTGTTGATCAGTTTGATTTTTTTGGTTTAGTAGTTTGTGGCTTTGTGCATAAGGACTGTGATGGTAGGATGTATTAGTTGATGGTAGGATATATCACTACTTCATATTCTTGTTTTGGATTGTAATCACCACTGTTTTGATGCATCAGTGGAATGTATTGGGGTATGAATTTGGAATGAAAATGTGGTTGTTACAGCAATGGAATATGATTTTGGAATGAAAATGTGGTTGTTACAACAATGGGATATAATTTCACATGAAAATGTGGCTGTTAGAGCATTCTAGCATTCATGTTTATTCATTGTTGTGCATTAATTTTCAGATAGGAAGTCATACAATGCTGATAAACTATATGTGTGCATTTATATGTTCAGACAAGAAGCTGAGAAAGAAATAGATAACTTCAATTGAAATCTGATAAATTACATTTGTTGCAAAAAAGAAACTGAAATCTAATTTCATTGATTTCAATCTAATAACTTACATCTAATTTCATTCAGTTGAACATGCTACTTTACAAAAAGGAGATGAAACATATATGTTGCAAAAAGAAACTGGAATCTGGTGTAATGTATGTGTTACCAAAGCAAACAAAAAGATAGCTTCCAAATTTTTAGATAGGAAGTAATACCCTGTTGATAACTTGTGTGTGCATTTATATGTTCAGATAGGAAGTTGATAGAAACTGATAACTAAAATTGAAATCTGGCAAATTACAGCTGTTGCGAAAAAAGAAACTGAATCTGATTTCATTGATTTAAAGCTGATAACTTACATCTGATGTCATTGATTTAATCATGGTAACTTATAAAAAGGAGATGAAACATATACGTGGAAAAGTTAACTTGAAACTGCTGTAATATATGTGTCACTAAAGGAAAAAAAAAACATGGCTTCCTAACTGAAAATACAACCACTGCAGCTCATTTCATCTTTGATAAATCACATAGGTGAAAATATCAAAATACAATATGACCATTACTCCTAAGTTGTCTTCAATCTAACTTTCTCTTCCGCGGAGCGTGAAAACGGACTGAATCTCTCAAAACACTTCTGTCTTTGGCCCTTCGAGTTTTCATCCTCGATTGTTCTTCATTTTCGATCAGCTACAAATCCTCCACTATTTTGTCAAAAGACACCGTCTTCCGCAAATCATTTCTAGGCAATGCTGCCTCTGGTCCTATGTCATGTTGTGGACTGATGCATGGAGTAGGCATAAATTGGAACTCCGCTTGTTCACGCGCATCATTTGGCTTCCAGCTGATGTATTAGATCTTCGTGGTTGAAGTTTAGACAACAAACAAGAGACATGTACATAAATCAAATGTGTCATATAAATGTGTGGATGAATTAATAACAGCATAGAATTCTTAAAACTGTAACATAGTGAATATGGAACTACTTGACTACATGATGTATTTTCGTCATGATAGCGCTTATTGTGACTGGATAAACCACATATACTAGACGTCATTGTCAATGTCCCAACTCTCTACATCTTGCTCGTCCCACTTTTGTGTTTAACCACGACCTCTTTGGCTTGGAGTCTCTTCTTTTTTTACCTTCCACCTCTTCGAACCGCAGTCCAACGTGGAAGTCTTATAGGTTCTCTATCTACTGGAGGCTACAGCTTCTTCCCATTTAATGGCATCACCAGATGTTCATAGCAACTCAGATATGCGGTGACCTTATAACAGTCATGCACATAATGAATTGATTGGTCCATTTTATCCACAATTGCAGCACAAGCGTGACCACATGGAATGCCTGTCAAATCCCATTTTCTACATGTGCAGCTTCGGGAGTCAATATCGACTATGAACTCACCATCCCTACTACGTACATACCATTGCGAACAACCCAACCAATCAACCTGACTACCCGAAGCCAATTCCATATTGTGGACTAACTTCGCATAAATTTTTGGACACAAAGGTCCAACTACTCTCCGCATTTTATCCATTCGACACTGGATCCTCTTCATGCAACTGATGTGCAAATCTTTCAGCATTGTCACAATTGATTTCTCCCTGTCATCCAACACTACCTTATTGAAGCACTCACACAAGTTATTCATCAATATATCACTTTTTCACCCTCGTCCTGAAATGGGACTTACTCCATTCATTTGGATCTCTTTTGAGTAACCTCAAATAAGCAGACTTGGATTGCTTTTCCAACTCTCTCATCCAGGACGTGTGATCTGCAACAGTAGTTGATTTAGCAGCTTTCCAAAGAATTTCCTTAAGGACCAATCTACTAAACTCTGCTCTAAAGAAATTAGTATACATATGTCTAACATAAAATCTATGCTCGGCATTGGGATACATATCCTCTATCACATTCTGCAATCTTTTTGTCTATCACTCATGAAGGTCCACTCATCACAATTCACAATCTTCAAGTCACCACCTAAGTTCCTCATGAACCATCTCCAACTTAATGTGTTCTCCCTTTCCACAATAGCAAAAGCAAGAGGATAAATACAGTCATTGGCATCTAGCGCTACTGCAACCAACATTTGACCCCCAAATGTACCCTTCAAGAAGCATCCGTCAAGATCTAGACGGTTGAGTTGCCTACAACCTGACACAAATCTATTTTTGCAAGCACCTAAACAAATGTATATTTCCTGAAATTTTGACTCATAGACAGCAATCCTGCAAGTAGAACCTGGATTTGTCCTCAACAACTCCTCAGCAAAACTCCAAAGCAAACCAAATTGATGCTCATCACTTTCCTCAATCATTATCCTAGCAATTCTCCGTGCCCTCCATGCAGTTTGTCTGACAATATTAATTTTCAAATCCTGCAAAACTCTGAGCCTAATTGCACTAGGTTTTCATCCGGGATCTACCCTAAATGTCTCCAAATATCGCTCGACAACGTACTTTGTTGTACAATGCCTATTTGTGCCGTCTCTAATGCAATTGTGATTGGGATTGTAAGACTTTATTTGGATGCAATTCAACTTCTTATTCTCAGACGCCCATATCCTCCAATTGCACCCTAGTTTACACACTGCTTGTGCCCTTTTTTCATCATTCGTTTTCAGTCTCAAAATTCCATGGTTTTGTATAACTTTTCTAAATTGAGGTACATCTGTAAATGTCTTTCCCACTCATTCTCTTCATTAAAAATAGGGTAACTTACAGGAATCTCCTCCTCAGATAAATAATCAGTGTTCAATTCCTCCGCCGTCGGATCATATGAATCATCCGAGTCACCATCTTAGCCAATTGCATCTACGTGTTACTCTTCCACAATAGGTTAGAGTTCAGACCTACTACAATGCGGTCTGGATCATCACGGTCATACACAAATTCATCATCGTTCACATCATCTTCGGAGTCAGTAAAATTTGCAATTGGCTGTTCCACATCATCTTCTTCATGCTCTGTAGTGTAATTTTATAGGAGTAGGGTTTGGGTATACTTTCGCAATACACAAATGAAAACAAGAACGTAAAGCTATAATCGTATTATTTATTACATGAGAAGAAGATCAATTAATTATAAAACCCATACCTAGTCCACGCTCGTATGAATCCAAAACAGCTTCGTCCACTACGGTGTGGTCCATTTCCAGCATGTGGGTTTCCTTTCTCCACGAACAACGACTAAGACCACAACTTCCTTCCTTTAACTTTGCTGGGTTGCTGATTTGATGATTTAATTTGGGAATTTAGGGATTCTATTTAGGGATTGAGATTATGAAATCACGTTTTCCATTTTGATGAGTTGGAGATTGAGAATTAAATGACATGTCATGCCTTTTTGGACAAAGATCTGAGTTGGACAAATAACCCAATTTGATTGGTGCCACGTGTACTCCGTTATACACATGGACTTTTTCGTTAACATATTCAGACGGTAACTTGACGGATGATGCATGGTTAACAAAAAAGAAAGTTCAATGAGTAACCAGTGACACATTAAAGTTCAGTGAGTAAGTATTAACATTCTGAAAGTTCAGTGATTATTTGTTAAATTTACCCTACTACGCCAATCATATAGTTAAAAATGTAATACACACTATAGGAAGTGAGATCTATAGTGACGACATTTGTCGTCACTACAAGATGAGCAATCGTTTTTTTTATTTATAGTGATGATAATGTCGTTGCTATAAGTCGTCTCAATAGATTAGTGCATCTAGATAATTAGCGATAACATTATGTCGTCTCTACATGTATTTTAATCTATACCGACAACATTGTCGCCGTTACATTTTCGTGCTCAATTTCTTAGAATTAGGGACATTGTGACTATTAAATCATCACTAACGTCGTCACTATAAGATTAAAATTTATCGACGATTTTGTCGTCGCTATTACATTTGAATTCTTATTATTAATAGCGATGATAATGTCATCGTAATATGATTCAAATATACAGTGACGACAATATCATCACTAAAAGTTGTCGCGCATTTTTTAGCGATAATAGTGTCACCGCTATAATTTTTTTTTTTTTTAGAATATAAACAATTCGCTGTAGTACATAAATCCTACGGATCCCCAAAACCTCCACTGTCGTTCTCGTCCTCGTCAACCTCCTCATCATTCTCTGGCACAACTCTAGTAATCTCTGATGCAGATTTGCCATAATACGTGCAATTGTTCTCTCTATTCGACGGAGTTGGGCCTCATACATTGCAAATTGATGATTATCATTTCGGGCATCCTCAGAAAATTGGTTTGTTGTTTTCTGTGGGGCATTGGACTTCGTACTACGGCTACAACTATATTGCAGCGACACGTGTCATCTCTATATGTAGACAAAAATGACGCGAATAGTTCCGCCATTTACAAAATATATAGCGACGATATATTATGTCGTCGCTATAGATGAAACACATTAGCGATGACGTTGAAAATATAGACACAAAATATGTCGCCGCTAAATTGTTATACAATATAGCGATAATTTTCAACGTTGTCGCTATTTTCTACAACTAGTAGTGGTGACATTGTGTCGTCGCTAGACAATAAAAATTCAAAGACTTTCTTTGTACAATTTTTTTGGTAGTTGCTATTTTCATCCACTATTGTTATACTTCTGTTTTTTTATAAATAAAAAAAATTTATATTACATTTTTAACCTGATATAAAATTACTTAAATAGACAAGAATTAAAAAAAAAAAAATATCATTATAAAGTCATCCACTAATATTTATCTTCATTGAATACTTTTGAACATTTTATATTTGTTTAGACTTTGAGTTTAACTAAAACCCTAATATTCATAAAACAACTACTTCAACTAAAGTCAAATCAAACAAGGGAAGAGACACTATTTGAGCAAATACATGCAAACATAGTAATATATGAAGAAGTCTTTGAAAATGTAAGGATTTTCTTACTTCTAATCTGTAAGGATTTTCTTACTTCTAATCTTATGTCCTACTTGATTTTTTTGGTCTTGATTGAACTATGATTGTTAAACAATTCCTCAATTCCTTCTTTCTTTATTTTTATTATTGAATTTTTTTATGATAGATTGTATGAGTATCATGATTGTGCTAATCGTATCTCCTACTTTATTAGCTTTGGTTGTTTGAAAAGTTGAATAACGTTATATATCTTTTTTTGTTTTTTTATAAATAATTTGTTTTTGGTTGAACTTTGTGGATAAATATTGTTTAAATGAATGAATTTAATAAGATTAGTGTTGGAATGTAATAAGGATGAATATAATACTTTTTTAGATTTCAAAAGTTTAATAGAGATAGATTTAGAGTGGAATATAGGAACTTGATCTCCTACCCATGGTGGGTAGGAGATACAATGCCCACACTCATAATATCTCCTACCCACCATGGATAGGAGATTAAGCCCCGTGGAATAGATATATAAGAACGGTAGATGAAAATAGCGACTCTCATTTTTTCTCTTACTATTTGCTTAATTTATAATTATAATATGATAGCACATAGTTGCGCGTATGATATCATTTCTCCAACTCTGAAGTTTATTATTTATTGATTTGCACTATCTTATAAATTGGATGGTTTTTCTTTTTTCATTAAAAGAGATATAATTCATCTTTGTGTAGCATTGTCTTTCAGTACAAGATAAAAAAAAAAAAAAAAAACTTTGGCAATTATGATTAAATACAACGTTTGGAAATAATTTAGTATGATTAGAAAGATATATTGCGAAAATGTATTATTAATGTGTACACTGCATTTATTATTATTGACTTTATATAACTAATGTAAGTTGTAATACACGATTTTAGTATTGTTGTTGTACCCTTGTAGAAATGTATTGTGTAATTTTGTCAATAGGATTGAGGCATTGTTGTGAAGCAATTAATATATATGTGTGTGAATTTTCTCATTTTTAATGTACACGTTCATAAATCGAGATCATTATTAATTCACAAACTCTTCAAGAAACTTACCTATAGAATGCCATACAATTTTGGAAGGATTCACTATTATCAAATGTGTGTTGTGTTCTTCATTGCAACGAAGAATGGTCTTTGTGTTTATGATCTGTTAAAGCAAAAGCTTATTAACAAGGGTGAGCCTTGAGTGCGTGTAGTTTCCTCCATTATAGGATGCAAATATGGACAAAATTGTGAAACGACGCTATTATATGTCCATTACAATTACAACATGTGATTTGCACATACGTCCAGCTGGTCTCTTTAAAAGGATCACTTTGTCGTGACGCTCACCCAATCTAAAAAGGGAGTTTGAATTAGTACCTTAGTTGAAGGATAAATGTCAAAAGAGATAAACCCTAACATGAATTCTACTTTTAATAAAATACATTGAGACATGGTAAAGTTATTTTTCAGTCTAGTTAAGGTTTTGATGTAAAAAAACGTGTATGAAATACAAAATTCAAATACAATATTTTAGTTCTTATTAATTCACACATAAACACCAAGAAATCGAGGTAAAAATCTTGATGATTCATATAAAATACCAAAAATTTGGACTCTTTTATATATCAAGAATTGGACAAACAATTGAGATTTTTTCAGCAAACACTAGTGATTTTATTTATACAATGCAACTAAAATCCTAGTGTAAAAGATAAAATCTAAAAATTATCCAAACAATAATCTTAATGCTACAAAGAAATCTTAAAATTACCATAAAAATCCTAGAGGAAAATGAAAGAAAAAGAAGAAGTAAAAACTAATAAACTCTCATAACAATACTCAAATTACAAAACTACCCAAAGCAATCCCTAAATACGATAAGAATATTAATGGATTCTTTCTCCAGAACTTCAATTCGATTCAGAAATTTGTTTGAGTATTTGACTGCATAAAGATAAAAGCATTTTTGCATAAATTTTATATAAATTGAACTATAATAATTAATTATCATATATTTCACTCAAAATAAATAATATTTTTTCATATTATATAATAACTATTAAAATTAATATCTAAATTAAATTATGATAATACAATTATTTTTTCAATTATTTAAAATTAATTTATTTATATATCAATTATTTAATATTAATTTATTTAAATAAATTAAAACATATTATATTTATATAATTTTTTATACGGGGATATAAATTTTTATTTTTCCTAATATACCCTATTTAGTTTACATTGTTATCAATATATAATTTTCTAAACTTTTTTACTTTATAAATTTATGAATTAACTCTCTCTCTCTCAATATATGATATATTTCTATTTAACTTAAATATGATGAAACAAATGAAAATTAATATGTGATGAAAAAAAAAATGGAATTATCTTTGTAGTGGGGGACGGAGATTCATTTTGATGTATTAATGATAATTTTTATTAATTTTAAATTTCATTAAATATTAATTACAACTTCTTGTAAAAATTCAATTATAACTTTTTAGAGAAAGTCATAATTTATACTTCCCTAAAAAAAACTTTTTTAACCTGTTTTTAAAGTCAAAAAATGTTTATTGATTTTAGCCAAACAGCTATAAATATAACTAAAAGTACTTTTGTTCTATAAGAAGTACTTTTGAGCTTAAAAAAAACCCTTCCAAGCATACCAACACATTTTAGATGATACCCATCAAATTCACACACAACCGAGTTAATGAAGAAAAGAAATGTTAATACAAGGATAAAAGGTTTCAAGATATGCACTGCAATGATTACATATTACACTTTTGATAATGTAAATAAACCTAGTTTTTGACCAGCACAGGAGATGGTTAAGATCGTACAATCTTATATATATATATATATATATATGTTATTTTGAAGACTAAGATCTCTCAGGTTGAATGGATCCCACCCATGAAGGTCCTTGGATCAGGGCAAGTACCTGAGAACTGCGCCTGTGAGAAATCGAAGCCTGGATTCTGCATAGAGAAACTTTGCATTATAGAAGCAACGTACAGTCTGTAGTATGAAATGCTCAAGATATAGACCCTAATGACATGCAAGTTCAAGTGCGGGTACAATGGTGACTTGTTCGATAAATGGATTGTAATATTAAGAAAGAAAAATAAGCTATTGTTCACTCCTGTCTACTGCTGTGTACCAAACAATGCCTGAGAGGTTATTTACTTCTCAATTTCTCGTAGAGTCAAATTCTCATCATCTAACAAACAAGTGCTAACCTTACTATCATATAAACCATGAGGGGCTAATAATCCCTACTGTTAAAACATAAATTTTCTAATTATGTACATAAAAATAGTTTTCAAACATATTTATATATTTTTTAAAATTTAGCATACAATCAAATAGGTTTCATTGGCTAGTTTATGTTACTATAGATCTTAAAAAAGCAAATGCTTTATCACATTAAGCACAAAATTATGTAAAGAACAAGGTTGTAAATTTAAGTATGCATGCACATGTCAACTCGCATAACATAGTTACATATGGAGAATCCCAACACACAATAAACACGGAACATTTTGATGAAATTAGAAAAAAAAAATGTGCAAAGGATAACAAGTGTCGATGTGAAAGTCACACACAACATACTACGATGAATTAATGTTACACATCTCACAAGTTATCTTATTAAGTTGGGGAAAACGGAATTTTGACATCATAGGACAAGTGGTATGAAAAGAACTGAAAAATATAGATTTTCAAAAGATTAAGAAACTATTCAGAGAAAGGTAAGTGACACGCAACGAACAACAATTACACACTAATATTTGTTTACTACATCTCAGCATGAATAGCAATGATACCATGTATTATTAATTTGTACATAATCATTTTGTATTATATGCCAAAATCAAGTGATCTATTTGACTAAACGAAACACTAATAAAAGCTCTGGAGAAGATCACTCACAATACGCAGCGGTAAACTATCTCATGGTGGTCCACGTAGGTTCTGGATTTATAGTCATTTGATTTTAGCAATGGATTTGAGATATGAGATAGACTTGAAATCACTTATTTGATGATACAACGTGCATTAATTTTAAAGTCAAACCAACTCTAGAAGTACGTGATTGGGAGCCAGCATAACGTATCTTTTTTTAAAGTAAAATTATGCAATCGTAGAAGCCCAAAGTTTGCAAAGAATAGAATGTTCTTGGCATAGAATTATTATCCTCTATTTGGTTTATCAAAAATAAATATTGAGAACAAAAAATTATAAGACTTCATTACAACAGTTTTCACTTTAGCCCATCTCCCCATCCTTTATCCCCCAAAAATAATAATAATTACTATTGCCATGTCATCCCTACCGCTCTCCCCTAAACACTGCAAGTCGCAGTTGCAGTTGCAGTTGCGATTGCAGATCAAGATGCGCGATCGCGAATCAAGAATAAAGAACCGCAGCCAACTCCTCCCTATTTTAAACCACCAGCCGCTGCCACCCAAACATTCTCGTCTCCTTATCCACCATTCTCACCACCTCAAAAATCAAATAAAAAAAAAGATAAAGATTGCATATATAGATGTTTAAAGGACTCTGCAATTACTCCCGACATTAAAGAACATGAAGTAGCCGTAAATTAAGCAACATTTTTCTTTCTTTGTTTTACTTTTTCTGTTAAGGAACTTCATTTGTTTGCAATTTCTGGTCTCACGACAAGAAGGGAGAGGGTGGTGGACGTCAGCGAAGGGGATGGTTTCTGTGGAGGTTGGGAAAGGGGCAGGGTGGTGACAATAGTGAGGGAAAGTTGGTTTTTGGTGGTGGAGGCTGGAGCAAGGGCGATGAACAAGTGATAACCACTGGTCAGAGATGGGTGATGGAGGGAGTAATAAAATGACGAGGGAAAACTTAGATTTTCGTATAATAACCATGGGTAAACTTGTCTCTTTATCCTAGTAGTTGGATAAATAGATGATAAATCTACATGCTCCCAGGAATAATTTAAAGAGTCATGGGGGGAGAGCATGCCACAAACCAAAAGAGCCCTTAATATGGTTCTTTTTGCCTTCTACTTTAGAAATTTTGCATCCCCAGCTAAGCCAGCTACATCATTATTCATGAGTATGGTGGGCTTACTTAACTCTGCAGAACACGAAGTTGAACTTCCCCACCCAATATAATTTCTTTTCTTTTTTCCCAATACTGACATTTTTATTGATAGGCATAAATAGTGCAATACATTTACACTTACCGAACGACAAATTACAATTCAAATTAAGGAGGAAGAAAAAAAAAGAAAACCATATCAACTCAGCATAAATTGAAGTTCACCTCGCAAACCTGCCAAAAATGTTTCCTAATTGCCACAGGGTATTGATAGACTCTATCACAACTTGCACAATGAAATTACTGAGAAAATATTGTATATCTCCACACATAAAGTCACTCACACTAATGTAAACAATAAAAAGCTAAGAAGCACAAACACGCCACTAGCACCGACGTATCGGTGTCGGACACGTATCGGATACACTTCGTTGGGCATTTGTTTAGGGTTTAAAAAAATAGATCAATTCTTATGATCCGGTCAACATTTTAAATAAGCCAATTATTTGTTTGTTAATATTAAAATGAGTCGATTATTTTTTGAGTATTTGTTTTTATAAAATAAGTATAGAAATTTTTATTTTCTTTACACTATAAATTTTGAAAAAAAAAAAAAATTAATCGACATGCCGACGGCATGTCCGTGTCGATAGTTTTTCAAAAAGCGCATGTAAAAAATTAATCGACGTGTCGATGGCGTGTCGGTGTCGGTGTGGTGGATTGTCGGCCGTGTTGTCCGGTGTCGATAGTTTTTCAAAAATCGCGTGTCGAAATATGCGATACAACATTCGACGTATCCGATACGTGTCGTATCGCACACGCGTATCCGTATCGACGCATCATAGATAATAGCCTATCCACAATTTCAACTCCTTTCTCATGAGCTCTTTTCATTTCCCTTTCTTAGAGATTCCTTCAAAAGTTATAGAGCATTCACAAAAGAATGTGGAAGATAGAAAATATAAATAATTACTCGTACACAGGCTAATTAAACCCCAATGGTTGTTTCCAAATGGACTTAATTGTTATTTCCAGAAAAATATCCTTGAATGGGTTGAAACAGCCATAATACTCAAAGCATGGAAGTCCTTTGTGAAAAAATATCATTCAAATTATGGATGAGGTCCTGAAATATCAAAAACTTCTTCTTAGTTCCTAGAAAGACTGAGCGTGGGTCAATTAGCATCTGTTATCTTTGCTATGACATTGTTGAACCGTCTAAAATATAATTGCATCGAGATTCACCACAAGGAAACTAGCTAATCCTGATGTTGCTCATCAATCACTATAGGATCTTCCCAAACAGCTGGGTATGAAAGTTTATTTTCTTGCAAGACTGGTTCGGATAAGGGAAAACTCCAGAGATTGCTTCAAGTAAGATCCTTGTGTTCACACGTTCCTATATCAAGCCTGGAGAGGGTGAGAGGAAAAGAGGACCAAATTGTCCACTGGGAATCCTATCTACCTCGGAGTTCCCATTATGATTACTGATGAAAAACCTTTTCCACTCCATATGCTGTAAAAAATCAGAAAAAAATTACGGGTGCAAAGCTGGTGTTATTCATTTATATATTTATGTGAAAGCACAGCTGAGGCTTCTTCTTTTTGTCTCCCAAAGTCTTTCATTGTAAAATTGTAGAAAGACTTCCTATATTTGAGGCGGTGTCAGATAAAACATTAAATTAACCTCATTTCATGTCATTAAAGTTGCAATCCGTCCTTGTCATGAATGCTGTTAACAAATTTTAACTCCAAAGCAAGAAAAAAAGTAAAAGGTTGATAACTTAAAACTCACTAACTACTTATGAGGCACTGTCAAAATTTATAGACCTGGACGCGAATTGAGATTTTGCTCTATCAAAATATTTTGTTCAAATAGTACATATTTATGGTTAATCCTCAATTGCTTCAAAAAGCTCAGCCTCGGATTGAATTCGGATATTGTGTAAATTGAAGTTTCCATTCCTATTGAAGCTTAAATAAACATTTCCAAATAGATATTAAGCTTGAATGATATGCCAGATAATGTTTTAGGTGTGCTTCTCCCTAGTGCTATTTCAAGGGCTAGGCCAGCAGTTTTCCTATGGAAAATAAGCAAGCTTGTGCTGGGCTTGTTTCTTTTCAATTGATCGAAATTCACCTAATACCATCAATAAAGGGCAAAAAAATCTCAGTTATGGAAAGAGTTACTTTTTAAGTGAATGGCATATGGCATTAACTCGTTCTTGACGGATCAAATTAGCAAGAAAAAACCAAGGTGCCAACATAGAAATCCAAATAAGGCTTTTGAGCAAAGCCTCTTAGAGACTAGCCATACACTCAATGACACATGGATGCTCAGACATATCAGCAATTCACATAATGTGGATATGCATACATTGAAAAGACACGTGTCAAAAGAAAGAAGGAAGAGACATAACAAAAACAATAAGTGTATGTTCAAATTTGGCTAAAGAACAATAAGACAGGGTACCTCCTCTTGAAATCGTTGAAGCATGAGGCGCTTTTGTTCAAGATCTGTGGTGTAAGGATCCAACTGGCCTTGACCCACAATAGGAGAAGACCACGTCTGACCTTTGTCCCTCTTCTGCAAGGTTATGTGCATTACATCATCCTCTGCAACAACACATATCCCAAGTTAGTACAAAGAATGTACATGCTTTAGAAATAATAAATTGGCTAGCATCATCTATCTCTGCAATACTCATAAATCTTAAGTTAATCTATTTCATACATCCGTTAACAAACTATCCTTCGTCTAGTTGTATGAACGTGTTGGAATTCACATGTTTATTAAACTAAATTGTCAACATTTATCTCATTTTCATCTTCAATGAGTGATGACTTATCTAACAGCTATACACAAGTATTTTAGATTTCTACCAAAACCAAATTTTGCAGGTTTTACTCTGCAAAAAACTTTCACACCTTTTCTCATTCACCGAAACTGTAAATTCACAATTCTCATGAAAAATAGCCACAAAATAGTAATCGCATAAACTTGCACAACAAATTAAAAAATGAATCATCTAATATTCTCGTGCAGAATACTATTTGACCTTAAGAAAGTACCTAGAGTCCAAAATGAACAATCTGTCTTTACTGGGCTGGTAAGATCATGCTGTAAACATTATATAAAAACAAAAAAAAAAAAAAAACCGCAATTAATGAACTGCTAAAATACAATAACAAAAGCCCAAAAGAAATTCAGAAAGAATAGAATCAGAAAAACTGACATCAAGATAAGGAGGGTTTCCTTTTATCCCAACTTGGACATGCTTGGAATCAATCTTAGAATGAAACAGTTTCTTAGGAACATTCGGTGGAAGGGTTATGTACATATTCACCTCTTCCAGCGTTTGATCCCACTCGAACACCTTCTGGCCTGAAAATTTTCAACACCATCAATGGATAATTACATGCTTGTTATTCAAAATTCAGACAGAGATAAGAAGGAAAGGAGGATAATTGATACCATTATGGATGAAGCTGTGACGTTGCTCTGGAGCCAATTTCTCTGCCATTTTTCTCCTTTTTGGGTTTGGTCTTCTAAATCCTGATTTATATTTTCCTTTTATTTATTAAAGTTGATTACTTATTTATTTTGACATTATACTTTAAAATACATAACTTTTTATTTAAATAATTTTTACTTATTTTTAAGTTTTAGTCAAGTATCGAAAATATTTTAAAAATTAATTATATAACAATTTGTGACTACTGTTCTTTCGAAAAACCAAAAAAAAAAAAAAACTGTGCTTTGTCATTAAAAATTTAAGTCATATTATTGTTGACTTCTTAATTTTTTTCACTGAACACTTTTGCTCTTCTTATTTCTTATTTAGTGGACAAAATAATTATCCCCAGTGGAGGAAAAATAGCCCTGATCTAATAATGATCGAGAGATTCTAATCTTTTTGAATTTATACAAATCCTGTCAACCTCCAAAATCACGCAAAGTAAGCATGTCCGACGGGTCTATACGTGTTTTGTGTTAGAATGTGTTCTCATGTATCTACAAATGGTTGTTCGTCACGGCCCATTGGGCCCAACCCATGGGTAGGTCTTGCCAGGCCGAGCCAGTTCGTCACCTAGGCCATTTTTATAATTTTCTCTAATTTTATTGTGGGAAAATTACATATATATTTTAAACTTTTTTAATATTTTGACATTTTCTGTTTGATTAAAAAAATACAAAAATATCCAAATCAATTTCTAAAAAATATAATCGTACCACATCTTTATTACACCAAATGAATGCTCGTTATTATCATTTCAAAAAGGTGTTTATCCCGTTTCAAATGGTTTTCTATTATCCCTTTGAAATTCAAAAATTACCGTCTTCAATATCATCCACAAGTGAAAGTTGAGAGTTCGATTTTGGAGTCTCATTTATAATTTTATGAATATTCCAACTTTGATTATTCAAGAATTTTGGCATATGTAGTTTTTTTTTACTTCGGGTTTCGATATGAAATTGAAGTATCAACCATCACCAATAGCTGAAATTTTAAGAGTTGTGGAGACTGAGTTTTCAAAAATTCGCCAGCGTTTTCAAGAACAATTCATAATTTGACATACTGTGAACATAATCATTATTCAGCAACGTTGAATGATAACATATTTATGAGTATGTTTGATAAATATTTTTGTAGATTATAAATAGTCGGTCTTGAGAAATGTGTGGATAAAAATAATGTTTGACCAGCTTATAAATACTTATAAGCACACACAAACATACTCTAAGAATATTCAGGAGTAGAAAAAACAGATCAATATATAGTAATAAAAAATAAAAACAATATAAAGAACAAACAAAAGTTAATAATATTTGATTCGTAACGCAATTAAAACACAAGCACTGAAAAATCTATACTACTTCTAAAATGGGCTTAAATGAAGAAATATTTTTGGACCATTCTACCCCTACAATTTTTAAAAATTTCATATTCACATTTAGTATTCATTAATGTATAATTATTTTTTAATATTTTATTTATTACTCTTTTATTGTTCATCCTTATTGTACATTAAATTTTCAACAATTTACTAAATATACAATTAAATTTTTAAACATTTAATCTATTAAATTAAATATGAAAATGAAAAGATGATCTCAATTTTTTTTTTTTGGCATTAAGTCTTTAAAAGGAATGAGAAATGAATTTCAACAAAAAAAAAAATGAATGAGAAAAATTGTAACTTTTTTTATTACCGCATTAAAATTCAAATCATAATTGTCAAAACCGAAATGGAGATAAAAATATTATTTTAATACATTATATTACAATTGATTCTGAGCGTGTTTGGTTCGATTCTTTTTTTTTTAAACTCTTTTTTCTCAAATTCATGTTCAACTACATATTTTGTATGACCTACAACTTTTATTAACTTTTCAACTACATATTTTACTAACTTTTTTCAAAATCTTTAAACCCCACCAAATGTATACTATAATTTAGAACTAACGTGTGAAACCTTTTTTTATTTTTATTTTTTTATTTAATTTAATTAATATATATACAACATTATTCTCATCTTACTTCTGTCTCTCAACAATATTCTTACTCTATCCGTCAACAATATTTTTACAACATAGACAAGTATTGACACTTCTTTAATTTTTGTTTCTTACTCACATTTATGACATATTTCATTTATGTCGTCAAATCAAACAAATATTAACTACTACTCCAACAAATGTACAATATTATGTAGTCAATCATTACATTTTCTCACAATAAATTTAGTAATTAGTAATTATTAATTTTATTCTTCATAAAATGCAATCCTGGAGATATAGGTGTCAATCCGGGTCCGGCCCGCCTCTAATAAAGCCCGGTAACGGCCCGCATTATAAAAAGCCCGCGTCACGACGGGTTGCGGGCCGGGTCAACCCAGCCCACAAAAATTGAACACGAGCCCGGCCCACCCGTTGGCCCATCCGGGTCGAGCCCATGTGGGCCGCGGTTTGACCCGATTTGGTCCGTATGAATAAAAAATTAATTTTTTTGAAATTACTAAAAAAATTTAGTTACTTATTGTAATTCAAAAAAAAAATATTTACATATGTAACAAAAAATGTGTTAAATTACTAAATAAAAAATAAATAACAATGATAAATTCACATTTGTTAATTTTTTAATTCAATTTCTATTTTTTATTTATATATTTAAAGACTAAAACATCACGCATATGTCACATCTTTTACTTTAAATGGCTCTATGCCATTTGTTTTTTTATTTTTTTTAAATATCATTTCAAATATGAAAGTTTGAATTTTCCGCCCATTTTTTTTTTAAAAAATCAAAGCGGTTCTGGTAGGCCCAGATTTAGCCTCTTCGGCCCGTGAGCGGCCCATGGGTTGGCCTCTTTGACCCGTGAGCAATTTCGCCGGTTCACGGGCCACCCATGATTACTGGTCGAGGCGGGTGGGTTGATGCGGGTTTGGCCACCCACTGTCTTGACACCTCTACGGAGATAATTAATAATATAAGATTTGATATTAATGGTTCGTTAATCATCAAAGTTTAAATCATCAAAATGTCTTAATTGGGTTCAAGTTATTGTTAGTATTATCACCATATAAAACTTATCTCAAATTGTAATCGTACTTAAATGAATGTAATTATCTTTTAATATTTATTTGTTACTTTTTATTGTTCATTTTTATCGTACATTAATTATATTTAAAATTTGTAAATATTTAATATATTAAATATGAAGGTGAAAAGACGATCTCAATTTTTTTTGCCTTACGTAGATGAAAGAAATGAGAAATTGATTTTAAAAAAATGAATGGGAAAATTGTAACTTTTTTATTACCGGATTAAAATTTAAATCATGGAAATGAAAAGATTGTTTTGAATACATTGGATTACAGTTATTATAGTTGACAACAAATATATGAAACTTTTTTAATTTTTAATTTAATTAATAATACTTTAGAATTCAGATGCACTTAATAAAAAGAGAACATACACAAAAAATATTGTTTACAAAGAGTAACTACTCTAACAAATGTACAATATTATATAGTTAATCATTACATTTTATCCAATAAAATTAATAATTATTAATTTTTTTCCGTAAAATACAACCCTTGAGATCCCTATTAATATATCATTAATTCCATACGATTTAATATCAATGGTTCGTCAATCATCAAAGCTCAAATCACCAAAAACTCTTCACTGAATTTAAGTTACTATTTATATTACTACTATATAAAACTCATTTTTGAATACAATTGTAGTTTTATAAATGTAAATAAAATTTCAACATCAAACAATACAAAACATGTTATCAAAAACCATTTTTTTTTTTTAATTTTTATTGCAATTGTTACTTTAATATTTTAATTATTAACAATTAAAAATAAAAATATTAAAATATTAAAATTAACAATATGATTACAAAAGCATATGCAACGCATGAGTGTTAAACCAGTAATTATAAGCAGCCATTACAAGAACAATTATAGGTAGCTATTACAAAAACAAATGTCCCATGCATGTTTGATTTTGTATTCTTCAACACTAAAATAATATTCATTATGTAATAACATTCATTATTAACACACAAAATTAAAATTTTAATGATACAAAATGGGACAAAATGTAAATTAACACTACAAAGAAGTAATTTTTAATTGGTTTTAAAATGGATTAACAATTGAGTGTTTCAATTTTATATCTTGAAAACGAAGCATATACAAATGAACAATAATTAATTTTATGGTATGAAGTTTTGTTAAAATTTTAACAAAAAGCAACTCAAAATCAAAAAATAAAAAAACGATGGCCAAATGAGCAAAAGTAATAAGGTGAATTTTTTTTTTTTTTTCTTCGCATTAATCGAAATTGTAGTTTCTTCTTCAACGGCATAATGCAAACCTTACTACTACGTCAATTCTTTTTCCCGGAAATGGTGCCACTTGAGTTTTCTTTTGATCTAGAATAGATGCTACCCACTATCATCTGAAAAATAAAAATAAAAAACAAAAAATGTGGTTTGCAGCAAAACAAATTAACCTAAAAAATGTGATTTTACATGAAATGAATTATCCAAAAATCTAATGTTTTCTATTTTAATTATAAAATAATGAATTGATGCTTAATAGTGTACTGAGCTTACTAGGTAGAGTTTGAAATTTGATAAATAAATAAAAAAAAAAATGATGAATTTTTTGATTATAATCAACAGAGCAAATGTAGTTGACTGTAAGAATGTGGTTTTCTTCTCTTATATTGAGAGACAACACAGTGATTGAGAGACATGGTAAAATGAAAAATAAAAGTTAACATTTTGAAATCACCATGATTTACTCCACCTATTATAGAAGTATATGTTTTCATCCCTTAACATTAGAATATTTTCGTAGCATTAGGTTTAGTTATATAATTAATTTGGTAATAAAATATTTTACTTCTATAATAAATGTAAAAGATAATAAGTAATTATACAATAAAAATTAAGTCTAATATATTTGGGGGTTTTTCAGAAATAACCACAATAAATAAAACATCTCTTAAAATACTGTCATATTTTTTTAATTCTAAAAATACTGTATTGTTAATTTTGTAACATTTGTTGTTACATTTGATATTTTAGTTATAATAAACGTGTTACATTTGTTATTAACAAACATAACAAATGTAACAACAAATGTTACAAAAATAAAAACAATATTTTTAGAATAAAAAAAGTTAAATAATATTTTTTAAATTATTTTATATTTAGGATAATTGTATCAAAGGTCCCCAATGTTTCAAAAACGTTAGAGATATGCCCATAACCTAAAAAAATAGCACCAGACATTCCCAACGTTTGAAAAAATAAGCACCGTAGGCCCCTCTTAACAGTTTCTAACCATTTTTTCCGTTAAATCTCATAATTAGAGCGCACGCGCTGTATTTATCCAAAAAAAGCATGTGAGAATTTCTCTCTCCTTTCCCCATCTATCTCTTTTCCCTAAAAAAGTCTACTATAAACTATTCATCTTCATTTTCATCATTCCTAATAATATTGTTTATCTCCTTTCCCCTCTCTCTCCTTTCCTTCCATGGCTGTTACTGTTGAAAATGCCCAGCAACATCCTGCAATTTTTGTCTTTTAGTACGAATGAAAAAAAAAATCTTCTTTTTCATGGGGTAAAGGTAGTTGTTGGGCATTTTCAATTTGTATTCGAGTTGAAGGATCAACAAAATTAAAATTGGTCAATTAGTCTCTTTATCCGAGCAATAGCCGATCGATTGTGAAAAGGATAATGAAGGTCGCAATGGAGGACTCATGGAACACGCGTTCGAGTTCATCAAGAAACACGGTGGCCTAACAACCGAAAGAATATATCCAAATGCAGAGCCGGAGATGGGAAGCGTGATTCGAGATAAGGTATAAAATTGTACGATAAAAATAAACAAGTACCTCTAGAATCTAACTTAGCTTCTCTTTATGAAAGAACGACGAATTATCAATCCTTTTGTTCACGTGTTTTGGATTTGTAGATGAATTAGCCAGTGGTCATGATTGATGGGCACGAAATGGTACATGCGAATAACGAAAATGACTTGATGAAAGCCGTTGCAAACAAGCTTGTTTCTATTGCAATTGATGCTGGTGGTTCTGACTTGCAATTCTACTCCGAGGTATAGTTTCACTACCTGTAACGACCATTGATGGTCTGTTGGTACTATAGGAATGTGTTTTTACCGTAATTTTCTGTTCTAACGATGTCTATAACACATTCTTGACTGCAGGGAGTGTTCAATGAAAATTGTGGGACGGAGCTAGACCATGGGGTGGTTGTGTTGCTTTAGTTCTCCTTGGATTGGAATAATTTTTTTCCATATTTGTTCTCCTAACAAATTTGTCCATTCAACCTAATTATGTTGCAGCAAATGTGGACTAATCTATTACTTTGGTTGAAAGGCAACATTTCATATCATTAGGAAACATATATGTCACCAAAATTTTTGAACATCCTTCATAATTACAGACCCAGCAGAAAAATTAAAAACCCTTATTTTGTGTTCTTCTCGTGTATATCTCGGTGGGACTCCTAGAATCTTTCTTTTTTCCTAATCTTCACATAATCTTTTTCTCTTCACATTCCATTGTTTAGGAAGCCTTACCGACAACCCTATCATTAATAAGAAAACCAATCAAACAGCTCAAAATTTGCTTAATGGCAGTGCTCATTAGCACCCAGATTAACTACTAAAGCTTTCCCCACACCTTTCCAATCCCTAGTATTCAAATAATCTGTTTCCAACCTATTTCAGTCTTACCCATGTCCTAATCAACCGTAAAAACTCATTCTCCCAATCTATATTGTAGGAAAGTATCCCATCACATACTTGTCTTCCATCATTCCAATCTCTACCTAGGCTATTTCTATGCCATTTATTTGAAGCGTCTCTTTTGGTCTATCCTTGTGCAATTACTTGTACACCATATCTCTCCTCCGTTTTTGCGCGATCCTGTTCTTGCGCTTTTTTGTGACTAAGTTCAAGCTCTTCATATTTCTTTCCACTTTCTTGATGTTTGCTCCTTTGTAAGCAAGATTTCATCCTTCGAGATGAACATTATGAGTTTCGGTTTCCTTTAACACTCCATAAACTTTCTCCAATCCAAGCTCAAGTAGCAGATATGATACCAGATAAATGGCTAAAATTCAGCATATGTAGGTGGTGAGAGAGAGGAGGGAAAGGAGAAAGAAATTCTCACACGCTTTTTTGAAGAAATACAGGTAGCGTGCACTCTAATTCCGAGATTTAACGGAGAAAGCGGATGGAAGCTCATAAGAGGGACCTACGGTGCCTATTTCTTTAAACGTTAGGGATGCTCGATGCTATTTTTTAGGTTATAGGCATATTCCTAACATTTTTGAAATGTTGGAGACCTTTGATACAATTATCCCTTTATATTTTGTAGTATATGGTGAAGTTATTACAATATATTTCAATATCGTAAAAAAGAAAAAAAAGATAAAGTTCATAATTATCCCTTTTATTATACATAGACAAAGTTTTAGGCTTTTTTTTTTTTTTTTTTTTTAAAGAAATCAATTTGAAAGCATGAAGCTAAAGTAGCCTATGTTAGAGTCCGTTTGGAACAGCTGTGGTGAGTAGAGTTTTTAGCAGTAGATCTTTTTGCAGTAGATTTTGTGATGTAGAACTTTTGTTAAAAAGCAGTTGACTGTTTGGATGTGAATTCAAAAAAGTCTTTGTGAATATTAAATAGAGTTTTTGGTTGCATAACTACAAAAGTACTTTTATATAAATTTTATATTTATTTGACAAAATAATAATTAATTATTACATATCTAATATTAGTTTCTTTTATAAATAATATTTATTTCATATCCTATTTCATAATGTTATGATATCACAATTATTTTAATATATATCATATTACTTAAAATTAATTTATGTAAATTAAACATATTAGATGTAATTTGTATTATATTATTGAACACACCAACATATAATTTCACTTTATATAAATACACGAAGTGACAATTTTATATAAAGAATTAATGTGGCAAATAAATTAATAAACTTATGCTGAACTCATACATCGACAAAACTCTTCATTGAATGAAAATATTTTTTTTTAACGAAGAGGAGCAGAGAATGAAAGAATTGAAATGTTGAAGAAGATATAAGTTAGAAAGTTTTTATTTCTATTTTTATTAATGATAATTAATGATAATTTTGATAATTTTAATGTTTCATTAAGAGCTTGTTTGACAAAGCTTAAAAATCAAAATGAGTTTTTTTCAGCCATAATGTTTGACTTTTCAACCCACTTTTAACATGAAAAGTCAACAATTTCAACTCAAATAAATCAATATTGGTCAAATAAACCAAAAATTGATTTATAAACTAGTTTATAATCTCTGTCAAACGAACTCTAAATATTAATTGTAGCTTTCCATAAAAGTTCAAATATAGCTTTTTAGAGAAGCTCAAAATTTGGGCTTCTCTAAAACAACTTTTTAAAGCTGTTTTTTTAGTCAACAAGCACTTATTGTTTTTTTGCCAAACAACCATAAATTTAATCAAAAGTACTTTTACTCTTTCTAAAGTACTTTGGAGCTTCAAAAAAGTCCTTCCAAACATACACTTATTTGAAAATAGGGCCTGCCAGCCCATGAGCCATGGGGCCTCAAGGGCTAGGTTTAGTAGGTCGGTTAACTCGTAGAGTTTTTTATTCCGACTTAACTAGTGTTTCTCTACCGAGAGATTTTTTATAAAGTAATTAGAATATTGACAATTAAAGATGTCTATCACTTGTATCATCAATTACATATCGAAACTTATCCCGCTCATAAAAAATCCAAAAAATGGACAAATTTCTTTTCTTAAGAACACATACAAGATTCGTCACTACAAAAAGGAAGAATCCATTTGAGGAGGGCTTGCGTCTGATTAGCTAGTTGGTGAGGCAATAGCTTACCAAGACAATGATCCTTCGGAATCGCTAGTCAATCATATTTTCAATAGGGGCAGTTGACAATTGAATCCAATTTTGACCATTATTTTCATATCCGTAATAGTGCCAAATGAATGCCCGGCTCAATAATGTTCCGTGAAAAGATATAGTGCTTGTTTTGTCCAGATTAAAATTTACTAAAAAATTATAGTTAAAATTAATAATTAATTTTAACTATATATTTCATAAGACTCACAACATTTATTAATTTTTCAACTATACGTTTCATCAATTTTTTTTTATCAAAACTTGTTAAAATACTCTCACAAACAAACTCATAATGTCACATTTTGTATGAGTTAATCATTCTACAAATAGTGGACTTGTGCAATTCTCACACATTGACATAGGCTAACTTGATGTATAGGAACTAATGTAATAGAGAGAATTACTTCAAATTAGAAAAAGAAAAAAGAAACTGAAAGGAATTCATAGATAAAGAAGCCACATTTAAAATCCATTCATAGCCTAGAAAAACTGGATGCCCCTTCAGTTCATCTTCATAGGAACTTTAAAAATGCAGTCCAGCAATTTGATTCCTGGAATTCAAACAGACGACCAGATCAGTATAAATGAATCCCCGTCTATGTCTTGGAGAGCAACAGCAAAAATGCCATCGGGTCCAAAGAAGAGGAGAGCTGCGAAGAAGAAGGGAACCCATGAAAACTTTAACAATGCAAATATTACTGCCTCAACTGCAGTTGTTTCTTCTGTGCCTTTGGCTGATTCTACTCAGGAAGAGGGTTCGAAGGAAATCGACACTACTACAGTAACAGATGAATGTTGCAAACTGATCTCCAAGGACAATGAAGATGACATGAAATCTTATCATTCATCTGTGAGTGTTCTTGTTGATTCAAGTGAAGATATGAAGGAGCCAAATGATGATGATCAGAGCCCTTTGAATCTAACAGAGAATGAAATTGGTATTACTGAAACTGTTTCAATGGAAACAGTGGGGAATTTGGTGGCGGAGAAGCCTGAAGAAAGCTCAGAATTTTCAGTGGAAGAAGATTATACAAAAATTTCAGATTGAAAATGGTTGTGGAAGTGCAATTGAGCTAGAGGAGTTTAAGAATAATGTTATTGAACAACTGAAAGCAACTGAGAAAATGAGAAAATTTCTCCAGAAACTTTTGGATCATCTCAACTCTTCAGCTGAAGTGACGGGGGCACAAGTTGTGGTGTTACATTCTACTTAAATTTCTGTCAGGCTTGTCAAATTCTACTTATCTTTATTAAAATCCTTTAAATATTATAAGGAAATTATATTTTTTTGGTTTTTTGGTTTTCGAGGTTCAAATATTGCTGTTTCATAAGATATGTCTAATGTCTTCATGGTGAGTGGCGTTACCTCTTTTGGTTCAAATTATATGTGTTGCCTTTTTTGGTTTATTTCAGGCTATATTTTCACTCGTAGATGTAGGTTTTTGGTACTGTTTCAAAGTATTCATGACAAATTTCACAAAACTTCTTTCGGATTGAAAAATTGTTAAATGACGAATTCAAAATAATATGTTATGGTGAATCGGTCCATCAGATTTAATATTTCATTTTATCTCTGTTTTTAAATGACAATTTAATTAAAATTCTATTTGACGTCAATTTGACTTGACTAGCTTGTATAATTAAATATAAAAAAAAAAAAAAAATTGAAGTATTATTTGGATTGCCTAAATAAAAAATTTAAAAAAAAGTTAAAAAAAAAAAAAAAAAAAAACTGAAAAAATTGGAGGGCCCTAGATCCCCAGGCCCCTCTGCCAATGTTCATGGCTATTTATTTTGTAATGTCTTGCTATTTATGAACCTAACGTTTTTATTCATAGCTCTCCAAGTTTAGCATCTCGTAAATAAAAATAACAGTTTTTTATTAAGAAAAACTGTAACACTTGACGAAAGAAAATATACTAGCACTCATCCCAAGTCCCAAATTAAGTAGAGGAGCCCCTTTTGTGATCCTTAACATCATTCGGTGAATATAGGTCAAGTACCTCTACTTTATTGGTGCTAATAGATGCCTTGATCGTACAATTTGTGATCGACAACATAAACCAGTCAACGAGCATATTGTGCCAACATCAACAATGGGTACAAAGAACTGGAGAGCTGTCCAGAAGAGGAGGAAGGAAAGGCAAAACAAATTGAATTCCGAAAGCACAACAAGCAGCTTGGATAATAATTTATTATTCAATTTAGTTACAAATGACTACTTTTTTTTTTTTTTTTTTTGGAACAGCGTACTTGAATTTTCTAAAGTTTATTTTTTATCCGCAATACTGTAAAATAAAATACAATATTGAATTGTGATTGAACAATAAAATACAATTATTATAGAGTGGTGTTTCCACACACACCAAGAAAGCGATATGTAATCGTCTACCACGGTTGATGTAGAGGCATCTTGCCCAATCTTGTGATAGTGGGCCATTTCAATTGGGCAAGATGCCTCTATATTACCCGTGAGTAATTATATATTGTCCACTGATGTGTAACATAACACCACTCTATATAATAATACAACATGTATCTTTATCTTGTCTATGTATTGTCGAGGGCATTGACTTACTCATATTGTGTGGATTTGGTTCTTTTATTTGATAGAAACGTTAATAAATTTAAATTGTATTGTGTTGTATATTGTTGAATAAAAATAAAAATTAATAATTGTGTTATTTCATCTTAACTTTATATTAAATGCATTCTTTATATATATAGGTAGTTTAAAATACAACATATGTGTAGGAGATTATTACTCATGAGATGCATATCGTGTAATAATGATTTCAACTTTCAAAAATAGACATCTGGATAATTCATCCAATTGAGTAATGCCACGTAGGATGACTACCGGTAGTGAGCGATTATGAATAACATTATTTTTTTCATATCCTTGCATAAAACATAAACTACGTATCGACAAGTAACTTAAAATTGGAAAATTGGCACAAATGGTCCATAACCTTTACTTTTATTGTGCACATGGTCCTTAACCTTTTATTTTTGGTGGAGTGATCCATAATCTATCCATTTAGGTGCGCAATTGGTCATTATTTGATTTAAAAAAAAAAACAAATATACCCTTATTTTTATTTAGATAAGTTTTCAATTGGATTCCTAACCTTTCCAAAAAGTACAAATATGTCCGATACTTTTATTTTTTAAAAAAAAATTAAAAGAAACTAACAAATTGATAATATACTAAATTATTTTGTATATTTTACGAACTATTATAAAATAACTAAAATTTAAGCTCATAATTATTAACAAACGCGTTAATTAAAATTATTTTATTATTATTAAGTAATCATTAAAATTTAAACTTTAATTTTATCATTACAACATAAAAAGAAAAATAATTTTGTCAAAAACTTAATAATCAAATATTATTATTTCATTGAGCTATTCGTTTATTAACTAAAAATATTAGAGCTCAAATTGATTTTAATTTATCGTTTTAGTATCGTTCAAAAATAAAGAACACAAAATGTGTAAATTAATTTTTGTTAGTATTTTTATATTAAAAAACATAATAGGATTGGTTCAATGTTATAAAATTATATACGCTATTTTGTTATTTATTTAATTTAATTTTTATTCAAAATTTTCACATTACATAACAATTACATATACATAAAGCGCAATAATTTAATTTTTTTTTAAATAAAATTTTTATTTGACATGACTATAGTAATATATTTAATATGTTAAATTAAATATTGTTTAATAAATGTATCGGACTTATTTGCACATTTTACAAATGTAAAAAATCCAATTGCAATTTATTTAACTAATATTAAGGGTATTTTTGCATTTTTTTTTATCAAATAAGGACCAATTGTGCACATACATAGATAAGTTAGGGACCACTCCACCAAAAATGAAAGGTTAGAGACCATTTGCGCACTATTGACATACATTAGAAAACATTTGCGCCAATTTCCCACTTAAAATTAAATCCATATATTCTAAATCACATCTTTCTTAGTCAAAAGTCTCTTTCTTATATCTAAGATATTTCAAAAATTATTTTATATCAATAATCGTATCGAATTTTTTATATAATTATCTAATGAACGAAATAAAAATTTCGAACATCAACCTTAATAACGAGAGCTCATCGAATAAAGAAATTTGAAAAGTCCGAGCATCAATCTTAATATTTATTCTCGACGATTTTTATGAAGAACAAAATTTTGTTTGTCTTTTACAAATGTTTTTCTTATGAAATCTGAATAAATAAGTGCTGGCACGATTAAAGAGTCAAAATGTGTATCAATCAGCATGGTCCTACTTTCCATTTTAATACCAACTACCCAACGTCGACAGTTTTAAATAAATCATTAAAATGCCGACATCCCTTATCATAAATTAATCACAAATTATTGATTATAATACAAAAAATATTATTTTTTATTTAACTCAAAAACGAACTCGAATTGATTTTGTCAACGTGAACAGAGACGTGAGAGGACATTGTAGATATTCAAGACAAACATGATTTCTTCGATAATAAAGTTGGTGGACCATTAAATACTTTCGAGACTAGAACATATAGTGAAAGAAGCACAATGAACAAATATATCTCGACCGTCTGCAAATTCTATAAGATAAAAAAGAAAGATATGAAAAAAAGAAAAAAGAATAAAGAAAAAAAGTTAGTGCCCGTTTGGTAGAGATTATAAACTAGTTTATTTAACCAAAACAGTTTATTTGACTAAGAATGGTAAAAAATGACGGCAACCAAAGCAAATTTTTTTGTCAAATAAATCATTTTGATCAAATAAACTGGTTTATAAATTCTACCAAACGAACTCTTACTTAGGTTATTTTCCTTTCACAAAATTTTAGTGCCATGGAAATGAGATTGAGGATTGCTAATACAGAATATATGGGTTTATTATACTAATTAGCACATGGATCCAGGTAATTAACAGTGAAACTTTCCTTAATTTCTTGTGATTAGTGGCTTTAAATCTCACGTGTTGACTTCTTTCCAATTAGCACATATTTGCACGTTGAATTAAAAGATTTTAGAATTCATTGACTTATGTAGCATAAGATATCTTCAAGGTCCGTAATTTATCGGTGTAGAGGTGTCAAGACGGGCGGGCCGACCGAACCCAAGATCGCCCACCCGGCCGACCGAACCAAGATCGCCCACCCACCTCGACCCGGAATCATGAGCCGGCCGTGTGAACCGGGCGGGCTGCATTCACGGGCCGAGGAGGCCAACCCATGGCCGGCCCGTGAACCGCTTTGATTTTAAAAAAAAAAAATGTAGAAAATTCAAACTTTCATATTTGAAATGATATTTAAAAAAAAAAAAAAAACAAACGGAGAGTCGTTTAAAGTGAAAAATGCGACAGACATCGTTCACGCTTTTTTAGTCTTTAAATATATAAATAAAAATAGAATTGAATTAAAAATTAACAGATGTGAATTTATCATTGTTATTTATTTTTATTTAGTACTTTAACATATTTTTGTTATATATGCAAACATTTTTTTTTTTGAATTACAATAAGTAACTAAATTTTTTAGTAATTAAAAAAAAAAAATTAATTTTTATTCATACAGAGCCAAGCGGGTCGAACCGCGCCCACATGGGCTCGACAGAATGAGCTAACGGTGGACTGGGCTTGTGTTCAATTTTGTGGGTGAGTTGACCCTACCAAGAACCCGTAGTGGCGCTGGCTTTTTTAATGCGGCCGTCACCGCGCTTCATCGAGAGGCGGGTCGACCCTACCACTCGACCTTGATTGACACCTCTAATCAGGTGTAAAAATAAAATTAAAAGCGAAAAGATATCTAAAGTCAACTCGCTCGACATATTGAATTGGACAAATTTGTTGTATTGACTCCTCAAACTCGTCTAACTTGTAACTTAATGAGTTGGGCGCATTGATCAAGTCGAGTTACATCCACAAATTTGACTGAATGCAATTTTGAACAATATATTTAACCGTATTTAAATAGATCAAATTTACTTTTAAGTTATTTATTTTAGTAAACAATATTCCCCAAATCCGTTCGTGCTACTATGATGTGGGTTTTCACTTAAGTCGTTCACGTGGGACTACTATGTTTTCGTAAAAAAATCAATATTGTCCACTTTAACTATTAGCTCAACTTGTCTATTTATTTATATACGAGATTCAACTACTAAATTTATTAGTATTCACAAATATTAACAGAATTTACTTTGGGCAACAAAATATGCTCGAAATAGATATTTTTTTGAGTCAAAATTATTTTTAAAAAAAATTAAACAAACGCTATTAGTTGGGTTTTGATTATAAATTTGCTAGATACTTAATTTTATATTAAAATTTCACAATTACTATTCAACATTTTAAATTCTAAAAATAACAAATGTAACAAACGTAACACATATTTTTTGTAAGAAATATAACAAACACAATAAATATAACAATAAGTGTTATAAAAATAAAAATAATAAAAATAATTTTAAAATAAAAAATTAGATAATTCACGACCGTAGGTGGGAGGAAAAAAAAACTTAAACGTTCATATGTCACAACGTCTTGAAGATAAAATAGTTTAAGATTTATTTGTATTTTTGAAAAAGTTAAGGATTCAATTGTAATTTTTTCATTGTATTTTTTTTTCCTATTATTTTAATTTATTTAGGTCAATGGACAAAATTGTCACATAATTGTCAGAATAGTAAAAAATAGTGATTTGGAGACTATATGTGAGAATAAATGAAAGAATAGGGATTATATTTGCTAAATAAAGAATGGAGATGAAATCGTTACAAACTTGAAAGAGTGGGGACCATTAGTGTAATTAACCCTTTTATATTTTGTGGTCTACGGAAACATCAACACATGGGATCCACAAAATTAAATCCAGTCACTGCAAGAAGGCCCCCCAACCATGCAGAAACTGACACACTAACCCCATTGAGTTATTTTCTCTCCCACGTATACAAAAGATCCACTCAGTCTACAGTATTTTCTGACACTGACAATTTGACATTCTTTAATTGAACTTCATCCATAACGAACAACCATTTTCCCTTTCTCATTAACGAGCACGTTGAAATCAAACTCATCTTTGATTCTGTAGATATCAGGGCAAAAATGGAGACCGCTTTGTTGGGTGGCGGAGAAGGCAGCAGTGGCAGCCCAAGAAGGGACAGTAGGCATTTGTTTAACAGAACAGATGCCATTGCTTATGGATCAACATACCAAAAGGCCGCTGCTTTGGTTGATCTCGTATGTTTATTTTATTTTTTTTAATGTTAAGTTTCATAATATTTGATGGATATGATTATAGTATAGTTTAGCTGGTAATTCAATGTGGGTATGTTTGTATATTGAAGAATTTGATGTTAAAATTATATTAGATTCTGTTAAAAGTGTCTATTTCAAACGCAATAGCATTGGAAATTGGGGATCCGACTATTCTGAATTCTTGGAAAGTCTGTATACAGGGTGGATGCAGGAATTTTTTGAGCTCCGGCTCCTATTGAAAAAAAAAAAATTCGCGCGAGCTGTTAGTAAGAATTTTTTTTTTTTTAAATTGTAAAAACGACTTTTTTCGACTTTTCTCCCTCCCCCAAATCCGCCCCTGACTGTATAGATATTTTGATCAAGGAAATTTTCTTAAGATTTTTTTATATGTAGTTTCATAATATTCATTGGAAATATCATAGTACTATAGTTGAGCTAGTTATTCGATATGGGTATTTTTGCATACTGAAGAATTCGAGGTTAATGTATATATATTAGATTCTGTTTAAGCGTCTATTTCAAAGGCAATTGGTATTGCGTATTTGAAATTGGGATTCCGACTTTTGGAAAGTCTGTTAAGAAAGGTGGAAGTGTGTATGAATATTATGATCAAGGAAATTTGCTTAAGATATGAAATTTCTTCCAATTACGATGCATGATGATTTCTGCAAGCTGTACTTTTCACAATTGTAAGGACTTGGGCACCTTAAGTTAGAGTATGTTTCTGGTGGATTAATTACTTGGTATCTAGAATTTTTCAGAAGGAAAAACAGTATGTGGTGGAAGGATTTAGGTCCGTGGCAATAGAACACGAGTTACTGTAAGTGTAGAACTAATGGATATTTCGAAATTTCTGAATATATTTCTTTTGTCAATTCAATTCACCATCTGGGTTTATAAATAGTGAAAGTGTTGTGGATTCAAGTTAGGGAAGTTTTACTGCCCTCGAAAGATGGGAATCTTTCTTATATTGTTGTCCCACAAATAGGCACTATAACACTCCGCACTTTTGTAGCGGGGTTATGGTAATTGTTTGCATGGACTTGGGGTTGTGACTGCTTGGTAGACTTAAATTGTTTTGAGGCCTTTTTTGTTGACTGAACTCATTTCATTTGGTATCAAAGTTACCTTTGTGGTGCTATCCCCTTGCGGGGTTGTGGATTGGCCATTGACTGGATGCTACGAGGATGATGTGTATTTGAGGGGGGGCCTTTCATAACACCTTTACTCATATCAGTTTGGTGGTAACTACTAGTCGGAAGCTTTGCATTTCTTGTTCAGTTGGCTTGTGCCAATGCCAAGTAGAGTGTCTGGCCCGTAATTTCAACAATGGAAGTATAAAGGAAATTAGAGGACAACTTCATGCTGATTATAGGATGAGTATGTCGTCGTCCAGTACCTTGGATAGAAACACTTTCCTGAAATATTTCTGGAATGCTTATAGCGATCTCTGTTTTCCCCTTTATAATGATTTGAATTATCTCTTGTATTTACAGGCTGAAGATGGTATTGGTATACCTGAGGAAATTCTTGATCGCTCGAGCTTTGGAAGTTCTCTGAAGTCCTACTTCATATTTGTTCAATTTGATTTTCTCTGGTCCCTTAACTACTTTGCTTTAATTGTTCTCAATTTCTTTGAGGTTTGTGTAGCTTCCTAACGGCCTAGTCATTCTATTTTTCTCTTTTTAGTTTCTCATTGGATAATTATTTTCTGACTTATCTATGTTTGGTTTATATCCTCAGAAACCTCTATGGTGTTCTGGGTATTGCAGTAATAGGGATTACTACTATCTGGGGGAGCTGCCATATTTGACCGGTGCTGAGAGTCTTGTATATGAGGTAAGGTCCCAACATTCATTTTATTATTTTGCATGTCGTATGACTTCTCCCTATTATACTAATTAATGGAAGACCTACAGCTAATACAGATGAGTTTGGAGCAATAGTACTCTTATGATTGGCTTTAATTGGTTTTACCTTGTATATATATTTATAAACAGTAACGTTAAAGGCAGGGAAGAAAGTTGTCCATATGACTTCTCTTCTTTTCAGACAACAGATAATCATTAAGATACTTTTGAAGCCTTCTTTATCCATTGGGAACGAACTAACGATTATAAAAGATGTTAATGTATCTTTTGGAAATAGTATACCCAGCTTTTTGGATGAAAATTATCTGAATTTTGGCGATTTCTATAGTTGTCTATCTGTTACCATAACGGATTTGGATTGAAGAAGAAACAAGTACATGTTACAAACAAAATATGGATTTTCAAGAAACTGAAGCACTGAATATGAATATCAGCTATATCATCATGTGTCACTTACAGTGCTTTAAACGGCAAAGGCAGCAAGCCATTTTACTGTTTTTTGTTTTGTTTGGGGGGTGGGGGGCAATAAGATCCAGAAATCTTGATTTAAATATTTAAAGTATATATAATAAAATTAGCAAAGATTTATAACAATTGAGGCCAAAATAAGGAACCATCATCAGTGATGTTAATATAAAGATTACATGTGCTTATGTTCAAAAAATATTTTAGCAAAAGAAAAATATCTGCAATAGATCACGATTAACAAAAACTGTGGAACGGCAGAACCAAAACTCCACATCCTTAGATTTTATGCTTTTGACGAGAAGATGGAATGAAGCAATTGAGAAGTCTGTAAAAACTTTCCAGGCTCAGAATGCTTTTTGAACATTGGTCGTGTATTCTATCACATCAACAACTCTGGCCGTCAATTATTGGAGGCTTGCCTGCTATAAAACTGCGGCAATCTCAATTATTTTAGGTTGATGATTGACGCTTTTGGTTAGTGATGAATAAATATAACTAATGTTTTGAAAACTAACAAACTGTGACATTAGCAAAAAAAAAAAGCTGAATGGGTCAGTTGCTGCGTACAAACTTATCTCTCTTGAAAGAGGAGCAAAGAAGAAGAAGTCGTCATTAAAAAAAAACAAAATATTAGCAGGACAGGAAATTGAATGTAATGGCAGTCAACAAGGCACGTGCTCTTTCTGGTGTTGTATTATCCAGTGTTATAAGAACCTGACCCGACCGGCGGTTTGACCGGGAAAACCGGGAACCGGTCCGGGAACATGGAAAAATCAAAATTTAAAAACCGGTAAAATAATCAAGGATCTGGCCCGTTCACCTGAACGGGAACTGGTTTTTATCGGTTTCTCAAGTTATAATTTTAGAAAAAGAAGAAATTATCTATTTATTTATTTATTTTTACCACTGGGTTGACTCCGCCTTGACCCTCAACCCTTGACCCTTTATCTTTTCTGGCCAGCATCCGTGCTGGTATTTAAGAAGTCAGCATTATCAAATAGCGCACTTCCATGAAATGGAGTTTTCTTTCTGCACAAGGATTCCTTAATACTTCTGCTATGAAACAAGATAGTTTACTGCATTATAGAAATGTCATGTGTATGTGACAAAATGTTAAAATGCAATTTCACCTGCACTTCTACTAGTGGCTGAAGTTACTGTATAGTTTGTTTATCTGAGACTTCTGGCGGTTCTTTATGTTTTAAGTGTTACTTGCTAACTTTTGTAAATACATACATAACTAGAGTTCCACATTCTTGTTTTTCCTGTAGATTGATCTTTTTCCCTACTACCTTTTGCAGGGTGTTACACTCTTGATCCTAATTTTACATACTCTGTTTCCAATATCATATCAAGGGATTGGTTTCTTCTGGAAAAGTTTTCTTAACAAAGTTAAGGTAGTCAGTTTATTAATTATGATTACATAATTTGCTACAAGAAATTTCCCGCAAAAGTTTTACCTTATTAAGGCTAATGTACATGATAAAGAAAGTTAATTGTGAAATATGTCTTCCGTAATTTGTGCGCATAACTTCTATATTTTTCTGAATTATCAGTTGTGGGCAGATCTATATATTTTTGAGGTTTAGCTTTTGTGCCTCAACTCGTAAAATATTTTTAACAGCATGCAAGTCTGGATTTTTGTTCAGCATTTCTGCCCCTCTTTTAAGTTTGAGAATGTGGTGAGAATTCAAATCAAAACAAAATATGGATATTTTTCATGAAGTAGTTTCTTGTACAATAATAGAAAGGATGCTGCCTCCTTAATTAGAATATTGACTTGGATCTCTTCACATTAACACACTCAAATATACCAATTTTCCAGTTTCTAAATAAACTTATTCTCGTTTAGCATATTAGTTTTTCTTTTGTTCTTTTCCCAGTTGAATTTTACAATGGCAAATGATTTTGTTTGTGCTATACTATCTTGAGAATTCAATTTTCTTTTGCTTTTTTGTTTAAGGTTTCTATTTCTATTTGCTTGCAAACAGGATCATCATGTGACTACGTCAGATATAAACAAGACAGAAATTTTCATATCAAGCGCAAAGTAATAAAGGTCTACAGTTTATGCAGCCATTTCTTACACACTAACAATCAACTGGCATTAAGTGAAAACAGTTATAACAAGTAAAGAAATCTTGAGGAATAAGTAAATTTGCTACATGTTAATGATAATCAGGAGTCTTTCCTATGACGTAAGCATGTGAACGCAGGAAGCTGTATATCTTAGGGGAAAAATAAGTCTTTCTTAAATGAAGAGGCCTATGGTATAAGTTTGTGTGGTGCTTTTTTGTTGCTTTGGAGCCTCATTGCTTTGTGATGATCTGTATAAACTGAGAACCAGGATGGATGATTTCGTGTTTATTTTTATTCTTAATCTCCACCCATTCGGGATATGTTCTTTACCTGTTGTTTTTTCTTGATTAACTTGCATTACATGAAAAGAAGAACAAAAGAGAAGCTATAATGGAGCCTTTTGTTATATTATGGTCATCTACAATACATGGAAGGACTTATAACATGTATCATATTTGTTAGTCCTTATGATCAGCTATGTAAACTGTTGAAATGAATTTCTTCTGGCTTCAAATCAAGAACATTGAAACAAGAGAAATTATGGGCCGGACTAGTTTGGTTTCAAATTGAATTGTGTTTTTGGAACCATAGAAATGACAAATTTAAATCTTGGACTTTGATAAATAATCAGTTCTTTTGTTGATTTTCAGGTACTTCTGTTGTTACTATTGGTTGCTGATCTATTAGTCTATGTTATCTATCTGTCTCCAGTGGCATTCTATACCCTTCCATTTAGGATTGCACCCTATATCCGGGTTGTATTTTTCATCCTGAACATCAGGTATGGTATGGGTACCATATTACAGTTTCTTTCCTGCATATGTTCTCATTTGTGCTTTCTGGAGTTTTTTCCTCTTTCCCTGGTTGCTGTGTCCCATTAAGATTTATACACAGCCCTATTGGTTTTGGAATTACTGTTCCGGATTATGGAGTCCCGTCTACTACCTGGCACGCCTTGAACATTAAAATCCTTATGTTGCTATTTTTGCTTTTGGACCAAGGATTGGGATTATCATTGGAAGAAAAATTTGCCTGTCTGCCTGTCAATTTGGGTAGATTAATTTTCCAACTTTAATGCTGCTTCTCAACCAATAGAAGCAGTCTATACAAGGTGAACATTGGTTTTTATTGGAATCACTGTTCAGCTGGATATAAGGTTAGGGACTGAATAAATATGTTTAAAAAATAGCAAATATGGTATGTGATGGATGAACAGTGAGGTGAAGTGATTCAGGATTACGATATGAAGAGTTATTTCAAACTAGAAACGATGTTGTAAGGAGCTCAAGGAAATCATTTACTAATCCCTTTTATGTATAAGCTAGTGAAGAGATCAAGGAAATCAAATAAGACTTGCAATGAAGACAGAGTGAAGTAAAGAATATGATTACTGAAAGCAGCCCAAAGCATATAGTTAGACTAGAAGTATTGTTTAGGCAAAACCACTCATAATCGTCTTGGATCATGCACTTGAGATATTGTTTTTGCAGGGTCAAATCACAAAAGGTATAACACATTCTAATAATTACTAAATTTACAGTACATGAAACCGATTTCCATCTTTTACTATATATTGGTGAAGACTTTAAACCATGATATGCTAATCATTCATTAGAATGGATTATCGGTTATGTGGCCCAGTTGAGGGTGGTTGCTTGGAGAAAAAAGAGGTGGAATTTGTTGATTTGCACTTCAGTGAACACATAGGAAGAGGAAATTCCGTTCAGCCTGAGAGAGATACTCTAAGTCAATCATGTGCCACGTGGCATCATTTCATTCCTCTGCGTGACTCGCTAAGCTCCACTAACTAAATTGCTTCTTAATTTTGTAATTGACCCTAGGGATTTACGAGATAGCATCGTCATCCTGGCTGGAATGCTCGGCACGTACATTAATATCCTGGTGCGTCTACTTAATAGTTCTGGTACTCACCTTCAAAAGGAAAATATTACACGTGCAACTGAAGTTCTGCCACTATTATGATCTTTCAATCTCTACATCATGGAGGAAATTTGATTTTCCTTTTTTCCTTTTTTTGGGAGCCTAATGCAGGCTCTATGGGCTTTATTTCTCCTGTTCTCTAGCTGGTTGGCATTTGTCATCTTTGAAGATACGCAACAGGGGAAGACTATATTCACTTCATATGGAACCACATTATACGAAATGTTTGTTTTATTTACAACTTCCAATAACCCAGATGTCTGGATTCCCGCATACAAGTAAGTAGCTTTGAAACATTGGTTTTTAGATGCACCCTCTTCTCTCTTTCTAATATTGCGTGGTTATCTGTGCTGCATTCCATCCCCCCACCCTGCACCGTAAAGGTAGTCATACAACACACACAGGAGAAGGTTTGCATTTATGTCCAAGCAACTCTGCCAAACTTTTTGAACTTATTTCGATTTCAATAGTTATCAATTTCCATATTGTTCTACTATTTACTTATAACTGATTTTGTCTAGTTTTACTCACACCTCCATGCTATGTTGTTTCATAGGGCCTCACGTTGGCATTGCCTATTTTTTGTTCTCTATGTGCTGTTGGGTGTTTACTTCGTCACCAATCTGATCCTTGCCGTTGTATATGATAGCTTTAAAAGTGAGGTATTTGATGCGGCCCTTGCATTGTTTTTACGCTTACACTGTTTCTGTGCCACATATTCTCTAGTTGCCTAATATGAGATGAAATGTATCTCTTGCCACTCCTAGAAGGAGTGGGCTTCAAACTCCTACTTCAGATTTGGAGGCGTTATATTAAATTGCTGTCTAACTTTTTGGAATTCAATGTTGTTTCTACTAAATGCACTATCCACCATTTAGATGTCAATTTCTGACTTCTTATTCTTATGTTAAAAGCTTGATGCATATCTAAAGCTAGTATTTTGTTACAGCTTGTAAAACAAGTTGATGAGAAGGATCGTACAAGGATGAGAATACTGAAGAAAGCATTTAACCTGATGGATAATTGTGTGAGTTTAATTTTCACTTTTATGCTGTGACCGATTGTTGGGTATACTTTACGTTATCCATTCCTGTATACTTCGGAAAAGTTGACCAATTGATTTTCTTCAAACCCAATGCATATCAATGGTAAGAATTTTTTTAAATTGGTAGAATCCTGCTATTTACCCCTCATATGTTGTTTATAATAGTGGAGGACCAACTCTAATCTGAATCTGCTCCTGCTAGTCCACCCATAGATTAGTAAATTTGATAATTGATTTTTCCATGTGGATTCCTTCCTTTACCTCTGCTTTCCCCCATCGGATATGAAACTATCGGGTAAAATCAAGTTTCATAGGATCATTTCTATGTTTGGAAGGGGTCATATTTGCAAATGGGATTATAGAGAAGGAAGGAAAAAGAAGAATATTCCATGTTGAAGACGTAATTTAAATGAATAAACTTTTAGACGAGGTAGTTCAACACCAGTATCAAAGTAAGCTGAGGTTTTGAGTTTAAATCTCATTGCTATCCATTTATGAAAATTGCACACGTGTCACGCCTTAGATGAAACCTGCACCCAAGGGAACATGTAATAAGTAAGCTTGTCCTCTCTAACACTTTAATCTTTTAGATAAGGTGATTCAACATTTCAAGGCAGTGGTGATGTCTTTGTTGTGATGACCTCATATTCGGTTATGCTATGAGGCAGGTGAGGACCTTGCCTCAAGCCCTAAAAATAAAGGGAGCCCAAAATTTTAGATTTTTAAATAGTCAGACCAAGTCCACCCCCTCCCAAAAAAAATTTAATTGTTTATTTAGGCCAACTAATGGCCCAGCCCAGAACCATGCTTTCAACTTTTGATTCTCATCCCAAATTCTCAATATTTTCAATTTTGTAACTCTTCCGTCGTCTCTTCGCTCATTTCGCAATTCGCAAATTAGCTCTAAATTTTGGAATCTTAAAGCCAATTGTTGCAAAAAGAAGAAGAAGAAGAATTCCCATTGTTTTGTTTTCAAGACTAAGTGTTTAGCTAATCTTGAGATATTCTTAATATATACTTTAAATCCCTTTAATTCTTGTCCCAAGTTTTGAATTTTATTTTGTTTATAGTCTAAAAATCAGAGTGAGTTCTTTTGTTTATTGTTGTAGTATCTCAATTCAGTGTTGAGTATCATTCTTGCTATGTAGTTTGAAAAGTTTGGAATTTAATTTCTGCTCTCTTTTTTACCATTTTTTTTTATGGGCCTATTTTTTTCTTCTTCTGTAAATAATAATAATAAGGGGTTCTTCAGAATTTGATTATTTTCGATTTTATATTAGCTATTTGATTCATAGTAGTTATAGAATTAGTTTTGTTTTGTACTAGTTGTCAAGATTTAGATTTATGATCTTATTCCTTGTAATTGAGATGACAAAAATACTTAAAAGTTTGTTAAATAAATGTTTCTTTTTCTATTCTTTTCTTGCATCTGCATTCTCATAGCTTGAGTTTCTAGTTTTTTTTTTTTTTTTTTTTTTTTAAATTCTGCCATAATCTAATATATATATATATATATATATATATAGAATGATCTCCTAAACACCAGTGTTTAGATTATGCTAAGCACCGATGACATGGCATGTCTATTTAATAAATAATGGGGGATCCCACATATTCAATGTATAAATGAAATATACATTAAGTAGACATGCCATGTCTTAAGCACCGGTGCTTAGCATAACTTAAGCACCGGTGCTTAGGAGATCATTCCTCTATATATAACATGAATAGAGCAAAAACATTGATTTAAAAAATTTCCTTTGATATATGCTAACAAATTCTTTTAAATACAAGACCCATAGCACTTTGAATTCTTATATTGACTCTAATTGTAAGATGATTGAAATGTTTTATTACTATTTTTTTAGGCTAATCATTCAACAATAGTCATACCGAGTCTAGAACGTTTGAGTCACTATTTTTTTAGTACTTTGAATTTTTACTATTTTTTTTCTTTTGGAACATTTTCGACCTTGTTATTTGATTATAAAATAAGTATTTTGTATAATACATTTTGTTTGTCGTTTTATTAATGAATTTTAAGTTTACTTCCGTAAAATTCTTGTGGATTTTGAATACATACTACGATTTGGGGCCCATGGTGAGGCCAATTTATAAAGTTCGCCTCTTGCCCGAAAAATCACAAGACCGGACCTTATGCATATCTGATTATAGTTCAGCAATTGAGTACTGCTAGGGCTCATTCCATCACTCATATGTTATTAGTGAACCATTGGACACATTGCCTTTGTGAACTTTCAATTGCAGTACCCTGCCAGCACAACCAATCTCCCATCCAAACACACAAATGCAGGGGCCACTTCTACTATCTCCACCCAGATTAGGAGATTGCGTACGCATAGCACAACCAATTGCATCCAAACACACAAATGCAGGGGCCACTTCTACTATCCGTATCAGGAGATTGCCATACGCATTGCCTGCCATAAATCGACTAGGTTTCTTTTTTCAATCCTTTCTATTTTCTCATAGGACTTCATATAATTGATCAGGCACTCGCCATCCATTTCATTGTTCAAGTATTTGACATCACAAAAAACCATTCTTCAACTCTTTGACAACATGAAAAAAGCAAAAGCTCTGCCCTCCCTGTCTATCCATCCAAGGGATGGAAGGGCAGGGGCCTTTGGTGTCCCCTCCCGTCAAGAAATTTTGTGTTTTGAAGTTATTGATTGAAATGAAGTTTTACAAATATGGAGGACAATTATTCCTCAAGCTAAAATAAGCATTAAATCTAAAATTGAATCTGGAAATTCTGTATACATTTTTTATTTCCCACATGGAGATTAAGTAGGAAAGCAAATCCATTGCATGTTCCTTGTCCATTTCTCGAAGCAGATTATTTTGTTCTGTAATTGTAGTGGCTTGTCTTCAAACCTTGCTAGAACTGTTTCTTTTCTGTGTTTAAAAATTATTTTGATTTTACATATACATTTTTGGTAATTGACAGAATCTTGATTATCTCAACAAAGATCAGTGCATTCATCTGTTTGAAGAACTGAACAAATACAGGTGGAGTTCTCTTTTCCTTGCACCCTTGCAATGACTGAATACTGTTCGACTTAACCTGTAGATTTCTTTCTTGATTAGGGATAAACATAAATATTTCTGACCGTATTTGTATCAGTCTCTAATGTCATTCAATGTAAGATTTCAATTCAACAACTTGTTCATTCAGCTATGTACAAGAAACAAAAAACTCATTGAGAACGAGCAAGCTAGAAGAGGGGCATAATAATATTGATTACAATGGTTGGGTTCTTTGTCCCTGTTAGTTGTATCTATGCCTGTAAGAGATATCTTCAAACAGATTTCAAGAATAATAGGTGCACTAACAACACTAGCTGTTCTTAATTTGTAATATATCAAAATCCCCTTCCTGGGTAGGAGGAATGCCTAGATGGAGAAGGCGGTACTTTCAATAAGTGGCTAACCTAAGCAAATAGCCTGCTTGTTAAACAAGTAGAACTTCAGTTCTGCTCTGGTAAACAAATGATTCAGAAGTGATGCTTACTGGCGGTTGACCTTAGGATTTCTGGACATTATTCAATATTCAGAGTAGCAATCATTTGGAGTTAGCACTTCCAGTTTGGCAAACACTGCCTTGTTGTCTTTCTCTGATCACATCCATTTTAGTAGTAAAATAACTTGTTGATGAACATCCGACTCATGGGACAAGCCAATAGCTATACAATGAAAGTGAAGTTGACAATTACAAGTGGTAAAGTACGGACACTCCTAGGGTGGAGTGTCGGTATCTGAGGAGTCAACACGGTCATGTAGGGTGTCCTAACTTTTATATATTTTTCACGAGAGACCTTTCCTAATATGCTTTGAGAACTTGTCCAGCACACGTGGGTTGTCCAATAGTCATTAATATTTTTCTAATTTCTGACACGCGAGGGACACTACAAACCCAATTTTGTAATATTTAGACTATAAAATTGGTGAAGTTTTCAATTATAAAACGTGTAAAAATTCCAAAATAATGTGAGAAAAATTCTAAGAACTTGATGTTGAATTTGTTTTATATCTACTATAGGCATTTTTTCTTTCTTTAGCACCAGTAATAAATTGTTGAACCCGAAGTTATTTTAATACAACAAATAGCCACTCCTCTAACTTGAAAGATTTCATTTGCAAAATTCATAATCAAAGTTGAAAACAGTATTGCTTTTATCGGATAATAAAGAGATATAAAATTAAAGATGTTCAGGAAGTCCACGTCTTACCTAGTTTGTAGAAATTGTTTGTAGGTGATGGAAAGGATGATGTAAATGGAAATTGAATGAAACATTCAAGAATTCTGTTTAATATTGGAGGGATATGTTATGCATCCAAACTTCTTCTGGGCAACTTCAATTCATGATAGGAGTATTAGCTTTCCACTTTTTGTGTTGCCTATGAAGTACAAGCCATTCAGTCTACTTATGACTGCATTTTCAATTAAGAAACGTTTAAATTAGATCCTATGTTTTCAGTTTTCATTTCATTACAGTTTTTACTGAATATAATGAAAAAATCTTGCTTATTATCTTTTAGTGGTAAATTTTTTTCTTTTTTTTTGGTCGTTCAGTATTCTTTTCTGGCATATATCTTGTGGGATGTTGAAGAATATTTTGTTTTCAATGTGTTTAGGACATTGCCAAAGATATCCAGAGATGATTTTGAATTAATATTTCATGAGTTGGATGACAGTCACGACTTCAAGGTAGCTTCTTCATATTTTTTTCGTCTTTGGTTGCTGCTGTTGAGACTAGTTTCCTTTGCCATCTTCTTTAGATTTCTGTACAAATGAATTCACGAAAATCTGTTGAATCTTCTGTTGCAAATGAAGATGTATTTGTAATCTTAGTTATTTATTGTGGATTTTTTTATATTTTTCACCCGACTTATGATAGTTTTAGAACTCTCACAGTCCCAGAAGGCAGCTAAGAGAAGGGAAGAGGGGTTTAGTTAATTCGGTGACCAAAAATACTTGAACCATGGAATACAAGACCATACCTTTATGTTTTATTCACCCAAGAAAGAAATAGTTACAGTGATTAATAACATAAATAAGCAGAAGGCTTAAAATATGGAAATAACAAAAAGTGCAGAACACCCAAGGCTTCCCCACCTTAGGTTTTTCCTGCCTTGGCCTTCCCTACCTGCAACCCGCGCCCCTGCAGCTCCCCAACCTACCTTCTCACCTTTGCAAACCCTGCCCCCCTGCAGTCAGTCCCCCAACCAATCCCTTTCCCCTGCAAACCCTCCTGCAACCCCCCACCAATCTTTTCTTTTCTCTATATTTCTCTTTAATTTTTATTTATTTGATATTTTAATTCAGAATAAAGGTATATTTACTTATAACAAAAAATTGACTTTTTAACGGTAACATGGACGAATACCATCCACTGTGGATCAAGCTGCTACAAATTTGAAAGGTTGATGACCAACTTGCTACGATACCCATAGCCATAGGTTGGGGACATCCGCTGCAATTTTCCCTTTAAACTACAGTCTTGAAATTTTAGATTTTCATGGAAAATTTACAGTTCCAGCCACTGGACTTGCAAGGATACATTAGTTTCAAATGTCCATCACCATTATTGATTGCAAAGCTCTGAATTTTCATTATTTGATCTAGTGAAACTATGAGCTTGTTAAGATATAACTTCGAGGAATGATGTGAACTGTTTGCTCTTATCACATCTTTGCTCTTTGTACCTTTTCTGGAAGTGTCAACATTTTATGGTAGGTATCCCTTGTTGATTATGTTGCTGAGAGTTTATCCTCTGTCCCTGAAAGTATTTTCCAACTTGAAGTAGTTTGTTTTTGAACTGGTAAAATTTTTCTATTCTAGTTTTGTGACTTTCTTTTGTAACATCTGATTTTATCTTATATATCTCTCAATACCTTCTGAATGTAAATGTTTTTTGGTTTCTATATTTAAACATAATTACGAAATATGGTCCTTCTCTCTGGTGTAGTATATTGGTTTCTTCTTGACAAATAAAATCTTTCATATTAAGAAGTTGATGATTATATTTTCTAATGGTGTCTTAACTATTTGGTACTTTTTTCTTGTTCCTACAGATTAATTTGGATGAATTTACCGACCTTTGCAATGCCATTGCACTAAGGTTTCAAAAGGAGGATTCAGTAAGTCCACTTTCCATTGAACTGAGGCTTAAATGACATCCTTGCAACTTTGTATATTATTAAAATAAAAATGAAGGCTTTTGATCTGCATTCCAACACACCATGTTCGTTTTTGCAGGTACCTGTTTTTGAAAAATTTCCATTTTACGGTTCACCCGCATCTAAAAGGCTGAAAGACTTTGTTCGAAGTCCCAAGTTTGGATACATAATAGTCTTCATCCTTGTCCTGAATTTTGTCGCAGTCATTATTGAAACAACAGTATGACTGTCAGTCAAGTGTTGCAAAATCTACGAAACCTAATTATATTTGGAGAATTAACAATTTCTTTAACATAAGCTCACCAAGGACATTTATAAACATCAATGCACAAATCTAATATCACTAACAAATGTTGTGTAGTTTCAGATCCTATTCATATTAGGATTAACATGACTTTGACTTGTGAATCCCACCGATCTTCTCTGGCATTAATTCTTTACAAAATGTTATTGTCCCTCCTTCACGATAGCCGAACAGACACACAGTCCAAGAATAATTGAAAAAGAAAAGAAGATATATATTGAATGCCGAGGAACTACTCAATGTTGAAGACGAAATTTCAATAAAGAAATAAAATTGTTGGCTCTCTAACACTTAAGCTTTCTCATGATGTGGTTCAACATGGCACTAGAGCGGGCAAAGATCCTGAATCAAGTCTCACCTACCCATTTATGAAAATTTTGCACACGTCCCTGTGCTTGAGGGGCGTGAAGACAAAATTTAAATAAATAAACTCGTCCCCTCTCTACTAGCTTATAGCTTTTAGATGAGCTAGTTCAACATCATCTATCACGTACACTGCCACTGGATATCTAATGATATGTTGTTGTGTTAATTGTGTTTTTCAGCTTGATATAGAGAACAATTCTGCTCAAGATGCTTGGCAGAAGGTGGAGTTTGTGTTTGGTAAGATCTCTACAAATCTTGGATCTTATGAGGCATCAAACTCGTCATTGGATACTAGAGTATGACTGAACCTCACATTGTCCATGTAGATCAAGCAGCAGTAGTAAGACTGGCAGAAATGTTTTCATCACTGTTTCACTCTTTTTTCGCTTATCGAAAAGGATGCTTCTTCTATAGATGAAGAAATTCAATCAATTTTAATGAGAAGAGAGTACTTTAATACGGTGGAATACGCTTCCTCAGGTTCATAGAAAAGTAACTGATCGTAATCAAAATCATGGTGATGGTCTTCCAACATCAATGAATTTGGAAGCCAATCATCCACAAAAATAAAGAAGATGACGAAGAAGAATAGCCAACTTAAAAGACCATATGGAAGCCAAAATAATTTCAGTCCCATAAAAGTATGCATATGATATAGATTTTGGAATATTCCTGCATACATATAATGGATCGCTGGAGGAGGCAACTTGGCACATCTCCAAAGAGCAAACTTTTTAAAGAGTTAGGAATCGCAAAAGGCTTTCTCAATTATCACATCCAGAAAAATGCCTTCTCCAATTGTTACTTGCACTATCACAAAGCGAGAATAAGTGATCATGACTCAGAGATGTCCATTAGAAAGGTAGTGACTACATCTTCCATCATACTACACTTTAGGTATGAGACTTATGTAAAATGGTGCATCAGATCACAACGGAAACTGGACCTATTGGATCTTCTCCCATTACCTTCTTCATAATGCATAAACATCACAGGCATCACGAGAAAGAAACTTGTCAGGTCTTAAAACCTCCTGCAGATCATTATTATTAGTTCTTAGAGACTAGTGGAACATGTGAGTGCTTTGACTTCCCAATGACTGATGAGTAAAGTAAATTTGAGAAATAAGAACAGATAAAAAATCGTGTAGCTCATGGAATGCATTAGGCAGAGAATTATATCCTTGCCAAGAGTTGTTCAGGGTTAATGAAGAGATCTGTTTCCCAATTCTTGTTCAAACTTGGCAAGTTCAACAAAGTACAAGCATGTGTGAGCTTTTTAAGAGAAAAACAGTAGGCTGTTCGTGCCTGGTTCATTGTGGTCCTCACGGTAGAATTTCTCTTGAAGACATTTGAGAAATAGAACGTTGTGATCTATTATGACTGACTTCTTATTTTTCTTGGTTAGGTTTCCAACTTCGTCTTGACTTGAATAATGAATGAAAATGTTAGTTTTTTGTAGTGTTTAAATAGAAATTGGAATTTGATTTAGACATCTGGATGATCTCCATCCCAAGTCTGCTGGTCAAAAAACTTCATTTCTGTTAAATTAATATCCTATGTGAAAACACTCATAATCTCGAACCAATGTAATTCTAGCTTGTATTGGGAGTCAACAAATTGCATTTCCTTCACAGGATGGCTGTATGTTGTGGAGATGGCATTAAAGGTCTATGCTTATGGATTTGAGAACTATTGGAGAGATAGTCAAAATCGCTTTGACTTTATAATCACCTGGGTAATTGGTAAGTTCCATCAATAGTTCAATTCCATTCTGTTATATCTACTCCGCCTTACATTTATAATTTAATGTGAGTAATGGCTTATCGAAACGCCTGACCATACTAATTTAGTAACATATTGTTGTTTCTAAGTCATATTGGTCTTACGTTCCATTTTAATCCAACTATGAATCACTAAGGTGTATGTCAAAAACCAAAAGACTATATCTCCATTGGATATTTGTTGTCTTCAACTAAGTTGACGAACCATTTGAAAAAAAAAAAAATTGCTACTCTAGTGTCAGCTATTTGCTGATTATATTAGAATTCTTTGGCGAAAATTTTATGGAAAATGATAATGAGGTAACAGTAAAAAGGCAAGAAATCACCACTATGCTTGCAGGATAAAAAAAACATAAACTAGGAAAATTCTTTTAAGCCTAGTTTCTATGGATGTTTGTAAGGAATAATATGGAATTAACTATCATATCTAAAAGCTTAAGTTTAACCATCATATGCACAATTTTTAATAAATGGGTGGCGGTAAGACTTAAAGCTAAGTCTTTTGTCTGGCTCTAATACCAATTTAACAGTCGAACCACTTGATCTAAAAATTTAAGTTATTAGATATGGCTACATATATGTCTCTTCAGCACACCTCTTTCACATGTAGGTGGAGGTTTATTTTTTCCCATCAAGCCTGAAGGTGTACATTTCGTTGAATAAGTGGCGGCGCGACTTGAACTCAACCTTTACCTCCTCTAATACCATGTTGAACCACTTGTTTAAAATGTCAAGCTATTATATAGGGCCACATACGTATCATTTAAATATTGTCGTCTTCAACATTAAACATCACATCTAAAAGAGATGGGCCACATATATTCATATAAATCTTTTCTTCAACTCATGGCACATTTTTTTATCTTTAAATTTTGTACGGTTTGAACTAATGTCTTGGGGCAAAAGATCAACAAGTAGACAGCATAAATGTACAATGAGATGATCAGGAAGTATTTTGATGCTTTCTAATTTATCTCGACTGTTATTCATTTATGTAGGTTGATAGCGCCTTCTGTAATAATAATATATAATACTTCTACAAAGAACTTATTGCTAGTTAGGCAACACTGGTGGATGTTGTATAAACGGCAAAGAAGCTGCACAACATCATAAAAGATGAAATAAGGGAGTGGTTCAGTTGCTTTGTAACCAATTCAATGAATATATATTTACTGTGAATTGACTGAGAGTTGAGTCACAATGAAGACAGGTATGGTGGCAACAAAAAAAAAAAGACACAGAAACCAGAACAAATTAATGAAGAGTTCTGTGGAATAGGTAGTGTCAATATAATTTATTTATGAACCATAAACAATTATATTGACTGGCATATTAGAATACCTTGGTCACACCATTTAATAATTAATTTCTACAATTCGAGTACTTATCAGTTTAGGGCTCAGGAGTTCATATGTAACTTAAGAGACACATTAAAAGCTTTGCAATTTTTTTATTAATGGATTTATTCATCAGGTTCCACCCCATGGTTATGAACTAATGATTGAATCTGTCCCCAAAGATTTTTTCTTTCCTTACTTCCCTTTCTTTGTCTTAATGAATGTGGAAATACTGGCAGGGACCAGTTAACCTCTGTCTAGGCATTTAGAGAAGTTTCCTACATTCAGATTGATACATTATTCAATTAAGTGATTAACATTATGCTGTCATTTGTCGGATCTTTCTTTATGGAATACGGCATTTCCTTTCTTCCAATGTTTTTGAAAATCAAAAGACTTCTTCTTCTCTTTTCCTTTTATATAGAATGACCTGGATGAGTTTGTGACTCGGTTTTCTTTTTATATTTTCTATTTGGTGCAGTTATTGGAGAAACAGCCACTTTCGTGTCTCCCCATGGCCTGACTTTTCTTTCCAATGGTGAATGGTGAGGATAAGCTTGTGCATGTGATTGGAACTTTCATATTCCGAATGTTTTTTTATTCTCCTTTGTGGAAAAAGAATAGAAAGAAAATCTATTTTATTCAAGTTGATAATCTGGATTAACACAGATTTTCCATACCTTAGCTTATATGTCTTGCTTATTTCTTTTTTCTTCTATAATTTCCTGACGAATCACAATTATATCTTACAAGATCTTTAGTTTTTTGTTTCTTTTTTACTATGACTGTTGTGCGAATTTACTTATCATTAGAGATTATCTTACATCATTGTAAAACTTAATGAGCCACTTTTGTCTGCAGGATTCGGTATCTTCTTATAGCAAGAATGTTAAGATTGATTAGGCTATTGTTGCATGTTCAGCGTTACCGGGCCTTTGTTGCAACATTTTTCACTCTAATACCAAGTTTAATGCCATATTTGGGGATCATATTCTGTGTCATGTGCGTTTATTGCTCTCTTGGTGTACAGGTACCTTATTGCTTTTTATAACGTATTTTGAATCTTTCTTTCAATTCCCTTTAGCTGATGTTTACTTCAGGTACTTTTCACGACTTTAAAAAATGATGTTCTTGAGTTCACTTCTATGTAGTAGATAGATTTTGTCCATCTGCAAATTGTAGCCGCTTAATAGGACATGGCCTGTTTGGAAAAACCTGGATAGTTCTTCATTTTTCGTTTCCTTTATTTCTTAAAGTTTGTGAAGCATTTCTTTTCTTCTTCAATTTGCAGATCTTTGGGGGGATTGTCAATGCTGGAAATCCAAAACTTGAAGGCACCGATCTCAATGATAATGAGTATCCTTCATCAAGAATGATGCTCTTCTTAGAGTTTATAGAACACTTTTACCAATTTCTAATCATATTTTAATCCATCTCAATGGCTATCTTAATTTGACCAGTAAAGATGTATTATCTATTTGAGCATCTACATTTTTGTGCTCTATAACAAAAAATAAATAAAAGGTAACAGTCAATCATAATAAATTTTGGATTGAGCCACTCCGTTAGATCCATTGGTACATCTACCTATACAAATTGCCAATAAAAATCATTTATTTTTTCTTGTTGAGATGCTATTTCTCCATTGATTATCAATTTTCTGGCTCTATTTCCTTGACAAATTTAAGCTACTTACTCTTCAACTTCAATGACTACCCAAATGGGATGGTAACACTTTTCAATCTACTAGTTATGGGGAACTGGCAAGTGTGGATGAAGGTATTGCACATGAATCATGATTTTCGGCATCTTCCGTGATTGAATGATCATGCATTGTACTGTAGCAATGAATTTTTTTTTTTGGGACGCTGTCTTCTTTTCAGTATTATGCATTTGAGTGGAATTAAGTCTCTTTTCTATTGCGTACTGCAATTACTATGGGTATATGTTATGTTTTGAACAACAAATAACTTGGTGCCTTCTTCGGGGAAAGCTGGGCTGTTATCTAGCAGTGAGGCTAGTAAGCTCGGGTCCCAGAATAGGCCAATTTAGTATCAGTTGAAATAATTATACTCGAGCAACATAATTAAATATACATGAGATCTATATTGGTTAGCTCATAGCCTCATAGACCAAGCTTTATAAACAGTCTCAGATGCTTAGAAGACATAACCATGAGATCAAGATATGATAAAGAATACATATATTTATTCCAGATAGTTCCTTTTATTCTTCGCGTTAGGTATTGTACATCATTCTTTGCGTTAGGTATTGTACATCATGTTAGATCAATGCTTGCAATGACTTGAGTCCCACGAACAAAAATAAAACACGAACTTATAGATTAATCCAAGACGCGTGATATACACTTTCCTTAAGGCAACATTTGTTCCACTCAAATGTAGTGCACACGAGATTCAAAGTTGTCTCTAGGATATAATGGAATATAACTTTAGGTGTTTACTTGCGTCTATGCACTAACGAAAGCAAACCAAACACTCAAGAAGATATAGAAAATTATATGAGAGAATTTTATATCCGGTTTTGCAGTATCCGGATATAAAACTAGACAATAAAATCAATTTTATTTGGAAAAGCAAAAGAATAAGAAAATGATCAAGAATTGTCTTTTTTTAACTTCACAACAATCATTCTATAGTTATAGATTGTTAAAGGACACCATTCAATAGTTACAATGGTTAAAAAGGATCACAACTATTCATTAATGTAAACAAAAACTGAATTCATCATGAGAAGAGGCCAAAAAATCAGTTGGGAGGCACTTGTTCCCCTCTGTTTGCTGCGGCAAGCAAACCACGGCCTAGCCAATGCGTCATCCAACACTAGTTCCGAGCCATTCATATAGTATCCTACACATGTCAAAACGACATATTTAGAAAATCAGTCCAACACATCATGCTAGCCAATCAACGGTCTCCTGAATCTGAGCAATTTACGCCTCAAATAAGCAGTCTTACAGGAATATGTAAACCAATATCGAGGGAAAACAGAAAAGGGAAAAAGGATGTTCAGAAAAAAAAAAGAATAGTAACATTCCTCATCTAGGTCCTGTGCTGAATATTGTATCAACCTATAATATGGTTTATGAATGGACATGAATGTGCTACTATATTCGAAGATAATTTTTGACCTTTTTCTTCTTTCTTTCTTTCTTTTTATTTTTTTTCTTGTGGGTGGGTGGGGGGTGGAGGTGGAGATCAGCTCTTTTGAATTGGATGACATTTTAAAGGAGCCTAAGTTTAATTTGGAATAAATGTTATTTATATTCACATAGGTATATGCCAAAACTTATGAGAGTTCATATCCTCTTTTTTACTTGGCACTGGACCTCAAATGTTACAAATGAAGTTCCTCTTAATGGACAGCTACAATGTATAGCATAGCGGCAATAATGTATTATTCTGTCATTTCTGAAGGCACGTTTCATTATGTGATTGTAATAACTGATGGTTGAAATTTCAGAGCTACAAGGATTTGACTGGAACTGCATGGTCTTATGCATACTTCATCAGCTTCTATCTTATTACAATCTTACTACTACTGAATTTGGTAAGTTGTAGCTAATTCTAGGGTCCTTTCCTATGGCCTCTGTCAATTGAAATACTAAGTAGTTTCACTGACATGTCTGTTTTCTTGTGCTTCTTATATTAATGCTCAAACAAATTGAAAGAACCTGTATGTATGTTGGGAAACGTTATTGCCATATAACTCAAGAAATTTGGGGAGAACTCTTCACATTGCATATGAAAACTCAAACTTTTGGAAAACAATTTATATTCTTACACAGAGCTATATATTCTTTTGTGCATCAATTTGTTTTTAATTGCACTCTCTTATAAATGATGTGGAATTTAGCTAATGTGATTATATAGCAGGCTGGAAATAGAGAAAAAGAAAAAGAAAAAGAAAAGAAATGACAACAAGCATCATTTGCCTGATTGTAACATAATATTAAACAAATTACAGGACTAGAATGGAAGTTCTAGATTTCATTTATCGGCTATCCACAAGGATTTTGATATTAGTCATGTACACCGGTTTAAGCTAATTTAATTATTGAGCTAGCTGAGTTAAAAGTATAACGATATTTTTTCTTTAGTATAGAATTATTAACCATGTACATAGAATAGAGTGTGCATTTTAGACATTTCTGCATGATAATATATCCAATAATGCAAACATTAAGAAGGGGAAAGAATTTCTTTATTTCTTTTTGAAGGGATCCTTCCGCTCAAATTTTTTCCCTTACAGAAAAGTGAGAACAGGCAGAGGAGATTTTCTTCTTCTGTTATCTCAAGTGGTTATTGTAAGTTAGTTTAGATTTCATTGTCAGATTGCGGAAACAACTAGTAAAGTTAAAATCAAGAGACTTAAACTGAGATACATGAGTTTCAGAGTCATCGCCATTTCTTTATTATTTTAAAGTGCTTTGTTTGTCAGACCTTTTCCGGAGTTTTGTTATTGAAATTCATTCTATCCATCTTGTTTTACTGAACTCCATTCTGTCAATATTGTGAAAAATTACCTTATAATCTTTTCTAAAATATCATTTCAGGTTGTGGCATTTGTATTGGAGGCTTTCTTTGCTGAAATGGATCTTGAAACTTCTGAGAAATGTGAAGATGCGGTCGGCAAGGTTAGTGAAGAACTTTTATAGTTTCTATTGTGATCAAAGACACAAGTGATAAGAGTAGATTAAAGACCAAAGATTTCCCAAGAGTGGAAAAATGGAAGGGCTCTATGATATAACTTCCATAATCTAGATTCCAATCCTCAGTGCACATCAGAGACACGGTAAGGCATCTCCCCAAAATATAAGATGAAAGGATAAAATTACCGTAGAAACAATTTAATAGGCCTGAACTGGACAAATCCTTTACTCTTAAACATTGTCTACTTATCCTGATACAGGCCAAACGGCTTCATGGACTCTGAAATATCAAAGCTTAATAAAGAACTCCGTGCTTTGATTGGAAGGGGGCACTTGTATGAAAGTAAAGCCCTTAAAATATGAGGAATTTTTCAAACTATTGATGCGGCCATGGCCCAGTTCATATTTGATTCATCCAATTCAAGGGTGGCTGTTAATTCTCCTTATCACCAAGCACAATTATTTTTCTACACCTTCCCTTTTTCAACTACTCAAATCCCATATTGGTAAATTGAATTTCACCAACATGAATTGGCCCCTAGAACACCTTCAAACTCGTTTGAAAATCCTATTTTTGGAGCTCCCAGAGAGCAGTCTCACAGAGCCAAACTTTATTTAGTTTCAATGTGCTCGTCCTGTGGCCTGGCTTTCTTGAACCATCTTCCTTCCTATTGGGCACAATGAATTATAGTCAGTTCAAGATATTGAAAGGATGTTATAGTTACAATTGCAATAACATAGTTTCTGAAGTTTCTGGAGTCCTTAACCAGTACTGATCTAGCATGTACCTCAGGAAAAATATAGCTGTGGCTTAATTTTGATAATCTTTAGAATCCTCATAGCAAGGATCACTTAGGAACTGTGTATTTGAGGTGAACAAAACAAAGACAAACTTCTTGTTAGACTAAAATTATGTCAAGGGAACCCAAACGAACAGGCTATAGACACGAGTACTTCTGATCTTTCCCTGATATTGAATCTTAGAATGAGTGAAGGAATGTCACAATTTACAAATTTTACATGGTCCTTCATTTCCTTTAATTTTGTTGTTTCCTGATGGTATGATGCTTGCTAAGATCTGATTTTACATCAAAGATCAAACATGTTCCAGATTCTTGAGATGTAGATATTTTGTCCCTTTCTCTTTCACCGTGTATGTATGGTATTATTACTCTTTAAGTTGTAACATAACTCATGCTTGACCCCAATAAATAAGCCCATTAAATGCACAAGCTACTACATGAGCTTAAAACATACCTCTGAACATTAAGCACAACCGTAACTTTAACAATGAACAGAAGACACCAAAACTGTCTGAAAATTAGCATTTATTTGCTAGTTCACTTCATTGCCATGTGGTGTGTGTTAGAGTATTGCCCATTTAGTTATAACCACCCAAGAAGTGTATTTAAGTCTAACGTGGTTCATGCAAACCAAGCTCTTATACCATGTTAAAACACCATTAATAAGCTTATGGAGTTCCAAACACAACCCATTAGTACATAGTGGAGAGGCCACCAGACTCATATGCTCATTTGGGAGGTTATAATTTTGTCAATGTGGACAAGCTGTGCAATACTCCTTGCCCGTGCAACTCCCATTTATATGTGGACAGGTCGATCAAATAAAGGGTACTTCGGCTCAATCAAGAAACAAAAAAAAAAAGTTGCATTTATTGCACAAACAAGGGAATCATGTATAAATTGATGAAAGCAATATAAATAAGACTTATTCAATATATTTCAAGTGTAGCTTTGATACAGTGTTAATTGACCACCTAATTTTTAAGCTTCAGTTGTGTGAGAGAGAGATAAATTACTTATTTAATGTCTTCAAGTGCATTAGATTGTGTCTTCTGCTTTGGAAGGAAGTATACTTCTAGTTTCTAGGAAATGCAAATGATTTCCAGATTATTTTCATGTTTAGCTAAGCTTAGAAGGTTCTTATTTTTGTTGTAAGTATTTATTTAAGAACCTTTTAAGCTTAGTCAAACATGCTCTATATGTAAAAAAAAAGAAATCATATCATTTTGGCATCTCAAAAGAAATTTCACCTACCTGTTCACCTCTTCAAGATTCTTGTTGATATTCAGATACTGTATTCTGCGCGAGTACTTACATATGGTAAAGTAATAGTTGGCTCAGTTTATTTATCATCACCAAGTCCCTGATGGAAAAGAATGATTCCAGTTTCCAGTAACATTTCATATGTTAATCTGTAGAATATCATGCCATGCAGTCATATTCATTTTTGATGATTTTCCACGAAGTGTTAGCATCTGTATTTTGAATTATGGGTCTGGTGGAATAAACAAATTTTTGAACTTGATTGAGCTTTGGGTTACTACTGTAACTTGGAAATAAACACATTAATGTATGTGGGTTTGTTGTTCGGCTTGTAGTTCATGGATTTGTACATATGATTTACCTTACAGCCATTCATGTACGTACTTTTGTATTGTTATGTAAGCACCACTAATCAACCTGTATTCCTTCACAATCCAGGATGAAAGTCAAAAGGACCGACGACGTAATGTGGGGTATGTGTGATTGACTTGATACTTCTAGGAAACTTTCCCTTAACAAATATGAAACTTGATCTGAATAAACATTTTCCTTTTTTTCCCTCAAATTTTGCAGCACGAAATCGAGGAGTCAGAGAGTTGATATGCTTCTCCACCATATGCTGAGTGCTGACCTGGGGAAAACAGAATGCACCTCCCCATAAACTTGGTAATTTCTTGCCCTTGCAAGTAATTTCTTGAAAGCTCTTCATTTTTGCTTAATTCGAGCACATACGTGTCTCCTTGTTCTAACAGGGGGGTGATGTTGGCTGGTTTGGGAACAGAACAGATGTAAGAATCACTCGTATGCCAGGACAAGCAGTTGACATACGTTGTGAACTATTTTTCCATTTGATACAAACTTGTAATCGAATAATAATGTACAAGGTTCAACGATATGGCATCTAATATGTTTTAAGTTGGCAACTGAATAATCTCTCTCTTGGCTTTATCTAATTTACGCTTTTGTTTTGTAATTATAATAGGTTCCCCCAACAAGAAAAAGGATAAAATAAGCATCCAGGAGATGGTTTAGCTGTTTCAGAGATTTCCATCGATGTTGCTTTCACATTCCCGAAGGAAAGCAATTGGTTCCACTACATTTTCTGGACTACTACATATTTTCTACCAGCTCTTTTTTCTTTATATCCTCCTGAATTGTTGAAGAGAACCCCCACCCCCCTCTCTCCCTCTACTCCAGCCCCTATTCTCCCACTCAGAACCATTAATTTCAAGTCATTCTTTTGCTTGGCTACAATTCTTTTAGGGTTTAGGTATTGTGCCCTAACTTTGGGAATTTCTTATGGTAGTGGTTTTTATGTGCATTTTGTGGATAGAAAATGTAGATGAATCCGGTACAATGTTTGCAATACACTTTAAAGGCATATGTATTCGAGATTGTACTCAAAATCATAATTGTTGGACAGTGGCTTTTAGACAGGATTATATACTGCAATTCTAAAGTGTATTCAATGTTTAGTCTTGATAAATAGAACTTCCGAAAGTATAGCGTCTCCAGAATCATTTATGCAGTTGTGATCGGCTTTGTAAGCAAATCAACCGAACAGATGGAGCTGGTACATGGGCTGTCTCTGATACTGAGTCTCTGGAGGTGACATGAGCAAGATATGCGATCCTAAGGGTTATTTTCCCATTCATTTCCATAGGCAGAAACACGGGTGTAAAAGTGGGTTGGACTTTCCAAGTTTGGGACGACATGATGCGTGAAAAGTATGGTATGTTGGATTGAACAAGATTAAAGAAGGGAGATATTTCTGTCAACCTCGGTAGCATGCCATGAATCTGACAAAGTCATGACTTTACACTTCGGTTCGAAGCCTCCGCTTGTAGAAAAACACCATTTCTAGGGCTATTAGAAACGGGAATTCCTAAGTTCATTCCTTTTGCTTTTCACTCAAAGCCTTCACCAGGATTTTGGCATGTTTTGTAGTTTCGTATTTATTTAAATAAATAAAACATCAATCCATACGCTAACGAGTATTAAAGACTCAATTTTTACCCATCGTCTAAGCCTGTCATGTCATGTTGGTATATTATATTAAAAATATGTTAATATCCTTCTACGTTCAGTTCTACACAATTCAATTCAATGTACCAAGCATGTTATTAGTGCGTTTATGTATGGCCGTGTGAAGTTATATAAACTAGTATCAATAAAACAAGACAAGAGTACTGTTACATAGCATTTTTCCCCAACAAAAACAGAGTTTACTCCCATGCATTCAGGCGTAGGATTCAAAAATTACCCCCAAGCATATGAAAAAGTATCGTATGATTTAATTAGAAATGCAACAATAACCATATCCAGTAGGAAGATTTGTCCTCAGTCCTATACTATCCTAACACATTTACACATATTTAGGATCTCAAAAGATAGTCTTACTGTGCCAAAATGCTAATAAAAAGCCATCAGAAGTCGACATAGACAATCGCATTGATAAGTCAAGTTACCACCATCCTCCCTGTACGCATTATTTTAAAAGCCTACTGCAGAAACTATCATCAGGAACAGCGAAACTGCTCACAGTCCTCAGCGCCAATTTTTGTGAAGTTTGAAATGAGACCATTAATCATTCTCCTTATAGCAGCCCCAAACTCTGGCGAGGTGCTCTTTTGCCACCATCCTGGATCTTTCCTTTGACCACTGAACCAACTACTGCACCGTCCATGTATGCTCTACATGCCGAAAGAATATCATGTGCATGAGCACGGAAATGACCTGTCACAAAATCCTCAAAGTGCTGCAACCATATAACCATTCAAAAAATTAGACCTCAAAAATAGAAATCCTGTTATAGAAGGGGAAACATAGTGTTCGCAGATACGCACGACAGCAATAGCATACAATCAAGATTCATATTCGCACATTGGTAAGCAAGTCAGAAGAGGAAGGGAGGGACCACAACTGATAGTGCTTGTTGCAGTAGCAAAGGATACAGGGATCCAATAAATCTAGCGATAATCCAAACGGAGTGGCAATAAAGGATTCCCATAGCCATCCCAAATTTATTTGGATCAAGGCTTCATGGCCAAACAGTACTTCCCCAAAATCCTTAGTTTTGACTTCATAAATATTCTTCTAATTAATATATAACCTGATGATCAAAATTTGTAATTTGAGACATCCTGAGATTTTGCTAACATCTTAAAAGGGAGTTCAACCAAGCACCTACTAATTGGGTTAAGATTCAAGTCAACTTCTAGGATTAGAAATGATGGTATCAGGCATATTAAGAGCTTGTTTGGTAGAGCTTAAAAATCTAATTAAAAGTTGAAGTCAAGGTCATCAATTAATTTTTACCACATTTCATAGGACCCACAATTTTTATCAACTTTTCAACGCACATTTCATCAACTTTTTATCAAAATCTACTAAAAAGCTCCACCAAACAACACGAGCTAATAGATTCAACCAACATCACCAAGAGGAAAGCATGTAGGAGAAGAGTGGATATGTACCATAAGCCTGCACATGTGGCCTAGTAGAGCATAAATAATATTGAAGAGGTGAAACAAAGAGACAATTCAAAGCCCATGTTTGTCTAATAAGCTTAAATTATAATTTAAACTGGTCAAATATACTTTTTATCCACACATTTCGTAAGACCCACAACTTAGTATCCCACTTATTATCCATACATTCCTTAAGACCCACAACTTATAAACATTTAAAAAATAATTTCGACCCTGCCAAACATGTTATTTAATATACATATTTTGATTAAGCATAAAACATATCTACTTATTCACAATGTTAAACCACTTCATCCAAATATTTAAACTGTTAGAAGGGGGACATTCATTAATTTAAAATTTGTCTTCAACGCACTCTCTCACGTGCAAGACAAACTCACAATTTTCGTAAATGAATGGTGGTGAAACTCAAACCCAAATTTTTAGCCTGCTTTGATACAATTTTTTTACACATAGGTGGAGATGAGACTTGGACACAGAACTCTACCTAATCTAAAAGCTTAAGTAGTTAAAGGTAAATTTAGAACACATGGGTGGAGATGAGTCTTGGACACAAAACTCCACCTAATCTAAAAGCTTAAGTGGTTAGAAGTGAATTTAGAAGTGCAGGTTAATTGTGAAATTTGAGGTGAATTTAGAAGTGCAGGTTAATTGTAAACTTTGAGGCAGGGGAAATGCACTGAGGTAGAGGGATGGAATTTGGGAGGGGTGTGGATGGAGCTGCAGGTTGGTGGGAGTGGTGGGGTTTAGGGGCTGCAATGGAGAAGAAGATATTTTTCTTTGCCTCTCTTTTTTCATTTTTTTTTTTTTTTTGGTTCGATTTTAGATTTCTTTGTTCTGTTCATGCTTATATGATTTCCTTGATTACCCTTACTTGTTTAAGCATGTGAGGCGCACATGACAAGTTAACAAATATTTTGGATGGAAAACGTTATTAGAGACAAGGACACCTAAAAATGGAATATCGGAGACAACAATACCAAAAAACGAAGGTTGGGGACAAAAGTGCAGAAGGAGGTAAAGGTAGGGGAGCCTTACAATTTACCCAAAATAAACCACGAACCAGTTGAATCAGTAGCACATATAACTTAATGATTACTCACAAGTTTCTAATCAAATGATAAGAAAAATTCTTCACAAGAACAGACAAGGAAACCTACAGCCAAGAATTTCCATTGAGGGAATCATAATTGACTAAAAGATGCACCAGTCTTTCCATGGTCGGGTTTTGCAACTAAACATATTTTGAAGTTCAAATTAGTCTTAATGTTTCACCAACTAGTTTTTCATCCCATTTTTGTCGTTCTTCTGTTCATTTCTTATCTGAGTAGAATTGTGTATATTGTTTTGTTTCTATCCTCTTTCCTTTCTTTCATTTTCTACCTCAGTTTCTACCTTCGTTTCACATTTTGAAACTCCTTGACCTGCCTAATTCATAAATCTCAGTCAAAAGAGTTGAAACCACTCGCCGACTGCTTTTGCTTCAATCAGCAACTGCGATAAGAGAGGGGATGCAAGCGTCTACTGGTGGCTTTTTAAGTCACGTCGTTAAATCCCAAGGCTCAACCCTACCGGCGGTGGAAAATACCGAGCTGGAGTATGGTAGGGACCATTTCTCCAGAACAATAGCTAAATGACCTGATAGTATCACTTGGATGTGGAACCTACATTGGTGAACAGCAAGATATCTAATTGTAACAGTTAGCTAATTCCTTCAAACCCATCAAAGTCCCATATCTCCTTCTCTGCCTTTGTACCCTTACCAGCTTCTAGAGCTTACTGAAATGGTGGTACTTGCAATCATTCTTGGGATCAACTTGTGGGGCGAGTAACACTGGCACCATTAACGTGCTAAACTTAAATTAGATCAGTGCAAGCCAATGTTAACGGCAAGTACAAAAGAAGAAATGATTAATTATTTGCAATTTATTCTGTGGTTTAAGAATACTGTTGATTGACCTCTGTGACCTTAAAAAGCCTAATAAACCCACAAGAATTTTGAAATCCCTGCTCAATTAGCAAGAACATCAGTCCACCAAAAGTTCAACTAAGGAAGCTTAATTTTCGATAGTGTCCTATGAAAACAATTTGCTCAAAAGTTTCTAAAAGTAATCCGCCATTATATGAAACAAAAACAACACCACCTTATTCAAAATAAGCCATCATAAGAAGACACACTGAACTAAAATGAGAATGTTGTTCATAAGTAAAGGAGTCTGAATCATACCTTTGGAGGCCTCCTAAGAGTGTACACCATCGTCTTCAAGGATAAGACAAATACATCCTCATTGTATGACCTGGCTTTCCTCTCTCCCTCTTCCCCAACATATCGAGATTCGTACCCAGGCTCGTTGAAAAAGGGCTTTGCATTCAAAATGAGAGCTTGAATAGACACCAAGACCTGCAGCATTGTTGATGACTTTGGCACCCACTTCTCATTTCCTTTACCAGTCCAAGTGTTAAGAAGGCTGAGACAGACTTTTCCACAGTCGTACAAGTTTGGGTTTAGTCGCAAGCCACCAGAATAGTAGTAAACCATCTATCAAGGAACATTTCAAAATCAGTGGAAAATATATGAGTTTAAAATATCAATGAAGCAAAAAGTAGCATTTAAGACAAAGATGCCCTCTTAAAATACATACCGGTGGTATGTCTGGATAGGCAGGAGGGAAGAGAACATCGAAGACAAATAGACCATCATGGTAGGGAGTGCCCTGTGGTCCTACAATAACAGCCCTCAAAATATCCATCCTTGATTCATAAACTCTTACGTATATCGTATCTGTGGAGGGGGAGGAGTTTACATGTAGTTCAGTGTAATTCTCAAAGATGAAACAAGAGATCATTGACAAAGAAAACAACATAGATATGTTATTTCACTCGTATTTCAAAATTGAGATGCATCTTCTGTAAAAACATCAGACAGGACGAAATAAAACAATCTACATAAACACTGGTGGGTACCTTGACGTGTCAAACCATATAGAGAAAACAGCGTAAAAGCTAGTCAAGATCAAGAAATATCGGCCAGTAATTTTCTTATGAACTAAAAGTCGTGCCCAATAGGTTCCAGATCAATTTCAGCAGAACCTATGAAGAATGAGTAGCCTGGATTGTAAATTTTTAATGGTCTTCCTCTTCAATTGTATAAATGCTACAAAAATATTATCACGATTTGCCTAGTGTCTCCATTAAAAAGTCAAAGTGACTGGCTAATGTGATCATCAACTGAAAATTTACGCCTGCTAGTGGAGAAAGACCCCCTAAGGATGGAGACATAGGGCTAAGGAGAGAGCCACATATGTAGATTCAATCAAGATTTCAGATGAAGTGCACTACACTTGCACTATGACTATCATAAAAGTACTGCTTTTCAATATCTAATTATTAATTAAATGACGCAACACTTCCACTATGACTATTTAACAAGTTGAGCTTTCCATTATCTAACTAATTATTCTACTATGCAAATAACTCATATTACATTACAAAATTATATTTCTCCTTCTCCTGATATAGAAAAATGCACAAATTATATGGTTCATCATAAATGAAGTACTATAAGTACAGATGAAAAGGGTTAAAATACGAGTTTGCTAAGTTTTACATAAAAATATAATCTTCCACTTCCACAATGTAGTCCGATCACCGATGACTGCAAAAAATTCATTATAACTATTCCAAGATTATAGGGACCAAACATTTTTGACATAAAAAAAGGTTCTACAAATTCTGTGGACAAGTTCGCAGTCCGATAAAACTGAAATATAATGCTGAAATATTGAGTGAAGATCAGAAGAAGTACAAATTTTTCACGTGAAAAACTTTTTGGTCACTGAATTTAATCACATATTATCAAAACACTTGCATACTACAGTGCTATTTGCCTTAAACTTTGTTCATTTTATGAAAAATACATCATATATCAACAAGAAATTTATAAGAAAATAAGATAGTACATATTTTATAGGTTAACCAACAATAATATAAATATGCCCACTCATTTATATACGAAAACAGAGAGAAAAGACGATTTGAATAAATTTACTATAGTATTATACAAATTAATTGTATATTTTAAGTACTTCATTGATATATAAGATATTTGACACGTTTACTTTATAAATAATATGTTGTATTTATTAGACATGCACAAACGAAAACCATCGAAGTTTTTTCATGATTTGTTCTTTATTTAGTGAAAAAATTCGGCACTTTTGCTAAAAATGAATAAAGACTAGTGGGGTCTAACTAATTTAAGTGATACTACTTAAATTCCTAAACTCCAAACATGTTTAATCTACTAAAAACTTAAAATTATGTTATCAAAGGCCAACTTAGATAATTTAGTCAATTGCAACAGTTTCAGCAGAAAGTAAAATAAGCTTAATTAGCAACCTCTGCTACTGCTACTGTAGGACACTCTCAGATTTTCTTTCAATTGCACAAGAACATTAAGGGTGTGTTTGATTGGCCCAATTTTCCATGGAAAATGTCACATTCATGGAAAATAATGTTACATAAGAGGAAAATGTTTTCCAACTTAGGCTGTTTGATTGAAGGTGGAAAATGAAAATGAATTCTAAGGTACAAAAAGCATGCATTTGGCCGAAATGTTGGAAAATGTTTTCTCACTAATTTGGTGGTTTTTTTTTCCTTCTTACATGGAAATTTTTTTCTTTTCAATGGAATCCAATCAAACACACCCTAATAGTAATTAAAATTTCTCCAAAAAGAACATGAACAGATATAATAATATGAAAAGGGCCTGATAAGAATGGTGGTAATACGCAGCCCAAAAGTTGTTTTCTTGCTAACTTACCGGGTAAATCCTTCTCTAAAATTTTCCACTCATCCTGAATTTTCTTGCTCCAAAACTTGGGAGGCTACCAAGAATAAGAAATGCTACAAAGTTAGCAAATACAAGTATGTGTGCAAGTGAAAATGACAGGTATGTTCACAAATAGAAGGACATAACGTAAGAAGTGCTTCTATAACGCAAAGTTACCTGTCCTTCAAAGCCCATTTTGTTATAGTGATGATCAGAAAAATCATCAACAACATCAAATTGTTTGAAATCTAGATACTTCTTCATAACTTCAACTTTGTTTTCCTCTTTGTCCCTCTCATTACAGCTTGATTCTGCAGAAACTGATGAACTGCTTGAAGCAATGGCTTCGGTTTTGCAGCTGAAAGAAGCTGGAAATGAAGGAGCATGTGCTGCTGCACTTGCAGGGATACCCACCGAGCCACCTTCCACTGGAACACTCACAGGAGTTGAAGTATTTGAACCTGGAGCAGGATCCTTTAACCAAGAAACCGATGCCTCCACCCCGGTGGGCAAATCCACATTATCAAATTGTGCCTGCAAACTCGTATAATCATCATTGTTGTCATCATACATATAGTCATCATCATCACCGTAAATGTCGCAGTCATCGTCAGTTGCATCATCACCATCGTTGTCTTTTTCCTCATATGACATGTCCGAATGTGAACCGTTATGATTGTCCGAGTTAAGAGATCCAGATGCTGAACCAGCTACACTAGTAGAATTCTCCACATCGTTATTCATAGCCTCCTAGAAAGAGGGATAGATAGGATATTAAGGCTGGGAAAGAAAAGTGAAGGCCAAAGCACACAGCAGTACAATAGGTGAAACCCATGTCAATCACAGTACTACAAGAGAAAAATGAATAAGCAACAAAAGGAGTAATATGCATGCATGCAAGCATACGCCCAAACTTCATCATGAGAGAAAATGAACCGTAAGAAGAAAATGAACACAACTAATAAACAAAAATAGAGGCATGTCCAGGTAGTTAACTGCCAAACCTGGAACAATGTCCTTCAACATTTACAATCCACTGAACATGCAACGGAGCAGCATTTTCACCCAACATATTACCAATGTTATAAAAACAGGACCAGGCCAGCCAGTTTGATTGGAAAAAACAGAAACTCATCCGTTCATATGCTAAAAATCATATACAAAAAACTGGTGGGATTGTATGGGTTTCCCGATTTCCTTTTTCTAAAAAAGAACAACAAACATCTTTGTTAAGAAGCGATTCAGCCTTGACGTATATCACGTAATCTTATTGTGAATATCCTTGATATCATGGAACCATTTACCCTTAACCCTTTACCTTTTTCGATTCAATGGCCGGTGAGTTTAAAAACATTATATTACATGCAACGGCTCACTCTTCTGGTAATGAGATATTAAATGTGTCTATAAATGAAAGGTAGCTAGTTGCTATTAAATTGTTTGTTCAATTGTTAGTCACTCATATGTCTGTAAAACCGTAACAGAGCAATCATTTTGAAGCTAACTGCTGATGCTGCATCATGCTCACTCGGAGTAATCAGAATTTAGACCCTCTAGAAAGAAACAAACAAGCCAAAAATGAAGAAGCTGTACAAGTTTTAGCTTGTCTTTTTAATGTTTGGAGGGTTGGACCTGGTTCTAATCCTATGTCCCAGAGCTCCCGGAAATAACGAAATGACAATCAACTAAACCCGAGTATTGTGCAGTTGCTTCCACAAAGTTACAAGTTCTTTTATATCTTCCTTATTTCACGACCGGGTATTTCACTACGGAAACACCTCGTGATATATTGTGCAATGTTAGTGGCACTTATATTATTTATGTGCTAATCCTATATTCCACTCTCACATGAAGCATTGACATTGACATTTATTTTGTTCACGACAAAGATCAAATTAACAATTTGGGTATTTTGTATTTTCCCAACGCCCTCAACACACCACTACCTTGCCTCCGACTTCACTCAATTCGATCCAAGATTGGTGACACTCACAAGCTCACCATCTTTTGGGGCATGATAAATACATCGTCATAAGGAGTAAGTGTAAATACAATTTTCAGATTTTAGTATGTTGTAATCTTGTTAGTTATGTAGTAACCTAAAGATCAACAGTTACCACAACTATCGGTCTTGTATGTAGAATCGGGAACTCCCTTCTGTGTGTGTGTGTGTGTGTGTGTGTTTTTTTTTTTTCAGTAAACACTTACAAACGAATTAACCCTACATAATATTTTCTCAAAGTGTGTTTTCTTCAATGATTTAGAGTCCACCTCATTTTGATCAAATATTTGTAAAATTCACTAATTTTCGGCTCAATTTCTCGATTTTTCATCAGTGGCACGAAATCCCAGAATCTCAATTACATAACTTACCAAAAAATAAATAAATAGTCACAATCACAATTGAAATCCGACACTCATGTTCAGACATTAAAGAAATCGAAAAATTAAGCACCTAGAATATGATCGATCACACGATGTCACAATCAAAATTCAAAAACCCACAAATCAAAAATCTCAAGAAAAGGAAAGTTTTTTGCTTGGCGGTGGGAGCGGGTTAGGGGTATACCTCACTGTGTTTAAGCTCCTTTGAAACAGAATCTTTTGAAGCCAATTCTCCGATTTCAACGTCCATTGGACTCTTGATCAAATAATTCAGACTTCCATTACCTAAATAAGCATATACACAAACAAGAGAAAGAGATATAGAGAGAGAGGGAGACTATTACTACAAGGAACTGTAAAGGAAGGAAAAAAGTAGCCAATAGGAAGAGGGAGATAATTGCGATTATTTCGCGCCTTATTAGGTAAATTTTCTATCGTACGCAGTGTTAGGCTGCAATCACTTACAAATAGTTTGTGTACGAATTTGCAACGTGGAAGTATATAATTGAATAAAAGGTGAATGGACGAATCTAAAGCGAGTTGAAACTCTGTTACAGTGGGGTTGCGATGTAGGATATAATTGATGCAGGATTACGGTTTTGTATTTGATGACTTGGAGTTGACTTGAATTCCGAATTTGCCCCCCTGAAGCTGTTAGGAATTACAAACTTACCCTGACTGTGACATTTTTGTCAAAAAAATCGAAGATCATTTTGTATGGTTTGATTTGAGAATGATGTATTACTACGGTGTTATCGCTCGTACAGAAAAAAAGATTGAACGCTCCGTTCTTCAATGAAATCAGATCCGTCTACTATGTTGACTTTTTGTGGATCATTTTGACTCGTTTTGTGTCAAAATTCGAGGGGCCCAAGTAGTCCAAAAGAGGAATGGCCCACAGTAAGGGCCTTGCAATTTAAAAAATGATAATTATATTATCACAATATTATTTGTTAAGTAGACTACATTATAACTATTGGTCACTTTTGTATTTATGACTCTAACTTTTTTTAGCAAATTTTTTTCATCAACCTATTAATTTACATATCTTATATTTGTCTTTAATGATGATTTTTGTCCAAAAAATTAATTAGAAAGGCTTAATTTTTTTTTTTTGCCTCTAATATTTTTACATAATTAAAATAAATAATAAATACGTAAGTTTGAGAAAATATTTTCTCTCATTTCAATGCACATCATCAGAATATTTAAATAAAAATCTTTATAAAAAATAAGATAGAAATAAGATGTGAAAACTAAATAAAAGTTAATAATAAAAATACGATTAAAAAAATTAAAGATATAAGTGTCTAAATATCAAATATTGAGAAATCTTAATTATAATTAAAACGTAGTGTGAATAATAAAAAGTGTAGTGTGAATATAATTATCTTTCAAAAGCAATGACGAGGAAAATGTGAAACCCCATGTCCAAGTAAAAGTGACACCTCCAAAGGATTATAAATAATAAAAAATTTCGTACAATTCCGTTATGTAATAATGTTTGATAGACATTTATATTCAACACTAGTTTTCGTTTAGCAAAAAGAGTTGAAACTTGAAAGATTAGTGTTATCATACAAAATTGTTGTATATTTGTAAGCTCAACATCTTAGGATTTTTTTTTTTTTTTTTTTTTTTTTTTTTTTGGCCTTTTCTTCTTTGTGAGTTGTATAAATTGTATAAATTAGTGAGTGTGATAAAACTTAGAATATTATTTATCTTATGATACTTGAAAATTTTGAGTGAGTGGAATTCTATATGATTGTAACAATTTTTCATATAGTGAAAAATTTTGATAGTTCATATATTTTTTTCTCTTATTTTTGCTTTGAACAATGATCTTGGGGCAAAAGAAAGAATTTGTCTCAATTCTCAACACAAATGAACCAAATGGCATGAACATAAAGTGTGTGTCTCACCCGTATTTGTGTTATGCCTTCTTGTGAGAGCATCTCCAGTCTTATCTTGGTGACACGGATTTTAAAAGACTTCTAATGAATTGATACTCAAGTTCAAGATTGGTCTCTAATTCATCTAAGTATCTTTTATTTTCTTAAAATAAATACAAAATCACATTTAAGAACAATGAAGATTTCATTGCCTGGTTCAATAGAGCCGCTAGGAATCAAAGAACTACAGATGTCTACTATAGTCACCGTCTATGATGAGTGGAACTCGAAATCGTCATTTTAAGATGTCACTCTTCAAAAACCCGCCAAGTACTATGCATGAGTTACTCTGGAGAGGAGAAAAGTATGTGGATCTTCAAGAAGCATATCTCATTACAAAAGGTATGAAAAATCAAGTGAGTCCAGGTCTAACAAAAGAAATATTCGGTGAGTTCAAACCTCAAGATAATAGAGGCAAGCACACCCAAGATGAGACAATGTGACCTCCTCTCATCTTTAAAAAAAAAAACATTTTTTTTTTGAGAGGTCACAGCAGTGAGTGGCGACCTCGCCCGGAGAGGTGACCTACTCTCATCTTAAAAAAAAAAAAAAAAAGAGAGGTGACGGTGAGGCGACCTCGCCCGGAGAGGGACCTCGCCCAGAGAGGTGACCTCGCCTATTTTTTTTTGAAAAAAAAATATATATATATATATTTTTTTGAGAGGTCACACCTGCCAGCGGGCGGGCGACCTCGCCAAGGCGGGGTGACCTCGCCCCAAACTAAAAAAAAAAAAAAAATTTTTTTTGAGGTGAGCACGTATTTCTACTCCCCATTGACAAGCAGGTTTATGAAAAGTAGTCTATGGGGAGTAGAGGGGCTTATAAGGCCGAGAAACAAGGCCAAGTTCACCGCTTATGCTATGTCGGGAGAAGCAGGCGATGAGCCCCCTGTCCAAAAATCAAGGCGATGAGCCCTATCCAAACATGTTGGCGATGAGCCTATGTTTAAAAATCAAGGCGATGAGCCTATGTTTAAAAATTAGGGCGATGAGCCTCCTGCCCGTAAAAAACAAGGCGATGAGCCTATGTTTAAAAATCAAGGCGATGAGCATATGTTTAAAAATCAAGGCGATAAGCCTATGTTTAAAAAGGCGATGAGCTCTGTCTAAAAAAAAACAAGGCGATGAGCCTATGTTTAAAAATCAAGGCCATGAGTATGTGAGAAAACAGGCGATGAGCCCTGTCCCAAAAAACAAAGCGATGAGCCTATGTTTTAAAAATTAAAGCGATTAACTTCTATCCGAAAAAGTTAGAAAATAAAGGTGCGGCAGAGATATTTCTACTTCCCATTGACAACGGTTTATGAAAAGTAGTATATGGGAAGTAGAGGGCTTATGATGATAAATATAAACACACTTTGCTAAATGATCGCTTGCCCCCTGGACGCCCGCTCAAGCACGCGGCCTTTGCTGCGCCTTACAGTCCGCCCGCTTCATGCTTTTATCGGTCCGCCCGCCTGGCTATTCTCATATGCCCGCCTCCAGCAAGCAGACAACCATAACCTGTCTGCCATCTAACCAATTAGACAGGTGATCTATAAAACGGAAGCTACCATCGTCCGTTGGGAATATGAAACACCAGCGGTTGAGAGAGGTGAAACGTCCCTAATTAATTCCTCATAAAGAGGGAAGATGAAAAGGCACCCACAATTAATAACCGTTGAAGGTTACATCAGCAGGTCATTCCTATAAATAGGAGACCAACCCCCCAGGTAAAAGGACAACACACAACTCTAATACATTCTATACTGCTATTTAGCACAAGTATTCTAATCACATACTGATTATCACACCGGAGTGGCCACGGGGGAAAAAAGCCCCCACACCTTTTTTGCAGATCTCCACCAGCTGTCGCCGCCCAGGTTTGCTCGGGAGGAGGAGAAAATCAACTATCATCGGTGAGTGTGATAAAACTTAGAATATTATTTATCTTATGATACTTGAAAATTTTGAGTGAGTGGAATTTATATGATTGTAACAATTTTTCATATAGTGAAAAATTTTAATAGTTCATATATTTTTTCTATATATTTTTTCTCATTATTTTTGCTTTGAACAATGATCTTGGGGCAAAACAAAGAATTTGTCTCAATTCTCAACACAAATGAACCAAATGGCATGAACATATAGTGTGTGTCTCACCCCGTATTTGTGTTATGCCTTGCTGAGAGCATCTCCAGTGCTATCTTGGTGACACGGATTTTAAAAGACTTCTAATGAATTGATACTCAAGTTCAAGATTGGTCTCTAATTCATCTAAGTATCTTTTATTTTCTTAAAATAAATACAAAATCACATTTAAATATATAAAAAAAATTTAAATATGTATAGAAAATTTAAATTTTAATGAGTCAGCATGTCTAACGAAACTTTTGAATTTAGACGGGACTATGGACATTTTCTATTTTTTTTCTTCTATCACATCAACTTGATAGAGTCCTTAATAATTTGTATTGAAGAATTTTTTTTTAAATATTATCTATTTTATTTATGTGACAAAAAATAATAATAACCTACAAATATATTAGAAATGCTCTAAACTCAGCACTGTCAAAATACTTGAGGTGTGTCTCAACTTGTTGACTCGATCCATGTGTAGGCGGGGCTAAAATGGTCAAAGAATTTGGTCGCCTCCTATTCATTTAATGTGACAGTAGGCCAAAAGTATGACATTGTAGATATGATCAATTGAAGATCAATTTTGAGATTTGCTGTCAATTCATTATACATCATATTATAGATGATCTTACACATTCTAAACATTCTCATTAACAAATATCGAGATATTTATTTTTCGAGTCAGTCTATTTTACCTAGACATTCTCATTAATAAGTATCAAGCTACTTTCCACTTGTGTTACATGTTAGTTTTAAAAATAGTTTTCATGTGGATTGTTCGGGGTGAAGTGGATGCTTTTTCTCCTGTGGTTTGATCATGTTTCAGTTACCATAAATTAGTACTTTTTCTTTTACATAGATGTACACGTGAACCTAGATCAAAAGGGGGTGTGGTGATGCGTGGATTTTTTTATGGTAACTTCGTGCAGACTGTGATAGGACAAAACTAAGAACTCATGAAACAATTTTGTTGCAACGACGCACTTTCGATTTTTTTTCATTCGGGACTTCAAAGAAATTGTCAACAAATTGGTTTTCAATTGATTCTTCGATTCAGTAGATTTGGGATTTAACTGGCCAAAATTCATTTGGAAAAAAGAGTCTCACAATTCGAGTTGCATTTTGGAAAGGAGTGATCGCAGACTTGCAGAAAATATTCAAGGACAAACGAGTAATGATATTCATGATATTCAAAGTTGTTTACTATCAATAGTCATCCTAGGTGGCATTACTTAATTGGATGAGCGTGGCATTACTCAATTGAATCAATTGAGTAATGCCACATAGGATGACTAATGGTAATGATCGATTATAAATATCATTATTCCAAACGAAATACTCGTTCCGTCTTAAAAAGATAGGCTAGTTTTCATTTTTCCATCCCACATTATAGGTCATTTTTCTTATCGATGATTTTTTAGTTTCTTAATATACTCATATTTGATATGTCTTGTTATCAAAAAAATATGAGCTAGCATATTATTCAATTGGTTAAAATAAAAAATAATACATGAACGCTTCGTCTCCCAAAAATATTTAATCATATATATTTAGAGTATGAAAAAGACCCACTATCATCTATTAATCATCTATACATGCATGTTGTATCTCCCATTGTTGACAATTTCATTATTTTTATCCATGTTAGCCAACTTTTCAACGTTAATTGCATAGATTCTTGCATTAAAGAATGACTAATATACTTCATGTTCATCTAATTTTAATGGAGTAAGAGTATTTTCAATGTATTTTATGAATTGTTATGTATTTAGATTTTATTTTATTAAAATTAATATTAGATTACATTTAAATATGTATAAAAAATTTAAATTTACATATAAATTTTAAATATTGCTGAGTCAACATGTTTAATGGAGCGTCTAAAACTAGATAGAGTGTTATACATTGTCTATATATAATCACGCTCAATTTTAGATAATTAATAATCAAATTTATATACAATTCACATTTAATTCTCTGATGTTGTTTTTATTTTATTACGTATGCATCAAAATTCAAAATAAATAAATTAGTTTGAAACTAATATTCACTTTAGTAAGAAAAAGCTAACCCTCATGAATATGTTTTGAAAATGAAAACTTATTAATGTCCCGTTTGGTAGAGATTATAAACTAGTTTATTTGATCAAAATAGTTTATTTAACCAAGAATGGTAAAAAATGACGACTATCAAGGCAAATCTTTTTGTCAAATAAATTGTTTTTGGTCAAATAAACTATTTTAGTCAAATAAACTGGTTTATAAACTCTACCAAACAGGCTCGTAGTGTTGTTTGATAGAGTTTAAAAGTAAATTTTTAAGAAATTTTAATAAAAATTGATAAAATATGTTGTTAAAAATGAATTTGTGTTGTAAAATTATAGATAATGATGAATGACTATTTAGTTGTATCTAGATGTCTATGTGGTTATCTACTTACTCCATAAAAGTGTATTATAATGAGGTTGTAACTCTCTTTGGAACCCTATAAATAAAGGTCATTGTTATAATAAATTAACAGACTTGAGTTTTGACTCTTCCTATTCTCTTCTCTTTTTCTTTCTACTTTTCTAGTTTCATAACACGTTATCAGCACGAGATTCTAGCCAACTGGGTTAGCAATTATATATTATTTTTTTATTCAAAAGAAAAAAGAGAAACAAAACTAGGCAGCCGAACTATGTTATCAAAACACCATAAAGAACAAACAAAAGCTTAGTGACCCAAAGTCCACTTTCTCAAGTGTTAATATCCCAAAAGAAATTCAAACGGCACCAATTGGTTAGTGTTCATATCTCTATCTTTGCTTTGATTTATGAGTCCAACTCATATTATATTTTTTGTTATGACATTTTTATGAGAAACAATTAAAAGAAATATTCATGCTTTAATTAGAGATAACAATGCTTTAACGTTGAATTCAACGATAAATGACAACAAATCAGTGTGTTTATTGTTCTAAAATATTCTTGAACAAGATTTGTTTATTTTTTTTTATTTTCCTGAAGAATTATAATTTTACCAATATTCCAGAAGAATATTATATTATATTTCATAACCTAAACATATAAATATTCTAGAAGAATATTTTATTATTCTAGAAGAATATGAACTATTGTTCTTGAAGTAGCAGTAGTCTACATATATCAATATCTTATTGTTGCTCTTGAAAAAACACAATTTATATATATATATATATTCCAATAGAATATTAATTGCTCTTGAAGAGCTTAATTTTATAAGATATAATATTCTATAGAATATTATAATATTGCTCCTGCAGAACAAATATTTACATCAAAATAATGATTTGTTATAGCTCTTGAATAAGCACAACTTTATAATATTCTGATAAAATATTAATTGCTCATGAAGAACATGGCATTACAATTTAAATATTCTAGAAGAATATTGAGCTATTACTCTTGAAGTGACAGTAGTTTTTACTGTTTAATTAACTAGTATGTTATTTTTTATCTATTTTTTCATACGTAGTTATAAATAAAAGTTAGCATGAAATTATTGTAAGAAGCCAATAAGATTTGTTTATTTGTTTTAATTGTACTTTTCCTGAAGAAACACAATTTTACAATTCTATCAATATTCTAGAAGAATATTGTATTGTATGTCACAACCTAACATATAAATATTCTAGAAGAATATTTTATTGTTGCTTCAGAATAAGCAAAATTTTATATTATATTAATATTTCAGTAGAATATTAATTGCTCCTGAATAGTCTAAATTTAGAAGATATAATATTTTATAAGAATATTATAATATTGCTCATGAAGAATAAATATTTACTTCAGAATAAAGTTAACATTTTAAAATAATTTGTTGTAACTTCTAAAGAAGCATGACATTATATTAATATTTTGGCAGAATATTACTTGATCCCAAAAAGCATAATTATGTAATTTAATATTAAACTATTTGTTTCTGAAGAGTAAATTTTTATAAAGTTTAATATTTTAAAATAATTTGTGTTGCTCCTAAAGAAACACAACATTATATTCATATTCTGGTAGAATATGACTTGCTCTCAAAGAGCATAATTTTATGTAAATTAATGTTAAAATGTTTGTTTCTGAAGAGCAAATTTTTATAAAGTTTCAAACTTTAAAATAATTTGTTGTCGCTCTTGAAAAAGCACATCGTTATATTAATATTCTGGCAGAATATAACTTGCTCTCGAAGAGCATAATTATATAAGATCTAAATATTTATTATTTTTTGCTCCTGATGAGTAAATTCTTACATAATCTAATATTTCAGTAGAATATTATTTGCTCTCGAAGAGTGTAGTTGTGTAAAGATTTAATATTATATTATTGTTTCTTATGAGCATTTTAATATTTTATAGAAATATTATTTTATTGTTCCGTAGAAGCATAGAATTTGTACATATCAATATTCTAGAAAAATTATCGCGTTGTAGCTCTTGAAGAAGCACAACTTTACAATTTCACAATATTAATGTTTTATAATATTAGAGTATTGATACTCTTAAAGAGATACAATAAACTTATGAGACAATTCTCCATTATTCATTTCTCCATTTTTGTGAGACAAGGAACATAAACTTGTTCTCCAAATAAATGAAAAATATACTTGCTAGATTGTATTGAACGAGAAGTTCAATATTTCAAAATTTTACCGATTAGACTATCCCGGATCAATATGATGTGAATTATTAATGAGAATATCTATTAAAAATCAAAAGATTTTCAATATAATGAATTCTCACGTAATGCTTGTTCTCGTTGTATATAAACTAGTAGACCTTTACTAGGTAAAATTGGGACTGAATTCCCTACATTTCTGAAAATTATTTAAGGTGATTTATGGGACCCCATCACCTTCCATGTTGATCATCTATTTATTATTTGTATCTGATAGATACATCTACTAGATGATTGTATGGTACTATTATTCACAACTTGAAGTTTGCTAGATTACTTGTTCAAATTTTAAATTATGAACATAATTTTCATATTATACAACCAAGACAGTGATGTGTCATGTCAATACTAGTGAGTCTAAATCTCAAATTTTTAATAAATATTAGTTGAGATGATGTTAAATGGTTTAGTAATATTGTTTTTCAATGCCTCAAATTAAATTCTAAATTATTACTATTGAAAACAAAGCGCTTCTCATTTTTTTAGGAAATGCTATTTTATATGCAGAAACACTTATACGCATCATGCCAATATCAAAGTTACCTCGCTATAGTTTGCTTATGGTCAGAACTTAATATTATCCATCTAATGATTTTTTATAGTGCAATATATGTACAATCGGTTCACCATAGTGCACTGATATGGGCTTTGAAAAATGTTAAGAATTCATGTTTAATATGGAACATTATAAAATATCTTAAGTCCTAACGGATGATATTTTATAATACGATTTTTTGAATGTCATTTTGATAAGACAGTTTTATCAACATTAGGGGAGAGAAATTAAGTAGCTGGAAAGAATACATGAAAATACAGTATATTATATTTTCTAGATTCTTGCACAAGACAATATGAACTAGAAGTTCGATAAATAACTAATTTGTAAGTTATATAATTGACAGATGCATTTACTCACCAATGAGATTAAACCAAATCTCATATACCAGCTCTAAATGCTCCAATTTATATTAGCGTTCTTGAAGGACAATCCATTAACATTATATCAGGTAAATTAATGACATGCTTGAAGCGTGGTGACATTTGATTCCAAAAAATTCTCAAATTAAAAATGGAACCAATTATAAAGATGGTCATATTGAGGAGGTGTATATTATTGGAGTGTACATAGACATAACTAATTATAAAAATCCCAGAAGAGGTTTAGCTAGCTAAAATAATAAAACGAAAAGATCTCGTTAAGTTATGTCGTTATAAGAAATAAATGGATTCAAAAAGAAAATGTTGTTAACAACATTTTGTACATAATGAAGCGCTTCATATTATAAAAAATAGCGAGGATATTGAAAGAAATCTATCAAAGAATTAATTGGCCAAATAAAAGGATACAATCCAAGTAAATTGAACTGACTATAGAAACCTGAAATTTCCAGACTTATAGTCGGAGCACCTAAATGTGTATATTTATGCGAAAAAGAAATGGGAAAATGAAGTCGTAACATGTAATGCACGACTTTTAATATTATAAATTTCGCAAAGGCTTGTGTAAAACAATCATAAGTTGATATCTTGTTAGTTTGACAATGCATGATATATATGCATATAATGAATATTGTTATAACCAACTCATCTGGCATGACTAATAAAACAATGTATATAAATCCTTGGAGGATTTAACATGTCTGAAGCATATAGTTCAACTTTTCGAGAACTTAATAGATCAAAGTACAGACTTAAAGTGATATTATAATAAGGGGGAGTAAATACGCGTTATACTCTTTTCCTTGATCAAGGTTTTGTCTAATTGAATTTTCCTAGCAAGGTTTTTAATGAGACAACTTTAATGGCATATTAAAGAATTATGTACTATTTTTCTTTCACTAGAATTTTTGTCCACTGGGTTTTTTTCTAATAAGGTTTTAACGAGGTATATTATTTCTGTAAATGATATACAATTGAAAGTGGTATAAATATTATAGTTATGAATGTCCATAACCTACAAAATATTTTACCCTCATCATAACTCTATGGTTGTACTCCCATGTATTATACTATTATAAAACGTATATGAGACCTCTGAAGGGAACAACAACAAGATCTATTTTTAATATAATTGCATCAGACCATCATGCTGATTACAATCAACCAGAGATAGTGTATGAAGATGATATTGCTGGAGGTTATAACATGGAGCACATTTCACTAGAATTGTTTTATACAAATTTTAACAAGATGTCGACATTGAATACATTGACGCACAAGATATAGTTAGCTCGATACAAGCTTTTTTTATTGATTGAAATCAATGGGAGTAGTTGTACTCTTTTTCATTCGTTCAGATTTTGTCCCACTGAGTTTTCCTGACAAAGTTTTAATGAGGCAACATTTGAGTACTCTAATTTTTGATAATTTTTTTTCTTTCTATTGATATTTTTGTACCATTGGATTTTTGCCAAACAACGAAGCAGTTATTGTGTAATAAGTCATTCAAAGGGGAAGTGTTATAAAATTATAGATAATGATGAATGACTATTTAGTTGTATCTAGATGTCTATGTAGTTATCTACTTACTCCAGAAGAGTGTATTCTAATAAGATTGTAACTCTCTTTGGAACCCTATAAATAAGGGTCATTGTTATAATAAATTAACAGACTGGAGTTTTGACTCTTACTATTCTCTTCTTTTTTTCTTTCTACTTTTTTAATTCATAACAATTTGATTTTTTTTTTTTTTAAATACACTCTACCAAAATATAGGCGTTACTTATTTTTAAGCTAACCAAAAACCTAACAAACTCACAATTCAAAAGCACACTTACCAATGGCACTTCATTAACTGTCAGCGGCCTTCTTCTTATGCCCCCTGAACTTGGGTTACCAGTTTCCCCAATTTTAGAATCCCAATCCCATATTTCTACATCGAAATTCTCAATCCATATGGGGCTTTGTTTAGTCATTCTCTCCTTCAAATGGATCGCCCTATATATTCTTCAATTTCTAAGTTATTCTGGAGTGGATCGAAAATAGACATCATTGCCACGGTCTATGGTTTTGGAATTTCAAATTTTAGATCAAAGTGTTGTGAAATTGAGCTACGTTTTCACCAATTATTGTTCTTCATTTCGGCATTTGAACTATAAATAGCTGAATTTTTTCAAGATTCGAGAATCCTAGCAACACCTGATCACTCTGACGATACAATTAAAGTTGTGATCTTTTTCTTTGGATCCCCATCGTTAGGCACCAACATTTAATCTTTTTTACGGGCAACAAAAATTTTCCTGCAAAGAACGTCAATTTTACTTGGTGATAAAACAGGGTTTTGTGATTTGGGAGTCACATGATGATAGAGCTCAATTTCAGGGATTTAACCTCGGGCCATGATTCTGACTATTGAAAACTCATTTTACTCATGAAGACTGCAATTTCCATTTGAACCCAAAATTTAAGGTTTAAGGAATTTATTTCGAACTGGTAAATGGGATCATCTGGGTTTTTCGTGATCTGCATGCTGCACTCACTCATTGCTATAACTTGTGGAGGTTTGATAATGTTTTACCCCAATGAAATCTCGGTTTTCGGTCGTGGAATTGAGACAGCAAGAAAGTTGTTGGGTTCAACTCCACACGATCAGTTATTGATTCAGATTTCTGATTCATTTGCTGGGTTGCTTTTGGTTGTGAACTTGTGATTGGGAGTTTGTTGTTCATGTGGCTTTTGTCAAGGACAGGGAGTTACAGGGCATTATCGCTAAAGGGTGTATTCTTCTTCATTTCTCAATGGTTCTCTGGTCTCTGGAGGGTGTACTTTGAGAGAAGGATTGAGGATTTAGCTCATGATTGGCCAAGGCTACTTGTTGGTGATTTTGTGCTTGCGTTTTCATGGGTGCTCAGTGCTCTTTCTCATGTACTCATGGAGGGAGAAGTATGATTAGGTAGAACGAGAAGCATTTCGACGTTTCAAAAATCGTCTTGGATGTCGTCCTATCAATTGGAAGCAGGGCGGTTCTCACATTTTCGAACCCGAGGCAAAATCTAAAAATTGGGCTCGTCTTCTCTCTCAAATCACAAAAATTTCCAAATGTTTCTTCACTCTTTTTTGTTCGATTAAAATACTTATCTATATCTTCTACTTGACTCTGAACTAATGTCATTTTTTTTAGCTTCATACTCATATTTAGGAGGTATGATTAGCCTAAATTTTTTTTTCCCAATAATCTCACAATTAAAGCCGACAAGACCACAATCATATAAGTCGACAATGCAACAATCATATAAACCAACAAGGTTTCAACTACTTTTAATAAGTCAATAAATAAGTAAGAATAACCATTGCTTACTTGAGAGTGAGACTTGAGCGGCAATTATGAAATGACAGAATGTGAAAATCAACTTCTTCTTTTTCTGAGATAAAATCAACTTCAAAATTTAAAAAAATCAACTTCACAAATGAAATGAATGTTGAAGATATTAATAGAGCTTTCAATTTAGTTATGGAACTAAACTTATAATAATCAAAATAAATTGACTTCAATCATAAATTCAGAATTCAGAATATTCAGAATTTCAGAATAAATTGACTCAATTTATCGAGTTCAATAACAATTCAAATATTCACAACACAACTACACAATCATATTCACAATTTATAAATTGACCAAATAAATTGATACACACAATAGAGAAACACATTGATGCAATGAAGAGTGAGTCAGAGAAAACACAAGAAGAGATTCACAATAAATTAGTAAATGGTGAAGGCTGAAGCCGAAATCATATTCCATTTCTGGGAGTCAAAAATACATCATATTCCATTTCTGAATGCTGGAGCCGAAATCATTTCTAATGGAAAACTTCAGTTACGATAAATCGATAAATCAATAATTCTGTAAATGCCAACTAAGATTCATAATATTCTATTAGAATCCTATTTACAGTAGAGTACCATGTAGTTGGATACCATACATGTAATATTCATATTCTAGGTAGAACTCTTTTCCTTTTCTTAATAGGTTTTCATTAGTTATCCATTAGTATATATATATATATCATGTACCCTATTCATTAATTACATTACATCAATATACAGAGAGAATTATTTCTCCACACGTATTCTCCATTATATTTCTTCATCTCTTTTATATTTCTACATGGTATCAGAGCGACGATTCTGAGCAACGATGTCTGGTACAAACATCATAGAAGCGACGATTGTCCAATCGGATCCCATAGCTCTACAGCAATCCGATCATCCCGAATTAATCCTCGTTTCTAAACCACTTGATGGAAATAATTATGGACAATGGAGTAGATCTATGAGAATTGCTCTAATTGCCAAGAATAAGATTGGCTTCATTGATGGAAAGATCGAAACACCAGAAGCAGAAGATGAGAAGTATTCCATATGGGATCGAAGTAACCATATGGTACTATCCTGGATACTTAATTCGGTACATCCAGATATTCTTTGAAAGTATCATATACTCTAAATCGCCGAGAGGTATGGAACGACCTACGAGATCGATTTTCTCAAGGCAACGATGCGCGAATATATCAGATTCGCCAAGAGATTGCTGAGCATCGACAAGAAAATCAATCGGTGTCCACCTATTATACCAAATTAAAGGGACTATGGGATGAATTGGGTTCTTATCACAACCCAATTGGATGCACTTGTGAAAATCTTAAAGCATCGGGGTGAAAGGGATGAGAAGGAGAAAGTCATGCAATTCCTGATGGGGTTGAATGATTTTTATTCTACAGTTCGTGGAAACATACTAATGATGAGCCCCTTTCCAAACACCAGAAAAGTCCACGCTATTTTAATGCAACATGAAAGGCAAGTTGAGGTTACAACAGATCGTAAAGGACAACATTCAATCAATTGGAAGAAGTCGAGCAATTGGGGGCGAATAGGAAAGATAACAATCGGTCTAATCGGTCGACCGTTTCATCTGATCGGTCGACCGGTTCAACAGAACTTGGCCAGAAACGATGCACCCACTCTGGGATGATTGGCCACATCATTGATACCTGTTATTTCATCTATGGCTTCCCTCCAGGGCACAAATTTCATGGGAAGGACGTGAAGCCACGAAACAAACGCTTCACAAACAATACTACCACTTTTACACCTGACCCAAAGGAAGGCAAAACGCTCACAACCAAGGAATATGAGCGGATCATGACACTTCGAACAACAAGTCGGGTAATGATGTTCTTATGTTAACACCTCGGTATCAATCTCTACTACCCATTTGAGTAATTCATGGATTATTGATAGCGGGGCCACCGACCATGTGACGAAGGATGGTATTCTTGAGAATAAATTCATGCCAAAACACAAAAGCGTGCAACTACCGAGATGGGGGTCATGCTCTATTAAATCCATTGGTGCGATTAAATTTGAAAATAATATGACTGTTGATGATGTGCTTTATGTTCCCAATTTCAAAGGTAATCTATTATCTATCAGTAAACTTACTCAAGGGTTAGGTTGCTATGTGATATTTTTCTCTGATTTTTGTGTCATGAAGGATTTGACGATGAAGAAGACGATTGGCTTAGGAAGGCAGAGTAACGGCCTATATTATCTTTCCCAAAAACCACAAAATACATCATACTACTAGTGGATCAACCAACTTATGGCATAGACGTCTTGGACACCCTTCAACTTCACCTCTTCAATTCTTAGCACAAAATACCTTAGATATTAGTTTTGATTCTCAAGATATTTGTAATGTTTGTCATTTGGCAAAACAATCTGGACTCCCTTTTAAAGTTAGTCAAATTTCTAGCAATAAACCTTTTGATTTGATTCATTGTGATATTTGAGGACCTCATAGGATTTATTCTTATTCTGGTACTAGATATTTTCTTATAATTGTTGATGATTTTTCTCGTTATACTTGGGTACACCTCATGCATCACAAATCTGAAACTCAAAGCATAATTAAAAATTTCTTTGCTTGGGTTAAAACTCAACACAACTTGACTATAAAAATCTTAAGTTCTGACAATGGCCAAGAGTTCTTATCTTTGCAAACATTCTTAGATGAAAATGGTACAATTTTCCATAGATCATGCCCTTATACCCCTCAACAAAATGGAGTGGTTGAGAGAAAACACCGACACCGACACCTCCTAAATGTAGCTCGTGCCATTAGATTTCAAGCCAATCTTCCATTAAAATTTTGAGGAGAACATATCAAAACAGCTTGTTATCTCATCAACCGGATACCTTCGTCATTGCTCTCACACAAAACACCATACGAAAGATTACACAAGAAACCACCGCCTTATTCCCATTTACGTGTCTATGGTTGCCTATGTTTTGCTACCAACCTCAAACCCAGCCATAAATTTGATACACGAGCCAAACGGTGTGTGTTTCTTGGTTATTCCTCAGGACAAAAAGCATACATCTTATATGACCTAACCGACAAAAAGCTAGTAATATCTCGAGACGTCGTATTCCATGAAAATATATTTTCATACACTTTCCAACAACATGATGAAACCAACTCCATCCCATTGCCACAATCTATGCCTCTAGATGTTGAAACACCATATTTCACAAATCCTGATGACCAACACTTAGCGTGAATGCAGATAACTTGCCTAATAATCCGGGACAATCATCAGGACCAACGGTCGACTCGACGGTCGACCGATTCGATCGTCCGCTTCAACAAAGAGTCCAACCGGTCTACTCATCGATCGATCGGTTACCTCATCCGGTTCAACGAGAGAGTTTAAGCGGTCGACCGTCTTCACCTACTGGCCGGTCGATCGGTTGAGCGATGTCCGACCACAATTGATCCACCTACCTCTTCTCACCCTCCGGATGACCAACTTAGGCGATCCACAAGATCAATTCAAACCCCATTTCACCCGAAGATTACTATATCAATCATACCGCCTACTCAATCCGGGTCTCTTCCGATCAAATCTAGCACTCGACATCCTATATCAAGGTATGTATCATATAGTAATATTTCTTCTATTTATCGTGCTTTTACATATAATATTTCTCATATCATTGAGCCAGCTACATATGAGGCAGCATGTCAGGATCCCAAATGGGTCGCTGCCATGAATGATGAAATTTGTGTCTTGGAAGAAAACAATACTTGGTCACTTGTACCGCTTCCTCCAAATTCTCATCCTATTAGTTGTAAGTGGGTGTTCAAAATTAAATTTCATTCTGACGGTACAGTTGAATGATACAAAGCACGATTAGTGGCAAAGGGGTTTACACAACGAGAAGGAATTGATTATAATGAAACTTTCGCTCCAGTTGCAAAGTTAACTACAGTCAGATGCTTACTTGCTATCGCCTCAATTCGTAACTGGACGCTTCATCAGATGGATGTACACAATGCCTTTCTTCATAGTGATCTTGATGAAGAAGTCTATATGACTCCCCCTCCTGGATTTCGTCGACAGGGGGAGACACCAGTTGTATGTCGACTTCATAAATCTCTATATGGATTGAAACAGGCATCTCGTTCTTGGTTTCAAAAATTTGTATCTGCTATTATTTAGTTTGGGTTCAAACAGTCACATGCGGATTACTCACTCTTTACAAAGGTCAATGGTAATTCATTTACGACAGTCCTATTATACGTGGATGATATGATTGTCACATGAAACAATAGAGAAGCAATCTCCACTACAAAAACATTCATTGCATCCCAATTCAAGTTGAAGGATCTTGGCGCATTAAAATACTTTCTTGGAATAGAAATTGCTCGCTCAAGATCAAGAATTTCAATAAACCAAAGGAAGTATACTCTTGACATTCTTCAAGAAGCCGGATTACTTGGATCAAAACCCGCAGCATTTCCTATGGAGCAGTCATTGAAATTTAATCTGACTGATGGAAAGTTATTGAAAGATCCCACATACTATCGACGGTTGGTCGAAAATCTCATTTATCTCACCATTATCAGACCGGAGATCTCATATTCAGTCAATACGCTCAGTCAGTTTATGCATACACCTAGACAACCCCATCTAGATGCAGTTCACCGATTGCTCCGATACTTGAAAAGGGCACCAGGACGATGATTATATTTCCCATCAAGTGGAAAATTACAGTTAGCAGGATTTTGTGATGCAGATTGGGCCGGAGATATTACTACACGACGGTCAGTTACAGGATATTGTGTATTTTTGGGAAATGCACTTATATCACGGAAAAGCAAGAAACAAACAACTGTGTCCAAATCTTCAGCAGAAGCTGAGTATAGGGCAATAGCTTCCATTACATGTGAACTTATATGGTTGAGACAATTGTTGACAGACTTATGTGTAGATCATCCACAAGCAGCAATATTATATTGTGATAATCAAGCAGCAATGCATATTGCTACTAATCCAATATATCATGAAAGAACAAAACACATTGAAATAGATTGTCATATTTTTCGTGAACGAATTGATAAGGGAGAGATCAAAACTGCCTATGTTCCAAGCAACAACTAGATTGCGGATTTATTTACTAAAGCATTGGGCAAGGAGACATTTCACAATTTCACTCACAAGTTGGGCACTTTTGACATACATGCTCCAACTTGAGGGGGAGTATTAGAATCCTATTTACAGTAGAGTACCATGTAGTAGGATACCATACATGTAATATTCCTATTCTAGGTAGAACTATTTTCCTTTTCTTATTAGGTTTCCATTAGTTATCCATTAGTGTATATATATATCATGTACCCTATTCATTAATTACATTACATCAATATACAGAGAGAATTATTTCTCCACACGTATTCTCCATTATATTTCTTCATCTCTTTTATATTTCTACATATTCAAAATTCCAATTTTCAAGCTTCAATGAGCATTAGGTGATTTAAGTAATTAACCATAACAAAGATTAAAAAAAACTAATTAAAAATAAAAATAAAAATTTGAATGTACTGATGTACACTACATTACAGTACCCCGTACCTGTATCTGTGAAGATTCCTCGACCAAGCCCGGTTTCACTTGGAGAGAGAGAGAAAAGGACGGAGTTAAGTATATTTTTTTTCTCTCCAGCTAGCGCTTTGTGTGTGTGTGTGTGAGAGAGAGAGAGAGAGAGATAGATAGAGAGAGAGAGAGACTATGAATATGTGATGTGGTCAAGAATGGAGAGCTAGAGAACTGATCGAATATTCCAAACCATCATCCATTAATGGGCTTCAATTCTTGTTGCGCTGGAACTCTAGAGTGAAGGATTCAACTTTTTTAAAAACAAAATGGATACTTGGTGGCTGGTAATTTGCCTGTTGGGCTGGGCTATTATTTTTTTGAAAAAATAGGCCCTTTTTGGTTTTGGGTCCGAGGCGGTTGCCTTACCCGCCTTGGCCCAAAACCGGGCCTGTTTGGAAGGTTGTGTGGTTTGAGGCAAAATTTACTGAGAGATGAATTGGGTTACAAAGATACGAAAATTGTAGCTTTTCTGAGGCAATTTGCTTGCCTACTCTGCTAAGTGATAGAATATTATGGTTGTTTTTTGGCAATTGGAGGTGTTCTATTCCTTGAACCTTTAGATTAGTATTTGAATATAGATAGCATCTTATTCTAACATGTTCAGCTTTATTACTCTGTGCTTGCTCCTATTTCAGTTTAGCCAAATGACGAAAATGTGATATTTCCTATTTCCAAGTATATAGTCAATTTTTAATTGAAGTCTTGTAAGCATATTTTATGTTGAAAATACACAATTTTTAAATTTTGATTCTTGTAAATATATAGAATTATATGTTGTTTGACTCTTTACATTGTCACATATTCATTTATCTCTTTACTGTTCAAATTTACAAGTGTGTTGTGTTGATTAGAATGAGACCATATAATGATGTAAGTCTACTTGTTTAAGAAAAATGAGTTCATGGCTAATGCTTGATGGTTGTTTTGATTAATCTCCCAAATTGTTCCAATTGGGTCGTCTTGTGGAAGAGAAAAGAGCATGTGTTTTCTAGAAAAATCCCACATTCACTGATCAGCATACCAAAATTTATTTTGTAATCAACGGATGGGGTTTGTTGAACTCAAATCCCAACTGTGGCAAAACTATTTGAGGTGTGCCCTAGCAAGAATATGAGACTTAGCATTGTTTCTACGTGCAATACCCAACTAATAGGGTTCGGTTGCAAGCTGGTTTCCAACCTTTTTCCTTGACATTCAACTCTTCAATCTTCCATTTTTGGGGCACTTTTGTCCTTGTTCATGGTTTCAGAAGGTGTGGCAAGGAGTCAAATGCCAAGGAGAAAATGTTAGGTCAATTTGCGAATGACCTTAAAGGTGTAGTACACTTCTAAGTTCTAAATTTACGCGGTGCAACGTGCAAAACCACATATTGGATCACTTCAATGCGGCACGAAGCCACTGATAGTCCTAAGATGTCTTAACTTTTCATTGGATACTCTCACCTTTTACTTTTTGTCTCTTTGAATCAATTGCGACTTGAGAATAACTTTATGTGGCACTCACTCAAAGACAATCTTAGGATGCCCCCAACAAGGAACACATACAATAGGCCAAAAGAGTGGAGGTTCACTTAACTCTGCCTTAGCTAGTTTTGGTCCGGAGTCCAAGTTAACGCGCTTTGTTAAATCCACGCCTCTTGTATCTTATCTCTGTAAGATTTTTAAGTCGGAATCTTTATCTATCTTGTCGTTTTTGATACGGAGTATTAGATTAATCTCTTTCTTGTTTCTTATTTGTCGAGCACCTTTTTATTTTGGTCATAGGTCCAATTCTTACAAATTACTTTGAACAGATTGTAAGTTAGCATCATGCTTAAGTTCTTTCAATAATTTCTAATCAGGTTTTTATATTTATTTGGAGTTAACAAATGGTTAATCTTTTGGATTTTATAGTGGTCAATTTGCCCGAGTGTTGCACTAGGTACAATTGTTGTTGTTATAATATCAAGTTTTAAAATTTTGAAGCTGATGATGCTCATAATCTTGCATCACAAATGTCGAGAACGAGGTTCGTGCTCCATCCTCTCGAACTATAGGAACTATGTATCTCGATACTTAAGTCAGTATTTGTAAAATTTATAAAAAAAAAAAGAATTGAACAAACGAATGTGATTTGAAAATTGAGATTTATAAAGTTCTGTTTATAATTAAGAGAGACAATCAAAAATAACTTATGAACTTTATGATAATATCATAAACACATCATATTTCTAGTTTTAATTATCACATTCACCCCCAAATCACTTTTGAATTACATCTCATTTAAAATGACGTTGATACACTTAAAATGTCCTTACGAACTAAAGTAGTTGCAGTAATTTGCTCAAAGTAAAAAATAAGAATATAAATTAAAACATTATATACCGAGTTCTTGTGACATAGTTTAAATATATATTTTTTTATATAAATTTACTTATTTTATTTATAAGTGATGTTACCTTTCTTAATACATATGTTTAGATAAACTATACATATATATAGTACTTTAACAAATTAACTATTTATAAGTACAACTAAATAACAAATGACTAAAATGAATATTACGATATTTTTATAGATCTCACCATTTATAAAAAGGTAATTATATTAGTACAGATGCTTTTATTATATACACTATATTTTAATTGTAATAAAAGTCTCTCAATCTTTGACATTTTGATACTTATGTTTTCAATTTTTTTTTTTGTCGTATTTTTATTATTAACTTTCAATAATTTTCACATTTTGTCTCTGATAACAATTTTTATCTAAATATTTTATTAATGTGCATTGAAATAAAAGGTAAATATTTTGTCAAATTTTTGAATTAGTTATTTATTTTGCTTATTTAAAAAATATGAGAGGTAAAAAAAATAAATTTACGCTATCTTAATTAATTTTATGGATGGAAATTATCACAATAGACAAAGATAAGATGTGAAAATTAATAAATGAATAATAAGAATGTGATAAAAAATAATTGAAAATATAAATGCAAAAATAGTAGTAGTTTAGAATCTTTATTGTAATTAAAATATAATATGGTTAAGAAAAAATATAGTGTGGATTGTGCGCCCACATGTAAAACTTACGCAACCTAAATTTGTCTTCACGCGCCAAGAAGCGCTTCCATATCTGTGGCCATCTATAGAGTCAAGTAGTTTCTGCTGTTCACCAAACTATCCAAAACAAGGCGACAGTAGAATCAAAAGGAGTTTGCAAAGAGGGCCACAGAACCCAACAACCCATCAGATTCAAGCACAATCAATGGCGAACAGAATCACTGAAAAAGAAGAATCATCCTATTCCTCCATGTTACTGATAAAGCTTATGAGCAAAAGAAAAACATGGGTTTGTCTATTTGTATCTGTTTACACAATATTACTATCCCTTTCTTGGAATTTTTTAAAATCTGTACTTTCTTGGTATGAATCTACCATGGATAGCTCAACTGCTGCATCGGGGTGGACGGTTTTGTGTGTATCAGTGGTTTTGGGGGTGGCGTTTGGGGTTCTGTCGGTGGTGGCCGCCTTGGCTGTGGCGGTGCCGGCGACTCTGGTGACGTGGATTACTGTGCTTGTGCTTTTGACTTTTTTTGGGAAGCCCAGGAGGGATTTGGTGGTGGAGGGGAAGAAATTGACGGCTGAGATTATTGGGTTTGTGGTTAAGGTTTTGATTAAGGAAGGCAATGTTGTGGCCGCAATTTGTGCTGTTCTTGGGTATTTTGTACTTGTTAGTAGAAGTAAGGAGGGTGGTGTGGTGGATTTTTAGTTTTGAGTGATGAAAATAAGGTTTTGATTTATGGGCTTTTCTTGTTTTTGATGAAATAGCTGTTTGAAATTTAGGCTAATTCTAGGAGTCAATGGGATTTTATCTCCCTAATATTCATGAGCATGTAGGTTGCTTCAATTCTTGGATTGGGGTTGGGGCCTAGGCATTAACCCTAGTTGTCCATTGATCAAGGGCATAGACCTCCATCGAAACTTTAAAACTCATATCCATCATCGATCAATAGCCGGCTTAGAAGATCTAATTCGACAGAAAAGTCACTCGAAACGACACTCGGCACGATTGACATGGATGATCCAACATGGATTTGACCCTCAAGAAGCTTGGTAGGCAGAAAATTGAGAATTTTGTAAGCTCTTTGTGGAGCCATCTAACTGTTTCCTTGTCTATTAGAATAAAATGTTGTGTAATAATTGTTTTTTGTTGTAAAAAGCAAGAGAATATGTCTATTTCTAAAGATTGTAGAAATGTGGGAGGAGCAACTAGCTTGGTATTATTGACATTGATGTTCAACTAATATTTCATTCTTATGCTCTTGCATTTTTCTTAGAAGTTTGTACATTTGGCCTAAATTCTATTATAAAGAATGAAAAAGTTGTGGATGCTTCTCCAATTTGATATTTCTTTAATGATTTTAATCCCAAAGTGAAATAAAGGGCTATATTTGAAATAGAATAGGAATAGATAGTCTTAGAGATTAGTATAGTATGCTATAAGTTTGTGGTAGAAGTAATACACAATGTCAATTTCGAACCATTTGAAGAATAGATAAGGTGGAAGGTATTAATATTTTGTTGGGCCTTTCCCAGGTAGCTTAGTTTCGAGCCATTAGCGTTTTGTGAGTGCTAGAATTCTATTCTTATGTCAGGATCAAGATACAGTCTTAAGTAGGCAATTTCTACGGGAGTAGGCCTCTCAAAAGATAAACAGAGGTTTGCAAAAGTTTCTCGGGCCTGACAGAAATTGGCCCTCGAGTTTAGAAAAGAGTTTGACTGCAAGACTCACCCAGATGAAGGTCCGATTCAACGGTGCTGAGTGGAAGAACCCAACAAAATTTTAGGAGGGAAATGAACCAACCCAATTTAGCTTGACCCAGTATGTTCTACTTAAATTATAGCATTAAATTAGACAAGTAATTTGAGTTTTGAAAATTATAAATCTTAGCACTTTTAGAGCATCTCCAATGCAGTGAATGAATTGTAGTTGACGTGGAAATTAAATAGATGGACTTCTATATTATGTAGAATGAATAGACGGTGAAGTCCAAAAATTCTCTCAAATGAGTTCATTCTACAATATAATAATATTGATTATGTGACATTTATTTTTTAAATTAAAAACAATAAAATTAATCTACTTAATACAATTTTAAAAATTAAGTCAAAAATTAAACAATTCTTTCACCATTCTCACCATTCTCACATAAGATCCCAGATGTAGAAGAGTCTTTACATCTCTATTTTTATAGTCTTGGCGTCGAACCACATAGTATTTTATATTGTGCGTTAAAGAAGTATTTACAATAGGCATTATACATTTAGTGATGTGTAGCACATTTTCTTCCAATCCATTGAATGCATTGGAGATGCTCTTAACACTACATTGTTTTGGGTCAATTTAGAAGAAGTAAAGATCCTAATTTGAATTCGAATGAGAGTTGATTAATTTTTTCTTTCAATTCTACAAATTTTCCTTCCGGGACATAATATAAATATTTTAGATGGTGTTCTCTTTGCGATTCGGTTTTCATAAATATTTTAGATGGAGTTCTTTTGAATTCAATTTTCATTTTGAGTGTTTTGAGTTTTGAATTCATTTTGAGTTTTGTGTTTTAAGTGTTTGTTTTGAGATTGATAAAAATACGTTCTTTTTGAAATTTTCGAAAACTGTTTCTCAAAACAGAAAATTCAAAAAACGTTCTTGAAATTTTTTAGAATGTTTTTATAATATTTTATTCAAACAATTATTGATTAAAAAAAACTTGGAATTAAAAACAATTAAAAATTTGGAATTACTTGGAATTAAAAACAATTATTGTTGGAATTAAAATATTATTGTTGGGATTTATTGTTGAAATTAAAAATAATTAAAAATATGAAATTAAAAAAAGTCGCCATTGTGATTCAAAATGCTGATCACCTTCAAATTTCTAGAGTTTTAGCGGTTTTGAAAATGAGTCGCGTTTTGTGAAGAAAACATGGAAAATGAATTATCATTTTTCATGCCCAGCTTAAAGTGTTAATTAAAAAAAAAAAAAGCCGCCATTGAAATTCGAAATGCAGACCATCTTCAGAAAACGTGCATTTTGGGCGTTTTGAAAATGAGCCACGTCTGTAAAAAGAAAAGGAAAACGACTAAATCATCATTTTCCGTTTCTTTTGTAATTTTGTTGGGTATTTTGGAAATTGTATTTTCGAAAATAGATAAGTAAACACACTTTTACTATTTTCAAAAACAGAAAATTAAAAATAGGTTGAAATGGCAAAGACAACATCTCCTTATTTATAATCTTGTATAAAATGTTGACCGTAAAATTTGGTGGGACTAAACATATCTTTGCCCCTTCCTGTCCACTAGAAATAACTTGCACATTTAGACACATCAGCCTCCAAAGGCAGTCATTCCAAGGAGTGTTCCGGTTTCTTTTGCGCTTTGAATGTCGTGTCAATTGTCGAAAAATAAGAACAAGTATGTATAAGAAACAAAATAGACAGAGATATGATTAGGAGTTTGATTTCATACTTTTTTTTCTTTATATTACATGAAGTATTTATAGGAAAACTAAACTTAAGGATATCTTGGACTTTTTAACTTGTTTAGACATATATCGCTCTCTCATTGGTGAGATTGTTGTCAACAACTAATTTTTGTTTAATTTTGTTTTACTCTTTTAATGATTTTAGCCTACATGGGCCTTCTGCCACTCTCGCAGTTCCTTATTTGAAGCAAGAAATCTTAGTTCACGTGATTTATGCTTTGTTAATCTTCCCTTACTCTTGCATGAAGTTTAAAGATTTCTTTAGGGCAAATAGGTTTGCTGAAGGTTCACATTCTTGTGCCTAGCCAGGAGGTTGACTATACGGTGAATTCCATTAGTGTACCTAATTCCTTGCTGGCGTCGAGAACCTTTAAATTCGGATTCTACGGAGCGGCGTTGGCTAGGCACTCATGAGACTTGTCAAAGTTCAAAGTTATCTTGATAACATGGCTTGTATATGAAAAGTAGTCTTACGTGGCGCACACATGTTGTCCACATCAGGTGAGGCAGTAACATAAAATATGTAGACATAAGTAAATATATCATAAAATGCGTTAGTGCTACTACATATACAATAAGTAAAAGGTTGGATTAGAAAAAAGATAAAAACTAAAAATGGGTTCGATAGGTGGATCTGGCCCATACTGAACATGGGTTGTATCCGACCTTATTTTTTTAGACAAGATTGTCTGTATAACCCTTCAAAAAGTACAAGTTGTGTTGGTCGATTGAACTTGCTATTGCGAGCATTTGCAAAAGTTTGATTAGACCCGTTTTACATTTTTAAGTAGATATTACAAAAACTTTTGTAACAAAATTACTCTCCTGGTCACTGTGACCCCCTTTGTGAGGAGGCACCTCTTCTCTCGAAGTTACATGGCTATTTTGCCGAGTTCTTTAGAGAGAGTTTTCTCGCCCCTAGGTATTCTCTACCTATCCATCCGTGTTATATTTTGGAGAAACCTAACCAATGGCCTCTTCTTTTATTTTGGAATTATAGCACATATGCTTGTTCTAGCGAATTAAATATGCACCTTCTTGATTTATCCTATGAATTATAGTTACTTGTAGTAACCATTTTTGCCACGAATGATTTATTCACCATTACAAGAACAAGTTTGACCAGATATACGTAAACTAAAATTAAGTAGTTAATCACACTGAATCTTAATAGATCAATAATATGAATAAACATAATGAAGATAAGTAGAAAGAAACTTGCGATCTTTCATTCTTGCACAAAGACTTGTGCTTGATTAATTTGGTCTTATTCTTTTCTGAATGATTTGGTCCCTTTGACGGGAAAAATGTTTAGGTTAAACCAATAATTCACCTTTGCTTGCTGTCGGTGGCAATTGACTTTTACTTTTGGTCTTTGAATTAGGTTTACTATCTATTCATAATGTTTCATAAATATATTTTACATTGATTCATACTTGATGAACAATCTTCATATATTATTTGCAAAAACAAAATAAACATCACTCAAGGGCGAGCACAAGCGTTGCCTCAATTTTCTCGAGACCTTGGTAGTGAATGAGAACAACAAGGATTTATTCATATGAAAAATCAACTTTAAGCGCTTCTTGAGAAAAGTATATTTTAACATCTTCATTGAAAATGTATGCCAATTGTGATAAATCGCAAAAGTAGAACTAAAAAACTAGTGAAACCCGAGTTTGTAGGCATATCAAAATGAGGAGATCTATAGCATGGATTGACAAAAACTCCATCAAGATAGCTTTCATGTCTTGTGATTAGATTACATCGTGTACTTGCAATCGTAATTAAAATAGTTTCGCTTGGAAGATTGAAGTTGCTAATAATATTAATGCATAACTCCAATCGTTTCTTCTCGTCTTTTCTTTTTCTTTCTAGTTTGAAGAGTGTTGACCTCGAAATCTGCAGGTAACAAAGAGTATATAACGTATGTTCATGAAAATACTCTTCAAAAAGAGCTAATGTACATTACAAGGTATTTGTTGTTTTAACAGAAAAAATCATGAATTTTATCAAGTGGAGTTCGTGTGCTTAATTTTGCGTAGGTAAGATGCCTAAAGGCCTCACAAATTTAAATGAGAACCCAAGTATTGTATTTCACAACATTGAGGACCTCGACTACAATGTTACTAGTTTAATATGACATCTAAACTAATATGGTTAATGTCTTATTGTTAGTTAATAAGTCAAAAAAAGTAGTTGTATTGAATTGTATTATCGTATTGCAATAAATATGATATTATAATGAGAATCGACTGTTTTGACTGTTTTCTAACCTAAGATTGTCAAATGATTTTGCAAAGTTTAAGAAGTGCCATTTTAGGGATTAGGACTGGGAAATTGTATTTAAAGAATGAATGTGTTTCCTAAAAGAAATAATTACATATTATTAGAAAAAGTAAGAAAGTTGTCATCATTTTTCTAACGGGACCAAAACTATGTACTTTTGGATTACTATTTTTGTACATCTTTAAAATAAGAAGAAATCTATACTACTTCTAAAAGGAGCTTAAATGGAGAAATATTTTTGGACCATTTTACTTTTATAAATTTTTTAAAATTTCATATTCACCTTTAGTCATTAATGTATAATTAATTTTTAATATTTTATTCATTATTCTTTTATTGTTCATCCTTATTGTACATTAAATTTTTAACAATTTACTAAATATACAATTAATTTTTTAAACATTTAATCTATTAAATTAAATATGATGGTGTAAAGATGATCTCATTTTATTTATTTATTTTGCATTAAGTAGATAAAAGGAATGAGAAATGAGTAAAAAAATAAAAATGAATGAAAAAAATTATAACTTTGTTTATTACCGCATTAAAATTCAAATCATAATTGTCCGATATAGAGATAAAAAGATTATTTTTAATACATTAGATTACACGGTGATTACGAGCATGTTTAGTTCGGTTTTTTTAAATTCTTTTTTTTTCCTCAAATTCATTTTTATTCTACGTATTTTTGTAGGGACCTCAACCTTTATCAACTTTTTCGATCACATATAATATAGTTTAGAACTAACGTGTCAAACTTTTTCTTATATATATAAAACGTTTTTTCTCATCTTTACTTACGTTCGTCAACAATATTCTTACAACATAGATAAGTATTGACATTTCTTTAATTTTTTTATTACTCACATTCATGACATTTCATTTACATCGTCAAATCAAACACGTCTAATAAAAAAAGAACATACACAAAGAATATTGTTTACAAGGAACTACTACTCCAACAAATGTATAATATTATGTAGTCAATCATTACATTTTCTCACAATAAAATTAGTAATTATTAATTTTATTCTTCGTAAAATGCAGTCCTGAAGATCATTAATATTTTAAGATTTGATATCAATGGTTCGACAATCATCAAAGTTTAAATCACCAAAAGGTCTTAATTGAGTTTATGTTATTGTTGGTATTATCACCATATAAAACTCATCTCTAATTGTAATTGTACTTAAATGAATGGAATTATCTTTTAATATTTATTTGTTACTCTTTTATTGTTCATTATTATCGTACATTAAATTTTAACAATTTATTAAATGTAAATTTAAAATTTGTAAATATTTAATATATTTAATTAAATATGAAGATGAAAAGACGATCTCAAATTTTTTTTTTTGCTTTATGTAGATGAAAGAAATGAGAAATGGATTTTGATAAAAATGAATGGGAAATTGTAACTTTTTTTTATTACTGGATTAAAATTTAAATCATGGAGATGAAAAGATTATTTTGAATACATTGGATTACAGTGATTATAATTGACAACTAATATATGAATTTTTTTTAATTTTTAATTTAATTAATAATACATCAGACGCGTTTAATAAAAAGAGAACATACACAAAGAATATTGTTTAGAAGGAGTAACTACTCCACCAAATGTACAATATTATATAGTCAAATTCTCTCCAATAAAATTAATAATTATTATTTTTTTTTTGTAAAATACAGTCCTGAAGATCCCTATTAATACATCATTAATTTCATACGATTTGATATCAATGGTTCATCAATAGTTAAAGCTCAAATCACAAAAAGCTTTTCACTGAATTCAAGTTACTATTCGTATTACTACTATATAAAACTCATATTTGATTGCAATTGTACTTCTATAAATATAAATAAAATATCAACATCGAACAATACAAAACAACATATTATCAACAACCATATTTTTTTTTTATCTTTATTGCAATTGCTATTTTAATATTTTAATTATTAACAATTAAAAAATTAAAAATTTGAAAATATTAAAAATTAACAATATAATTACAAAAGCACGTGCAACGCACTCGTGTCTAACTAGTTATAGTAAATGTCTGTTTGTAGGTGGAATTTTTGAAAAATAACAAAATTTTAAAACAACTTGAAAAATAATTATTTTAGATAGATATACCTCCAAACAATTACTTAAATTATAACTATATTCTAATTAAATCTAATTCAAAATCAAATCTATTATTTCATTAAAATTAAATTTTACTCCACCATCCACTGTCTCGTGCCACCACCGTCACGCCATCATTCGCCATCAACTAATCCACCCCAAGTAAATTACTTTTTTGATAGATTAATTTAAATTATAAAAAGAAAAAATTCAATAAGTTTTGTGTTAGATTAGTTTAATTGTTTTTAAATCTGAAAATATGTTGAATATAAATTTTCAAAAATTGTTGTAAGAGATTGGATTCATGAATTAATATTTGGTTGAAGAAGAAGAATGTAGAAACGAGAAAAGCAAACAAAGTAGGTTGGGAAACTATTCGACATTTTCTTAAGACCTTCAACTTTTGTTTGTTGTTACAATTATGTTCTTAACTTTTTGAGGCTATCTACGAACTTTAAAAGGGTATACATGACTTTTGTACCAAAAATATTTTGCCATTTTTTGCAAGGAAATTAGGTGTCAATACAAGTTGTTATAAGATACAATATTTTAACCGAAATTTTTTCAAAAGCGGCCCTTAAGACCTTCAACTTTTGTTCATTGTTGCAATTATAATTTTTTTTGAAATTTAAAAAATTTTACTTATTGTAATTCAAAAAAAATGTTTACATATATAACAAAAATGTGTTAAATCTAAATAAAAAAATCAACTTTCATTTTTTATTTTTTAACAATTTCTATTTTTATTTCATCATTAATGATAGTCACATCTTTCACTTTCGTCATTTTTTTTTTTTTTTTTAAATATCATTTCAAATAGAAATATTTTGTTTACGTGTTAAAAAAATGAGGAAAAATATTTTATCGAGCGGCCCGCTTTTGTACCAATCGCCCGTCTTTTTAGATATTACAAACATTTTTTTTAAATAAGTCTTTTTACTTAATATTCAACAAATATTTTAGATGAAAACCATTATCAAACACAAAATATGCTAATTAATGAAAAGTTGAAGATAAAAATGTGATAAAAAAATTTGGAGACATAAGTGCTATAATATTCATAGATTAAGAATGTTAAATATAATTAAAATGTCGTGTAAAAAATAAAAAGTGTTGTGTGATATAATTACCTTTTTTTTACAAATGTTATTAGAAATTACTATTTTTAAAAATATCCATTGCATTCCTTTAGATTTCTAAATTTCCCTTTAAATAATTCATGGTGAAAGAATCTAATCTCATCATAACAAAGCTTTATATTATAATTCTCTAATAATTCATTAGTTACAATGATTGATTTGTTTTGTAGTTTGTTTTTTCTTTGCAAAGTCATAATTTCTTTAATAATTGAACCTTTTTAAGACTGACATGAACTGAATTCTTGAACTAATAGCATTGGACAAGATTTAGGAAAAAAAAAAGTTAAAATAATATTTGTTGTACTATATTAGTGAAAATTCTACAAGTATACATTATCACAAACAAGTAATATTAGTAGTGAGAAAAATATTGTTCCATGAAAATTGCGAATTTAGTTTTAAACTTAACTCGAACATACACAAATTCAATTGTTGTGATAATTTATACTAAATATACTATCAAATTCTACAAAAGCAAGTTAAAAGTCTGTAATGAGTTTTAGATAAAATTTAAAGATAAAATATTCTAGGAATTCGAGTACACCAAGTAATTCATTTTAATTCGTAAATTCTCGTCATTAAATCAATTCATGCTCGTGTTGACAATCAATTATTATAATTTGTTTAATGATCTCTCTTTAATAGAATTAGATCTATTTTTATATACAACCATAAAATATCTCTGTAAAGAACTCGACTATATAAAAACACATTCAATTTCAAGATTATTCAAACAAAGATTGCGTAAAGCATAAAGATATATCTCAATCTCTTATTAGACTTTTACTGTATTGTTAAAAACATACTTAAACATAAATTGAACCTCTTGAAAATAAATCAAGTCACAAATTCATTTAAACGTTGATGAATTATTCAAATGGAAAAAATACTTAAACAAATAATCAACATTACATGAATTTAAAATAAAAAACAAAAATTTTTGAATTAAAACTTCAAACAAAGTTTACGTCATCATCCTAGTGAAAACAAACTTAGCCTAACATATTTGAATTGCAAAAACACATAAATTGTCGAGAATACACCACTCAAATTTTTTGTATATGAGAAGAAAATAAAGGATCAATCTTCGACCTTTGAACATCTTCAAAGGATTCTTCAATAATATCTTATTTAATTAAGTAAGAAAAAGGACATTTTTGACAATAATTTTTAAATGGGGCCTTTTTTCCCCATTTTGATAGTTGAAAGAGGTGTTCAAAAAAATTCCCCTTAATATATCAATGCCAAACACAACCTTAAAATTTGCTTTCCTCCACATTTTCTTCCTAAAATCACAAATGAACATGGATTTATTTTAAACATGTTACTTTGTATGATTGCATATGGGGAAAGAGAAACTGGTCAAAGAAAAGGGACATGGAAACCAAAATAAAGAGGTTGTACCTAATATTGTTCCAGTGCTCACATGGGAGATAATGAGTAGACTTTGGAAATCTTAAGGTATATTTTTCTCTGATTTTTAATGATTATGCAAGAAATTGTAAGCAGTAAGCTAAAAGTGCTTAATAAGTCACATTAGTACAGTGTTCATTCTTTGGGGAAATCAACACGTAGTATCAAACTGGTAATGGCACATGATAAAATTTTTTTCCCCCTTTCATCATATATGAAAAAAAGAGAGAATTTAGTAAAGAACAAAGCCTATCTTATTAGCAGAAATGACCCATTAAGGAAGAATGATTTATATATTAGTGCAGTATTAAAATTTCAAGAAATGAAGAAAAATCAATGATTACAGTAGCTCAGATCTAATCAGGCAACAGTTGATACCAACATTCCACCTTCATCTTCATTTAACTTTCTCCTGAATTCTGTTGACTGTTTCTTGAATTGATATATGTTAGGTGTGTTATTCTCAACCTCCCTGTGTGATTCACATTGTTGTATTATAAAACGCCCATAGTAACAGGAAGAAAACACAAACAGACACACAAAGAAGAAGAGTCAACCCCTTATCCCCCTCATTGTAAATTCTTGGACTTTTGCTGTCTTTCTAATATTTTTGGGCACCGTTTTGCAGAAGGGGATCTTGGCTACCATTAGAATCTTGTCCTTTTTCTGGAGCCAAAGATTTGGGAGCTAATTAGATCCAACCCACAAAAAAACCATCTCGGGATTCATAATTTTTGACAGATTCTTGATTCATGGTACTATTTTGATACCAATTGTTTCAGCAGTTCCTTATTTGCAGCATAAGGAGTACACGTTGTTGATTTTTTGTGCATTTTTTATGGTTAAATCACATATGAACAGAATGGTAGGAGGAAATGGGGTGTTGTATCCAATCATTGGTTTTGTATTTTGTGTTGCTTTCATATACATGTCTTTTGGGGACCTGTGGATTGATATCCATGGAGAAACAAAATTAAGCTTTGTGGAGAGGAATGGGACTCAGTTCATGGTGGATGGTAGACCTTTTTACATTAATGGATGGAATTCTTACTGGTTGATGGACCATGGTGTGGATGAATACAGCAGATCCAGGGTCAGTGCAATGCTGCAAGCTGGAGCCAAGATGGGCCTTACTGTGTGCAGAACTTGGGCTTTCAATGATGGTGCATACAATGCTCTCCAAATTTCCCCTGGACAATTCGATGAAAGAGTATTCAGAGTGAGTTTAATCTATTCTAAGTAAATCGTTAGATAACCAAGTGTTTCAGTTAGTAATAACGAACTGTTTTTTTACATTGTTCGTGTAGAAGTTACTCAAGATTCTGAGTTCTTTGTTTTGTATTTGTTAGGATATGTATTTTGTTTCAGTTAAATTCAATTCTGTTCTGCTGAAAATAGCTCTTAAAATCTTTTAGTAACTCAATACCCTTATTGTATGTTTGGTGAGGTTGAGTGGACAGTACTTGAAAAAGAAAAAAAAAAGCTAAAATATTGTCCATTGTGTTGTCTAGTATAGTCGAGTGGTAAGCAATCCTGCATATTGAAAATGCCCTTGAAGTGTCTGCAGAGTAATTTTAATTGACAGGATTAACCAATCACAGTCACAAATTTAGTTTGGATCTTTCTAGCCTTTTTTCTTTATCACTACCATAAGTTCGATCTCATGAATATTCAAAAAATGGCCTATAAAATGTTGGATTTGGTGATCACTTTCTGTTTTGAATAACTGTAGAGAGGTTTTGCTGTATTGGATTTGTGCATTCTACATGATTAGTTACTGTTATTTTCATTATTTGGCACCTCTCATGCTTGTGCATTTTTTATGGTAGTCCTTAGATCACGCAATTGCAGAAGCTAGGAAACATGGAATAAGGCTGATACTAAGCTTGGTTAACAACTTGCAAGCGTATGGTGGAAAGACTCAGTACGTTCAGTGGGCATGGGAAGAGGGTGTTGGTTTAAGCGCTTCTAATGATTCATTCTTCTACGACCCATCGATTTTGCATTATTTCAAAAACTATGTCAAGGTAATCTTATATCCATTCTTTTTTCGTACCGTTTTCATCCAAAATTATCTTGAGTGTCTCAAATTTTTTGCTAAAATACAATTGAAGATTTTAATTTGTCTTGTCGGTTAGTAAAATAGTATACTGCATTTCTGTTAGACTTTTTAGTTTTCTTTCCAAATTTAGGATTATGACTGTGTACTATCAATCACAATGCTGCAATTTAATGGATGTTAAGATGGCTATTTCTATCAATTCTTTACTTAATTTCAAAGCTCCTGTCACGAAAAAGACAACTTTGAACCATAGAAGATATAGCCATTTTTGAATTGTTTGATCTTTTCAGTACATGAACTGTTTCTCATTGGTAGACACCTAATTCGAAAATCGGAGAAAGCGAAGCATGATCAGAATATGTATCTGCCCATCCATGCTTGACATTACTTTGGCATTGAAAAATTCCTGTGCTGTTTTTCTAAAATTCTGGATCAAGTTTTTTGAAACCTCATATTTTCTGCAGGTCTGTGTATAATTTCTAAGCAAATTTATTAGAACACGTTAGAAGAGTGGACCTAATTAATATGGCGATATGTGGTTGCAAAATATTTAATTTCATTGGACATTTCAATAGACGTTCTGTTGTTGCTGCAATTGTTATACACAAGTCAAAAAATTACAGTACAAAGAGGCAGTAGGAGTATCTGGGGCATAAACAAAGCATTTACCTTTAATGTACTCTATGATAGAAATCGACAACGTAAGAAGAAGTAACAGTTCTTTTATATTGTTACTTGCTCCATCCCAAAATTTAATTCCTTGAATTCTTCTTTTGGACATCCCTAAATGTCCACTTTCCTACAATAAACTCCTCTTTGATTATTCTCCCGCCTTCCCAACTTATTTAAAAAATCCTTCATTACTTGATTCATGGCATCTGATTTCAACTTATATGGCACCTCAAAGCAGAAAGACAGAAAATATAGAAAATATTCAGTGTGTTACATCAATACAATCTTACCATATGCTGATGGCCAGTAATTGGGATTGGAAATATTCGTTCTAGTAATAATCTTATGAATTACTTTTAACAAAGGTTATATGCTCTTTGGCATGATTTTTGAACTTTTAAGCAGTAATATACAAGGTCATCTCGCATATATAATGATATGAATTAATATAAACAGCACGGTTTTCAGCTTAGGAAGACGTGGTGCAGGAACATAACTAATAATGAGGGGGTTTTTGTTTAGAAGGAAATCAAATGAGAAAGTTAATGATCAAAAGAGAATACAAAGTATTCTTACTTTTCTCCATTCTATTGTCGTCCATTTGGAAACATAAAAATAAAAAATGCAAAATGAATATGCGTCTTTACTTTTTTTTTCTTGTTCTTTTGCCTTACTGCTTATTCTTGTTCTTGGGAGTTGGGACAAATCACTTCTAGACTTCAAGTATCCCAAGTGGACATACTAGTATTATGATGTCCTGACATAACTTTGCCCTTGCTAAACGAATTATGCCTGGATAAGTATTTTCTTTTCGGTTTATTGTCTCAAATTATTACTTACAACTAGTTTTAGCACCCGTTAAGTTGTTAGCTATTCGTACCTTTCCTTTTCTGCATTCTGTAGCATGATTAATGAAAAGTACATTACGGCCCTTTTTCATCATTCTAGATGATTGGAATTTGTTCCCAATCATCATTTAATTATATCTCCTATTTGGCAGACAGTGTTGACCAGGAAGAACACATTCACTGGAATAGAATACAGGGACGATCCGACAATCTTTGCATGGGAGTTAATCAATGAACCACGCTGTGTGACTGATGCTTCTGGTGACACACTCCAAGTATGTTGCAAACTTCTCACCCCTTTTCAGTCCAGAAGTTTATATATCAAATAATGCGGAATCTATTCAATAGACAATTGATTACTTGACCTTTTCTTGAACATAATTTGTTTCCAATATTTAGAAAGCCAAAGACATGAAATTTTGGCTTGAAACTTTGTTCAACACATTGCTGATTGTCTAATATTGACATAGATTGCTGTGTTGAACTTTATCTTTTCAGTTTTTATTATAAAGACCATCATCATTAGTAAGATGGGGTGTGCCATGATTACAAGTCTGAGACTTCACACATTTCTAACATTTCCGAATCAGTCCTTAAAAAACTTCCCCAAAAATGACTGTCCGTATCCAATGGACTGATGCATGCTTGAACAGGTCGAGAAAGCTGTCAGCCCCCATAGTTCTCAACAGTTTGCAGTTCTTGTGGCTTCTAATCTTTGCCTGATAAAATTATAATTAGAGCATGTTTGACTAAGTTTGAGAAAACTAGAAGTTACTTTTCTGTAACTTTTTGTTTCCACTTATGTTTTAAGTAAAGAAAAGTTAATTATTTTGAATTACCTTATTGTAAAAATAAAGAACTTATTTTCAATTTTGAACAATTAAAAAATTAATTTTTAAAACTTACTTATTTACTCATAAGCAGACTTCTTGAGCTTAGCCAAACATGCTCGTGGTCATTTATCAAGTTGTATCAGTCCAAGCCTGAATATCAGCATGTAATTCGTCCAAGCTCACATTTTTAAAAAGCTGTATATGTAACTTTTTAAACTCCTTTCTGTCATCCTCTCATGAAGAAAAAGTCTTTCTATATCTTTCTGCATTCTCAGAGAATTAAAAAACTGAATACTATGTTTTGCCCCCTGAAGATCCAGATATTTCTGGTTTCTGTGTCAGTTCTTCTTTAACCATGTTTTACTTCATCTCAAATGAGATTCTTTCAGTCAGTTTGTTCGGCGTGTATGAACTGTATCTCATACAATTGCAGGATTGGATAGAAGAGATGTCTACTTTTGTGAAAGCAATTGATAGAAAGCATCTGCTGACTGTCGGCCTTGAAGGATTTTACGGTCCTAAAAGTCCGAAAAGGTTAACTGTCAATCCAGAGTTCTGGGCAGCTGATCTTGGATCTGATTTCATTCGCAACTCAAAGATATCGACTGTTGATTTTGCCTCAGTTCATATATACCCTGACCACTGGTGAGCTGTTCATCTCCCCATTAATCTACTTTTATTTCATAAGCTGCCCAATTTGTTCAATCTTTTTCACAATTTAACAAAGGTTAGAGAATTTCTATAACAATACTTTAATAGTTCAAAGACTAGAGGCATAATTTCACAAACCTTTATGAAACAAAAGAACAGAAGAAGTGAAAGTGGAAAACAAAAGGCAACATTAACAAAAATCAACTGCTCAGAGCATGTTTGGGTTTGCTTAAAATCATCTGTAAGCTACATGAATCCTTTTTATCCACTCCAATCGGTTTATTGCTAGATTTACTTGAAGACCTAGAAGAACTAGATTTTTAGTAACTACATGAGGCCATGTTAGTTTCAGTCTACCACTCTCTTTTGATTTGCTCTATTGAGATTGTGTTACTTCTAAAATCAACTTTGTTATAGTTAAATAGTTGCAGATACGTTATATACTAACTTGCAGAGAATTTTATATATGTTTTCTTACGTTGATATAATTGGTAAATTGCATGTGTACTAAACATGAAGCTCTGCGTTGCTCCTCAATAATACAAATTAACATGGATCTATTTCTTTCGGTAGGTCTCATAATCAAGATATTGAGTACAAATTAAAATTTGTTTCCAAGTGGATGCTTTCTCACATTGAAGATGGTGATGAAGAACTTAAAAAGCCAGTAATGTTCACTGAATTTGGATTGTCGACTGAGAACAAAGATTTCGATCCTTCTCAACGAGATAGATTCTACAAAGTTATTCTAGATATCATATACAAGTCTGCAAAAAGAAACAAGTCCGGGGCTGGAACTTTCGTCTGGCAGTTCTTGGTTGAAGGGATGGAAAAGTACAATGATGATTTCGGGATTGTTCCATGGGAGAAGCCATCGACATATCGTTTATTTACAGAACAATCTTGCAGGCTGGCAAGAATTCAAGGTGCAATTCCCTCTCAAAAGGAACACTTGAAAAAATTGTGCTGGCAAAGACGTTAAAATATATTTTGTTTGGATGAAATCCAATGTAATTTTTCTGTAAGTGAGCTTTGGTTTGTATCTTTTGCCTGTTTTGATTGTGTAGAGAAGAAGAATTGAAAGACATTAATATTTTCACATGCATATAGGTGTGTAACTATATAATATGAAATATATGTGCAGATAATTTTTGCTACACAGCTTTTAGAAACTGGTGTGAAATGGATTCAACTGGTTTCGTTTTTGATTTTTGTATATCCCCAGAACTTCCCAACAAATTGTCAAAGATTCAAAGCTAAAAAGCTGATCGAAAGGCTGGAATTTAAGATTATTAAGATAAAGACGTGGATCTTATCTCACTAATCTCTCTTCCCCATAACCCCCAGCAACCCCACTTTGTTATCTTCTTCTGCCACTACCTAATGAAAATAATGTCTATGCCTCCATTGACCAACCACCAATGCCGCTGCCCCATTTGCTGCCACTATCAAGCTCTGCTCTAAAATGTTGTTGTTTTGGTTCGCCCCCACCACACGCTCTCCTAACCTTGATCCTTAGATTTTTTATCTTACATTTATTTTGCCTTATATTGCTCAAAAAAATCCAGTCTTTCTTAGTTATATGTGAAAGAATCTGCAATTTATTCTTGCAGGGATTGGATTCCCAAAAGCTTGAACTTCAATTTTGATTTCAAAAACACACACTCGATAGCCAAGCTTTAGATGCTAATTTCAAACAAGCAAAGCACTTGGTTTAGGTGCATATGCCTGTAATATTACCTTGTAGTCATTTTCTTGAAGCTTAAAATTGTTCAATTTTTTAGTAGAATTATGTCTTGAAATACATGTATGCTGGTTTTTATTGGTGGGAGGGAAAGCATACATTTGTTTGATTGGGAACTCAAATTACTTATTTTTCAAATCAAATTATTCTGATTTGTCAATATTTGAATCCTAGGAGCCCTAAGCTTATAGACGTGGTTGTGCATGTATATGCACACAAATAACTTTTATATGTGGTGATGATGGTGGAATTGAACGTGTGAGTATGTATTCTGGGAACCCAAATAGCTTAAACTTAAAATAGACTGTGAGGGACTTGCAGGGAATTGGGCAATCATTGGTATTGGATAGTGAGATGGGGGAGCTAGTGAAAACATTAGGTGAAACAGGGAAGAAGTCGGGCGTCTCAGAGGCAAAAACAGTTTCCTCTTTGAAGAGCCATAGCGAGGAGGAGAGAGGATTAATGCTCATTTGGTCACGCTTCGAGGTCTTGTACCAAGGTAAGTAAAGGTTAGTTATATTTTTGGCTGGTTATGATCTTGAATAATCATACTATTGATATCATGTCTATATTAGACCTCAAGATTACAAAGTTGGTGTGTAATTAACGAAGTGTTTCCAAATCAAGTGTGCACTTGTTGCATTCAGTATGTTTAGTTTAACGTATGTTCGAGTGCATGTCTGTCTTCTCGTTGTTGCTTTGACATTTTATACAACTAATAAATGTTAGATTTGGTGCAGTCATGATGTTTATGTTTTCGGCGGAGGTCCGAGGATGTAATGTTCAAGACTTCAAGGTTGATGTTTTTGGTATGAGGGTGTAACCATTGGGGTTTATGTTGCGAACTGCATGGATTGAAAAAGGTACGGGAGTTTAAGTGTACATAACAATGGAATCTTTGCTCAATGGTCTTTGACTTGATCTAATTCTACTTTCAAATTTGATCAAGTCGGTCCATGAGTTGGCATATTAATGCCCATCAAGATAATGGAAGATTTTATGTTACTTTTGAATGTTAGTTCAAGTACCGGCATTTATTTATGAAAATTGTGTACATATAAGCTTTTTGATGTAAGTGTTTTTATTTCGTATTAGATTTGCCACCGTGCATGTCATGCAAGAACTTAAGTTTAAGGTTAAAAGTTTATTTCTATTGTTTGTTAACAAATGGATAAAGCTATATTATTCGCGGAAGTTATCAGCCAAGTGAAGGTTTCCAAATTCCTATAAATTTTGATGAAGTGAAAGTCAAACAAATAGACGAGGATGCGAGGATGTTTAAGGCCTATATTTGTTGTGATTCTGGCGATGTTCTAGTGCGGTCTATACATTTTCGGGTGAAGATTGTGGTTATAAACCGGATAAAGAGCCAGGATTATATAGTGATGAAGTTGAAACTTATTGATTCTATTTATGAGGCTTTGAGTCGTGTCATGGATAAGTAAATCGCATGAGAAGAATTCTTCAACAACTAATGCTTCCACACAAGAGGCAAGGTTTGTTATCTCGATTATTTCATAGTGATTTGTATGTGTTTATGTGAATGTTGAAGGTGAAATGCTGCTACATCTTGTTAGGTTGTATGGAAATTAGATCTATACATTTGGGAAGGTCGGGTGAAGATTGTGGTAGTATAAACTGGATAAAGAGACGAGATTAGTAATAGTGATGAAGTTCGGAAACTTATTGCGGTTCTATTTATGAGGCTTTGAGTCGTGTCATGGATAAGTCGTCTGCATGAGAAGAATTCTCTCAACAACTAATGCTTCCACACAAGAGGCAAGAGTTTGTTATCTCGATTATTTCATAGTGATTTGTACGTGTTTATGTGAATGTTGAAGGTGAAATGCTGCTACATCTTGTTAGGTTGTATGGAAATTAGATCTTGAAATCCAAATTCAGAATAAATTAGTAAATTGTTTGAAATTTTCTCACTCCAATTTCCATGCAGCCAAACGAGCGACTCCATTTCCATGCTGGCGAGTTGCAGCCAGCAATTTGAATTAAGGATGGGTTTTTGGGGTTAGCTCAATCTCTTGGGAATTGCAATCTTCTGTTCCAACCATTATAGCACATGTGTTGTTCAGTACATAAAGAGCATGATTACTTGACTATGATACTCACATTCATCTTACATATCATCATCAATTTGTCGGGATGAATATTTTAGATCTGGGGGCGGAGATGATGGGGTTCTTGGAGGCTCGGACCCCAAAACTTTTTGGAGATTTTTTTTTTAAATTTTTTAATTTATTAACATACAATTTAATATTCAAGTAATTATGTCAAATACCTCATTTTCTTTTAAAAGTTAAAAAATACCTATTATTTTTTTTTAAATTTTTACCAACATCTAATTATGCTTTTTTAATAAATTCTTTTTTTACATATTGTTTATATATATATTTAACAGATCCTAATCAAGTTTTATTTTCACATCCTAGCAATAATCGATCGCTACCACCGATCCCGCTACCACCAACATCATCATTACCCACCACCACCACCGATCGCCGCTACCACCACTGTCACTGCAACACATACATCATCATTATCGACCACCACCACCACCCACCATCAGCCCCATCCACCACCACTCACCGCCACCCACCATCAACCCCATCCACCACCACTAACCCTCCGATTCCCAGCCATAATTTTAAAGTAGGTATTGCAATTTTCACAAATTGACTATTGAACCCTAAAATTTTCGTCATTTGATTTTCCCATATCAACCGACGACCATCGCCTTTCGACCACCAATTGGCGCCAATTTCAGCACTCAACCAATTGCCTCTACAGACTTCAATAAATTTTATCCATATTTATTGCTCCAACAGGTGCCGTCTACCAACAATAGATGCATTTTATTTTTTATTTTTTGGTTTTTCAGCTTTTGTTTAATAATTAATAAGTTAATGTTTATATTTCTTTCAGCTTTTGTTTAATAAATTTACGTGTATATTTTTTTTTGTCCTCCCCGATTTGCTATCATCCCCCCTAAAGCTTCATTTTCCAGGTGTTTATTTATTCAGACTACCAATTGCATATTGATATGCTTCTCGATTCTCTATTTTGCAGTAGAAACAATATTCCCAATACCCATAAACAATTTCAGTAAATTTTATTGAAAGATGGATACTTCTCGTCCTTGCAAGACCTGCAGGAAGAGAACTCTCGTCCCAGATGACATAACAGGCAATATGGTCTGCACATCATGTGGTGTAGTTCAAGATTTCGACAATTTTCAAGCCCATATTGGTGGCATTACCGGTCCGGCTGGCACCTATGTTCGTGTCGGCACTGCTGGCACTGGCAGTGCTTACAATTATAAAGAAAGTAAAATTTATGAGGCCCAAAAATTGATTGGGGATTTTATGTTTAAATTAGGACTTTCGGGTTCAAAATCCGATGAGGTTAAGGTTGTGGTTGAGACGATTACAAAAGGCGAATATGGCCAAGGGAAATGGTTCCAGGTTCTCATCGGTGCTTGTGCTTATGTTGTGATGAGGAAGGATAAGAAAATGTTGCCAATTGAAGAAGTGGGGGATTTGGTGGGGTGTGATGTATATGAATTGGGTCGGATGATAAACCGAGTTGTGGATTTTCTTGATTTGAAGTTGCCGGAGTTTGATATTGTGAATTCACTCGAACACGTTATCAGGAATTATCCGACATTTAATAATATATCGGAGGATGTGTTTCGGAGGATGTTGAAGCAAGGGGTGTTTTTGATGCAATGTTTGATCAAGTGGTTCTTGACCACGGGAAGGAGACCGATGGCGGTGGTAGCTGCAGTCTTGGTTTTTGTTGGGGAATTGAATCAATTAGATGTGAAGATTGAAGATATTGCGAAGGAGTTGCATGTGGCAGTTATTACGTGTAGGCGTAGGTACAAGGAACTTCTGGAGAGGCTTGTGAAAGTTGCGCGAGCTTTGCCATGGGGTGAAGACGTTACTTTGAAGAATATTGTGAAGAATGCTCCATATGTGATTCAGTACATGGAAATGAAATCAATGACCCAATTCAGTCAGAAGAGGAAGAGCTTTGAGCATGTTGGATTTGATTTGATGGAAGTGGTTGGTGAATGTGTGAGCAAAGAAACTGGATATGGGTTTGATAGTTATACAACAGAAAATTGCTCCGTGCAGTATTTTGAGGCAAATCATCAGCCACCTTTGAAAATTGAATATCCAGATAAATTTCAGATTTCTCCAGAATGTTTGACCATGATTTATTCTAAGTTCTTGGATGAGGTTCCTCTACTCAAGGCCACACCAGAAAGGTGCAAGGATAACAAAAGGAAGAGAGCGAGAAGTTTTGACCTTCATGCATGTACAGACTGGTGGAAGGGCAAATCAGATTTGAGTAAAAAGCTTTTGTTGAAGCAAGTATTTGAGAAAGATGTAGGATTGGATGCTACACCACCATCTTTTGATAGGGGATGCTTAGCTTATGCAAGGAGGCGAAAAAAGATAAAAGCTTCCAAGCTGCGAATTCAGAAGATTATGCATCCACCTACAGCCGAATCTGGTGATGGGAATGATATTTGTGTCTTAAAATGTATAAAATCTGTGAAGAAGCAAAGAAAAATGCAAGTGGACATTGGCTGGGAAGATTTAATCATTGAAACTCTCCTCCTTCATAATATAAAGGAAGAGGAGATAGAAAAGGGACATTACAATGTTCTGTTGGATTTGCATGTTTTTGACTATGGCAATGCGTGATTGGTTTCGACAAGGATGCAGGAGCACTGTCATTAAAGCTCAAAAACTGAACTTTGACGCATCAAAATATGTTGACATGTCTCTCGCTGGGATAGACACTCTTCATGTAAAACTTCTAGGAGCAGAAAGATATTCTATATTCTAATCATCATCCCTATAAGTTCATATAACATTGATTATTTTGCAATAAAGGCTGGTATACACATTAACCTATTACATGCAATCTTTTTCCTGGTAAATTGTCTCCTTGTGATTTCAACGGCACTCTTAGTATCACTGATCATGTAGTACTTGTTGTCTGTTGGAGTTGCTGTTTGTTTAACCTTGATTCAAATGGTAGCCTATTGATCTCTCAGATCTGCCAATAATTGTATGCTACTTACTTTGAGTGGTGAGAGTTACGTAAATATTACATTTCACAGACAGATAGATATCTTGGTTACACTAGCAAAATCAATCTTTGTTTAATAACTACTCCATTTTCGAAAGTAGGTCTGTACATCTTCTACTTAAATGGGCGTGGTGATTGCCTGGTTGCAGACTGTGAAATATTTTGTTGTTAAATGGACTGCTATAGGTCTGTGGCTCCTGCACTCTACTAATATGTGCTGCTATAATTTAAGTGAATTTGGGTAACATTAAGGAAGAATGATTTATATTACTGCAGTATTAAAATTTCAAGAAATGAAGAAAAATCAATGATTTCAGTAGCTCAGATCTAATCAGGCAACAGTTGATACCAACATTCCACCTTCATCTTCATTAAACTTTCTCCTGAATTCTTTTGACTGTTTCTTGAATTGATATATGTTAGGTGTGTTATTCTCAACCTCCCTGTGTGATTCATATTGTTGTATTATAAAATGCCCATAGTAACAGGAAGAAAACACAAACAGACACACAAACAAGAAGAGTCAACCCCATATCCCCCTCATTGATAATTCTTGGAGTTTGGCTGTCTTTCTAATATTTTTGGGCACCTTTTGCAGAATGGGGGTCTTGGGTACCATTAGAATCTTGTCCTTTTTCTGGAGCCAAAGATTTGGGAGCTAAATAGATCCAACCCAAAAAAAAACCATCTTGGGATTCATAATGGTACCATTTTGATACCAATTGTTTCAGCAGTTCTTTATTTGCAGCATAAAGAGTACACGTTGTTGAGTTTTTGTGCATTTTTATGGTTAAATCACATATGAACAGAATGGTAGGAGGAAATGGGGTGTTGTATCCAATCATTGGTTTTGTATTTTGTGTTGCTTTCATGTACATGTCTTTTGGGGACCTGTGGATTGATATCCATGGAGAAACAAAATTAAGCTTTGTGGAGAGGAATGGGTCTCAGTTCATGGTGGATGGTAGACCTTTTTACATTAATGGATGGAATTCTTACTGGTTGATGGACCATGGTGTGGATGAATACAGCAGATCCAGGATCAGTGCAATGCTGCAAGCTGGAGCCAAGATGGGCCTCACTGTGTGCAGATCTTGGGCTTTCAATGATGGTGCATACAATGCTCTCCAAATTTCCCCTAGTCAATTCGATGAAAGAGTATTCAGAGTGAGTTTAATCTATTCTGAAGTAAATCGTTAGATAACTAAGTGTTTCAGTTAGTATTACGAACTGTTTTTTACATTGTTCATGTAGAAGTTACTCAAGCTTCTGAGTTCTTTGTTTTGTATTGGTTAGGATATGTATTTTTTTCAGTCAAATTCAATTTTGTTCTCCCGAAAATAGCTCTTACAATCTTGTAGTAACTCAATACCCTTATTGCATGTTTGGTGAGGTTGAGTGGACAGTAGTTAAAAAGAAAGAGAAGCTAAAATATTGTCCAATGTGTTGTCTAGTATAGCCGAGTGGTAAGCTATCCGGCATATTGAAAATTCCCTTGAAGTGCCTGCAGAGTAATTTGTGGGTTATTTTGGGTTATTGACAGGATTAACTAATCACAGTCACAAATTTAGTTTGGATCGTTCTAGCCTTTTTTTCTTTATGACTACCGCAAGTTCCCTTGTAAAATCAGTCGATCTCATGAATATTCAAAAAATAGCCTATAAAATGTTGGTGATCACTTTCTGTTTTGAATAACTGTAGCGAGGTTTTGCTGTATTGGATTTGTGCATTCTACATGGTTAGTTACTGTTATTTTCATTATTTGGCACCCCTCGTACTTGTGTGTTTTTATGGCAGTCCTTAGATCACGTAATTGCAGAAGCTAGGAAACATGGAATAAGGCTGAAACTAAGCTTGGTTAACAACTTGCAAGCATATGGTGGAAAGACTCAGACGTTCAGTGGGCATGGGAAGAGGGTGTTGGTCTAAGCTCTTCTAATGATTTATTCTTCTACGACCCTATCGATTTTGAATCAGTTCTTTATTTGAAAAACAATTTCTTAGTTAAATTATGCTGCCAATTGACTCAAAATAGTGCACGCTTTTCAATTCGGGAAAATCTGATTATGTTATACAGTTGATTATAGTACAAATGATGTTTTTAAGACTAATAAAGTAAAAAAAAAATTTATCTATCTTGATTTACCATAATATCATTGGAAAATTGGTGCAAATGATCTCTAATTTTTCATTTTTGGTGGAGTGGTCTCTAACCTATCTATTTAAGTGCTAAATTGGTCTTTATTTGATAAAAAAGATAAAAATACCTTTAATTTTAGTTAAAAAAATTATAATTGGATTTTCAACATTTGTAAAATGTGCAAATAAATTTGATATATTTATTAAACAATATTTAATTTAGCATATTAAATATATTACTATAATCGTGTCAAATAAAATTTTTATAGGAAAAAATATAAAATTATTGCACTTTAGGTATATATAATTGTTATGTGACGTGAAAAATTTGAATAAAAATTAAGTTAAATAAATGACAAAATAGTGTATATAATTTTATGATATTGAATCAATTTTATTATATTTTTTTAACATAAAAATAATAAAAAATTTAATTTACACTTTGTGTTCTTTGTTTTTGAATAATAATAAAATAATAAATTAAAATATGAAGAATACAATTTGAGCTCTAATATTTGTAGTTAATAAGCGAACATTTCAATGAAATAATAATATTTGATTATTAAGTTTGTGACAAAGTTATTTTTTATGTTATAATGATAAAATTAAAGTTTAAATTTTAATAATTACTTAATAATAAAAAAATAATTTTAATTAACACGTTTGTTAATACTTATGACCTTAAATTTTAATTATTATATAATAATTCTTAAAATATAAAAAATTATTTAGTATATTATCAATTTGTTAGTTTCTTTTAATTTTTTTTAAAAATAAAAGTATTGGATCCATTTGTACTTTTTACAAAGGTTAAGAATCCAATTGAAAATTTTTCTAAATAAAAATAAGGACGTATTTGTCTTTTTTATCAAATAATGACCAATTGCGCACCTACACCTACTGAATATGTTAGAGACCATTCTATCAAAAATGATATGTTAGAGACATTTGCACAATAAAGACAAAGGTTAAAAACATTTTTGCGCTAATTTCCTTAATATCATTCACCTAATTCTATTTATTCTAAATTTTATATTAAATTTCTTGTACAGTTTACTCAGGTAGTACAATATTAATCACATAATAATAAAATCAAATACTAACGGACAATATTTATAGAAGAAGGAACAAAACTCTTGAGCTTCCAACAGACTTGTATGTTGGATTTTAATATTTAAAATTTAATTCACGAGTCGTCAAGACATAAACCAAGAAGTGTTTTTCAAATTTAGGTCAATAAACTCATCGATTAAAAAACCCATCAAATATTTTATTCGAAACGATAAAGAAACTCTTATTCATCTTCTTCGACCCATCCATTCATTTATCTATCTAAAAAGAAAACGTAGACAAACAATTTCTTTGTTTAAAGTCTTCTTTCCTAATAGAAGGATAATATAGAAAAGTCGATGCAAGATTCATGTGAGTTGATAAAGAAACAATAAAGGATATTATCAAAACCACAGATGTCCAAAAGTGTGGACCAACTTACTTGTGAATTAGATTTTAATTACCTTACTTTAACATAAAAAATATATTAATTTATTGAATCTTTTATTTTAATTAGCCTTTGCCCTTTGCCATGGAAATAAAGTCTTGGTGTATGTAATTTGTTAAATCCCAATCAAATTAATAAAATAGTCAAGATATTAACTGTCAAGTCTTTTCAAACACCCAATCTTTTATCTATTTAAAGTTGAATGTACTCGCACTCACCGTCCATTTGAATGCTTCCAACAAGTGCAAAAGGTTCCATCGCAATCGTCTTTCCACAACTTATAATACCTTCCTTCCGAGAATCGCAAATCCTTCGTCAAACTATTCAACATGGTATCTGAACAGATAAAGATGTTAAGTTTGAACGCTATTAAAAATATTGAACATACTCGTTTTCAATTAAACAAACAAATTTGACTTGCACTTAAGGTCTTAGGAATTAGGCGTCAATTCCAATTACGAGAATGATGGAGAATCTGTATTTTTGTTTCGTATCCTTAATTATATATTATTTTAATTAAATTCGTATTGGAGCGAGTTAAGATAATTGGGAGTCAATCTTGTCTGATAGTTAAATAGAAATCTGCATGCTATTGAAAAAATATTCTTATCATAATCCAATTATCAAATTGGAAACTTAATTAGTTGTTCTTAATCACCTCTACTTGTCATTGTAGATTTTTGCTATGAAGAAGACTAAATGATAATTTCACGCCTATCATTCTTGCACAAAAATGGTTTTCTTAAAAAGAAGGTGATTATATTGTCAATATATTTTTTTTTTTTTTTATTTTTTTTAATTGAATTAAAGCTCTGCAATCTGTACTTATTAATGTCATATACTTGTGGCCTCAAATTTTTTCTGCATTTTTATCATCAATCTTCCATAAATTACTACAGTCCGTAGTGACAATATAGCCACCGAAAAAAACAAATCGTTGATATATATAGGACTATTATGGCCACCTAATACATGTATAGAATGTCAAATATATCCCTAAATATAATATACACTTGAAAAAACTCCCAGGAGGCTGCCTTCGCCGAACCCCCAACCCTACTGCCTCCCTTGACACCTCTCTCAACCTTACATGAAGGTTGATAATATACAATCGAAAAGACATGGACAATATAATTAATCTCCACACAATTGAATGTGTATAATCTATAATATATTAAATGTCATAAGTTAATCATTTTATGGACGATTTTATCTTAATTATATTTATAACACATTTTCATAAATATAGATTAGAGGAATTCTGAAGGCTTTCAACTCTTTGGTGAAAGCCAAAGAGATTTCCATTAATATTGTTGGAACATAAATCAAATTTGATTATAGTTCATCCGTTTAAGAATTTTAGTGATCACTTGTTTATTTTAATAATTAGATAGAATTTAGCACGTGTTTGGTAGTGTTGAAATTATTTTTTAAATACTTATAAGTTGTAGGTCATGTGGAATGTGTAGATAAAAAAGTGGAATGTAAGTTGTGGATCATACAAAATGTGTGAATAAAAAAAAGTATGTTTGACCAGTGAAATTATAATTTAAGCATTCTCAAACAAGTGCTTAATTGGATTTATGTACTAGTTACATACATGAAATATGATATGAATACAATAATTCTCAGGTACATGCATTAGGATAGATACATTTTTTGGAGATCCTATGAAAAGCCATGCAATGTTACACATTTTATAAGAAGTCAATCTAAGAAATAAAATAAAGTTTTGTCTCTTGCTCTCCCAAAGTAAATTTCCAATATCCTACAAAGTAATATCGAGTTCGTTTCGCATTCAACAATGTCAAATATTAAGTAAAAATGAAAAGATAAACGTATAAATAGTGTAAAATATAAATAAAATGTTTACACCTACACTGTGTATAAAAAATTCCCTTCACCGACCATCTCTCTTTTTCTCTCTCTTTAAGATTATATAACATACGATAAAAATTATATATAACAATTCAAAGAGACTTTTAACTATTTGATGATGAAAGCCAAGAAGACTTTCATTAATATTGGTTGAAAAATAAATCAAATTTAATTATGTGTTCACATATTTGAGAACTTTAGTGGTTACTTATGTATTTTAACAAGTAGTCGATTCTCTCTCGCGCCCCTATCTCTTTAAGTTGCATACTACATACAATTAAATTTATATATAACAATATTCATGATAAAAAAAAAAAGTTAAAAACTAAAACTTTATATAATGATAAAGAACTCAAAAATCCTACTATGTATTATTAGTATAATATAATTTATATATAAAAAATTTCAATATAACAAAAGAAAAATCAACTCACATATAGCAGATTGAGATCAGATTTAGGGCTTGTTCGGTTGGGATTTTTTGGAGAAAAAATTAGTTTTTTTGGTTACTTTTTATGATGAAAAATATTGTATGCATGGATGTTCTAATATAATAAAAAGCTTATTTTTCATAAAAAAAAAAAATTATATATAACAAAGAATTATTAATTTATTATTGACCTAATATCTAAAAATAATATTTGTAACAAAATTTTAAAAAATCTCATAATAACGTGTACTGCACCTTTACCAGCATCAAAGATAAGCATGCCTGCCAATATCTTACTATGAAAGACCCCAGATGTTCCCTTACATCTGTTCATTGGGCCCATGTTCTATTCTGAAAACTATTGACTTTGTTTAATTTTGTTTAAAAATTTAATAAAAATTAAAATTAAATTTAACAATTAATTTTTTTTTTTTTAAATCCACAATTTTTATCAATTTTCAACTATAAATTTCATTAATTTTTATCAAAATTTACAAAAAAAAAAAAATATTTTTAACAAAATCAAACGAACACTATGTAGTGTTTGAAGTGACATACGAAAGTCTTGGCGTGGCATTCGTTTCCACACTTGGACGACTAAAATCTATTGCTAACACTAATCAAACCCCACAATTATTAAGAGCTTGTTTGGTATAGATTTTAATCGATTTTTGGTTCTTCTTTTTTTTACTTTTGGAAGAAAATAACTAAAATAACACAATTTTCAAATAAAAATTAATTTTATCTAAAAAAGCAAAGGATTATTTTGGTAATTTTCTCCCAAAAGTCAAAAAATCAAAAATAAAAATTCATTAAAATCTGTACCAAACAAGCACTAATATTTCCTATCTCGCGTATATTGAACTTTTGAAAATAAGAGGAAAATTATTATGGTCTAGATTAGAAGTTGAGTTTTGTTTGGTCTAAAATGAAGGTCTTCTTCACCAAGTATCCAAATTTTGTCTAGTTCAATCATTTTTATTTTTTTTTATTGTGAAAGATATAATTTGTAAGTCATAAACCTAAATAATAGTTTAAAATAAGTGAATAACGTTGGACGTTTTATTCTACTAAGTCACACTGTCAATTACGTCACAATTAATTGAATGATTTGTCTCGATTTATTAAATTTCAAGATTGGATAATGAAAAATCAATATTATGAGTACATATTGGTGTTTCAAGAGCACTAGATTGTGAATACACAAAACACCTATTCACTATATGGAATTTACAACTTTCTAACAAGAGGCTTTTCGGTACTTAGTTAAATAAACATTTAGCATTTAGTAAAGAGTTTGCTTATTAATTATTTTATCGACTTGTGATATTTTTTAGTTAAGTTTATAAATTAAGACTGTCATACTAAGTCTGATGAATATTAATAAAGAGTAGTGATACAATATCCCAAGTGAAATTTAAATAAGAAGTGTCTCTTTGAATGACATGTCAGGTCAGACGTTGAAGGTCTTGAAACATTTGACCCACTAAAAGTATTAGATCACTATTCTATTAATGAATTGAACACGATTAAACAATCATTAACTATAGGTCTTGAAACATTGAAATTTGGATTACAACTATCTATTAAAGTTTTTGTTTTTAATAGATAAAAAATTCTTAGATGAAATTCTAAATTTTTAGATGAATTTGATGGACCCACCCTCCCACTCCCAGTTCATCCTAGGTGCAGTAAAATTGAGAAACCCACGTGTATATTTTAAAAGTCAAAATTCTCTATGAGAACAGAAGTAGTTTCAAACTCGCCGGCGATGCTGACGCATGACGTATCCCCCAATCATTCTCACCCTACTTTCCTTCCCAAAAACTCGTTTTCTCCCTGTACTATAAATAAATAGCAGAGATCAATAGTGTTAAGGGATTAATTCATGTTAGTTGTCTGATTAAATCTTGTGTGGAGCTTGTGTGATGAAGAAAATGGAAAAGGGCCAGTTCAAATCATCTTCTTCTTCAACTCGAGCTCCAAGAATTGAAAGAAAAGTTGTAGAGAAAAACAGGAGAAATCAGATGAAGACTCTCTACTCTAACCTTCTCTATCTCCTCCCAGATCATGCCTCTAAGGTTCCTCTCTTTCTCTCATCCAATGGATATAAATCTTACGCACCAAACATGCACTTATTGATGAGTTCCCATTTAAATGCAGGAAGCAAATCCATTACCCGATCAAATAGATGAAGCTGTGACGTACATCGAGAGCTTAAAGATGAAGCTGGAGAAGATGAAGGAGAAGAAGGAGTTCTTGATGCCAAGAAAAAGATCACATTCTTGCATTACAAGTGAAATTCAAGCCAACACAAAATCTCCTCCACCTTTGGTAGAAGTTCAAGATATGGGACCAAATATGGACGTCATTTTAGTTAGTGGGCTTGATGATTTATCAAAGTTTTACAGCATACTTCACTTGCTTCATCAAGATGGTATTGAAGTTGTCAGTGCAAATTTTTCTATCCATGGAAATTCTACCATTGAAATCCTCCATGACAAGGTCAATTATACGCTTTAAGGGCTTTGATCCCCCCCCCCCCCCCCCCCCCCCCCCTCTCTCTCTCTCTCTCTCTCTCACACACACACACACACACACACACACACACACACACACACACACTCACTCACTCTCTCTCTCTCTAAGTATCTAATTAGTATTTCAATTTTGGCTTATTTTAGGTTGGGAAATCAAGAATGGGATTTGGAGCTACATCAATGTCAAGAAGGCTCAAGGATTTGATTTGTGGATCTACATGCAGTGAAGTAGAATCAAATCTAGATTTATGGGATTATGAAATCCAATCTGATATTTGGGGGCTTGGAATTTCAGGATATAGTCAATGGTTTTAAAAATATGTGACATATTTATGGAGAAGTACTTAATTAGAGTCATAGATAGAACTCGTTGAGTTGGTATCACTTCATTAGAAATGCAGCTTTTTTTCTTGCAATTTGTGTGTAGTTTGATATATAACATATAAATTGCATTTATTTTTCATAGCAAGAAAATATAGCATCTACCGTTTCTTTTATCGATTTTCTTCGATACAAGAAATATGCCAGCTATCATTAACTTATCAAGTGATTGAGAAGGACGCTACTTATTAAGATGCAAAAGCTCTTTCATAAGAGACACAAACTCGACTAATTATAAGATATATTTTGTAAATTGGGAGACACGTATGATTACAAAATTATTTCAATGGACATGCATATACCAAAAGTGAAACATTACACCTTCACATCACGTGGAACCACTTGGAATTGCGTCAGATGCACACTCAACAAAAGTTCCACGTCACCAATTCAATATGACAACTAATGACTAGTCACCTAGTACAATCAGCTCGTCACCCCCACCGCATCTCACCCCAATCACAAGAATGACTAGCTCTCCTTTTGAACCTTCGAACTGTTTTATATGCGGTTAGGATTTGCGGTGAGAAGAATCAAATACAAAGAAGATGAAGTTTGCTATAGTAAATGGAGGTTTTCGTAGTGGTCTACGTGTTTAAATGACAGTTTTTGCAATTAGAGGACATATTGGACTTTTGGCACTGAAATATAACTTTAGTTGAATTAAGGTTGAGTCATATAACTTTTTAGCTCAATTTGGCGAAAGAATGATGACCCACTCAAAATTTTTCCATTTTTTTTTTTTAATGAAAATGTGCCCTCTTCGATTTTGTGCTCGATACAGTTGCCTCACTCGTCTCGTCCAAAATCGGGCCTGGCTATGCCAATATGACACTCCATGATGCCGTGTTCACGTCATTGGTGCATAAATGAATACAAATATACTTCTATGTTTATTAGTGTCATGCTTACATTTATAAAATTTGACGATTTGTAACTAGGTCAAGTAGTACTTTTATTATAAGATTTGCCTTTTTGTAAGTTTTAATGGTGTTTATTCAATTTTTTTTTTTTGAATAAGTCGTTTTTTAGCCGGGCCCCTCCGGAAAAAGTCATTTTTTACAGTGTAAGAAATTTTTTTCCTTAGTACCCATTTGGTAGAGATTATAAACTAGTTTATTTGACCAAAACAGTTTATTTGACCAAAAATGGTAAAAAATTACGGTTACCAAGGCAAATTTTTTTGTCAAATAAACAATTTTTGGTCAAATAAATCATTTTGATTAAATAAACTGGTTTATAAACTCTACCAAATTGGCTCTTAGTAATAGCCCCTGCGAATATTTTTTTTAGTGGTAATCGAGCTCAAAAAATTTCTAGATCTGCCCCTGTTTAAAAGTACTTCAACCAGATATTATTTTCTATCAAAACCTTCCCGACTTTGTTTTTATTGCTATAAATTAACTGTAGAAAATTTTGTAAAGTGTTTTAGAGATAGAATGTGTTACACTTTTTGAAATATAGATTCCATTTTATGAAATCGATATTTTAAAATCAATAGAAGTATTATGTATGTCATTTGTGAATATGATATAAGAAAATAGTCACGAAAATTGGGTCATGACACTGCAGTAGGAACTCATTTTTGGCAAAAATTGCGAAACAAAATCGACTACTTACAACTAAATGGAGGACATGATTAATATAAATTACAATGGGAACTGGTAGACCCAGTAATAGACCATCGAGACCCCCCCCACAAAACAGGTGTAACAATTTTAATGAGTTAGATATGAACATGGTGAGAGGCATATCAAGATTTTAGTTCACTTTGTGGACGTTAATTTTTCAAAAAAATCTATGGTTGGCTTCCTTCAAACAACATAAGGTAAATTAAAATGTATATCATCAAATATTATTGTCCATGGTTTTGCTACATAAGGTTTTCGTGAGTCAAATCAACGTCACAATTAATTTGAACTTATGAGATCGATTTTAATCCATGGGACAGAAAGCTTTTATGAAATTTGGTAACTATTTGTAGACATTTTCTAGTTTAAGGACCATTTGCGACATGTCAAATTTTGACATTTAAAGTTTTTTGGACCATTTGTTGAGCGAGCATACATAAGTTCAGCGACAAAACAAAATTTTACTCGACTAGAACATACATCCATTTCAATTTGAAACAATTGAATTAGTTAATGAAAAAAATTGTTCCCCTATTTTGTGACCGAAATATGTGTCACAACAAAATTAATCAGCTACATTAGGTCGCAATGTTTTGAAAAATAAATTCAATCTTTAATGTATTTTATGGATTGCCGTTTAGGTGGCATGCTAGATGAAAGCTTTCTATGTACGTGGCATTGATATCTAAAGAATAATCAATCAAGTCTAAAAATAATCGTCAATGATTTCTATCTACAATTCAATATTGATGTCTAGACGTCTTTTATTTTTTTTAAAATAAAAATAGAAAAATTAAAACCACGTCTAATTATGCATGTGAAATATAAATTTTGATGCATCACCAGCAAAGCTTCTAAATCTGGACAGAACTCTAGATAATTTGCTAAGAAATGTACAATTGGCCAAGTTTAAAGAGGAATGATAAAGAAAAGTCGATGCAAGATTCATTTGAGTTGAACAAGGTTGATGAGATTTTACCATACTTTACGAATACAAAAAAAAAAAAAAAAAAAAACTTCTCTAATTGACTTCAAGTCTTCCAAGTCTTTCCAAATTTGTAAATTTTAACAGTTTAAAGATGTGTGTACTCGCACGCACCATCCATTGAATGCTTCCAACTTCCAAGAAGTGCAAAGTCCTTGTATTTGCTTTCCTAATTAATTAGGTAACAAACTTGTAGCAACTTTGTTGTGCGATTTAAATATCGCAGTTTGGACGGATCGCCGACAAAGTAATATAAGTAATAAATAGAGTGTCGAACCCATGAGAACTAGATATTAATTCAACCTATTAATCTATAACATAAATTCTAACAATATGAATAAATACAGATTCAATTTGATTTTTGTGATTCTATATTATTTTAATTAAAACTAAATTATCAAATAATTAACTTTAAAATAGTGAGAACGAATTCAAGATCTACTAACTCTAGGATTTGCGAATCCACCCACACTTTCCTTAATCCAATATCCGTTTAACCGTTTTAGCTTATAATTACCATAGATTGAAAATCGGCGTTCCTAAATTAATCAAAAGCCTCTCTCGATGATCAATCAATTATATATGTTATGCGAACCTAATTATCTCTAATTAAGATTCGAACATAAGCACATGCATTAAAATTTCAATAACACTTACATGGATTTCATAAAGCATAATAGTAATCTCTATCTATTATTGGACCCTATGTTATTCAATACCACGTGCTTAATTTATATTGAATCTCTCGACTTCAATATAAATCACAATATATTCTAATGGTGATCAGGCATTAAAATAATAGAAAAACTGCATAAAAAATAATCAACCCAAAAGCAATTAATTACTAAAACGGAAAAACTTCTAATTAATTAAAAATCATGAGGTTTCATCGTTCATCCTAGAAAAAGTAAGTTTAGCCGGACATGATTTCGTCAATTATGACAATAATTGACTTCATCATGATCCGGCAAAAGAAAAAGAAGAAGAAATAAATACAACCCGTGACTCTGGCTGAAGAATATTCAATCTCGTGCCTTGATCTTCGATTCTTTTCTTGTATCTTGTTCCCAAAATTCGTCTCCCTTCTTCTGGCTATTATCTGCCTTATTTATAATGTTCTCCAACCCTCTAAGATGTGTATTTAAGTTGTTGTTTTATTTTGGAGTTGTAGAGTTCTAATCCCATCAGAAAACTGTCAAAACGGGTGCCCGTTATGCCCATGTGATCGCATGGTTACCAACGCGCAATCGCATGGTTGATACAAATTATGTTCGCGAAATTTCGAAGCCTTGCGATCAAGACCTTAGTTAACCATGCGATCGCATGGTTAACTTAGCGTTGTTTCGATTTTGTTTCTTTGATATTTACATGCTAAGTCCTTCGTGTCTCTTTGTGCTGCTCAATTTAGTCCTTTTTTTCTGTTTGCTCTCTTTTCATCCGATTGACAATTGAATTTGATTATTTCTTAAATTAATAAGAAAACAACATGCAATTAAATCGAAATCAAATAATATGACTTATAATCGTCCCTTTTGTGAGTTCCAATAAGTACAAAATTGTACTTATCAAATACCTCAAACTTGAACTTTTATTCGTCATCGAATAAACTAGCTAAAAATAATCATGCACTTAATAAAATAAAATGTAACATAATTCACAACATTAATAGCTTGCCGTTCTTACTTCAGATTTTGCAAAAAGAAAAACTTATAATTCATGACGAGTGTTCAGGTATTACTATTGCAAATGTGATTATACTCAACCCATACTTGATACGTGTGTGAGACCCGTTAATCTGATCAACTTAAATTCTATGGTGGTGATAGCCCAACCACTTGGTCAACTTTTCCTTTCCCTCTCGTAAAGTACACTTCCCCCAAAATAATTGTTTTTTTTCAAATTCCGAGATTTTGGTTCAAAGGTTAAACTTCGCATTATTTTCTTGCTCGAGGCTGGTTGAGAAAACTAATAATCGTGACAACCTAAGTATATGAAGATTCTCCAATTTATGAGCACTCTCGACCAAAAAGTTTCTACTAAATAAGTCAAACCCATTAGTTATCTAATACCAAAATTTACTTTGCAAAGGATTTTTTTTTTTGGACGAAATAAAAATTAAATTTAAATAAATAAATATTAAATTTTTTTTAAATATATAGATCTTATGTGCAAAACTCAATCCATTAAGCTTTCTAAATAACTCATGTAACGAGCTTGAGGTCGATGACTCCCAGGTCTTTCGAACCTTAGGGCATCAAGTTTTGAGAAACCCCTACGGACCTTTTCACTCGAGTTAAATAGGCTACGAAATGAGTTATAAGATATTAATAAGGTGTAAAACTCAGTCCATTAAACTTTCTAAATGACTCATGTAACGAGTTTGAGGTCGATGACTCCCAGGTCTTTCGAACCTTAAGGCATCAAGTTTTGAGAAACCCCTACGGACCTTTTCACTCAAGTCAATTAGGCTACGAAAAGAGTTAAGCAATAATAATAATAATTTTTGTTCCTTGCGTGCAATAAGTTCATGCGTGAGGATTAGATTCCTAACATTGGGTCATTAGTTAGGTTCCTCTAACTGGTCTAAAGTGCTCTACACAAATTTTCAACATACATGGAATCAATCATAACCTAGATAGCCACTATCACAGTTTAATTACCACACTTTCTCACTATATTGGTTATTTGTTCGAGATACGAATGATTTTTAGGTTTAAACATGGTATCCTATTATTTTCAACTTAAGTGCACCAACATAGCTAAAAATCATCTTAACTCGGGTCGACACAACATAATATTAAACATGGTCAAATAGTCTCACATTTAACCAATACTAATAATTTGTTCACAAGTCATGGATTAAAGCGAAATAATTAAATAAAAAGTTGCATCATTAGCCGACAAGACTATTCATATCACATAAATATGCAAACAAATAAATATAAAAATTTTTTAAACTAAAATAAATTAAAAATCAAATATCAATTATCAATTATCGAATCAAGCAAATTTTTTATTTTACTCAATCACCTCCAAACTTGAAAGAAACATTGTCTCCAATGTAAAATTTAAAATCAAAATATTAGAGACTTCCCTGAGATAGATCTGATGGTGCCGGGAGAAAATGTGTGATAAGATCAACTGGAAGAGAAATTTGTACAGGTTGGTCGACAAATCTTTGTTTGAATGTCATCCAGGCTGACTGCGCAGTTGTAACCCTAAAAAGAAAAGAAAAAAAGAACTTATTAATTTTTTTTTTATAAGAAAAATGAAATTAAAATTTTTTTTAAATATAAATTTAAAATAATTGAACAACGTGATTTTGCAAGATGACGATGATTTTAACCTCAAAACCTAAGAATTAAAAACCTACTTTAAATCCTAAAAACCTAAAACGTGCAAATTGTCAATTGAAATTCTAAAATTGAAATAATACGAAATTTAAATAAATAAAAGGATAAAAAAATGGGTTGCCTCCCATTGAGCGCTTCTTTAAAGTCATTAGCTTGACTTTGTCGTGATGATCGCTCAAAACACTTTGAATAGATCTTTGGAGGCCTTGCTTTTCTTGCTTTGATCGACTTTGGAACCATTTTTGTTTACCTTCTAGAGCTTGATTTTTCCCTTATCATATTGATATGATTTTGTTTTGCCACCATGCTCGAATTCAACTAAGAAAATTTCAGCCTCCTCATCAGATTTGATCACAGAAGACGGATGGACTTCCTCTTTCTGCACATACTCTTCTTCTCTAAGTGGTACATCTTGATGTTGGGTAACAACTTTATCATCTAAACTCCACGCCTTATCCGGTCAATGGCATCGGTCTCAAAGCAGAATCTTGAGAACTTGGAAATTTAATTGCTTTAAACACATTGAATGTAACGTGCTCATTATTCACTTTCAAAGATAAGTTCTCCTTTTTGAGCGTCAATTCTTGCCCGACCAAAGAGCCAAGAAAGGTCGACCCAAAATAAGTGGTACATCTCTGTCTTCGCACATATCCGTAATAATAAAATCGTGAGGGAATATGAACTTGCCCACTTTCACCAATATGTCTTCAACTATTCTCCTCGGGCGTTTGATTGTTCTATCTCGCAAGCTACGATATTCTTGTTGTTGGCTTTGCTTCTTCTAAATCGAGTGCTTAAAAATAGAGTAAGGCATTAAATTCACACTAGCACACAAATCACATAAAGCTTTATCAAAAATAAACTACCGATAGTGCAAGGAATATTAAAACTCCACGGATCTTTTATTTTCGGCGGTAGCTTGTTTTTGCAATACGGCACCGCATTCCTCGATTAGCGACTATTTCATGCTCCTCCAACTTCCTTTTGTTTGAAAGAATGTCCTTCATGAATTTAGCATAGCTAGGCATTTGAGCTAATGCATCGGTGAAAGGTATGTTGATGTGAAGCTTTTGAATACATCCAAGAATTTTTGAATACATCCAAGAATTTTTTGAATTCTTTGGTCTAGCTTATGTTGTCATAGTCTTTGAGGAAATGGAATTGGAGGGACGTAAGCCGGTGGTGGAATATAAGTTGGTGGAGAGTTATAGTTTTCTTGTGCAACTTTTGTATCCGGTTTGTTTCCTCTCTTTTTGTTGGACACAGTTTCCTTTTCTATACGGTCTAGTCACATGAATCTCTAGCAATTCAAATCCGCTTCTCGTGGTGATTGCATTGACTTGCTCTTTTGGGTTGATCTCTGTATTGCTTGGCCATGTGCCCGGTTGTCGCTCGGTTAACAGTTTAGCCAACCGCTTAATCGATTCTCCATATTCTTTATCGAGACATCCGTCCTTTTTGCATTTTTTTTAGTGCGCATTCCATGCGTTCGACAATTTAGCTCACCATCTCTTCTAATCCTCCTTCTCTTTCCTGGGGTCTTCCCTCATTTGGCTGATTTTGAATGTTTTGGTTATTGCCATATAAGAAGTTTGGATGATTTCTCCATCATGGATTGTAAGTCTATGAGTATGGATTATTCTGCTGTCGCTGAAAGTTCTGAGCATATGCAGCTTGGTCAAGTGGTGGCATATCAACTTTTGTCAATGGACACTCTGAAGACTGATGGTTTGCCCCGCAAGTTACACATATTGGCAAGGACATCTGAACCATATTGGCTGACTGAGAATATTTCATTGCTTCCATTTGCTTTGCCAATGCATCAATTTTCGTCAGTACAAGTGAATTAGTGTTCACTTCGTGTATTCTATTGCTTTTCTTACGCAATCCTCTTTCTGGCCACATAATAAACTATTCACTCATGGTTTCAAATAAATCGTAAAGGTCACCGGCGGATCTATTTTGGATAGAACCACCTGCTACAGAATCTACCGAAGAACGACTGGCTGTAGCTAGTCAAGAGTAGAAATAATGATTCTGAGCTGCTAAAGAGAAACCATGACTTGGACACTTTCGGAGCAGTTGTTTGAATCTTTCCCATGCCTCGTGAAAATTTTTCAATTCAGATTGTTGGAAATTGGAAATTTCATACTTTAATCTGTTCACTCTGACTGGAGGAAAATATTTCAGTGTGAATTTTTGGATCAGATCTGCCCAAGTAGTGATGCTCCCTGGCGGTAGAGAATCTAACCATTATCTAGCTTTATCCTTCAGTGTGTGTGGAAATAGCCTCATTTTAAACGCCTCTTCATTAACACCATAGTATTTGAAATTTCCACAGTATTCATCGAAGCGAGAAATGTGGTAGTGAGGATTTTCATCTGTCATCCCATAAAACGGCAAATTGTTCGAAAATAAATTCATCACATTTGGCCTCAACTGGAAGTTGTTGTGTCCATAAGGCGGATAGACTATGCTGGACCGATTCTCAACAATCGGTAACATCATATACTCACCCATAAAAATATATCGTTCACTAACTTCAGTTGGTCGAGCTATTGGTGCTTGATTATTTATCCGATCATGTACTTGATTTATGCGCCATTGTGTCTTTTTTTGTCTTTTCTTTTCTCGTTTTTCACGTTGTTGTCGGTAAAAGCTCCGTTCAATTTCTGGATCTAAATCAAATAGATCAAGATCATTTGTACGGCGCATACACACTTAACACCTGAAAATTTAGAAAACAAATAAAATTTAGCAGTATCACGAAAAATTTAAAATAAAAATAAAAATAAAATACAATAAAATAAAAATAAATAATACTATAAAGAATTGTTAAAAACTAAATTATAAACTAACGTAGCAATTAATAACACTAGACCCCGGCAACGGCGCCAAAAACTTGTTGTGCGATTTAAATCCCGCAAGTGGACGGATCGTTGACAAGTAATATAGTAATAAATAGAGTGTCGAACCCACGAGGACTAGATATCAATTTAACCTATTAATCTATAACCTAAATTCTAACAATATGAATAAACACATATTCAATTTGGTTTTGTGATTCTATACTATTTTAATTAAAACTAAATTATCAAACAATTAACTTTTAAATAGTGAGAACGAATTCAAGATCTACTAACTCTAGGATTTGCGAATCCACCCACACTTTCCTTAATCCAATATCCGTTTAATGTCTTAGCTTATAATTACCATAGATTGAAAATCGGCATTCCTAAATTAATCAAAAGCCTCTCTCGATGGTCAATCAATTCTATATGTTATGTGAACCTAATTATCTCTAATTAAGATTCGAACATAAGCACATGCATTAAAATCTCAAGAACACCTACATGAATTTCATAAAGCATAATAGTAATCTCTATCTATTATTGGACCCTATGTTATTCAATATCACGTGCTTAATCTATATTAAATCTCTCGACTTCAATATAAATCACAATATATTCTAATGGTGACCAGGCATTAAAATAATAGAAAAACTACATAAATAATAATCAACCCAAAAGCAATTAATTACTAAAACAGAAAAACTTCTAATTAATTAAAAATCATGAGGTTTCATCGTTTATCCTAGAAAAAGTAAGTTTAGCCGGACATGATTTCGTCAATTATAACAATAATTGACTTCATCATGATCCGGCAAAAGAAAAAGAAGAAGAAATAAATACAACCCGTGACTCTGGTGAAGAATCTTAAATCTCGTGCCTTGATCTTCGATTATCTTCTTGTATCTTGTTCCCAAAATTCGTCTCCTCCTTACGGCTATTATCTCGCCTTATTTATAATGTTCTCCAACCCTCTAAGACGTGTGTTTAAGTTGTTGTTTTATTTTGGAGTTGTAGAGTTAGGGATGGCAAAAAACCGTCTCCAGGCCGCCCGCCATGCCCCCGCCCGCATTCCTCGAACCCGCCTTGAATAGTTTTATTTTATTTTATTTTTATGTTTTAAAATTTAAATTGAATGTAAAAAAAAAATATATATATATATATATATATATATATATATATATATATATATATATATATATATATATATATATATATATATATATAATAATTAATTAAAGCAGGCGATAAGCGGGGATTTTTTATACCCGCCCGCACCCGCACCGCATTCAAAAATCCCCGATGGGGCGGGTATGGGAATGGCCGCCCGCCCGAACCGAACCCGCCCGTTGTCATCCCTATGTAGAGTTCTAATCCCATCGAAAATCATTAAACGGGTGTTCGTTATGCCCATGCGATCAAGATGGTTACCAACCCTGCGATCGCATGGTTGGTACAAATTATGTTTCGCAGAAATTCTCGGACGCTTGAGATCGTAACCTTAGTTAACCATGCGATCGCATGGTTAACTTAGGCGTTGTTCCCGATTTTGTTTCTTTGATATTTGCATGCTAAACCCTTCGGTCTCTTTTTGTACATTCAATTTAGTCATATTTTCTTCTGTTTGCTCTCTTTTTAAATCGATTGACATGAATTTGATTATTTTCATATTAATAAGAAAACAATACGCAATTAAACCGAAATCAAATAATATGACTCATAATCGTCTCTTTTTGTGAGTTCCAATAAGACAAAATTGTACTTATCAAGCTTCTTTCCAAGAAGCTCAAAAACCTTTTATTTACCATATCTCATAATTGTTTTTTATTCTATAAAATCTATTAAAATTAGTGTTTTATTCATAAATTATCATGACACAATTATTTTAAAACAATTCATATTATGGATAGTTACCTAATTAATTTAAAAATTTAAGCATCTAGATCGATGCATAAACATCCTGTGATAATTTATGAATTATGGAGTAATCTTTTTTTGACCGTGCGTGCTAACAAATATATTTTATAACAACTAAATGAATTTTCCAAACGCATTTGCTCTAGAATTCTCAGTAAATAATTACTTTATATTTTTCACACACATTTTATAGCAACGAAACAACTTTTTAGACTATTTTTTGAAAGAAATTTGAAAATGTCATATTATATGTGTGGTTTAGGAATAAAAAAATATTTCTTCTGAAATATTGTTGTGTAGAGTTTAATTTGGACTTATTGACATTTTATTAAAATAATAAAGATAATATTGTCTAAGTTAAAAGTTTCATTAAATGAACATTTAATGAGCTCAATTAAGAGTTTTTTTAAAAAACTAAAAATTTGCGCTTGTCTAAAATAATTGAAGAAGCTAAATTATTTTAATAATATAATTAAAAATTTAAGAAGCTAAATTTTTCATGATATAATTAAGCCCGGCACAGTCTGGAAAGAAGGTGTTAAGATAAACTTCCCTATGACATTCTACCTTTTGTTCAACGAACCCACAACAGAATAAACTGCACATACGACAAGAAAGAACGAAACACCAAGAGATTTAACACTCAAAAGCTTTAGAAAAAAATTTAATAATTCCGAGCCGTCAAAGTTTGGAATAAAATTAAAACTTACCTTACAATGATTTATTCTGTCCCTTTTATAGTTGGCAGCTATGTAATTAAATGGCATAAGAATCTTGATGGAACTTTATAAATAAATTGTTGGAAATTGGTTTAATTTGTCCAGAAATTAACTAAGTATTTAAAAATAACTAGTATAACTTCGTGTTAATTTGGTCAAAATATATAAAACTCTATCCAATCCGTTTAGGTAAATTAGTTTACCACTTCGCCGCTTCGAAGAAACAAGGTTCGACCTGCCGGTCAGGGCGGGAGGCAGCGCTCCTTGTGGGGGCTCAATAGAGAATTCAAATTTCTCTGCATCTATTAAAGGATATATTTGGCATCTCGAAACCAATATCGAATGAATGAGAAATTATGGAAAATGATAAAATTTGGGTCAAGTTTTAACCATGCGATCGCATGGATATATTACCTTGGTATTTTTTCTTGCGATCGCAACTGAATGAATTTTTAAGCAGAACGTTTTTTAGTCCTACCATGCGATCGCAAGAGATAAAGCCATGTGATCGCAGAGTTAAACTGGATTAAGTTCTGTTTTCAAATTTGTACCTTGCGATCGCATAGGTTTACGCGAACAGTCATGTCCTTTTGAAGTGTTGCACCAATTGGCTCTACACCATTTCGTTTTCAACCAATCATTTTCTATATTTAGGACCTCTGGACGTCTTTTTTGACAGAGAACTAATATGCAAAACAATCCATTCATACATTTCATCATTTGAACCAAGTTTATTGCATTTAGTTGCACAAAAATTCTGGTTTTCATTTCACTTTCATCCTTTGGAGTACAAAACCAATTTTTGTTCGTTGTGCTTGTGTTTAGAAGTACTACAAACACAAGCGGAAGTCGTTGTATCTTGGAAATCGATTGCCATAAACCGTAGGCACCATTGTGAGGCAAATTTGACTTAAGGACAAAGTGTTCAACACTTGCCTCGACTTGCTTTTCATCCAATTTCATTCGGTTTCTTGTTTTTGCACTTTTGAAGTCACTTTACACATAAATCCGCCGACATAAACCACTAATAGTTATGTGTTTGGTGGTGCTGAAATTATTTTTAAGTATTTATAATAAGTGGGTTCTATAGAATGTGTGAATAATAAGTGAGTAGTAAGTTGTGAGTCCTACAAAATGTGTAGATAAAAAATATGTTTGACCAACTGAAATTATAGTTTAAGCTATGGCAAACAAATGTGCATATTTGGTAGTAATGAAATTATTTTTAAATGTTTATAAATTGTGAGTTCTACAAAATGTGAGAATAATAAGTGCGTTGTATGTTGTGGATTTTACAAAATGTGAATAAAAAATATATTTGACAAATTTATATATTATAATTTAAGCTTAGCCAAACAAACTTCCTTAAGATGTTGATAACTAAAACATGGCCCTTGATCTCCTCTCCACTAAGCTCCCCACTAGTGGGGAGGAGATCACTCTTGACTAAAACATAGTGTAAGAGTCTTCCAATTCGGGGCCACTGGGCTGCGTTCTCACGCCTGCTGGTTGGCTGGATCAGGGTCCCGGCCGTCTGCAACAAAATTTGTGTGTTGCAATTTAGAGAGCACGCATCTTTCTGTCTGTGAAGTAGACCAGACGTTACCCGACACGTATTCAATGGGCCCATGTTTTTGATAAAAACTATGTGGTGTCTATGCATAGAATTCGTTGTATGATATAACGAAGAAGTCTCGGCAAAGTCTCCGCCGAAATCTGAACATTCGTTTACACTCAAATGGCTGAAAATTATTGCTAAAAACCCCACAAACAGCAGGACTTTTTACATTTTTCTGTGTACTTGCCTAGTTGCCTGGAAACAACGGCACAGGTGAGGTGGGCTTGCATTTATTAGATTTATTGCATGAAACTACGTACGTCTCGTTGATTGATTATACGATATGGTAAATCATACAATTTATCATCCCTTTTCTTTTCATAGAAGAGAGATAGGAAAAAAAAAAAAAAAAAACGATATAGTGATGGAAAAAATGAATAAACCAAGTTGTGTGTGAAATGTTGGAGCAGAAAAATGAAGGTCTTCTTAAACGAGTCTTGAAATTTTGATTCGTTCTATCATTTTCAATAAGAAAAATTAGATTATTTGGATTTATCTTGTTAAGTCAATCAAATGTGAATAGCTTGTTGGATTACTAACACTTATTACCATAATAAGATTTGTTCCTCTATTTTGCGACCGTAATATTTGTCACAATCAAAATAAATTGGTTACAAAATTGTGTCCAATAAGGTGGTTTGTAACTTGTAAGGGATGTATAGGTCACAATATGCTGCCGATATTCTGACAACACTTGTAATAGAGTTATTCATCGCAAAAATTACTCTTATTGCTAGGGACATTAGGTTGCAATGTTTTTGACAAAATTAAAGACAAATTTCTTCCCAAAATTTCTAATTTATGGATGTTAGAGCATCTCTCACTACAAGAAATACCAATTTTAATGGCAAACATATTAATTGCTGAAACTTTTTTTTTTCCATTGTTATTGATGTTCAATGACAAAATTTATTTCGTTGAACGTTCGTTGAAAATTGTCTATTGGTAAATCATTTCAATAACCAAAATGGATGGAGTCGTTGAATTTATATACATTCAACGACGTCATATCGACATATTATCATGCATTGTTGTTAAATTGCATTTCAAACAACCAAATTTTATTATGATTGTTTGCCATGACCAAACCATATTGGTGGTTGAATAGTTTTATTAACAACAAATTTGTAATACATTTGTCGTTGATTTATAAATGCAACGACGAAGTAATTGTAGAATAATTTATTTATAATAAATTTTTTATATTAATTTTGTTGTTAAAAACAATATAATAAAACTATGATAGAAATCTTTATTGTTAAAAAAAATTTAACAAAAAAATTTAAGTATGTTCCTGTTAAAGATATATTGTTTTGTTGTAAAATAATATTTTTAACAATACGAGTTTTTTTTTTTTTTAAGTACACTAATTTATTGTTGAAACGACTTTTTAAATCACAAGTTTGCTACGGAACCTACAATTTCATTTTATGGCACAAATTTTGTTTGAAAATTAAGAATTTTATGACAGAATTTGCAACAAATGACAAAGAAAAGTCGATGCAAGATTCACGTGAGTTGAAAAAGGATCAATCAAAGGAGATTATGACAAAAAAAAAATATTTCCAAAAAGTGGGATCAGATTTTACCATACTTTACTTTAATTATGAATCAAAAGAATCTTTTTACTACTATTCATTTACAATAATTATGAACATGTTTGTCTTTAATAAACAAATAAATCAGACTTATACTTAGGGTCCCATTTGGCTTAGCTTTGCAATAACAAATTTTGGGAGTACGAGATTGTTTGGTAGAGGTTTTTGGATAAAAAATGAGTTTTTCTGGCAATAACATATTTGATTTTTCAAATTTTTTGAAAGTGAAATGACAAAATTACTTTAATCAACACAATTCCAATTTATAGTAGTAAGGACAATTTTGTCATTTCACCTTCAAAGTTTTTGAAAAGTCAAATAACTCGTGCTAAAAAAATCTACTGAACAAGCTCTAAAAAATTGTTAATCGTTTAGTTGTCAATTCAAAAAATAGTGTGAATAATGAATTGATTGTTTGGTAATATAATTATAAAATACTTTTAATTTCTAACTTGTATCCACTATATATATATATTTGACTAACATTATTTATTTATTATATCTCATAATTGTTTTTTTTAAATAATATTTTGATTTTTATTCTATAAAATCTATTAAAATTATTATTTTATTCAAAAACTATCATGGCACAATTATTTTAATACAATTCATATTATTGAAAATTCATTTGTTTAATTTTACTTAACTCCTTCTCATGAAAGAAGTAAGTATAATATTTAATTTAACTCATGATTGTTATCTACCCATCCTCATCTACCAAAATCATATCAGAAATATGTAATTATCTTATCACCCTAATGTAGTAATGTTTAAACTATTTATCCAACATGATGAGATAAGGTGACTGTTGAATCGATTTTTACATAAAAGCCTAACTCTATACTGATTTCTTTGTATTTTTTTGCATATTTAAAAACTAGTTTTTGGGTTTACGATAATATTAGTTCAATTATTTGTTGATTTGTGAGGTATTTCATTGGTTTTTTGTACGTGTTTGAGTTGTTGTGAAAAAATTTGTGTTCAATGCTTTATTTTATTTTATTTGTTTGGAATTTATTTGTGATTTCATAGTTGTTATATAGTCAATTGGTTTAACTAGATTTAATTATTATACCACTTCCTATATCTTCAAAATTGGAAAATTTAATATAATTTATTGTGGCTTCAATATGTTCTCCTTTACCCCCATGAACTCTTTTTTTTCCTTTCTTAATTCATAGACAAACTATTAAGTCGTTTGACAATATTTATAACGATATAATTATACGACGTTTTCAAAGTATGAAAACGCATAAGCTACGATTGTAATAATGTATTGACTTATTTTTATTAATATTATATTTTTTTTATTAAAAAAAATTACATCTATATCTTTAACCCCACAATAAAAAAATTCCTCCGACCTTATTGGAAAAACAATTGAATGTAATTCAATGCTGGTAATTCCGAACCGTAAATGTTTGGAATTGAAGTAAAACTTACCTTACAAGACATGATTGAAATGATTGAAAGATGATAACGAAATTACCATTTGGTCATTTTAACTACTATTTAATTTAAAAAGTCAATTAAATAAATTATTTTGATCCCAAAAAACAACACCGAAGAAGCTCGAAATAACAATATGATAGTTTAAGAGTCTTCCAATTTGGGGCCACTGGGTTGCGTCCTCAGACTTGCTTGTTGGCTGCATCAAAATTTTTGTCTTGGAATTTAGAGACTCGTCTTTCTATGAAGTAGACCAGATGTTATCCTACACGTATTCAATGGCCCCATGTTTTTGCGAAAAACTATGTAATGTTTGACACGACCAAGTCAATAGTTTGAATTAATTGTATGATATGACGAAGATGTCTCGGCGACTCGGCGGAGTCTTGGCTGAAATCTGAACATTTGTTTACACTTAGATGACTGAAATTTTATTGCTACACTTTTTACTTTTTTCTGTTTACTTGCCTGGAAACAACGGCACAGGTGAGGTGGGCTTGCATTTATTAGATTTATTACATGAAACTACGTTGGTCTCATTATTTGATTATATGATATCATAAATCATACAATTTAACACTCCTTCTTTCCATAGAAAAGAGATAAGGAAAAAGATACTATATAAGGACGAAAAAATAATAAATCATGGTGCAGAAAAAGACAAAAAATATTAAAAAAAAAAAATGTTTTGAGTGGCACGTTGGAGCAGAAAAATCGAGGTCTTCTTAAGTGAGTATCGAAATTTTGACTCGTTCAATAATTTTTTTCTAACAAAAAAAAAATTAGATTATTTAGATTTATCTTATTAAGTCAATCAAATTTGAATAACTTTTTGGATTACTAACACTTATTTCTATAATTATATTTGTCGGTGGTATATTGTCCTTTTTTTTTATGTTTAACAATGTATTTATATCTACTACCAATGAATGAAGAAAATGAGTGACATATTTAACGTAATTTATGTGATGAATTTGTATAATCAAAATACATTGGTAGAAGAAAATGAGTGACATATTTAACGTAATTTATGTGATGAATTTGTATCATCAAAATATGTAGTTAAATTTTTGTTTTTATTTCTATTTTTTATTCTCTAATTTTAGAGAGTTCGAATAAACATTGATTGTGATCGAAAGGTTAAAAATTCATTTATATATAACAAGTAAACGCAATCTTGTGTGTGGAGTTCGAAGAAGCATTGATTGTTAATTTGTTTCTTTTTACAAATTACAATCTTCTTTGTATTATATAATCAAAGGAGCGATCTCTTCTCTACATGGGGACTTGTTTGTTTTGAACAAGTTTTCTTTTTGAATTTTTTATTGATATTATTTTTTTGTCAACTTTTTTTATTTCATAATAGATCCTACAATTGGATTCCATCGCAAGATAAGCAGTATACTAGTATATATTACTTATCCTACCTCCTAATTCATCCCAAGAGGCAAGAAGTGAGATCTCAGACGTGCATATTTAAAAGTCAAATTAACTGTGTGAACTGCGAAATAGTTATGCTTTAGAAGTCAAACTCGCCTACTGATGCTGACACAGGATGACGAACTCTCCAAGAAAATTCGTATTCTCGTCCACTGGACTCCCTACTTTCCAGTGCTATATAATCCCAACAAAGATTAATAATGTTAAAGAGATTTTAGTGTATAAATGAAGAAAATGGAAAAGGGTAAGTCGAGATCATCTTCTTCTTCAACTCGACCCCCAAAAATTGAAAGAAAAACTATTGAGAAGAACAGAAGAAATCGGATGAAGATTCTCTACTCTAACCTCCTTTCCCTTCTCCCAGATCATGGCTTCAAGGTACCTCTCTTCCTTTCTCTCTTCTTTCTCTATCTCTCACACACACCTGGTCAGAAATAAACAAGTCTTGCATGCAACGAAAGCTGCATCTAAAAGGATATATTGTGATAATTGAACTTAAGTTGTATCAAACATGCACTTAACGTATTGACTTTTGTGTACGTGTAAATGCAGCAATCGATGCCATTACCTGATCAAATAGACGAAGTTGTGGCATACATCGAGAGCTTAAAGATGAAGATGGAGAAGATGAAGGAGAAGAAAGAGTCCTTGATGCCAAGAAAAAGATCAAATTCTTGTATTACAAGTGAAATTCAAGTCAACGAAAAGTCTCCACCACCACCTTTAGTAGAAGTTCAAGATATGGGACCAAATATGGATGTCATTTTAGTGAGCGGGCTTGATGATTTGTCAAAGTTTTACAGCATACTTCGCCTTCTTCATCAAGATGGTATTGAAGTTGCCAATGCCAATTTTTCCATACATGGAAATTCAACCATCCAAATCCTCCATGACAAGGTTTTTATAAATTTCATCGCCCTTTTAGTACTTTGATCTCTCTCTCTCTCTCTCTCTCTCTCTGGGTGTGTATCTAATTAATTACAATTTTGGCTTCTTTGTTTTTTAGGTTGGGAAATCAAGAATGGGATTTGGAGCTACAACAATGTCAAGAAAGCTCAAGGATTTGATTTGTGGATCCACATGCAGTGAAGTAGAATCAAATTTAGATTTATGGGGTTCTGAAATCCAATCTGATATTTTGGGGTTTGGAATTCAAGAATTCATGAATGCACCATTTATGAGTTTGGAATATTGTCAAGCATAAACCCCACATGATTATGTAACTATAAACTTTAGGCGACATATGATCTATATTTTAGGGTGGGTCATACTCAGTCCCATTAAAGTTGATAGTGCCATGTTTTTTTTCCGGGTCATTACTTATGTAAAATGTCTACCCAATAATGATATTGAGACTCGTACTCAATCAGTTCAAGAAGGTGTACGTTAGCAGTGTGTTCTAAGACATATGATAGAGATGACTAAGACTTATCGTCTGTTTGGTACTGTTGTTGTGAGTAGAAACTTTTAGTAGTAGAACTTTTGGTAGTAGAAACTTTTGATAGAATAATCCTTTTGTTAAAAATTGTCAATTGTTTGGATATGAATTCAAAAAGTCTTTGTAAATATTAAATTGATTGTTTGGTTGCGATAATTATAAAAGATCTTTTGTATAAACTTTATATTTATTTGATTAAACGAAGAATTAATTATTATATATCTCATATTATTTGTTTTAAAATAAATAAATTTTTTTTTTATAACCTATAATAACTATTAAAATTAATTTAATTATAATAACACGATTATTTTATTATATTTAATTAAACAATAATTAATTATTGAATATTAATTTTTAAAAGAAATCATATAATTTTATATCCTATAATAACTATTAAATTTAATATATTAGTTTAATCATAATAACATCATTATTTTAGTCTATTTGATTAAACAATAATTAATTATTTAAATCAAACATATTATGTATAATTTATATTATATTATTTAAAACACTAATTTTTATTTATTTTTTACTTTGTATAAGTATATGAAGTAACAATTTGATATAAGTAATTAATATAGTAAATAAATTAATATCTTTTTTGATGTATTAATGGTAATTTTGTTAATTTTGAAGTTGATTAAATATTAATTACAATTTCTCGTAAAAGTTCAATTAGAACTTTTTAGAGAAGCTCAAAATTTGGGCTTCTTTAAAACAGCTTCTTTAAGCTATTTTTTAGTCAAAAAGTTATTGTCAACAATAAAAATAACCAAAAGTACTTTACTTTTTAAGAAGTGCTTTTTAACTTAAAAAAGCTCTTCCAAACACATTATTAGAGTTTGTTTGGTACACAATTTTTGGCAAAAAATGAGTATTTTTCAGCCATCATTTTGGACTTTTCAAACCAAATGGTGGTTGAAATGACCAAATTATCCTTCATTTGAAAAATGTAACAATTTTGATAAAGGACAATTTGGTCATTTCTGCCATTATTTGATTTGAAAAGTCCAAAATAATGGCTGAAAAAAACTTTTTTTTGACAAAAAAAAATGGATACCGAAAGAGTTTCCCTCTTTGTATTCAAATTCTTTCAATATAGAAGTGTCATGCCCCCCATGGTGGGTGGAGGCAAAAAAAACCACACTTGAATGTTCATTGTGTTTTAACAAAAAAAAAAAAAAATTATTCTTATTTGGCGGTGTTGATGATGTGTGGATAATAAGTTGTGGGCCTTACGAAATTTATAGATAAAAATTATATTTAACCAATTTAAATTATAATTTAAACCAAGGCAAACAAGTGAGAAAAATATTCTTATATCGTTTAGATTAGTTTTACCAAGTTTCTACTTGAGACTCCAAATTTGTGTGCTACGTAGTATAATAGATCTATTTCGGACAGAAGGGTTGGGACCTTAACATGATCTTGTATATAGCGTGCCTTTGATACATGACATTCTTCGGCACATGAATTACTAAATATCACATATTTAGGAAGGAACAGCACTGCAGCAGATTGGCTAGCTAAACATGGATTAGATAGCAAAAGGATGGAGTGGCTATTATGACTTCTTTGGATATTAAAGTAAACTATTGGGGGTTTTAGGACTTGATAATGTGCAATTTTTTTTAAGTGCATGCGTTTCAAGATTTATTTATTCTATTTTTATCTTAAACTATTTTATAGTCTCTTCTGTAATGAAGATAGTATATTCATTTCTAAGTTTTTATGTGCTAAACTCTATCTGTCTCTTCTAATTATAGTTCTAGAAGTAAGTTACACATTTTACGATTAGTTTTATCAATAATAAGGTAGGGGTATCCAAACTCCCTTACTGTAGAGGTATAGACCTAAAAGCAAGCTCATCCTTGACTTGGATGGTGTTTTAACAAAAAATAAGAAAGAAAATCTAATAATTTGTTGTAAAAGAGTTAAAAGCCTTCTATTATGTTAATTTTCAGTTGAACCCTTCAATAAGTTAATTCCATAACAAAGTCCACGATAAATTGTAATTCTTGTAGTCAAAAGTTTTTTTAAAAGTTTGTGTGTAGTTTCCTTAACGTTTCTGAATATTGTTAAAAAAAACTAGGAAACCTTTCTTAAGTTTCGAAATCGTCTCTAAAAGTTTTCAAAGATTTTGATTTTTAAAACGTATACGAAACGGAAACGATAACATTTTAAAAGTTTGTTGTAATCTAGACAAAAAGCTTTCGCGTAGGATTTCCCGTTGTTCAAGTTTGAAGAGGAACACATAAAAAAAAGTCGATGCAACATAAAGAAATAATGAAAGGGATTATCACTACCAATTGTATCTATAAGTTGGAGCAATCTTTTCTGCTTGCTTTTGCCATAACAATTAGCCCATGTTTGGTAGAATTTAAAATAATTCTGTTTTTTTTTTCACACTCGTTTTTAACTACATATTTTATGAGGGCCACAATTTTTTATTTTATAATAGTCTATTGATCTGATTCAACAAGTTAGAACAAAATAGTCTTGAGTTTTCATTAAGTTAATCAAACAAGTTAGAATGAATAAAATAGTCTTAACTGCCAAGTCTATCCAAACTTCCAATCTTTATTCAATTATTTGTTTATGGCTGTATGTACTTTTGAGGTTGTACTCACAAGTATTTTGTTGTCATTTATAACCATGTTCGTCTTTAATGGGAAGGAAAAAAAAAATGTTACTATGACAGGTAATACTACAATTAGTGAATTGTAGTAATACTAGAATTAGTGAACTATAGTAATGTCGGTGCCTGAATTTACTAAATTTTTACGAAAATAGTAAGAATTTATGAGAATATTAAGAAAAATAGAGAAAATTTAATTAGTTTAAGAAGAATTAGTATTATCAATCTAGTTTCTATCTAAATTATACAATTGTGGTGGAAATATCGAATGCGTATAATGCTTGAAGATCTTTAACTTGTATCTGATTGACTGATTTAGGCTTGGTTTGGTATTGTTGTGCTTTTAAGAGAATCTTCAATTACTAAAAAGAACATTGATTATAATAATATTATTTTGTATTATTATTATTATCACGAGTGGTAAAATTCATTTTTTTTAGTCAAATATTTTTAACGAAACAATGTATTCATTATTATTATTTTAAAATAAAAATAATAAAACCTAATAAATTTCAAATTTTATAAAAAAAATTACAAAATAAAAGTATAGACATATAGTGCAAAAAATAATTAAATTTATATTATTTTCTATTATCCAACTTACATCAATTCGATTTCTCAAATAGATATTAAAGGAATTAGTTTAATTAATTAATGATGAAATGGGTATTTTAATAATATATAAATAAAAGTTAAAAGCGGTAATTTGAAAAAATGCCTTTTAACGCTTCTCAAAATCTCTTCGCTGGGTGAGTTAGATTTTTTTATAATCACTTTTAAAATTTTTGTCAAACGCGCTGAATCAACTTGTGATTGTTTGAGAATTAGAATTGGGCTCGAAAATCAATCCCAAACGGGCCTTAGAATAACTTCATTTATGTTTCATTTGCAGAAAGAATTAGATAGTCTTTTCTAATTTCTACTAACTATTTTGATCATATATATCAAAGTTTACTATATATTGAATTATGTCGGTTCTCTTTATTTATTTTGTAATTTCGTGTTCATTGCTTATTTATTTATTTTATTTGTAATTTCCTAATCGTTATATAGTCAATTGGTTTAGCTAGATTTAATTATTATACCACTTTATTTATTTTCATAATTGAAAATTTTGATATAATTTATTGTGGCTTCAATGTGTTATCTTCTACCTCATGAACTTTTTCTTTCTTTCTTAATTAATAGACAAACATCAAATCGTTCGACAATATTTATAACGATGTAATTATACGACGTTTTTAAAGTATGAAAATATGTAGGCTACGATTATAATAATGTATTGACTTATTTTTATTAATATTATGTTTTTTTAAAAAAAAATTACATTTATATTTTTGATTCTACAATAAAAAATGTTCACTCCGTCCTGCTCAAAAGCTTTGGGAAAACAATTGAATATAAATCAACGTTGGTAATTCCGAGCCGTCAATGTTTGGAATTGAATTAAAACTTACCTTACAATGATTAAGTCTCCCCCTTTTATAGTTGGGCAGCTAAGTAATTAAAATGGCAAAAGAATCTTAATGAAACTTTACAATTATAAGGGGAAATTGGCGCAAATGGTGCCTCACCTTGTTCTCAGTGCATTTTTATCGTTTATTTTTTATACAAAAAACCCCTAATCTATATATTTTGCTTCGTAATTAATTCTTATTTAATAAAAAAGATAAATATACCTATAATTTTAATTATATTATAATAAGTGAGTTCTATAGAATGTGTGAATAATAAGTTAGTAGTAAGTTGTGGGTCCTACAAAATATGTAGATAAAAATTATGTTTGACCATCTAAAACTATAGTTTAAGCTATGGCAAACAAATATGCATATTTGGTAGAGCTGAAATTATTTTTAAATATTTATAAATTGTGAGTTCTACAAAATATGAGAATAATAAGTGCGTTGTATGTTGTGGATTTTACAAAATGTGAATAAAAAATATATTTGACAAACTTATATATTATAATTTAAGCTTAGCCAAACAAACTTAAGATGTTGATAACTAAAACATAGTATAAGAATCTTCCAATTCGGGGCCACTGGGCTGCGTTCTCACGCCTGCTGGTTGGCTGGATCAGGGTCCCGGCCGTCTGCCTCAAAATTTGTGTGTTGCAATTTAGATAACACACATCTTTCTTTCTAAGAAGTAGACCAGACGTTAATCGACACGTATTCGATGGGCCCATGTTTTTCATAAAATCTATGTGGTGTCTATGTATAGAATTCATTGTATGATATAACGAAGAAGTCTCGGCAAAGTCTCCGCCGAAATCTGAACATTCGTTTAGACTCAGATGACTGAAAATTATTGCTAAAAACCTCATAAACAGCAGGACTTTTTACATTTTTCTGTGTACTTGCCTAGTTGCCTGGAAACAACGGCACAGGTGAGGTGGGCTTGCATTTATTAGATTTATTGCATGAAACTACGTACGTCTCGTTGATTGATTATACGATATGGTAAATCATACAATTTATCATCCCTTCTTTTCATAGAAGAGAGATAAGAAAAAAAAAAAACGATATAGTGATGGAAAAAAAGAATAAACCAAGTTGTGTGTGAAATGTTGGAGAAGAAAAATGAAGGTCTTCTTCAACGAGTCTTGAAATTTTGATTCGTTCTATCATTTTCAGTAAGAAAAATTAGATTATTTGGATTTATCTTGTTAAGTCAATCAAATGTGAATAGCTTGTTGGATAACTAACACTTATTACCATAATAAGATTTGTTCCTCTATTTTGCGACCGTAATATTTGTCACAATCAAAATAAATTGGTTACAAAATTGTGTCCAATAAGGTGGTTTGTAACTTGTAAGGGATGTATAGGTCACAATATGTTGCCGATATTCTGACATCACTTGTAATAGAGTTATTCGTCGCAAAATTTACTCTTATTGCTAGGGACATTAGGTTGCAATGTTTTTGACAAAATTAATGACAAATTTCGTCCCAAAATTTCTAATTACTGGATGTTAGAGCATCTCTCACTACAAGAAATACCAATTTTAATGACGAACATATTAATTGCTGAAACTTTTTTTTTCGTTGTTATTGATGTTCAATGACAATTCATTTCGTCGAACGTTCGTTGAAAATTGTCTGTTGGTAAATCATTTCAACGACCAAAATGGATGGAGTCGTTGAATTTATATACATTCAACGATGTCGTATCGACATATTATCATGCATTGTTGTTAAATTGCATTTGAAACAACCAAATTTTATTAAGATTGTTTGCATGACCAAACCATATTGGTGGTTGAATAGTTTTATTAACAACAAATTTGTAATACATTTGATGTTGATTTATAAATGCAACGATGAAGAAATTGTAGAATAATTTATTTATAATAAATTATTTAGATTAATTTTGTTGTTAAAAACAATATAATAAAACTACTATGGAAATCTTTATTGTTAAAAAAAATTTAACAAAAAAATTTAAGTATGTTCTTGTTAAAGATATATTGTTTTGTAGTAAAATAATATTTTTAACAATACGAGGTTTTTTTTTTATTTTTTATTTTTATTTTGTGTCATTGTAAGTACACTAATTTATTGTTGAAACAACTTTTTAAATCACAAGTTTGCTACGGAACCTACAATTTCCTTTGATGGCACAAATTTTGTTTGAAAATTAAGAATTTTATGACAGAATTTGCAACAAATGACAGAGAAAAGTCGATGCAAGATTCACGTGAGTTGAAAAAGGATCAATCAAAGGAGATTATGACAAAAAAAAATATTTCCAAAAGTAGGATCAGATTTTACCATACTTTACTTTAATTATGAATAAATAATTATGAACATGTTTGTCTTTAACAAACAAATAAATCAGACTTATACTTAGGGTCCCTTTGGCATAGCTTTTGCAATAACAACTTTTGTGAGTAGAGATTGTTTCGGTACAAGTTTTTGGTAAAAATGGATTTTTCTAGTATAGCATATTTGATATTTTAAATTTTTGAAGGTGAAATGACAAAATTGTCTTTTTTTGACTTTGTGGTAACAAATATATTTTAAAACAACTAAATGAATTTTCCAAACCCATTTACACTAGTATTCTCAGTAAGCCTCCGTTTGGTATAGATTATAAACTGGTTTATTTGACCAAAAGAGTTTATTTGACCAAAAACGATTTATTTGACCAAATTTTTGTGTGTATAGCATGACATTTTTGACCAAAAAGTAGTCAAATAAACCATAAACCAGTTTATAATCTATACCAAACGGAGGCTTATATTTTTTTGGCATTTTAATTAGTAAATAAATTTATATAATAGTATGTGGATAATTTATAATATTAAACAATATTAAAAATTTGTTTGATTTTGCTAAAAAATTATGTCAAATTAACAATTAATTTTAACTAAATATTTTCTGAACTCATCTACCAAAATCCTATCAGAAATATGTAATTATCTTATCACCCTAATGTAGTAATGTTTAAACTATTTATCCAACATGTGGACTACATAATATTTACATTATTTTTCATGATATAATTAAGCCTTGCACAGTTATAAAGAAGTGTGTTGAGACAAACATCCCTCTAGCATTGTATCTTTTGTCCAACAAAAATTTGGCGCAACAAAAAGTAGACGAACTACACACACGACGAGAATGAAACACCAAAAGATTTAATACTCAAAAGCAAGGGCCGACTCACACGGGGAGGTGTGGAGTCGATCAATGACCACCACAATTTTTTACATTTTTTTTTTAACTTTTTCTCTAATGTGCCCTTACCTTAGGCCTAATGAAAATAAAATAGATTTCCATTAAGAATCCGTCACTAAATATTGGTCAATCCATGAAAATGAGCCAATATCCTATTAAAAATTTTCAATCCAGACAGAAACTTCATTCTGTGTCCTTTCAATTTCTTCATCTTATCTCTTCACTTTGCATGATCTTCTCCAATTTCTTTCTTCATCTTTCGCATTTGTTGATTGGTCTACCGATTTATTTCTGCTTCTAACATTTGTGATAAGGTGACTTTTGAATCGATTTTACATAAAAGTCTAAATCTATCTTGATTTCTTTTGTTTTTTTGCATATTAAAAACTAGTTTTGGGTTTACGATAATATTAGTTCAATTATTTGTTGATTTGTGAGGTATTTCACTGGTTTTTTGTACGTGTTTGAGTTGTTGTGAAAAAAATTGTGTTCAATGCTTATATTTTTTTTTTATTTGTCATTTTATAGTTGTTATATAGGTTTAGCTAGATTTAATTATTCTACCACTTTCTTCATCTTCAAAATTGGAAAATTTGATATAATTTATTGTGGTTTCAATATGTTTTTCTTTACCCCACGAACTCTTTTTTTCCCAGACAAACTATCAAGTCGTTTAACAATATTTATAACGATGTAATTATACGACGTTTTCAAAGTATGAAAATGCATGTTTACAACTGTAGTAATGTATTGACTTATTTTTATTATTTTTATGTTTTTTTATAAAAAAAATTATATCTCTATCTTTGACCGCACAATAAAAAAATTCCTCCGTCCTTATTTGAAAAAAACAAATGAATATAATTCAATGCTGGTAATTGAATTAAAACTTACCTTACAAGACATGATTGAAATGATTGAAAGATGATAACGAAATTACCATTTCGTCATTTCAACTACTATTTAATTTAAAAAATCAATTAAAAATATTATTTTAACCCCCAAAAAAAAATACCGAACAAACTCCAAATAACAATAAAATAATTTAAGAGTTCCAATTTGGGGTCACTGGGCTGCGTCCTCACACTTGCTTGTTGGCTGCATCAAAATTTGTGAGTTGGAATTCGATCAAAAAAAATAAAATAAAATAAAAAAAATTGTGTGTTGAATTTAGAGACACATCTTTCTATGAAGTAGACAAGATGTTACCCTACACGTATTCAATGGCCCATGTTTTTGCGAAAAACTATGTAATGTTTGACACCAATTTAATGGTTTGAATTAATTGAATGATATGACGAAGAAGTCTTGGCCGGAGTCTGAACAAGTGTTTACACTTAGATGACTGAAAATTTATTGCGAAAAAGCCCCCACAAACATGATTTTTTATTTTTCCTGGAAACAACGGCACTGGTGAGGTGGGCTTGCATTTATTAGATTTATTACATGGAACTACTTCGACTCACGTTCGTCTCATGATTTGATTATATGATATGATAAATCATACAATTTAACACCCTTCTTTCCATAGAAGAGAGAGAAGGGAAAAAGATACTATATAACGACGGAAAAAAAAAAAAAATAATGGTGCAGAAAAAGACAAAAAAACAAAAGTTTTGTGTGGCACGTTGGAGCCGAAAAATCGAGATCTTCTTAAGTGAGTATCGAAATTTTGACTCGTTCAATAATTTTTTTCTAACGAAAGAAAAATTAGATTATTTAGATTTATTATTAAGTCAAATCAAAAGTGAATAACTTTTTGGATTACTAACACTTATTTTTATAATTATATTTGTCGGTGGTATATTGTCGTTTTTTTATGTTTAACAATGTATTTATATCTACTACCAATGAGTGAAGAAAATGAGTGACATATTTAACGCAATTTATGTGATGAATTTGTATCATCAAAATATGCCGTTAAATTTTTGTTTTTATTTTCATTTTTTATTCTCTAATTTTAGAGAGTTCGAATAAACATTGATTGTGATCGAAAGGTTAAAAATTCATTTATATATAACAAGTACACAATCTTGCTTGTGGAGTTTGAATAAACATTGATTGTTAATTTGTTTCTTTTAACAAATTACAATCTTCTTTGTATTATATAATCAAAGGAGTGGTAGTGATCTCCTCTCCACAGTCAGAAATAGTTATAAAACTCTACTGAACAAGTGTTGAATGGGGATTAGACAAGTTAAAGTATTTGACATGTTAAAGTCAATCACTTGTCTAATCTCCAATAAACAAGTGTCTAGTGAATTTTATAATTCTTTTCCACTGTAGAGAGGAGATCATCGCCCATCAAAAGAGATAATTAAAATACTTTTCTTTTGGGTCAAGAACTAATATTAATTGATAATATACGTTTTTTAATCATATAAAAACATAATAATCAAGATTCGAACGAAAACTAAAATGAAAAAAAGTAGTGAGAAAATTATCTTTGTTACTATATATGGGTACTAAATATATTTTAAGAATATTTTAATATATAATATTGTTCTATATTCAATAAATTGATTTCCCAGAATTATTGAATTATATAATTAAGATATAAATATAAACAAATAAATCTCTCTTTTTGAATGAGAAAAGACAAACATCTCTTTTAAGACATCACTGTCGCTCATTTACCCAAAAATTCGGGTGTTAAGTATTTGATAAAAAGATAAATTTAATTTACCCAAAAAAAGGTTTTTATATGAAAATTTAAGGTCTCGTTCGATTTGCGTTTCAATTTTTAGTTTTAAATTTTTGAATTCTTTTTGAGTTTTCTACTTTAAAGGTTTGTTTTAAAATTATTAAAACGTATTTAGATTGTCATTCTAAAAAACTATTTTCTCAAAACACAAAAGTGGAAAACACGTTTGGTTTGTAATTTTGAGAAATTGTTTTTATGACATTTTATTCAATGATTTTGATTATTCAGTAAAATTGATTAATTTGATACTAATATATTATCAAGTAATTTATATATTTTAAAGTTAGTGAGTCTTACATTTATTTTTTTGTTACAAAAATAAAATACAAACAAATAATAAATTAACTTGATAAAAAGTAAAAAATAAAAAATAATGACGTAGTTAAAAGCATGGTAAAATTTATATGATTTTCTAACTTTGGTATAATTTATTTATTTTTTGCTCTCATTGTAGATTTTAATGTTTATGACTTGTTTGTTCGATTCAGTTCAAACTCAAGTTACTTTCAAGTTTTTCCCATTTTAGAAATTTCAATGTTTTACTTATTAGTTTGTGTAGTTAGTTTTTCACTAGTTTTCAAATATTAATTCTATATATGGACAATTTTGGAGTCAAATTTGGGCACTGGAGTTATATAAGCCTAAATTTTTATGTTACTAATGTTTGAATGACGATATATTATTAGTATATAGTTAAAAGCATGGTAAAATTTATATGATTTTTTGACTTTGGTATAATTTTTTTTTGGCTCCCGTTGTAAATTCCTGGTTACGCCCCTAGAGGTAAGATACGTAATATATACAAGTATACTGCTTATCTTGTGATGAAATCCGATCGTAGGATCTATTATGAAATAAAAAAAGTTGACAAAAAAATAATGTCTATAAAAAATCCAAGAAAAAGAGGAATGAAGAAATACAGTATAACTTACAAAAGATAAGATGTCTGAAAAAGAGAACATGTTGCAACACTTGCTTCTATATGATTTTACTATTTAAATTTATTCCGTATGAATGATGAATCACATGAAATGGCTTTGAGATTCTCATTTGGAACCTATATTTCTAATCTTCATATTGATAATCTTACTCTTGGTCTAAGTCGACATTTGGCAAATATTGACATTGTTTTGTGATAGGAAACCAGTGAATATCTAGAAGCTTAAGAGATTCTTACAACAGCCCAAACGTAAAATCTTTGACAAAATGTTTAAAAACTATTCACAATTCTCAATAATAGTTTCCAAACTTTCAAAACTCAGAAGTGATCTGATCACAAAAATAAGGAAATTACACTAACAAATTTTTCACTACTCGTAATAAAATGAGAAAATTATCAATCAAGTTAAATTTGTCAATAGCAAATAAAAAGCAAATTATGAAACTCATAGGAATTAATATTACCATTAGCACAGAATTCAATAAAGAAATCAAACCAAGCAATTCATATTATCACATGGGCAGGTAAAAATGATGGAAGCAGCTCCCCAAGAGGCAAGAAGTGAGCTCTCGCACGTGCATATTTAAAATGTCAAATTAACTGTGTGAACTGCGAAATATTTAAGCTTTAGAAGTCAAACTCGCCTACTGATGCTGACACAGGATGACGAACTCTCCAAGAAAATTCGTATTCTCGTCCACTGGACTCCCTACTTTCCAGTGCTATATAAATCCCAACAAAGATTAATAATGTTAAAGAGATTTTAGTGTATAAATGAAGAAAATGGAAAATGGTAAGTCGAGATCTTCTTCTTCTTCAACTCGACCCCCAAAAATTGAAAGAAAAACTATTGAGAAGAACAGAAGAAGTCGGATGAAGATTCTCTACTCTAACCTCCTCTCCCTTCTCCCAGATCATGGCTCCAAGGTACCTCTCTTCCTTTCTCTCTCTTCTTTCTCTATCTCTCACACACACCTGGTCAGAAATAAACAAGTCTTGCATGCAACGAAAGCTGCATCTAAAAGGTTATATTGTGATAATTGAACTTAAGTTGTATCGAACATGCACTTGACGTATTGACTTTTGTGTACGTGTAAATGCAGCAATCGATGCCATTACCTGATCAAATAGACGAAGTTGTGGCATACATCGAGAGCTTAAAGATGAAGATGGAGAAGATGAAGGAGAAGAAGGAGTCCTTGATGCCAAGAAAAAGATCAAATTCTTGTATTACAAGTGAAATTCAAGCCAACGAAAAGTCTCCACCACCACCTTTAGTAGAAGTTCAAGATATGGGACCAAATATGGATGTCATTTTAGTGAGCGGGCTTGATGATTTGTCAAAGTTTTACAGCATACTTCGCCTTCTTCATCAAGATGGTATTGAAGTTGCCAATGCCAATTTTTCCATACATGGAAATTCAACCATCCAAATCCTCCATGACAAGGTTTTTATAAATTTCATCTCTCTCTCTCTCTCTCTCTCTCTCTCTAAATTAATTACAATTTTGGCTTCTTCTCTTTTTAGGTTGGGAAATCAAGAATGGGATTTGGAGCTACAACAATGTCAAGAAAGCTCAAGGATTTGATCTGTGGATCCACATGCAGTGAAGTAGAATCAAATTTAGATTTATGGGGTTCTGAAATCCAATCTGATATTTTGGGGTTTGGAATTCAAGAATTCATGAATGCACCATTTATGAGTTTGGATTATTGTCAAGGATAAACCCCACATGATTATGTAACTATAAACTTTAGGCGACATATGATCTATATTTTAGGGATCAGTCCCATTAAAGTTGATAGTGCCATGTCTTTTTCCGGGTCATTACTTATGTAAAATGTCTACCCAATAATGATATTGAGACTCGTACTCAATCAGTTCAAGAAGGTGTACGTTAGCAGTGTGTTCTAAGACATATGATAGAGATCAATAAGACTTAAGTAGAGGTGGCAAATGGGCCAAATGGGCCAGCTCAGCCCAAAATTTGACGGGCCAAAAAAAAATTGGGTTGGGCTAGCCCTAGCCAATTTTACACGGACTCATATTTGCTGGGCCAATCCAGCCCGATTTTGTGTACCGGGCTACCGGGCCAGCCCAACATAAATTATTTAATTTATTTTAAAAAAAAAAATGTAAAATTTTAACCATCTTCCCTTCCCCACCCCACCCACCCCACCCCACGCCCACGCCCAAAAGCCACCCCCACCCCATCAAATAGGGGTGGGATTTTTCACTTGTCGCCATGGCGACAACCGGGCGACAGGTTTCTCCCCTCCGTCGCGAAACCCGGTGGTTTCGCGACCGGGAGATTGTCGCCGGAAATCCCGGCGACAAGGTGGGGAGAAATCTCCCCCCCGCGAAACCGGGGTTCGCTCATGAGCGAACCCCGGTTTCGCGAGAGATTCTCCCCGCGTCGCCGGGATTTTCCGGCGTGGGGAGACATCCCTCCCGGTCGCGAAACCGTGGATTGCGATCCTCGGTTTTTCGCGAAACCAGATCGCGATCCCCGGTTTTTCGCGAAACCAGTGGGGGGTTTCCCCTTGTTTAGACGCCGGCGCGACCGCCGGCGCCGGTAAACAAGCGGGGAAAATCCACTGTTCTTCAAGTATGCAGAGGCGTGGCGTAGGGAGGGTTGGGTTGGGTTGGGTTGGGGTGAGGGGGGTTGGGGTTGGAGTAGGGGTGTGTGATTTGGATTCAAATTTTTTTTTTGGGCCACCCAAAATAAATGGGCCAGCCCGGTTTCAGTCGATTGGCGGTGGGCTAGTTGTCTTGAAATTTGAATTGGCCCAATTTTTATTTGATCAATTTTTATTGGGCCACCACCAGTAAACCAAGGCTATCTGGGCTAGCTTAGATGGGTTGGCCCATTTTGCCACCTCTAGACTTAAGGTCCATTTTAGTACAACTGTTGTGAATAGAACTTTTAGTAGTAGAGCTTTTGGTGGTAAATTTTTAGCAGTAGAGTTTTTGTTGAAAAGTTGTTGACTGTTTGTATACAATTAGTTTTATCAACAAACTCCCTTACTGTAGAGGTGGAGACCTAAAAGCTCATCCTTGACTTGGATGGTGTTTTAACAAAAAAATAAGAAAGAAAATCTAATAATTTGTTGTAAAAGAGTTAAAAGCCTTCTATTATGTTAATTTTCAGTTGAACCCTTCAATAAGTTAATTCCATAACAAAGTCCACGATAAATTGTAATTCTTGTAGTCAAAAGTTTTTTTAAAAGTTTGTGTGTACGTAGTTTCCTTAACGTTTCTGAATATTGTTAAAAAAAATTAGGAAACCTTTCTTAAGTTTCGAAATTGTTTCTAAAAGTTTTCAAAGTTTTCAACTTTTAAAACGTCTACGAAACGGAAACGCTAACATTTTAAAATTTTTTGTAATCTAGACAAAAAGCTTTCGCGTAGGATTTCCCGTTGTTCAAGTTTGAAGAGGAACATATAAAAAAAAAGTCGATGCAACATAAAGAAATAATGAAAGGGATTATCACTACCAATTGTATCTATAAGTTGGAGCAATCTTTTTTGCTTGCTTTTGCCATGACAATTAGCACATGTTTGGTAGAATTTAAAATAATTCTTTTTCTTTTCCACACTTATTTTCAACTACATATTTTATATGTGACCCACAATTTTTTATTTTGTAATAATCTATTGATCTGATTCAACAAGTTAGAACAAAATAGTCATTAGTTTTCATTAACTTAATCAAACAAATTAGAATAAATAAAATAGTCTTAACTGCCAAGTCTATCCAAACTTCCAATCTTTATTCAATTATTTGTTTATAGCTGTATGTAATTTTAAGGTGGCACTCACAAGTCACAAGTATTTTGTTGTTATTCATTTATAAATTATGAATATGTTCGTCTTTAATGAAAAAAAACACAAGTATATATGATAAGTAATACTACAATTAGTGAATTGTAGTAATACTAGAATTAGTGAACTGTAGTAACGTCGGTGACTGAATTTACTATAAGAAAAATGGAGAAAATTTAATTAATTTAAGGAGTATTAGTATTATCAATCTAGTTTTCATCTAAATTATACAATTGTGGTGGAAATGCCGAATGCATATAATGTTTAAATATATTTAACTTGTATTTGATTGACAGATTTAGAATAGTTTTATTTATGTTTCATTTCGCTGAGAGAATTAGATAATTTTTTCTTTCTACCAACTATTCTGATCATATATATCAAAGTTTACTATATGTTGAATTATGTAAGTTCTCTTTATTTATTTTGTAAATTTTGTGTTCAGTGCTGATTTGTTTTTTTATTTTGTGATTTCATAGTCGTTATATAGTCAATTGGTTTAGCTAAATTTAATTATTATACCACTTTATTTATTTTCAGAATTGAAAATTTTGATATTATTTATTGTGGCTTCAATGTGTTATCTTCTACCTCATAAACTCTTTTTTTCTTTCTTAATTCATAGACAAACATCAAGTCGTTTGACAATACTTATAACGATGTAATTATGCGACGTTTTCAAAGTATGAAAACATGTAGGCTACGATTGTAATAATGTATTGACTTATTTTTATTAATATTATGTTTTTTAAAAAAAAATGATATCCATATTTTTTACTCTACGATAAAAAATGTCTCACTCCGTCCATGCTCAAAAGCTTTGGAAAAACAATGTAATGTAAATCAATGCTGGTAATTCCGAACCGTTATGTTTGGAATTGAATTCAAACTTACCTTACAATGATTAATTCTCTCCCTTTTATAGTTGGCAGCTAAGTAATTAAAATGGCATAAGAATATTAATGAAACTTGATAATTAAAAGGGAAAATTGGCGCAAATGATGCCTCAACTTTGTTCTCAGTGCATAAATCATTTCTAACATTTATTTTTTATACAAAATACTTCTAATCTATGTATTTTAGTGCGCAATTAGTTCTTATTTGATAAAAAAGACAAATATGCCCATAATTTTAATTATAAAAAATTGTAATTAAATTTATGAATTTGGTAAAATGTGCAAATGAGTCCGATAATTTTATTTTTTTCATAAAAAATTAAAGAAAGCTAACGAGTTTTTTTTTTTTTGAATTAACATTTTATTGACCAAATTAATAATGTAATAAATTGTTTTGTATATTTTATGAACTATTATAAAATAACTAAAATTTAAGCTCATAATTATTAATAAATATGTCAAATAACATTATTTTATTATTATTAACTAATTATATTATTTAAAATTAAAATTTTTATTTTATTGTTACAACATTAAAAAAAAAAATTTGTCTCAAACTTGATGCTTAATTATTTTTATTTAATTGAGCTATTTGTTTATTAACTACAAATATTGGAATTCCAATTATATTTTTTATTTTATCGTTAAAAAATAAAGAACATATAATGTGTAAATTAATTTTTGTTCCTATATTTATGTTAAAAAAATAATAATATTGGTTCAATATCATAAAATTATATACGCTATTTTTTATTTATTTAAATTAATTTTTATTCAAGTTTTTCAAATCATATAGCAATTATATATACTTAAAGCGCAATTATTTTATATTTTTTTTCTTATAAAATATTTAATTGAAATGACAATAGTGATATATTGAAGATGCTAAATTAAATATTATTTAATAAATATACCAGACTCATTTGCACCTTTTGCAAAATTTAGGAATCCAATTATAATTTTTTTAAAAATTAAAACTAATGGTATATGTTGGCCTCCGATCTAGGTCTGCCACTTCAGACGCTACTCTGCTCATCAGTCCAGCAAGGAATGGCCGACATGTGGTAAAGCTTTAAGTCTTCGAGTTTGGACCTCATCCACAATCCTGTCTCTGAGCCCACGGCGGTGTTGAATTCAGTTTGGACTTCATCCCCGAAAGTTTCAGGTCAGACCTCGTTCGCAGACACCATACTCGCGTCATCAGCATAGCTTGTCCTTTCGTCTAACAGGTGTCATTTCACATTAAATGTCCCAAAAAAAAGAATGTCTTGTAAGCATTAAATGTATAGCTTGGCCATTTAATGTCTATCTTAGCATTAAATGAAGGTAATCATTACATATTTTCTTATAAATAGGAAACATAAATGTCCAACAGTTAGGACATTCAGCTGCTTAATAAAAGCACTCTTACAAAGATCATACAATCAGGTCTTCCTACATATACTTATCTATCTGTCATTTACTACGGTCATAGCCGACCTTAACACATATCCTTAAGTTGGCTAGGAATTAGTGCAAACCACTTTCCAACGTCAATAGCAGGGGCGGATCCAGGAATTTAGTCCGTGGGGGCTGAAATATATTAAAGTCAATGCAATAAAATTTATATATAACATAAAAAGTCATTAAAATGATATTATTTATTGAAGTTGTTCCCGACGAGGTTTTGATACATAAAATTTATCTATAATAGAATCTACATCAATTTTTTCAGCAAGTTCTCGTTCAATGAATAGTATCATACAATTAGCTAGAAAGTCATCCTCTATTTTGTTCCGAAGATCAGTCTTCACATGTTTCATTGCAGAAAATGACCGCTCAGTTGTCGCAGAGAAAAATGTGTAATGTCAAAACAAGACGAATCAATCTAGTCACCATAATGTAACTAGCTGACCTTCCACTCTCAGTTAACTGTTGGCATAACTCAACAAGTGTAGATACTTGAAATTGAGGATCGCGCTTCATATCTAGCTCATAATGTCGCAACTCATATTCCAAACTACGAATATCTTGCATTGAAAAATCTATAGGATAAAACTTCTCTGCTAGTGAGCAAATATCAAAGGCATTAAATGATTTATATGAACCTTTAGGATCCAAAGTGACATTGAGAGAAAGGAGTTCAAGCTATTTGTCTCATTAAATCTTGTATCTAACTCCATCAAGATAAAATTTATCACTTCATTGAAAACATCAAGTGATAATGATGCTCAACCGTAGTTTGATCTCGAGAACGACCAATTCTATACAAACCATCTAGATCGGTGTATGACAATATCATTTCTTGAGCAAAACTATTCACTCTTTGGAGAAATTCTTCCCAATCAGTTTCTCTGAATGTCTGAAGAAGTTCTTTTGTAGTTGATACAAATCTTATAGCAGATAAGATGTCTAGAGATTTTCTTTGAAGTGTTTGACAAAGAACATCAGATATGTTCATAATGTCATGCATTAAATGCAAGATAAACACAAATTCATAACTTGTCAAGTTTTTGTAAGTGCCACAGGCTTCAGCTCGAGATCTTGCATTTGAAGAATGTTGAGTAAGATTTTCAAGTACATTGCAAGTTGTAGCGTACATATCTATCAAACCCTTTATAGAGTCATAATGAGAACTCCAACGAGTAGCTCCCGATTGTTGCAAATTACCCATTTGATTAGCACCACTCCCAGACTTACGTTCTCCAGTAGCCAACATACGCTCAATTTCTATTGTTTGAGCAGTTTGCAACTCATTAATACGCTTAGGAGACGAAGTAATAATATTGATAACATTATCCAAATGAGAAAAGAATTCCCAAATAGCACCAACATCTTTAGCTGCAGAAACCAATGTTAACTGTAATCGGTGGGCAAAACAATGAACATAGTATGCATATGGACAATCTCGAAGAAATAATGCCTGAAGTCCATTCCAAGCACCGCGCATGTTACTTGCACCATCATACCCTTGGCCTCTCATTTTTTCTATCTGAAGGTCGTGTTGAGCAAGAACATCGGAAATTTTATTTTTTAGATTCAATGATGTGGTGTCACTTACGCTTTTGATCGCAAAGAACCGTTCTCTCAAAATACCATGCTTGTCCACAAACCTTAGGATAATGGCCATTTGCTCTCGTTTAGATGCATCTTGGGCTTCATCGACAAGAATACAAAAACATTCATTCCCAATTTCTTCACGAATCATTTGTCGTACCCTATTGGCCATAATGTGCAAAATTTCTTTTGAATACTTGGAGCAATGTATTGAGCATTTTTGGAGCATTATCCAAAGACAACTTTATCAATTTCAATATTCATTTACGCCAACAACTTTACCATTTGAAGGAAATTCCCACGATTCGAGGAAGATGAAGATTCGTTGTGACCTCTCGAAGGCGAGAACTTGAATTGCTAACCATCGAACACTTATGATTGAAGTTTTTAGACGCAAACGAGCGTCTTTGCACTTTCTCCTCGATACTACATGCATTGCCTTGTCAATATGTTGAGGCGGTCGCATTAAATCTTGCGCTCTTGTCTCACACATGTTATGATGTGATGCACCAACATGAGTAAGAAATGCACATTTTAAACCGTCATTAACTCTCTTCCACTTATTATATACATGGTGACCAATTTGAACAATTTGATGAATTACCACCATTACGAAAAAGAAAGCGGTAAAAAGCAGATGCCCTATCCGTTGTAGGCGAATACTCCAACCAAGGAAACCCGACTAAACCATTTCTTTTGAAATCGGCGAGGACCGAGTTTTTCTGTTGTCTTTGGATATTCGAAAGTATTGGTTGATAAGGCCCAACCTTTAGATATGCAACTCTAATCTCATCTCGCATTAACAGTTTGTTCAAATATTTGCTTTCTTTTTCCGGATCTCGTTCAATAATAATAGACGGTTGCAATTCATGATTTGAAGTTGAAGGATGTACGATTTACGGAGATGAAATTGGAGGAAGTTGCACTGTAGGAATTGAGGTTGATCTTGGTCAATATATCGGAAGGTGTACTTTCACTAGATTGACCTGTCTTTTTAAAAAATGAAAATAATATCTTTTTTCTCTTTGCAGAAGCTTGACCTTCCATTTGTAAATTCTAGAAAAAAAATTAACAATCTATCATTAATCCACAAATAGGCCGACAAGGCACAACAATTGAATTTAATCCAAAAATACACAACAATTCAATAATATACCTACAAAGCAACGAAATAGGTCGGCAAGGCACAACAGTTCAATAATAAAAAAACAAATCATTAAAAATAAGCCGGCAAGGCAACAAAAAATTAATAACACGATTGCAAGAGAATTAGCAAAATACCTGTACGGTTGTAGGGGTATTTTTTTTTGTACTTTTCCTCACGTTGGCCGTTGGCCGTTGTCCGTTGATTTGTTCCTATACAATAAAATATATTATTCAATTGCTATACATAATACATTAAAAAAAAATTCTATTATTTAACAGATTTATTGACCACATGATGAATCCATCACAAATAACTGAAATGAGTATCCTCAAAAGTCAAACTCAAAAGCTAAGCCAAACGTGCCCTGCCCTTTTATGAATGTAACTATCCAGTTCTCCCTTGATGATGAATATCATAAAGCTTCAAGGAAAAAAAGTAAAAAATTAGGTATGCAGATTCATCCCCTTTTCATTCTTTGATTATTAGTTTTTGCATTCAAAGAAAAACCCATTCATTAACTACTTTTGCTTTTCATTTTGAAAAACCCATTCAAATTTCAATAACCCATTCAAGAAAAACTCATTCAATAACATTTAGATAAATAGATTCAATCACCATTCATTAACTACTTTTGCTTTTCATTTTGAAAAACCCAACTTTTTTTTTTTGGTCCAGATTTAATTACATTACAACAGTGTTAAAAAATTAAAATAAAAATACACATTGGTCGTTGTTGTTACGGTTCGAGAAATATTTTGGCCAAAAATAGATTTGCGACTTATTTTCATTATTAGAACTTCAATTTCATAAAAAAAAAAAAAAAAAAAATGGGTCTTGTGCCGTCATGGTCTCAATATGATGGAGGCATGGAGCTTTCTTCTTCCTGGTAAAGCCGTGTGTGTGTAATATTGGGAATTGGATCAAAATATCAAATAGTATGTTAATGTTACCTTCAGCCGCTGAGTTCAATTACTTGGGTTGGGTTCCTAATTTTTTTTTTTGTATTTGGGCTTAGACAATTGGGCTAAAATGACAAAAACAATGTAGGAATCAAACAAACTGTTGGCTAATTTCTAATTTGGATATGGGCTATATCCTAAAAAAAAAAAAATTTACCTGTAAATATGAATCTGAAATTTGGGCTCGATCGGTCGTAGTCGTGCCCCGGCCCCCCTTACATCCGCCAATGGTCAACAGTATATTTGTTTTTTTTTTCATCAAATAAGGAACAAATGTACACCAAAACACATATGTTAGGGGTCTTTTGTATTAAAAACAAACGTTATAGATGATTTCATCACTAAGGACAAAAGTGAGGGACTATTTGCGCCAATTTTCCAATTAAAAGTTATAAAAGACATAATGCATATTTAAAGTTTTGAAATTATTTTTCAAATATTTATAAATTATAATTTTTATAAAATATAAGGATATAAGTGAATAGTATGTCGTAGGTCCTACAAACTTTAAAGACAAAAAATATTTTTAACAAGTTTAAAACGTGATTTAAGCTTAACTAAACAAACTGAAGATTGAAAGATGATAACGATAACATTAAATGACAGTTTTAAGAGTCTTCCAATTTGGGGCCACTAGGCGTCTGGGCGGCGGTCTCACACTTCCTTGTTGGCTGCATCAAAATTTGTGTTGGAATTTAGAAAAGGGTAAATTACATATATATGCACTAGTTTATAATTAAAAATTGAAAAATATTAATTAGTATAATTAAATTGAAATATACTATTGAATAATAATATAAATTAAAAATTATTATGCATTTAAAGACTCTTATTTTTGAATGTTACTTTAAATAAAATAAATTCTACTGTTTCATTCTTAAAAATTTTATCGTACAAAATTCTATTATTTTGAAATTTGAAATTGAAAGTCACAGAACATATCATAGTTCCCATAATCCCATACCAAATCAGCAATTCACAGTATCAAAAACAAGTTCAAGCAACCGAAAAATATTTGCAGAATTATTCGATATTGAAGAAAAAAATTTCGATATCTAAATGGGAGTGGGAACAACATGCACTATCCATCAACAACGTAATAAAATGAAGTAACAATTTGCAGCAACAATAATGTTTATAGAATTATTTCGACGTCAAAAAAACAATTTTTTATGTCATATTCTGTTTTCGACAATGATAAATGGTAACAAGATGTAGTACTCACCACCAACGTAATTAGATGAAATTACACTACTAATTTTACTTTATTTCAAGAAGCCAACTTAACATTAATTTGGGATATTAATCATTAAGCAAATGACTGCAAAAACAAAAACAAAACAAAAAATGGATATTAATCTATAAATAACGGAATTCATGTGTACTTTATTTAATATCAAATGTTTGAAACTTGAAGGAATTTGATGGAAGATCATCAAAGATGGTATAATCAGAGACAAAGAAGAAACAGAACTTAAAGTTCCCCAAAACTTAACTATATATAAGCCCCCCACCATCGATTCCCACTTCTTCCCCAAAGCTTTGTGGCACCGATGACCAGATAGAGAGGTGAATCAGTGATCCACGTCAAGTTGCAAGAAGGAAATCGGGTTGATGGGTTTTCGATGCAGATGTGAAGATTTGTTTTGCTCTGAGCACGGGTATTCAGACCGGCATGATTGTACCTACGATTACAAGGCAGCCGGCATGGACGCCATAGCCTGAGAAAATCCAATTGTGAGAGCGGCAAAAATTGTTAGAGTTTGAAGGAAAATTATCAAGAATTTTGAAAAATTTACAATTTCTGGGATTTCATCAACTGGTGTTGGTTGGATTCCATTTAACGGTGGAATGAACTGTTGAAAATTTGATAAAAAAAAATGAAGGTATCGTTATCATTTCATAATCAATTAATTAATTGATCACCTATGGAATTTTTTTTACGTAGTGAATTACCGTGAAAAAGTGTGAAAAAAAGTCAGTTTTTAGTATTACTGTGGATTACTCCAACAATTAAAGAATGATACGATTTGATTCTTAAAAATATGATATATCGATTATTAAATAGATTTAATTAGCAATTAATTAATAATTTTTTTTTATAATTACAGTAATGATAAATGATAGTAACTAGTAATGTTTTAAAAAAAAAAATACTTATATAGTACATTTTTAAAGGTTGGAATAAAAAAAAAAAAAGGTAATACTTGTTGTACATAATGCATTACTTAACCATTTACTAAATGATGTGGCACTGGCATTAGAACATCTCCAATGCATTTCATCTATTACAGTCTACGTGGTAGGTAAAATAGACGGACTTCTAATTCATGTGACATTACATCTATAGAATAGACGATCAAATTAAAATTCATCTCCAATGGATTTTGTCTAAAACTAATACTACCACTTATGTGGCATTAATTTTTTATAAAATAATAAAAAAAAATCCCACATAACAATGGAGATTTAATTTTCTTGATTTCACTTGCCTGTACAAGTTAAATCTAAATTTAGATGTAGTCTATTTTTGGTGTGTCACATCAACTAAGCAGTCTTTCATCGGCGTGTATTGGAGATGGTTTTTATAACTCCGCCTATATGTCTCTTATGCCAAGACGTCTAAAGAAATATATAGGCTGAGTGCATTGGAGATGCTCTTAGTCATGGTTTGATTTTGGAAAGCATGTGGACTTCTTAAGTATATGTTTGGTAGTGCTAAAATTATTTTTTTAAGTACTTATATTATAAGTTGTGAGTGAATGTGTGGATAAAAAGTAAGTAGTAAGTTGTGGCTCCTGTGAAATGTCTAGATAAAAAATATGTTTGACCAATTTGACTAGCTGAAATTATAATTTAAGAAATGACAAACATAAGTTGTTCATTTATTCTCTTTTTTTTTTCAAAATTATTTAGTTGATGTTTATTTAAGTTTTACTTTTTTTTTTTTTTACAAATTTATTTTCAATCATATATTTTATAATTTTTTTAAAACTTATTTTCAACCACATATTTTATAATATTCACAAATTTTAATCATACATTTTATCAATTTTTATCAAAAACTACTAAAAAACTACTTTTAATTAATTTACCATTTATTTGATTATCGTGTCTTGGCGGTCTATTGTTGAATCCACATATTTTATTAGATTCACAAACTTTAAACTTATATTTGCTTCTTTATTGGCTTAAACTTATAATTGTATTGTTGTGCCTTATCGACTTATTTTGTTATCTTGTCGACCTATTTTGCTGTCTTGTAAATTTTTATTAGATTGTTGTGTCTTGTCGGTCTATTGTTAAATTATTGATAGATTATTTGTGTGGGGTGTGTGTTTGTGTTGTTTTTAAAATTTATAACTAGAAAGCAGAGTTTCGGTCAAGAGAAGAAACACTTGTTTTTATTCTTTAAAACGGCAAGTAAAAAAAAATTTCATCTCCCGTGAACTAATTTTCTGGATCCATCCTGATTGCACGTACGTTTTCATCACTGATAATTTAAATTAATTATTTAAACGGGTGGAGAAGTATTGATCGTGCCCAAAATCTAATTTTAATAAATTATCATCACTGATTAACGGGGAAAAAATCAAAAGAAACATACTTTATTAGAATTGTATGTACCTTTTTAATCACCTTAATTAGATCGACAAAATCACTTTAACAAGCTTGAGCATTTATCGCTTCAAGTTAAAAAAAAAAAATGTTCCATCCACTTGAAGAAAATAAATAAAAATTATAAATTTAATAAATTTATAAAAACATATTTAACTTAGTTCAAATCATATTACTGTAATATCAAAAACTTCAACTATATAGTCATCAAAATTTTCTTTGTAAATCATTAAAATCATAATAACATAAATGAAATCAAATAAATGGCAAATAAATAGCAGATTAATTAAAAGTAGCTTTTAAGAATTTTTGATAAAACGTGTGACTAAAATTTATGGATATCATAAAATATATAGTTAAAAATGAGTTTGAAAATAAAATAAAATAAAAAAAACTTAAACAATGATCAACTAAATAATTTTGAAGAAAAGAGCACGAATGAACAACTTAGAGAGCCCACTTGCTTTTCAAAATCAAACCATGACTTAATGCTAGGACAATGTCTAGGTAATGCATTATGTACAACAAACATTACAACAAAAAAAAAAAAAAAAAAGATGTCCTTATTAAAACACATGTATTTTTATGAAGTAGACCATATGTTACCCAACACGTTTTCAATGGGCCCATGTTTTAAAAAAAAGCTATGTAATGTTTGACACCAAGTCAATGGTTTGAATAATCGTATTATTACGAAGAAGTCTCGGTGGAGTCCGCCTTGGCTGAAATCTGAACATACGTTTACACTTCACACTTAGATGACTGAAATTTTATTGCAACACTTTTTACTTTTTTCTGTTTATTTGCCTGGAAACAATGCATTTATTAGATTTATTACATGGAACTACTTCGACTTACGTAAGTCTTGTTGATTGATTATACAACTTGATAAATCATGCAATTTAACACCCCTTCTAGAAGAGAGAGAAGGAAAAAGAAACGATATAATGACAAAAAGAATAAATCATGGTGCAGAAAAAGACAATATATATATATATATATATATATACTAGTTTTATTGGCGTCGTTCTTGGCGTTGTGAAAAATGTAGTGAAAAATTTTAGGGTTGAAAGCGATACCAACCTTTTATACAATTATTTCTAAAATAAAATAAAAATTAAAAATAGGTCAATGTTCAATGTTCATTGTAAAAAAAAAAAAATTTGTCAAAAATAAAAAAAAAAAAAAAAATTAAAGAATTTTTGTTTTTTTTTTTACGTTGTGGACATATCCGAACGATTTTAAAACCTTTCATGTAATTATTTCTTAAAAAAAAAAAAAAAAACAATAAAATCATCATTTCATGAAATTCATTGTCAAGATGTCTCGGCAATGAATTTCATTGCCGAGTTTATCTCGGCGGTGAGCGATATTTTCTTGTTCACAATTGTGTGCTTTTTTTTTTTTTAAAAGAAAATGAGTTTAAAAATAATTGATGAGCAGTAAAATAAATTTCATTGCCTAGAATTTTTTCTTGTTGTTTTTTTTTCTTTTATAATGTGACAACATTATAAAAGATAAAAACATTCAATTTGCTTAATATAAAATAAAAAGATTAATAAAAAATTGAATAAAATTCATTGTGAGAGACATCTCGGCGGTGAACTATTAGGTCTATGCTATATTATTCAATTAATAAAAATGTATTCCAATTTCATTGAATATATATAATATGACATTGCTCATCTTGCACCACTCTAATTGAATAATGTTTCTCTAATTAAGCGTAATTTGGTGAACATACATTTAGGATAATATATAGAAATCGTTAAACATATAAACAAAATAAGTAACATGCATATTTATTATCAAATTATTTATATTAAAATCTACTTATTTATTTTAATGTAAGTAGCTTGCTCAAAAGTAAAATTTAAAAATGAAACACTTGCATGCTTGATGGCATATTCCAACTATTTCAAAACAATAGGGACCTTTTGTGCAATTATTCTTAAAAAAAAAAAAAGCAAAAAAAAAAAAAAACTATTCATTTGGCAATCAATTGATTGCCAATTGAACTCAATGGCTCGACAATCAATTTGATTGCCGAGCCGAAACTTTTTTTTTTTTTTTTTAAAATTGTGTCAAAGAAAATGGATTTAAAAAGATACTCATTCTGGGGTTAAGTGGATCTTTGCGTGAAAAGAAAGAAAAAGGCGTATTATTAAAATATTTTGTAGACATTATTGGACAGATAAATTTTATTGATGATTTAGTTGAGAAAATTAATTACTTTAATTAATATGCCTCATATTTTTGAAACGTGTGTGTTAAGCTCAATAATAGTACTTAAAGTGATAATTAGTTTATATTACTATTAGGTCTATGCTACATTATTCAATTAATAAAAATGTATTCAAATTTCATTGAATATATATAATATGGCATTGCTCATACTGAACCACTCTAATTGAATAATATTTCTCTAATTAAGCGTAATTTAGTGAACATACATTTAGGATAATATATAGAAATCGTTAAACATATAAACAAAATAAGTAACATGCATATTTATTATCAAATTATTTATATTAAAATCTACTTATTTATTTTAATGTAAGTAGCTTGCTCAAAAGTAAAATTTAAAATGAAACACTTGCATGCTTGATGGCATATTCCAACTATTTTAAAACAATAGGGACTTTTTTGTGCAATTATTCTTTTAAAAACAAAAAAAAAAAAAAAAAAAAAAAAAACTATTCATTTGGCAATCAATTGATTGCCAATTGGGCTCAATTGAGCCCAATTGGGAATCAAATGATTGCCGAGCCATCTCGGCAATCAATTGCCGAGATGGCTCAACAATCAATTTGATTGCCGAGCTGGGAACTTTTTTTTTTTTTTTTTTTTAAAAAATTGTGTCAAAGAAAATGGATTTAAAAAGATACTCGTTCTGGGGTTAAGTGGATCTTTGCGTGAAAGGACGAAAAAAAGGCGTATTATTAAAATATTTTGTAGGCATTATTGGACGGATAAATTTTATTGATGATTTAGTTGAGAAAATTAATTACTTTAATTAATATGCCTCATATTTTTGAAAGCGTGTGTGTTAAGCTCAATAATAGTACTTAAAGTGATAATTAGTTTATATTACTATTAGGTCTATGCTATATTATTCAATTAATAAAAATGTATTCCAATTTCATTGAATATATATAATATGGCATTGATCATCTTGCACCACTTTAATTGAATAATGTTTCTCTAATTAAGCGTAATTTGGTGAACATACATTTAGGATAATATATAGAAATCGTTAAACATATAAACAAAATAAGTAACATGCATCTTTATTATCAAATTATTTATATTAAAATCTACTTATTTATTTTAATGTAAGTAGCTTGCTCAAAAGTAAAATTTAAAAATGAAACACTTGCATGTTTGATGGCATATTCCAACTATTTTTAAAACAATAGGGACCTTTTGTGCAATTATTATTTTAAAAAAAAAAAAAATAAAAAAAAAAAAAAAAAAACTATTCATCAGGCTTGGCAATCAATTGATTGCCAATTGGGCTCAATTTGAGCCCAATTGGCAATCAATTGATTGCCGAGCCGGGCACTTATTCTTACCCTCTTTTTTTTTTTTTTTTTTTTAAAAAATTCTTTCAACATTCATTGTAGGTTTGAGTTGAATATTTAGTCTATCTCTGTCTTAATTATTTTGGTTTTATTGAGTTCAAGTGAGAGTGTTTACAGGTGCGATTTTGAAAGTACTCTCGCTTTGTACTATTCCATTGGAATCTCGCTACTATTACTTATCTAAAGAAGATTTGTTTAGCTACAATTTACAAGCGCCTTTCCTAGCCGACCAAACTAAGTTTCTCCTTGGTATTAGAGTACTTGGTCTTCTCTGTTCAACCACGCACTTAATCTTCCAATTTCTCCATTTGCATTCTCAACCATTACTTTGTGTTCATCAAGTTGTTCCACCAATTTTCTATTTTCATCTTCTAAATGGCTTAGATTTTGGTAAAAATTCTCTTCCTTTTCTTTTAATTCAAGCAATTTATCACGTGCATTAACAAAAGCGCCAATTTCAATTGCCGAGGTAGCTCGGCAATTGATTCGCCGAGGCATCTCGGCTTAGCATTGTCGATAATCAACAAAGTTGTGATCCTTGATCTTTGTATACGGTCATATTTTGTTCTTCTTTGAGGTAGTGGCTGAAGATCCCAAGTTATCTTGTGCAAAGTAGATGCAATTGGGTTTGAAGTAGCCCAAGCGGCGAAGTACAACCATAGTCATCGATAAATAATAATCTGTTGAAACTCAGAATTGGGTACCTGAGAATGAAAAATTGTAGCCCAGAATTTATGAGCTGCCGTTTTCTTACTGAAGAAACTTCTTATTGCTAGTCACGTTGATGGCCTCCACATTTTCACTTTCTGCCTTTGAATCTAACCCGTAAGTGTTAGATTTAAATGCGATTACTATTTTATTGTACTAAATCATCTTTTTTCATTGCTCAAGGAAAAGGAACCAATGAAATTTAGTTGCCAAGATTTGGACAACCTTTTTTTTTACTAAATTGGCAACCATATTTGGACTTTGTAGTGTGATGTTCATCGAATAAAATCTCGGCAACCAAACCAAATCTGGTTGCCGAGATTCTCTTCAACCTTCTTTCGTTGCCCCAAATTTAATCTGTAACTATCTTTTCAAGTTATTTTTTGAAATTGTTTACTAAATATGATTACTTGAAAATATTTGTTAGAATTTAAATGTGCTTTACTCCTCCCAAAGCTTCGAAATTCGGGTAACTTTTATTGGCTAAAGCTTGGTAACCAAGTATGGGTTGCCGAGGTTGAATCTTGGCAACCCATAGTTGATTGCCGAGATTCTCGGCAACCAACAAAAGGGTTACCGAGAATCTCGGCTAACCTTCTTTGGTTCGAGACATCTCAACAACCAAGTATGGTTGCTTAGAAACCTCGGCAACCATATTTGGTTTGCCGAGGAATCTCGGCAACTATGTTCATTGTTCATCTTTTGTAATTGTATAGTTCACTTTTAGAAATATAAGCTTGAGCAATTTTCTCGGTTGCTATTTATTCATAAATATAAAACCAGGTTGCTAATGATATTTGTTATTTAGTTAGCTTCTTGGAATTTAAATTTGACCACTTATTGTTGTTCATCTTTGTCAATTGCTCAAAAATCTTTGCCCATATCCTCGTATGTTATATCTCTAAGACAATCGCTAACTTTTCGATAACCGATATTTCTTTGCCCGAGAAATTCAATCGCTTATATTAATGAGAGCTCACCAACCAAAGGTTGCCAAGATTAGACAAAAAGTCAAGTCAATTGAAAATAAAATGAAAGGAAGCGGATTACAATTGTTGTGTCTGCTGAAAATACCACTACATGAATTAAAAACATGCAAGGTAAATTTAATTAAAAATCTAAAGTTGCAAGGTAAATTTAAATGCGATTACTATTTTATTGTACTAAATCATCTTTTTTCATTGCTCAAGGAAAAGGAAGCAATGAAATTTAGTTGCCAAGATCGAACAACTTTTTTTTAACTAAATTGACAACCATATTTGGACTTTGTAGTAACAGTGTTCACTGAAGAAAATCTAAAGAACCAAACCAAGTCGGTTGCCAAGATTCTCTTCAACCTTCTTTCGTTGCCCCAAATTTAATCTGTAACTATCTTTTCAAGTTATTGGGAGTTGATGCCTTAACCCACACTTAAAACCTATTTTAAACCCTTCAACCTTTGCATTTGATGAAACTTAAAAGTGACATATGATTCAAAATTGATGACAAACTTTCATCATCACATATGATTCAACCTATTTTAAGTTGTAAAACCTACTTTAAACCCTTCAACCTCTGCATTTGATGAAACTTGAAAGTGACATATGATTCAAAATTGATGATAAACTTTCATCATCAGATATGCTGTAAGAGATGAAATCAATTGCTGGGAAATGAGTGTAATCGCATAAATATATATTTTGGTATTCTTTTCATCTCATAAGAATCGCATTGGGAGCTCAAATTATAGGAAAGGTGGGACGAGAAAAGATTGCCGAGCCATCTCGGCAATCACTTGATTATGTAACTTGATTGCCGAGGGTGGCTCGGCAATCGAAGAATTGGTCTATAATATGGTTAATATAATCGCTCTGCACGGTCGATTCAATTAGTAAAATCGAGAATTGGACTTAAAAGTCGTAAGTTAAAAACATTAAGTTTGTGTTTTTTCTTTTGGTGTAAATGCATAGATAATTGATTGCCGAGATGGCTCGGCAATCAAGTATTTTACTTTTTTTTTTTTTTAAGTATTAAACGATTATTTCTTTGTTAAATGTGTTTATGTGCATCGATTTATTTATTTATTAATGTTGCGAGAAGAGGAAATCGCCAATGCAAAGAGCAACTTATGAGTATTTGAGAGGAAACATATTGGATGTGTTTCGAATATAAGAAAGATGAGAGGATCATCTCTCAAAAGTTGTCTTCACGAGGCTCGGGTTCTTCATGCATACTTTCCATTTCCTCCTCAATCAAATCTCCTCCGCCTCTCCAACAAGCTGGTTGCCGAGGTTGCTCGACAACCAAAGAATGGTTGCCCAGGTTGCTCGGCAACCAAATATGGTTGCCGAGGAACCTCGGCAACCAAAGATAATTCCGAGCAATCTCGGCAACCGGTTGTAGTTAAAATTTTTTTTTTTTTTTTTCCTTAGATCAATCTCGGCAACCATGTAGTAAAATGAATAAACACTCATTTTGTATACTGGTGGCTAAGGAATATATATTTGGCTCAGCTTCCCGTATGATTTTCATATCCTTTGAGAGTATTACAATTTTTAGGTCCAGTTCTTTGATCTTAAATTAAAATTGTTGTTCAAGTTTAGAAAATATGAAACATGTTAACAACCAATGATGGTCGCCAAATTGCTTGCCAACCAAGACCAAGGCGGTTCTTGGAGTTGCTCGACAACCAAAAATGGTTGCCGAGATACTCATTACCAAGATAAGTTAAAATATTTTGTAGACAAGATAAATTTTATTAATAAACCAAACAGATTATTAGTATAAATCATACATATACACACACGCATATATATCTGAGAGACGACTTTGTTGCAAATTTGAATCGTTTTCCAATTTCTCCCGTGAGTTCTATTCTCGACACGTGTTTATGCATACATATGTATGTAATTCGCCTGTACATCCGGTGTATGTATAAATGATTGAAGCATGGAAAAGTTTTAATTTTTGGTTATTGATTCATTCTTCTTCTTGTATTTTTAAAAAGTCCGAGCTTTAATTGATTTCGTTTATTAATGCAATTCGGGGTTCATCTCAAACTTTGATTGAGAGAGAGAAGAGATTTTTTGGGTGAAATGTTGGACAAAGTAAAAAATTGCGGTGGCTCCATTGTCAAAACGACGTCGTGTTGGACTAAAAACGCTTCTGATAAAAAATTAAGGCTCTTATATTATTGTAAGGATATATATATATATATATTAATTGATAATATAAGTTCTTTAATCATATAAAAACATAAGGAAAACTAAAATGAAAAAAAAGTAGTAAGAAAAATATTTTTGTTACTATACATATGGGTACTAAATATATTTTAAGAATATTTAAAATGCTCTATATTAAATAAATTAATTTCCCAGAATTATTGAATTATATAATTAAGATATAAATATAAATAAATAAATCTATCACTTTTTGAATGAGAACAAACGAACATCTCTTTTTAAACATCACTGCCACTCATTTCCCCAAAAATTCAGGTATTAAATATTTGATAAAAAAAAAATTTAATTTACCCAAAAAAATGTTTTTATATGAATATATAAGATTCCGTTTGATTTGCGTTTCAATTTTTAGTTTTATATTTTTGAATTTGTTTTCAATTTTCTGCTTTGAAGGCCTCATTTAACATTACTCGAACACATTTGATTTGTCATTTTAGAAAACTGTTTTCCCGAAACAGAAATGTGGAAAACACATTTGGTTTATAATTTTGATAAATTGTTTTATGATATTTTATTCAATAATTTTGATTAATCAATAAAATTGAACAATTTTTATATATATATATATATATATAAAATAAAAATTTGTAAATCTTACAATATTTTTTTTCAATAAAATGCAAACAAATAATATATTGACTTAGCGAAAAATAAGAAATAAAAAAATAAAAAATAATGACGTAGACTCTGTTTTCATTTAAATAAATTTTACCAAAAAGTTTTTATTTAAATAAATTTTATTTAAACATTTATTTCTCGTATTTTGAGTGTTTTTTGTGTTTTCACATAAACTACTTAAAACTTCAAAAATATGTTTTGAGTTTTTATTAACGTTGTTTTCAAAAAATACATTTTGAAAAATTCGAGATCATGTGAGTTTTATAAAATTGAAAACTGAAAATTAAGAATAATAAATCAAACGGGGCAATTAGATGAGTGCAAGCAGTATTTTTTTTTTTTGTTTAATATATATTTCGTATCTTCCATCCTAGTTCATCCCAAGAGGCAAGAAGTGATCTCTCACACGTGTCTCCTTTCCCCATTTGTACAAGTTTTTCACTTTTTCCTCCAAGTAGGGGCATGTTCGGTGAACATTTTTTTTTTTTTCAAAAAACTCTTTTTTTTTGATTCTGATTTTTCTTTTCAACGTTTTTAAACTACAAAAAAAATTTGAAAAATCGATAAAATCTTAAAAAAACCTAAATCGAAGATACCCTAAAAGTCTAGTTATCTGTGTGAACTGTGAAATAGTTATGCTTTAGAAGTCAAACTCGCCTATTGATGTAACACATGCTAACGAATGCTTTATATTGATGACCTTACCCTCCAAGAAAATTCGTTTTCTCGTCCACTGGACTCCCTACTTTCCAGTGCTATATAAATCCCAACAAATATTAGTTATGTTAAGAGATTTCAGTGTATAAATGAAGAAAATGGAAAAGGGCAAGTCGAGATCATCTTCTTCTTCAACTCGGCCCCCAAAAATTGAAAGAAAATTTATTGAGAAGGATAGAAGAAATCGGATGAAGATTCTCTACTCTAACCTCCTGTCCCTCATCCCAGATCATGGCTCCAAGGTACCTCTCTTTCTTTCTGTCTCTTCTTTCTCTCTCTCTCTCTCAGACACACACACCTGGTCAGAAAAGAAACAAGTCTTGCATGCAAGAAAACTGCATGTAATATTGAACCACTTCGTCTAAAATGTTATGTTGTGATTGAATTTAAGTTGTTTCGAATGGTTTGACACCAATTCATCAAACATGCAGCAATCGATGCCATTACCTGATCAAATAGACGAAGTTGTGGCATACATCGAGAGCTTAAAGATGAAGATGGAGAAGATGAAGGAGAAGAAGGAGTCCTTGATGCCAAGAAAAAGATCAAATTCTTGTATTACAAGTGAAATTCAAGCCAACGAAAAGTCTCCACCACCACCTTTAGTAGAAGTTCAAGATATGGGACCAAATATGGATGTCATTTTAGTGAGTGGGCTTGATGATTTATCAAAGTTTTACAGCATACTTCACCTTCTTCATCAAGAAGGTATTGAAGTTGCCAATGCCAATTTTTCCATACATGGAAATTCAACCATCCAAATCCTCCATGACAAGGTTTTTATAAATTTCATCGTCCTTTTAGTACTTTGATCTCTCTCTCTCTCTGTCTCTCTCTCTCTCTCTCTCTCTGTCTCTCTCTCTCTCTCTCTCTGTGTGTGTGTGTGTGTGTGTGTGTGTATCTAATTAATTACAATTTTGGCTTCTTTTTTCTTTAGGTTGGGAAATCAAGAATGGGATTTGGAGCTGCAACAATGAAAAGAAAGCTCAAGGATTTGATGTGTGGATCCACATGCAGTGAAGTAGAATCAAATTTAGATTTATGGGATTCTGAAATCCAATCTGATATTTTGGGGTTTGGAATTCAAGAATTCATGTATGCACCATTTATGAGTTTGGATTATTGTCAAGGATAAACCCCACATGATTATGTAACTATAATCTTTAGGCGACATATAATCTATATTTTAGGGAGGGTCATACTCAGTCCCATTAAAGTTGATAGTGACATGTCTTCTTTTACGGGTCATTCATTACTTATGTGAAATGTCTACCCATTAATGATATCGAGAACTCGTACTCAATCAAAGAAAGTGTATGCTAGCCGTGTGTTTTAAGACATATGATAGACTCAATAAGACTAATGTTTCCCTCTTTGTATTCAAATTCTTTCAATATAGAGGATAGAGGCTGTTTCAAGCTCCCCATGGTGTTTGGGTGGAGGCATAAAAAACCACACTCAAACGTTCGTGGTGTTTTAACAATTTTTTTTTTTTTTTTAAAAAAAGACTTATTTGGCAGTGTTGAAGATGTTTGGATAATAAATTGTGGATTTTACGAAATTTGTACATAAAAATTATATTTGACTACTTTAGATTATAATAAGCCAAGGCAAACAAGTGAGAAAAATATTCTTATATCGTTTAGATTAGTTTTATCAAGTTTTTACACAGACTCCAAATTTATTTGCTACGCAGTATAATCGATCTAATTCAGATAGAGGAGTTGGGACCTTGACATGATCTTCTATATAGTGTGCCTTTAATACATGACATTCTTCGGCACATGAATAACTAATAAGAGCCCGTTTGGTTTAGTTTATTTGATTAAAATAGTTTATTGACCAAAAAATTTGCCTTTATAACCGGATATTTTTTTATTTTTTTAGTTAAATAAACTAGTTTATAAACTATATCAATCAAGCTATAAATGTCACATATTTATGAAGGAACAACACTGCAGCAGATTGGCTAGCTAAATATGGATTAGATAGCAAAAAGAATGGAGTGGTTATTATGACTTCTTTAGATATTAAAAGTAAACTATTGGGTTTTTTAGGACTTGATAATTAATGTGCAATTTTCTTAAGTGCGTTTCAATATTTAATTATTCTGTTTTTACCTTCAACTATTTTATAGGCTCTTCTCTAATAAAAATAGTATTTTCATTTCTAAGTTTTTATGTGCTAAACTCAATCGGTCCCTTTTAATTATATTCTAGAGGTAAATTACATGTTGTACAATTAGTTTTTATCGATAATAAGGTAGGACCATCCAAACTCCCTTATTGTAGAGGAGGAGACCTAAGAGCTCCGCCTTGACTTGGATGGTGTTTTAACTAAAAATAAGAAAGAAAATCTAATAATTTGTTGTATAAGAGTTAAAAGCCTTCAATTATGTTAATTTTCAGTTGAACCCTTCAATAAGTTAATTCCATGACAAAAGCCACCATAAATTGTAATTCTTGTAGTCAAAAGTTCTTTTAAAAGTTTGTGTGGAGTTTCCTTAAAGTTTCTGAATATTGTTAAAAATAAATTAAAAAAAGATTTATTAAAAGTGTACAAAACAGTAAACGCTAGTGCAGAATTTGTTGTAATCTAGACAAAAGTTGTTCAAGTTTGAAGAGGAACATATAAAAAAGTCGATACAATATAAAGAAACAACGAAAGGAATTATCACTACCAATTGCATCTAAAAGTTGGAGCAATCTTTTTTGCTTGCTTTATCCATGACAATTAGCACATGTTTGATAGAATTTAAAATAATTTTTTTTTCACACTCATTTTCAATTACAGGAGACTCACCTCTTTTTATTTTGTAATAATCTATTGATCTAATTGAACAAGTTAGAACAAAACTGTCAAGTCAATCCAAAGCTTTCAATCTTTATTCAATTATTTGTTTACAGCTGTATGTACTTCTGAGATCCCATTCACATGTATTTTGTTGTTATTCGTTAATAAATTATGAACATGTTCGTTTTTAATAAAAAATAAATAAATAAATAAATTGTGATTTGTACTTTACGGTTAATACATTAAGAAATTTTACTTTTAACGATTTAATTTTTTATCGTAAAAAATTAATTTTAAATTATTTCGTTGAAAAAAGTGTCAAAAGAAAATCAAAATTTTGGTTGTTAAAATTTATTGTGCTAGAATGGGTAGGAAGAGATCGTTACTCTTTTTTCATGAAATATCTCTCCTACTAGTTGATACACCAGGACACTTGTCCATTTGGGGCGTCCAGTAATTTTCCAAGTGGGGAGCTAAATTATTTCGTTGAAAAAACCCCAAAAGGATCAAAATTTGTCCAGGTAAAATTTATTGTGCTAGCGTGGGTAGGAAGAGATCACACTTGCTACATGCATATGCATCGGGCCCATTAATTTTTACCTAAGATTTATATGTAAAGTTGGATGTCAAGTCAATTGATAACTGTACGATATGGCAAAGAAGTCTTGGTGGGGTCTCTTGTCCAAATACGCACACAAGTAACACGTTTCCACTTTGAAAATTTATTAAAAGACATGATTTAAATAAAATAAAAGTAATTTATTTTTAATAATTTAAACTTTTAGTTAAGATAAAGGAAATTGGTGCAAACGGTTCCTAATGTACAAATGGTCTATAATCTTTTATTTTTGATAGAGTGATCCTTAACCTATCTATTTCTGTTAAAAAGTCTATTAGTTTTGCAAGTTGTTAAATTCTCATTTTATTTGTAATAAATGGGAGACAAATAAAATGGCTCATAACTGCAAACAACAAAAGCTGGTAATAAATTGGGAATTGGGTCCGTTTTGGCAAAATTATACGTGTTCAAAACCCAAACATGAGGAAAACCAGTGTTCCAATAGTGGAGCACGACTAATGACTAATAACGAAGAAGATGAAGAGCAAAACTTGCGAGATATATATGGAACCTGAATGTGGTATGGAGACGGCGGCGATGTTGGTGTCTGATGGATTCTGATGGCGTGAGTGATGTGATGGCGAAGATTGCCGTGGCGATTGAGGCATACGATAGTGACGACGGAAAGCGTTGGTGGTGGTGGTGGTGGTGTGGGCGGTGGAACAAGGCACTGATGGTGGCTAAGCAGGTTACGGGTTTGGGATGGGGATGGTTTTGGGAGTAGTTCTGGGTCGGGTTACGGGTTTAGATTGATGGGTGAGAATACGTGGAAATTAGACTCAGTGCTTGTATATTAAAAATAATTTTAATATTACAAATTTATTGTTAAAAATACTGTCAATTATTTTATATTTTTAATATATTAAGGGCATGTTTGGTGTATTTTTTTGGAAAAAAATGAATTTTTTTGAGTACTTTATTGACTTTTCAAACTTTTTTTTTGGATATTTAACTTTTCAAAATTTAGAGAAAAAAAATAGAATTTTTTTTTTAGAAAAAAGGACTACCGAACATGCAAAATAAAATAGATTTAAAATATTGAAAATAATTTACTCACTTTCCTACATTATGGTACATAATATCCAGATTCAATTCCTAAATTGCAAGTATCTTCTATTTTGAATAGAATCTCCAAAGTGCATATTTCTTCAATTTTGAAATAGTATTCCTAAATTTCTCCTCCATACCGTAACATCTAATGCTAATAATTTAATATATAATTCTACATGAATTTTGAAAATATAACATCTACTTCTAAACATTGAATGTAATAGTCAATACAACATTATGTAACAATTTAAATATATCTACACAAAAACTGAATTTGTAACATTTAATCATTCGTGAATTTCTAACAAATAACATATAATGCTAATAATTGGTTAAGGAAGAGAAACAAAAATCACATTATCTGTTACCATTCATCTTCTTCCATAATCATTAACAATATACACAACAATATGAATTTAAATACTCACAATCACATAACAGAATCAAAACGAAACTTGGATTCGAAGCAAACTTACTTTATGTTATACGCAATTGTCATTGAAAACTAAAGTTCGAAGGTAAGATAATTTTTTTTCAATAAAATTCATTAATCTCCGTGCGATCTTTTTTTTTTTTTTTTGATCAATTTATTTTTCCCAAACGTATAAATTATCATTATCTTAGGATGATTGAGAAAGTAATCCTATGATCAAAGATCCTACAATCTTGTATTATAATGATTGTCGTTTATTTAGCTTTCAATTATGGTATTGAATGTTATTTAAAAATAACAATAATAATTATAAAAAAAAAAATTAAGTGCCATTATTTTTATAATAAAAGTTACATATATATTTTTCTGTAATTGTTTTCAATTAATAACTTATTTGAATAAAATCCCTGAGAATAATAGGTCATGTAACTAGTTACAATTGATAAATAAAATATTTTGAATCGTCTTGAGATTTTGAAAAAATACCTATCATCCTACAAATATATTTGACAAGTACTTATTTTTGCTATCTTTTCATTAACTACGATTTTAATGGAATAAATAATAGAAATTCCTTAAATTGAGCGATCAATATTAAAATAACCATATTTATAGTGTCTTATCTCTCATTTCAATTGACTTTATAATCTTTTCAATTTATTGGACTCGATCAAACTCTACTCTCTTCACCCTATTACCTCCGCTAGATTCTTAGTTGTTCATTTTAATCTTATAAGTTTTTTCCTATAATTATATAAAGAGATAAATCTGATTAATTTTAAAGCCAAATTTTCGAGTTATGTACTAAATTTGTCCATTTTTGTGTTATAATATTTTGAGTGTTTTCTAATTTCTAATACTATTTTTCATTTTCTCAAGTTTTCGTGAATACAATTAATTTCAATGGTAGAAACTAAGATTCAAAATTAGGATTAGACATTGTTTCTCCACCCTAAAGCTCGCGGCACATGTATGACCAGAAATAAATCACTAAACACTAGAAGAAGAAACTAAAAATATCTGTCTTCATATTAACATTGTTAAGACATTCGCATGGACTGCATGTTGTGCCGTGTTAATGTTACCGAATATTACTACACTGGGACGAACAATCTGTTATATTCAATTCAGTAGCAAAAATGCAGCATTAGACTTTGAATTGAAATTTTTGGATATGTCAAGTGAATTTTAGTATGTTTTGTTTAATAAAATAAATTTATATTGATTGTGATTTTGTTGAACAAGATTTGGATTTTGATGATATTTGATAACAATAAAATGAAGATAATTTGGTTGGTAACATTGCTAACGTCAATGTTTCATTAAACACCCAATATTATCCAATTAATTCAATTTGTTAATGGTATATTTTAAATTATTTTGAAACTCCAGTAAATTTTAATTTATAATTGATGGGTTTTGGGTGTGGTTTGGGCCGAGTGTGTTTGGGGTTTGGATTGGAATTGGAGTGTAGTGAGTTTTGGTTGCGGATCGGGTTTCAAGATATTGGGTTTGGTTTGTTGGTGAGTCTCTTTTCTCTTTCTCTCTCACACACACATCTCTAAACAATAAACAAATTAACTTTACAAAGCTTGCATGCAATGCCAGGACAGCTGCATGTAAAACACACACCGAAACATACATAAAAATCCAGATTATCGTGCTTAATTAATTGGTGCTTTGTTTGAAACGGTCTAATAATTTCTTAGAGAAAGGGAGAATTTTACTTATCCATTTTTATTTTAGGCCATGTCTGTAATTGAAAAAATGCAGCTCAAATTATTTGACCAACAATTTTAAGTATTAAATATTTTAAAAATTCTCAACTTTGAATTAAATAAAGGCTGCCATTCTGACAATTTTCATGTAATTGTTGACTAGGAATGCAATCACATTGACAAAAATGCCCAAATTTATGAAGAAAACAGATGAAAGTGTGGGAAGAAACTTGCAGGGACAGGAATGTAGATTGAGATAGACCGTGACTAATGTTGTCAAATACTGTTTCGTAGTCAACTTTTAAGAAATGGTGGGACCCTTTGATTTAAATATGAAGTGCATAGTCAAATTCCTTTTATCAAAATTTATATTCAAGTGATTCCAGACAAGTTCCTATTTTCAACGTACTTGTTCAAGTGCAACTCAATTTTTTAACAAACATTTGACATGTGCACAGTTTTCATAAATAAATTGCTACATAGGATACAAATTTATTTTCAACATGCAAGATGGATTGTAAAGCAAATCGTAAGGTTTAAAAAAGCAAAAGAGAACTAAAATTTTAAAGATGAAGGTGGAGAAGATGAAGGAGAAAAGGAATCATTGATGCCAAGGAAAATATCACATTCTTGACTTACAAGTGAAATTCAAGCCAACAAAAAGCCTTCAACACCTTTAGTGGAAGTTCAAGATATGGCACCAGATATGGATGCCATTTTATTTAGTGGGCTTGATGATTTATCAAAGTTTTACAGCATATTTCACTTGCTTCATCAAGATAGGCGATATGTCTCTCGAATATGTCATTGATGTTAGCTTTCAGCACTATGACTAGAGAAAGTAAGAGTGGGTCAATTTTGTAGACTGTATCTCCTTAGATAACATGTGAATGAGAGGGAGCTTAATTATGAACAAAATTAACCCGTTCGAGTATAGATATTCTTGAATGAAACATGCCCATATATGAATCGTTCTTTGAACATAATTACGTACATGTTTAACTCTATTCTAATGTATTTATGTTGGAGAACACGAAAATTTTAACAAACTTACTAAAACTGTTATGTGGTCCTATTAGTAAGATATGATAGTGCATTTATGTCCCCTCACGTGTTGATGGGGTTCTTTTTTTTTTTTTTTCTTCTTTTCTCATCAAATTCTAACACAAGCTCAATTTCATTAAAATGGATGGCTTCGAAATTTGAACATAGTTTTGTTACTTGACTTTGATACCATGTCGAACTATTTAATCTAAAAACCTAACCTGTTATAAAGGACTATATGTATATAATTTAAATCTTTTTTTTAAATACGCACCTTTACATATAGACAAGATTTATATTTTCCACAAAAGCTGATGCATGCATAATTTTATTAAATAGGTGGCGGTGAAACTTGAGCCCGCTCTGATATCACGCTGCTACTTGATCTAAAAGTTTAATTAGATTAAATGGTTCAATATTTTTTTTCTCAAAAACCTCATGACATATGTATAATTTCGTTAAATAGATAGCGACTAAACTTGAACTCAAAATATTTCGTACTCTAATACCATGTTGAACTGCTTATTAACCGATTTTACTTTATTGATAACAAAATAATCACTTCACGGATTGAGTAAATACCAATCAATACAAAATTAGAAACATGCACGGTTAAACATATAGAATTATAGTGCTCACTTTTGAAATACTAGGGTGATTACACCTAAAACGATGGTTAGTGGTGAGTGGAGGAGTCTATCGCGATCTATCAAATATAAGCGTATAATATAATTAGAGGGTGTAAAATTCAATATAAAAGAAATATTTTGAGGATAAACATCTCTATATCATTTTACCTTCCATTTAATGGTAATTTAGAAAACCCCCATTTTTCCATGAAACTAGACACCTATGCATTGGGCCCATGTTTTCACTTAACAACTATGTAATGTTTGACATCAAGTCAATGAACTAGTTGTATGATATGTCAAAGGAATCTTTGTGGTATCTTTGCCGAAATGCGTAGCTCATTTTCACAAATTGTAGGGTTTGTATACAGAGGCGGATACAAGAGATTCCCATTTGGCTCAATTTTAATTTTTAATTTTTTTTGAAAAATTAGTTCATCTAAAAAAATTAATAGCGCCTACCTGGATCTCGTCCTGATTGTATGCCGCATGCAAAATTGTATTTTTTTGACTTTGAAAAAAAAAAAAAGAAGAAGAGGAGAAAAAGTAGTCCATCAGTACACATGCATGGCGCATGAAATTTATACAAATTTTATTGGCACGTTGGAGTCTAGGAGCATGTTCGGTAGGTATATTCGTCTCTAAAACCTATTTTTGAGCACGATTTTTTTGACTTTTCAAAAGAATTTGAGATGAAATGATGAAATTGCCCTTTTAACTTTGAAATGACATATAATTGATTGAGGACAATTTTGTCAAATTGTAATATAAGTCAAAATGTGTGTAAGAGGAATTCAGTCATGGCCCACCAAATTTAATACAAAAAGATTTTGGAGATGAAAAAAAAGACAACCGAACAAGTTGTAAAATTGAAAGTCACAATCAATTATTCAAATGCACGTGAATCGTAGATATCTACGATAGAATTAGTCAGTACTTCTGTCGTCGTTGATTTTTAAACATGGATTTAATATCCACCACTAATTAGTGAAGAAAATGAGTAACCAATTTCGGCGATGAATGCAATGTATTTATAATGTCATAATCTGTCATCAATTTTTTTTTTTAATAATATTTTCTACTATAAATAAGTAAAGAGAGTTCAAATTGATATAGTCTGTGCTTGGAAGGTAATGAATCCATTCATAAATCCGAATTTAATTTTTGTAATGTCTAATGACAACACATTATTTGGTTGTGTATATACGAGTTAATTTCAGCAACGGTCACTGAAATGAAATTTTAAAATAGTTATTACTGCAGTAGGTACTCAAGTTTATAACAGTTATACTAATGGTCACTCAATTGAAAACTTTAACCAAAAATCATATGTATCACTGTTAAATTATACTCCCTCCGTCCCACAAAGATAGACTCGTTTTCCTTATTTATCTGTCTCAAATTATAGGCCACTTACTTTATAAATGGTGTATTAAATTTTCATTTTCCTAATATACCCTTATTTAATTTACATTGTTATCAACCCAAAACAAGCATTTAAATTTATTAGATTCATGAATGACTAATATTAAATGGGGGTATAATAGGAAATTTGTGTGAAAAATTTATAATTTCAATTACATTGAATGGGATTTCTTAATCTGTGTGAAAAAAGAAATGAATCTATCTTTGTGGGACGGAGGGAGTAACATAGACACAAATATCATTAACTAGTGCAGAGTGTTAGACAAAAATGCTCCACCAAAAAATTCACCAAAAATAATGCAAAATTTCACCAATTAACTGCTTAGTAGAATTGAACAAATATGTGTGATACTTATATATTTAATTACAATTGATACGACTTTGTCTAACGTGGCGTAGTAGTTAACGTCATTTATGTCTATGTTGAAATTTAATAGTGCCAGGATTTTAGGTTATTATTTCCAGCCAAGTGACTATTAGTGTAACTATTAAAAACTTGAGTAATACTCAATAAGAAAATTACTTCAATGACTATTATGAAATTTTAAACAAATTTTAGTGATTGTTGATGAAATTAACCCCACACACAAATCTTGTTGAGGTTTTTTTTTTTTTTTTCTACACTCACAAACCAAGCATTAAATGGCACGCTGGAAGGGTTTTCTTTGTTGACCCTATGATGTTCAAGTAAGAAGAAATTATAGAAAGAAAATTAGAAATAAGTGTAGTAACTTGCGATGTGAGAGCGCTTGCAATGCAACTGTGAATTGCTAAAAAATATTTATCACATAAGTAAGATACACAATATTTAAAAAGTTCATCTCCAATGCAAATATCAAGTTGATGTGGCATAGAAAAAAATTAAAATAGACATTATCTAGAACTCTGTCTAGATTTAGAAGTTCTTATGGACATGCTGATTTAACAAAATTTATCTATCCTATGCAATTTTGATAGTGCCTTCGTGAACACATCAGCAATTTGTTGAGTAAACATTGATTTTAATAAGCAGTGTTCTAAAATGTGTAAATTAAAGTGAGACTAAGAGTGGAGGCCAAATTTCAAGTTTTTCGAGTCTAAGCGAGGCATGAAGCCCTAGCCTCACGCCTAGACGAGCTTTTTAAAACACTGATAATGAGTGTGCATGTTGCAACTTCACACACAAAGAGATAATCTATCTCGATGTGCTTGGATCGGACGTGAAAGACCAGATTGATGGTCATATGGAGGGCACTTTAATCACAAAATAATTGTGGAGGCTGATTTAGCTTGATTCCTATGTCTCAAAGTAAAAATGTTATCCAAACTAGTTCTACACTGTTTGATGCCATTGATCTATATTGAGCTTCGGTGCTAGATCTTGACACGATTGGCTGGTTTTTTTATCACCATGAAACACAATTTGCTCCCAAGCGCCTATTGTACTTGTTGAGATTGAAAACAATTACAAAGTATTACAATCTCGATTCAACATGAAAAATACAAGAAAAATACGCCTTTGTTGCTCCTTCGTTTTTGGTTAAACTTGTGGGCTCGATTCTTGCCACAAGGAACATTGCATTGCAACCAAGGGAACGACAATCGGATGTTCACCAACCAAACCCACCGGAGATGACTAAGAATTTTAAACACTCGGTCAATCTCACTTTTGAGAGCGAGAATGAAAGAGCGGCTCCTCACTTTTCTCTCTATGTGTTCGACCTAGATGAAAGACAATGATGGTACTTATATAAAAACCCAAAATGATCTCAACCATCCATTACATCTAACGACCCACACAAGACACACCATATTACCTAATAGATTGGGCTAAGTGGATTTAGTGACCCACATTCTCACAAACTTCACCTTGGTTCACAAATCCACTACCAAGTTCCCTGGCTACAAGTGCTATCCCTTTTGTGGTCTTATTTCATCATCATCGCCCACTCCACCTTGCAGACTGCTTCACCAATCCTTCACTGCAGCAAGTACTTGTCACATAAGTTAACCCGTATCAATATTCAACATTGATATGCACTTATTAAACTTACCAACAGCAAGTACTTTGGTTCCAACATCTGCAGGGTTATCATCGATTGTAATTTTAAGCGGTTTAAATTCATCGTAAGCTAACTTCTCCATAATGAAATGGTATTTTACCTCAATATGCTTAGATCTTTCATGACACAGGATTTTTACATAGCATTAAAGCACTTTGACTATCAAGTAAAGATCATGGCATTTTCATTCAAGAAATTCAATTCACATAAAAGGCCTTTCACCACATGCATTCTTTAAAGGCTTCGATTAATGCGCACATATTCAACCGGTCTTTGGAGAGTGTAACTAAATGTTGCAACTGTGATTTCAAGTGATACAATTATCACCTAACGTGAAGAAGTAAGAAGTGGTAGATTTCCTCCGATCTTTATCCCCGCAAAGTCGAATCTACATAACCCTTAAGCTCAAGCTTATCACTCTTCCTTCGAACACTAACCCCTTTAACCGCTGTCGACTAGGTATCTCAACAGCCATTTAAGAGCAATCCAATGATGTTTACCTAGGTTAGACATAAACCTACTCAAGAGACTAATCGCATAAGCTAGGTCGGGTCTAGTGGTAATCATCGAATACATTACGTAACTAATGGCATTAGCATAGGGGACACTACTCATTTCTGTTTTCTTCTTCGTTTTAGGGCATTGAGTAGATGATAAAATCATTTGTGCAAACTAATGGTATATTGATGAGACTTAGCAAATTTCATACCAAATTTGGTTATTACCTTTTCTAAATAAGACTCTTGATTAATAGTCAACCTATTTTCAGATCCTATTCCTTTTAATAACCATACCAAGAATTTTTCTTGCACATCCTAAGTCTTTCATGTCAAATTCAGATTTCAAAAGATTTTTCATTTTATGATATCGACTTTTACTACTACTAGCAAGCAACATGTCATCAACATATAACAACAAATAAACCTCACAACCTATCTTAGTGTTATTATAATATAAGCATGCATCAAATTCACTCCTTTTGAAACCAATTTTAAGCACATAAGCATCAAAACGTTTATACCATTGCCTAGGACTCGCTTAAGACCATATAAGGACTTGTTAAGCAAGCACACAAGCTCAACTTCCCTTTCACCTCAAAGCCTTGAGGTTGAGATATATAAATGACTTCATCTAACTCTCCATGAAGAAAAGCAGTCTTAACATCTAGTTGCTCTAATTCTCAATTGAATTGGATAACTAAGGCTAATACTAACCTGATAGTCTTATACTTAATCACCGGAGAAAAAACTTCATTATAATCAATCCCCTCTCTCTGAGTAAATCCCTTAGCTACCAACCTAGCTTTATATCTTAAAGAGTCATTTGGTTCTACTCCTTCCTTCAACTTGTAGATCCATTTACAATGGACTATCTTTTGATTCTTTGGTCTCTCAACCAACTTCCAAGTATCATTCTTGCCTAAGGAATGAATCTCTCTCTCATAGCCTTTTTTAATTTTCGAATTTTTACGATTAACCGCTTCTTCATAAGAAACAGTTCAATCGACTCTAAGGCTTCACACGAAACTAGGACAAACTCCATCAAATTTGAAGAAGTGTACTTCAAATTTGGTCTTACTATCTTCTCTCCCTATCTCTCACTAATTGATAATCTCTCAAATTAGTATCTTCAAGTTGCTCTTGGTCGGGGATCACAGTTTCAGGAGTTTCTAATTCAAGTTGTTCTAAGGCTTCTTCTTGTTCGGTCTCAACTTGAGGATCAATTTGTTCAGTTTTCTAACCTCTAGATTAACATCTAATCTCTTCACCTCAGTCTGAATCTTCTTCCCAATAGAAGATTCTCCTTCTCCACTTTGTTTAACCTGATTGTCTGGAGTTTTTAGGCAAGGCATATCAAGCTCATTAAACTTCACATCTCTACTATTAATTATCTTAATACCCTTAACACCTAAAACCCACAATCTATACCCCTTGACACCCTCTGAGTATCCTAACATGACACACTTAGTAGCTCTAGGTCTAACTTACCCTCAACCCGATGTGCATAAGCAAGACACCCAAACACTCTAATGTGTGACAACCGGAGATTTTCGCACCACAACTCCCTGGGGCATTTTGAAGTTAATGTAACTAGAAGGTGACCTATTTATCAAATAAGTTTGCGAAGACATAAGGCTTCACCCAAAAACCTTGGGCGCCACCGAACTAATCAACATACATCTGACTTTATTCATTAAAGTCCGATTCATCCTCTCAGCCACCCCATTTTGTTGGGGGGTATTTCTCACAGTCCTATGCCTCGTGATACCTCTCTCTTTGCAAAACTCATCAAATTCAAAGTTGCAAAACTCTAAACCATTGTCTATCCTAAGAGTTTTTACACATTTTCCCACTTGATTTTTGACTAAGGTATGCCAGGACTTAAACTTGCTAAAAGTTTCAGATTTTGACTTAAGTGGGAAAACCCAAACTTTTCTAGAGTAGTCATCAACAATGGATAGGAAAAACCTGTTCCCACCATGAGTAGGGTGTTTTTCTGGACCCCACAAATCTGCATGAATGTAATCTAATGGTCTCTTAGTGCTGTGTTGACCTATCTCAAAGTTGACTCTGTGTGACTTTCCTAGAACACACGTCTCACAAAAGCTTAAAGGTGCATGGTGTCTTTACCTAGTAAATTCGGTCACTAAGATATTTTAACCCCTTATTCCCAATGTGTCCCATCCTCCCATGCCATAGATCCGATCTATCATCATTGATTGAAACCAATCACGAATCTTTGGCATGTAAAGCTTCTCCTTGAAGGTAATACAACCTATTCCTCTTGGGAACTTTCATAACTACTAGAGAACCTTTAAGAATCTTTAAAGTACCAAAATCAGATTTGAACATACAGTCATCATCTTCAAGAACACCTAAGGAAACTAGATTTCTCTTAAGGTTTGGGACATACCTAACACCAAGAAGTGGTCGGACAATGCCATCATGCATCCTAATAGCAATGTCACCTATTCCTTCAACTGTTTGAGAATTGTTGTCCCCATGTATACTTTCCTAGGTTCAATTTCTCTATAGTTATAAAACCAAGACCTCACAGACACAAATGAAAGGTGGCTTTTGAGTCTAATATCCACTCATGGTCAATCTCACCATCAGACACGGTCATAACATGTAAACCATCTAAGGCATCTCCAACAGCAGCAATATTTTAATCTTCATTCTGCTGTTGCTTCGATTTTCTCTTAAGCTCATAGTAATCTTTCTTGAAATGTCCTAACTTCCCACAATGGTAACATTTCTTATTGCCTTTATCCCTAGACTTAGACCTACCCTTAGATTTTCCTCTGCTTCCCTTCTTACCCTGGTAGTTGTTCTCTCCTCTCATTTCATTTCTCCCTCTAATAAACAAACTCTCCTCCCTAGCGCTTCCCTTAGACTCCTTTTTGACTTCTAAGTCCTTTGATCTCAAAGCATCTATCACAATAGCTTGAGTCAAAACATCTCTAGCATACTTAATTGCATTCCTACCTTCTCTATAAGAATCAGGAAGAGAATTCAAAAGTATAACAGCTAGATCCTCATCGTTAAATTTCTTATCATTGTGGGCCAAACTTTTGACAATTTTGCTAAAATCTCTCAGATTGGATTCAAGATCCTTCCCTGAGTCTATTTTAAAACTGAAAAGTTTTTCTAGCAAATAAATCTTATTTGGCAAAGTTTTTGTCAAAAATAACTTGTCAAGAGCTTCCCATAATTCTCTAGCAGTCTTAGCATCATCAACTTGTCTAACAATATTATCAGATAAGTGTAATATTATAGAACTCTATGCAATTTCATTCATCTCCTCAATTTGATCAGGTTTAGCTTTTAATGCATCAGAAAAATTTTCTGGATCATCAAGGGCTTTAGAAATCTTTTGTTGAACCAGAATAGCTCTCATTTTTGTTTCCAAATTGAATAATCACCATTTCCATCGAATTGTGATAATTCAACCCTAGAACCCATGGATGGAAAATCATCCATGAATGAGAATTTTTGAAAAAGTTTTATAAAAAACTTACTCACACAGATGCAAACACAGAACACAACCCTTTTTCCAAATTACTAACTAAGATGACATGCAAACACAGATTATCAACACACAAGACAATAAAACAACAAATTATACTAAGGAGTTATAGGCTCTAGCCACCTAGTTTGTTTTAACCTCAATTAAAATTAACAAAGTATAAAATTAAAAGAGGGGGTTCAAGAAATTCAAACTCAGCGGACAAATCTGTTGTCCGTATTTATAGGAGAGACGAAATGAATTTCTTTGAGTTCCAAGGCACTGCTAGAACAACCAATAAGCTGCACTGTTGCTCCACCAACAAAGTAATACCACCAGAAGGTCAGAAATAGCTAGTAAACAATCGCTCCGAAACTTCCACCGAAAACGCCGCCGCGCGCCGCACGCGCCGCTACCGGTTATTGTACTCACTTTGCCGGAGTCCACGCGCAACCACTGGACCACCAAGTTGTGCGTCTCAACCAGGGGAGTCGTCTGCCGCAAACCACGCTCGAAAAGGATCCCGCACGCACAGGAAGAAGAAGGCGCGATCGGATTTTTTCGCGCCTCCGCGCGCCATCGTCGGAGTTTCCACGCACCGCACGCACCGGTGGGCTTAGTTTGCCTCGTCGTCGTGAACCCAGATATGGTCTCGTAACTCGGACGATGAGTGGTTTGGCCGAAATCTTGATTTGAAGTCTCGGGTAATTTTGAATCTTTGAATCCGGTTCCACTTTTCGACCCACCAACTTTTCTTGATTTTTCACACCCCAGATCAATGTTCTAGGCTCGATACCATTTGTTGAGATTGAAAACAATTACAAAGTATTACAATCTCGATTCAACATGAAAAAATACAAGAAAAATACGCCTTTGTTGCTCCTTCGTTTCTTGGTTAAACTTGTGGGCTCGATTCTCGCCACAAGGAACATTGCAATGCAACCAAGGGAACGGCAATCGGATGTTCACCAACCAAACCCACGGAGATGACTAAGAATTTTAAACACTCGGTCAATCTCACTTTTGAGAATGTAATGAAAGACGGCTCCTCACTTTTCTCTCTATGTTCGACCTAGATGAAAGACAATGATGGTACTTATATAAAACTCTAAAATGATCTCAACCATCCATTACATCTAACGGTCCACACAAGACACACCATATTACCTAATAGAATTGGGCCAAGTGGATTTAGTAACCCACATTCTCACAGTACTCCTTTTCGTGTCTGGACTGCCGATCCAGTCAGTATCACAAAACCTACATTGGACCTTGAAATAGATATTTAATTCCATAGTCCATTGTTCACTTGAGATAACATCGGGTTATTTTGACTGCACGCAAGTGTCTTTCGTTCGGAGTTCGTAAATATTGACAAACTCTGTTCATTGCTTGCACGATATCTGGTCAAGTGTATTTCAAATATTTTAATGCTCCTACTAAACTTTTGTATTTCTTGGCATCGATCTTCTTAGAATCTTGAGAATTGACTTCCGGTTTTAGGGCTATTGGTGTATTGATATGTGTTGCATCCTAGCATTTTTGTTCGACTTAGCACATCTTTGATATATTTACTTTGAGATAGAGTAATGCCGCCTTGAAAGAATCTCACCTCTATGCTAAGATAAGAAAATTCCTAAGTCTTTCAAAGAAAACTCGGAGCTTAACTTGTTGATAAGTTCGACATATCATGTTTAATCATTTTCTGCAAGAACAATATCATCAACATACACTAGCATTAGAATGAGTGTATTATTTTTTCTATGTATAAATAAAGATTAGTCATCTTTACTGCAAGTGAAGCCGATATGGAAAAGAAATTGAGATTAACGACCAAACCATGATGGCTCTTGGCGGATTCAGGGTTGAAGTTCGATTAAATCGGACGGGTTGAAGTTCAAATAAAGCGTTCAAACGTTGACCGTTGACCCGTCAACGTTCAAATATTTCAAATATTGACCGTTGACCCGTCAACGCTCAAATATTGACCGTTCAACGACCGTTGATACCAACTGGCCCATACTGTGAAAAATAATGTGAAAATATTTTTAATAAATACGTAATTTATCAAGCAACAAGAAAATTATATAATAGTGAGAGTGAGAGTGAGAGTGAGAGTGCTGGCTTGTGAGTCTTGTTGGAAATTGGTTTAAAGAATTCGAGAAATTGACTAAGTAACTTCGTGTCAACTTGACCAAAATATACAGATTCGATCCAATCCATTTAGGCAAAATAGTTTGCCGCTTCGGGGGAGAATCCAAATTTCTCTGCATGTATTGAAGGGTATATTTGGCATCTCAAAACCAATATCGAATGAATATGAGAAATTATAGAAAATGACAAAATTGGGTCAATTTTTGACCATGCGATCGCATGAGTATTTTACACTGCGATCGCAACTTGTCTAAATTTTAATCAGAATGTTTTTTGGTCCTACCATGCGATCGCAGGAGACAAAGTCATGCGATCGCATGGTTAACAGATGAGGAAGAATTAATGGAAAGTATAGCAAGAAAAGAGAAAAAGAGAATAGAGTCAGAGAGATTTTTTCACTCAAAAGTACCTCAAAACAGAATGCACGCAACCACACCCTCCCTAGAATTGAAATATGTTGTTTGGTTCAGCAAGCAAAAACCTTCATGGTTCATGCCATTTTAAACACCAAAACATTCTTAATCAAGAATCATTAACTTTTAACATTTGTAAATTCTTCTATTAATACAAACATAATATAAAATTATTCACCACTCAAATTGCAGGCTAACAGATTCCAAAAAAAAAAAAAAAAGAAAAAAGAATTGCAGGCTTACAAACTTGGGCCGGGTTGCAGTCCAAAACATTTTACGCATTATTTTTTTGCGAAATTTCAGTACGGGCGAACGCGGAGTCTCGCCATATGACCCATCGCCCCTGGCTCTTGGTGCTTGTTTGAGCTCGTGGAGTGTTCTATTTCATTTTCCCACATAATCTGAAAGTTTAGTAGTTTCAAACTTGGTTGGCTTCTCAATGTATATGGTTTCTTTGCAGTTTTAAGAATGCATAAACTTTACAAAATATAAATGGGTGATGAGTGTTGACACTCGTAAGCATGGTGTTGACACCCTACCTAGGATGTCCAATCTTTTTTTTCTAAATGAAATTCAGTATTTTTCGTTTCCATCTAAATGTCTCGGAATCTAAAAGATAATGTACTTGAGCATTTGATGCAACTCGTAGAACATCGTGCTCTGATAAGTGCGTTTTATGTACTTATTTTGGCCTTTGAATTAATTATTTATGTCTTCATATTGTTGCTTTTCTACTTACTCTAGTTTATTATCGTTCTATTTCGGTTTTGGGCGTTTGTGAAGAATTAGAGAATATTGGGCGAAAAGAGCAATAACTAGAAGATATCTCTGAAATACGGGACTCAAGTGCACTCACTTGAAAACTTGAAGGACCAAATTAGACATTATGTAAACTTGAAAGACCAAATGGGATGTTATGAAAAGATGGAGGACTGAAATTATCAAGACCTAAAGTTGAAAGACTAAATTGGTTGCAAGTGGAAACTGAAAGGACCGGATTGCAATATAACAGAAATAATAAGCTGGGCACTCGCCCAGATTAGTGATGGGCGAGCGCCCAACACTTGAAGCTGAGAAGCGTAACCTAAGCAATGAGCACAGGCGATCGCTCGGGAATAGCTCGGGCGATCGCCAGTCATTTTTACTGCGTTTTAATTATTTTATTTTCTTTCCTTTTTTGAGTCCCAATTCAACTAGGAAATGTTTTGGACGAATTTTTAGGTCTTCTTGGGATATTTTGTGGCACAATGAAGGTAGTATAAATATGAGATATATTCTCATAACAGAAGGAAGGATTTTTGAGAGCCGAATCAAGAGAAGACGGAAGAAAACAAGAGAAGACAACTGACTGACGATCAATAGTTTTTGAAGATTTCTTCTCCTTCAATCCATGCCGGGTTCTATCAATTCTTGTATTTTTAATTTAATTATGTTCTTCTAATTTTCTTTAGCCAAGGTAGACGATGAAACCTTGTTTTAATTAATTGATTATTTCGTTATTCGTTTAATTCCTTTTTTTAGAGCTTTAACGTTCATGGCTTGTTCTTGATTATATTAATTAAATATAATTTCTTTCATCTCAAATATCATGTATTTTTGATAGTTAGATATTGATTTAATTAATCCATGCTTGATGCGTAAATAGGTTATATTAATTTCTTTTGATTTTTCATTATCTTTTATTCGTATTGGGATACATAGAATATTTAGGTAATCTTTGATTCTTTGTCTTCTTTCAATGGAATTTGATATGAAAAATGCTTAAGTAATTTATGTTAGAAGCAAAAGGAGAGCCTAAATTAGATTTTCTTTTTCTGGACTTAATTGATAAATCTTTAGGGACGATAATAGATTGATTTCGTGTTGTCGTGTGTTTTTGGAAATTAATCAATAATTGAATAATTGTTAAGTTAAACAATGGTGGATTCTGAAACCTTTGTGTTTTACACAACTTGATTCTTCAATTTAATTGTTTTAGCATAATTAGTTATTCTTTAAATTCAATAACTTTAACATAAACCTTTTCGACTCATTTCATTGGCTTTGTAATAATAGTTAATTATGATTAAATTAAATTTTTCTTCATAGTGATCTCATGGGATCGACATCGTTTCTTACTTATCTATATTTCAATAGATTCGTACACTTGCGAGTTAATTAAAATTTGACATCATGCTCTTCAAATCAAACAACTCATAAACTAGATATCACCTACCGAAAATTTTCAATCAAAGAAAAACGAGATATTTGAAGTGATTGATTTCGACTCTCCACCTTTCTTTGAAGATGCTAACGATCCAATGTATTAAGAAATTCAAGGTATGATCATCATTTGCCTCACACGTGGTAGGGACCAATGAATTAATAATTCAAGGTATTATCAAGATCTGCCACCCTACTATTCCTAGTTTCGCATCTTTGGATACTTATGTCAAGAGGCCCCCCAGTGGAACGGGACTGTGAATCAATACAAACTAGCACCGTATATCGAGGTCAGACTTATTTGGCAATTTATTTGTTAGTAGAATTGTTTGAATTATTGTAGTGACTAGGACAAACCTACAAACATTAGCCATAGCATTTATTTATTTATTTTTACCATATTGATATTTAATCTCATATGGTACACCGTAGTGGGATTGGGGACCTGAAGATAAAAGACAAATAAACTGAGATATTGTGGAAATGATAGAATAACAAGCACATAATTATGCATGTTGTTGCTCATAATAGTTTTTTATTGTAGGTGTGACAATGCATATACTGCAACTTGGTGCCTACTCTTAGATGATAGATGATCGTGTATTGGGTATTTGACCGTAGTTCAGTAGGTCTATCAAAGAAAAATCGAAAAAAAAGTTATTAACTGATTCTAAATGATTTATTTAACTTTTATAAATATTAAAATATAATTTATAATGTTAATTCTCAACTGTCTTTTACACTTTATTTTGAGTAAACATTATATATTATGTTTTATAAACTATATTGCTTTTATCGATTAAGGTTAAATTAAATACTAAAGAATAACATTAAAAATATCTATTATTTTAAGTATATTCATAATAAAGTAAGATGAAGATTTCAAAATCAAACGCCTCCTAAAAAATCTTTACATGTATAGTGGAATATTAGGGTGATTTAAGATAAAAAAAAAAATGTGTAATTAAAGTCCTAAACTCAAAATACACTTAAAAAGTTTGTTAGTCACATTAACTGCTCCCTACAAATTTTATGTGTATAATATAATTATCAGGTATAAAATTCAATATAAAAAAAAATATTTAGATAATTAGATATTAGATAAAGAGAGAAAGTATGTTGTTCGAATTGGATATGTCTTCTGTTCGACTGTCACATGTCGACAGTCGAGTACATACACAGGACATGCCAAACAAAGGAGGGGAGGAGAGAGGAGGGGGACGTGTATGTACCCGACTGTCAACACGTAATACTCGATCACAAGATATATTTTCTAATTAGATAAATATCTCTCCATCAGTGTACCTTTCGTTTAACATTAATTTGTACATATTTGTTTGGGACCATGATTCTTTCCTAAACAATGTATTGATCGACTTCAAGTCAATGGCCGGGACCATATATGACGTGTTTCATTCCTAATATACCTATTTTGGTCTTCGCCGCAATATGCAATAAAATTGAAAGCCGTAATATGCAATAAAAATTGAAAATAAACAAGTAATTTGATTGAAACAAATTGAAAATTCTATTTTGGAGCAATAAAATTGAAAATGAGTAATTTGATTGAAACAAATTAAAATTCGAGCGAAAGTTGAGTGATCATCCTATTTTTTAATTCCTTGTTGAATATCAGCATGCAAAATTGTATATATTTGACTTTTGTAACATTGATTAAAATTTTGTCTCGTTCAATTATTATTTTTAAATGTCAAGTCACAATTAAACGTGAATCACTTGTTGACTTACTAATATTATTGGAGGAGCTATCTAAAGAATCCGTTATTGAAAGGTATCGATGAGAGACTTTTTCAATAATAAAATTCGACAAATTGGTGTTGTCCCTATTTATTTTTGAAATAAATTTTATATTCACTGCTAAATAATGTAGAAAAGTAATAGATTTTGACGACCATTTAAGTCAAGAATTTCTACGGTCGTAATCAGTCGCTAGTTTTTTTATTTTATTTTCTCCAAAAAGTAGAAAGAGTTCAAATAAATAATTTCAGTAAATTAAATAGTTATGAATCGAGTTATAAATCCAATTACACACAATGCCACTTTTATTTTTTTATTTTTGAATAATAAAAAAATCTATTTCTCTAGCAGTGGAATTCGTCACTTGGTAATATGTTACCATTTACTTCTTTTCTGGTACTATGATAAAACATTATTCTCAAATGTAAACCTAATTAAGTCCCCACCATTCATTATTTATTAATTGGAATGTGTGAAATTCTATTGATCTCACTATGGTATTTCATCGTTGAAAATTTGTATGTGTGTATTTGAATATTATGATGGTTTAAGACATATATTATCCACAACTCAGAATACACATAAAATATATTCAACATAGTTATTTTAAAATGAAAAAAAAAATAGTAATATCTATTAAATTTCAAAATTTATAAAATTAGAAAATAAATTTGATATGTCAATGACCACGAAAGTATTTTTAATGTGAATGACGTATGATAATGGTAGAATATCAATAAATTAATGACAAAAAAAAAATTAATTTTATTCATGGGTTAAAATTCACATTTTAATGATCGATAATTTGAGTTGCTAAAAATAGAATCTAAAAAGTTATTATTTTATTATTTTTCATAATCTGCGATACTACATATTCTTTTATAAACAATTTTTTTAAGTTTATCAAACACTTAAAATAGTTGTAATTGTTTGACATCAGAAGTTGAGACTCTAAAAATAATCTTAAAATAACTAATTATGAATAAATATGTACCATCTGACAACAGATTTTGAGAAGCGGCAAAATAATAGCTTAACCAATTATCCATCACTACAATATTAATTTTAGCCCTCTTGAATAAAATTTGTTTCTTTCATCATATGTTTGTTGGTATTCATTTATTGGTACTCTGATTTTTTAAAATTTAATAGTTATTAATTTTTTTCGATGAGTATATTGCCTTAAATATATATACTTAATAATATTACATATTATTATAAAAGTGAAAATAAAATTTTACAATACTACTAATGATAATAACAATACATAACAACATTAATATAATTAATGTTCATTTTAGTAATATACGGAAACAACAATTAAGTACTTTTTTTATTACAAAATCTCAAATGTAGACTTTAAAACATTCAGCAATTATGAAACAAACTGCAGCTGATTTTCTTCAGTATAGATAAAGTTGATTCTCATAAAATTACAATAATATCAAATCAAATCTAAATGTGTCTTTCCAAACTTGGACATGTGGCCAAATATTTAAAATGAGGCATGTTTCTGGAGAGAAGCTTCGGTATGACGCTCATAAAGTACTCATGCAAGGTACGCCTAATCACTTAATTAATGGCACGTGCATTTTGTGTCTTATTTATTTTCACTCATTCAAATGAAGACTCGTGCCCGTGTCTTTTGTGTAAAATTTTATTTACTTTAATTCTCTCTTTTATAATTTTCTTAATTTAATTTTAATAATTATCTTAGTCTTATTTTTTATTGAAAAGTTATTTAGACATCAAGTTCCGACTAAGGATTTTTAATTGAACACCTAAATTACGTATGAGAACTCTAAACTTAATAATATTCAGTAAATTAATATTTTTAAATATTAAAAAAATTCTTCAAAGTCAAATTTAATAATTCAATTTTCATTATTTTCTTTTTTTTTTTAGTACAAAAAAAATTCATTAGTGATCATACAAAATAATAAATACTTATTATTATTACTATTACTATTAGTTTCTAGATTGAAATTTCGTCTAACTTCACCACATTTAATGTACAAGGTAAGTAATGAACAGATGGAGTAAATGTGGTGATGTTAGATGGAATTTCATTCTAGAAACTAACAGAACTAATAAGTATTGACTACTTTTGATAAGGGGAAGTTTTGAAGGCGAAGTCCTCTACCTATGTCGAGATCCTCGATCAGACGGGTTGTCAGAATCGAGTGATGCAAGACGAGTGGCGGGGGACACGAGGAGAGAGCCAACAGGCAAACCCCCAGGACATACCCTACAATATTTCAGTGAAAATCTGCCCCCACACGAGAATCGACCTTGAAGAGTGTTATTAATATTTTAAATTATTAATTTATTGAATATAAAATTTAGAATTTTCAAACGTAATTTAGATGTTGAATTGAAAATATTTATCATAAACTTAAAGTTCAAATAACTTTCAAATATAAAATAAGACTAAGATAAAGATTAAAAATTAAATTCGAAAATAAAAAGTATGAGATAAAAATAAGTTAATTAAATTTACTCAAAAGATACGTGTCTTCATTTAAGTGAGTGAAAGTAAATAAAGAAATATAGTAAAAATTAAATAGGATACACATGTCATCATTTAAATGGTTAGGCATATTACGTAAAATTATACGAGTATTCTACCAACAATTTTATCGTGTTTTTGACATTTAACACATATTTAGATGCTCATTGTCTTTGATGACTAATTGTTAAATATAACTAGGAGTCGATAATCAACTTTCCAATTAACAATAAGTCGAGAAACAATATTGATTACGAACATTTAGAATCTACACGAGAACTAAAATGGAAATGGGAAATAAGACATGATATGAAACGTCGAAGTCTTGAAGACACGTTGCGCAAAAATAAAAATATTTTATTCTATAAATTAATTATTTAATTTTTAATAAGTTACTCCCTCCGTCCTATAAAAGATAGACTCGTTTTTCTTATTTATCTGTACCAAATTATAGGCCATTTACTTTATAGATGGTGTATTAAATTTTTCATTTTCATAATACACCCTTATTTAATTTACATTTTTATCAACTCAAAACAAACATTTAAATTTATTAGATTCATGAATGACTAACATTAAATGGGGATATAATAGGAAAAGTGTGTGAAAAATTTATAATTTCAATTACATTAAATGAGATTTCTTAATCTGTGCTAAAAAAAAATGGGTCTATCTTTGTCACTTTGTGGGACGGAGGGAATATTTAACTTGAACCCAAACTATAATCACTTGTTAATCTTTTACATAATAGGTTAATGAATGCAATTAAATTAAGTTTATAGTACAATCCACAACAATGTCCACAATTTACACAAATAATACTTACAAATGATGAAGCCAGCTATTCAAGTTCTTATGCTAATGTAATGTTGGATCCAAAATTTTGTATCTTCTCAATCTTTTAGTCATATTAAACTCTCTAATATGTCTGGTTTAAGTATTGACTTTAAATCTATTACAACCCTGTTGACTGTACTAAAAGAAGGTTACAATGCTACCGTTGATTTCGAGAGTTTTAGTAGATCACGTACTATAATATAAACAATTGGGTATTAACTCTTGTTTTGTCTTCACCACCAAAATATATCAAATTTTTTTTTTCTCTTTAATTTCTTCATCTAACATACTAAGCATGTCGTAAGAAAAATATTTAAGTTACTCTAAAGGTATGTCTCTACTACATGTTCCTACATTCATAGCACAAGAAAGGTAAGAAGAAGAACTTGCTCGTTAAGTTCTCCTAACTGAAGTAAGAAAACTTTATACATCATTATTGTTATTTGATGACGAAGAAGGCTTCTTCCAATGTTCCTGCTGATTTTTTCAGCATAAAATTCGTACATTTCACATAAAAAAAATTCTAGATTATCGTACATTATTAGATTTCCGTAATTTAATTTATTAGAAATTGTCGACACGACATGTTTTGTACATTCTAAATTTAATTTATGATCTACAATTGACGCTAACGGGAACAGCATACACAATTTTTCTCAATATTTTCTAAATTTAATCTCCATTGATATTATAATATCAGAAAAAATTGAAAATTTTTATACGTACTAAAATTATTGGCAATATAATAAAAATAATGTAGAATTAATGGACTTGTATGATAATATACACTAGCACATGCGTTTGTGGTGTCGAAAAAACTTGTAAAAATTTTCTCACATGGGATGAGATTTTCCAATCTTATAATTGCAAATCATATTATGGACCGTGTGAGTGTCGGTCATTATAATATGCAGTTATACAATATTCGTAACCTTCATATAATTCAAACATTAAATAAGTAGATATGGCTTACTCTGGACATAAACATTTTGTTCCAATGGAATTTTTTATACATAATTTATCAAATACTTGTTTTTGAGCCGGCGAGACAATAATATAATTTATGACATACCTATTTTTTTAAACTATTAGTCTATAAATTTTAAATTATTTTAGACAATTAAATTAAAAATATGACATACACCACGACCCTAAAATAAAATGCCAACCAAATTCTAGATTTAATTGTTGAGTTAATCTTTCTGTTACTATATTATTAGACGTAGCATTGTCAATTATAAAATTGCGAATTCTAGATTCACAATTAAATTATCTAATAATAGTCATTAAAACATTCAAAATATTTGTTCTATTATGAAAGTGTTAATTATTTTAAATGTAATTATTTTCTTATGCATTTTTCATTGTTTATCAATATTATAATGTAAAGCATCAGTAATATATCATTTTATGATTTTTATCGAACCATAAGTCTGAAATAAATGATACAGCACCAGAATATTTTTTTAAATAACATATTATGCTTTCTTTTTTCTTTTTCTTTTTTTATTAAATAAAACATCATTGTCCACACGAAGAGTGTTTTCTAGAATAGAATATATAACTTGGTTGAAGATAATTTTGTACGTACTTGATGAAATGAACGTTTTCCACTAAGCTAAGCGAAAACTCATCACTTGCCAACAATTGAGTCATGCCTTCTCGACTCACGTTCTCTTGTGAATACACTCAATTGTTTAGATTCAGACTAGAAATGAAAGTTGCACCGGGAGATCCAAATTGAAGTTGTGCTTGATTTGAATCACCCCCTTCGTGTTTTTGCAAACACTTTGGATAGTGTCAGTTTGGATGGCTCGTGGCACCACCTTTTTGCCATGAAAATGTGTTTAAATTGTTTACACATTGCCTTGTAGTCTGGTTGTTCATTTACTGTTGTACTAGTCCGCACTAAATTGAAATGTTCCCAATATTTAGCATTTTATTTTTTGGCTCGTCGTTTAGTGCTCGAACCAATTGTTGTATGAGTACGTTTCTAAATGTTCATTGATATCCTCTAAATCAATTGGATCCGTACTCCCATAATCATCACCAAAATCAGGAATTGAAATATCATTTAGCCCACTAAAAATCATTATCTGTTTGGTGGCCACTTTCTTGTGGGTAATGATCAATTTGACTAGTATAAGAATGTAAAAAATAGAAATGTAGAATAAATAAAGTAGAAATGTAAAATTTGAACAGAAGAAAAAAAAAAAAAAACAAATTAAATTGTAGATTGCACAATATAAAAGCTAATATTGAGAATAAAATATTTTTCAGATTGAGTAAGTTGAGAGTTGTGAGGAATATTAAAATGGAAAGAGGGTTTATATAGAAAAAATACGATCGTTATTTAAAAATAAAAAATTTTGGGGACTGAAACGGTCACTTTTGTGACCGTTAGGGTTCCCAAGATTCAAAAAAATGACTATTGAGGCCTGCAAGTCATGAGCTGACTTGTGGGCCAGGCTCATGGGTCTGGCCCATGAGCCTTTTTACGAGCCGACTCGTGGGGCCGGGCTAGGAGCCGGTCCAACGGATCGGCCTGTATATTTCAGGGATCGAGCCAGTTTGGCCCTTGTTTCAAAAGGTTGGTTCGGCACTGGATGAGCCCGGGTCAATAATGGACGAGCTTTGTTGGGCCGAGCCGCCAGACCCAATGACAACTCGGTCCAATTGCCATCTCTAATCTTACATAACATCATCAAAATACTTAGTTTAGATATGTTTGGCTCTATTTAGATAAGATTGATTTCAAATTTCTTTTGCTGATCATTTGTAATTATATATTGTACAACACTTAATATAAATACAATGGAGATGGTTTCACCTACCAATACATTTGGCAAATAGCTACAGTCCTTAATTTCAATTAATCTATAGGTTTAAATATATTAAAATCTTTATTAGAATGCGTTTAAACATGATTATAAAGATTTTAATAAATTTAGACCCTAGATTAACTTAAATGAAAGATGGTAACTATTTGTCAAATATATGAGTACAAACAACGGTTCCCAAATATAAGGCTATGTTCTCTTTGGTGTTTTCAACCCGTTTTTCGTTTTGTATTTTTGAAAATAATGAAGACGTTTTCTTTTTGCCATTTTTGAAAATACATTTTTGAAAACACTAGGAAACACAAAATGACATTTTAGCCGTTTTTGCATTTTCTTAACAAAACTCGGGTGTTTTTCAAAATGGCCAAAACGCGCTTTTTTTTTTTTGCCACGGAGGTCCTTGTTTCGAATCTTGATTGTGCCTTTTTTTTTTCTCATTTTACGCTGGTCAAAATAATCATGATTTAAGCATTTTCCACATTTTTTTAACAATATGCGATTCTTTTTCAAAGTGGGTAGAAGCGTGATTCTCCAAGCGGTAGGTCATGAGTTTGATTTCCCTATCCTTTTCAAGCGTTTTAATTGTTTTAAATGTTTTAATTGTTTTTAATGGTTTTAAATATTTTTACTTTCATAATTAAATGTTTTTAATAGTTTTTAAATGTTTTTAATTCTATAATTAAATGTTTTTAATTGTTTATTATGGTTTTAAATTTTTTAATTCCATAATTAAATGTTTTTAATTGTTTATTATGGTTTTTAAATGTTTTTAATTCCATAATTAAATATTTTTAATTCCATAATTAAATGTGTTTAATTGTTTTTCATTGTGTTTAAATGTTTTTAATTCTAAGTTTAAATTATTTTTAATTGTTTTTAATTACAAGTAAGTCCAAATTTTTAAAAAAATTCAAGTAAATGCATTTTCGAGTTTTCTATTTTCAGAAACTATTTTCGAAATTTTTAAAAAGAACGCACTTTCAAAAAGCTCAAAACAAACACACAAAACACAAAACACAAAATGAATTCAAAATCCAAAACATAAAACTAAAACGCAAATAGAACACCATCTAAATGACTGACTACAAATACGAGTTTGGTATTTTCACTATCACTCAACGTCTCAAGACTCTCAACCTAATTAGGTAATAAATAAACTGTTTAAAAAGTCTAGTAAATGTTTAACTATATCACTATCACTCGGCTATAAAAGATTTTACGTGTTGAGTTTTTTATTATAAAATAAATTTAATCTATATTACAAACTTTAAGACTTTCATTCGAAATGGCGCTGTCACTTTCATGGTCTATATATTTCATAGGGTGAATTTCACCATATTACTGAACTTTCAGTGAAATCTCATCTGGATTACTATTTTTTAATCTTCATTTATGTTTCATTTGCAGAAATAATTGGATAGTTTTTTCTTTCTATTAACTATCCTGATCATTTCAAAGTTTACTATGTATTGAACTGAATTATGTCAGTTCTCTTTATTCATTAATTTTTTAAATTCTTTTTTCGGTGCTTATTTATTTTTCTTATTTGTAATTTCATAGGCATTATATAGTCAATTAATTTATCCAGATTCAATTATTCTACTACTTTCTTCTTCTTCAGAATTGAAAATTTTGATATAATTTATTGCATTTTCAACGTGTTCTTATATACCTTTTGAACTCTTTTCTTTCTTTCTTAATTCATAGACAAATAATCAAACAATTATGTAATTATACAATTTTTTGAAAGTATGAAAATGTGTAAGCAATGATTGTAGTAATGTATTGAATTATTTTTATTAATGATATGTTATTTTTTTTTAAAAAAAATTACATCTATATTTTTAATTCTATAATGAAAAATGTTTGGCTCCGTCCTTGAACAAGCGCTTATTTAATATTTTTCAATTTGGGTGACGGAAGGTGACAGAGTGGTGGAATTTGAAATCAAATTGAATTTTAATTGAAACTATATTGAAATTTCGTAACCTAATTGTGGCAAATCAAAGCTTAGTGACTGTATTGTGATTTTGCTAAATATTCAATGACCGCAGTTGAAATTTTAAAAGCGAAAAAATAACGTGGTAGATTTTAAAGTCCTGTGGGAACATCCAATCAAATAATTTGATATTCCAACTCGCCGGCTGATGTAGACTGACACCGGAAGTATTGATCGATGATTCCCCCATCCCCAAAAAAACTCGTTTTCTCGTAGTATATATAAATCCCAACATAGAATAAGAATGTCGACATAGATTTTCTACGTGAATAATCCAGGTTGAGTGGTATGATTAACTTCAGTTTGGTTAACTGAAGAAAATGGAAAAGGGCAAGTCGAGATTATGTTCTTCTTCAACTCGAGTTCCAAAAGTTGAAAGGAAAATTGCTGAGAAGAACAGAAGAGATCGAATGAAGATTCTCTACTCTAATCTCCTCTCTCTCCTCCCAAATCATGGCTCCAAGGTCCCTCTCTATCTCTCTCACACGCACATAGAAATAAACAAATCTTGCATGCTAGGAAATCTGCATGTAAAGCACACACAGAGACATGCATAGATATGCAGATGATTGTGCTTGGTGCTTTGTTTTGCAATGTCGAATCATCTCGTCTAACAGTTCTAACAGTTTAAGTTGTTCGGAAATGACGAAATTTGTTTATCTTAATTTTGTTTTCAACATACTCGTACATGTGCAACTCAAATATCTAACAAAGATTTGTCTTGTGCATAGTTTTCGTAAATAAGTGACAGTGAAGTTAGAAACAAGCTTAAGTTGCTATGTAGGATACGAATTCATTTTCAACATGGAAGATGGATTGTAAAGCGAATCGTAAGAAAAAAAAAAACACTAATTTTTTTTTTTTATTGAACTGTCAAATTCATGTTCAGTATCTTGTACTAAATATGCAGTTGACGTGTTGTGTACATGTAAATGCAGCAAGCGATGCCATTACTTGATCGAATAGACGAAGTTGTGGCGTACATTGAAAGCTTAAAGATGAAGTTGGAGAAGATGAAGGAGAAGAAGGAATCACTGATGCCAAGGAAAAGATCACATTCTTGCATTACAAGTAAAATTCAAGCCAAAACAAAGTCTCCACCACCTTTGGTAGAAGTTCAAGATATGGGACCAAATATGGATGTCATTTTAGTCAGTGGGCTTGACGATTTATCAAAGTTTTACCGCATACTTCACTTTCTTCATCAAGATGGTATTGAAGTTGTCAATGCAAATTTTTCTTTGCACGGAAATTCAACCATACAAATCCTCCACGACAAGGTCTTTATAAATTCTGTAATACTTTTTAGAATTATATTTACTTTCATCCCTTCTCTCTCTATATTTCTCTCATCACTTCATTCAAAAGTTTTCTAACTAGTATTCAACATACTATGGACATGTTCGGTAGCCATTTTTCCCTAAAAAAACCCATTTTTTTGCCTACAATTTTTAATTTTTCAACCTTTTTACACTACAAAAAAGTTTGAAAAGTCAATAAAGTACTAAAAAAACCCATTTTTCTCAAAAAAACTACACCGAACATGCCCTATATATCACACGGAAATCAGATTTTATTTTTACAAAAAGTCTTACACAATCACGATTTTCTTAAATCAATGGCAGCAAAACTTGAATTCAAGATATTGTCTACTCAATAACACACGTTAAACTCTCTCTTCTAAATCAAGCACTATCTCTAATTTCATTTTTTGACTTGTATATTTCAGATTGGGAAATCAATACTGGGTTTTGGAGATACAACAATGTCAAGAAGGTTGACGGATTTGATTTGTGGATCCACATTCACTGAAGTAGAATCAAATTTAGATTTATGGGATTTTGAAATCCAATCTAATATTTGGGAGCTCGATTTTTGGGGATTATGAAATCCAATATATATAGAAGTTCAGCATATTTCAAGGGTTTTTAACGTAGTCATGTAAGTCTTTGTTTCATTTTCCCAATTACAAGAAAGCAAAGCATCTTTCCTATTTTATTTTATTTTTTCCTACTGATTTGCTCTCAAACCCCCCGCCCCCAACCGAGATGGTATATGGTGATTGAGAAGGATGCTACATTCTATGATGCATCATTTCTATGGTAACAAATATAGACTCAACCAAGAGATAGATTTTGTAAATCGAGAAATAGATAGAGCTATAATATTCTCTAATGGACCTGCTGCATGTGCCAAACTACTAATTTTATTTTTCATTATTCTAAATTTTATCTAATATGTTCAGCATACATCCAATTATACAGCGATAGCATTAGAACAATTGATTCTTTCAATCCAAATTAGTCAAAAGACATTTAATTGGCAACCGATAATCAATTCAACCTTCAATATTCATGCTTGTAGAATTTTTCGATGCTTCCCTCTAAGGCAGAACACTCCCCTACATATGTATTTTTACACCCCACAACCTTCACACGTTGTTTGGCTCTGTTTATCTTTGGTGCAAGAGCGATATGAACAAACTGGTGTTGAAGAATCATCTTAATTGGGATATATATGAAACTTAATTCTTGAGATATTCGTGTTGCGGAAGTATCTTACAAAATAAAATCCAAATGTCACGAAAATAAGATGATAAAAGAGAAGTATTTTAGCCTAACTTAGGAATCCTAGGACACAACTTTCTTCATCGATTAATTCATTTTTTCCTATGTCTTTCTTGATTTGAATCACCGAATTTTGTAGTAATTCTGTTTCATTATTGTCACAAATATACTACCATTCACTATAGTGAACTTGTGAAATGCAAATTATGTGGTTTAGTAAAAAAAAAAAAAAATTAATTGTAAGCAATGACTCCTACGAAATATGTAGATAAGAGTTGTGACAAGGGTCGTGACAATTTTTGTTGCAGTAATGTTGATTATTTATTTGACAATCAAAGACATTCAGAATTTCATAACTACGTTTTGGTTTTGTAAGCTAGTCGAATATGAAAAGGTCTTATTTATAGCCTCGTAGAGAGTTGCAATAGCTCACCAAATTTCTGAAGGATTTTTATCCAAAAACTAAAAATTATGAGATGCTTTTGCCCTGGACAATAAGGTGAATGAAAAAGAAGATTTAGGAGACTTTTAATTGGCTTATTAGCCTTTTGTTAATTGTCCAACATCACAATAGAAGGGCGTTTCTAGTGGTAATTGTTGGGCTGAACAATATGATGCCAACAATATTTTGGGGCAATGATGAAATTGGGTATAGCCCAAATCTGGAGAAGGTCCATGATCCATTGCCTAAGACGTTTCATCTCTTTTAATCCACGGCCCACTTACGGAAGACCCAGCCCAATATTGAATTTGACACTTGAGATGGCTGATGACTGAGAACCGTTGGATGACTTCTTGATCAATGGATGGCAGCTCTGGTATAAATGCTACCTGATGTTGCCCTATTCTTCAGAGAGACACAATCTGCCATCTGAAAGAGAGAGAAATAGGGTTAGAGTTTTCTTCTGTGAAATTGCTTTCGTCTTCTTCTCTGATTCCACTAAAACCAGAGGTTTTAGTGATCTTATGCTTCTTCTTTTCTTCTGATGAAGGTTTCTGAGTGATATAATTAGTGAAGTTGTGTATTGTGAGGCCTCTGGTTTTGGCCGTAGTTCTGAATTACTGTAGCAACTCAGTGTTTTGGTTCAGAGGGGGTTTGTGGTCTTCTAAGTAGGTCTGGTTTCTTGAGGTGGAAACGAAAGGTACAATGTTCTGAGCCCTAAGCCCTTTTGAGAGATTATGTTATTTTTGGTTCTTGGAACTGTGTTCTTGGTTTGTAAACGGATCTTGTATTTTAACAGTGAGTATCAGAGCCTGAGTGGCGTTCTTGGAAACTTCTCTGTGAACTTTCTTGAAAAATTCGTTTTTCTTCTTTGAGCAAGAAAAATTGTTTTTCAAATTTTTGAAGTTTTGTTTTTACAACTAAGAAGTCCCTTTTAAATTCCAGTTTCACTCTTATTTTACTGTACACTTCTTACCTCTGAATTTGTTTGCTCTTGGTTGCTTTTCGGCTGGATAAAGGTAATATGGTGACCAAGTCTCCGGTCACCACAATGGTTTGCATCATTTAACCCTAATGTATTATACTCTTGAATGCTTTCTAAATAGTTAGTTTCGCAAGTAATTGACTTAAACCTTGTTGATTTGTTTAGGGTTCTGTTATTCAGTTACTGATCTTCTTTTTTCTTTGTCAAGAAATTTTTTGTAAAAACCCACTGTCTCAACTTTGTGCCTTGACCTGGGAACATGATTCTCACAGAATCCTGGTAAAACTGAGCAGTGTTATTTTTTTTTCTTGATTGCCTCTACGAATAGAATTTTATTAAATAAAATCTAATATGTTAACTTGTGTACTGAGTGTGCATTTCTTGATTATTTTTGTGTTTGATAAAATTCTTTGTTGTCTGAATATTTGTTTAATTCTCTTTCCTATACTTTGCATGCTGCATTTCTTGGTGAAATTTTTTGCTGTCATGACAAATACCAGTTTTGAACTTGGGGTTTTTAATGGAAAAGGGGATTTTCCTATATGGCAACAAAAGATGAGGGGGGTGTTAGTCCAACAGAAGGTGGCTAAAGCCATAGATGGAACCTTTCCTGAGACTATGACTGAAGATCAAACCACTGAGGCAGATGAACTTGCCTATACCTCCATAATTCTACATCTTTCTGACCAAGTCCTAAGAAAAGTAGGAAAATTAGAGTCTACCCAGCTTCTTTGGGAAAAGTTAGAAAAATTATACTTAGTGAAGCCCCTACCAAATAAGCTGTTTCTGTTAGAAAAGTTTTTTAGCTTCAAAATAGATTCCTCTAAAGATCTTGATGACAATCTTGATATCTTTAACAAATTAGTTCAAGCTATCACCAACACTGGGGAAAAAAGTATCTGAAGAGTATAAAGCTGTTATTCTCTTAAATGCTATTCCTGAAGTCTATAGGGATGTTAAGACTGCCATTAAGTATGGCAGAGATCCACTCACCCAAGACATTGTTGTAAATTCTTTAAGAAGTAAGGATTTAGAGCTGAAAACTGAAAAGGTAGAGGGTAGTAGTTCTGAGTCTCTCTATGTTAGAGGTAGATCTCAAAATAGGCAGAATGGGGGTTATGAGAGCCAACAGAGTCAGGGTAGTAGCAGCAATAGCAACTATAAGAAAAAGAGCAAAGGGAGATCTAGATCCAAGTCTAGGGCTAGAGGAAAGAAGTGTTATGAGTGTGGTAAAACTGGCCATTTTATCAAAGATTGCTATAAAAGAAAAAATGAGCAAAAGGATAAGTTGGCTGATGAGGGAAATATAGTTGAACCAAAAGAAGCTAATACTGTAGATGTCTATGTTGTCACTGAACCTGTCAGTGAGCATTCTTCTGTCAATTATGCTAATAAAAGTGATCAAATTCAAGAATGGATCTTGGATTCTGGTTGCACTTTCCATATGACATCTAGAAAGCATTGGCTTCATGATTTTAAGGATGTTTCAAATGGGAAAGTCCTTATGGAAAATAATGTGGTCTGTAAAATTGAGGGGATTGGAAATCTGACTTTAAGATTTGAAAATGGTTATATCTGTACCCTTGAAAGAGTCAGATATGTACCTGATCTCAATAGGAATTTAATTTCTGTAGGAGATTTAGATGGGATGGGATTGTGTGGAAAATTTGGTGATGGCATGTTAAAAGTGATCAAGGGATCTCTAGTCATCTTCAAAGGGTTCAAGAGAAATGGGATCTATGTGACTCAGGCTGGAATAATGTCTCAATGTAATAATCTGACCTCTGGTGCTGAAGTTGAGCCCACTTTAAAGTGGCACAACAGGTTGGCACATGTTAGTGAAAAGGGTCTTCACATCTTGCAAAAACAAGGAGTCTTTGGCAAGGATGTGATCTCTAAAGTCCCCTTTTGTGAACACTGCACTCTTGGCAAACACCACAAGCTTCACTTTAGCACAGGAAAGCACAAAACCACTTCTATCTTAGAGTATATCCACTCAGACTTATGGGGTCCTGCCACAGTTCCTACTCAAGGAGGAAATAGATATTTTCTTTCCTTAATTGATTATTTCTCCAGAAAAGTTTGGATTTTCTTGTTAAAATAGAAATCTGACACTTTTGAAAGGTTTAAAACCTGGAAAATTCTTATAGAAAACCAAACTGGGAAGAAGATTAAAATCTTCAGAACAGATAATGGCTTAGAATTTTGCAACTCTGACTTCAATCAGTTGTGTAATGAAAGTGGTATTCTGAGACATAAATCTGTACCCTATACTCCCCAACAAAATGGGGTGGTTGAAAGGATGAATATGACTCTCCTAGATAAGGTAAGATGCATGATGGTTAGTTCTGGTCTTCCAAAAGTCTTGTGGGGGGAAGCTGTGATGACAACATCTTATATTGTCAATAGAACACCTTCAAGTGTTCTAGATGGCAAGACACCAGAACAACTGTGGTCTGGAGAATCTCCTAACTACAGTCATCTTAGAACCTTTGGGTGTGCAGCCTATTCCCATCAATCTGTAGGAAAACTTGAAGCAAGGGCTCAAAAGTGTGTTTTTCTTGGTTATCCTGATGGTGTAAAAGGATACAGATTATGAGCCAAAGAGGTAAAGGATTTTAAAATAATCACTAGTAGGGATGTGACTTTTAATGAGTCTCACATGCCTTGCCTTGCTGATATAGACTCTAAAGATAGTACCCCTGAGAATAGCACTAGGTTTCAGGTAGAGATTGATTCTCCTTCTGATCTTAATCAGCATCAGAATGCTGCAGCCTCTGATGTTGACTCGAATGATGAAAATGATGGTAAGCCAGAAATAGAAGACTTGACCCAAGATTCTCATCCTTCTAATCTTGAGAGATACCAGTTAACAAGGGATAGGACTAGAAGGGATATTAAGGCTCCTTCAAGGTTTGATGATTTTGTTTCTCTTGCTATTATGTCCTATAATGATCTTGTGTTTAAAGAACCTAACTCTTACAGTGAAGCTGTAAGTAGTAAATATGCTGATAACTGGTATAGTGCTATGAATGAAGAAATGGAGTCTTTAAAGAAAAATGTCACCTGGATTTTGGTTCCAAAACCTATAGATAAGTCTCTAGTAGACTGCAAGTGGATTTTCAAAGTAAAAGAAGGAATTTCTAAAAGGGATCCTTTGAAATTTAAAGCCAGACTTGTAGCAAAAGATTTTACTCAAAAACATGGTATTGATTATAATGAAATCTTTTCTCCAGTAGTTAAATACACTACTATCAGAGTCATACTTGAATTAGTTGCTCATCATGATTGGGAAATTGAACAAATGGATGTTAAAACTGTTTTTCTGCATGGTGATCTTGATGAAATCATTTATATGACCCAACCTGAGGGATTTGTTGATTCTACTGTACCTGATAGTGTGTGTTTATTAAAGAAATCTTTGTATGGCCTTAAACAATCACCTAGACAATGGTATAAAAGGTTTTATAACTTTGTATTATCTGTTGGTTTTCAAAGGAGTGCCTTTGATCATTGCATGTGCCTGAAGAAGAACAAATCAAATCAGGTGACTGTTTACTTACTCCTTTATGTTGATGACATGTTACTGATTGGTTCTAATATGCATGACATAAATGAAATTAAGAAATCTTTATGTTCTGAATTTGATATGAAAGATTTGGGGCATGCTAAAAGAATATTAGGAATGGATATTGAAAGGAAAAGATCGAATCGTGTTTTGCTATTAAAACAGACTGCTTACATTGAAAGGTTCTATCTAAGTTTTCTATGCATGATGCTAGAACTGTGTCTTTACCTTTAGCAAGTCATTTTAAATTGAGTAAAGAACAATGTCCCATAGATGATTCAGACATAAAACGTATGGAAAAGGTGCATTATGCTAATGTTGTGGGGTTACATCATGTACCCAATGGTGTGTACAAGACCTGATGTTGCCCATGCCATAAGCACCCTCAGCAGGTTCATGGCCAATCTCGGTCCCGAACAATTTGGGAAGCTCTGAAATGGTTATTAAGATACTTGAAAGGTACCTCTAATCTTGGGTTAATCTATGGGACATGTAATGAGGGAGTAATTCTTAAAGGTTTTGTTGATCTCGACTTTCTTTGGTGATAAGGACAATAGAAAATCAACTCATCGCTTATGTTTTTACATTGTGTGGTACTTGTATTAGTTGGAAGTCACAACTCCAACCTATTGTAGCCTTATCCATCATCGAGTCTCGAATATGTTGCGCTCATCGAGGGAAGGTTTGTGGTTAAAGGATTGTTATCTCGAAATAAATATGTTATCTAATCTGTTGTAGTTTACTCGATAGTCAAAGTGCAATACATTTGTGTAAGAATCATCTTTCATGAACGTACAAAACACATTGATGTTAAACTCCATTTTATTAGAGATATTATTTCAAAAGAATTGGTGTATCTTGAAAAGATACCATCCCAGTTTAATCTATATCGATATGGGTACAAAGGTACCGCCTCTAAACAAATTTCAATCTTGTTTAAGGTTATCGAACATTGATGTTTGGTTAGCTTTTGTTCGCGGTGATTCCCTTGATGTGAACTACGGTTCTTATATCGTTGGCATCAAGGTGGAGATTGTTGAAATTTGAATAATATGATGCCAACAATATTTTGGGGCAATGATGAAATTGGGTATAGCCCAAATCTAGAGAAGGTCCATGATCCATTGCTCGAGACGTTTCATCTCTTTTAATCCACGACCCACTTACGGAAGACCCAGCCCAATATTGAATATGACGCTTGAGATGGTCGATGATCGAGAACCGTTGGATGACTTCTTGATCAATGGATGGCAGCTCTGGTATAAATGCTACCTGATGTTGCCCTATTCTTCAGAGAGACACAATTCCATCTCGAAAAGAGAGAGAAATAGGGTTAGAGTTTTCTTCTGTGAAATTGCTTTCGTCTTCTTCTCTGATTTCACTAAAACCTGGTTTTAGTGATCTTATGCTTCTTCTTTCCTTCTGATGAAGGTTTCTGAGTGATATAATTAGTGAAGTTGTGTATTGTGAGGCCTCTGGTTTTGGCCGTAGTTCTGAGTTACTGTAGCAACTCAGTGTTTTGGTTCAAAGGGGGTTTGTGGTCTTCTAAGTGGGTCTGGTTTCTTGAGGTGGAAACGAATGGTACAATGTTCTGAGCCCTAAGTTCTTTTGAGAGATTCTGTTATTTTTGGTTCTTGGAACTGTGTTCTTGGTTTGTAAACGGATCTTGTATTTTAACAGTAATTATTGAAAGAGTTCGTAGCCCTTGTACTAGAACATATAAGGAAAAGAAGTTGTGGACTCTTTCGAAAATAAAGAGCGTCATTTGATATTGGTTTACAAATGTCTTGTTTACGAGATCTCCTAGCTAGTTTCAGATGTCAAATATTGTAACTATTTATGTTATTTTTTTCTTCATTTCTTTTGCATTCGGGATTAAATTTTCTGATTTATATTATTTCATTAACAATAATATTAGGGGTGGATCTAGCTCTGTCTCGGATGGGCTTCAGACCGCCCATCCCACATGAGTTTTTTCCTTTTTTTTTTTTTTTTATAATTACAATTCATAAACAATATTCTGATTTTAGGTAATTGTAGACTAATGAAATTATATTTTATACTAACTAGATTGGCCAATAAAACATGGCAAAACCTTCGTAAATCTACTTTGTTATATTAGAATCTGTTTATAGTTAATCAAGATTAATTTTTTTAAAACTTGTAGTGACAAACATATAAAACAAGTGTTAGATCAAGGTTCAATCATTTATCTCGACATATTACTTAATAATTCTTTAAGATTTTGCTTGATATATATACGTCATTTTTGTTTAAAAGTCCAATCTTAATTTTATAATTTCTTTTTCATGATCTTTTAGATTAATATATTGTGTTAATTATATATTTATTAAATGGTAAGGCTTGTTAGGTCTTCTTAACTAGGCGTGCTTTTACTGTCGAATGTCGCTTTAAAAAAATTTCAAGCCATCCTACTTGTCGATTTTTGGATCCGTCCTTGATTTGGCATGAGTTTTCCAACAACATATTTAAAATTTACTTTTGCTGTTTTTTTTTTTTCCAATTAATTTTTTTTTTTACCAATTATATACCAAAAAAAAAAAAAAAATCCTCAATATTTGCTTAGGGAGTTAAGTGTAAAAAAGGGTTCAACGAGGACCATGGAGCTACACATGTAATTTCAATAGTTCATTAAATATCATGTGGCAATACAGCGACTAGATTATTTGCAATAGACACTGATGCTTACATTATGATAGCCACCAACATTCTTCTTTTGCATTGTCGGAATTATCAGTCGACAGATTTGATCTAGCGACTCTCATTTTATCATTAAGGAAAAGTTAATTTAATAGTCGATGCTAAAACATCAGCCACTCTTCACATGCTTTTCTTTAGCGTTGTTGAAACTCGATCGATTGACCCGCAACTACTAGTGCACTTCCAATATCTTATTCAATATTCAAATTAGATATATCAAGTACAACGTTTATAACTAACTCATTTAATTGAGTCACGTACCTATTTTTGCACCATAACTTCATGAATGAATAAGTCTTCACCTGTCAACGCGAAGTCATCAAAGCCTTTTCATACAAAAGAAGGTTAATATCTTAGATATGGGAGAACTCTTACATTTGGCCATTATATACATTCTTTCCTTGAAGAATATTTATTTTTTTCCTCTTTCCATTCATACTCCCACACTAGAGTGGTCCTCAAACAGGGATAGGTCGGGAGGGGAAACCTTTCTCGGGGGTTCGGGAAAAGCGCCCCCGAATTCTTTTTTTTTCAAATCATAATTACTGAGCTCATTTTTATAAGAATCTAGTTTTTTTTATAAGTCATAATATTAAAAAAGCTTACAAGAAGATATTGAACACAATCGATTGATGCAGTTAGACGTATTCGAAACTCACTTCGTGTTTGTTCTGATTGCTTGAAAAGACTAACATCAATACTTTCTTTTTAGTTATTAAATGATTCTAACTTAATCCAAGCTAGGTTGTGTGCACTACTAAATTTTTCAATATATTTTCTGAGACTATGTTTCTTCTTTTAATTTGAGAACCCGTCGACAACAAAAGAATCACGACTTGAACTCGAGCTAGAATTTGTTTTGTAAATTTAATGTTCTACTATATCAAGAAGAAGAAAAATCTCCAGCTTAAGTGAAAAAGGCTGAAGATGAAATCGCAATCAATTTTTTTTTGTGTGTCAAAGACTAAAGATGTGAACGTGAACTGTGTCTGTGAAGAAGAAATGATCTTAAATGAATCAATTTTGTTGGGCTTTATTTGTTTAGTTCATTTATTATTGGGTTTGGACTTTAGTATTTTTTGTTTTGATTGGTTAAAAAATTAAAAAAAATTAGAGTAGTGTTCCGCCCCTGAGAGTGGCAATGGAGAGTAGCGTCCCGCTAGTTGTGTAGGTTTTAGGCTTCAACGCTACCGCAACTGAAAGATGAGTAACATATGTATCAATTTGCTCTGTCTATGGGAAATTGATCGAAAAACCATGAAGACTTCCCTTGTCTTATAAGTTTCTATCCGATCACCAACAAATAGGAATGGCAACGGAATGGGGCGGGGCGGGGATTGAAAAATTCCTATTTATCTCCTCGTTTAGTTAATTAATTAATTTTTTAAATATGATTTAAATTTTAAAACATAAAAATAAAAAAAAATAAAAAGAATCAGGGCGGAGACCACGATCACCTTCCCTTCCCCATTCGGGGCGGAGCAAGGCGGGGTGGGTTTTTTTTTGCCATCCCTACCAACAGAGAATGGTTACAACAGTAACCTTGATTTGGTGGAACATCAATGTAGGGAAAAAGGCTCAATCTCCTGCTCTAGCTGGAGACTCGATGCACATCAGCATCCGATCACTACCAAAATTAGGGTTTTTAATTTTTCGATGAGTCATATGGCTTGAAACTTGTTCCTAACTCACATAAGTGATCCCCACTAGAATATGGAATGGTACGACCTACTTCAACATCATGGAGCAGCGAGATCTAAATATTATGTTTTGGGTATCAAGCTTTTCCTACCTCTTCAATCTCGTATGGGGTGGCTCACCGTTTGTAGGTCAGGGTCACACTTCATGCCATTTTATCGTGGTTTGCTTATAATTTACACATGCTCATTACGCTAGGTGACGCGTCACCCACCGACGGTACAGGAAGGTCAGCGGCGAATGGTTTTCATCCTCCTCTACACCTGCCACAAAGGATATATCTAATGGTTTAGGGTTTGGGATCGTTTTTGGAGAAAAATTAGGTTGTGCAAATGGTTTGGGGATGGTCCAGAAATTGCAGCTAGGTCCTCATGTTTTAGATATATCATTTTTGGTCCAAATTTATTGTTATTAGTACATTAAGTTCACGTAGCGTCAATTTTTGCCAAATGTCGATCGATTGTGTACTACGTGGATACTTAACAGGGACAAGTCATCAATTCAAGCTGAAAATTTAATAGAGTGACCGTCGATGAACGCTTTAGTATATTTCAGTGACTGGCAATGAAACTTTATAACTTTAATGACTATTTTGTAATTTTGTTGAAACTTTAGTGATCGCTAGTGAAATTAACCCGTAAAAATAGATTCGACTGCAAAAAATTTCAAAAATAATTTAATAGCACATGAAAAAATTATTGTTATGAGAGAAGATGCAAAATGTGCATTTGGAGAGAAAATGAATAATGAAGTATGTATTTTAGGTTTATGGTACATTTAGAAATAATTATTTTAGAGAAGGTAGAATTGGAGGTTAATTTGAAAAACGGCAAAAAATCACCGATTTGAAAAGTTGAAAAATAAACTTCAAATTACACTGCATCAATTTTGAGTGATTTTTTAAACCACTCCAAACTAGTGCCTTAAAAAACTAATAAGCATTTCTTAACTACTCATAAACCTTACCACTTAAAACCAGTGAAAAAAACTCCCAAGAAGACCGTAAGGCTTCCACTTGTTAATACAATTCTTGATTCTCATCTTGCTACTGGTACCTCACGGACATTGTTTCGTCTTCTTCTGACCTCCATTCCAACAGGAGCTTACGTAGCTCTGAATACTACTAAATGACGAAGCAAAAGGTCAACAATTGATGCAGCAAAATATCTACACACACACGACGAAAGGGAAAGCATCGAAAGATTTAATACTCAAAAGCTTGAGAACAACAATTGTACACATTTTGTAATAGGGCGCCATTCTCCCCAAAACAAAATGATAAGGGTAAATACCACCGGGGTTTCAAACTTTTGAACCTTATGCCGATGGGGTCTTCAACCTTCAATTTCTAGCACCTTGGGTCCTTATCCTTTAAAAAATGTGCGAGAAAAGTCATTCTGTTAAAAAAATCGTTAGTTTGATTGTTAAATGGTCAAATTTTTCTTAAAATGACAACTTTTACCCTTTTTTGAATTAAAACAAAAATTACAATCAACCCCCTCTCTTACTTCTTTTTCTCCCCTCAACCAATCCCCAACCAACTACAAAAAATTGCAATCAACCCCAACTTAAAACTCCTTCTACTCCAAAACCGTCGTTGGCCACCACCGACCACCACCGACCACCGAAAAAAACTAGCACCAGATCAAACATCTGATAAATACACCTCGCTTCTAAAAAAACCAGCACCTGATCAAATATCTGATAAACCGGCTGGTGGAGACGGTGGAGGAGAAGGGGAAGACGGTGGTGACTTCTGTGCTGAAAGTAAAAAACAACAAAATATTAGCACAAACCTTTTCCAGATAGCATTTGCCAAATCCAGTCAGCATGTTCGGCTGAGCTTAAAAGTTCAAGAATAGCCAATATGATGAAGACGACAACAATCTGCATTCAAATTAGAATAAGAAAACATCGACTAGACATAGATCTGGTTTGGAAAATAAAAGGAAAATTTCAGACGTTTGATTGCAAGTCAGCTGGATAAAGCTCTGGTGATGGTTTTTTTCCGAAAGAGAGGTGTATTTATCAGATGTTTGATCTGGTGCTGGTTTTTTTCGATGGGTGGTCGATGGTGGCCGACTGCAAGTTTGGAGTAGAAGAATTTTTAGGATGGGGGGTTGATTGCAAATTTTGTTAGATGGTTGGGAGTTGATTGGAGAATAAGAAGTGAGGGAGGGGGTTTGTTTTAATTTTAGTTTTTTTTTTCTATTATTTTTGTTTTAATTCGAAAAAAGTGTAATCTTGTCATTTACAGAAAATTTTGACTATTTAACAGTCAAACTAACGATTTCTTTAACATGAAAACTTTGCTTGCTCGTTTTTTAAAGTTGAAGATTTGAGACCCAATCGTCATAAAGTTCAAAGGTTCGGAACCTCCAATGCCATTTACCCAAATTAAAAAGAAACATGTTATCCCAAATGTTAAAAAACTCGTAAAAAATTCACACATAGTCCATTTAGATTATCGAAAATGGGAAAATGCAAAAAAATAAAATAAAAACAAGTCAATCTGCGAGCTAGAAAACATTTATACCAAAAAACGCAATCTTAGAACTACATGCAGCAACATTTTAACAAAATATACCTCCAAAAAACTTGTTATAATAACGAATAATAGGGAAAATCAAGAAATGTCAGAGGGATTTTCAACGAATTATGAGTTGATTGAAATCGTAAAATATGTAATTAAATCCCAAAACAGGGAAAATCAAGAAATGTCACAAAAGCAGTATTTTTCAAATCACAATGTTAAGGTAAGTGCCTAGACTAATTTTCCCTTTTTGTTTTTTATTTTTAATGGGTCAAATGGTAATTGGATGCTACTTTAATGGGCCACAAATGAATTTGGGTTGTAGGTTTTTTTGACTGGATTTGTTTACTGAGCTTTATTGGGCTGTAGTGATATTGGATGAGGAAATTACATCCATTATTATGTCTATACAATATTTTTTAAATTTACTTTTTTAATATTTTTATTTTAAAAATACTGGATATTATTTATGTAGTATTCTATATATTTATATAATATAGTATTTATAAAAAGAAACATAATATACATCGTCATTAATTTCGCGGAGAGAGAGAGAGAAAAAACCGTGGAAGAGAGAAAATACCATATTAATCTTCTCTATCCCTCTTCAGCACATCCATATCGCTGACATTGCCGCCGATAGTATAATCTTATCTCTCTAATCTCTAGGGTTCCATCACTATGTGAAAGCCTAACTCCCAATTTGTAAAAATTTTAGTCGCTGGACAAAGATATCCAACATGGATACGCCTACTCATAGCATGACTCGGTCGGCGGCAAAGAAGGAGTTGCCTGACTATGTGAAGAATCTTGCATTACATTCCAAACAGAAAGTTATTTGGATGCACATATTGAAGGAAGTCGCTGGACAAAGGAACCGTACATGGATGCACATATTGAAGGAAGTCGTCGGCGAATGGGTGCTTACTAATCTATTGCAAAAGTTGTTACAAAATCAATTTGCATTGTCCTTATTCCTAATCTGTTGCAAACATTGTTACAAAATCAATTTACATTGTTTCTATTACTAATCTGTTGCAGACGATGTTACAAAAATATGTTTCATTGTCTCTGTTATTAATCTGTTGCAAACAATGTTACAAAAATCTGTTTTGTTCTCTCTGTTATTAATCTGTTGCAAACGATGTTACAAAAATCTGTTTCGCTTACAAATATGGGGATGTTATCATGGGACACAATTTGCATGAAAAAGACGCTTTGCAGTTGACCGAGATGAGTTGCAGTTTATTGTAATGTTGAAGAGATGTTGAAATGATTAGGATTGCAAATGATGAAAGAGAGAGAAACGGGAGAGATATTAGATTGATGAGAGAGAATATTTTAATTAGTTATATATAAAATCTTAATCAAAATAGTAAATGAGATAATTAAGGATTTTGTTACAATATTTAATCAATTAAATAAATAATTAAAAATTAGATGAAAATCAATATTTTTGGAATAAAAAACATGTTACAGTTTTTTTATAAATAATAACATAAGATGGTTTACTTGTGAAAATTTTCCATATTGGATTGAAGTGGTTTGGCCCAAATCAAATACACACACACACTAATTTGTAATTGAAATTTGAAATTTACTGGACTTTAAAAAAATTAAAAAATACATATAACAAACCGAATTAATTGAAAAATACTGGATCTTTAATAAACCTTGATTTTAGCAAATTTACCATTAAAATTATCTACTCAGCGATTACATTTCGTTGTTATCCAAGAATATCATCAAAAATTGAAATTCAAAGTTTAAATATTGTTCAACAAAATCACAATCAAGATATATTTACTTTGTTCAACAAAATATGTTGAAATTCATCCGTACTATCTAAAAATTTCAATTCGAAGTTTGATACTATAGATTGTTACTGGATTGAAAGTCCCTTAACTCATCATCAATTATTGGTTACAATCATTAGTTTCGACCTTGTTATAGATCCGCTAATCTAAACGATAAACAATGTGTGTGTGTGTATATATATATATATATATATATATATATATATATATATATATATATAGACACACACACACACACATTAAAGTAACAATACAAATAAAAGAGTTTAAATTTTTCGATATCACCCAACATGACATACTGCTTATTAACAATAAATCGATAGCTATAAAAAGAAAAAGAAAAAAAGATGAAGTAACAATATGCATGAACATATATTGTTAACCACATTGACAATCATAAAGTAGCTACAGCTTTCAGTTACAAAATTTACTATCAACATATTATGACACAAAATAACTTCAAAGAGTATGTTTCAACAATATATATTTCAAAACTAGGGAAATAAATCCCAATAATAAAAAAACTTGAATCAACAAGAAATACCAAAGAATCTGAAATCTGAATCAACAATAAAAAGAAGAATTCACATATTATGTTTCTTTTTGTTCTCAAAACCAGAGATTAGGTTTGTTCCTATTCCAAAAAATTAGCAATATTGAGTACTAACCATGAAATCACAAAAAATAATTAAAAAATGGATTATATTACTCACCACGCAGTTTATGCTCTGAAAATCGAATGTATTAGATGAAAGTAGTGAAAATCGCCTGAAGAATTGAAGAGAATGTTACTGTGAGAATCGGGGAAAAAAAATTTGATGTTGAAAGATTATTGATTAAGAGTTTTGAAATACTAAATATACTCCACTAAATATAGAGGATATATTTTAGTTCCTAAAAGTTAGCAACTTTCATATTCAATAAATTTTTAATAATATGTTAAATAGGAAATAATATATTTTAAATTTATAGTAAATATGTACGATAAATAGTATTAATGAATAAAAAAAATTAAAATTAGTATATTTCAAAAAATCAATGTAAAAAAGGTAGAACTCCTAATTTTCTCCTCTTTTTACTATTATTGATTTGTACGATACCTTTTTTCCACGAAAAATGATAACAATAACAAAATAATCACAAGTTATAACACTTGTGACACGTTTAACAAATTATATTATATTGTCGTTGTCACCATCAGATCCGCACCTACAAAATTTCATCGAAACCATCACCGTTGCCTATTTCTACTACCATAACTGCCAAAATCACCAAAAAATCATATTGAAACTGCCAAAAAAAAAAATCAGATATAAACCACCCAAAAATCCAATCCCACAAACTATCTCAACCAGTGGTTGTCGATCATAGTCGTGATACCAAATCCAGGTTTGGCAAAGGATTTTAAAGCGGTGATAAATCGCGGTGATGGTGGTAAGTCACGATACCAGTCTGGTAGTGGCAGTATTTATGTCGGTGGTGGATTGTAGTTGTTGTGGTGTGTCATAATAATAGTCCGACTCATAATGAAATTTTACACCTAGATTTGGTGTGTTTTTTGGCGATGGTCGGTAACCGACAATGAACTGTGGTGCCTCAATCGGTGGTAGCGATTGGATTTTTCATAGTGATCCTTGATCATGGTAGTGGTGGTGGTTGTCGGATGCGTGTGAAGAGAATGAGTAGAGATGTTGGTATTGGAGTATTTTATTGTGGATTGGAATTAAAACTTTGAGTTTTTTTTTAAAATTTAAATAAATAAAACATAAAATAATTACACAGTATTTATAAAAAACAACATACAGATTATAATTTTAAATTTATTTTTAAAAGTGTAAATAGTGAATGGAAATTCCTATTTTTCTGTTTCTTCTCTCTTAGTTTATTTTTTCTTTTGACTTTTTTTCGACTGTTTTTACTCTTGTTCTTTTTTAAAAAAAAATATTTTTATCCATTTATTTTTTACTTTCTTTCTATTTTTACTAGTATTGATTTATAAAACACCAATTTTTTTCCTGACAAATGATAACAATAACAAAATAATCACAAGATCAACAATAACAAGACCCACTTATCAAAGATGAGACTAATATAATCCAATAACGAAAACCGTAATTTGTACTCCAAGGGAATTAATGGTCAACAAATTTGATTACTTGCTTCCTTTTTTTTTTTTTTCTTAAGGTCTAATAAGTTTAACTTATCTTTAACACACTAAAAAAAGAAGTAGCAAAATTTCACATTTTTGTTAGTGATGCGGTCAAAGTTTGTATGTGAAAAATAATTGTTGAAAAAAAGTGGGTGGAAAACTCCCTCGTTGTACGTTGGATGCTCGAGTGAGTATTTTCTTGAAATTCATAATGAGAATATTGAATTATGCTTTTTTTTTTTTTATGTAAATAGAGTCGTGTTTGTACTGAATTTATTTGTTACGATTTTATTGGTATATAATTCCATTTGAACGAAAATTAGCCCTTGATTTAATGGGAATACATTTTCGTATCTTGATTTATAAATTAATAGAGTTCATCTTTTTATTTGGATAAAATAATGGAAAAACTAATTTGTCTATTCTTAGAAGGCAATAACTAACGCATACTGAAAAAATAATTTTCTTGTCACTATCTAATACAATATACAAAATCCGCACTACCCGGTTTTCTTAGTTATCTAGGTAATTGCATTCGGTCGTATTGTCAAATGTTTCTTTTTTAATGAAAAAACAATTGTTTTTTTACATAAATTTACTTTGCTCTTGGGGCCATGGAAGAGGCATCAAGCCAGTACCCCTTGCTTCTGATCTTATACCAACAAGTTTTTAATCCATTCACTCACACACACCCACACGTGTCTGTGTGTGTAAAACTTATAAAATGAATTCAATTGATTTTGCCAACTAAACCTTGTAGTATAGAGATAAGATGATGATGTACTCCTTATAATCAACCAATTTATGAGAAAGAATTTTTATATTTACTTGTGCTTTGATTTTACATAAGTAAATAGGTTGTATAAGCAGTGGACGAGATCATCAACGACAAATTGATAGTTGATATAACGATAATTAAGATGGTTTAACTAGAGTCAAAATAACTTAAATGAGGAGAGATTGTTTTGAATGATAGGGTACCTATTTGTAGTCGATCAAAAAAATAAATCTCCCCAAAAAAGTAACGAAATGTTCTTCATGCTTCAGTTTGATACACGATTTGTCTTCTCGTGGGCACTTCAGCTTCTATAGTACATATTCTAAGTAGAGAATTAAATATAGTAGGGTGCGTATCAATTTAAAAATGAAATGAGAATTGAAAACTCGAGGCAACAAACATTGTTTTAAAATGTAAATTTATAATTATTATATCTATTAACAAATATTTAATTACCTTATTGATAGAATTTTATTTGTAGTAGAATACCATATAAGTAGCATACCATATGTGTAATATTTCAATTCTAAGTAGAATTCATTTTCTTATTAGGTTTCTATTAGTCATCTATTAATATATATATATATATATCTTGTAACCCCATTCATTATTCCATTCAATCATTATTCAATTGAATCAATACAGAGAATTATTTCTTTACACATATACAGAGATTTATTTCTCTACACATATTTTATCTCATATTTTACATGGTATCTGAGTATCGATTCTAAGCAACGATGTCTGCCACAGACGATGACAGAAAAATCATAGAGGCGACAATTGTCCAATCGAATCGTATGGCTCTATAGCAATCCGATCATCTCGGCTTAATCCTCGTTTCTAAAAGAAAAATCATAGATTCGACGATTGTTCAATCGGATCCCATGGCTCTACAGCAATCCGATCATCTTGGCTTAATCCTCGTTTCTAAACCACTTGATGAAAACAATTATGGACAATTATGCCATAGAAGTTTCTATTTTATCCATAACACAAACACCATAGAAGCGACGATTGCCCAATCGGATCCCATAGCTCTACAACAATCCAATCATCCCGGATTAATCCTCGTCTCTAAACCATTTGATGGAAACAATTATGGACAATTATGCCATAGAAGTTTCTATTTCATCTATGGCTTCCCTTCAAGGCACAAGTTACATGGGAAGGACGTGAAACCACGAAACAAACGCTTCACAAACACTAGTACAACTTCTACACTTGATCCAAAGGAATGAAGAACACCCACAAGCCTATATTACCTTTCACAAAAACCACATTTAACATACCCTGACAACCACCACATAGCAAAAATAGATAACATGCCTGAAAATCCCGAACACAGCCCAACTGGTCGACAAATCGATCGACCGGTTACATCATCCGTTTCAACAGAGAGTCAACGGTCGACCAGATCCCTCATCCGTTTCAACCAGTCGACCGGATTCCTTATCCGTTTCAACAAAGAGTCAAACCGATCAACCGAATTCCTCATCCGTTTCAACAGAGAACTCAAACGGTCGACCGTCCTCACCAACCGGTCGACCGATTGAGCAGTCTTCCCTACCTTCACCTACCATCCAGCCAGAACAACCCCAGGTCATACCAAATGACTAACTTCGACAATCCACAAGATCAATTCTAACCCCAATTTACCTGAATGATCACTTTGTCATTCATGTTATACCTACTCATTCCGGGTCTCTTCTGGTCACATCTAGTACTCGTCATTCTATATCAAAGTATGTATCATGTAACAATCTTTCTTTTACTCATCGTGCTTTTACATACAATATTTTTCATATCATTGAGCCAGCAACATATGAGGCAGCATGTCAAGATCCCAAATGGATAACTGCTATGAATGATGAAATTCGTGCATTGGAAAAAAGCCACACTTGGTCACTTGTCCCACTTCCTCCAGGTTATCAATCTATTGGTTGTAAGTGGGTGTTCAAGGTCAAATTTCATTCTGACGATACAATTGAACGATACAAAGCACGACTGGTTGATTATAATGAAACATTCGCTCCAGTTGCAAAATTAACAACAGTCAGATACTTACTTGCTATAGCCTCTATTCGCAACTGGACGCTTCATCAGATGAATGTACAAAATTCTTTTCTTCATGGTGATCTTGATGAAGAGGTCCATATGACTTCCCCACTTGGATTTCGTCGACAAGAGGAGAGACATCACTTGTATGTCGACTTCACAAATCTTTATATGGTTTGAAACAGGCATCTCGTACTTGGTTTGAGTTCAAACAATCACACGCAGATTACTCACTCTTTACAAAAGTCAGTGGTGATTCATTTACGACTATACTATTATATGTGGATGATATGATTTTCACAAGAAATGATAGAGAAGCAGTTTCTACTACAAAAAACGTTCCTTACATCTCAATTCATGAAGGATCTTGGCACATTAAAATACTTTTTTGGAGTAGAAATTGCTCACTCAAGATCAGGGATTTCAATAAATCAAAAGAAGTATACTCTTGACATTCTTCAAGAGGCTGGATCACTTGGAGCAAAACCTGCAGCATTTTCCATGGAGCAATCATTGAAACTTAATTTGACAGATGGAAAACTGTTGAAAGATCCCACATATTATCGACAGTTGGTAGGAAAACTCATTTATCTCACCATTACTAGATCGAAAATCTCATATTCGGTCAATACACTAAGTCAGTTCATGCAGATTGGGCTAGAGATATAACTATACGCCGCAGAAGCAGATTATAAACAATGGCTTCCATTACATGTGAGCTTATATGGTTGAGACAATTGCTGACAGACTTGTGTGTAGATCACCCACAAGCAGCAACCTTATATTGTGATAATCAAGCAAAGAATGCATATTCTTCGCTAATCCAAAGATATCATGAAAGAACAAAACACATTGAAATAAATTGTTATATTGTTCGTGAACGAATTGATAAAGAAGAAATCAAGACTGCCTATGTTTTAAGCAACAATCAAGTTGCAGATTTATTTACTAAAGCACTGGGCAATGAAGCATTTCACAAATTCACTCGCAAGTTGGGCACTTTTGACATACATGCTCCAATTTGAGGAAAAGTATTAACAAATATTTACTTACCTTATTGATAGATTTCTATTTGCAGTAGAATACCATATAAGTAGCATACCATATGTGTAATATTTCAATTCTAAGTAGAATTCCTTTTCTTTTCTTATTAGGTTTATATATATATATATATATATATATATATATATCTTGTAACTTCAATCATTATTCAATTGAATCAATACAGAGAATTATTTCTCTACACATATACAGAAATTTATTTTCTACACATATTTTATCTCATATGTTACAATATCCTATAATTATTAAGGTGGGAAATTTATATTTCTATATCTACTTGCATACAATTTCTATGAATGTTTCTACATAGTACGTACGTCACAGTACTAGACAATTTTAAGGAGGTGTCTGATTGATCTATTTGAGAAAAAAATCGATTTTTCCCAACAAGAGTGGGACCCAAGTTGACGAAAAGCTTATTCAATTTTTTGTATTGGTCACCAACATATTTTGACACCATTGTTCAGACATTTGAAGTCCTTTATTTTAAATTTATCGCTTTGTCCCTTAATTCAATTAAGGGCAGAAACAATGCCATGTGTGTGCCCAATTATTCAATCGAGGGGCAAACCAGTAAATTGGAAATAAAAAATTTCAAATGTCTGAGCAATAGAATCAAAATATATTAACTAACGTAGATCCCTCTCTTGTGAGAAATATCAAAAATTTCTCAAATAGCATAATCAAACTATCTTTAATTAAGATTTTGAGTTAAAAGACATTCAAAATATTCATCCACTCATGTTCCATATAATATCATATATACCAAACAATTCGAGCCAATTGCATTTAATTTTTTCTTTTGCAATTTGTAGAAAAAAAAGGTTTCTCTTTAAATTTACTTTCGTATTGGGGCATGTTGTCGCCAACATTTTTTGATAGATTATTTCACTCTCACACACCCACACGTGTGTCTGTGTGTTTAAATGTTATTTAACGAATTCTAATAATTGTGCCAACAACTTAACCTTTCAAGTTGTACCTACTCCATACTTTGTAGTATAGAAAAAACGTAAAGATATGTAGTCATAGTCAACTAGTTTTGATTTTTGATTTTATATTGATATATAGATTGTACAAGTTGTGGACTAGGTCTGTTGGCGAGAGTGATGTAGTGTTAGATCAAATGGCTCGGATTGTATAAATTTAGTGGTTTAATTAGTCTTAAAAAATAAGGAAAGTTAAGATTTATTTAGTTTAATTCCACTTGGCTTTAATCCTAAAGGTTGTCTTCTCGAGGTCCCTTGGGCCATTTATCTTTGGTGCAAATTGAATATAGTAGGCTATATGTCAATATCAAAATGATTAGAAAAAGCGATACAAAATAATTATTCAATTTTGAAAACGATAAATATAGCAAAAGAAAAATAATTGAATTGTCGATCTTTGATATTTATCGATCAAGTTGTAAATTGTTTTATTATTATCCCTCCAATTTCACCTGCTCATTTTGAATTGTGATATATAATATTTAAATAGCATAACCAACAAACAATTAAAAATATAAAATACTCCCTTTTATTATTATTTTCCTTTTCTTGTGTCACCAATAAATTATTAAAAAACCAAAACGATAATCGTGTCATATGATCATGTAATAAAGATTTGATTATTTAAGGAAAGAGCGGTGCCAAATTTACTAATAAATGACCACAAATTAAATAGTATTTTTTAGAAGCATGGGGTCATGTGTATTTAATTTGTTGTGAATAGACTTTCAACTATATTAGTTTTAATCAAATTCAATCAATGAAAACGACAAAGTATAAAAAATGTTTAAATACTACCTTACAACTTCAAAACCCTACCGACTCTACGAAGACCAAAATAACAATATTGAACTTATAAAATAAATTAGACTCTAATTGGATAGAATTAGGACACGTTTAGTATATGGACAAAAGTTAAAGATAATGGATAAAATTTATTTTATTCTGTTTGGACAAAAGTGATGTCAAGATAAACTTTTATCTGGATAACAATTTAAACAAAAAAATGAAGATAAATTTTGTCTTCGCAAAGAAGAGGACAAAATTATTTATCCACATAATTATTCACTCTTTTTTAAAAAAAAAAGACAAACATACTCTTTATAATATAAAAAAAAATCTATTTTTGAACATCTATAATCTAGGATAATCGTTGTTACCCGTCCGCCACCTAAAGATGGCAAAATACTCGACCCCTCTTTGTCTTGTCTTGCCCCTCCTCGAATTTCTCGAATTCGTCCCGAATCTCTTTCTATTTTATTTTATATTCATATTTTAAAATTTAAATCGTATTTAAAAAATAAAGAATAGTGTTAAAAAATAATTAATTAATTAAACGAAAATAAATGAGGATTTTTAATCTTTGTCCCGCACCGCATTCCAAAAATCTCCAACATAACGGAGATGGTAATGGCCGCCGTTTCTCGCCCCGCTTTGTTGACATCCCTACAACTGCGCCGCCTCCACCATCATCCTCTCGCCACCGCCAACCCGTGATTGCTCGCCATTGTCACATTTTCTGCTATTCCATCCTTTTTTTTTTCGCTCGTGATTTCGCCATTGTCACATTCTCTGCTATTCCATCCTTTTTTTATTCTCTTTTAGTGTTTTTATTTATATTTTTCGTTTAATTAAGAATGATGGTAAAATTGTATTTTTTTATCGAAAAATGATTTTACTTTTTTCATTCTTATGCTTAGCTAAATTAAACAAGATTGATAAATAGTTTTCTCATCAAACTAAAGGGATCTTAAAGAAGCCGGCTGGCTTCTAGCTTGACCCCTACCATCGGCTGCTTCAAGTCTTGTGTCAGGCCTTCTCCACATGTTCCCTTTGTTCAAATTCCAATTGATACATAAACGTTTCTGCTGCTATCTGTACTGCATCACCCTACGCAGGGTCAACACTTATTCTTAGATGAAATTAATATCCCAAGATTAATAAATAGATGTTAATTATTACGTTGCCAGTCGGCCAACTAACCCCGCGAAGTCAAGCGAGAATACCGCACCACCACACCAGTAGTTGTCCCGTGCCGTGTCACCCTCAATCAATTCTTCCAGCTCCTCATCCTCACACTCACACGCCTCATCAAAATTAGTTGAGGAATTATACTGGCCTCTGGGTCTACCTTGGACAGTCAGCGAATTGATTTGCAAATCAATTTTGGATTACAGTTCTCAAATGTTAAGAATGATTCTTGACCCCATTTTGAAATATTCACGGCGCACTTCGTAACACAACTTTCAATTTGCAAAATCATTAGATGATCAAGTCGCACTAGTGAGTTAAAAATTCTTGCATGAAATAAGTTCAATAAATCTAATTTGTTGCCATAATGTCTTTTGACTTATTTTAGGGCTATATTTTTCAATTGTTAGAGCACAACTCGCGACCAACTATGCCACACATATTTTGAAACGAAAAACCATTAAAGCATGGACTTAAAATATCTAGTCAAAGTCGGCCACTTAAAATGAGTTTAACAATCCTATTTTTCCTACTAACTCAAACATCAACTTATGTAAAAATATATTTGACGTCAATTGATACTCGTCTAACTTGAATAATTGAATATAAAAATATAATGAATTTTCGAGTCTTTACAATTTGTATATTGTTATTTTGAACAAAAATTTGTGGGTTGAGAATTCGAGATTCTTAGTTGAATTTGTATATTTTAGTTCTTAGTACTGATATATATAGAGTTAATAATTGATAAGTGTGATATTTGAAGAATCACAAGTTGCGACTTAATTAATTAATGTTTTAAAGTATTTCTATTGCACTTTTTTGGGTACTTTTTCTTGTCTTTCATTTGTCTTTTAAGTTGATGCATTGTATTAAATGCATTGTTCTAAAAAGCACGTGCACTAGGCACAGCCTCTATGCCTCGCTTAGGCCATAATCGCACAATTAAATGGTGAACTGTGTTTTTTAACCAAAGGCGTACGCCTATTTTATTGAATTTTTTTTTCATCTTTCATTTTTTAATATTAAAAATAAAAAATGCGTTTTAACGTTTTGCCTTCGTCTAAGTCCGAAAAATTTAAAACTATGTCTGCTCGCCTAGCCATGTTTTATAATTTTTAGAACACAAATTGAATGGTAAGGGAATTTAATAATAGACTTTTGTCAGGATTCCAACTTTCCTTCTCTCAAAGTTGATGTTGTTGCTTTGTTTTCTTTGCATTTTTTATTTATTTATATTTTTGAAGTTTTGAAATGAAATGGGTTATTAAGAGTTTACTCTATTAGCAAAATGATTAAACCTTATTCAAATCTTCAAAAGATGCACGTCTATAGGCCAAGTCTCGTCATTTATTTGTTCTTAGTGTTATCTATTTTACACACATGTAAGCTCTTATCATCATGGTTCTATTTTTGATAACTTGAAAAATATTACTAAATTATCAATATTTTGCTAAGAAAAATTCTTAGATAAAACTAATATTTCATTTAATTTTTTTTATGTGTCCATGATTTTCTCATAACTATAAGATTAATGCTCCAAAATTTGTGGACCATATATAATTAACTATATTATATTGAAAAATCAATGTTGAATTGTCATAATCTAATCTAGTTTAAGATTGACTAATTTAGAGTAAATTATGTAATCTAAATATCAATTTTAATTATCATTTTCTTGATCTTATCAGAGCCAATAAATGGTTTTACTTTTCCCTTCTTGAGGGAGGCTAAGCCTATGGAACAAAGACACCAAATTTTATGTCCAACAAATATGTTATCAAATATGGGTCTAATAACCCACAAGTGAAGTGGAGAAAATTATACTTAAAAGACTTTTCAATTTATGTGGATTGGGATATATAGTGGACATGAATCATGGAAAAATATTTGTCAAATGTTGAGGCCTCTAATATTCAATAGGGACATGATATTACTTTTCATTTCTACTCACCTTTATTAATTTAATTGTAGCATTTATTCACGATGAACAAGTGGATTGATAATATTTCGATAATAATTACATTTTTTTATTAAGGAGAAGAGTACGAGATATTTTGTTGAAAGGATTAAAGTAGTCAGAGATAATTAAAAATAGTTATATGTACAGATTGGAATCAATTTTCGTTTCTAATTTATGAGTTATTTAGACATACAAAGAAACAAGAAAAGAGTGGTATAAGAAAATAATATATCATATTTACATATAAGATTCACGTTAACTCAAATCGGTTGAACTTTTACTTGCTTGTTCATTTTAGCTAGTGACTCTGAAATTTACTTTCGCTTATTTTTTCTTTTGACAAAAGCTCATGTCATGATGAATTTGATAAATTTTATTTGTGTGCATATTTTCTTTATTTTCAGATTGTATAATCAATTATCTCGACTAGTTTATTGTTGTATTGACCTCGCCCTTTACACACGCTATATAGACTAGTGGCTAGAATATTGTTAGGTAACATGTTCGTGTTTGGCTCGTAGATAAATATTGCAAAGCTTAATTAATCTTTTGACTTGTTCAATATCTTTATTTCACTAATTGATGGTTGGAAACTTAGAGCTTGTTAGATTTCACTTAAAATTCTGCTAAAGTTAAAGTCAAAGTCAAAGTCAATAATTAATTTTAACTACTCATTTCGTGGAACCACAATTTTTTACAACTTTTTCAAACATGCATTTCATCAATTCTTATCAAATTTTACAAAAAAATCTAATTTTAATCAAAATCAAATTTTAATCAAAATCAAATACACTCTTACTCATGTGGATAAAATTTGGAACGATTGTAAACTTGTAGAAAATTATGGGAAAATTAGATCTTAATATGGGCAGTCCAAATGATGGGAAACCCTTTTGTCAAATTAAATAATATAAATTTGAATAAAGAATTCTAGTTAAAAATTGGTGAAAAGTTGACATTAGTGTTGTCATTTTTTATGTTTCTTGATTTTCTAGGAGTCACATGTAGTGGTAGATTTTTTGCACTTTTGTTGCTTACTGATTGCTATAAAATTTGGTTACGGCTGGTTGCCTAAGAAACTTAAGATATTTTCTTAATTTAATATTTTATTTTAGTGCAATATTGTCAATTACTTACAAAGCGTGTGTGATTGAATAGAATTAAATAATAGAAATGCGTGACCAAATTTGTTACTTGAAATATTGATTTTTGTACGATTTGATGTATTAAAATTGTCGTTTAGCATTTTTTTTTAATAAAATATTTGAAGAAGTAAAATACAACTTTTTATCTAGTTGTACGTACAACTAATACTATCAAATATTGTGATTTTATAGAGATTGCAATGTTGTGTCAAATTAAACAAATGAAAAGAAGCAATTCTAAATAATATGTTTTAGGATGAAATAAAAAAATAAAATTGTTTGGTAGAGTTAAAAGTAGTTTTTTTAGGAGATTTTGATAAAAGTTAATGAATATGTGATTCAAAAATTGTATGTCTTATAAAATATGTGGTTGAAAATGAATTTTAAAAAAAATAAGTTTAAATAAACTCGATCAAACATATTCTAATCCACGTATACATTTTAATATGTCTTTTCTATATATATATATATTATTTTACAATTTTTGTAAACTCGAACTCCGATACAATTATTTTATTCAAGAGCTTACTGCTTACCTATGACTAGAGATTAAAACCTCAAATTCATATTAGAATTACAGTGATTTAGTAAACAATCTTAGGATTGAGCGTCTATTTAATTTAATTAACTTAAAAAGTTACTAAAAAGCTGAAGTTAAAATTAATAATTAATTTTTACCACACAACAAATGAAGCTCACAATTTTTATTAATTTTTGAACTACACATTTCATCAACTTTTATTAAAATTTACTAAAATTTTTATAAAAAACCTTGTCAAACAAACCCTGAATGTAAAACACGGCTCAATCATAGTACTAAGAAGATAAAAAAAATACAACGAAATTGAAAAATTTAACTGCAAACTACTGAAACTAAATATCCTAATAAAAACATTCGGAAGAATAAATATTAAATAAGATAATTTTGAATCGGGTGGTTTACGTGGCATGAAATATAATAAATGTATTGAGTTTCAAGTTTTGGCGTCACTTATTTATGAAAATTGTGCATTTGTCGTTTTTATAAAAATGATTTTGATATTCACATGAGAGAGCAAATAAATAAATTTGTCTTATATCTAATATTTTAAACTTTCAAATGATTTTGTTTAGTAATTTGTAACGAAGATCACAAATTTGATTCGTTCTTAAATTTATAGACATGCTCGTAAATAGTTCCTAAATTTTAATATATGAATACTCAATGAATTTTATTTTTCTCGTAATTGATTAAATGTATATCTGAAAACTCTTTTTCAAAAAAATAAAAAAATAAATAAATAAAGAAGGTTTTAATTTGATTGAAATCAAACTAGTTATTTAGAAATAATCAATATAGGTGGGTAGTCACTCATCAATGCACAGTGTTCTTCTTACTTATAATATTGAATATTTATTAATTAAATATTATTGAGCAATTGTTAGTATATAGGTCCACTCATATAAACCCCATGCCTTAAACTTCCATTGACGACTCAAAAGAAATTAAAAAATGCACTTTCATTTCCAATAAATCTTTCGTCAACCCTAAAATGTATGTGAATTTAATAATAGAACATAAAAAAGAGAGGTCAACTTATTTTTTTTAGTCAAATTTTCTAAAAATCATGCATAATTATAAATGATATTTTACTCTAGAGGTAGGTGATGTCATATTGTTAATATTTGTTTAAAATAGTTTAAATGATATTTTACGGTTTTCTATTTTGAATCTCGTGAATAGAATCATTCAATTTGTAATTCATAGGTGTAAAATATCATAACATCTCTTATTATTTTTATTTATTTATTTATTTATTTGTAATTCATAATTTATAACAATATCGTGAAGCACGGCTTCAATTTTAAAAGTAAACGGTTTTGCAAATACAAATAAACAAATCAACTTTCAAAAAAAGCCTGTCATTAGATATGTTAAAATATAGGTGACAGCTTCATTGCCAATTTGATATAATATTACGTGCCCTCAAACTATACATTAATTAATTATTTTTTATTTATCTCATTAATTATTTGAAGGTCAACTCTTAGATTTTGGAATGAGTTTGGATTAATGTAATTAATAGGTAGTTCAATTTTGATGTAGCCGACACCATAGCTCTTGCATACTTGGAGAATCGTAACATTAGAGCATTTTCAATATTATCTTTTATTTTTAATGTTCAAGGCTATGAGGTGGATGAAATAAAAACTTATGGCAAGAAGATTATTGTAGAAGATCGTCCAAACACGCCGCTCGCTTTTTAAACTTACGGTTAGATGGCCTTCTATCCATTTTTTTTTATTAAATTATATCTATCTCTCTTATTAATTTTTTCTTTCTCTTTCATCCTTCCACTATCTTCCTCCTCATTTCTTCTCTCTCTTGTCACATATTAGAAGATGTCTAGTATTGAAGATGCTCTCACAAGATTGAACCATGTGTCCAAGGCAGTTGCACGCATGAGGACTCATTAATACTTGGGTCAAAACTTTATTATTTAATGCTTAATTTCATTAATTACTTTTAAGTTTTTAATTTAGGGTATTAGTCTTTTATAATTGTTGGGTTTATATCTAGTCGGTGTATTAATACATCTTTAAGAAAATTGTTGATTTTTGGTGATGATTGACTAAACAAAACTCGAAGAACATTTCAACTTTTCGATCTCAATTCAATATTTGTGGAATCAACGAATTGTTTTCTACCATTTAATTATACGCATACTTTGTACCAAAGATTTTAGCAGTTAAAGAAGGGGACGAAGTCAGTGGGAGTGTTCTAATTTTTATTTTTTTTCCCCTTATTGGCAAGGCTAGATTTAGGAGAGTCGGATGACCAATTAATCAGGTCAATGGGAGGTTGTTAGGAAATGAAATTGACTTGGTATTATCCAATTAGATTAGAATTTGTACTTGGGGATTTGAGATGTGAGAGAATTTATGTGTAATTATAAGAATTTCCCACATGTGATTTTTCTCCAATTTTGAAAATTTTCAAGTAAATTTTGGTGTTTTTTTTTTTCATCTATTTTTTTTTTCATTTCCTTAACATTTCTCTAATGAAGATCATGTAGACCAATCGAGCAATTGGTCTCAATTACCAACAAAAATGACCATTTTATTAACTTGCATAGTTTTCTCTACCAATAATCAAGGATTAAAAGATGTCTAATATATTAATTAGTGCTCTAATTTTATTTATGTATTCTTCAATATTTTTAATGAAGTGTTATATGTATGCTATTTATTTGAATAGATTCTTCGTTTAATTATTCGAATTTCACTTTTAGCCACTGTTCTAAAAAGTTCGCATATGCTTGAAGTTCGGCCTCTACGTCTAGCCACGCATCACGCATCGCTTTGCTCTTATCTCGATCTCGCTTAGGACTCGCCTATACCCGAAAAGCTTAAAGCTCGGCTTCCACGCTTAGTCACGCTTTACGCTTTTTAGAATATTGCTTTTAGCACATTTATACTTCTTTCAAATAGTGCATATTTGGTATATATTAAGACTTGATATTTTATCTTAAAATATCAATATTATTAAAAGTAATAGCTCAAACTCTCACATGTTGGTTAATATTTTTATATTTGACTAATGTGAGATTTTTCCTTAACATACGATGACTCGTTTGACTATACCAAATTTGAAATTTGATTGCTACTTTTGATTTTTATTTTTTAGGATATGATATGATATCATATTAAGATTTGGATTTCATCTTTAAACGTCAACGTCATTAAGAAGAGTAGCACAAACTCTTATATATTTATAAATATTTTTATATTTACCGATGTAGGATTTTTCCTTAGCATGCCCTTACAAGATAAATTGTTCGTTTGAACATGCCAATCATGTAATTTGACATATAGTCTTTTAAAAGGTCGATCTTATTAAGAAGATCAAACTCTTATATGTTGGATATATGTTAAATTTAAATTATGTGTAATTTTCTTTTACCACTACGCTTTAATAAATAATATTTTTTTAGTATTATTCAACCATTCGACTGAATACGTTATATGAGAATTTAAGCTTTGAATCGTCACACAATATGCAATGAACTAACATGCATATGAGTACTATAAAAAGATAAAATAGTAATCATATAAAGGTCATAAAACGTTAGATTTTTAAAACATTTATCTCGTGATCATGGAAATTTTGTTGTTACATTTGAATCAATCCAATTTAATCGAACAATTTCAATCATATAATGGGGGCACTTGTAAATTAACGTCTTGGTAGCAATGACTTCATTTTCACCAAACTAGTCTTGTAATATACATATTTATGGACTCAAAATAGGGCACACTATCGTGTGATATAAATGGTTTAGATACATGGATTTTTGATAAATCATATACAAAAAAAAAAAAAAAAAAAAATGGAATATTTGGACATACTATATTTAATTACTATATTATACCTATTTATGCAACACATTTCACTTATGGCGTGCCTTTACTTTTGACTTTTTTTTTTTTTTTCTTTTAAGTTAACTTAAAAAAATTTTTTACACGTGATTTTTCTAATTTAAAAATATCTACTATTTAAATTTGTATTTGATAATTATTTGCCGGTTAAATCATTGAATAAGTGGCCATGACTAAGTACTTTAGTTGTATTTATAGTCGAGACAAGCACGAATTTTGGTTAAGATGAGGCTCTTTAAACATCCCTTTAAGTTTGATATAGTTTACTTTTTTTTTCTTTTTAATGGAGTCTAAGCCTTGTCGAAAAAAGAAATCATGTGTCATGTCCAAAAAAATTGTTATCAAATGTTTGTTAAAATTGTAAGTGTACGAATTGTGACAAATAGAGTAAAGTATTATTCTCACGAGTACCGTATTACGCAATATTGATCTCAATTAATCCTAATTGATTTACTCCTACTACAATCAAACAGGGAAATGTTATTTTAACTAATAATGTCTGAATTATTTTGAAAGCAATGAATGAATATTGAAAAAATTTAATGGGGAATTAAATTAATGATTTAAATGCTAAGGTTCACGATTTCATCATAATTATCCGATCAATTTCGTTTATCAAGCGTTGATAATATTAAACATGTGTATTCTGCCAAAGTTCTCTAATTTAATTGGTAATCTCTCTCGAGCAACATCAATCCTATTTAAATAAGTAAATCTACTATACTTTCATGCGAATTTTAACTTATCTAATCGCATTCAATTACGAATAAATTTATGTAACAACCACAAAAAATCATAGAACTATATCTCTACCCTCTACGCAAATTCTCAGTTTTTATTATATTTGTCTAAATAAGTAAATTTCCCCTCGTTTTCATTACCATTTACAAATCAATCAATTATTGACAAGATAATCGAAGCATGAACAACAATAATAAAAACGACATACAAAGTCGAATTTAGAGTCAAAACTTATAAATTGAAATCAAATATACAAACTAGGCTATATCGTTGCCCTAACTAATAATTTAACCACAAATCATATGTGAAAAACACAATTAATAAATTGCAGTCATAACTGGATTTTGAAAATTAAAATTGAATGCAAGACGATGAACAACTTGAATTCCATAGCTTTAGAAAACCGTACTATGACTATTCTTCAGCGTAGGCACACCTGTAGTATCTAGCAAGAATAACTTTGCACAATCAAGACATAGGTCGCACAATACTTTGTGCTACCTAGATGTGACCCCCCCCTCTCAAAACTTACAATTTCATCCCGATTTGACTTTTGATGTACAGTTTTGATCATTTGTTCTTTAAACCTTCTCGATTCAATCCAAAAACTTTCAAATGCGTTCTAATTGGTCATCACCGTTCTAAAGTTTTTCAAAGTAGCCTTCCAAATATTTGAAAATTTGCAAATTAGTTTCTGAACTTTTAGAAATCTGATTCTTGCTCCCCGAAACTTTTGAATTCACCACAGTTGCTTTATAATAATTTCAACTTATGTTTGTGCCATCTGATTAAGCTTCAATTAAGTCTCAAACTCTTCTTTTTCGTTTCAAACTCATCCAAATTAGATTTTGTACATACGTACGTATATAATAATTAAGTTCATTTAAATAGAAATCTGCTCATATAGAGAATATATATTTAGTTTACAAATATAAATAAGCGTGTAAAATATACTTATCAGCTTGCACTTCGAAAATCTTGATCATCCCTCTTCTTCTTCTTCACTTTTGCCTTCAAACCCTAGAAGAAAATGTGTTTTCTCTCCTCAATTTTCCAACCTTTTTTATATCTTGAATTTAGGTATTTATAGGTTGGGAATCACCGTCACAATTTTGTCCAAAATACCCTTAAAAACAGTACAAACGATCTCGTACGGGTTGCAAAATCCTGCTTTTCGTGGTCAACACTAGTTCGTGCGCATGCAAAGTACAGCAGCCATTTTTCGTGCACACGAAAATGACACAATAAACTTGGACTACCAACTTCACACGTGCACAAAGTTCCCTCCTTGGTTGTCGCGCGCGACGTTACTTAGGCGAAATTCTTCCTCCTCCAAGGCTCCAACACCTTCAACTGTCCACATTTCGAGTACTTCCTGAGCACACTTCCAAACCACTTATTTGCATCCTTTTGTCCACGAATTGTCCCAATATTGTAGTACCTCTTACAACACGCAAAACAATGAAGAATCAACATAAATTAGAGAAAATTAACTAACAATTTCGTCATATAAAAACCAAAATAAGTATATAAATCACACTTAATCGCCGAATATGACTGCAAGAAACCATAAGAAAAGAGAAGAATATTCAGACGAGACTTTTCAATTTATGTGGATTGAAATCCCCACGTGGATCTTGCAGATGCCAATAAGATATGAGTTGTGGAAAAATATTTGTGGAAATTTGGAAGCTTCCAAAATTAATAGGGACATGATATTACTTGTCAATCCTATTCACCTTTATTACTCTATTAGAATTATTTGCCACCAACAAGTGGATTGGGATTCATAGAGAAGAGTTTGATTAAAAAATAAATAAATAAATTTATTTTAAAGTACGATAAAAGTTGAGTCATGGATCAAAACGAGTTAGTGGAATTTTCTAAGAATTAAGGATCGAACTAGTAAAATAAAGAAAAATAATTATTTTAAAAAAAGAGGTCTTCTTTCAACGGTCAAAATTTTGTAATTCTAATTTGTTTTCAAAATTTATTTCTATTTTAAAGATCAAATCTTCTCCATTCTATCATTTTCAACATTTTCCCTACAACCTACGCTAAGTGAAAAGATTTTGAAGAGGAGTGAATAATAATAAATAATTTTATGGAGTTTGTTTTATATGTTTTGTGTACATAGAAAATGATGGAAGAAAAAAGAAAAAGAAAGAGAGAAGTTAAATAGAAGAATAACTCCATCCATGTTAACTCAACTTGATCGGGGTATCATGTCACTTATTAGCAACATTAAAAGACGTGTGACACTAATATCTAACGAATAAATACTAATTCTTAAATTAGTCTCTAATATATTCTACTTCTTTACGTGTCTTCTATTATCTTAATATAAAAACAGAATCATATCTATTTCTGCATAGGAAATAAAAATACCAAGTTAGCATGTTTAACAGAGTTTCTAAATTTAGACGGAACTCTAAACAATATTTGTTTTATCTTTTTCCACATCATTGGAGGAAAATTTTTAAACATCGTTTATTTTATTTATGTAACACATTTTTTTTTACTTTTTTTTTTTAACAATCTATTAAAACATTGGAGATACTCTAATAGTGATTCTTTGACTTGTTCAAATAATTGATTGATTGAGTCGTGTTGATAATATTTGGTATTGTTATACACCTTTTAAAAAATTATGAGTAAATTAGATCTTAATGGATAGTCCAAGTGATGGAAACCTTTGGTCAAAATAAAAAATAGGTATTTGAATAGATAAAAATTGTTGAAAAATTGACACCCGATCAAGTTGTCATTTTCTTGTTTTCTTAATTTTCTAGAAGTGGTCATATATATGTAGTGGTGGCTATTTTACACTTTTGTTGCTTGCTGATTGCTCTAAAATTTGGTTACGTCTCTTTGTCTAAGAATTTTCTTATATTAACTTTAATATTATCTTTTAAGCGCAATATAAAAAATACTTATAAGTGTTTGTTAGATTACGATTGAATATGTAAATAATATAATTATTTAATATATTGAATTCAACAAACTTTTTTAATTTATATAAAATATGTAAAAAATATCACATTAATTATTCATTCTCACATATTTTTTTGTTTTTTATATGATCATTTATATAATTTGTAACTAAGAGTATATTTGGTAAAGATTTTTGTAGATTATAATTAGTATGTTCTACGAATATGTGTGAATAAAAATAATGTTTGTTCGATTTATAAGTACTTATAAGTTATAAGCGCACACATATATACTCTAAATTAAATTGTAGACAAGTTTATGGTTATGAAGAAAGTGGGGTAAGTGCTGAATAGTCGGGTGACTCGGCTAATTATCCAAAATGGCCATTGACCCAATATAGCCTGTAAACTACCAACTTTATCCATGTCTCTCTTTCCCGCATATAACTATTTTAAATGATTTCAAATTCATCTATCTGTGAAAAAGAGAAGATTTCAAAAAGAAAATTTCAAGTTTAGAATCTAACTCATTTCAATGTTAGATTCCAACCCATTTCATTTCATTTCAAAGTTGAAATTCATCCGTCTTTATTTTCTTCTTTTAACTTACGGTAGAAATTGTTAATTTCGTAGTATAAATCATGAATATATATATATAAATCTGAGTATGAATTGTATTTTTACTTTAAATTTTTGAAAATCTGAATTCATTTAAAGTGAATTAATTGAAAAATCAATTGAAATGTGTAAATTTGCGTTAATTAATAGGTGTTAACAAACGTGTTAACAAACCATGAGTTTGTTAACAAATTTTTGGTAACAGACTTGTTGGTCTGTTACTTTGGCCTTAACGGACCACATGCCTGTTAACATGACTATGGTCTGTTAACCGACCATTTGTTAACAGATGGTCGGTTAACAGTAGTTTAATAGTAATGATATTTAAGTCTATTTTATATAAAAGAGGCCTTTAAAACTTATCTAATATAAGTTGGGCTCTTCTTCGATTCCGATTGAACGTTTGACAAGGCCATTTAGTTAGTATTCGAGTGATGAAGTGTAAACGAGGTATCGACTCTTGTTTATCTTTTTCTGTACTTGTAGTTTTTTCACAATTTTTTAAAATTATATCTCCTATTGTACACCACTGGTTGTCGTGAATCACCTTAAGTTGACTTAATTAATAAACAAAGAACATATTTTATGGCTTTGGTAGCTCTAAAAAGTTGATTATATATAGTGCTCGATGCTATTTGTAACAGTGCCTAATATCAAACAATTACAATATTGTCCAATTAGGTAATTTTAAAAGTGGTTTTAGTATAGATTAGCATGATTAATCAAATGTTCATATCATCGTAGCATCCGAATCAATAATGTTTACTATGAAGAATAGGAGAGAGATCAAATCAAACATGACACCTTCTGGGACGCGAAAGCTTATATTTTTAAATATGTTAGATTATACTGTACAATTTTTTCTCCCGATCTTGGGAAAACCTAATATTTTCTTCATATATTTTAAAATTGTTATAGATGTATTTTATAAAATTTAAGCATGTATTATGCCGTCTTAATATTTTCTTCCTATAAAAAGTATTAAGACGAACCCTTCTTTTCCATGTATTATTTTCCATGTATTATAGTAAAGAGAAATCAGAGAGGTGTGAGTCCATAACACATTGTAATTATTGCAATTATGTTGTAGCATCAAGTGCACGTAATTCTCATTTGAGAGTGAAACATTTTAAATCGTGTGTATTTATTGCTTTAATTTTTTCTATTTCACTTTATTAATTAATCTCAATAATATAAATTATTCATTGGATTCCTTTTATTATGGAATAACTTTTGATTCCTATCCTTTCGAATGGGAGAAGCAGCTAACAAGAGGCTAGTAGCTCTTATCAATAACAGTGGAGTTGCGAAAAGGAGGTCATGATGATATCATCTATGTCCGTACCGCTCCTTGTGGAGTAGATCCCGCATCCAACCAATTGTTTTTGACTAGGGTTAGTCCATAACAAAATATTCTTACCTTTCCAAATGGAACCAAATGCACCTTCATTTCCATAAATCTTTGAGTAAATTTAATAAATAATTATCCTATTTTACTCAATATTATCACTTGCTCATCTATCTATCTCAAACCATTTATCATCCATCACTCATTGCTCACTCATTACCCATGGTTCAATATCGATGGGTGAGCAATGAATAATATTTCAAAATTGGGTGAACGAATAGTAATGATGGATAAAATTGGGAGAACATCTATTAAATTTACTCATAAATCTTGTCAACCCTAAAATGTATACCAAGGAAAAAGAGGGTCAACTTATATTTGTTATTTTATAAAACAATAATGCATCATTATGAATCATATAATGCACACTTCATCTTAACCATTATACAATATTTTAAGGTATTAGAGGACGATGACATCTTAATATTTGTTTAAAATATTGAAAGATCTTTGAAATATTCATATGGTTATCTATTGCTTTCACATGTGTGATTATGTAATTATAGGTTCGTTTTATTTTGAGGCTTTTATAGAAAATTTTGCATAATTGATCTCTATATTATTGTACGATAAATTAGTTCTTGCCAATAAATAAAAAAATTAATTTTTGCAAAATAATAAAAGTGTCAATTTAACAATTTAAACGGTAAGACTTAGCCACAAAACCAATGAGCCCAAAGGACATTAGTCATGACTTACGCTCGTTGGCACGTTTTCTACTTGAAAAGATGATTTTATTTATCTATTTTCAACACTATTGACTATGTCAAAGTATTTGATTACATCAGTCTTAAACTCGACTTTTCACAAACAAATAATTTTTAGATATTATTATTTACACTCTAATAATATTCATCGGCTAACGCTATAGTTTTGTTATTTTTCACTTAGGTCCTTGAACTTTCTAAACATTATTAATAAACCCAAAACTTCTTAAATTCGCATTTATTCCAAATATCATTTTTTATTAAATTTCATTGTCACCAATAGCAAAATTTTCTTATATTTATAATCATTTAGATAAGTTCATTTCAATTTGAGAAGATGTTAAAATATATTGTGTCGACATATAAACAATATATTAGAGAATTACAACTAAAAAGAAATCAAATTCGAGACGGCAGTTCTCATCCCTTAGCAAGTCTCATCAACTAAATCCAACCACAAAAATTAAAACCTCTACATCTTTAAAATAGAAAAGAAAAGATAATTGTTGGTGGGTGTGGGGGGTTGTGAGTGGGGTGGAGTGGGGTGGGGTGGGGTGGGGTGGCGAGGGGAGGGGGCTATGTTGAAAATAATTAATTGCAGTGTAGGTGCAAGTCAGGGAGAGAAACTAAGAAAGGTATGTCCGTTGTGTGATTGTGTGTTTATCCAGAAGAAGTATTTAATTCAGGTATTAAAAACAAATGTAAATTCCGAAGTCGTATGTATTATTATTAATCACGCTGTATTTGTGGGGGAATCAATCCTTGTACTGTATATATATATATACTGATATAGCAGAGAGAGACGCCCCCCTTTCATCCTACGTTCTTATCATCTACAATCCTCCTCTCCCTCCTCACATTAAAAACGCTTCTTTTATTTCTCTTTTTCCTGCAAATCTGCATCGTCTTTCTGTTCTCTCTCTATATATACATATGTTGAAGCAAATACAAGAGGGAAACTATTGAATCCCACAAATTTTTTTGTTATATCAAGAAGACTCTCTTTGTGTCTTGGTATGTATTTTGATATATTTTTTCTTAATATCAAGTTTGGTTTTTTTTTTTTTTGATAGAAAAAGGAGAGATTGAAATTTTTTTGTTGAAGGGTTTTCTCAAAGATTTCAAGTTTTGTTTATTATATGGAGTTTTTGGGGGTTTCTTGTTCTTTGTGCCTCTCTCTGCGTGTGTATATAAATGACAAATTCTTTTATGTCTTGGGTTTATGGTGTATAATCTTGAATTCAACAATATGGGATTTTCTTTATTCTACTTCTTTTGCTTGATTATGATGAGTTATAATATGTATATTACAGTTTTCCTACATCTTATCCCCTATTTTGATGGGTTTGGGAGAAGGTGGTATGCTAAATATTGTGGTAATTGTCTTGATGTTCGGATTTCGTGTTTCTTACTTGGAGATTTTGATGCTTTGTGTATTCTTGGTGTGAAACTAGGGGCTATACTTGTAGGGCGTGCTGCTAGTTTGTCGGTTCCAGATCATGGCTATGGTTTCTTGTTATCAATCCCCACCTTATAATTAATTTTGAGTTATAGTACTAGGATTGTTGAAGCTCTGCAGTGCCAAATAGAATCTTTTTAACGAAAGAGATCTGCCCGTTTTGGGAGTTAAGGACAAAGATGAAGTATTATGCAATGGGGACAACCTATAAATAACCTATTTTAGAAGTAACTACTAAAAGAACTAGTTATCAAGTTCGTAGGTTCACTCTTATTTATTAGTCACCATTTTGCAGCCTTCGTGATGGTTCCTCTCTGTTTTGGCTCTTAAATCCCTACAAAAACATCAGAATCTTTTCTTTTTCATTTTATATGTTTTTGTTTGGTGTAAAGAATCCGTTTAATCTTTACAGAGTTTTTGGTGGTCAGGTCTTCTTTTCTTCCGGTAATTCAGCATACCGTGGAGGGAGTTTATGAAAAGTTTCAAAAGTTCACCAATATAGGATGTAGAGCTTAATTATTCTGGATATGTCGATAGGTTTGGGATATCAGCACATATATTTGCTTTGCTTTTGAATACTCCTATATATTTTTGTGTAACCAATAAAATTTTCGCCAAATATTAAATTTGTTATGAGGGTAGATATATTAGATTGTATCATCACATGATCTACAGTGATTATTTGGTTAAAAGATGGAAAAGGTGAAAGAGTATTTTAAAAATAAAAGAGCAATCAACTTTTTTATAAACTTCTCTCTTTTGACCTTATTTTTAGGTTGCAAATTTCACTTTTAGTTTCACATATTTATTTATTTATTCCATTGGAATTTTCTTGGTTTAGATTGGATATTAGCTATTAGAAGAAATGGTGCCAACAATGTCTTTAAGGAACACCATATTTGAAGATTTTGGTGGATCATCATTAACTATCTCTTCTAGAAGCATCCTTGTGGTTTAATCTATTGCCGTGCATGATGTTTCTGTTTAGCATTCTTCAGGATTATGCGATGTCTAGTTAGTTTAAAAGAAAGTTGGTAGTAAATGCGAGTCAGAGTCGAAGAAATGGCTAAAATTCTGCACGAATTGGAGATAGGCTTGTGCTGCATAATTAATAATCAATCTACATCTCACCAACTAATTTTATTGCATGTCTTTTCATATACCAGTAGAATATAGAACAAGATTTAATAACTCAAGAACAGAGGAAAGACAGTTCACAGATAATGCATTGATTTTTTTATCGTTGTCTTCTCATTATCATCTACCCATTGGTGAAGTCCTTGTTTAATCTATTAATGTCTTTGGTAGATTGTACCAATATATAGTCTTTAACATACAAGGCATGGTTTAGATTGATGTTTATTCATTTTCAGTATTTAAAAAAGTTGATTAGTTATGATAATTGTGAAGCGAATGTATTAAAAATTGCTGTTGATAGGACCCGGTTTTGGGTGGTCCCAATGGGTAGTTGCTGCTTATAAGGCCATTCAATTAATTTATACACTACTCTATTTCCTTAAAATCATTTAATGAGATAGTTTACTCTACGCTAGGATGGATGAGGACCTCTATTTTTTGCCCTGCCTTTTAACAATTACTCTAATTTTGAGGCATGTTGGTTTTCATTTTATTCTTTGGGGTGGTTGGTGGTTGTTTTTGAAGTTCTGGATATATGTCCAATTGAACGTGCTTCTATTTATTCTTTAAAAATTCAACATTTTGGTACTTCCACTAGTTCTAACTATCTTCCTTTGATGATGTTATGTGCAGTCACCAAAGCTGTAAGAAGTCTGAACTAAAAATGGCCACGGAACAATATCTCCCAGAGACTGCAGTACAAAGTGATTACAATGAAGAAAAAACTGCATTAGAGAAATGGAAATCATTATCTTCTGCAGACGACGAGTCTGAAACTAATATTCCCGGTGGTTTTGAATGTAATATATGCTTGGACTTAGTGCAAGACCCAGTGGTCACATTCTGCGGTCACCTCTATTGTTGGCCCTGTATCTACCGGTGGATAAGTTTGCAGAATGTCTCCCCCGAAAACTCCGAGCACGAGAATCCACAATGTCCCGTCTGCAAAGCAGAGATCTCACCGAAAACCTTAATCCCACTCTATGGCCGTGGAAACAGCACGAATCCATCTAAAGGCAAAGTTTCACATCTTGGTATTCTCATACCACAAAGGCCTCCGAGTCCTAGATGTGGCGGTCACATGCAAATCCCGACCACTACCCTCGGGGATTCACATCCGGTTCGGCAACTTCATCATCAAAGCCATGAACAACAGTCTCGACCATATCAGCCGTACTCTCACAACTACATGGCTTCACCTATGGTTCCAAATGGTGGCCCGACAACAAGTTTGGTTGATCCGATGATAGGGATGTTTGGTGAAATGGTCTATTCGAGGATTTTTGGGAATTCAGAGACGACTTTATATACTTATCCGAATTCTTACCGTCTACAAGGTAGCAGTAGTCCTAGGCGAAGAAGACATATGATCCAAACTGATAAATCCCTCAGCAGAGTTTGCCTTTTCCTTTGGTGTTGTGCAATATTATGTCTCTTATTATTCTGAGCAATTTTCTCTTTTCTTATGGTCCATTTTGTTGTACTTGTAAAAATTGTTTAAAACTCGGCCCACTGTAATGAATGTTGAGAGTTATTACATCTTTGGTGCTGATATATGTTTGTAATGTCAAACATTTGATTTCATATGCTTTGGAAAATAATAAGTAAAATGGAATTGTGGGTGCTGTTTAATTAAGAGTATGTTGTTTCACTTTTTAATGATATTTATATAAGAGTTTCTTCTCTCTTTTTTTTCCTAAGTGGTGAATAACAATATTATTGAATCTTGTAAAATTTTAATGAACACTTTCTTTTGCATTTGATATTTGGCTCCATTAAATCCACGGCATTTAATGGTGGGACGTGCTATTTTTATACATCAATTATTTTGTTAGACTATAATTTGTTTTGTATATGTTCAATGGTAAATATAATAGATAAGATTTTTCTAATTTTATTTGGGCAGAATTAATGTTTGGATATACTTTTATTTAGATAATCACTTAAACAAAAAATGAGAATAAGTTTTATCTTCGCAAAGAAGACGAATCTTTTTATTCGAATAAAAGTTTACTCTTTTTTTTTAAAAGACGAACGTACTATTTATAATACAGAACAAATCTATTTGTGAACAGGATAATCGCCACCACCGCTCTCTGTCCGCCGCCACCACCACCCTCCGCCGCTCTACCAATTTTTTTCTCTTTTAGTTTTATTTATTTATTTATTTTTGTTTAATTAAGAATAATGATAGTTTTTTTTTTTTTTTTTTTTTTTACAAAAAGCCAACTTTTTAATATTAACTTTTTCTATTCTTATATCTAGCTAAACTAAACATGTAACTTTTATCCACTAACTAAATAGGCCATATATGTCGATGTATTCAATTATCCTTGCTCTTTTTTCTTTTTTCGTTTCTTGAATATTTAATTATTATATTTATTTTAATAGCAATAATTAGTTCGATATTTTCTCTTAATTTTGTTGTCTATCACCTTGTTTTGTTCTCGTCTGTGTATCATTAGAAGCTCTTTTAATAATGGCAGTATAATCCAACATAAGAAACAATAAAAAAAATTCATTTATTAACAGGATGATCTCTCTCTTTCTTCATTAATCATTCTATTATAAGTTGTCTTAAATTATTTATTCAAAATAATGGTCCACAAAACAAAAAAAATAAAAATAAAAATTTGCTTTATATCTTAAAGCTGTTTACCCCCAAGTCTTCCAATTTTGTTTGATTAGGGTCTATCCTATCCATATTATAGCCATACATGTCATTTTCAATTGCTTATTGCTTCCTTTTCTAACAATGGATGCACTAATGGAGGCTGTGGCACTACAATATTTAGTGACGGAAATTTAAGGGTTTGTAGTGCTGTGACGACTAGCTGTGGTTGTGGTGGCAGATACTACTGCATCGTGACGGTTTTGACAGTGGAGAAAGCTTCCAAATTTAGTAGAGTATTCAAGTTTGGCCTGTTCTTCTCCTAAACTTCCAATTAACGAGTCAAAATTGGTGGCCTAGAATAGATTTGTACCACCTTCTTAGAATTAAAATAAGACTGACGTGGTAGAAACTATTTGTATTTGGCATTTTGGGCCCACATTGCCCGGGCAACACTAGGAAGTTTTTTGTTCCTTTCGAACATGGGCGGTGATATTATTATATATAAGTTCGAGCAAGTTGATTAATAAACATTTGTGTGATGTTGGTTCAAAATCAATTTGAGAAAATTAGGTTTGAATTTTAACCAACCTTTGAATTTGATTGATTAAGCTGTAAATTTCAAATGTGTTGAACACGTGCAGACAATGCTATAATAGTCGAATTTGTGGTCAATGTGTGGTACACCAACTCGGCTTGCGAAAAATCAACTTGGTGCCTTTTGAAATTGAATTGAAGGCAAGCTTAGTTAGTCGGCCCCCAAGGGGATCGCAAAAAATGGAAAGAAAAGAAGAAATTAAATAGCCGTGGAAAAGGTAGTGTTAAAAGTTTAAAGTATTTTGATGGACTTTGGGATTCTCATAGGGATTGATTCCTTAATTTAATTTCTATTCTTCCTTGTTTTTCCTTTGAGTTTGATTTAATAAACTAAAAAATATATATTGTTCTTAGGTACATTTGCTAATGTCACATTCTTATGAAAAAGCAAAAAATCAAATTGATACCACCTCAATAATGAAAATGAAAGCACGCATGTTCAATTCTATCTTAGTAAGTACGACATATTAATTGACGATCATACTTAGTCGAAAAAGAACAAAAGCAAAACCCAATATTATAATTCAAAGAATCACTCAGGATAATGGAAAAACGTAAGCTTTGTCCTCAAAATTATCACCTCTACATAATTATCCATTGATCAAAAACTAAGAAAAGAATTACATAGTCACTAAAAGGCGAACTATTAATCAATAGGTCACCATTAATCACTATCAAGTTAAAGGCAGTGGTTGACTTATCATTTTCTTTCAAGTTTAAGTGGTCAGAGACTTTGGTAAGCTAACTATTTATAATTAAATTAAACTCTATCAAATTATTCTTGAACATTATTTGATTTAGGCATCCCTCGTACAACAATCGAAGGGTTTTCGAAGACGTTAACAGTTTAAACAAAGTGATTGGAAGGACTTTTGCAAAGTTTAAAAGCACTTCTTGAAAGACACGAAAAATTGTTTTGATTAAAATAATGAGTGTTTTGAAGTCCAAAAACTTTTTGTTGACTGAAAAACAACTTTTTAAGCTGTTTTATAAAAAATTGTATTAAATGAAAATTTTAAATTAAAGAAATTATTCTTATTAATTTAAAATATCATATATCCATGAAACATTATATTAATTTGAATAATTTGAAAATTCTTTTGAACATTTTATAACATATTTTTATCTTAATTTTTATTATATATTATATAGCATTTGAAGTATGAAATATCATATATCGATTTCTTAAAATATATTACATAATAACTTATATGATATGTATTTAAATAATAATGTCATGCTAATTTAATTAAAATTAATTTTAATATATTTTATTAAAATTTAGTCAAATAAATATGTAGTACTTGTACACAAGTATTTTTGTAATTACGCTGTCAATCAATCAGTTTAATATTTATAGTATTTTTGAATTGACAATTAAATAGTAACCAAATTTTTATTAAGCTCATTTGAAAAAATCTATACAAACAAAAGTTCTGTTCACAACAATGTACCAAACAGCTTTAAAATCAATTACCTAAGTTTGGCCAAATTTCTAGGTCACATTATAGTTAGTAAAGTTTTGCATACATAAGAACAAATTTTAGTTTCTTTTCCAACAGGGGATTCTAAACAATCCAATGGAAACTATTAAAACTCGTTTGGTAGAGTTTATAAACCAGTTTATTTAACTAAAATGGTTTATTTGACCAAAAATGATTTATTTGACATCAAAATTTGTCTTGGTAGCCGTTATTTTTTACCATTCTTGGTCAAATAAACTGTTTTAATCAAATAAACTAGTTTATAATCTATACAAACGGACTCTAAAACAAATCAAATTTTATGTAGAATAGACAAGCTAGGTCATATTCCTATTTTAATTATGACAATACTAAGTCAAATCTTAATACAACAATATTAAAAAATGTCATATTTTTATAAATTTTTAATATATTATAATTATTTTAACAAATTGGTTTGACTTATGGGGTAGCAATGGGTCGAAAGCTGAACCAGCTCGGTCCATGACCATCGGGACCCAACTCAATCTGTATAAAGACATGTCGAGCCTAAACTCGACCCGCTCTACCAGACAGTTAGCCTCGATCCGGCCCATTAAATTTTTTTTGGGCCTCATGGATTGAGATAGATAGGCATACGAGTTCAGCTCATTAAATTTTTTTTAATACAATATTTTTTACGGGATTCCTAGTTTGAAAATATTTTTAAAAAAATTTTTGCAAACACGAATTCATTTTGACCACCAGCCGGTCCAATGGACCATCTCGTATATTTCAAGGGTCAAGCCACTCTACTTTCAAAAATTTCATAATTTGCCCCCATACCAAAATATAAGCCTTAAATTTAGATAATTGGCAAAGCTTATTATTTGTGTTTGGACGGATTTTGGGTTCAAATACCAATTGCCATCATGTTATTTTTTTCTTTTTATATTCCTGTGCAATTAATCCTTAAAAATAGCTTTTTTATCCTTATTTTTAGTTCGATTTTTGCATAGATTTATTAAATTTCTAATAATGTCTAATACTTTGCAAACAAATCAATTCATTTTGATTTTGCTAGATCACTAATTTAAAATTTTAATCATCATTGAGGGTATAAATTTATTTATTTATATTTTATCATATCTTCAACATATTGTCTTACATGTGGACTAAAATTTATTTTTCATCAACACTAGCTAGTAGATCAAACTCACTTTTCATCAAAATCCGATAATTGAAATTTTTATAAATAGGTGGGACTAAAACTCGATTACATTGCCTTAACTTACTAAATAGCATGTTAAACCACAAGAAACTCATAATTATTTATTTTTTCCTGTTAATTCACAATTATTTATTGTAAAAATAAGAAAGACTATATATACTCCAACAAAGTAATATGGATTTCAATAAAAGAAAAGAAAATTATATTCAATTTTTGAATAAGTTTTCTGAGAAGGCCAACCAATGATTAAGAGTGTGTTTGTAAGGACTTTTTTGAAGTCCAAGAACACTTTGTAAATAGCAAAAGTACTTTTAGTTATATTTATAGTTGTTTAAATAAAGTCAATAAGCACTTTTTAACTAAAAATAGTTTTAAAAAATTATTTTAGAGAAGATCAAATTTAAACTTATCTAAAAAGTTCTAATTGAGTTTTTACGGAAAGTTGTAATTAACATTTAATGAAACTTAAAAATTAATTAAATTATCATTAATAATTCAAAAAAAAAGATATTAATATATTTACAACATTAATTACTTATATCAAATTGTCACTTTCTATATTTAGTATAAAGTGAAAAATATATATTGGCGTGTTAAATAATATAAAATAAATTACACATAATATATTTGATTTAAGTAATTAATTAATTTTAAGTAATATATATGATATATACTAAAATAATTGTGTTATTATAATTTAATTAATGTATTAATTTTAATAGTTATTATAGGATATAAAACAATATTAAAAAAAAAAGCAATATGAGATATATAAGAATTAAATACTATTTTGTCAAATAAATATAAATTTTATACAAAATTATTTTTATAGTTTTGCAACCAAACACTCAATTTAATATTCATAGTACCTTTTGAATTCATGATCAAGCGTTTGGCCATTGAACATATTTTTTATTTTTTTATTTTTTTTAGTAAAAAGTTTTCTACAATCACAATGCAACGATTAATAAAAATCAAAGTTTTCTAAGAAGTATGCATATATATACGAATGTGTAAAATTGTTGGCCCATTAATCTTAGAGAGAGGAAAAAGTATATTTACTTATATTTATATACACGTTATTATTTTACAAAAGAAAACATAACAAAACTTCATTAAGAAATATCATCCTTAACCAAGAATGACATAAAATCGACCTAGCTAAGAAGCCGGTGAGGTACTAGCAAAAAAATGCAAGATGATGGGTTATTGTATTCCCTTGTTCAAGTACAAAGTGACAAGTGCCAACACCTACTTCTTCCCTAAGTGCTACAATATCATGTAAGATTAAAGCATTCGGGGGCTAAAGTGATCACGAATTAACTACTCACATACCAATGCACCCCTCATGAACCAGAATAGCAGCATTAGTGTTCAGTTTTAGCTTACCCAAAATCGGTCTAGTCCGACTTACACCCTCCATTTTCAACATTAACATCTGAATTTGGTGCCGCATAACAAAATTGACAGTTTGTTGACGTCGCCACCACCAGAATGTCAGATGCCCCCTTCCATGGCTGATCCGGTTTTCTCTCCCCAAACAATTTAGTTTTTCACTAAGGCTATGTTTGATTGCAATTGAAAAATTTGGGTGGAAAGAAAATATTTTCTATAGAAATAAATTACCAAGAAATTATGAGTTGGAAAAGGTTTAACCTTTTCCATGGAAAATAAATAGGTTGGAAAAGGTTAACAAATTTTCCATGGAAAATAAATTCTCCTATCCCACAAAGAAAATATTTTCCTTGAAAACAAGGAAAATGTGGCCAAAAGTGGGAAAATGAAAAAAAAATTTCATGGAAAAAAAAAAGTTGCAATCAAACACAACAAGGAAAATAGGTGGGAAAAAAAATTTCCATGGAAAATTTTTGGCAATCAAACAAACAAGTTGGAAAATAGGTGGAAAAAATCTATTTTCCATGGAAAATTTAAGCTAATCAAACACTCCCTAAAAGTTTATGTGAATAAAAAAACAAATTGTGATCGGGATCAGTATGTGTGGGTTATTGTTTTTGACAAGTGAACTTAGTGCGTGTTTAACAATATTGGAATTATTTTTTAAGTACTTATAAGATGTAGGTTTTTTGGAATTTGTAGATAATAAGTGGATAGTAAGTTATGGGTCTTACGAAATGTGTGGATAAAAAAAGTATGTTTGGTCAGCTTAATTTATATAATTTAAGCTTAACCAATCAATGTGTAATTCGTTTAACTTCCCTAATATGGTGGCTTCAAATCGAAAAATTTGTGGAAGAATTTTCCTTTATAGGTTTCTTAATGCTAGAATAAAAGAAATGTATTTATATGAGGTCATTCAAGTTCTGTCCTATACAAGAATAAAAGAAATATTCTTATATGAGGCCATTGAAGTTCTGTCCTTCAGACAGCATGACAATTGACACCAAATGTAATGTCCTACTTGTAATGGAATTGTTTAGAATCTCACATTGAATAGATATTAAAGTCCATTCTTTTTATATCCCTAGAGGCTTTCCCTTAATGTTTATTTATTCTAATTTGTGAGATAGTTATAGGTTATCTTAGGAGTGAGATTTGGAGATCCTTTATAGTCTCCTCCCGTAATTACAATGACGGTTTCTTTAGTATGTATGTTTTTTGTTGTACTTGTGGTTTGGGATAGGAGAGTGTTAATGTGTGACTGTAAATCATGCGATATTTTCACATAGTGGAATTTCTTTTATAATTCGTAATTTTTCTCCGATTTTACAGTTTTTTATCTAAATTCTCATGTTCTTTTTATTGTTATAGTTCTCTATTTTTATTTTTCTATGTTTTTTTTTTTTTTTTCATATTTTCTCAGAGCAGGATCCTAGGGATGAATCATGAAATTGGTCTAGATTCATAACAAGTGGTTTCATAGCATTGGGTCATTCGAAGCATTGAAATACAAAGAAGATATATGTCAAGTGTCAAATATGAAATGAGAAATTTGTCAGGAGAATCAATTTTGGCTTATGGCAAGTACAAGTCAATGACGTTTTGATTCAATCTGGACTACACAAAAGCTTTGAAAGAAAAATCAACCCCTATCTAACAAATTGTTGAAAAATTTAGTATGAGCAATGATAACCATAAAGATTTGGAATTTAAAACTGCAAATACGATACATCTCTATCTCGACAAAATGTTCTTGCAAATGTTCATAGAAGATCTACTACAAAAGAACTTTAGAAAAACCTTGAAGAGTTGTATTAGACAAAGAGCCTTCCAAATAGATTGTATGTCAAGGAACAATTCCATTATTTGTGATTGAATGCAAGTACAAAAATCTCAAACTAACAAAGTATTCTTAATGAGATATCATTTCTAAATTGGAGGCTATTGGAGTTCAAATTAATGATGAGAATAAAATGTTAAGAAATTGTGAATTTCACAAAAGTTACAAGTAAATTGACTTCTAAAGAAAGAAGGTTGAATGTTGAAAGTAATATTTAATCTGAAAACTCATTACTTGTAGCTCAAAAATAGATGAATAATGACTCCATGAAAAAGAAATTATCTAGTTGGAATTGTGGACAATTTGGTCTCGTCAAGCAAAACTATTTGAAATATATAGTAGACTCGGCTAACTACTCGAAGTCAGATACAGATAGTATGTCTCTTTTTATGTGAAACGATGATGTTACTTGAGTAAGATATATATATCCTCCTGACATGCCGCTAATTGTCATGATAGAGGATATAGAACCCCTAGTGAGTCCACATGTTTCCACGAGAACGTTGACTTGACATTGTTGTTGTATGGTGGAATTTGTGTCGATGGTTGATGAGCACTATAAAAAGTTAAGAAATAGGGTGTACCAAAATTTTCAACAAGTTTATTTGACATGAATTAGTTTAAAATTTTTAAAATTTGTTAATTTTAAGTTATTATACTTTTATAATAGAGTATGTTAATTCTTTGCTTTGAAAATTGTTGTTGAAAATTTGTTTAGTAATGTTGGTTTTGACCAATTATTTAAACGGAGCGTGTTAGTTGAGTACGGAAATTGTAAGGTCAAATGTGTTATACTACGCAAATAGATTAACATAGTATATTTAGTTGCTCAAACCAATTTTGAGTGAATGAGAAATTGAAGTCCAAAGTGAATCTCTTAAATACACGAATATTGTTGAAAAATAGGATAGAATATTGCAGAATATTCTAGAATTCGTTTATCATGTTTTTTTAGACATGTCATTTCTTAACAGTCATATCTTTTCAATTAAAGACATGTCTTATTGAGATCAACTGCTTTATGGTATTATGTCTTTGACGTATATATTGAGACTTACCATTATACATATTATTTGTGCTCTTTCAATAGTCAACTGACTATCACAATGCATACTATATTGTAAACACTGGCATAGGCCAACACAGAATGTCATATAAGAAATTACGAAGCCGTTCTGCTTCATTTCTAGCGTTATATAAAGCTATAAACTCAGATTCTATCGTGAATCGATCTATACACGTTACTTTGAGGATTTTTAAGAAATTTAGAATGGATCATACTTCCTTCTTGCTTCATTTAAAACTCAAAGATTCAGTTTCTATCATGATCTTCCAATACTCAAGTTATTTGGATGATTTCCAAGAAACAAATTCACTCTCAGTACTAAAATATATTTACTAGTAGATTTTGATTCCCTTGCATTGGATATCCAATTTACAACATCTTACTATTTTCAAGTTTTACAAGGGATTCATCATAGTGCAATTCAACATTTTAATGTCGTTTTAATATTTTAATACTCTAATTTGAAGACAACAATATTATATTCCACATATCTTGGGTTAAATCTGAACTTAAGTTGGGAATATAATACAAACAACAATCCTACCCCCCACAATTCTGGGTAGAATTTAGCAATATAAATTCATAGACTCTTTTAAAATTTTATTATATCGTTAATTAATTTTATCTATCGGATAATACAATACATTTCATTTTATTCCACCTCAAACTATTAGTCACCTTATAAAATGACTAAAAATGACAATCTCTCATAAAATCTCATTGTCACTACAAACGTGACAAGTATTTTGTCGATAAATCATTTTCTCAGGTTGTTCACTATATTGACTTTAAACACCACCACTGGGAGCGTTAGATTTGACATCCCATTAGACAATTTGTCTTTTTCAATTAGGGAATCTTTACGCTGGAACCTTGTTACATTCAGCATAATGAGATACAATAGCAACTTTTGTTGTCATCTTTTCCGGATAAAATTTTTGGATTTCTTTCCATGAATATTGACAAGGAGTACATTGGAAGTAAATGATGATGTCAATGATAATCAATTTTGTATCACATAACGTGCATGATTTTTCAAAATAAAATAATGTACGTACTACGTGAACAAAATTCAGTATTCATAATACAATTTTAATGATAACACATGATTACATAATTCCAAAATTATGATCAATTTCAAAAACAAGATTACTCCATTTAATACTCAAAAACCAAATCTAAACAAGATTGTAATACCGATTCATGCAGTAAAATAGAATATAAAATGCATAAAAAAATTTCGTCTTAAGATTTTTGTCTTCTTCACGCTAGAATTTCGGTAGATTCAAAGTCGTCAGATAAAACAATAATTTTTGTTGGCATCTCTTGAACTCTACTTATGTGAAAATTCGGATATAGAAAAGAGAAGTTTATGATTAAATCAATATAGAATTTCACTATTTCAATGCATTAAAATTCGTAAATCAATTCTATAAATTCTATATTGAATAATCATAAACTTCTCTTGCATGCAATGGTTAAGGATTTCATCTAATTTGCAAGAGAAGTCCCCATGTTATTAATACAAGTTATATTACATGTTCTTATCTATGCAAATATTTATCATTCTGATTATATGATAAATTGATTATTCAGCTTATATAAGTCCGATGTTATTTTCTGATTACATTATGTGCATTTTAATTAGTCTAATTTCTGGATCTATAACATTATGCTTGTTTCAAAAAGTCCAGATTATTATTTTAGTATTTATTGTATAAGTTAAATTTCTACTTATAAATAAATAATAAATTTCTTTTACGTGTTCGATATTTCTATATCCGAATTTTTCACATAAGTGGACTTCAAGAGATGCCAACAAAAATTATTGTTTTATCTCACGACTTTGAATCTACCGAGATTCTAGCGTAAGGAAGACAAAAATCTTGAGACGAATTTTTTTAATGCATTTTATATTCTATTTTATTGCATGAATCGGTATTACAATCTTGTTTAGATTTGGTTTTCGAGTATTAAATGCGGTAATCTTGTTTTTGAAATTGATCATAATTTTGGAATTATGTAAATACGTGTTATCATTTAAATATGTGCATAAATTAAAATTGTATTCTGAAAACTGAATTTTGTTCACGTATTACATACATTATTTTATTTTGAAAAATCGTGCATGTTATGTGATACAAAATTTATCATTGACATTATCATTAACATTATCATTTATTTCTGATGTACTCCTTGTCAATATTCATGGAAAGAAATCCAAAAATTTTTATTGGAGTGAAGTTAAAAAGATAGCAACAAAAGACGCTGTTGTATCTCATTACGCTGAATGTAACAAGGTTTTAGTGTAAAGATTCCCTAATTGAGGAAGACAAATTGTCTAATGGAATGTCAAATCTAACGCTCTCAATGGTGGTATTCAAAGTCAATATAGTCGATAACTTAAGAGAATGATTTATCGACATAATACTCATCACATTTGTAGTGACAATGAGATTTCATGAGAGATCGTCACTTTTAGCTATTTTATAAGGTGACTAATAGTTTGAGGTGGAATAAAATGAAATGGATTGTATTATCCGATAGATAGAATTAATTAACGATATAATCAAATTTTAAAAGAGATAATGTTGTTGTCTTCAAATTAGAGTACTGAAATATTGAAACAACAATAAAATGTTGAATTGTAATGTGATGAATCTCTTGTTAAACTTAAAAATCGTAAGATATTGTAAATTAGATATCTAATGCAAGGGAATCAAAATCTACTAGTAAATATATTTTACTATTGAAAGTGCAATTGTTTTTAGAAATCATCCAAATAACTTGAGTATTAGAAGACCGTGATAGGGTCTGAATTTTTGAGCTTTAAATGAAGCAAGAATGAAGTACGATTCTTAAAAGTCTCGATTCTTGGTGGAATCTGAGTTTATAGCTTTAAATAATACTAGAAAGGAAGCATAATAGCTTCGTAATTTCTTATAGGACATTCAGTGTGTTTGCAAACATGCTTTTTTATGAAGTTGTATTTTTTGACACACAACTTTTTAGATATTATAAATAGGCCCATTATGATTGAAAATTAAATAACTTCACTTTTCAACCAAATGTCTCTACACTTTTTGCACAAAACATTTTAGTATAGAAATAATTTATGTATAAAGTTCAAGTCCAGTTTTTATTTAAATAGATAACAAAATACTGTTAGGTTTGTTGTTCTCGTAATTTGGAGTGCTATTATTACGAGAAGTGGTCGTTGTTTCTTGATAGACGTGTGCTGAGAAGCCGTTAGCACCTGTGCGGGGCAATTTCGCCATAAGGAGAAAAAGTCAAACTCTTACCTAAATCGAATCTAATTCTTCATTTCTCGATATTTCTATAAGTCTTCATTTTGCTCGTTTGTATGAGCGTGATTAAATTTTTAGAATACATAAAATGCACCAATATTACCAACAATTGTAACTCTCCAAATTTACCAATTTTTTTCAAGTATCGTGATCGAAAAATTTAAAACAGATAACAAAAGATTTGGCTCCTTTCAGCAATCTGGAGATTTGTTGAAAACTGGCCTCACACGTCCCAAATATAATATGGAAATCAATTTGTATGAAAATGTAGGTCAAATAATCAGTAGAGTACCTACCTCGTGCTAAAAATTTGTAATTTAGAGCACGTTTGTCTATATTTTTTCAAGCTTATAAAGTTGTCAAACATAATTTTTATTCACAAATTCTGTAAGACTTACACTTTTTATCAACATATGTTGTAGGACCTACAATATATAATCTACAAATTTTTTTATCGAACACATTTAAACCCCACCCCCACCCCCACCCCCACCCCCACCCGATTTCGTTAGCACAAACAAGCTACGTACTTTGTTCTTTTTTTTTTTTTTTGACCAATACGTGTCATCTATGGTTACATCTACTCACATGAAAATGATCTCCTGCCCCCATGGGGGTAGGATTTTATCTCCAACCACCCACCTGCTGACACCTCAGCAAGTGGGTGGTATATCCTGCCCCCGATGGGGGTAGGAGATTACCATTGTCTACTAACAATCTAATAATAACAATCTAATAATATCAAGTACTTCTTGCAAACAAATCTATTCATTTTTATTATTTTAGACCAACTAATTTAAAAGCAAATGTGAAAGAGGGATATACAGTTTTTTTTTTTTTTTTTTTTTTTATATTTTATTCTCTTATGTCTATATAGGTCTGACTCCTTTTTTTCATAAACGAACATTGGAATCTTTATAAATAGATTAAATTGAAATAAAATGCATGACCCTAGTATAGTATGCTTGAATATATAGCACGTTAAACTGCAAAAAATACTCGTATCATTAATTTATAGTGGAAGAATAAGAAGATAAAATATACTCTGCAATGCTGAGACCAACAAAGAAGTTTGAATTTATGATGAAAAGAAAATCAAGTTATAAATCAATATAATTTGCCAAAAAGTTCTCTTTGAAATCCAACAAATGATTAAAAGACATAATATTCATCAACTCTATGTTTAAACTTGAATGTAAAAGTTGGTGTAAAATGCAACAACAAACACATTAATTGCATTACTATTAGAATAGATCAGGGAAATACAGACTTTTCATAGTAATCACTAAATTACAAGAAATCCCATACAAGTTTTATAACTTCATACTACTTTGTGATGGTATATGTCATCATTTTTTTCCAAAATACTGTTTTCTGTAAATTCTTTTATTCTGGTTGTAATTAATAGAGTTTGATGTAATAGATATATTAGATAGGATTTCTTATAATTTTGAAGAACTGAAGAAGACGAAGATTATTGGAGCAAGGAGAAAGTCATCACTTGAAGCATGTTTCCTCGGAACCATGATCGAATTATTCAAGAAGAGGCAAGAAAAAGTGGATAGTTCTTGGTCCGGTTTCTGATCGTGTATTTTGGTCCAACTATAAGTAAGATAGTTCTGAATTTGGTTTTCGTACTTAGAAAACGTACACAGTTCTTTTATTTTACAGCAAACACAATTATTTTATTTTTGTTAGCAAACAAATTTGCCTGTCATTTTGGATGTAATATTTATGTTAACTAAAACAGTTGGATTTTCATTAAAAATAACTTAGGACAAAAGCATGGAATGTAGATGGTGAGTGCAATTTTGAATTGTGAAAAATTACTCATTGCACAGTTCAAGTTGCGTGCAACTTTTGTACATCGATGTCTATTTGTTAAGATCACTTTGTAAAAAGATACATGTAATTGCATATGGCTTAATCATTTTTTTGTGTAAATGTTTAGTGCTACTTAATTTTCCTTGAAATTTCGGCTAACCATATCGAAAATGTCTATACATGGAACAATCTTCTCTTGCTGACTACATAATTTCTTAATTATCATGTTTAAATGAATCATGTAGGAAACATAAGAAATCATTTGTTATCTTGTATAAATGGAAAATTGTAAGGAAGACCCCAAATATCCTGCGAGTTATGTTTGCAGTTCCAACCTTAAAAAATGAGCATTTCTCTCACCAAACTTTCACATCTGTTGGACCAGTGTGGTCCAAGAAGTCATTAAACTGGCTTGTGAGGTGCACATGCTTTATTTCTTAGGGATAAGACGCTAATTATTTAATTTTGATGAATGATAAATTAATTTAATTTTCCTAGGAATAAGATCGCTCTTTAATGACCATAACATGTCATAATAATTTAAGACAACATAAATAATATATAGCTCAAGTGAGGCATAGAACAAAAAACTCTAGCATTGATGATGTTCACAAAAAAGTTTAAGACAAAATCATTGTGTACATTTTGAACTCTAAATCATTTTGAGTGTATGTGTACACAAGCGCATATATATAAAATAAATAGTATAGATGATACGAGTAGAAAACTAAAATCTATGCAAAACATGTATAACGAGCGAGAACATGCTTAGCTCTAGTCATCTTCGACGCAATTGAGCTCTATCAATGACAAATGTGGGGTTTGGCATAGCCCCCTACCCAAGTATATTGAAAGGGAGAGCTATTTAGATTTGTTTGAAAAAAAAAAAATATTTGAATCATGCAAAATTGTTCACCACATGTTAGTATGTTAAGTATTCAGTTCAACTTCAATGCACGAATATTTTTAAGACAATTATATAGACACGTGTTTTAAGCTAATTGACTATTACATAGAATATCCATTTCTTTCCAAAATTATAGAGACCACTCCTGATTGTCCCTTTTATAGGTTTTAGCCTTTTTTTGAAGAAAAAAACTCTCGAGATGTCATAATTCTTGTTAAAATCTTCACCATCAACTTAGGATGTAAGCACGATGTGATGTCTAGAAAGCAATCAAGATGCAGATTAGTTGGCTGAACTCAAAAGGCGCTGCTGCATTTGGCTGAGTTGGGTTTTTTCTGGCTTTATCAAAATTAGCGGTATTTCAAGTGGAAAATCTGAAGTCAATGAGAGTATAAGCTCTTTCTTGCATCAGGTTAAGTGGACAAAAGGTGCTAGAGAGGCAATACAGATTTTACAAGCAAATGAGGACGTTTGGGCAAGAACTAGTCCATATTGGAATGAGCTCACCGAAGATGACGTGGTACATAAATATGATGTGGTGATAATTTTTTAATATTACAATGAAGAGAAAGGTATTGTTGTCTCTCCTTTAGTTAAAGTTGTCGGCTTCACGCAGGGGTATAGATAGGGTGGGGTTCCCAAACCAAACTAGTTTTTTTTACATGTACTAAAAAAATTATATGTAAAAAATTATATGAATTTTTTTTTTTTACACATTAGTCCAGTTAATAAAAATTTAGTCGAGTCTTGGCTCTACCCCTGGCTTCACGACAATATTTCACTAGCATTTGGATCCAATATAAATCCATACAATTTCGAGACGAGACATTTCAATTCTCTCATCAGGACCCATCCTACATGCTAAAGGGTTGCGAAGCTCAAAATGTTCCAAACGGTAGTCGGGAGCCAGATCCTGCTGCTATCTCCTTTGGAATTCCTTTAGTCATGACAGATCCAAGGTGGAGGCATTGAAAGATGTTGTAAAACTTTGTAAGGCCAAGAACCATTAGTAACTTTCAAGAAGAATAACATTCAACATAGCTAAATAATGTAAACGAAAATAAAAGCGTAAAGAACACAAGGAATTTTTCGGCCTAAGCCCCAGAGGTTCGGTGACCAAATCTAACACCTATATCCTCTGTTGAGCATCCACAACGTGGAATATGCTCAAGTACCATTAAAAAAACCAATCGGCAACCAAGTACAGAGTATATCAAATATTACGAGACTTCCCTTAAACCACCAAGGTTTAACTCTCAAAAAACCACAAAATGTACAGAAATCAACCCTCGATTCATTGTTTACATAAAGAACAACACATCTCAGTTTTGATTCGGTAACTAAGTATAAAAGTCAGAAGACTTTTATCTATCACCAAGAATCATCAACTGATGATCTTTTGAACAAAAGAAAAGAATGAGAAGAAGATTTCAGAGATTTCAGAGACAAGAAGACGCAGAGAAGACGAAGAGCATTTTTCACAAAGAAACCCTAATCACTTTGCCAGAAGTGAAGAATCCAGATGAATTGAAGGAGTATATCAGACGCCAGATTCATCCCAGGGTTGTAAGGCGTCCACGTGTAATCATCTGATCAATTGGCTCCACTTATGAAATCGCATTTCACTTTAAACAGAAAATGAAATAACAATTCTGGTGGTACACGATTTTCCCAACAGCTCCACCTTGCTACCAGGAATTGGTTATCTTTCAGACACTTAGAACACTTCCATTACTGTTTCATTGCTCAGTACCTGTTAAGAAAATTAAAAACAAATTAATTGGAGGGAAAACAAATCAATCAGACTCAACCTGATCAATTGAAAGAATCTTTAGACAATTCTTAAACTTATTCAAAAGAATTACTTTTGTTCCCATATCAGAGGGATTGAATTGAGTAGCAATCTTCTCAAGTTTCAAAATGCCTTTTGAAATAATATCTCTTATGAAATGATATTTAACATCTATATGTTTTGATCTATCATGAAACATAGGATTTTTACTCAAATGTATGGCACTTTGATTATCAGAGAAAACTATAGCATTTTCATCAACAAAACCAAATTCCTTTAATAAACCTTCAAGCGAGATACCTTCCTTTCTTTGCGTTAGCGGCAACAATATATTCAGCCTTGATAGAAAGGATAGAGCAACTACCTTTTGAAGTTGAGATTTCCAAGCGATTCTGAGTTCCACACAATGTAAAGAAATAGGCGGATGTGGATCTCCTATTATCTTTATCACCGCAAAGTCGAGTCTCAGTATAACCTCTAAGGGTTATACCTTCTTTACATTTTACGAAGATCAAACCCATATTTGAAGTGCCTTTCAAGTATTTGAGAAGCCACTTAAGAGCTTCCCAATGGCATTCACGAGGTTAGACATGAATCGACTCAATACACTAATCTTTGTAAGCAAGATCAGTCTTGAACAAATCACCGGATACATCACGCATGATCCAATCACATTAGCATAAGGAACATTTTCCATTCTATCATATTCTTCTTTTGTATTTGGACAATAATCGAGGACAACTTAAAGTGATTTGCAAGAGGTAAACTAACAGGCTTTGCATCAGACATAGCAAAATTCTCAAGAATTTTTATCACATAAGATTGTTGATTCAAAATAAGCATGTCATTTTTCTTATCCCTTTTAATTTGCATTCCTAAAATTCTTTTTGCAGATCCTAAATCTTTCATGTCAAACTCAGAATTCAGTTTATCCTTTATACTTTTAATTTCTTCTTTATCATGACTGGCAAGTAACATATCATCAACATACAATAAAAGATAAAGAGAATTTGCACCTCGGAACCTTCTGATAAGAAAGACATGAATCAAATTTGCTCCTTTGGAATCCCGGACTTTGAACAAAAGTATCAAATTTTATGTACCCTTTGTCTAGGAGCTGTTTGAGACCATATAAAGACTTCTTTAAAAAGCAGACCAAGTCGGACTTACCTTTTTCTTAAAGCCTAAGGGTTGATTCATGTAAATGGTTTCATCTAAACTCGCCATGTAGGAAGGCGGTTTTACATCTAAGCGATCCAACTCCCACCCAAAATGAGTTACCAGAGACAAGATGATTCTAATAGTAGTATGTTTTACCACGGTGAAAAGATTTGAGAATAATCAACACCCTCTCTTTGTGTAAAACCCCTTAGCAACAAGTCGGCCTTAAACCCGACTTTGTTAATACTACCTTCACTTTCTTTCAACTTGTAAATCCATTTACAATCAACTACCTTCGATTTTTAGGTTTTCAACCAAAATCCGGTATTGTTACGCTTTAAGGAAGACATTTCTTCCTCCATAGCACTTTTCGGTTTAAAGAGTCTTTACATTTCATTGCCTCATCATAAGAGAGAGGCTCACTTTCTACCACTTCACGATATGTGAGAAAAGAGACAAAATTATCATCATTGAATCTAGCGGGTGGTGCGATCGCCTTCTCTGTCTATCTCTTGTGAGTTGATACTCATCAATAAGCGAGTTCTTCATATCGATATCACCTTCTCTGATTCTTCATCATTTTGTAAAGTTATATCTTGATGATTTAGATTTTCTCTTTCTCCCATATCCTCTCCAATCCCTAAGCGGGAGACTCCACCTCAATCCTAACATCTCTACCTTTCGATTAGAAGTGGTGTCCTTCAAACATGGCATTAAGGACTCATTAAAGACAACATCTCTTCTAATTATTACCTTAAACTCTCTCTTCTTTTACCCAAAGTCTATAGCCTTTTGTGTTTTCACCATATCCCGATAAAACACACCTTAGAGACCTATGCTCTAATTTGCCTATATTTTGGTGAGCATAAGCAAAGCCTGACCAAAGATTTTAAGATGAGAGTAGTCTCTGGTCTTTTGGTCCAAAGCAGTTAAGGACTTTAAAGTTTAAAGCACTGGAGGGACTTCTATTACACAGATAAGCAGCAGTTAAAACAGTTTCACCCCAGAATAGCTTAGGCAGACCAGAAGTTAAGAGCATGCATCTTACCTTATTTAGGAGAGTTCTGTTCATCCTTTCAGCAACTCCATTTTGCTGAGGAGTATAGGTAACAGTTCTGTGTCTAACAATACCATGCAAGTGACAGAATTCATTAAATTCATAATTGCAGAATTCAAGTCCATTATCTGTTCTTAAGGTCTTAATCTTAAGATCAACTTGATTTTCAATTTGAGTTTTCCAAGTTTTAAACACAGAAAAGGTTTCATCTTTAGTTTTTAACAAGAAAACCCAAGATTTTCTAGAAAAATCATCAATGATTAACAGATAATATCTAAAACCAGATTGAGTACACACAGAAGCAGGTCCCCACAAATCAGCATGCAGATAATCAAGTATTTTTTCAGACTTGTGAGTTTCCTTTGAAAAGGGAAGCTTTACCTGCTTTCCTAATATGCATGTTTCACATGAAGTAATATCACACAGATTTACATTCTCAAAGACACCTTGTTTCTGAAGAGAATTAAGTCCTTTATTGCCTATATGACCAAGTCTTTCATGCCATAGTTTTGAGAAAAATAGATTTTTATACAAGTAGCTATTTGTTAAGCGTGGATTTACTTGGTTTTTAGAAAATATAAACCATGTTTCTTCTCGATTTAATGATTAAATCACCATCTTTGAAGATATTGATTTGTCCTTTCCAATCCTAATATCAAACTCCATATCATCAAGAACACCTAAGGATATAAGGTTCCTCTCAAGATCAGGTACAAGTCTGGTATTATGGAGAATCAGAAACTATACTCACATTGCCTATTCCTTTTATGTCACAGGTCATATCATTTCCCATAACCACATGGCCCCCATCAAGTCGAAAATTGGTGAACCAATTTTATTTGGGCACATATGAAAAGTACAACTGAATCGAGGATCCATTCACGATTTAGGTGTCTTCAATTTACAAGAACAACACCATTTTGATTCTTCATTATTATAGGCTAAAAGCAAAGATACCTTCCTTTGTACCCTTGTCTTTTAGCTCATTTTGTCTCTTGAAGCAATCTTTAATAAAATGCCCTGTTTTCCACAAAAATAGCATTTTTCCCTTTAGTATTATTCATATTCTTTTCTTTTCACGACCCTTCTTTTTCCCTCAGATTGATCCTTTTAAAATGGAAACCAGATTTTCTGAGTTTTTCCTTTAACCACTAAGGTCTCACCTCTCAAGTTCTCCCTATTTTGATTTGAGCTCTAGATCTTTGTTTCTAAGGGCACTAATTATAATGTCGTTGGTTAAGGTATCCCTTCCATATTCTAGAGCATTTTCAAATCTTTGTGCCTATCACTAATTGAATTTAGGAGAACCACGACCAATTGATCTTGTGAAAGCTTTTCATCACAATTGGCAAGGTCTTGGGACGATTTTGTAAATCTGTTGATTTTCATCAAGTCGAGGAAGAGTCCATTTTAAAAGAAAAGAATTGTTTCAAAAGATAACATTTGTTTGGAATAGTTTTGACACATAATGTATACGTAGTTTAGTCCACATGATTCGTGACAGTACTAGTCTCTCCTATGGTTCTTATCACATTATCAGATAAGTGTAAAAGATAGTACTCCAGGCAATTTCTTCCAATTCAGACTTCTTAATTTCAGGCATATCATCAGGCCAAGAATCATTAAGAGCTTTTGCACATTTTTGTTGCATCAAAATAGCTTTTAATTTTTGACCCCACATATTGATATCCCCTTTCCCATCAAAGATATTCAACTCAAATCTTGTTGAAGACATATTTCAAAACTTTGAAAAAAAAAACACTTTACAGAAAGTTTACTTAGCAAACTATAAGAGAATATATTCACAAAGAAGATTTTCGGATTATAGTCAAGTTCATTGCAGATCATATACACAATATGAACAAGCTACCTATCTGAGATCACTCATATATACACAATATGAGCAGGCTACTCTATCTGAGATCACACAAGTTTTGTCTCCAGCAGAAAATAACTCCGGGATCACACCCGTACTGGATTTATCTCAGATTCCCAAGGCCTCTTATGGAGCCTTTGGACAAAGAATAGTCTCCAGGGGGTTTCTATGTGAACGGAGTCAATTTTAGGGAAACAAAACACAAATAAACCTATCTATTTAACAAGAACAATTAAAAGAAAGGTTAGATCTCACCCAAGAATACCTAAATCATGCGAGCGTTGAAGATTTTCGAGAGATCCTCTTATACGAAAGTAGAATCCAAAGCTCGATACCCTTTGTAAGGCCAAGAACCATTAGTAACTTTTAAGAAGAATAACATTCAACATAGCTAAGTAATGAAACGAAAATAAAATCAGTAAAGAACACAAGGAATTTTTCGGCCTAAGCCCGGAAGTTCGGTGACCAAATCTAACACCTACATCCTCTGTTGAGCATCCACAGCGTGGAATATGCTCAAGTACCATTAAAATAACCAATCGGCAACCAAGTACGAGTATATCAAATATTACGAGACTTCCCTTAAACCACCAATGTTTAACTCTCAAAACCACAAAATGTCTGAAATCAACCTCGATTCATTGTTCACGCAAGAACAACACATCTCGAGTTTGATTCGGTAACTAAGTATAAAAGTCGGAAGACTTTTATTTATCACCAAGAATCATCAGCTGATGATCTTTTGAACAAAAGAAAAGAATGAGAAGAAGATTTCAGAGATTTCAGAGACAAGAAGACGCAGAGAAGACGAAGAGCATTTTTCACAAAGAAACCCTAATCACTCTGCCAGAAGTGAAGAATCCAAATGAATTGAAGGAGTATATCAGACGCCAGATTCATCCCAGGGTTGTAAGGCTTCCACGTGTAATCATCTGATCAATTGGCTCCACTTATGAAATCGCATTTCACTTTAAACAGAAAATGAAATAACAATTCTGGTGGCACACGATTTTCCCAACAAACTTGAATGGTTAGATGGAAACAGCGAGGCAAAGAAAGAATCAAGTAGTAGATGAAACACCAATACAGGGGATGTAGGAGCTTCAAAAGATGCCATGCATCTTTCCTCACAAACATTCTTGAACTATTCAAGAAGAAGCAAGGAAAAGAAGATATATAGTTCTTGGTTCGTCTTCTGATCGTGTATTTTGGTCCAACTATAAGTAAGATAGTTCTGAATTTGGTTTTCGTACTTAGAAAACGTATACATATTTTCTATTTTAAAGCAAACTGATAGAATTATTATTATTATTATTATTTTCGTTAGGTATGAGAATGGTTCACTAATTCACATGTTATTAACAAATATTTACTTACCTTATTGATAGAATTCTATTTGTAGTAGAATACTATGTAAGTAGGATACCATATGTGTAATATTCCTATTCTAGGTAGAATTCATTTTCTTATTAGGTTTCTATTAGTGTGTATATATATATATATATATATATATATATATATCTTGTAATCTCATTCATTATTCCATTCAATCATTATTCAATTGAATCAATACAGAGAATTATTTCTCCACATATATTTTCTCTCATATTTTACATAGTATCGAGGCGGCGATTACGAGCAAGCGATGTCATCACAAGCGATGATAGAAAAACCATAGAAGCGACGATTGTCCAATCGGATCCCATAACTCTACAAACAATCCGATCATCCCGGCTTAATCCTCGTTTCTAAACGACTTGATGGAAACAATTATGACACAAATACCATAGAGATGACGATTGCCCCATCGGATTCCATGGCTCTACAACAATCCGATCATCCCGGTTTCATATAGAAGCGACGATTGCCCAATAGGATCCCATGGCTCTACAACAATCCGATCATCTCGGCTTCATCCTCATTTCTAAACCACTTGATGAAAACAATTATGGAACAAATACCATAGAGACGACGATTGCCCAATCGGATCCCATGGCTCTATAGCAATCCGATCATCCCGGCTCCATCTTCGTTTCTAAACCACTTAATGGAAACAATTATGGCACGAACACCATAGAGACAATGATTGCCCAATCGGATCTCATGGCTCTACAGCAATCCGATCATGAAGGGCAACATTCAATCAATTCAATCAATTGGAGATCGAACCGAAAAGGTGACAATTGGCCAACTGAAAATCGGTCGGACCGGTCAACCGATTTGTCCAACCGGTCAACCATTTCGGCCGGAACAGGCGTAAAACAGTGCACCCAGCTGTAGGATGTCTAGCCACATTATTGATACATGCTATTTCATCCATGGTTTCTCTCCGGGCACAAGTTTCATGGAAAGGACGTGAAGCCACGAAACAAATGCTTCACAAACGCTACTACCGCTTCTACACTTGACCCAAAGAAAGGCGAGTAACGACCTATGTTCCATGGAACAATCGGATGCAGATTTATTTACTAAAGCCTTTGGGCAAGGGAATATGAGCAGATCATGACACTCATAACCAACAAGACGGGTAATGATAAGTCTTATGTTAACACCCCAGGATTTGACTACGAAGAAGACGTACGATTGGCTTGGGAAGGCATAGTAACGACCTATGTTCCATGCAACAAACAAATTGCAGATTTATTTACTAAAGCACTGGGCAAGGAAGCATTTCACAAATTCACTCGCAATTTGGGCACTTTTGACATACATGCTCCAACTTGAGGAGGAATATTAACAAATATTTACTTATCTTATTGATAGAATTCTATTTGTAGTAGAATACCATGTAAGTAGGATACCATATGTGTGTAATATTCCTATTCTAGGTAGAATTCCTTTTCTTATTAAGTTTCTATTAGTTTTCTATTAGTATATATATATATTCAATATATATATATATATATCTTGTAACCTCATTCATTATTCCATTCAATCATTATTCAATTGAATCAATATAGAGAATTATTTCTCCACATATATTTTCTCTCATATTTTACACATGTCACAAGCCTATTGGACAAATTGGTTTGTCAATGATTGTGTTTGTTTGGATTAATATGGATTGGATAAATTGGATGGTAAATTCTTACACAAGTTATTGAATATCTTCTCCTTTCAAGAGAGGTTTGAACTAAGTGGTAAATTTATTGGTCACCTGTGGTGCATTTCTTGGTGAAATCCGGCTGCCATTCCCTCGGGTTGCATATCCGTGGTCATGGTGGCATAAATCTGAAGCCACAACTTCAAACAAGTGCAAGACAAATGAGCAACAATGGTGGTCTTCTTGTTGTATTTTCACATTCAAAGTGACTTGTAATGATTTGTTTTTTTTTTTTTTATTTTAACATTATTAAACTCAACAAACAAATTTGCTGTCATTTTGGATGTATTATTTATGTTAACTAAAACAGTTGGATTTTCGTTAAAAAATAACTTAGGACATAAGCATGGAATGTAGATGGTGAGTGCAATTTCGAATTGTGCAAAATCACTCATTACCTAGTTCACATTGCGTGCAACTTTTGTGCATCGATCTATTTGTTAACATCAATCTATAAAACAGATTTATGTATTTGCTTAATTATTGCTTTACCAATTTTTTTTTTTTTTTTTTTAAATGTTTAGTGTTGCATAATTTTCTTTGAAATTTTCACCAACCATAGTGAAAATAGACATACATGAAACAATCTTCTCTAGCTTACTAGATGATTTCTTCATTATCATGTTAAGCATAAGAAATCATTTGCCATCTTTTATAAATGGAAAATAGTAGTTCCCACGAGTTACATTTACGATTCCAACCTTCAAACGTTTAGAAATATCTCGAAATGTCATAATTCTTGTTAAAAGCAGTTTGTAGTTTCACCATCAACTTAGGATACAAGCACAATGTGATGTTCAGAAAGTCATCAAGATGCAGATTAGTTGGCTAAACTCAAAAGGCAATGCTGCATTTGTCTCCTTGAATTGGTTTTCTTGTGGCTTTATCAAAACTAACGGGTATTTTAGAGTTTGAAAATATGAAGTTAATGAGAGTTTATGCTCTTTCTCCCATCAGGTTAAGTGGACAAAAGGCACTAGAGGGGCAATGCACAATTTTCCAGCGAAGAAGGGCGTTCGGGCAAGAACTGGTCCATGAGTTCTTGCCCCATGAGTTGGAATGAGCTCATCGAATATGACATGATACATAAATATAATATGGTGATAATTCTTGAAGATTACAATGAAGAGAAAGGTGGTCTTGTCTTTCCTTTAGTCAAAGTTGTTGGCCCAAGCCCAATAAGATTTTTTTTACAAGTGCAAAATAATTTGATGTAACAAGGATTATATAGAATTTTTATTTTTATACATTAGCCCAGTCAATTAAAAAATTAGTCGAGTCCAGACTCTACCCCTGGCTTTACATTAGTATTCCACTAGTTTTTGGACCCAGTAGAAATTCGTACAATCTTCTCTAGCTTACTACTTAAGAAATCATTTGTTATCTTGTATAAATGGAAAATTGAAGTGGAAACCTCAAATATTTTAAGAGTTACGTTTGTGGTTCCAACTTCAAAAAATGAATATATAATTTTGATGAATGATGAATTAATTTAATTTTCTTAGGAATAAGATGGCTCTTTGTCATAATAATTTAAGACAATATAAATAATATATAGCTCAAGTGGGGTGTACAACAAAAAACTCGTGATGATGTTCACAAAAAGTTTAAGACTAAGTTATAGTGTACATTTTGAACTCTAAATTATTTTGTTTGTATGTGTACAGAAGTGTGTATACAAAAAAAAAAAAAATAGTATAGACGACGCAAGTAGAAAACTTAGAAGTCAAGAAAAATTTGTATAATGAGTAAGAACACACTTAGCTCTATTCATATTCGGTGCAATAGCATTTTATCATTGACAAATATGGGGTTTGGCATTGCCTCCTATGCAAATATATTGGGGGGAGTAATTTTGAATTGTGTGAAAAATAAATTTTGAATTGTACAAAATTGTTCACCACATGTTACATATTCAGTGCAACTTCAGTGCACGAATCTTTTTGAGACAGGTATACAGAAACACCTATTAAGTTAATTGACTATTACACAGAACATCCCTTTCTCATCAAAAATTATAGAGACCACTCCTGATATTTGTTAACTGTTGATTAACAGGTTTAAGCATTTTTGCAGAAAAAAACTCTCAAGATGTCATAATTCTTGTTAAAAGCATTTCGTAGTTTCAAGATGCAGATTAGTTGGCTGAACTCAAAAGACACTGATGCATTTAGCTCCCTGAGCTGGGTTTCTTCTGGCTTTATTAAAAGTAGCGGGTATTTCAAGTGGAAAATCTAAAATCAATGAGAGTTTGAGCTCTTTCTCGCATCAGGTTAAGTGGACCAAAGGCACTAGAGGGCAGTACAGATTTTACAAGCGAAGGAAGGCATTTGGGTAAGAACTGGTCCATGGATTGGAATGAGCTTATCGAAGATGACGTGATACATAAATATAACGTGGTGATAATTCTTGAAGATTACAATGAAGAGAAATGTGGTGCTCTCTCTCCTTGAGCCAAAGTTGTTGGCTTCACGCAAGGGCGTGTTCCCAAGCCCAATAAGTTTTTTTAACAAGTAAAAAGAAATTGTGTAAAAAGATTATATAGAATTTTTATTTTTTATATATTTGCCTAGTCAAATAAAAACTTAAGGTGTGTTTGATTGATTCCATGGAAAAGAAAAGATTTTCCATGTAAGTAGGAAAAAAAACCACATATTTTGACAAGAAAATATTTTTCAACTTTTTCTTCTTAACTATGCTTTAACTGATTGTACCTTGGAAATCATTTTTATTTTCCATGTGCAATCAAACAGCCAAAGATGAAAAATATTTTCTACTGATGTGACAAGATTTTTCATGGATTAGACATTTTCCATGGAAAATCTTCCAATCAAACACACCCTTAGACTTTGTTTGATTGGGATTATAAACCCATTTTGATTTTTTTCAGCCGTAATTTTTGACTTTTCAACCCACTTTTAACATGAAAAGTCAACAATTTCAACTCAAAAAAACCAATATTGGTCAAATAAACTAATATTGGTCAAATAAAAACTTAGGCTTTGTTTGATTGGGATTATAAACCCATTTTGGTTTTTTTCGGCCGTAATTTTTGACTTTTTAACCCACTTTTAACATGAAAAGTCAACAATTTCAACTCAAAAAAATCAATATTGGTCAAATAAATCAGTTTATAATCTCTATCAAACGGGCACTTAGTCGAATCCAGGCTCCTTCTCTGGCTTCACGTAAGTATTTCACAAGCATTTGGACCCAATAGAAATCCGTACAATTCTAAGACGAGATATTTCAATTCTCTCATCAAATCTCACCTACATGCTAGCTGGTTGCAAAGATCAAAAGGTTCCAAAGGATCGCTAGGAGCTCGATCCTGCTTCTCTCCTTTGGAACATCTTCAAGTCATGACACATCCAAGGAGGGGGAACTAAAAGATGTTGCTAATGGTTTAATGCGTGGTCTCCAAAATCCAAGCATCATTTTGACGTTTTTCAACCAAATTCCATTGTTTAGGCCTCCAAAATCGCGTTTATCAATCATTTTGACTTGTTTTTCCTCTCTTTCAGTCATGGGAGAAAATTTTGAACAAAACCTAGCCAAAAACTCTACTAGCCTTTTCTTCATTCATCATTATAATCACCTGGAGATGATGCTTGTTTCCACTAAACTTATAGGTGAAAATTATGGCACTTGATGTTGATCCATGTCAATTGCACTTAGTGTAAAGAACAAGTTTGGTTTTGTTGATGGGACTTTTGAACAGCCATCTGCAGATAAGCCCACAAAGTCTGCTCTTTGGCAATGATGCAATGACATGATTCTTAGGTGGATTTTCAATACGATATCTGGCAATCTCTCAACTAGTGTGGTATATATGAAGACGGTTAAAGAAGTTTAGAATGATCTCCGATAACGTTTTTTCCAACAAAACGTGTCTCGTCTCTTTGAAATTCAACGTGATCTTGCACACCTTACACAAAATCAACAGCCCATCAATGTGTATTTTACCAAACTTAAGAGTTTGTGGGATGAGATGGATTCTTACCAAACTGTCACACCATGTTCTTGCGGTGCTATGAAGTCCAATCATAAACAAGCAGAGAGAAACAAGGTGTTGTAGATTCTAATGGGATTAGAAGATTCTTATTCTCTTGTTTGTAGATAGATATTATTGATTCAGCCGCTGCCTTCTATTCAGTCCGTGTATTCCATATTGACACAAGAAGAGAAACAGAGAGGCATGGCTGCTAGAGCTAGCATCAGCAAACCTACACCACGGTTGTTCGAACATGCCGTGGAAACAGCAACAACAAAGGAAAAGGTTGGTCGACTGAGAAAAAACCACTACACTGTTCACACTATGATAATGACTATCACACAATTGATACATGTTGGAAGCTTAATGGCTATCCGTCGAGACACCGCCTTCATGGAAAGTTCCCTACTACTTCTAGTAGTTCTAGTGGACATGCATGAAAAAGAGAGAGCAGAATATCCTCGGTCAACAACATGACAGCGGCATCAGTAGACTCTTCTTCGCCCAATCTTACTGCGGACCATTTTCAGCGACTTTTGTCCATGATAAGCAAAAAATTGGGCCTTGAATCTAAAGCCAACATTGCAGGTAGAGTTCTCTCTCTTCAATGGGTAATAGATAGTAGCGCCACTGACCACGTATCTAGGCTCCCATTAACAAATGCTACTACAAATTGGTCTATACTTCTAGTCGCATTACCTAATGGGACTCAAGTTCCTATCAATTCTGTTGGGATTTATCATTTTGGCTCCAAATTTTCTCTTTACAATGTTCTTGGGATAGCTTCTTTTTTGACAAATTTGGATTTCTGTCAGTCGAATTACTTGATCATTGGGATATTCAGTAACATTTTTTCCTGATTTTTGTATTTTACAGGACTTGGAGACGAGGACGATGATTGGTTGGGAGACATCGTAATGTACTCTATTATTTGGTGGACTCTAAGCAAGAAACATCACCTACAACTATTTCATCTCTAAAGGCCTTATCCATCACACGGCACCGCTGTTTTGGTCACCCTTTACCTTTGCGCTTGCAACTGTTAGATAAGAATTTTTTGAATTTTTTTATTCTTTAAATGAACCTTGTGACATTTGCACTTTGGCAAAACAAACTCGTTTGTCTTTTGGATTAAGTCGTATTAATACAAAGCATGCTTTTGAACTTATACATTGTGATATTTGAAGACCCTATAGAATATCATTTCGTTCTGGTGCTCGTAATTACTTTCTTACTATTGTTGATAATTTTACCCTCTACACTTGGGTCTATCTCACGCATCATAAATCTGACACACAAACATTGCTTAAGTCATTTATTGCTTATGCTGTAACACAATTCTATTATTAAGTTAAAACAATTAGAATTGATAATGGGACTGAATGTGTTTCTATGCATACTTTTTTTAGTGACTATGAAATTATTTTTCAACGTTCTTGCGTTTCCACCCCCAACAAAATGGGGTAGTAGAACATATAAACACAGATACATCCTTCCAAATTGCACGAGCTTTATACTTTCAATCTCATATGTCATTGAATTTTGGGGACAAATGTGTTTTAACATCTATCTATCGCATTAACCGCAATACAGATTTTACAAGCAAAGGAGGACGTTCGGGTAACAACTGGTCCATGTATTGGAATGAGCTCACCGAAGATGACATGATACATAAATATGATGTGGTGATAATTCTTGAAGATTACAATGAAGAGAAAGTCTTGTCTCTCTTTTAATCAAAGTTGTTGGCTTCACGCAGGGGCGTGTTCCCAAGCCCAATAAGTATTTTTACAAGTAAAAAAGAAAAATTTTGTAAAAAGATTATATAGAATTTTTATTTTTTATATATTAGCCTAGTCAAATAAAAACTCAGTCGAGTCCTGGCTCCGCCCCTAGTTTCACGCAAGTATTTCACAAGCATTTGGACCCAATAGAAATTCGTACAATTCTGATACAAGAGATATTTCAATTCTCTCATCATGTCTCAACCTACGTGCTAGCTGGTTGTGAAGATCAAAAGGTTCCAAAGGGTCGTTGGGGGCTGGATCTAGCCGCTTTTCCTTTGGAACTTCTTCAAATCATGACAAATCCAAGTAGGAGGCACTAAAAGATGCTATTAATGGTTTAATGTGTGGTCTAATTAATAGATCACACGTTTAGACTGCAGTTGTGGTTGAAGGCCTGATGTTGAGTAATCTGTTAGGTTTTTGAGTGATCTCATGGTGTATCATCTGTGATACATGTAACCTTGTTGATTTGTGGCCGCAAGACTTGGATTCGGAAGTGTTGCCTATCATTTAAGATTTCAAGATCCATTGAAATCATCACAAAGTGGAAGGGCTTAGCATGCAATATAGATAGATGGTGAAGCAATTAGGTTATTGAGTGAAGAAAGGTAGACACCAACTCAGGAAATAAGGAAACACAAAATTGGTGGAAGAATAAGTTACCAATGATGAACAAGAAGGCTAATTATATATTGTGCAAATTGGTCATGAGTTTGTGACTTGAAGTCAAAAGGCATTTTGTATGTGTTCTTAAGAAAATGAATTGTTCCATTTTTCGGGATATCAAAGGGCGTGGAAAGACATCAGGACTCTTGAATGGAAATGGAAAAGAAATATCTCCAGTTTCTTGGAATCGCTAGTAAATTATATTTCCGATAAAGACATTTGACAAGCTGCATAATAGTGTAAAAAGAAGGTTCGGGTCCAAGTTATTCAAGAAGAGTGGAGTTGAGTTTCTCGGCCCTTTGATTAGTCAGTTTTAAATCTACACAAAGCGCCAATTGTCTACATAAGAGAGGGAAAAAATGCGTGCGTGCGTGCGTACGTACATTGTGCGTTGACCGTGCTAGCTTTGTGTAGGGAATGATTGATAGAATGAGAAAACTCATATATTTTGAAATTTATTGAGACAATTGATTTTCTTCCTCCATGTTTGTTGCCGAGCTTCCCAAACACGTATATTGAGATAATTGATTCGTACTTATGGGGGCAGCATATCCAACATTCCTTCTGCCACAAATATAGAGCTTACTCAGAAACCTCCACAGGTGCCAGGTTGCTGACAAGCTAGCTCGGTCAAAATAATTAAGACAAGAAAAAATCTAAATTACGATGAAACCATCCCTTTCTCATTCAAACTCAACTTCAATCTCTCATCGACCTCAGGGAAATTAACTCTCTTCTTCGTCCTTCCCAGCAGAACTGCACTACACTCTCAAATGCATACTTCACGTTGTTTAGCAGACATAAACTATCCTACAACCATGATTTGTAAACCATAAATGATGAACAAAATGATACTTGACAACTCTAGCGTTCAATGATAAGATAAAATATATTAACAACGTGATGTTACAACAAACACAAATATCAATTTATCTTGATCTAAGACCACCAAAATCCAATAATCACGGGGTCCAATGACACGATGCTAGAAGCAAGCACCCTTCACAATCTGGTGGTGGATATTGTGACCTTGGATTCTACTAAAACTCACCTTGTTTGGATTCTACATTTATATATACATTGAATATTTTTTCTTCGACCAAGAAAAACACAAAACGTACATTATTTCTTAATAAATTGTAGTGCAAAAACGTTGAAAGAAGAAGAAGAATTTATGTGCATTTGTTGGCTTGCCGTTTTTCTCCTCTTTTTTCAAGTTCTCTAGTGACAACTATTTAACTACTTGGACTTGAAGACGAAGAAGCTGAAACTTTAATTCTAAGAAGGGAAAAAAAAACTTTTATCTCTATTAGTTTTGTTTGCAGATAGTCATATGTTTTGTATATTTGTGCAACTTTTGTGCATCGATTGTTATAGAGTCAATTACACAGATAGATTTGTTTGAAATTTTAAAGATCAAAGAACAATGTTTAACTTTTCTAATTTTATTTGCACAAGCCAAAAGGTTTGTTTTATGCTATTATTTAGGGTGACATTCACTATAAGAGTGTTGGGTAATAACTTCCTTTCAAGGGTGTTAGAGTTGGCCCGTGACACATGGCATGGATAATTACTTTTGTGGAGTCTAATTGGAAAAGTCCCCAACATTCCCATGATAGAAAATGTTCTCTAATTTGAGGCCTTACACGTTCTAGCATTCACGATCTCAATAAGGATATCAAAATGCATTTATAAAGTTCTTTAAATACAAATTATCTCTATTTTAAAATTTTAAAGAGGGGACTCTTAAATATTAGACTCTTTAATTAAACTTTTAAAAAAATAAAGAGTCTCTTGAAGATATTCTTCGTCCACCAAAATACTGACTAATGTCAAGTTATATACACTGAGTGAAACCTTTAATACCAAAGTCTAAACTTTGTCAATGGGTGCCATCTTGGAACTCAAGAATAAATGTTATTCCACTTTTCTAATTTTGTCATAAAAAAAAATAGGAAAAAATGTCCCATTGTCATCAATTAGTGTCCAAGGTAGTGTTCTCTTTGCGTTTGAGTTTTGAATTCATTTTGTGTTTTGTGTTTTGAGTGTTTGTTTTGAGATTTTTGAAAATGCGTTCTTTTTGGAATTTTCGAAAATAGTTTCCGAACACAAAATTCGAAAATGCGTTTACTTGAAATTTTTTAGAAATTTGGACTTACTTGGAATTTAAAATAATTATTAATTAAAAACAATTTAAACTTGGAATTAAAAACATTTAAACACAATTTAAATTTGGAATTAAAAATATTTAAACACAAATAAAAACAATTAAAAACATTTAATTATGGAATTAAAAACATTTAAAAAACATTAAAAATAATTTAAACTTGAAATGAAAAACATTTAAACACAATTAAAAAAGATTAAAAACATTTAACAACAAATCAAAAACTTGGAAAGGAGATGGGAATAGAACCACTGACCTCCATGGGTTAAAATGCACTTCTGGCCACTTTGGAAAGGAACTGTGTTATGTAAAAAAATGTAGAATTTGGTTAAATCATCATTATTTTGCCCATCGTAAGAAAAAAAAAGGAAACCGCATTCAAGAATCGAAACACAGACCTCCCAATTGCAAAACGTGCGTTTTGCCATTTTGGAAAATGTCATTCTTTTGTACAGAAAACACAGAAACGGCTATTTTGCCGTTTTCCATTTCCTTTGTATTTTTTTTTTGCACGTTTTGGAAAAAAATTTTCAAAATTGGTTAAGTAAACGCGTTTTCACTATTTTCAAAAATAGAAAACGAAAAATGAGTTGAAAACAACAAAGAGAACAGACCCTAAAAAAGTCATTTTCCGTTTTCTTTGTATTTTTTTTTTTAAAAATGTCTTTTCGAAAATAATAAAGAGAACACGTTTTAACTATTTTCAAAAACACAAAACAAAAAATGGGTTGAAAACACTAAAGAGAACAGGGCCTAAAAGTCCCTCATTTTGTTCTCTTTTGTGTTGTTTTTCTCCATCTATTTTATTTTTTGGACTTTTCAATATTTAGGTGGAAAAAAAAATATGTGGACGAATCGAGAAATTGGTCTCAAATCCCAACTTGTTAGAGTTGCACGTCATCCAACATGATCAATATATGCCGAAGTATAATGACAATAAAATGTTTTCAAGGTGTGATTTAATGAATTTTCTTCCAAGTAATTATGTATAGATGCTTATACGCATTCCCTGCAATTATTGGTCGAAGCAATTATCAACGACTATAAGAAGTTATTCATTCCTGTTTATACAAAAATGCATATATTCCTGTCTTCATCAAAATTAGATGTTAACAACTCATCTTCTCAAATCTCCTTTCCCCAACTCTATCTTCTTCTCTTTTTTTTTGTAAAATTTATCTGTTGAATTTGATTTTAACCCTACAGTCAGATTCTACCATACATAAGTGGTATACTAGTAGTTAATATTAAAATTTTCAAATTTGTTACAGATCCAAAAATTAGTACAGATAAAAAATGTTACAGAAACTAAACTGAAACTTGAAAATACAAGAAATCAAAGAAAACGAAAATTATGTATCAAGAACACAAAGTAGATTCACTCCCTTTTAGCATCAACTTATAGAATCGGTCATAGCACGTATATCATTGGATTCAGGAGCTTGATTTACAAGCATAGCACATCACTCATAGCCAGAGGTCACTCCTTCCTTAGACCATCCAAGAACTCACTCAAGAGTACAAGATCAGCCAAGAACTCACTCAAGAATACACCCAACCAAAGTTACTGTTCACCGAAGGTTACACAAAACCTAATAACTCTCACAGAACAACTAATCACTCAGGGAGTGATTATCTTTCAGAGAAAAACCATTATTAATCACCCAAGATCAATAATCCCAGAAAGAAGGAGATGACGAGAACAGACCAGAGAAGAGAGAGAGTTCGGTTGATCAAGGGGTGCAAACCTCAAGACGTCTGAATGAATAGTGCTGCCAAAGAGTATGTTATAAGACTCTTAACCTTCCCCAGCATCCAACGATGCAGAATAGTCCACTTGTCATCATCAGGTGTAAAACGTGAACACCACTCAAACTCGTGTACCAGGAGAAATGCACTTTATCTGATAACAACTTAATTAAGCTTGCACCATATAAACTCACAAAATTACAAGACATTATTTTTTGCGGTGGTTGTAGCACTGTCGGCTCATGCTAACAACAAGTGAATAAGGATATTTCATTTTCTAGTTCTTACGTTTGACTAGCGTTATAAATGTGTTGCAATTTGGTCCAGGTGATGCTGAAAACGATGCAATAGTTGAAAAGATGGCTTTGAGAGAAAAAAGTACTGTGAAAAACATGTATGTAAGAAAATATCTTCCGTGCACCATGCTTATATATATTCCTTCCCATACATTATATGGACATAATAAATATAACTAGAAATTGTGTTCTTTGTGGTATCATATTAATTTGGATGGCACATATTGTCCAACTCCTACCCCTTGGTTCCTCTTTCATTCAAAACCTTCCCAAACAAATTGTGAGAGGAGCTATTTTTAATGTTGAACAAAGGTACCGAATATGTTGTGTTGCCAATGAACAAACTTACTACTTGAATACTAACAAGCGGTCCAATTATTATAAACCGAGTTCTTGGAGTCATGATTTCATAATGTCTCTCGGAGATAATATTGAGGTAATACATTCTTTTTTGTTTTCCTTTATTTTTTTGAAAGGGTCCACATGTATTAAATTAAAACTTGTCTTTAATGTATTTTAATTATTTAAGATTGAATACTTTATGTTTTTCTTTCTTTCTAATTTCAATTCAGTTAATTTATTTTCTTTTCTTTTTTAAATCGTTATATGTGGCAAGTTTTATTAAAAATGAAAATAAAATATATACATATTTAGATGTTGTAGTAGAAATTCAACTAAATTTATCTCGTCCATAGACGAAAATTATAAAACTACACTTCACTCATCCTAGTTATACTCTTTGTTATCACATAGCCGAATGTAGTGTTTGTCTAGCTCATGCCACTTTCGGACTCACTAGTTGAAGGAGATTTCATAAATTTATTATCATACCCCAAATTCGAGAAGTCTATAGCTTCGTCCCAATTTCCATAAATGTATCCAAAAGTGTACTCGACATATTCCTTATACTTGGATTAAAAACTTGCGTACGTGCATCCGTGTAAAGCTTATGAGTTATGAGAGTTTGAATTTAACTAAAATAAATGAAATGGAAAACTACCAAAAAATTGAAGACTAGCGAACATAAAATCAACTTCTATTTATTACTTTATCTCCTGGTCGCACAAGTGCGTCCGTGTAAAGCTTAAACTTTCCCATGCCCGAAGTTGGACAACTCGCTAGCAACCATGAAACTGGCTGGCTCTTGCACCGATTCAACTCCTTATTTTTCTTTTATCATAAATTCTTATCTCTTTGTTGGAAATATTTTACCTAACTTACAAGTTTGTTTCAAGTTGGTCACTCAACGTCAATTTGTTTCAATCTGATGACTTGATATATTTGTTTTTACCGTTCCATTTAAAACTTCCATAATGACAAATGACACGTTCATTGGACCATTCCACTGGTCACGTCACAAATTCTATCAGTTTTGGTAACGTTTACAGCTGGAACAAAAATTTAAGTTGAATTGAAAAATTAATGAGCTATAGCAAAAGGTCCTGGGGCTCTTACCTGCAATAAAAAATTAATGAATAAAAATAAAAACTAAAAGTCCATTCGACCCTCAAAATTAGTGTTTGATCCTAGTCACCAGAAGCTTACTTGAACTTTACACTGATAGCTCCTATATACCCTTCCTCTTCCTTCCTCTTTCATTCAAAACCTTCTCAAGCACAATCCGAGAGAGTCTATTTGTAATGAGGAAATTAAGGTGGCAAATAAGCTGTGTGCCAATAAACTAACTAACTACTCAATTATTAAACGAATCTCTAGCTATTACAAGCCGAGCTCTTGGAGTCATGAGTTCATGATGTCTATGGGAGATGATCGTGGGGTAGTAAGTTCTTTATTTCTTTTTCTTTTTTAATTTCTTTATTTTTTTAGGGCAGTACATTCTTTTATATATGAACGACTCAAATTTTTCAATAAATTCTTATATAACTTTTGTCTTGCATGCAGATGGAAGTTCCAAAGGAAAGTAACATAAAGAAGTTAGAGGAGGCAGTGATGTACATGCTTGACGATGAAGGTACACAGCCATTGGAAATACTTCAATTAATTGATGACATTCAGCATTTAGGATTGGGATACCGTTTCAGAGAGAGCACAAAATGTGCTATTAATAAAATCGAATGTTCAGAAAAAGTGAGAGAGAAAATGCACGATAGTATCCATACTTGTTCTCTCTACTTCACCCTCCTTAGACAACATGGCTACGAGGTTTCTGCAGGTACGTGTCGAGTATTCAGTCACACATAGGTTTTCTGCAGGTACATGTCCTAAATTGCAGAGTTTTGTCTTGTGCCCAGATATTTTCGAGAACTTCAAAGACCATAATGGCAACTTCAAAGCAAGCCTGTCCCAGGATGTCATGGGAATGTTAAGTCTGTATGAAGCTTCACATTTTGCATATAATGGGGAGAAAATATTAGATGAGGCCAGAAAATTCACAAGTATGAAACTCAAAGAAATGTTGGGAAAAATTGACATGAGAATTGGTGCACAAGTGAAACATGCCTTGGAAATTCCATTTCAGTGCAGAATGCAGAGGCTAGAAGCCAGGTGGAATATTGAAGCATATAATAAAAAAGAAGGGGCAAATCAACTTCTACTTAAGCTAGCAATATTGGATTTCAACATGGTCCAATCCATGCTCCAAAGAGATCTCCAACAAATCTCATGGTATTTTTATTACTCAATTTATTTCATTTTTTATTCTGCAATATTTTGTATTAATTATGATTTTCTTGAAAATTATGTAGTTGGTGGAAAGATGTTGGCTTAACAAAAAAATTGGGGTTTGCAAGAGACAGGCTGATGGAGAGCTTCTTCTGGTCAGTTGGTATGGTATTTCAACCAGAATTTAGTGAATGCCGAAAAGGTTTAACAAAAGTGGCTAAGCTAATCACTATAATTGATGATGTTTACGATGTTTATGGATCTCTTGAAGAACTCGAAAAATTTACAGATGCTGTTGAGAGGTTTGTAATTTTAGAAAATAATAAAAAATTTATTGCATTTTTGTACATCAAATTTAATTATTTGAATTTTGGTACTTTTTTGTAGATGGGATATCAATGCTTTGCAGCATCTTCCTGACTACATGAAGATATGCTTTTTAGCTCTTTACAATACTGTTAATAACATGGCATATGATGTTCTCAAGGAACAAGGTCATGTCATCCTTCCTCAGCTCACAAAAGTGGTAAGTGCATCAAATCAATATTGTACAATATCTTTGGAAGCTGAGCCTGAATGTATGTCTAATTAAAAATAATGTTTTTTTCAGTGGGCAGATTTATGCAAATTGTTCTTAAAGGAAGCAAAATGGAGTTACAATAAACAAATACCTAAGTTTGAAGAGTATCTGAGTAATGGATGGATATCATCATCTGGACCACTTCTACTTGTTCATGCTTACTTTCTAATGTCTCAAAATATCACAAATGAAGCTATACAATCCTTCAACACTTACCCTTCTCTCTTACGCTTCCCATCCACAATTTTTCGTCTTTCCAATGATTTAAGTTCCTCAAAGGTACCAATTGTTGTTACTTTTTATATCACTTTCTTAGAAGACAACAATTGTTCATTATATTTTTTATTGTACCTGCAGGCCGAGATTGAGAGAGGTGAAACTGCAAATGCAATTTCGTGTTATATGCATGAAAATGGTGTTTCTGAGGAAGTTGCCCGTGAATACATTACTAGTTTGATTGATGAGAATTGGAAGATGATGAATAAAGAATTGGTTTCAAATTCCCTTTTCGACAAGTCCTTTCTCGAATTAGCTGTAAACCTTGCTCGAATAGCCCAGTGTCACTACCAGTACGGAAATGCTCACAGTGATCCAAATGACGTAACGAGAAATCGAGTTTTGTCGGTTATTATTGAGCCCATTCAATTGAAAACCCAACCAATATGTACAAATTGAGAGAGAAGATTTTTTATTTCAAGAGTGAAACCAATTTATATATCTTAACCTGCTTAAAGATTTATACTCAATTCAAGGTTAAGTATTAATCAAATGGTTCATTTGTATGTGAGACTCCATTCATTAATCAAGTATTAATCAAATAGTTCAATTTATATATTGTAACCTGACCAAGAGGATGCTGGATTGAGATGTTCTTGCTGTGAATTCATCACAACTATTGACTTCCAAAAATAGTTGCAACAAAAAGTCCACACCCGCCTCTTCTTTCTATGTGTATTTTCCTGCACACTTAGACCATCACGTGGTTTATTCAACCATATAGATAAGCTTAGTAACAAACAAATATGACACTAGAGTGAGACAGGAACACGATGTGGCTGAGGTAACGGCTTGAAGACTCCTAACTAATAACTTCTCAAGTGGTTATGAACATTTGAGAACAATTAGTCTAGAGGACTTTGTTTTCTTTCGTATATGGGAGTTCTAATTTTCAACATCCTTTTCTTGTGGAAATGAGTTTAGTATTTATAGGCAAACCGTAACTGACTCCCTCCTTCGATGTGCGACATGCGGCTAAATCTAGAGTACTTGTGTCACATTTCATGTGTCACATCATTGGTATTTAAGAAGGACGTCCCATTCGGCCGCACACTAGGAAGCTATGACTATGACAAGCCACCATGGCAGGCTGTCCAATCAGTCTTCTCGGGCCTGACTTATAGCATGTCTGGGGAGGCTTTTTGAGTACGCAATTAAGAACAGCATCGCCTACACAACCTCATCGGCACAAAGAACAGCCTCAGTTGACTTCCCTCGCACAAAGTATAGCCTCGGCATATATCACATCGGAGGAAGTTTAACTTTGACTTTGACCCTCTCTACGTGGAGCCCAAGCGGGATTACTCTATCTATGTGGAAAGCCACGTGGGATTGGGGTATAAAAAAAGTCCTCCAAGTTCAGAACCTCTATCATTTATAAGGGGTGTTGAACTTGGTCATGAGGCAAGTGCTTTAGGGTTTGTAAAATTGGAAGAGGGAGTCCCATAAGGTCAAGACCTTCCTCATTTATGTGAGGTGTTGACCTTGCAGTGGGGGTTAAGTCAGAAGTGGTATAGGTTGGTTGCGGATTTTCTAATAAGCGAAACTAAAAGCGGGAGAGGCAGGTAGCCAAAACCACTCTCTATAGGTGAAGAGGCAGGCTACGAAAGATCTAAGTCCCAAACGAGAGAGGCTTGGCTACATAAGCGATTCTCTGAATATGGAGAAACGTGGCGCAGAAGAGCTGAGTCCCAAGAGGGAGATAATTGGTTGTAGAAGCGATTATCCAAATATGGAGAAATGTGGCGCAGAAGAGCCAAGTCCCAAGTAGGAGAGGCTTGGCTGCCATAGCGATTCTCCGAATATGGAGAAACATGTTGCAGAAGAGCCGAGTCCCAAGTGAAAAAGGCTTGGCTATAGAAGCGATTATTCGAATATGGAGAAATGTGGTGCAGAAAAGCCGAGTCTCAAGTAGGAGAGGCTTGCCTGCCGTAGCGATTATCTGAATATGGAGAAAGGTGTCGCAGAAGAGCTGAGTCCCGATCGGGAGAGGCTTGGCTACAGTAGCGATTCTCTAAATATGAATAAACGTGTCGCAGAAGAGCCGAGTCCCAAATAGAAGAGACTTGGCTACAAAAGCATTCTCCAAATATAGAAAAACGTCCCAAGTGGGAGAGGCTTAGCTGCATAAGCGATTCTCCGAATATGGAGAAACGTGGCGCAGAAGGCCGAGTCCCAAGTGGAAGAGGCTTGGCTGCCATAGCGATTCTCCGAATATGAAAAAATGTGTTGTAGAATAGCAGTCCCTAGCAGAAGAGGCTTAGTTGTAAAAGCGAGTATCCCAATATGGAGAAACTTACTGTGAAAGCATTACTGGCTGAGTCCACGTGTCGTGCAACCAATGGAAATATTGTTGCATGTCTCTTCAGACGTGATGAAAAGACAGCTGCAGGTAATGATGGTCATTTAATTCTGGGGGCTTTGATGTGGCCAAGAAAGTACGCACTCATGATGAAAACGCCCACATCAAAGCCGTTTATTTAGATGGCCGTTGGTGCCTTTTGGTATTCAAGGGTTGGGATTGTCTGAGGAATTCGGATGGGGCAGATGAATCTTGAGTAGATCTAACGGTTGAAATTCGTCACGTCTTGCCTATATATAGGGAGAAAGGTTTATTTCCTACATTTCCTTGCGCGATATTGAGAAAACTTACCTTCTGGCAAGAACTTCCTACTTGAAGTGCTACATTCCGGCAAGAACTTCCCAGGCGTCCAATATTCCCGGTGGCATCCCCGTTGAAGACTTAGATTTAGGTAAACATCTCTCCCAAATCACCTCTATTTTCTCCTTTTTGTGTTTTTATAACAATGTCCTTAAGTCCCATTGAGGGAAAGGTTCCTGACCCTGTCGGGGAAGATACATCCCCCCGTGTCTCCGTCCATGGCCAATGTGCGACCTATCCGAGGCGTGGATACCTCTACTGGTGAGGAGATACCTCTACTGACCGAGGGTGGGATCCTTTTAACATTTTCCCGATTAGGTGGGATGCCATGGATGTCTCATCGATAATGGTGGAGGGCGACTTGGTGTTGTTGAGGGAATCGTATAAGATCCCATTCGATATTGAACTCATACTTCTAGAGCCCAACAAAAGAGCATTCTTTCCACATAGAGAGTGTACTGTTTTACACCTTAACGCGTTCGTGGGTGGGATGAAGTTGCCATTGCACCCATTTTTTTGAAGGATCCTCTGTGCCTATGGCTTGGCTCCGACGCAGGTGACCCCGAATGGTTGGAGTCAAATGGCTGGGGGCATTTATTTTTGCTTCTGCCTCATTGTTTCCAACACACCTAAGAAGGGACGTAGAATAGCCTCGCTTGTAGAGGACGCCATCAAGTAGCACGAAGTGTGCTGCCCTCCTCATCAACTTCCTGGCCTTTTCATTTTCAGTAGGGAGAGTTTGGTCTTTTAAGAATGCCAGGATAGGATCCATCCAATTGGAAATCTCCTCAAACCACATTACTTCCATGACAGCCTCTATTGATGGCTTGTCGAGGTGTTCAATGGGAACAAGCTTGAGGAGCTTCGAATCCTTGCTGTTCGCTAGTTTAGATAGTGCATCGACGTTGGTGTTATTAGCCCTAGGTACTTGGATTAGTTTGAACCTTTCAAAGCTCGGGATAAGATCCCTTACCAATTTGAGATAGAAAGCCATTCTTTTTTCTTTAGCGGCGAAACTCCTGTTTACCAGGCTTACAACCAGTTGGGAATCGCTTGCAACCGAGAGTCTTTGTACTTTCATTTCCTTGGCAAGGTGAATGCCAACAAGTATGGCCTCATACTCCGCGTTCGAGGATTTAAAGTTGAACATAATCGCACAATTAAGCTTATGGCCTTCGGGACTGGTAAGAACCACCCAGCCCCTGAACCCGTGTCTCTTGAGGATCCATCGACGAAGATGCACCATGTAGGTGGTTCTACAGGTGTCATTGGGGCGTCTATTTTTGGAGTGTTGGAAAACTCGGCCACGAAGTCAGTGATGGCTTGTCCTTTGATGGCCGCTCTGGGCTTAAAGATAATGTCAAACTGGCTGAGTTCAACAACCCACTTCAACAACCTCCTTGAGGCGTCAAGCTTCTGCATCACTTGTCTCGGGAAAAAGTTGGTTAACACGTGGATGCTGTGGGTCAAAAAGTAAGGCTCAGTTTTCTGAAGGCAGTGATAAGCGTTAACGCTAGCTTCTCCATATCGGGGTAGCGTGTCTCTGCTCCTAAGTGGGCCTTGCTCACATAGTAAACAGGCAACTGGTGCTCATCTAGAACCGAGCTTACTGACTTTGAAGATACAGCTAAGTAGAGCAATAAAGCCTCTCCTTACTTAAGCTTTGATAGCAGGGGAACATGCCCAAAGTGTTCCTTTATGACCCGGAATACGGCTTCGCATTCTGTTATCTATTCGAACCTATTACCCCTCTTCAATATTTTGAAGAAGGGGAGGCACCAATTCGTAGCTTTCGAGACGAACCTATTGAGGGCTCCCAATCTTCCGGTGAGGCATTGCACATCCTTTGGCCTCCTGAGTGACTTCATTTCTATCAATGCCATAATCTTTTTTGGGTTGGCCTCGATCCCCTTTGGTTCACCATGTAGCCTAAGAACTTTCCAGATGCAACCCCGAAGACGCATTTCAGAGGTTAAGCCTCATCCTATAAGCTTGGAAGATCTAGAATGTCTTTTCCAAATGCTACACATGGTCCTCAGCTTTCAAGATTTTAACCAGCATGACATCCACATAGACTTCCATGGTGGAACCTAGTTGGTCGGCAAACATTTTGTTGACTAGCATCTGGTATGTCGCCCCAGTGTTCTTCAAGCTGAAGGGCATGACTTTGTAGTAGTAAAGGCCCTTGTTTGTAACAAACGATGTGTGCTCCTCATCTGGTGGGTACATGGGGATCTGGTTATAGCTTGAGTAGGCATCCATGAAGCTTAAGAGCTCATGCCCAGAAGTGGCATCTACTAGCTGATCAATCTTAGGCAAGGGAAAGCTATCATTAGGGCATGCCTGGTTGAGATTGGAAAATCTATACATATTCTCATTTTCCTACCTGGTTTCCTCACCAGAACTAGATTGGAGACCCACTTAGGATAGCGGGCTTCACGGATGAAGTTACTATGTATAAGCTTACCAACCTCATCTTTCAAGGCTTCGTATTTCTCCGAATTCAAAGGTCTCAACTTCTGTCAGTGTGATGGAAACTTCAGGTCAACATGAGCCTGTGACAACTTACCATAGGATCGATCCCTACCATATCCTGTGTTTCTACGCGAAAACATCAAGGTTGTGGCGGATGAACTTCTTCAAAGCCTCATTTAATTCTTCAGGGAGGTCATTTCCTACTTGGAGCTTCCGCGATGGGTCAACAGGGTCTGCGACAAAGCTTTCCAACTCTTCGACCGAAGACGTTTGGGAGTCAGCTCCTTTTACCCTGGGGTCGAAGTCTTCGTGGAAAGTTGCTTCCTCCATTGTGATGTCTCTCAATACCTCTTTCGAGGTTTCCGTCCTCTCGACATCTAAGAACGTGATATTGACCTCCTTCTTTTTCACCTTTCTCAAGGCATTCATGTAGCACTTCCTTGCCTCAGGCTGATTACCTTTCACAATGGCTATGCCTCCCTCGGTGGAGAATTTAATACATAGGTAGTGAATGTGTGGATAGCTAGAGGCTCATCCTCTATAGTGACGGCTAGGCGCACTATCCCTTTCGGGGTTACGCAATCACCTGTGAATCCGTAGAGAGACTGGGTGGAAGGGGCCAACGGGGTGTCTATGTTCATCTGCTCATAGGTGCTTAAGAAGATGACATTGACGGGGTTGTCATTGTCTACGAGCATCCTCTCCCAATCCACCTAAAACTTTTGATGATACTATAAACCGTCGGTGATTTAAGGAGAAAAAATGGAAAACCAATAGTGAACTGATATGTGGTGGAATGCAATCAAGAATTAAATAAATTCCTTATATATAAACCATACCTGGGAATTAGTTCCCAAACCAAATCAGAAATCCATTATGGATTGCAGGTGGCTTTATAAGGTAAATGAAGGTAATAAAATTTCTAACCTTCTAAAGTTTAAAGTTAGACTTGTTGCAAAAGGCTTTACTCAAAAATATGGTGTTGATTATAATGAAATTTTTTCTCCAGTGGTAAAATATACTACTTTAAGAGTTATGTTTGCTTTAGTTGCTCATTCCAATTTGGAAATGGAACAGTTTGATGTTAAAACTACATTCTTACATGGTGAACTTGAAGAAAAGATTTATATGAATCAATCCATTGATTTTATTGATAAACACAAGTCCGATCATGTTTGTTTGCTTAGAAAGTCTTTATATGGTTTGAAACAATCTCTCAGGCAGTGGAAATAAAAGGTTTGATACTTGCATGTTGTCTTTAAGTTTTAATAGAATTGAATTTGATCATTGTCTTTATTTTAAATCAGAACTGCCAAGTAATACTCTTGTGTTTTTGTTGTTATATGTTGGTGATATGTTAATAATTAGTTCTTATATTGATTTAATTAGTAACATTAAAGTTGATTTAAGTTCAGAATTTAAAATGAAAAATCTTAGTAATGCCAAGAAGATTCTAGGAATGGATATAATTAGAGACAAATCGAATTCAATTCTGATGTTAAAACAACAGTCTTATATCATGAAAATTATTAAGAAGTTTTCTATACATGATTCTAAAGCTGTATTTGTTCCTTTAGCTAACCATTTTATGCTAAATAAAGACCAATGTCCCCAATCTGATGATGAAATAGAATACATGAATAAAGCGTCTTATTCAAATGTGATTGGTTCAGTAATGTACAATATGGTATGTACTAGACCTGATATTGCTTACTCTTTAAGTGTCTTGAGTATATATATGTCAAATCCAGGGAAACAACATTGGGAAGTCTTGAAGTGGTTGTTAAAATATCTGAAAGGTACTGCAAATATAGGTTTAGTTTTTAGACATTGTAGTGAAGGAATAAAGTTAAAAAGATATGTAGATGCAAATTATGCAAATGATAAAGATAGTAAGAAGTCCTCTACTTCCCATGTTTTTACACTTTGTAATTCTAGCATTAGTTGGAAATCTTAGTTACAACATATTGTGGCATTGTCCACAACTGAATCTAAAAATGTTGTTATTACTGAAGCTGTGAAAGAAGCCTTATGGTTGAAAGGTTTACTATCTGAGTTGAATTTACTTCATAATCCTATTGTTGTGTTTTCTGATAATCAATCTGCAATACAGTTATGCAAAAATTATGTTTTTCATGACAGAACTAAACATATAGATGTTAGATTGCATTTTATAAGGGACATTGTGTCCAAAAATTAGATTGATCTTGAGAAAATTCCTACTCAAGCAAACCCTTTTGATATGGGAACTAAACTACTGTCTTTAAACAAGTTTAAATCATGTTTAAGCTTGCTTAACATTGATTCAGGTTAAGAGTATTATATTTTTCTAATAGAATAGTAATTGTGGTGTGTGTGTGTGTGTGTGTATATATTATATTATATTATATTATATTAGATACTTTTAATTCTTTTTCATTGACTTGTTTAAATTTTTGCACGTACCAGAGGCAATGATCAAACGTCTTGTTTCTCTTTTGCACTATGAAGTTTACATTTGGTTCAAGGTAGAGATTATTGTAAATATGTGTCCAAATGATTAAACCCACTATGATGCATTGGCCCAGTTGATTGTGTTCATATTATTGTTTGGCCCAAAAGTTGATGAACACGTTTTTGCCTTTTGTTAGTAATACGCCTTTGATGCTGAATGGTTTGATTCATGTCATCCGTTGGATTACCACACTTGATCTCGGTCATTGATTTGCAGTATATAAAGACTCTTCAATTCTTTAGGGTTACGTGTAATCTGTAAGTGCGCAGCTTTACTCTCTCTCTCATCTTCGTCTGATTTCTTCTACTTCTCTTATTCTTTTGTTGTGTTGGGGTCAACTGTTGGTTCTCCATTGTTGTGTAAGAAGGGTGTTGCTACAGTAATCACCTTGTGATTACTGTAATTTATGTGGTTCGTCCTCGTATCTGTTGTGTTGAGGACATTATCTTGATTATGTGATAAGAAGTCTGTAATGAGAGATTGTTTGGGTTATTCTGAGTAGGTTGCTTTGTAAACTTGGATCTTGAACTTATTGTGGTTTTAATAGTGCATTAGAGGCCGAATCTAGGTTTATAGAGCCTCAAAAGCAAAAGTAGGTATTGTACGGGCCAAACTGCCTGTCCCCAAAAGGACAATCATATCTGTGTGTTATTTCTTTTATATTTCTACTATTTTGCAAGTTCTGTTTCTAACTTTTGGTTGAACGATTTCTAGTGACATGTTAATCGGCATAACATTATGAAACCATAGCAATGCTAAATCTGTACGTAGGCTCTGTTCATCAAATAAATTTTTATTAATTTATTTCTTGTAACTCCATTTTTACATATATGTGTATATAGAATGGGACATGTTCTTTTGATTATTGCAGAAATGTTCTTTCCTTCATGTCCTGAATCATAAAAAAGTGATTTGAGGGAATTGGCTTTTACAGAGAATGAAATATTGGCTGTATAGTAAAAGTAAGAGAAAAATCTGTGTTTTATTCCTGCAGAAACTTATTATTCTCTGCAATAAGTTTAAGCAAAAATGGTGCAGTAAGGTTAAGTCCCTTTTCAGTATCATTCTCATCTTGGGACAACCCATGATGTCGGTGGACAATATGTCTGCAGAAATAGACTCGTCATAATCAAAGGAATGTTACTTTCCATCTGACTGTGGTTCATTCCTTCTCATACACACTGTTGTTACTAGGTGTAAACCTGGGTCAGGGACACTCTGGCCCGGTACAGATATGTTACTTTCAATCGACTGTGGACCATTCATTCTTAGGCATAAACCTCTGCCACGCTGCCCTGCCTGGTACACTTGAATGGCGCCCGCATGGGCTACTTTTTGTTATTCTAAATAATCAGAAAAAAAATAAAAATATGGTGTCGGTTGTCGGCATCCCTTCATTTTTCTGTACAAACTAGACAAGTCTCACCTAGTCATTTGACATAAAGATGTGCTTTTACACATCTAGTCTTAACAACACATGTACATGTAGAACAATCTGTTCAAATTACAAAATTATAAGACTACTGAAGAAAATAATTATCTATATATAAATTTATTATTGTTAAGCGTAGATCCACCAACGAGCATTATAAAACAACATCCTATATTTTGACAATGTACACTAAAACAACATGAGGCTACAACTATTTAGAGAGATTAGTTTTCTTAATTATTGTTGGTTGTAGTCATAGGGTTAAATACTAATAGGAACTTCTTTAATTTTATGACTGCCAGTTGACAGTGAAATTAGTCAACAGAAATATGTGCACGAACTTTATTCATACATTTTCGACGCATTTTAGGTTTCTTTTATCTCGTCCATCATACTAGCAAATAAAGATTTTAGTTAAGGAGATATTAGGACAACATAAGAGTAGTAGAATTTGGTGAACTACCACCGAGTCTGAGTCTGGCAAAGTTACAAGAAAGAACGTGAAGGAGGACGACGTATAAGTGTTTTTTTATAAAACATCTAATCACTTGGATATTGAATGTCCAATAACGTCAAGGAATTGTCATTTTTTAATAGAAATTGGTAGAATTGTAAACAAAGTAAAAAACTAGAACTGAATCTTGAAATAGATTAAAAATTAGAACTGCATGTATAAATTTTAATGATTACACCTCTAAATTTTATTAAATTACAAAAATTGAGAATTTAAAATAAATAATTTTGATATAGAATACACATAAGAAATATGTTGTCACTAATAGTCACTAAAATTTATTAAATACTCTGTGATGTACCCCAAAATTAATGGCCATAATTTTGGACAATTAGATCACGGGACCCATTATTATTCATAAGAATCTGGACTGCCAGAAGTAAATAAACACACACACATATTAGGGTGGGTCATAATTGTGTGATGTCTAATTGTGTGTATTGGTGGGTTATTTGTTTGGTGTCTAATTGTGTGTTGGAGAAAAACTCTTTTTTCATTTTGAGGCTCTCTATATGACTTCAAAGTTTGATAGAAGATTCTATGTTTAATAAGGTTTTCAATCTCTCTCTTGTTGGATTTGGCATAAAGCAAATATTACTTAATGCATGGTCTATGGTTATTCACGTTCATGCATGTACATCGATGGTCACAAAAGCCATGTTAATATCAATAGAAGAGTTAGTGTAATTTTTTTCAATATTTAAGCAATTAAGATTTGTTTATTATTGATCGTGTACTTATTTGAATTCAATTTTATTTATTATTAAGTCGTGAATATACATACATACACACACACACATATATATATGAAGTGTTGTCCTCACATATTATGTCAAAATGTAATTAAATCGTACAATATAATTTCATGTATTGCGTCATTAACCATAAAATACAACTATACAAATGATTTTGTTTTATACTTTAGCTTTCTTGAATTTTTGCAAATAGAACACATAAAATTTAGGACTTGTTCGGCGGAGATTTTTTTTCCAAAAAATAGATTTTTTTGCTCACCTTTTTTGACTTTCCAAACTTTCTTATTGTGTGAAAAGTTTGAAAAGTCAAAAAAAGTATGTAAAAAATGGGTTTTTTGGGGAAAAAATGAAAACCGAACAAGCTCAATTTTCGAAATGTTCTTTTTTCCATCTTTCATTTTTTCATACATTATTAGAATATTATTTGTCGAATCGTACTTAATAAATAAATCATCACGGGTACCTGACGTGGTTCACACATCCACAAACTAGTTTTATTGAGAATTGTGACTAATTCTTTAATTTTTCATATATTTCTTATTCATAATATATAAAATAGATGGAGAAAAATTGAATGTTAAAATCGAGATATTCCACTTACAAATTATATATAACCTCTCAAATACCGAACCCTCAAGTATCCTAACACAAATTTTTTCATAAATTTTATCACAATCACAATTTCGACTTTTGTAATAACTAGAAAGACAACAAGAGATTAGATGCTAAACATTTGTCCAATTTTGCAGTCTAAATTTAATAACATTAGATTCTGACATCTTTTGCACAAAGAAAAATTAGATTTCATCCATATTCCTTTCCAAACAAATTGATGTCCACTAGGGCTGATCGAGAAATTTAATTTACATGGGCTGAAATTTTTTGACCTGCCTTTTTAAAAAATGAAAACAAGTGTTTTTTTTCTTGACCGACACTCGACTTTTCATTTGTAAATTCTAAAATTAACACACACGCGCGCACACACATACAATAAATCTATCAACAATTCAACAATTGACCGACAAAACACAACAATCTAATAAAAATCAACAAGGCAACAAAATAGGCCGCAAGTAACAGACTATTTTGTCCATGAATCAACCCTTATTTCATACTCTTTTCAGTAACACAAGTCAAAATGTGCAATTTTTGAAAAGCATTTTAGTAACCCATTTCAGTAACACAGTAACCCATTTCATTAACCCTTAGTTCGTACTCATTTCATTATCCAAAAATAATATAAAAAACATTGACTGATTGGCTAGCAAGTTAGATTAATGATAAAAATAAACATTAATGGATTTATCAAGAATGTGCTTAAGAACCAATCTCATTAAGACATCAACTATTATTTTATACGGTCCTACCCATTTCATTATTCAAAACAAAATAAACATTAACTAATCTCATTAACCCTTATTTTATACCCATTTCATTATCCAAAATAAAATAACCATTACACAAATGATAAAAAATAAAAATAACAAATGAAAAATACCCGTAATTTGGACAGTCGAACTTCAGATAAGAAAATAAATTTCCAACCGGGTAACGGAGCTAGCAAGCTGGATTAATAGATTTACGGAGGATATTGACTGATTTGAGCTTGAATTTGAAAAAAGAGAGTAAAAATATATGAAACACGATTTCTAATTTAGGGCTTAATCAATTTCTAATTTCATCTTGATTCTTCGGTAGTTCAGCTCTTCATAGACGACAAAATAAAACACAATGGGCTGAAAATTGATTAAATAAGTGATAATTTCATCATATACTACAAAATATAAAATAATTTAAAAAATACTATCTAACTTTTAAAAATACTATTTTTTATTTCTGTAACACTTGTTGTTACATTTGTTATTTTGTTAATAACAAATGTAACACATTTATTATAATTAAAATAACAAATGTAACAACAATTGTTACAAAAATAAAAAACAGTATTTTTATAATAAAAAAAGTATGACAAATATTTTAAGAAATATTTTATCTATTGTGGTTATTTGTGAAAAAACCCTATTAAATAAACTTGAGTTTTGAAATGGACCATTCACTTTTAGATCATGTTTCTCTTATAAGTGGACTTAGTTATGGGCTGAAATTTTTCGCATGGGCTACCTAACCAAAAAAAAATGCCTTGGATTTTTTGGTCGCCCAAAAAAAATGCATTTGGATTGTGACAATTTTCAAAACAAAGTATTATAATATTCCACTATAAAAATATAAAACTTAGAATTAACAAATTCTAAAAAATTTTAAACTAGTTCACATCGAATAAACTTATTGAAAATTATTGTACACCCCGTCTCCCCGTCTCTTGACTTTCTATAGTGCTCATCAACCATCGACATAAATTCCACCACACACTGCATTAATATCAAGTCAGTACTCATGTGGAAGGAAAAATATGGACTCACTAGTGCTATTATATCATCTATTATGACCAAGGGTCTAAAAAGTGTAAAGCGTGGCAAGGCGTGGAGGCCAAACTTCAAGTTTTTTGGGCCTAGGCGAGGCTTAGGCAAGGGTGAGACGAGAGCAAAGCGTGAAAAAGCGTTTTCTTATTTTTAATATCATTTTAAATATTTTTTTAAAAAAAAGATAAAAAAAAAAAAATTAACTAAAAAAGGCGCGCTTGAGCGAGGCTAGGCTAGTTAAAAAAATAGTTGACTAAAAAAGCGTGTGCCTAGGGCTTAAGCGAGGCGTGAAAGTCACGCTTCGTGCCTATGCGCACTTTTTAGAACACTAATTATGACATTTAGCGGCATGTCATTAGGAAGTACATATATTACTCAAGCAACATCATCGTCTCCAATAAAGAGAGACATACTATTCATATTTGATTTCGAGTTGTTAGTCGAGCATACTATATCTTTCCAATAGTTTTGCTTGACGTGACCAAGTTGTCCACAGTTCGAACTAGATAATTTATTTTCCATGGAGTCATTATTCATCAATTTTTTAGCTACAAGTAACGAGTGTTTAGATTAAATATTACTTCTACCAATCAACTTTCTTTCTTTAGATGTGAATTTGCTCGTAACTTCCGAATTCACAATTTTTTAACGCTTTACCCTATCATTAATTTTAATTTCAATAGCCTCCAGTTTAGAAATTACCTCTTTCAGAATCATTAGTGATGGAAACTGACATGAGAATTAGCCGGAAAACAAAAAATTTCTTTAATTCAATAAACCAGTGGTTTAGTATTGTACCTGAATTGATAAACGATACTGGATCTTGATCTGATTCATGAGCTTCCCTATTTTGATTTACGAATTTGGTGCTCCCAACGTTTAAGTCTTTTATGGTATTCTCCCAAGTACAGATTATACTGACGTGTGTGCACCTTTTAATTGAATCAAAAACTAATTTTTGGACTGAACAGATTTAGAAAATCAAGAAGATAAAATTCAAGTCAAACAAGATTTAAGAATTTTCTCTCTTCTCTTTTCTTAACTCTTGGATTGGTTTCACGTCACAAGCAATGTGATATAAATAGAACAATCGTCCTGATTATAATTGCATCTAAGTCCAATTAGCTTAGGATTGATTTAATTGTACATGTAATCCCTGAACTTATATTACAATTACAATCAAATCCAAAACTTTCATAGTAACTGTGATTAAGTCCAAAACTTTATAGAGCTACCACATGACCTGTTCAGATATATATTTTCCAAGCTTCAATAATTTGATTGTCTAATCGACCCTAGACCGCCCAATCTAATTATTAGTTAATTGCTTTTTCCACTAAAGGCAAAAGTCTAGACTCTCGGAATATATAAGATTACAAAAGCTGTAATACTTCTTGACCTACCGTATATATATTTCATCCCGGTCTGATATCCAATAATTAAGCATGAGCATAAATGATTGTTTTGCCCTTCTAATTATTTTCACTAACTTAATGTTATATTTTCTTCAATGGTCCTGTGAACTAATTCACAGATTTTGAAGTTTAGCCGTCGCTAAACACTGAGCTCAGATTTATAATTGTTCAATAGAAAATACTTAAGTTGTCACTCGACCCATTTTTCAGGGCGACCGTTTCTGACCTGAATTTGTGTTCTCTACTTCCCTCATTTTCAAGCTCCCAACTTACCGAGATATTTGATCAATTAAATTGATATCACCAATTGAAGAATTAAATAACCATCAAACTAACGAAAATATATATACAATCATGTCAAGGGATTTAGATGAAATATTCAATGATTAAGTAGAATTTAATTATTCGCATGATCATGCTATATAATTAAATTTGACACGTGGTTCATTCAATACACTCTAAGTGTATTATTGTTACCATTAAACTATTTCTGCGATAAAGACAAATCGCATACTCGAATGATTAAATGGTCAACATTACAACTTTCTGGTACAAAGCACCAACCCTCATGCATTAGTTGCGAGTAATTTTATTCATGATCAAAATATAAGTTGCATCACACTATGTTTCCCAATGCAAGCACCAAACTTATATTATCACAAGTGATTATTGGCACTTTATTTACATACTCAATATTAAACAAATATAATAATAATAAATAAATACAAACTAAAATTTTATTCAATATAAATTGTCATTCCATCACAGCAAAATTATATTATTTAGACATATAAGACTTAGTTAGTTTGAGATTTTTGTACTTGCATTCAATCACAAATAATGAAATTGCTGCTTTAAATACAATCTATTTGGATGGCATTTTGTCTAATACAACTCTTCAAGTTTTTTCCAAAGTTCATTTGCAGTAGATATTATATGAATATTTGCTAGAACGTTTTGGCGAGATAGAGATGTATCGTATTTTCAGCTTTAAATTCCAAATCTTTTCGATTATCATTGCTCATTCTGAATTTTCAGCACTTTGTTAGAATAGGGGTTGATTTTTCTTTCAAAGCTAATGTGCAATCCAGATTGAATCCAAACAATATTTAATTGTACTTGCTACAAGTCAAAATTGATTCTCCTGTCAAATTTTTCATTTCATATTTGACACTTGACATATATCTTCTCTATATTTCAATGCTTCGAACGACTCAATGTTATGACACCCCTTGATGGGGATCTAGACCAATTTTTTGATTCATCTCCAGGATCCTTCTCCGAGAAAATATCAAGAAAAATAAAAATAAAAAAAAATAAAAAAGAGAATCATAACAACAACAAGAACATGAGAATTTAGATATAAAAAAAACTTTTAAATCGAAAAAAAATCAGTAGTCATAAAAGAAACTCCACTATGTGAAAATATCTAACAGTCACAATTAACTCTCTCAAACCCAAAACCACAAGTACAACCAAAACATACTAAAAAAAATTTCATTTTAATTATGGGTCGAGACTATAAAGGATCTTCAATTTTCACCACTAAGATAACGCATAATTATTTCACAAATTGGAATAAATAAACACTAAGGGGAACATTCTATTTACGTGAATACAAAAAGAAAGAACTTTAATTTTTATTCAATGTGAGTCTAAACAAATCCGTTATAAGTAGGAAACTAAGTCATATTTTATATGTAATACATAAATTCAAATCATATTCTAATTGAACAATACCAAATCAATTCTTAACATTTTTGTCAACATTTGGGATCAATTGTCATGCTGTTTGAAGGTCAGAACTTGAATGGCCTCATATAAAGATATTCCTTTTATTCTAGTACTAAGAAACTATTAAAGGAAAATTCTTCTACAAAAATTTCAATTTGAAGCCTAGTTATCGGGGAAGCCAAGTTTAAATTATAGTTTAAGTTGGTCAAAAATATTTTTTATCTACATATTTTGTAAGACCTACAACTTACTACTTACTTATTATTTACACATTCTATAAAATTCATATCTTATAAGCATTTAAAAAATAATTCCAGAATTGTCAAACATGCACTAAGTGCACTTGTCAGAACCGATAACCCACACGTACTCATCCTAAACACAATTTTTTTTTTTTTAATTCACATCAACTTTTAACGAAAAACTAAATTTGTTTGGGGAGAACGAAACCGGATCCGCCATGGGGGAATAAGGGGGCAGCTGACATTCATATTTCTTTGTTGCAGTACATATAATCTTTCTTATTTTTCAAAACAAATAATTGTGAATTAACAGCAAAAAATAAATAATTATGAATTTCTTGTGGTTTAACAGGCTATCAAGTATGTTAAGGCAATGTAATCGAGTTTTAGTTCCACCTATTTATAAAAATTTCAATTATTGTACTTTTGATGAAAAATGATAGTTTGATTTATTAGTGTTGATGAAAAATAAATTTTAGTCCACATGTAGCACAGTATGTTAAAGATAAAATATAAAAAAAAAAAAAAAATTATACAATCTATGATAATTAAAAGTTTTAAATTAGTGGGTCTAGCAAAATCAAAATTTTCTTTTGCGACAATAAGTATTTTTTGATCGAAAAATCAAAATAAATTTGAGGTGTGTGAGAGAATTACTGTGTGGTTGTAATAAATTTTTACATAGTGTAATTTCTTTTAAAAACTTTGTTGTTTTACTTAAACTTATGTGTTGTTTTTTTCTATCTATTTTATTTTTCTGATTTTTTAATATTTATTTCAACGAGAATTTTATAGATGAATCGAGAAACTAGTCTCAATCCCAGCATGTTTGTGTTGCACGTCATCCAGCATGATCAAAATATGTCAAAGTATAATGACAAAAAAATGTTTTCAATTGGTACTTATATGCATTTTCTTCCAAGTAATTATGTATAGGTGCTTATATGCATCCCCAGCAATTATTGTGGTGAAAGCAATTTTAGTTAATATTAAAATTTTCAAATAACAAGACTTAATTTTTTGTGCTGTTAATTAGTGTACCATGCCCTGTTCATGCTAACCACAAATGAATAAAGGATCTTTCATTTTCTTCTAGCTTTTGAGGTTTGATTAGCGTTGTAAATTTGTAGTACAATTTGGTTTTTGGTGACAATATTGAAGACGATATGCAATAGTCAGGAGCGGATCCAGGACACAACAAGGGAGTGGGTTGGGAAAGAGGGGAACCTCTCCTCACGGGAGTTAGGCGGTAGCACTCTCGAAATTTTTTTTCCTCAAAACTACAATTATTTAGACAATTTTTATGAGAATCTAATATTTTTTTTATAAATCATAATCTTTAAAAAACTTACAAGAACTTATTAAACAAAAATATTCAAAATCTAAAACTAGCTAAAGAAAGTTGTGCCCGACGATTTTTTAAATCTTTTGTTTATCATTTAAATCCTTTTGAAGTGGGTTTAGGCTTTGGACTTATGTTTTGAACCGGGTGGATTTGAGTCTACCCGTGCCCTTGGCTGGATCCGCCTTTGACAATCAGAGGCGGATCTACCACATGGCGAGGTCCCGCGTCAGCCCGTGCTGAAATTTTGCGAAAAAATGGTGTTGGCTTCATCAATTTTTTTTACCTCTGCATTCTGCCGTTTTGCTGCGTGTATTGTATGTGTATATATATGTTGTATATAATTTGTTGAAGTATTGTATGTGTATGTATATGTTGTATATAATTTGTTGAAGATGATGCGTGCGTGTGTGTGTGTGTGTGTGAGAGAGAGAGAGAGAGAGAGAGAGAGAGAATACCAATTTTAAAATCAAAATTTCATTTATGGTCCTTGAACTTTGATAAATTAAAAAAAGAAAGATAATTACATGAATAAATCCTCAAATAAAGAATTTATTATTTCTCTTTAAGATGATAATTGCATAATTTGAAAAAGGGGGGTCAAAATTGAAGAATATAAAAGTATTTATCGAATTTGTGCTTTTTTTTTTTTGGCCATTGATTTTACTTTATTTTAAGTTTTTTCTTATCGTTATTGTCTTATTTTAAATTATTTTTTATGTAAATCTTTATCGCCCCCACTGAACCATTATCTTGGGTCCGCCTCTAGTGTTGGCTATCGAATTATATTTCACTATTATATGATTTTTTTGTTACTTTATAAGTTACGTATTTATTAAAAATATTTTCACATTATTTTTTCACAAGTATCGTCCGTTAACTGATCAACGGTCAATATTATATAATTTTTTTGTTGCTTTATAAATTACGTATTTATTAAAAATATTTTTACAAGCATCGTTCCTTGACCGTTGATCAGTCAACGTTCGCCCTAGTTGAACTTCAACCCTAGATCCGCCACTGTTGACAATAGTTGAAAATATGGATTTGAGAGAAAAAACTACTGTGAAAAACATATATGTATGCTTATATAACTAGAAATTGTGTTCTTTGTTGTATGATATTAATTGGATGGCACATATTGTCCAACTCACACCCCTTGGTTCCTGTTTCATTCAAGACCTTCCCAAACAAATTGTGAGAGGAGCTATTTTTAATGTTGAACAAAGGTACCGAATATGTTGTGTTGCCAATGAACAAACTTACTACTTGAATACTAACAAGAGGTCCAATTATTATAAGTTGAGTTCTTGGAGTCATGATTTCATAATGTCTCTCGGAGATAATATTGAAGTAATACATTCTTTTTTTCTTTATTTTTGAAAGGGTCCACGTGTATTAAATTAAAACTTGTCTTTAATGTATCTATAATGTGTAGACTAGTTTCATTTTTAGTTTTTTTTTTTTAAAAATTTGAGTCTTAACATGTGTACAATTTTCATAATTAGGTGACGACTGTTGGGTATTCACCCTATGTCTTGGGATAGATCAAAAGCCCAAGTCCAAGTCCAACAAATTAGTCCAAATTAAAGAGGCCTAATGATAATTAATTTGGCGTTGCAAAGACTTCTATTCTAATTGTGATTATAATAGGATTTCCTTTATAGATGAAAATTGGAGAAAGAAAGTTCCATTAGGACTTTATTTAAGACTTGTATTCTAATTGTGATTAGAATGAGGTTTCCTTGCATGAGTGGAAATTGAAGAACGAAAGTCACATTAGGACTTTAATGTCTTAATTAACATTATAAATTAAGGCATTGGGGATTATAATCCGTGTCTCTCCGTGTGTCTCTATACATCTCCATATGTGAGTGCATGAAGAAGAGAACCCAACTCACCCAAAATAGAGAGAAAATTCGAGAGCAACATTATAGCAAATTCGTAGAATCTGTTCAGCCTATACAGTATTAATGAAACGTTAATATCTAAGCGTTCCATGATCTGGTCGTCATGAAATTTGGACAACAAGTTTACAGCTCATTGAAGATCAAATCCAACGATTAAGATCAAGATCCAACGGTTATTTCGGAAGTAATTATTAACCGAAGAGTGACGATTTGGTGAGATACTTTCGTTGTTGTTTTTGAGTAGTGTTTTGAGAGAGTTGTGCTTGGGTATATTGTTAGTATTGCTTTTGAGGAGTTGTCTTTGATAGACGAAAATTATTTATATGCCAAGAATGATTTAGTTCTTGATGATTTTGGTATACTGTTAGTGGTATCTAGGGAACAACATTGTATCTATTATTGTTGATTATAGTGAAAGATTAATTGTTGTTGGGTTGTGGATGTAGGCACGTTGTCGAACCACGTTAAATATTGTTTCGTTTATTTCGCGCATTATTTAGTTTGGTTGTTACTCTATTTTATTAATTCCGATTAGGTTTACACAAGAAAGATGAAATCTTTATTCCGTTGTTTTTTTCCTAATATATCGTGTTCGATATTTAGCGGTCATTGGTAGAATTTCTCCCAACAAGTGGTATCAGAGCTTCAGTTGTTGTTGCTTTGGGATTCTTGTGATGAACGATGGAGGTCAATACAAGTAGAATGGTTACTCTAAATGGTTCAAATTATCATATTTGGAAAGAAAATATGGAATATCTTCTTTATGTGAAGAAATATTATCGACCAATATTTTTGGAGGCAAAACCTACTAATAAAACCATAGATTAGTGGAACTTACTTCATCGGCAAGTATGTGGTTACATTAGACAATGGGTGAATGATAATGTGTCGAACCATATCAGTGAAGAAACTCATGCACGTAGTTTGTGGAGTAAGCTTGAGCAATTGTATGCTCGAAAGACCAGGAATAATAAGCTGTTGTTGATAAAACAAATGATGGCTTTGAAGTATGGGGATGGAACTCCTTTGACATACCATCTCAATGTATTCCAGTGTATTATTAATCAGTTGGCTACAATGGGTATCAAATTTGAAGATTAGATACAAAGATTGTGGCTTCTTGGTACTTTGTCGAATTCTTGGAAAACATTTAGAACGTCATTGTTTAACTCAGCCCCATATGATGTTATCTCAATGGATTTAGCCAAAAGTAGTCTCTTGAATGAAGAGATGAGGAGAAATACACATGGGTATTTTTCACAATCAGATGCTTTGGTTGTTGAGAATAAGGGGGGAAGTCAATGCCAAGATCTGAAGAATAGAGATATGATCAGAGACAAGTCTAACAAGTATGTCAATGTTGAGTGTTATCACTGTGGTAAAAAGGAGCACATCAAGAAGTTTTGCCGATAGTTAAAGAAAGACAACAAAAATGAGAAAGGTAAAGAAAAGATGAAAGATGAGGATGCCGATGTTGATCGAGCTTCTACCGTTGCAAATGATTTTTATATCGTCTACGATGATGATGTTACCAATTTTGCTTCTCATAAGACTTCTTGGGTGGTTGACAGTGGTGCTTCCTTTACATCTCAACAAAAAATTCTTCACATCTTATACACCTGGTGACTACGGAGTTGTAAAGATGGAAAATGGTTGCTTGGAAAAAGTTTTGGGTATTGGAGATGTAAGGCTGGAACAACAATGGCACAATATTGATTCTCAAAGATGTAAAGCATGTTCCTAACATGCGACTGAGTTATATTTCTATCGGTAGACTTGATGATGAGGGGTATTACAACTCTTTCAGTAATGGTAAGTGGAAACTTAGAAAAGGTGCTATAGTTGTAGCAAGTGGTAGAAAATATTCATCATTGTACTTGTTGAAGGCAAAGCTCTCCAAAGACATTGTCAATGTAGTGGAAAACGAGAAAGCAGATGACTTTAGTCACAATAGGCCAACCCACAAAGGTATGAAAGGAAGTAAACTGCTAGTCAAAAAGAAACTTGGAACCGGAATGAAGAGTGTAGAGTTGCAAAAATATTCTTGTTGCTTGAAGCAAAAGAAAGTTACCTTCAAATGCCCCACTGTAGACGTACAATGTGGGAAAGAGGATGATAGACTCAAGCAGGTGCCATTCCGAGAAGTTTCAACAACTATTCCTATAAAGCGGTCTACGATAGACGGACAATCTTTCTCCATGTTACTCTCCTGATAACTATGGATTAGTTATTGACAGAGAAGAGTCAAAGATTTCTAGAGAGATTTCTAGAGAAGTTGCAGAAGATGAACACAAAGAGGAATCGGTTAGTGTATTGTCAAGGGGGGAGAACCTTGACGTTTGCCGTCCCATCACAGGGATGACGAGTCTTTCCACGACGACATGAGGCGGAATGAGAGATTGTTGGGTATCCATCCCATGTCTTGGAGTAGATCAAAAGTCCAACCCCAACAAATTAGTCCAAATTAAAGAAGCCTAATGATAATTAATTTGATGTTGCAAAGACTTCTATTTTAATTGTGATTAGAATAGGATTTCCTTGTATGGATGTAAATTAGAGAAGGAAAGTCCCATTAAGACTTCTATTCTAATTGTGATTAGAATAAGGTTTCCTTGCACGAGTGGAAATTGAAGAAAGAAAGTTCCATTATGACTTTATTTGATGCCTTAATTAATATTATACATTACAGTATTGGGGATTATAATCCGTGTCTCTCCGTGTGTCTTTATGCGTCTTCATGTGTGAGTGCATGAAGGAGAGAATTCAACTCATCCAAAATAGAGAGAAAATTCGAGAGCAACATTATAACAAATTCGCTGAATCTAGATAGCCTGCACAGCAGTAATGAAATGTTGATATCTCAGCTTTCCATTGTCCAATCGTCGTGAAATTTGGACAGCAAGTTTACAACTCATTGAAGATCAAATCCAATGGTTATTTCGAAAAGAATTATTATCCGAAGAGTGACGATTTAGTGAGATACTTTCTTTGTTGATTTTGAGTAGTGTTCTTGAGAGAGTTGTGCTTTGGTATATTGTTAGTATTGCTTTTGAGGAGTTCCATTTTTGATAGACGAAGATTATTTGTGTGCCAAGAATGGTTTAGTTCTTGATAATTTTGGTGTGCTTCTAGTGGTATCTAGGGAACAACATTGTATCCATCCATTATTGTTGATTTTAGTGGAAGATTAATTGTTCTTGAGTTGTGGATGTAGGCACGTTGCCGAACCACGTTAAATATTGTGTCGTTTATTTCGCGCATTATTTAATTTGGTTGTTACTCTATTTTATTAATTTGGATTAGGTTTACACAAGAAAGGAAAAATATTTATTCCGCTGCTTTGTTCCTAATATATCGTGTTCGATATTTATTGGTCATTGGTTGAATTTTTCCCAACAACACGAGATTAAAATTCGCTAATAACATATTTAATCACCTCATTTAAAAGTTTAAGCTTTTAGAGAAGAACCATATTATTCTATAGATCTTGTCTATGTTGTTGGTTTTTTTTTTTAAAGATAAACACCGTCAAAGTTTAAGCAGGATTTTTTAATTTCCAACTATACCCAATTCCCGGGGGGATGGGGGTGGTTAGAAATACTCCTACCATATCTTATTGATATGAAATCAAAGCACAAACGGAAGGAAGACGTTGAAGACTTAGCTCCAGAGTTACATGTGGAAGAGATATCACACAAACATAAAGTCATAGGAAAAATTAAATGTGGGAATACTTCCTCACATATTATAATTAGATCTTGTATTAAATATATTTTAATTATTTAAGATTGAATACTTTATGTTTCTTGATCGAACACTTTGTGTTTTTTTTTTTTTCTAATTTCAATTCAATTAATTTCTTTTCTTTTCTTTTTTAAACCATTATATGCGACAAGTTTTATTAAAAATGAAAATAAAATATGTACATATTTAGGAGTGGGCTCGGCCTAATTCCTTCAACTAATAGTGCATAAGAAATTAAACTTAATTTACCTTGTTTGGAGACGAAAATCATAAAACTACACTTCATTCATCATAGTTATACTGCTTGTTATCACACGCGGGATACAGTGTTTGTCTGGCTCATGTCACTTTTAGACTCACTAGTTGAAGAAGATTTCATAAATTTATTATCATACCCCAAATTCAAGAAGTTCATATATAGCTTCGTTCCAATCTCTATGAATGTATCTAAAAGTGTTTAGACATATTCCTTGTAGTTGGATTAAAAAGTAGTGTCTGATCTCACTCGAAATATACGCTTTGTCTGATCCATGAGAGTTTGAATTGAACCTCCTGTCTCTTAACAAAAATAAATGAAATGGATCGCCACTCCTCATAATTAGTCAGACGAAGCTTGGAACACCTGAGTCATCAAAAAAATAAATAACTAAATAAATGAAATGGAAAACTACCAAAAAAAAATAGAAGACTAGAGAACATTAAATCAACTTCTATTTATTATTTTATCTCCCGGTCGCACAAGTGCATCAGTGTAGAGCTTAAACTTTCCCATGCCCGAAGTTGGACAACGAGCTAGCAGCCATGAAACTGGCTGGCTCTTGTGCGGATTCAACTCCTTATTTTGCTTTTATCATAAATAATTCTTATCTCTTTGTAGGCAAAATTTTACCTAACATACAAATTTGTTTCAGATTAGTCATTCAACTTTAATTTGTTTCACTCTCATGACATGATATTTTTGTTTTTACCGTTCCATTTGAAATTGTTACTAAAACTAGAGAATTCTTTGCCCAACTCACATTTTTGATATCATAATTTTTTTGGGTGATAAAAAATTGTGTTGCCGAATCCCAAATCTTCCATTATGACAAATGACACGTTCATTGGACCATTCCACTGGTCAAGTCCACTGGACACTCAAAATTCAATAATGTTATTTGTACATCATGATTTACATATTACATTACATTACAGGGCAATGATCTTCTCTCCCATGGTGGGGAGGAGTTATAACCCCCCAACCTGGACATGTGTCCAGGTGGGGATGGCTAATAAAAACATTGACAAAAAAAAAAGTCAAGACTGTTCAACCCCACCCCCCCCCGGCCCCAACCTGACACGCGTGTTCGGTGGGAGTTATAATTCTTCCCACCATGGGGAGGAGATCAATACCCTACATTACAGGTGCTGATGTGGCAATAAGTGTTTAATGACCATTATACCCTTGACTTAATTTTCCAACTTTTGCACACTTCTACCCGTCGAGAGAGAAACATTTCCTTTTCAATTTTCAAAATCAGATATGATTAGGACTACATGGCTGTTGGTTGCCACCATTGGTATCTTCCTTGTCGGGAGGGAAAATCGCCGCCGCTGCACTTTATTAATGTTCTTTGAATCAAGATAGAAGTCTCTGGGGTTGCAATCATAGCAATCATCCGAGATTGCTGATGATTGGCAGTGATTATACCAGCAAGAAACAAAGGTTGGAAATTTACAAATTTCACATAATAACATACAACAATTTATGTACGTACATTAGACTATTAGAGCATAAAAATTCCAAAGTTTAAGTTACAAGCTGATCACCACATTACATGAATTTTAGCTGTCAGTCATGGCTTCAAATGTGAAATCCAAATTAAAAAAAAAATTCCAAAATTTTCATTTTTGTTGAAGTTCATTTCACACAAATGCATCCTCTGGCTAAGGATTTTAACTTCCCAGTTTCAAGCACATGAAGATCTGATTGCTTTCTTGCACCAAAAACAACATATTACTCCAATATAGTAGTTTAGCACCCTCAAGTTGGCTGGGTCAGCCTTGTCGAATTAGCCGGCGATGATGGAAGGTGAGCGGTAGAGAAGAAAAATGTCCCCGGTGGTGATTTGAATTTTTTTATTTTTTTCATTGTTTGGTTATTTCTTTGATTTTGACGGACACAAATGAAGATGAAAATGGACTTTTCATGTCTAAAAACCTCACTCTCACCGGCGATGATGGATTCGGTGGATAAGAAATGTCGCCGGTGGTTGAGAAATTTCGTCGGTAGAGAAGAAATGGCGGACAAAAAAACGGGTGAAATCTGAAATGGGTATGACTCCATGTCCAAAAACCTCACTCTCGCCGGCGATGATGGATGCGATGGATAAGAAATGACGCCGGTGTTTGTGAAATTTCACCGGAGAAGAAGAAATGGCTGGGTTGAAATGTGAAATAGCCTTTGTAATTTTTTATTTTTGATTCAAAATATCATGATATTTTGATTAATATTTTATCGTGATATAATGGCATTCTGTAAAACATTCTGTACAAGTTTTCTGTACAAGTAGCATGGCCCCTCAAAATTAGTGTTTGATCCTAGTCACCAGAAGCTTACTTGAACATTACACTGATAGCTCCTATTTACCATTCCTCTGTTTGGAAATAATGATGACAAATACTATTATAAAGTAGTATGAAAGTTATAAAGATTCAAAGATATATAGTTGATGCAAAAGGAGTTCGATTAATTACACATTAGGATTAAGGGAATAAATATAAATAAATGCAATCCTTCTTTCACATTTGTTTTTAAGTTAGTTGGTCTAAAGTAATCAAAATGAATAGATTTGTTTGCAAAAAGTAATTGATATTATTAGATTTTTTAATAGATGTAACTGTTGAGATAAATAACAAAAATAATTATTATAATCTCGTTTGAATATGAAAAATAAAAGAAAAATTCACATTTGTTGCTCATTTGTTTTTGGTTGAAGTTGTAGGCTCAAATCTTTTGTCACAGTGAATACTGCAATGCAACCAAAGGAACGGCAATTGGATTTGTTCACCAACCAACCAACCAGAGATGACCAAGATTTTTAACCACTTAATCCAACCTCACTTTGAGAAAAAAATTAAAAGACTCTTCACTTTTCTTCTCTGACCTAGATGAATAAGACAAGCATAATATTTATATAAAACCTTAGTTAGATCTCATCCATCCATTATATCTAACAGTCCACACAAAACAAACCATATTGCCCAATGGACTAGTGTCAAATGGATTTAGTGACCCACATTCTCACAAACTTCACATTGGTTCACAAATCCACTATCAAGTTCCCTGGCTACATGTGCTATCCTTTTGTGGTCTTATTTCATCATCATCACCCACTCCAGCCCGGTACATACTTCACCAATCCCCCACTGCAGCAAGTACCTGTCACACAAGTTAACCCGTATTAATATTCAACATTGACATGCACTTATTAAACTTACCAGCAGCAATTACTTTGGTTCTAACATTTGTAGGATTATCATTAGTTACAATTTTAAACAATTTAAATTCACCAGAAGCTAACTTCTCCCTAATGAAATGATATTTCACCTCAATATGCTTAGATCTTTCATGATATATAGGATTTTTTCATAACATTAAAGCATTTTGACTATCGGTAAAGATCATGGCATTTTTATTCAAGAAGTTCAATTCACATAAAAGACCTTTCAGCCACATGCATTCTTTAAATGCTTCAGTTAGTGCAACATATTCAGCTTTAGTGCTGGAAAGTGTAACTAAAGGTTGCAACTGAGATTTCCAAGTGATACAATTATCACCTAACGTGAAGAAGTAAGAAGTTGTAGATTTACTCTGATCTTTATCCCCTAAAAAATTAGAATCTACTTAACCCTTAAGCTCAAGCTTATCACTTCTCCTTTCAAACACTAACCCCCTTTTAATTGTTCCAGCTAGGTATCTCAACAGTCATTTAAGAGCAATCTAATGATGTTTACCTGGGTTAGACATAAACCTACTCAAAAAATTAATTGTATAAGCTATGTCAGGTCTAATGGTAATCATAGAATACATTACACAACCAATGGCATTAACATAGGAGACATTACTCATTTCTTGTTTTTCTTCTTCAGTTTTAGGGCATTGAGCAGATGATAAAATCATGTGTGCAGCTAATGATACATTGACAGACTTAGCAAATTTCATACCAAATTTGGTTATTACCTTTTCCAAATAAGACTCTTGATTAATAGTCAATCTATTTTCAGTCATATTCCTTTTAATAACTATACCAAGAATTTTTCTTGCACATCCTAAGTCTTTCATGTCAAATTCAGATTTCAAAAGATTTTTCATTTTTATGATATCAGATTTACTACTACTAGCAAGCATATGTCATCAACATATAACAATAAAAAAACCTCACAGCCTATCTTAGTGTTATTATAATATAAGCATGCACCAAATTCACTTCTTTTGAAACCAATTTTAAGCACATAAGCATCAAAATGTTTATACCATTGCCTAGGACTCTGCTTAAGACCATACAAGGATTTGTTAAGCAAGCACACAAGCTCAAACTTCCCTTTCACCTCAAAGCATTGGAATTGAGACATGTAAATGACACCATCTAACTCTCCATTAAGAAAAGCAGTCTTAACATTTAGTTGCTCTAATTCCCAATTGAATTGGACAACTAAGGCTAATACTAACCTGATAGTCTTATACTTAATAACCGAAGAAAAAACCTCATTATAATCAATCCCCTCTCTCTGAGTAAATCCCTTGGCTACCAACCTAGTTTTGTATTTTAAAGGGTCATTAGATTCTACTCCTTCCTTCAACTTGTAGATCCATTTACAATTGACTACCTTTTGATTCTTTGGTCTCTCAACCAACTTCCAAGTATCATTCTTGCCCAAGGAATAGATCTCTTCTCTCATGGCCTTCTTCCAATTTTCAAAACTTTTAAGTTAACAACTTCTTCATAAGAAAAATGTTCAACTGACTATAAAGCTTCACCTGAAATTAGGACAAACTCTATCAAATTTGAAGAGATGTACTTCAAATTTGGTCTTACCTGTCTTCTCTCCATATCTCTCACTAATTGATAATCTCTCAATTTAGTATCTTCAAATTGTTCTTGGTTAGGGATCACAGTTTCAAGAATTTCTAGTTCAAGTTGTTCTAAGACTTTTTATTGTTCAGTCTCAACTTGAGGATCAATTTATTCAAGTTCTCTAACTTGTTGATTAACATCTAATCTCTTCACTTCAATCTGAATCTTCTTCCCATTAGGGATATAAATAATGTTGGAAATAACACAACAACAAAAATTAAAGGGATATAAATAATGTTGGAAATTGTAAGCCATCTATGGTTATATTGAGGACTCGTGACTTGTAATTGCATCAACTTCTAGGAAAGACGAAGAGAGAGAGCCGATTTTCCTGAGATCGACTAGACTGAGGCTGATTTTGGATGAGAAACGAATGGTTGATTGAACTAGGTTGCTCGATGATACAATAATTCAGAGACTGTCTTGTCTGAATTATCATGACTGGGCTAACTTGTCATCAACCTGCCGCATGTGGAAATTTCTTGGTAAGCCTACATATTTGTGGCAGAAATTGGATATGTGGCCCCCACAAGTGTGAATCAATTAACTCAATACATGTGGCTCGGAAAACTTGCCGGCGAGCCGGCGACCATGGGAGTAAGAGAATCAATGAACCCATTAAACTTCAAAATACAAGCTTCCTCACTCTCTCAAACTTTCCATACACAAAGATAGGACGTTCAATGCACAAAGTACGCACGCACGTATTTTCTCTCTCTCTTTCTCTCTCTCTCTCTCTCTCTCTCTCTCTCTCTCTCTCGACAATTTGACAATTGGTGTTATGTACATGCATGTTGCACTCAAGTCAAAAACACACCAATATTCACAATATATAATAAGACTTCTTGTTCATGAGTGTTATGTACAAGCATGTTGCACTCAAGTAAAGAACACACCAATATTCACAATATATAATAAGACTTCTTGTTCATAAGTGAGAAACAACATTGAGTGTGCATTGGAGAGTGTAGATTAGAGTTGTTAGGAGGCACAAAGAAGAGAGACAATTTCCCAGAGATCGATGAGAGATTGAGGCTGAGTTTGGATGAGAAAGTGATGGTTGATTGGACTAGGTTGCTCGATGATACTGTTATTCAAATATTTTCTAGTCTGAATTGTCGTGATCGGGCTAGCTTGTCATCAACCTGCTGCCTATAGAGGTTTCTTGGTAAGTCTCCATATCTGCGTCAGGAATTGGATCTCGGCCACGCGAGTTTGAATCAATTAACTCAATACATGTGGCTTGGCAAACTCGACAACAACCATTGAAGGAAGAGAATCAATCAACTCAGTGGACTTCAAAATACTAGTGTTTCCATACTCTCTCAACCTCTCCATACACGAAGATGGACGCTCAACCACAATGTACGCACACAAGTATTTTTTTTTCTCTCTCTTTCTCTCTTTCATCTCGAAAATTGGTGTACTGTGTACGTACCTTTGCCCTCAAGTCACTAACACCAATTTGCACACTATATAATAAGCCTTCTCGTTCATGTGTGCTAAACAACATGAAATATGCATTGGAGAGTGTACAGGAGAGCTGCTGGGAGGGACAGAGAGAGTCAATTCCCTGAGATCGGTGAGAGATTGAGGGTGAGTTTTGGATGAGAAAGGGATGGTTGATTGGACTAGGTTGCCCGATGATACACTAACTCAGATTCTTTCTTGTGTCAATTATCATGACTGACCTAGCTTGTCATCAACCTACCGCCTGTGGAGGTTTCTTGTTAAGTCTCCATATTTGTGGAAGGAATTGGATCTGCTGCACCGCAGGTGTTAATCAATTAACTCAATAAATGTTGCTCGGCAATTAAACTAATTGACGCACAGAAGTTGCACATAATACGTAACATGTTGCATAGAAGTTGCACAGAGGTTGCACATATACAAAAAGTATTACAGCTTCCTAATAGCAAACTCAACAGGGATAAGATTGTATATCGAGCAACAGAAACCCCAAAAGAAAATAAACTTGTTGTTTAAAAACCTACAAGACTTAGATATTTCAAGATTTCTACATGACGTGACGTGCCATGCTTGAACTTTCTTGCATAGCAACTACCTCATTAATTTCTATTTGATCTGATGCTCACAGTTTATACAATAATCCTTTGGATAAATACACCAAAAAAGTTCACGGTCCAAGGAAAAGTACATTGAGCGAGATTTACCTGTTGATATTTTTCAAATCACCAAAAGAATTTGTGATAAAAATAGGATTTTTTAAAAATTTGGGTTTTGACCAAAAATGCAGTTTTTTTTTTTTAATTACCTTGATGTGCATGTATTGATTGATCTCTTTGCTTCTTGATTTAAATTAACTTTAAATTTTTAATTTTCTGGGCTACATGAATTACAAAGCTACACAAGTTTGATTGTGAGGAAATATTTATATGAATCTGAAATTTTCATGTTAATGGGGTAATTTAGTTTGTCTAGATTTTTTACAGTTAAAGATCATTTGTGTTACAAAATTATAGTTCATATGATTTTATGTGAATAAGGTTTCTGAGTTCACTTATTTAACTACTGTGGTGCCAAATAATTGAGGGACAGGCTTTTTTTTTTTTTCAATAGTTAGTGAAATTCTAGGGCAACTTACACAACAGGGACGACCACACCGACTAACATGAGGAAAAAACAAAATCTTCTTCACCATGTACATTCTATGCTTAAATCCTGCATTTGTAAATCTAACGTAGAAATACATAACTCTAGTCTATAGATGTCCGTGGTAGATATAAGAACAAAAGAAATGAAAGTAAATAAACTGTGATAAAAAGAACTCAGTAGCACCTGAGCTTGAGAGCTTAAACCAAGATAATTTCAAGAAAGAAAAAAAAGAAGAGCACTGAAAGGATCATTGAAGACTGTTGCGCTCGAATCAACCTCAGCCCAAACTTTGTCATATCCCATCTAAGAGCATATTCTTAGGCCAGTAAGGCTCTCAATTCTGCTTCAAGAATGGAACAGCCTCCATAGAATTCATAGGAACCCCAAACAATATCCCCTGAGGTGTTTCTTAACATCCCCCAGCAGCCTGTTGGTCACCTTTTAAAGCTCGATCTGTGCTCAGCTTCCATGAACCCTCCTGAGGTTTATTCCAGTAAACTAAAGCTGTGTTCAACTTAGATTTTCTCCCAGCTTTATTCCCATCACTAATCAGGTGAGCCCTTACCAAGTTTTTAATTAAAAATTCAACTCTTTTCATAGCCCTGCTAGCATTCATCTTTCGTCCTTCATGCTTAGCAACATTCCTCTCAATCCAAAGAAACCAAAACACTAAAAGAGGAAAGGATGATTGAACACTACCTAGGATATTAGAGGCTGCATGAAGTCTCCAATGTTGAAAGAGAGGCCTTGGATTCACAAATATCTTTGGAATAGTTTTTTTTTCTTTTGACGAAAATGGCTCGACACCTCCTGTGCAATTTTACCATTTAGAAAAGCATATTCCAAAGTCTCCTCACTGCAGCACTGACACCTGGATGCAAGACATATTCCCATTTTCTTTCTAACAATTTATTTTGTCAGGTGTGTCTAGTTTAGGTAAATTTTGAATTGTTCATCATTATACGGAAGAGGCAAGTGAGAGAATATCTCATCTGGCAGGAAGATCGTGATGCTTCTCCCAACACCAGAAGGATGCCCCTTGCAAATGACTTTCTCTGGTCGATCAGGCAAATGAATCATGTGGTAGGAAAATAGTGTGCACTTATCATGTAATGCCATTGGACATCTTATACATCGCCACAAATGATTCTTTCGCTTACACAAAGAGCACGCATGTAGAGGGCACTCGAATTATTTCGAAGACGAGAAGCCAAGTCCTTTTTTTGAAGATTTTAGCAGCAAGGCTCTTTGACAGCCACAAACAGAGCATAGGTAGGACAAGGAACTATTGAATTTAGAGTCCACATGTTCAATTTTCCTCCGTGAATAGTCAATGAGAACCTTCCCCTCTTTTTCATGGCTTCAAACCCCTATTCCAATTTCTTTTATTTTGCTATCCTCAAATTTCTTAATCACTTCCTGTTTCTCATAACCGTTAAGAGTTTAGAGTCTGTTTATTGAAAGCCAGGCTCGAATCTAGCTCCGAGACCGATTCCATATTAGGATTCGGGTTGAGGCCCACCTAAATTTGTGCTAGAACGAACTTGAGTTTAGGGCATGGAATGGCACTTTGAATGCTAGTGAATTGAGAAGTTTGTCAAGAGCTAGCATTTTTTCAGATTACAGAGAGAAAGCTTCCCTCAACTAATCCCAACTGTCTATTAGAGACTTAGAACTATGAACAGTCCTTCCATAAATGCATCAGCTAACGTTTCCTCCCTAGAATGAAGGGCATGTAGACAAGATCACTCTCAAGTTTCTCTTTTGTGAAGTTTCAATAAAAAGAAAAGAAAAAAAAATTCACAATTACATTAATATGATTTACATATTGCACGTAACAAATTATCAGTGCACATGAATTGCACACAGTGTGAACTGTGCGATGAGTAATTTCACACAATTAAAAATTGCACTCACTACAGCAGAAAAGAAAAGAAAAGGGATTGGAAACCAAACTTTCTAATAAACCACGGGAAGATTATTATTCTTTATGATTTGCAGAGAAATGATATGAATTGAAGAATCTTGTCGTAGAAAAGATAACAAAAATCTTGAGTATTGAAAATAAATTTATAAGGTCTACGAAATCTTCTAGTCTTCCACCTCAGCTAGTTTACTTCCTTCTCTAACACTCATCTTTCTCTCCTCTGTAAGATGACTATCTTCTTTTTCTCTCTCTAGTTCTGATTCTCATAAATATATAAATATTTGATATTAATGTATGATTGTGGATTGTGGAAGACATATCTTCCCTCTCTCTCTACTTGGATGAAAGACATATTCCCATTTTGATTTCTGGAAAATTACTCATCCCACAGTTTGCATTGTGTGCAACTCATGTGCACCGATAATTCGTTATGCTATAACGTAATTGTTATTTTTTTTATTCATTTTTTGTTAAAATGTTTAGTGCTACTTGATTTTTCTTGAAATTTCACCAAAGAGAAACTTGAGAGTTTATTAGTTTGCATGCCCTTCATTCCCATTGAGGAAAAGATAGCTAATGTGTTTGTAGAAGGAATGCTTAAAGTTTCGAATCTCAAATTGGCATTTTTGGCTTGTGGAGGGCTGTTTTCTCTCTCTAATCAGAAAAATGCATGCTCTTGACAACCTCCTCAATTCATCAGCATTCAGAGCTACCATTCCATTCCCTGAACTCAAGCCCATTCCAGAACTAATTCTAGTGGGCCTGAACTCAAATCTTAATAAGGAATCGTTTGTGGAGCAGGATTCGAATTATGGGTTCGAACCTGGCTTTCAATTGACTGACACTAATGGTGATGAGAAATAGTGAGTGAGTACAGAATTTGAGGATGACGAAGTACAAGAAATTGGAATAGGCAGGGATTTGAAGCCATGCAAAGAGGGGAAGGTTCTCATTGACCCTTGAACACGGGGACTCTGACCTGAAGAGTTCCTTGCCTTTCCTATGCTCTATTTGTGGATGTCAAGGAGCCTTTCACCGAAAAATGTGCTAAATAAGGACTTGGCTTCACATCTTCGAAACAACTCAAGTGCCCTTAACATGAATGCTTTTTGTCTAAGTGAAAGAATCATTTGTACAACTCAAGAAGTCTCCTCAATACCTGGAACACGTTCCACGCCTATAGGTGCATTATATGCAATCTCTTGTGCCTGCTCATTATCAGACTTCTTTGCAACATGACGAGCTCATGCACTCAAAATCGAATTGGGCAGAATCTCGAGTTGACAACCAGCAAGCTTTCTGAAGTACGATGAGGCAAGCTCAGACCTCTTTTTTTCTTGTATTGTCTCGAATCCACCCAATTTGGATGAATTTGTTTTTCATCCTACTTTGAGGGAACTTCTGGTTATTCAAGAGATCACTCCCAGTCCCAATAGACAAAATAATTTCGTCAGGTGAAATGCGTACTTCCTAATCAAAGTGTTCAATGGTCTTTTCATTTCCATTCTTTTTTCTCAAAATTATCTTGGTTTAAGCTCTCAGATTTAGGTGCTGCTGAGTTGTTTTTATCACAGCTTTCTTTACCATAATCTATTTTCCTCTTATATCGACAAGCATCTATAATTATGTAGTATTCCGATAAATTTACAAATGCAGGATTTATGTAAGATTTCTACCCTCGTCGGTTTGGCTGTGCCAGCTGCATAATTTGCCTTCGAATTTCACCTACCACGGTGAAAAATAGAAAAACAAAAACCCTCTCAATTATTTGGCACCACAATTTTTAATAAGTGAATTAAGAAACCACATTTTCACGTATAAAATTCAATATAAAAAAATTTATATTTTTAGCTGCTCGACTGCTACGCGTCGGTAGTCGGACATACAAAGGGAGGGTCGAACAAAAGAGGGGAGGAGAGGGGATGTGTATGTGCCCGATTACTAATACGTGGCAGTCAGACATATCTTTTCTCATTAGATAAGTATCTCTCCATCAGTGTACCTTTCGTTTAACATTATTCGTTGGGACCATGATTCTTTCCTAAACAATGTATTGGTAGACATCCGCATGAAAATGTCCAGACAAACTAAATTACCCGATTAACATGAAATTGCATATTCATATAAATAATTCATCACAACCAAAATTGCGTAGCTTTACACTATGCAAATTATACAGCATGTAATTCTGATAGACAAGAAAATTAAAAATTAAAAAATTAGAATTGACAATCAAGAAGCAAGGAGATCAAGGCCCGAAATACTTAAATCAATACATTTGCAACAAGGTAAGTTAAAAACAACATTTTTAGTCAATATCGAAACAAAAGAAAAAATTCTTATTTTTTCACAAATTCTTGTATGAACAAGCTAGTTTCTAATGACCCACGAAAAAAGCATTCTTGGTATCATACATAAATATCAAATATTTATTTATTTATGAGAATCAGAACTAGATAGAGAAAGAGAAGATAGTCAACTTACAGAGGAGAGAAAGATGAGTGTTAGAGAATGAAGTAAACTAGCTGAGGTGGAAGACTAGAAGATTTCGTAGACCTTAGAAATTTATTTTCAATACTCAAGATTTTTGTTATCTTTTCTACGACGAGATTCTTCAATTCATATCATTTCTCTGTAAATCATGAAGGATAATAATCTTTCTGTGGTTTATTAGAAAGTTTGGTTTCCAATCCCTTTTCTTTTCTACTGTAGTGAGTGCTATTTTAAATTGTGTGAAATTACTCGTCGCACAGTTCACATTGTGTGCAATTCATGTGCACTGATAATTTGTTACGTGTAATATGTAAATCATATTAATGTAATTGTGATTTTTTTTTTTTGTTCTTTTTATTGAAACTTCACAAAAGAGAAACTTGAGAGTGATCTTGTCTACATGCCCTTAATTCCAGGGAAGAAACGTTAGTTGACGCATTTATGGAAGGACTGTTCATAGTTTTGAATCTCTAATAGACAGTTGGAATTAATTGAAGGCAGCTCTCTATCCAATCAGAAAAAAAGTTTGCTCTTAACAAACTTCTCAATTCACCAGCATTTAAAGCGTCATTCCATTCCGTAAACTCAAGTCCATTCCAACACAAATTCAGGTGGGCCTCAACCCGAATCCTAATATGGAATCGGTCCAGAGCAAGATTCTGATTGTAGATTCGAACATGATATTCAATATACAAACGCTAAACTCTTAATAGTTATGGGAAACAAGAAGTGACTATGAAATTTGAGGATGTCAAAATAGAAGAAATTGGCACGTGTAGGGGTTTGAAGCCATGAAAAAGAGGGGAAAGTTCTCATTGACTCTTCAGGGAGGAAAATTGAACATGGATGGGTACTCTGAATTCAAGAGTTCATTGCCCTACCTATGCTCTATTTGTGGCGGTCAAGGAGCCTTTCAGCTAAAATCTGCAAAAAAAGAACTTGGCTTCTCGTCTTCCAAATAATTCAAATGCCCTCTACATGCACGCTATTTGTGTAAGTGAAAGAATCATTTGTGGCGATGTATAAGATGTATGATAAGTGCACACCATTTTCCTACCACGTAACTCATTTACCTGATCGACCAGAGAGCCATTTGCAAGGGGCATCCTTCTGGTGTTAGGAGAAGCAACACGGTCGTCCTGCCACTAGCATAGAGGAAATATTCTCTCACTTGCCTCTTCTGTATAATGATGAACAATTCAAAATTTACCTAAACTAAACAGACCACAATTACATTAATTGTTTTACAGAGAGAACATAACAAATTATCGCATGAATTGCACAAAACGTGAAATATACGATTAGTAATATTGCACAATTTAAAATTGCACTCACTATCCATATTCCATGCTTATATCCCATATTCAGGAGCATTACTTAGTTTTCATCACGTCAAGCAAAATAGAAGTTCAAATGTAAGAACAGTTTTTCAACCTGAAAATGTGTGACATAATTAGATCAAGAGGACAGCTATAATCAAAATGGATAAGATGCAACACTTTCTAATAAACCACATGAACAATATCACCCTTCATCGATGCGCGAAGAAAGGATATGTATTGAAGAATCTAGTTGTAAGAAATATAACAAAAATCTAGTGTATTGAAAATAAATTTCTAAGGTCAGGATAATTGAGGAATTAAGCTGTTTAAATAAATCTTCTATTCTTCCACTTCAGCAAGTTTTCCTCTCTCTCTCTCTCTCTCTCTCTCTCTCTCTCTCTCTCATATCATTTTTGTGGGTCTTTAGAACCAAGCTTTGTCATGCAAGAATTGGTGAACAAATGGGAATTTCTTTTTATTCGGGTTACCAAGCTTTGTCAAGCACGCATTTGTTGAAAAATAGGAATTTCTTTTTATAAAGGTTTTGACTAAAAATGTTGTTTCTTTACTTACCTTTGTGTATGTATTGATACAAGTTTATTGGGCCTTGATCTCTTTGCTTCTTGATCCTAAATCTTAATTTTATTTTATTTTTAATTATTGATTTTTTGGGCTATCCAAATTACATGCAGTATAATTTGCATAGTGTAATGCTACATAAGTTTGATTGTGAGGAATTATTTATATAAATCTGGAATTTTCACACTAATCTGGTAATTTAGTCTGTCAAGATCATTTGTATAATAAAACTATAGTTCATATGGTTTTATGTGAACGAGTTTTCTTGATTCACTTATTACAAAAAAAAATGCCAAATAATTGAGGGACCGTTTTTATTTTTTAATTTTGACAATGGTTGATGAAATTCCAAAGAAAATTACATAGCAGGTATAGCAACACCGACTAACACCCCAACCTCATAGTTCTGTCTTGACAATTTGGATCTTTTTTTCCTTTTAAAATAGTCCATATTTACACTTTCCTTTGCAAAGGCAAGCTTTTGAGCTGCTAATGCACTGAACCATGCAAACGCATGCCTCAGAGCATTCAGTAGATATACAACTTGCAAATCCAGTATTTGCATCAACCTTACTCTTTGTCAAGGTACCATTTTAGCTTGATGTGCATGTTGAACCACTTGATCTAAAAACTTAAGTGGTCAAAAAGTACCGCATATCTCCAACATGTCCCCCTTATGTGCAGGTAGAGTTCATTTTTTTCCCATCAAAATCTATCACGTGCACTACTTTATTAAATAGGTGGTGGCAAGACGTGAAGCTACGACATTTGCCTACTCTAATATCATGTTGAACAACTTGAACCAAAAGCTTAAACTTTTAGAAAGTGCCACAAGCATATCTTTTAAATATTGTCTTCAGCGGTGCACATATAAAGATGGCTCTAATTTATTTTCTGTCAGTTCTATCCAGTTTAGGTAAATTTTGAATTCTTCGTCATTTTACAGAAGAGGCAAGTGAAAGAATGTCTCATCCATGCTAGTGGCAGGAACCTCGTGCTGATGCCTCATGCAAATGGCTTCCTCTGGTAGATAAGGAAAATGAATCACATGCTCAGGAAATGGTGTGCACTTTTCATGTGATGCCATTCGAAATCTTTTGCATTGCCACAAATGATTCTTTCACTTAGACAAAAAGCATGCATGTTGAATGCACTTAAGTTGTTTCGAAGACGAGAAGCCAAGTCTTTCTTTAGCACATTTTAGGTGAAAGGCTCCTTGACAGCCACAAATAGAGCATAGGAAGAGGGAAGAACTCTTGAATTCAGAGTCCCCGTGTTCAATTTCCTCCTTGAAGAGTCAATGAGAACCTTCCCCTCTTTGCATGGCTTTGAACCCCTCCCAATTAAATAGGTGGTGGCAAGACGTGAAGCTACGACATTTGCTTGCTCTAATACCATGTTGAACAACTTGAACCAAAAGCTTAAACTGTTAGAAAGTGCCACAAGCATATCTTTTAAATATTGTCTTCATTTGTGTACGTATAGAGATGGCTCTAATCACCGACCGTAGGGAGGTTTACTCCGCTACAAGTACAAAAAAAAAAGTACTTCTTTGTCCGTCACTACGTCTTCATCCTCTCAAACCAAAACCCACATCTCTTTCTCAATTTCTCCATATTCTTCTCTATATTCATCAAAATCAAACTCTCCTCAAACAAAATCTCTAAATCTCATTCTTCTCAACTCCTCAATCCATTAAAATTCTCTACGGTCGGATTCCACCGCAAAGAAAAGCGGTATACTAGTTTATTTTCTGTCAGTTCTATCCAGTTTAGGTAAATTTTGAATTTTTCGTCATTTTACAGAAGAGGCAAGTGAAAGAATGTCTCATCTATGCTAGTGGCACGAACCTCGTGCTGATGCCTCATGCAAATGGCTTTCTCTGGTAGATGAGGAAAATGAATCACATGCTTAGGAAATGGTGTGCACTTTTCATGTGATGCCATTCGACATCTTTTGCATTGCCACAAATGATTCTTTCACTTAGACAAAAAGCATGCATGTTGAGGGAACTTGAGTTGTTTCGAAGACGAGAAGCCAAGTCCTTCTTTAGCACATTTTAGGTGAAAGGCTCCTTGACAGCCACAAATAGAGCATGGGAAGGGGGAGGAACTCTTGAGTTCAAAGTCCCCGTGTTCAATTTTCTCCTTGAAGAGTCAATGAGAACCTTCCCCTCTTTGCATGGCTTTGAATCCTTCCCAATTCCAATTTCTTCTACTTTTTCCATCCTCAAATTCTTTATTCATTTCCTCTTTTTCATCACCGTTAGGGTCAGTCAATTGAAAGCTAGGTCTGAACCCAAATTCCGAATCCATCGTGCGACCGGTTCCATATTAGGATTCAGGTTCAGGCCCACCTGAATTTGTTCTGGAATGGGCTTGAGTTTAGGGAATGGAATGGCAGCTTTGAATGCTTGATAATTGAGGAGTTTGTCAAAAGCATGCATTTTTTCTGATTAGAGAGAGCATTCCTCAATTAATCCCAACCTGCCAAGTAGAGTTTCTAAACTCCAAGCAGTCCTTCTATAAACTTATCGGCTAACATTTCTTCCATGCGAATGAAGGGCATGCAGACAAGATAGCTCTTAAGTTTCTCCATGGTGAAATTCAAACAGCTGAACATTCAAACAAAAAATAAATAAAAAGAATCACAATTACATTAGTCTGTTTTTCATATTGCACATAACAAATTATCGGTGCACAAGAATTGCACACAATGTAAACTGCACTATTAAGTAATTTTGCATAATTCAAAAGTGCATTGGTGAGGCTGGTGAGGTTGAGAGCTTGATGAGCTTGGTGAGGCCTTATCCTTATCCGAATCATTGAGATTAACTTCAGGTTGGTAGCGACTTGTCCTTATCCTTAACACAACCACTATGCATTCATTTACTCCGCGGATGATGTGACGGCCTACCTATTTCTTTAACTCTATCATAATTCACTTACAATGGATGGAGGTGGTTCTAACTCCTTTCATCATAAAATATAATTTCTTCTTTGTGGCTCATACTTTTAATCATCCTAGCTTTGTAGTAGCTGTATAAGCTGTTTATAAGTAACTTTTTCAGCTCCTCTCTTTACGTGACAAGTGGCTTAAGATGAAGGGTGTGTTGTGGCTGCTAGGAGCTGCCATGTGTCCTTATTTAGTGCCTTTGGTGAAGTTTAAAACTAGTTTTATAAGAGATTTTGAAAAAAGTTAGGGTAACGTGTGATTGAAAAGTTGATAAAAAATTTGGATCCCATGAAATGTAGTTGAAAATGAGTTTGGGAAAAAAAAAATAGTTCAAATTAACTATGCCTAACGTGCTCTTAACAACCGAAATTTGGCCGTAATCATGTGTGGGTGCGCTGGATAGTCTGGTGCACTTGAGCCGAATTTTGTTTTGCTTCCATAAGTTTTATTAATTAAACCCTAAACTTCCAACTCTTCAAGTTAATTAGGAAATCCCAATTTCTAAGTTGTTATATTAAATAACAACTCTCTAATACTTTTAAGCTTAATTGTGATTACATGTTCAGTATCCAATTTGATTAAGAGTCAGTTTACTTTAAGAATTACCTATGTAATTATTTAATTTAAGCACATGATGTTTTGGTAACAAAGGTTACCTGCCCGAATACCGAGAATTGATTTAAATCAACAAATTGTTGATTATTTCGAATACTGATTTGGATCTAAAATTGAGAGAAATCTCAAAATTCTATTATTTTAATCAAATCCCAAAAAACACCACCGAGTACACAGATGTGGCTATATATGGTTTTAAAGACCTAATGCTAAGCTTAATTAAAATTGCTCCCATAGCCCCTAGACTCTTATCAAAATATAGATTTGATCCTTCTTAAATTAAACATAATTTAAACTGTAATTAAATAATGCGTCATAATTAAATTAAATAAAAGTACAAATCAAGCCGGATGTTGGTTTTATTCACTGTTCCACAAAGCAAAGTGGAATGTATGACCAAATGTTATATCTAAGTTATATTCAAGTCTATATTTTGTTAGAGAAGGATAGACTAAGCTACTATATCATGTTAGAATGGACTTGTGGCATAGATTTGTGTAATGAGGTTTTGCAAATGTCAGTTCATATAAAATAAGTGCATTCACATGGATTCAGTATGTATATTGTTTGAATATATCCTTATGATTTTTCCATTTCTCTACTTATCTAGAAATAATAGCAATACATGCACATATAATGCCAAAATGCAAATCAACGGATATTAGCTAGCTTGTATATATGTTGTCGTGATATTTACGAATGTTTAATGCTAAATTCTTCTTTGCTCGTGTAAGTGAACTTCTTACTTAGATGTATGTGAATGCAGTTTCTTTGTCGTGAACGCAAGATGGGTAACCATGGAACTGCTATCCCTAAAAATGAGTCTCAGCCCCAGGAGTTAATATTTCCAGTGGCAGGTATATCTAACTACAATTCTGCTATTCTTATATAGTTTTTCTTTAAAGCTTCTGTTTTTCTCCGTTCCTTCGTATTGCTTCAACAAAGGTGAGCCATGGGAAATAAATTAAGTAAACAAGAAAGAAGAAAACTTTTAAATTCTAAAATCAGCTTGTTTGTGTTTTTACAATGTGAACATTTAAGTAAGTTGGTCTTGGATTTTATTTGTTTGAGTTGTTGTCTGTAATGCATAGAGTTGTCAACTTCATATATAATACACATTTAAGCACCTGACTATTGTATTTTGTTATACAGATTGCTTGCGTATTTGTATTATTACTTTGGCAATGAATGGTTATTTTAGTTAGCAATGTGATCTCTGGTACAAATTGCACACTATATTCTTAGTCTTCTATGTTTTTCTTATTGACTTTGAGGGCTGTTATTCTTTTTTTTCCATCTTTGATGTTCATTTGTTAGTTCCTTCAATTTGTTTGCAAGATTATGAACATTTTTAACATACTTGGCTCCACTTGCCGTCCACAACCTGTCACATGTTTACATGGAGAAGAAATTGCTAATTTAAAGACAAAGTAGACGTAGAACATAACAAGGAATAGAAATAGGGAAGAGAAAGAGAAGAAAGAAGAGAGAATAGAGAAGAATTAGGGGGAAGAAATAATCACTTTTTAATCATCAATAATAGTCTATCTTGCATATAAAATCCTAATCAACAACCGTAGGGAGTTTTTGACCTCTACTCACGATAAAAAGAGCTGTACGTCTCTCTTCACCATTTTAGATAATAGTCTCTCATATCCTCAAATCTCTCCTTCTCAACTAGGTTTCTCTTCACCATTCTCGTTGTTCTTCAAATCTCTCCTTCTTAACTCTTTCCCCCCTTGTCATTCACCACCGGTCACTCACCAACTTCTATCAATCTCCATTTTTCCATCTTCAACATGAGCAACATATTCTCCTACCCACTGAATTTTTATTTTTCTACGGTCGGATCCAACCGTAAGATACCATAGGGAGTTTTTCACCTACTCACGATAAAAAGTATTGTTCGTCACCATTTTAGATAATAGTCTCTCATCTCCTCAAAACTCTCCTTCTCAACTCAGTTTCTCTTCGCTATTCACATTGTTCTTCAAATCTCTCATTCTCAACTCTTTTCCTCCTTGCCATCCACCGCCGGTCACTCACCAACTCAATTTCCATTTTTTTCATTTCAACGCTAGCAAGGTATTCTCCCACCAATCCAATTTTTATTCTTCTACAATTGGATCCCACAACAAGATAAGCGGTATACTAGTTCCTATTTATAAAATAAAGAACTTATATATAAAAGAACTTCTAATAAAATAACTATTAATTAAATAAAATCATATCTAATAAAGCTAGTTCAATCCTATTCAAATCCTACTCTCTCTTTAATCCTCATCTTCTTCAATATCTTTAATTCTTATCCTTATTCCCCATCAAGTTGGCACAAAACATAGAGGAGAGTAAACAGAGAATGCGTTAGGAAATGGAGGATATGACGTCAGCGTTGCCCGAGGACTTCAATAAAAGGATGAGAAAACTGCTTAGAGAATTCCTAACCTAAATATCCTTTTGGATAGGGAAGTTATAAATAGTATTTTGTATTTAATTGTGTGCTTGAATTTACCTACAATAAATACTTATAATTTACCCAATTTTATTTATTTGCATTTGTTTAGTTTTGAATCTTAATTATCAATTTTTTTTACTAATTTGAAGAATCAGAATGAAAAATATTTTAAGATTACCGGTGCTTCACACCAAACAAAAACACAATCTAGAGAAGAGAGAAGCACATTACTCAGATATTTTCGTCAAGATGGCACCTTCAGCTGCTCAAATTGGTGGGTCCTTAACAGCCTCTACTGCGTTGATACAATCTGATTCAAGGCCATCAGCACCTGCAAACATCAGCCCTTCCAAGATGGCGATACATTCAGCTAAATACAGAGAAAAAGTACCAGCCAGCGCCTTGGAGAATGCCGCCACAATCTTCCCATCCTGGTTTCTATATATGACTCCAACACTGTACCTGTCTCCGCCATTGTCTCTGCAATTCTGTAAAGCGGCATCGACATTCATTTTCAAACAGCCCCTTAGGATAAGATTGGATATCATGCAGCAGAAACCCCAAAAGAACAGATTTTATGTTCCGTAGATATTTTTCGATCACGGCATGACATGCCGTGCTTGAAGTATCTTGCATAGCAGCTCCCTCGTTTATTCTGATTCAAAATCTGATGCTCTTGGTTTATATAATATCATTCGGATAAATACACCAAAAAAAGTTCATGTTCCAAGGAAAAGTACCTTCAGCAGTATTTATATGTTGATAATGTTTTTCAACTTCAAGACCATACTAGGTATTCATATGCCGAAGCCGAAGCCGAAGCCGAATCCGATGCCAAGAAAGTCCAACCTGTGTTGTTTGCTCCCTTCTGCCAAAGAGTTGGAAATGTGGAGTAAATTTTCGAAATTCCAAACTCCATTTCTTGTTAAAAGTCTCCATAACCACCGCTATATGATGGGCAACTTCAGAAGTTGGAGCAGATGACGGCCCATTTGCAATATCTTCGAAACCACCTTCACATGGTTCATTCAAATCTATCATTAGAGACCTGTTACAATCACAGCCGATGCAATATATTTAGCAACCTCAGTCAATACACTCAGGACTTCAAGGATTGAACATCTGATGAAAATAAAAAATTTACCCAGGGGTAATTGTTGTGGTTACTTTGACCTTGCATCCAGCCTGATTATATCCCCTGATGTCCCAAAAGAGGACCAAAGACTTCTCGGCAACAGTGAAACTGCACCATAATGTTACATAAATTACGTTGGGAAAAGCAATACTGAGGCATCTCAATCCCCTCCTCCCAACCGCTTTCCGGAAAACAAAATAAAAAGAAAAGTAGAAATCACTCTGAAATTATATGAACAAACCATGCCAACAAATCAGATGCATGAGCCCCGTGTGCACTAATAAGTATCAATATACAATGTGTGTGCACGCGTGTATGGAAATACAAAGGGACATGACTGGAATCATAGAATTATAAGAGTAAAGATCTCTAGTATTAAAATTAGATGATCACACATGTCATAATATGGCAAGAATGCCATAAAACTTGCAAAGAGATTTTCTGGGCAAACATATGAATGAAATTACATTATTACGACCAAATCAAGAGAACTGAAACTAGAAGACATTACGAAGGAACTCAATTTTCATATCCATCATATAATTTGTACTTAACTAGATAAAAGGCAAACAAAAAGCAACCACGAAGAACAAGCCTTAAACACGTTGATTCACAATACCGTGAATTTAGGAATCAAATATAGTTGAGTCTTTGAAAAGAATACCAAATATATACTTGATCTTGATCGCAAAATTTGATTCTAACAAATACTGATTAAGGATAAAAGAAATTGAAAGAAATCCAATCCAATATTTTCTATCAAAACAGTCCAAGAACATTTACTGTTGTTGCAGCGGACTATATAAAAGCTAATTACCGAACCTAATAAAATACTGCACCCTTGGTCCCTAAAATTTAAAATAAAATAATAAAATTGAATCAAGCCTTGTGCGCGCCAATATGCTGGACTGCACGACAACCCAAAGAAGGTCTGGAATGCGAGGAGTTGTATGTTGATCTCCTTATTCAGAAGGCTCTTAAGAAAGTAAGGTAGTAAAATGCAAAACAAGATTGATATTTCAACTTGACCTGGCAAAATTTTGCTAGCTTGAAATGGATATTTCATGAATGAAAGATCATGGCATTACTGAACAACATATTCTACAATAACATCAATGTAAACACCCCAAAATAGCTTATAGTTACGGCAACACTAGTATACAAAATATTTTGTATAAGAGGGTGTGATGCTTGTTGAAGCAACTCAACTAAATGCTTAAGCCATGAGAGCGGGACATGTCTACCTATTTAAATGATGTCTTCAACACGCACCCCACGTGCAGATACAACTAAGCCAAATATCTTACATGATTTCATAAATGTCTAGTGGTGAGACTTGAAACTATGTTTTTTGCTATGTTACTATCTCTGCTAAAAGCTTAAGCTATCTAAGCCGAATTAAGAAGTAACTCGTGACAATTTCTCATAAAGTCTGGTAGTGATAGTTGAAACTAGGTCTTTTGCCTCTGATACTATATTAAACCAATTCATTTAAAAATGTAAGCTATTAAAGAGAACATGCTTATATCTATTCAAATGTTGTCAACAATTTTCAACCCGCACATATACATACAATGACATTTAGCGTATGTACTTCAATACGATACAGCCATGAACAATTTTACCAACCAACAAAATAAATGAATAAAGAGAAAGAAGTTGTGATTTAATCACTAATTACACACACAGGCACCAAAGATTCATCCACTCCCTAAATATTGTATTTATGACTTTTGCAAGTACAAACATACATCAAAAAAGGGATTAGACAGATACATCCAATTTAAATGTAAATTTCACGCAGACATTGCTGGAAAGAAGTCATCTAGAACCCACATCATTTCGTTGATCACTTCTCTACTGGAAAAGGAAGATTCAAAAAAGGGTTCCAAGAGAAACCAGTGATTTTTGGAACCTTAAAAAACAAACTTGGAGTCGAATTTTAAAACAGATGCTTCACCCAAAAAAATAAAAAATAAAAGGAAACAAGACAATGTCTAAATTTCAGAAACTCAACTTCATCACCACAAGAAAGAACGTAGAATCAAATTATTTTCCATGAACTCGATTTCTTATTTCATTTTTCCTTCATAAGATTAAGAAAACGTTATTACAAGCTCTGGTATATATCTAACTCATTTTCTTCTGCAAATTGGAAGCACAATTTTTCTGTTTGATTTTTAAATATTTACATATCAATCAACTTCAAAAAATTCATATCAAGTCAAAACAAATTGCAGAAAAGGATAAGTAAAAAGTAACCAAAACATATAAAATCAAAAGGAAAAAAACATAGTTAGGAAAGCGTGCAAGAAATATGGTGAATATCTCAATTTGATACGAAATCGAGACTGGCACGAGAGAAGAATAAAAATAATCACGGCAGCTAAGAACAAAATTATTTCCAGCTATCTTAGAGTATATATATAATTCCAGCTTACTTTACTGAAGATTATCATGAAAGAAAGAAGACTATTGCTTGCTTGCTTCCTCATGTGTCTATAAGTGTGCGTGAGAAATTTTCGCTATATTGGTGAAATTTTGTGTATAGGCATTTTTGCTATGTTGGTGAAATTTCAAGAACAATCAAGCAGCACTGAATATTTCAAATAAAAAATAAAGAAAAAGGAATCACAATTACATTAATCTATTTTACAAATTTCATATAACGAATTATTGGTGCACATAAGTTGCACGCAATGTGAACTATGCAATTGGTAATTTTGCACAATTCAAAATTGCACTCACCATCTATATTCCATGCTTATGGCATATGTTCTTTTTATATGGCATATGTTCTTTTTTATCAAATGAAAATCCACTTGTTTCATTGAACATAAATAATACATAGAAAAATGAAGACAAATTTGCCTGCTACAAAAAAAAAAAAAAAAAAAAAACAGTTGTATATGTCTGCTGTAAAATAGAACTGTGTATGTTTTCTAACTAAGAAAACCAGATTCAGAACTATCTTACTTATAGTTGGACCAAAGTACACGATCGGAAGCCAAACCAAGAACTAATTAGCACCATCCAACCTAGTTGATTCTCTGGGTTGATCAGTACCTCTGACATCTTCTTTTCTTGGCCTCTTCTTGAATATTTCAAGAATACCAGCATTGGCGTTTCCTCTGCTGCTTGATTCTTTCTTTGCCTCACTTCCATTCAAGTTTCATAGGATTCTCAGCATTTTTCATGCCTCCTCTTTGGATTTGTTTTGACTTGAAGACGTTCAAAAGTGAGAGTAGCAGGAACCAGCTCCTGGCTACCCTTTGGAACATTTGAGCTTTGCAACCAGTTAGCACGTAGGATGGGACCTGATGAGAGAATCGAAACATCTCGGAATTGTACGGATTTTTATTAGGTCCAAATGATATCGAAATACTGACGTAAAGCCAGCAACTTTGACTAAAGGAGAGACAACCACGCCTTTCTCTTCGTTGTAATGTTAAGAAGACACGCACGAATAGAGAAAATGGGATACATATATGTTCTTACCGGTATTCTTGAATTCCTGGCAGCTCCACAAGCATTCGGTTTTTTATTTTTATTTTTATTTTTATTTTTATTTACTCTTCTCTTCTCAGTTTCATTAATAGAAAGTGGGATTGCTTTTCATAAATAAGGCATGATTGTGCAAGTTGCTATTTTTTAACAGATTTTGAATAGAAAAGGAATTAGTAAGAATTTGTTCATGAAATCTAAGAACTTAATTTATTTCCACATTTTCCTCTACACTAATTATCTACTTCGGTAAAAAGTTGATTAATTTATTTAAATTTGGTTTGCGTAGTAGGAGACATGGATCTTTAAAGTTGCACAAGATCCTAACCACGTAAAAAATTGCTTAGTTGCATATATGCACGTAGGTAGCACAATAATCAATTGGATAAGTGCACTAAAAAGTTAATGGTCCAAGATTAAGTGTCTTGAGCAAGATTTATTTATTGATAATAATTTTCAACTTGAGAAGCATATGTCATTCCTATATTGAAGCCTTTCACTCTAAAGCAAGTTGTCCAATTGGTACCAACATTCACTATAAGCTTCTCTCAAAAAGGGAGGTCAAGGGTTCGAATTGCTGGGAACGCGAAAGAAATTCAGTTTGTGGCACAATTCCCAGTGGACAGTATGTAAATTAACAGTGCACAAAATAGCCCCTAAGCGAAAGGTTTGTAGGAAAAAGTCTGTGGTCATTATTCTAGTAAATTAGAAGATAGTTCTTTCTACAGACATTTTTGCTATGGTTCGTGAAATTTCAAGGAATATCAAGCAGCGCCGAACATTCACATAAAAAAATGAAAAGGAAAAAGCAATGAGCAACCACATGAATAATTTTATACATTTCACTTAACGAATAGATCGATGCATAGAACATGCGTGCAATGTGAACTACATGCAAATTAAAAATTGCACAATCCATCTAGATTCCATGCTTATGGAAAACTACATAACTATAGGTGGCAGTGGTCTCTTAATCATGGTATTTTCTTTCTTTTTACGGGTTAATCATGGTATTTTCAATTACAAGAAATCATCGCATTTAAAATAAATCTTAAATAGAATTCCCCCTGACAACTATGCATAGGCCCACATATTTATTGCATCACCTCCCTTGAACCATCTATAAATACCAACTCAATGTTGTGAGACTTCATAGTGCACAGAGAGAATAGGAGAGGAAGAAAGACAGAGAGAGAAAGTCACTTAATTTACTAAGTAGTAGAGAGAGAATGGAGCGTAGTGAAGGCTCCAGGATCAAGCTCCGGTAATATTCACCCTCTTCATATGTTTGTGTGGTTATATCTACACATATATGTATGTGTGTGTGCATGCAAGGCTGATAACTTCCCTACTGAGAGAAGCAAATTAAAGAAATAAAATGGGACTAACAACAACAAGTACAGAATTCCAGATAGTCTTGCAAGCATGAAGCATAAATTTAATTCAAGTGCATCACCCAAAAATACGAAAAGAATAGAAATGAGTCAAATGTCTAAAATTCAGAAACTCAGCTCCAACACAAGAAATTTTAAGTGTGTTTTCATCACCTCGCCATTTCCACTTGCATTTTTTGCTTATAAACACAGAAAGAAACCCAGATGGAAAAACAATGTATAGCTTCACGATTTATATATATCCTTATGTTAATTCTCCTTCTTTGTTTCAGTTATTCTGATATTTGTTCTTAACAGTTCTTTAGGTTTTGATCCATCCTACTTGTGTTTGTTTTTGTCATGTTCTTGCACATAGGGATTTGATTTGCTCGGCATTTTCTTACATACGTGGGTGAGTTTATTCTATGCCATAGTATCATCCATTAAGTTGCATTGGCGTACTTCTAACACAAAAATAGTGCAAGCTGGGTTATTTTGTGCCATGTGAGTGATTAGATGATTTGATGAATAATTACGTAAATTGTTGTGCCATGTGTTTATTATTGAACCACATGCTACTAGATGAACTTTTGATCCATAAGTTCATGTGGCTCTAATGCCATATTGATTAAAATTAATTTGTTATATTGATGTGAAAGAATTACAAGTTTATACTAGACTATAAACGATATATGACACCTCTTAATACATCAAGTTTAAATATAAATTAATGTAAATTTCATGCAGGTATTGCTCGAAGGAAATATCTAGAACCCAGATCAATTGGTTGATCACTTCTCAACTCGAACAAGAAGATTAAGAAAATGGGTTCCAATAGAAATCAGGGATTTTTGGAACCGTAAAAACAAACATGGAACAAGTACAGAAATTCCAAATACAAGCATGAAGTAGAACTTTAAAACAGATGCATCACCTAACAAAAACAGAAAAAGAAAAGGAAACAAATGTCTAAATTTCAAAAACTCAACTCCAACATCACAAGAAAGATCGTATAATCAACATATTTTCCACCACTCAATTTAAATTTTTTTTTTCCTTCACAAGATTACCAAAATTTTATTAATAAGTCTGACATATATCTAACTGTTTTTACTTCTGCATATTGAAAGCACAATTTTGCTGTTTGATTTTTAAAATTTTCATATAAATCAACTTCAAAAAATTCATGTCAAGTCAAGACAGATTGCAAAAAACAAAAAGGACAAATAAAAAGCAACTGAAACCTATAAAATCAAAAAAAAAAAAAATAGTTAGGAATGCGTGCAAGAAATATGGTGTATAGCTCAATTTGATACAAAATCGAGACTGACACAAGAAAAATTATTTCTAGCTAGCATTATATATATATATATACACACACACATAACAGAAGATTATCATAAAAGAAACAAGACTATTGCTTGCTTGCTTCCTCATGTGTGGAAGTGTCTACAAGAAATTTTCACTATAGTTAGTGAAATTCATGCATAGACATTTTCACTATGTTGGTGAAATTCCAAGAAAAATCAAGCAGCGCGCTGAACATTTAAACAAAAAATAAAGGAAAAAGAAATCACAATTACATCAATCTATTAACAGTTTGCACTTAATGAATTATCGGTACACAAGTTACTCCCACCGTTTACCCGTGCTTGGTTGAATTTCTTCACTTTGACATTCAGAGCATTGGGCAGAAATCACATTGCGTTAGCATCCGCAGGGACCATCGCAATGCTTTGTTTTAATTAAACAATCAGATTTCCTTTGTCAGTACCAGTTCTGAGTCGACTGTTCGACACCCGGGGAAGGCCCCCGAAAGAGCCGTTCCCAGTCCGTCTCTTGGCCGGCACGCAGCGACCCGCTCTTGCAGCGGAAGCAGCTCGTGTGTTATACTCGTCAATTTTTTCAACGTTTAACATAAATTGATTGATATTGAAAAACATGTGGTTGTTCAAAACGTATTTTAGTACATTTGAAAACTTATGTATACATTAATTTCTGATCAAAGACATTACATTACAACACTTACTAATTACTTTGATAAATTATAATTTGTTTTAAAAGGTAAAAAACGTGCAACATATAACTAAACCTAGTTTTAAACAAATTTATTTTCAATAGCTTGAGTTTTGTTGTCTTTCCTACGACTAGATTCTTCAACACATCCTTTCTTCGCAAATGTATAAGGATATATACATCTGCGAAGAAAGGATGTGTTGAAGAATCTAGTCGTAGGAAAGACAACAAAACTCAAGCTATTGAAAATAAATTTCTAAGGTATGGATAATTTGAGGGACTAAGTAAGCTCCTTGAAGAAATCTTCTATCCTTCCACCTCAGCTAGTTTTCTTCATTCTCTAACACACATCTGTTTCTCCTCTCTTCTATAAGACTCTCTTCACTTTCCTTGAAGAAATCTTCTATCCTTCCACCTCAGCTAGTTTTCTTCATTCTCTAACACACATCAGTTTCTCCTCTCCTCTATAAGACTCTCTTCTCTTTCCTTGAAGCTCTATAAGACTCTCTACTCTTTCTCTCTAGTTTTGATTCTCATAAATAAATAAATGTTTGATATTTATATATGATTTCAAGAATGCAATATTGTGCTTTTATTTTTGTGGGTCTTTAGAACCTAGCTTGTTCGTGCAAGAATTTGTGAAAAAATAGGAATTTCTTTTTATTTGGGTTTTCACTTAAAATGTTGTTTTTTTCTTACCTTCATCGTGTGCAAGTATTGATTTAAGTTTCTTGGGCTTTGATCTCTTTGCTTCTTGATCCTAAATCCTAACTTTTTTAATTTCTTATTTTATGGGCTATCTGAATTACATGCACTACAATTTGCACAGTGTAATGCTACACAAGTTTAATTGTGAAGAATTGTTTATAAGAATATGGAATTTTTATCTTGATCTAGTAATTTAGTCTATCAAGATCTTTTGACCGTTAATGATCATTTGTGTTACGAAGCTATAGTTCATATGGTTTTATGTGAATGAGAAAACCTATTAAAAAATGTTACGCCAAATAATTAAGGGCAGTTTTTAGTTTTTTATTTTTGACTATGGTTGGTGATTCCAAGACAAACTACGCAGCAGCCACACCGACAAAAATCTCAACCACATAGTTCTGTATGCTATTTGGGTCCTTTTTTCTTTTTGAAATGGTCTGTTTTTACACTTTCCTTTGCTAAGGCAAGCTTTCAAGCAACTGATGCATTGAACCGTTCAGACGCCTCAGATCATTCAATAGAACTGCAGCTTGCACATCCAATACATCAACCTTACTGCTTCCTCTTGACAAGGTAAAAGTTTTGCTTGATGTGCATTTTAAGCCAATTGGTCTAAAAGCTTAAGCAGATAAAAAGTAGCCACATGTATATCTAACTGACACATGCACAATTTTACTTAATGGGTGCAAGACTTGAATCCAGGACCTTTGCATGCTCTGATATAATGTTGAACCACTTGAGCTAAAAGCTTAAACTATTACAAAGTGCCGCAGGTATATCTTTTATATAGTCTTTAACAGTGCACATATCGAGGTGGCTCCAATTTATTTTATGTGAAGTCTTTCTAGTTTAAATAAATTTTGAATTCCTCGTCATTATATGGAAGAGGCTGGTGAGAGTATCTCCTCTACGTTAGTGGCAAGAACCTCGTGCTGCTTCTCCAAACACTAGTCAGTACCTCCAACAAATGGCTTCCTTTGGTTGACTAGGGAAATGAACCATGTGTTTAGGAAATGGTACTCACTTATCATGTGATGCCATATGACATCTTATACATCGCCACAAATTATTCTTTCGTTTACACAAAAAGCATGCATGTTGAGAGCACTTGAATTATATCAAAGACGAGAAGCCAAGTCCTTCTTTAGCACATTTTAGGAGAAAGACTCCTTGAGAGCCATAAACAGAGCATAGGAAGGGCAAGGAACTCTTGAATTTAAAGTCCCCGTGTTCAATTTTCCTCACTGAAGAATCGATGAGAACATTCCCCTCTTTGCATGGCTTCAAATCCTGCCAATTCCAATTTCTTCTACTTTGTCATCCTCAAATTCCTTACTCACTTCATGTCTCTCATCATCGTTATCGATCCCATAATTTGTATCTTGCTCCACATCCCATTCCATTTGGGATTTGGGTTCAAACCCACCTCAATTCATTTTGGAATAGGTTGAGTTCAAGGTATGGAATGGCTGCATTAAATGCTGATGAATCGAGGAATTTTTCAAGAGCACGCATTTTTCTGATTAGAGAGACATTGTTCTACAAAATCCTCGGCTAACTTTTTCCTTCGTGGGAATGAAGGGCATGCAAGATCACTCTCAAATTTCTCTTTGGTGAAATTTCAAGAAAAATCAAGTAGTACTGAACATTTAAACAAAAAATAAAAAATGAAAAATCACAATTACATTAATCTGTTTTACAGATTGCACATAACAAATTATTGATGCACGTGAATCGCACACATGTGAACTGTGCGATGACTAATTTTGCACAATTCAAAATTGCACTCGCTGTGCATTGTGTGCTAATATCCTATGTTGATGGTGAAAGTAAACATTCTTTATGAGGAAACTCACATGATGTCGAGATATGAAAAATTTTCAGGACCATTACTTAGTTTTCGTCACATCAAGCGGAATAGAAGTTCTAATGCAACAATAGATTTTCAACCTGTTGTGCAACATGATTAGATCAAGGGACACTCCAGCTGCAAAAATAAAGGGATAGGAAACAAGACTTTCTAATAAACCAGAGGAAGAATATCATCATTCATGGATTTGCAGAGAAAGATATATATTGAAAAACCTAGTCGTACAAAAGATAACAAAAATATAGATTGAATATAAATTTCTGTGGTCCGAATAATTGAGGGTCTAAGTAAGTTCCTTGAAGAAATCTTTGATTCTTCCCCCCTTAGCTAGTTCTCTCTCTCTCTCTCTCTCTCTCTCTCTCCTGTGTAAGACTCCCTTCTCTTTCTCTCTAGTTCTATTCTCATAAATAAACAAATGTTTGATATCTGTATGATATCATGAATGCTATTTTTGTGTTTTTATTTGTGTGGGTCTTAGAGCCTAGCCAAATGCAAGAATTTGCGAAAAAATAGGACTGTTTTCTTTTATTTGGGTTTTGACTAAAATTGCTGTTTTTTAACTTACCTTGATGTGCAAGTATTGATTCAAGTTTCTTGGGCCTTGATCTCTTTGCTTCTTGATTCTCAATCGCAATTTCTTAAATTTTTTATTTTCTAGGTTATCTGAATTACATGCAATATAATTTGCAGTGTAAAGCTACACAATTTTGAGTATGAGGAAATATTTCCCAATTTCTTAATTTTTTATTTTCTAGACTATCTGAATAACATGCAATATAATTTGCAGTGTAAAGCTACACAATTTTGAGTATGAGGAATTATTTATACGTATTTTCATGTTAATCAGGTAGTTTAGTTTGTCTATATCTTTTGACGGATAATGATAATTTGTGTTATGAATTATAGTTCACATGATTTTATGTGAATGTGGTTTCTTAATTCACTTACAAAAATTTTGGTGCCAAATAATCGAGGGACAGTTTTTTTTTTTTTTTTTTTTTTAACTATGTTCAACAATGAAATTCCAAGGCAAATTAAGCAGCAGGCAGCCACACCGACTAATAGGGAAAAAACTATCTTCTTCACCATGTACATTCTATGCTTAAATCATGCATTCGTAATTTACTAAATAACGAGTTCCATATCGGGATTTGGGTTCAGGCCCAAATGAATTTGTTCTGGAATGGGCTTGAGTTTAGGACTTGTAATTGCGGCTTTGAATGCTGATGAACTAAGGAGTTCGTCAAGAGCATGCATTTTATCTGATTAGAGTGAGAAAGCAGCCTTCAATTAATCCCAACTTGCCAATTAGAGATTCTAAACTTTGAGCAGTCCAATGAATGCATAGCTAACTTTTCCTATGTGGGGATGAAGGGCATGCAGACACGATCACTTTCAAGTTTCTCTTTGATGAATGTCTGTCAATCTCTAGGTCTTCTATGTCCTATTATGCTGCACCTGGTTATTTACAATGTTTATGGCAACTTTTACACAATATAATCTTATAGGAACTTCGGATTTCACATTAATTCTTCCATAAGCCTTTTTATGCTAAGAAGCTCTCACATCCTGTCAATTTCCAAAACTTCTAAGTGCTTGCTTGGTCATGCTTAAAAGCTACTTTTCTAAAAAGTAGATGAAGTAAGAGCCACAATTATTGTGTGGGACCCACAATTCATTTATTTCAAGCAACAAAAAGTAGTGGGCCTTGGTACTTATAAGCACTGCCAAACCTGTGCTTAATATCCTTGTAGCTAGTCTAAAACGATGAATCACAACAATTTGCCTATTTCCTTTTAGTTGGGAAAGAAAGTATTCGAAAATTGTGCTTCTATATTCCAACATTATCTTCTAGCATCTGTGCAAACACATCATCATTTTCTCTATATTCATAATCAACAGAGACGTATTTGCAGACCAAAAATAGACAACCACCACGGCATGTTGTCCAGCAAACCAAACATTCACATGAAGTGACATTCCCATTCAAACGAAGAAAAAAACCCTCATTCAATCTCCTTGCACGAAATCAGAGAAGTCCATTCTAGAGGTTAGGTTAGATTTTCCTTGCTCGGGATCAACATTCGGTTTTGCCTTCCACCACGTACACAATTCTATTGGTCTTATGGACAAAAGGGTCGTCAAAAACAAGCAGATATAGGGCAAGTGGAGGATTTATCAAAGTGGCTCCTGGCAAAATAGGTTATCAACAAGAGAAAGCCAAAGTTTACTCATTGACACATATTGAAACACTAATTTAGCCACAAAACAGATTTTTAACCAGAAATTGGGTGCCATAAAACTTGAAGAACAAGAATTAAAACAAGATGACACCCTAGCTCCAAAGAAAAGGACAGGATACCAAACTCTCTAATAAAACAAAGGAAGGATATGAGAGTTCATGGATTTGCTTAAAAAATCTAGTCATGAACCGCACCATGATCGATCGATGTTATCAAGATTAGTAACTAATATTCAAAGGACTAAATCAGATTATACTTACAAGAATATATTCTTGATATAAGAAACCCTAATCAAGACATTCCTTTTTTTTTTTTTACAAATCTTCATCTAATTCTGACCAACAACAACATTAATTAATCATGCCATCTTGTTGTAAGACTACTTCCATTCACTCCTCAAAGCTTGTATCAGCTAATGGTGGGCTAGGAGGCATATAGTTGAATATAACAACTGGCTGTGGTGGTGGTGTTGACGAAGGCGGAGGAGCAGCTGCAGCTAGATTAAATGGAGAAAAAAAATCTTCTTCACGTTAAAGCAAATTATGCAGCAGGTACAGCCACACCGACTAACATGTTAGAAAAATCTTCTTCACCGTGTACATTCTATGCTTAAATCCTGCATTTGTAAATTTAACAGATAACTACATAACTATAGATGCCTCCTTGGGCAATTACCAACAACTTAGTGATTATATTTAACATTTTTTACAGATTTGCCTCCAGTAAGGTCGAAACACAAAAGTCGCACACAATGTTGGCATGTGTTTAAAGATTTGCACATCGCAAAATCCCCCTCCAAAAATCCCAAAAGCCACAGCCAGCATCCTCTCCTTTGTCTAACAATTCATCAATTACGTTTTTTGTGTTCATTGGTCGGTGCATTGCACCAACTAAATCTCTATAACTAAACCAGCAACAAATCTGGAGCAAATGATGACCTATTTGCAATATCTTCAAAAACACCTTCATAAGGTTCATTCAATTCTATCATCAGGACCTCTTACAATCACAACCGATGCAGTACATTTAGCAACTTCATAGTCAATAAACTCAGAACTGCTAAGATTAAACACATAATGAGAATAAAATTTACCAGGGCATTTGTTGTGGTTGCTTTGACCTTGCATCAAGCCTGATAAAAATCTGCTGAAGTCGAAAAGTTTTATATGAAGTCCCAAAGGAGGCGCAAAGACTTCTCAGCAACGGTGAAACTGCACCATAATGTCAGGATGGAATTAGGATAAATTATGTCGGAAAATCAATATTGAGGCATCACAACCCCATGCCAACCCCTCCCCGAACTGCTTTCCCTAAAACAGAATAAAAGTGAACTGAAAAATCACAATGAGAACAAACCAGGCAAACAAATCAGGGCATAAGCCCATGTGTCCGTGAATTAGTATCCGTATATAATGTGTGTGTGTCATGTTGGGGACTCAACTTCTTCAAAGGTTAGAGGCCACAAATGCAACTTGCAAAAAGGATGGGAATCTCCACTGCTATTTTCTTTTTATACGAGACAATAATTGATTTCTTATGCCCTATTAATGACACCTATAAACATGATAGTTGAGATATTATGTAGTAAAATAGAGAAGATTGTTCCATCTACAGACATTTTCGCTGTAGTTCGTGAAATTTCAAGGAAAATTAAGCAGCACCGGACATTCACATAAAAAAATGAAAAGGACAAAGCAATGAGCAACTACATGAATTGTTTTTATACATTGCTCTTAACAAATAGATCGATGCACAGAACATGCACATAACGTGAACTATGCAAGGAGTAAATATGCACAATTAAAAATTGCAGTCCTTCTAGATTCCGTGCTTATATAAAACTACATAACTATAGGTGGCGGTGGTCTCTTAATCATGGTATTTTGTTTTTTTTTTTTTTTTTTTTTTTTTTTTTTTTTTGAAGGGTTAATCATGGTATTTTCAATTACAAGAAATCATAGTATCAAAAATAAATCTTAAATAGAATTCCCCCTGACAACTAGGCCCACACATTTACTGCATTGCCACCCTTGAACCATCTATAAATACCAACTCAATGTTGTGAGACTTCATAGTGCACAAAGAGAAGAGGAGAGGAAGAAAGACAGATAGAAAAGGAGAGGAAGAAAGACAAAGAGAGAGAGTCACTTAATTTACTGAGTAGTAGAGAGAAAAAGACTGAGAAAATGGAGCGTGGTAAAGGCTCCACGATCAAGCTCTGGTAATGTTCACCTTCTTCATATGTTTTGTGTGTGTTATATCTACACATATATGTACATATGAGTTTGTGTGCGAGGCTGATAGCTTCCCTACTGAAAAAAAGCAGATTAAAGAAATAAAATGGGTCTAACAACAAGTACAGAATTCTAGAGAATCTTGCCAACATGAAGCATAACTTTAGTCAAGTGCATCACCCAAAAATACGAAAAGAAAAGAAATGATTCAAATGTCTAAACTTCAGAAACTCAGCTCCGATACAAGAAATCTTAAGTGTGTTTTCATCACCTCACCATTTCCACTCGCATTTTTTGCTTATACACACAGAGAAAGAAACCCAGATGGCAAAAAATATGTACAGCTTCTTAAGATTTTTCAATCCTGAAACCAATGCAAAAAGATTGGTATTATATATATATATATATATATATCTTAGTTCTCTTTCTTTGTTTTAGTTATTCTGATATTTGTTCTTAACAGTTCTTTAGGTTTTGATCCATCCTACGTGTGTTTGTTTTTGTCATGTTCTTGCACATAGGGATTTGATTTGCTCGGCATTTTCTTACATGCATAGTTGCATGACTTGAGTTTAAAGGAAATTTATGCAGGTGAGTTTATTTTGTGCCATAGTATCATGTGATCCATTAAGTTGCTTTGGCGTACTTCTAACTCAAAAATAGTGCAGGCCGGGTTATTTTTGTGCCATGTGTTTATCATTGAACCACATGCAAGTAGATGAACTTGTGATCCGTAAGTTCATGTGGTTCTAATGCCATATTGATTAAAGCTAATTGGGGGTATATTGATGTGAAAGAATTACAAGTTCATACTAGACCATAAATGATATCTTACGCTCTGTATATGACACCTCTAAATACAATAATTAAGAAGCTGTGCAGTAAATAGAGAAGACTGTTCCATTCATAAAAATATTCGCTATGGTTGGTGAAATTTCAAGGAAAATTAGGCAACATTGAGCAAAAAAGAGAAATCAGCATTTACTTTAATCTGTTTTGCAGATTGCACTTAACAATTGCACAGAAGTTGCACTCAATGTGAATTATGTGATGAGTAATTTTAAACAATTCAAACTTGCACCCACCATAACAACATTTCTTAAATTTGATGGAGAACTCAGAAGTGTCACTGGCTACATGCCAGAAGCACTACTGATTTTCACATTAGCAGACATTCCAGGCTCATTAATCAATTTCTTAAGAAGACATGCCAAACTTAGATATCAGCAAAAATTAATGTTTACCGTTATTTTGTCCCTAGAGAGGGGAAGCAATTGTTTCACTTATACTATGTAAATATAATTGTAGCATGTGTGTGTATAACTTATAGGAACATAACATATACAATATACATATGAGTGCATGTTAAATATAATATACAAAAGCTTAAATAACTGTATCTTACCATATATTTGTAAATAAAATTGTAGCATGTGTGTGTATAACTTATAGGAACATAACATATACAATATACATATGAGTGCATGTTAAATATAATATACAAAAGCTTAAATAACTGTATCTTACCATATATTTTATCATGCATTACATATAGTCAATAAATATAACATTGTATCCACCACAGGGACAGTATAGAGACACAATTTAATATACTCAATTAAAGGGAAAAGTCAAGATCCTAAACATTAACGCACCTTCTTGAAACTTGACTAGAAATAGCATCATGAATTGGAGGGGGGAACTCCACCCCAGAAACTATTGAACGCTGAGACATCCTAAATATGACAGACAACTAATAGATCCATTTAAGATCAATTCTAGGCTTAGTTCCTAAGCACCCCGTCTTTTAACCAACACCAGTTCTAGCCTAAATTTATGCTCAATAAATATTGTCAAGGTCAATTTCCATGATTGATGCCAAGGAAGTATTGAGATTCACCTATTTGGAGACACTTACAAAAAACAGGTCAGATCCTAGACAAGCTTTTAGCATGGAAAGTTGAACTTGGGAAATTTTTTTGACATGATTGTTGGTTTGGTCCTTCGCCTCTTGCTCCAAAATAACTTCAATTCATGCAGGTTTATCAGCATAGGAATTTTCCTCCACTTTGTCTGACAACTGTTATTGTGTACATATGGTAAATAAAATATAAAAGGTAGGCGCACAAACGTAAGACACAATGTTGGCACAATGTAAAATCCTCCTCTAAAATATCCGTAAACAAACACAAAAACTTTAGTATAGATTGCATTTTTAGGCAGAGACATAATGGAAGTTGCACAAGATGCTAACCAAATAAAAATAATTTGCTCTGGCAAGATAAAGTTTACTTATACATAAATAAGCCAAAATTAAAAGAAATATTTTTTTATTAGTCAAAATTAGATATCTAAACAACCACTTCTACTTATTTTTATGTTATGCAAACATGCTCGTAATATTATTTCTTAATCCAAAATAAACACTATGACAAATTCCTAAATTACTTATTTATCATTCACCAAACTACAAAATTTACCTAACTAAATGAATCAATTTAAGATTATGTACAGATATACAAAAAACACAGGGCAAAAATATATTTAATTTGGTAGATTATAAACATTTTGTAAGAACCCATTGTAAGAACAGTACCAATCCGCACTGTAGAAAACCATCTGATCACCTTATATAAACCAAGCCTTCAACCACAATTGCAGAAGGTTACCATCAATACACCACGGATTTTCCTCTCACAATAATCAATTGGATAAATGCACCAAAACGTTCATGCTCCAAGAAAAAGTGACCTGAGCACGATTTATTTGTTGATAATAATTTTCGACTTAAGAAGCATGCCATTCTTGTTGAAGCTATTGCCAAAAGAAAAAAAAAAGGTGTAATACCTAAACTTCTCCTGTAAAAATAAAAAGAAAGAAAGTAAAAATTCCCCCAGCCAAGAGTCTATCTTATTCATTGGGGCCATTAACCATCTGTTGCACATCACCATGTTGTTCGTATCTCAATTCTAGTGTATTATGCCTGGCATGTCTAGAATCATGGCCTGAAGTACTCTTTCAATAACCGTGATGTTTCTAGTGAGAGCCTCTGACAGCTGATTCCACATTTTTTTTAGAGACTTTTCAATCAAATGATGATCCAAATAATAATCTCTCTCAACATTGTCCCCTTCTGTAGTGTTACTTCTTCAACTCTCAACAACAAATATGTCTTCCCACATTGTACCAATCACAGCTTTTGTACATTTTTTCTATGCCCGAATTTGACTTCTCTGAACGATGCAAAGAGCGAGAACTTTTCTAATGTCTTTCATCAACATAACTTGGAAGAAGCTGGGATACTATGGATGGACAAGGGGCTGGTTGGGGAGTCTTGTTTTAATTTATTTTTTACAGAAGTAATTTAGGTACTAGACATGTATTCTAACAAAAGGCTTTAACCCGTCAAAAAGGAGAATCGGTTGTTAAGAATATCGGTGGAGGTCGATATAATTTTTGAAAAGAAACGGAATGACTATGTATTAGTCGGTTAAAGAGTCGGAACTGTGAAGAGTAATTTTTCGAAATTCCGATCACCATATTTAGGTATACAGAACCACCACTATATCATTCATATAAATTTAACAATATTATATCGCATCATCTAAAAGCTTATCTATTTAATTATTGTCTTCAACAATTTTCAACCTGCACATATACATACAATGACATTTAGTTTATGAACTTCAATAAGATACAACAATGGCAATTTTACCAACTACCAAAATAAATGAATAACGAGAAAAATGTGGACCATGTGGTTTTTATGACTAATTACATACACAAGTACCAAAGTTCGTCCATTCTCTAGATAACATACTTACGACTTTGGCACGCACAAACTAACATCAAAAAGATGATTAAACAGATATATCAAGTTTAAATGTAAATTTCATGCAGGTATTGCTAAAAGGAAATCACCTAGAACCCACATCGTTTCGTTGATCAATTCTCAACTTGAACAAGAAGATTAAGAAAATGGGTTCCAATAGAAATCAGTGATTTTTGGAACCGTAAAAACAAATATGGAACATGTACAGAAATTCCAAATACTCTTACAAGCATGAAGTAGAACTTTAAAACAGATGCATCACCCAAAAAATACAGAAAAGAAAAGGAGACAAATGTCTAAATTTTAAAAACTCAACTCCAACAGCACAAGAAAGATCATATAATCAACATATTTTCACCAACGAATTCAATTTCTTTTTCTTTTTTCCCCTTCACAAGATTACCATAATTTTATTAATAAGTCCCACATATATCTAACTGCTTTTACTTCTGCAAATTGAAAGCACGGGTTTGCTATTTGATTTTTAAAACTTCCATATAAATCGACATCAAAAAAATCATGTCTAGTCAAGATAGACTGCCAAAAAAAAAATGAAACCTATAAAATCAAATGAAAAAAAAAAATAGTTAGGAATGGGTGCAAGAAACAAGTGTCCCTAAGTGTCTACGAGAAGATATCATGAAACGAAGAAGACTATTGCTCGCTTCCTTCCTCATGTGTCCCTAAGTGTCTACGAGAAATTTTTGCTATGGTTGGTGAACTTTTGTGCATAGATAATGTTCACTATGTTAATGAAATTTCAAGAAATATCAAACTGAACATTCAAACAAAAAATAAAGAAAAAAGAAATCGCAATTACATTAATCTGTTTACATATTGCACTTAATGAATTATCGGTACACAGAAGTTGCACACAATGTGAACTATGCGATCAAAATATGAACTCACTATCTATACATTCCATGCTTATATCCTATGTTGACACTGCTTACAACAAAAATCATGACATCTCCAGAGTCTAAAAATTTTCCGAAGCATTACCTAGTTTTCATGAGGTCAAGCAGAATAGAAGTTCTAATGTAAGAAAATATTTTCATACTAAAACTATAGGTGCCAGAAATGTGCAACAATAATTAAATCAAGAAGACAAAACAATTGCAAAGAAAAGAGATAGGAAACCGAACTTTCTAATAAACTAGAAGAAGAATATTTTCCTTCATGCATCTGCAAAGAAAGGATATGTGTTGAAGAATCTAGTTTTAGGAAAGATAACAAAAATCAAGCATATTGAAAATCTAAGGTATGGATAATTTGTGGGACTAAGCTCCTTGAAGAAATCTTCTATTCTTCCACCTCGGCTAGTTTTCGTCCTTCTCTAACACACATTTGTTTCTCCTATCCTCTATAAGACTCTCTTATGTTTCTCTCTCTAGTTTTGATTCTCATAAATAAATAGATGTTTGATATTTATACATGATTACAAGAATGCTATTTTTGTGTTTTTATTTTTGTGGGTCTTTAGAACCTAGCTCATTCACACAAGAATTCGTGAAACAATACGAATTTCATTTTAATTAAGTTTTGACTCAAAATGCTATTTTTTACTTAACTTCATCATGTGCACGTATTGATTTAAGTTTCTTGGGCCTTGATCTCTTTTTTTCTTGACCCTATATCCTAATTTTTTTAATTTTTTATTTTGTGGGGTATCTAAATTACATGCAGTATTTGCATGGTGTAATGCTACACAAGTTTAACTACCATGAATTATTTATAAGAATCTGGAATTTTCATGTTAATCGAGTAATTTAGTCTATCAAGATCTTTTGACACTTGAATTAGAAAATGTTTCACCAAGTAATTGAAGGACATTTTTTAGTTTTTTATTTTTGACTATGGTTGGTGAAATTCCAAGACAAACTACATGGCAACTGCACCGACACATAATTTCGTCTTTGACAATTTGGATCCATTTTCTTTTTTAAATTGTCTATTTTTACACTTTCTTTTGCAAAGGCAAGCTTTCGAGCAGCTGATGTATGCCTCTGAGCATTCAGTAGCAATGCAACTTTCACATCATTCCTTTAGACAACGTAAAAGTTTTGCTTAACGTGCATTTTAAGCCACTTGATCTAAAAATTTAAGCGAATAGAAAGCGTCACATGTATATTATTCGAATATTGTCTTCAACACGTCCCCTTATATGCAAGTGTGGTTCAACGTTATGTATTAAAACCTGGCACACGCATAATTTTATTAAATGGATTGCGATAAGCCTTGAATCCAAGACCTATGCTCTGCATGCTCTTATATAATTTTGAACTACTTGAGCTAAAGCTTAAACAGTTATAAAGTGCCACAAGTATATCTTTTATATATTCTCTTTAATAGTGCACATATGAAGGTGGCTCCAATTTATTTTATGTGTAGTCTTTGGAGTTTAAATAAATTTTGAATTCCTCGCTATTATACGAAAGAGGCTAGTGAGAGTATCTTCTCTACGTTAGTGGCAGGAACCTCGTGCTGCTTCTCCAAACACTAGTCAAAATATGCCTCCGACAAATGGCTTCTTTTGGTTGATTAGGGAAATGATAAAGAATCATGTGTTTAGGAAATGGTACACTTATCATGTGATGCCATAGGACATCTTATACATCGCCACAAATTATTCTTTCGTTTACACAAAAAGCATGCATGATGAAGGTACTTGAATTGTTTCAAAGACAAGAAGCCAAGTCCTTCTTTAGCACATTTTAGGAGAAAGACACCTTGAAAGCCATAAACAGAGAATAGGAAGGGCAAAGAACTCTTGAATTTAAAGTCCCTGTGTTCAATTTTCCTTCCTGAAGAATCGATGAGAACATTCCCCTCTTTGATGGCTTCAAACCCTACCAATTCCAATTTCTTCTACTTCGGCATCCTCAAATTCCTTTCTCAATTCCTATTTCTCATCACCGTTATAGTCAGTCAATTGAAAGTCATGTCCGATCCCATAGTCCGAATCTTGCTCTGGATCAAGTTCCATATTGGGATTCAGGTTTAGGCCCACCTCAATTCGTTTTGGAATGGGTTGATTTCAGGGAATGGAATGGCCGCATTAAATGCTGGTGAATTGAGAAGTTTGTCAAGAGCAGGCATTTTTCTTACTAGAGATACAAATCAGTCCTCAATTAATTCCCACTTGCCAATTAGAGATTTGAAACTCTGAGCTCTATAAACGCATCAGCTAACTTTTTCCTCCGCAGGAATAAGCTCATGCAAACAAGATGTCTCTCAAGTTTCTCTTTGGTGAAATTTCAAGAAAAATCTAGCAGCACAAAACATTCCAACAAAAAATAAGTAAATAATTCACAATAACAATAATATGTTTTATAGATTGCACATAACGAATTATTAGTGCACATGAATTGCACACAATGTAGACTGTGCAATGCCTAATTTTGCACAAAACAAAATTGCATCCAATGTTAATGGTGAAAGTAAACATTCTTTATATGGAAAATCACAACATGTCGAGATATGAAATTTTTTTAGGAGCATTACTTGTTTTTGTCACATCAAGTGGAATAGAAGTTCTAATGCAACAATAGTTTTTCAACCTGAAAATATATGTGCCACATAATTAGATCAAGGGATACTCTAGCTGCAAGCAAATGAATAGGAAACAAGACTTTCTAATAAACTAGAGGAAGAAAATGAATAGGAAACAAGACTTTCTAGTAAACTAGAGGAAGAAAATGAATAGGAAACGAGACTTTCTAATAAATCAACTTCTAAATTGGTCGTGCCATTTCATATCCACCTTCACCACATTGCAAGAAACGAAGAAGGTGAATCTAGAGTATATTTCCCCAATTTAAGATATAACTGTGTGAAATAAAAGTATTAGCTCTCCTCTTGGATATGCGACAGACCTTTGTCTTGGATCTGATGCCTGAGACCCCTTATTTGGGATGCCTAGAAATGCTACAGTATGATGCCTAGGTTTCTCTTTCCTTTCCTGTGTATTTCTCACTTGATCTATTTGTATCGTGATCCACAAATTTTCTGCCAGGCCCATTTCTGATCCTAAAGGCTAAAAGCATAATTTTAAAAACGCATAATAAATTTGAATCTATAGAAATGCAACCGCACGAGAGGAACAAGAAAGAGTCACTTCAATCACTAAAAGCAAGTCTTCATGCCAAAGTCCACTACCAAGTTCAAATTAAAAATAAATAAATAAATAAGAAGAAGAATTTAATAACAAAGACATGCAACAGTTGATTCTTTATTATTCCGTAGTATAAGTTACATCAATGAGATAATTTTGGTAAAAGAAAAACGAATATCATTAAATAATAAAAGTAAAGCACATGGGTAATGAACAATAAATAATTGTACATGTTAAGTTATTAATATGAAATGAAAAGAGTCCCACATTGACCGTAAACTTAATGTGAGAAGATATCTAAGTGGAAGTCTAGTACTCGACATCTCTTTGCTCAACCCATCTCTTCTCAAAAAACTTGGGAGATTTGGTGCATGATATTGACTGTTAACCTAAATGTGCTTTATCTCCATTTTCAAAGTGTGCACCATAAAGAGGCCAAAAGGGCAACTGATTGCAAATAATTAATCGGAGATGAGAGATGTTACCATAATGTTTCTCCAGCCCAACGCACACTGTCATCAGCATACCTCCATAAAAATTCCCTTCTCAACAGAGACCAGATCTAGAACTTGATTTGAACCATATCCTCCACTGAATTCAACATGGCAAAAGATCTCCAAGCACCAGTAAGATGGAAAAACAGATTATCATGACACTACATTAAAAGAAAGACATTTATTATGTCTCCTTCCGGAAACAAGACATTAGTATTCAACATTTTAAGCACCATAAACAAAAGTGAAAGCCTTGACCTTAAAGGGATCTTTTGATTTCCAAATAAAGAGGCAAGACAATTGAAAATAGTGACTATAACAAAGAAAAAGGATTCGCTCGTGAAGATTCCTGAGTTATCAATACTAAGAACTCCAGAATATTGTGAAGTGGAAGGGAATAGGGATAGAGCTGGAAATTCCAACAGCATAATCAGTTCAATAATTTTTCTAATTGGGGTTGCATAAAAGATGAAAACTTTAAGAAATAAAACTCTCTGCAACTATAGAGAAATTGAGAAAAAAAGGCAATTATGCAACACATCAAAATAGTTACCCAACACATAAGAAAATATGAAAATCAAGCCTGCTCTAAAGCGAACAAGAACGAAGAATAAAGGATATGATTCACACACATTTTGCCATAGTCCATACACTCTTAAATCATAATCACCTCGTGTTAGGGAGATCCAGGTTCTCGAACCATCTTTCCACCAAAGAATGGTTTCACGAAGAGAAAATTTCTTAAGAAAAACCAAAGTAGTGGGAGAAAATAAACACTAAGCTTTTGAATTCTCTCACTCAAGGCTTTTCGTCTTTAGCAATTTTTTCATAATGAAAAATTGCCCCTTTGTTCAAAAACTAAAATTTCTCCTTTCTTTAGCCAATTTTTTCCTTAATTTTTAGTGAGAAGAAAGCTAATTTGACAAAAAAAAAAAAACTAAGTCATTGCCCCAAATAAGAAAAAAGAATTTCACAATGAAGACAAGTAAAAGTTAATTCTTTTATATTCCTTTAGATTTTTTTTAAGTTAAATGAGATAATTTTAGTCAAAAATGACTATCATTAAATAGAGACTTAAAGCAAATGGATAACTACTATGATTATGAACATAAAGTCAAAAGATATCTTAGTGGAAGGGTCATACGCGTCTTCTCTTTACTCAACCCATTCCTTCTCAAAGACATGGATATAATTATAAAAAGCATGGATATTTTGACCTGGGAAATCCGAGATGTTCCTCAAGACAAACGCACATTGTCATTGGCATCATAGCAAACATTCATATCGTTTTCATTTTGAAACGAAACTGGATCACTAGAACATAATTTGAAACATACTCCACTGAATTTGACATGGCAAAAGATCTCCGAGCACCAATACAATGAAAAAACATATGATCGTGACACTACATAAAAAGAAAGTCATTTATTATGTCTCCTTTCCTACCATAAGACATTAGTATTCAACCAATTAAGCACCATAAACAGAAGCTAAAGCCTTAAACATAGAGGGAACTCTCGATTTCTAAAGAAAAAAGGCCAAAAAAAGTTGAAAAGAATGACTATAACTAAGAAAAGTGGATTCACAAATGAACACGCCTGAGTTATCAATACTATTAACTACAGAATACAGTGAAATGGAAGGGATACAGCTAGAAAATTCAAGTTGCATAATCAGTTCTATAATTTTTCTATCACCGAGGTAACACAAAAGTGAAAATTTGAAGAAAGAAATATTCTTAACGGAATAGAAATTATGCAATCAGGATAAACGACATAATCAAAGAATACCACCCAACCAAACATCTCCCAATAAGTAAATATGAAAACAAAACAGCACAAGAGGGAAGAATAAAGGATGTTACATTGGCATCACACACATTCATCGAAATTCATACTTATTCTTAAATCTTAACAACCTCATGTCTGAGAGATCTAGGTTCCAAAAAAATCCTCGAACCATGTTTCACCAGAGAGTGGTTATGAGAAGAGCAAATTTCATACGGACCGACTAGTAGAGAAAACGAAATCTAACCTTCTTTTAAAAAATTCCTCACAAGAGACCATGTTTCTTTCGTCAATATCATAATCCGAATGCCCTTCTGTTTAAAGATGAATAATTTCTCCGTCCTTATTTTTCCAGATTTCTACTCTAAGTCATTTGTTCATGTATAATAGTAATAGTGGCGATTTGAAAGGGAGTGCACTCAAGATGGATTTTTGGGAGTTCTATTTTGAGAATTTGTAAGTATTTGAAGCCAAAAAAGAAGTAAACATGCACACACAAATAGATTTTGCATTCACTCAATCAGGAGTCGAGTTGGTAACCTAGTTGATTGAGTAGGGGGTGGATTGAGACATCAAGTTGACCTGCTGCTTAGAGGGAGGGGCTTTCTTCAGTTACAGTAAAGTTTGTCAAATTTTTAGCATGAAAATGTTACTTTCACCTAAAAAAATCTAACAAGAAGGCCGAATCTTGGCCTTTCTAAAAAAACTCATCTGATTATGACAAAATAACATAAACATCATAGGGCTTCGGTTTGATCCCGACTTGCTATATGATCTCGCATTGGCCATCAAATTTCTCTTGCCAATAAAACTTCGGGCAGAATTCATATATCTTTTACTACCCAAAACAAATAACAGAAATTTTCCTTTAAATATGAACATTCTAATAATAGTCCTTGCCTGCCGAGTCTTAAATAACAAAATTCCATAGAATCCTTTTAAATTCTACTCAAATTCAAATGTTAATCACCGCAAATGAAAATTCAACTAATATTTCATATACCTTTCAGTTGAAACAATGTCATACAGGATGTGTAGTAACAAGGCCTTTCGAAAAGAGAATAGGTACCTGAATCGTACTTTTCACGCACTTGAACTATCAGTAATTTCTTCCATGCATTCAAAGAAAGCAGCTGCCATACTAAGAAGAACAGCCGATCTTCCATGTATTGAAAAGTGAATAGAAAATTAAAATAATCCCGCGAGGAATAGGTCTAAGAACACAATAGGCTATCTAAGTGGCCCGTGGGGAACAGGCGCATCTGGCCCTTTTGCAGTTTTTCCGATCCAAATAGCTGACAAGGGGGAAGCCCTTCGCTTTTCACAATATTTGAATTATGTTTATTGGTGTATTCCAAGTGTTGAAAAATAAATGAAGAATGACATAAGGTGATAATAAAGGAACAATTGTGAATGATACCAGGTTATAACAAAGGATTTGGAGAATAATCTAAACTATACTATAATACTGAATAAGGGTACTATTCATAAGCCGTTTAAGCCATCGTCCTCAGCCGTCTAAGCCACCATCGTCCTTGCTTTTTAATTTTTCAGCCGTCTAAGCCACCATCGTCCTTGCTTTTTAATTTTAGTAAATCTGGCTTACCTCTTTTCTCACACACGCAACACCCATTCCAACCACCCCCATCTCTTCAGTTTCAGGCTTTCAGTCTTCAGCATTTACCCACTATCTCTCTCTCTTACACCTTTTCTCCCACTTTTACTTCTCTCCTCTCTTTTTGCACAAGGTTTTCCGTATGATTTTCGGCCGAAATTTTGGGCTTTTGATATCAGATTGTTCGAGCCTCTACGGTTATTTCCAACAATTTCTTGGTATATTTTTCATTTGTTTTCGCACAGATTAGAATTTTCTCTCACTTTCACTTCTCTCTTTTTGCACAGGTTAAGTTTTTTCGTTTGATTTACGGCCGAATTTTTTGGGCTTTTAGTGTATCAGATCGTTCGAGCCTCTCTGGTTAAATTCAATAATTTCTTGGTATGTTTTTCATTTGTTTTCGCACAGATTGGGATATTTTTCGTTTGATTCAGATCCGATGGTTTCATTCCTTCTTCACTTGGAAAAATCGCAAGCCTGGAGATACTGTAAGTGATATTTATTGTTTATCTGTCTAATTCTAATTGATTGATTTCAATATATTTGCGATGCCTATTCTTTATTACATATTTACATAAATATATGTAAGTATGCTATTCCTGCCTCCCTTTCTGCACTTATCTCTGTAATTTGGAAATTCGTATTCATTTGAAGTCCATTGGATGATATAAAATAGGAAATGCAGACTTTATGTTTCTTTTCTTCAAATATCCTTGTGCATTCAGTTATTTTGTATGTCTATGTTGATAAAAGACTATGGGAATATGACATGCAATGTTGCTTGGAGTTTGGTGTGGATATAATTGTCGGACATACGACTTGTCAAAATGTGGGATGAAGGGAATTTGGTAGAAAATTGTTTTAACTTTGAATATGAGTACATGAGGGTACGCAGCCCAACCAATTTATAGATCTTAAAAGTGCACAAAGGGCATAATGAAAAGCTCAAGCCACTGATTCACGTGGAAAAACAGATGATTTCATGCACCAAAGAATTTATCTTATGTCGTTTGGTTTGTTAGATGGGGAAAATTTCCCGAATAAATAAGGCACCGGTCCACTATAAAACTGCAAGGGATCTTATTCAACACCTTCAAAAGTTCGATGGTGATAACTATCTTGAGGTACTTATTTTGCTTTCCTTTATTCTCACTCTAAATCTTGTTTCTCTCTTAATTTTTTCACTTCACACTAGCTTTTGAAATCTTGGCAGTCATATGATCAATGATTTGCTTCATTCTATAGTGCTGCATGTACATTGTCAATGTTGGATATGGATTTGGGCTCTTATAAAATACAGTCGAGTCATTCTTCGACCCAAACATCGTTGCAGCTCGCCTCAAATAATCGCTTATTTTTCTGCTGTATCATCAAGATAACAACTCGGAGCAAACTGTTTGAGATTATTGATGCTAGGTAATTTATCATGATGGATTACAAAGCAGACAACTTTGTTCCAAGGTATGCCATTGCCCTTTTAGTTTAGCCTTGGAAATTCCTTTTTCTTTCATCTTAAACAATACATGATATTCATTCACTTTTATGCTATCCTTATTTTGAAATTTAAACATTGATTTGTCACCTCGCTTCTTGATAATATTATGATTAAAAAATGCTTGATTTTCTGAAAATATGAGGTGGCTGCATGCAATCTCTAGGCAACCTCACTTTCAAAGGAGACCAGCTTGTATGACTAGAAGCCAAGCTGGTTGATACTCCTGAAATGTACATATTTCTGATTGTTTGGATGACTAGAAGCCAGAAGATCACATTGAGATTTAATGGAGAAAAAAGAGAGTTCCTATCTCTTAAGTCACGTAAAATCTTTGCTCGAGATCGAGAATGCCTTTGAATAAGTTTTCTATAAAATTTCAAATTTCACATGATATGAAGCAGAAGTTTCGTGGGGGCTGCTTTGTCAGTGAGTTTCAAAAGTTTGAAGCTGTATAAAGCAGAAGGCGTACTCATCACCACAATTTCGACCTCAATTGTTTTAGCAAGAGAAGAGTACCTAATGACCTAATCCAATTCACTATACACACTACGTATTAAACATGAAAACATAAAATTTTTTTTTTAAATTTATTCTATTAATCTTGTTGGGTGATTTTGGATAAAAATAGAGATATCCATATAAGATTCTTTCCATATTTACCAAAAGCACAAAATATTATGTGATCTACTCTGATCTATCATGGTGATATAGAATTAGGTATCTATAAACCTTTAATTATGTATCTACTTAACTAAAGACATTTTTCTTAAATGTTCACTTTCCAATTGAGCCGGAACTGTTCATTACCTACTCGAGCTTGAGAGCGACGTATTAAGAAGTTGCAGGAACGCGTAGCAGGTCACTACTGATCAAACAGTTGTTTTTGTCTACATTGTGATGAGAAAACACCTTGATTCACTCTATTTTCAAATTGAGAATTTTTGGATGGGATGTTGATGTACTAAATTCAGATACTTTATGGCAATTCTGCTGCGTTCGTGTAAAATGATTAAAGGAAATAATGAAAAAATGGTGAAGAAATGTTGAGAATTTCTTACAAATTGTCCTCATTTGACTGAAGTATATGTATTCAGGTCTTGTTTAGTAGTAATTTGCATGGAATTTTCAGGAGTAGGCCACTGGCAGTCTCTATGGCTCACTAGGCATGTTTTCTTTTTATTAGTCTTTTCTTCTTCTTCAATTTTCTCTCTATTCATTCTAACTTGCAATATATGTTTTAGATTTTTTTTTTTTCCTTATATTTGAGGGTCTTGAAATTGATCGTATGTTGGTATATTTTCCTTTTTCTACCCATATATTTAGCATAAATAATTGCAAAACTTGCTCAAGTGTATGTTGGGTACATATGCTAGATAGAACTGAAATGATAAACAAGACTTGTAACACTTTGGGCTTTGTAAATAACAAATTTAAAAATTATTAGTGCGCAGAATGTGTGAAGTGCTATTGAATAGATTAACACACATATTTCTTGAATCCAAGTTTTTAGAAATTTACAACTTAGGTTTTCGGAAGAAATTTATTTAATTATATAGCTTTGTTCTCCATACAATTTATTCTACAACACGTACAAAAATAACATGGAATGTCTGATTAGAACCGTTATCCAAATTTGAAGAACAACATTACAACACCTATACTACATTTGTCTTAAAATTGTAAACAAGTAATTTGAAATTTCAATTAACATATTATTTCAAATATAACGAACAACTATTTAAACCTTAGCATCTTGTTAGCCAAATACTGTAGTTATTTTCTCCAATTATTTTTGCAACTTGATTTATTTATTGTTGTTGATTGTCTTGACAAATGCAACTGCAAAGTTCTTCGAATTCACAAGTCTTCTGTATATATGGTTATCAAAGAGGAATTTTGAGTAAATCTTCTAATTTATTTTAATTTTTCTTTTTATCTGCTCTGCTTCTACCAGTTTGATCTCATGCTCATTCGTTGGTGTGTTGATATGAAATTCTTGCATAGATCTTGCAATACTAAAAATCCAAAATTTGATATTCATTATGGTTAAATTTTGGTATTCTTTCGAATTTCATATTGCATTTGTTTAATGAAGTGAAAATTGAAAAATTAGTGTTTTTAAACCCGGACCCAAGTATTCGATTGCTTTTTTCTTTGAATTTGAATCCCTTTTTCATTGTAATGCCGTTCATTTTGCATGCTCACTGACACAAATAATAGGTTGAGGCCATTATTTTAGGCGGAGATTGTAAACACTTCACAAAATGAGAAGAAGAAACGAAGGGAGATGGAAAACCTTGTCAATGAGTATCACATCAGTGTTTAATTTGTTGAGAGAAATATATTTCAGTGAAGTAAATCAATATATTGTTTTGGATAATATATTATTTTGTGCTTGACACTGCCAAATACCCTTTTTTTTGTTTTTGTTTGTCGAATAGCTCAAAAAGGCCAAAAAAAAATTTTGTCGAGCAGTTCCACACTACCAAATATCAATTTTTTTGCTGGCCATTTTTTTTGTCCACACTGCCCAGATACCATTTTTTTTTTGTGTCGACCAAGAAAATTTTGATTGTTTTTTCTCTGTCTGCAGATTTTTTTTAATGTTCTTTGTCGAGTAGCTCAACAAACAACTTCTTTTTATTTTTTTGGTGTTGTCGAGCAAGAACATTTTGATTTTTTTTTATGTTGTTTGTCGAGCTGCTCGACAAACAACATTTTGATCTTTTTTTTTTTTTTTTTTTGGTGACACATGCCATAAATGGGCTTTGGCCAATTTTCAACTTTATTTTATTTTATTGTGGTGTTCGTGTTATACACATGCCATACCCATTTTTACTTTTTACTTTTTATTTTTTATTTATTTATTGTGGTGTGTGCCAACCCATTTTGACCCAAAAAAAAAAAAATCCCTTTAATTTTTTTTTCTTATTTGTTTTTCTATTACACCTAATTTTTCAATTTTTACTAATTTTTATTTTATTTTTTAAGCAAATTGTACACAATTCGATCCAGTTCACTTTTACTGAATTATTTATTACAGATTATTCTAAATAAATGCTATTAAATAAATATGTTGAAGGATGTTTGAGAATCAGTTTTTTTTTTTTTTTCAACAATCTCCAATCCAAACGGCTTAAAATTCCCACGGTTATTTTTGGACCAATTTTGGACATTTTTTATTGGCCCTTCCGTCTTGTGTTTGGAGATTTCTCTTGTTCTTCATTTGCGTATTGTAGCAACTTCGTCGTGGTGGGTTTCGAATTTCTGCACGTTGTAGCAACTTCATTGTAGTGGGTTTCGAATTTATGTTAATAAATGCTTTACATTTATGAATAAAGTTTGAGTACATGACATTTATGGCCAGTTGCTTCGTTAATCTGCAGATTTTGGAGATTTTAGTTCATTTGGCTGGACGTCTATTCCCTGGGATTTTATTCTTTAATTGGTTATGTGGCAGGAGGTTTGGCCTATTGTTCACGTGCTGTTTGTCGCTGTTTGAGCACACGTCTTTACGATTTTCATTGAATATATGATTTACATTTATGATTTATGTTGTTATTGAAGTTCAATATTGAGATTGGGTTACATGAGAGTTAAATATTGTGTCTCCTTTATATATATATTTTTATCCTCGGCAGTTACATTTCGTTTCCGTGGTTAATGCTCTATCTTCCATTGGCAACCATCGTATTCTGTTTTTAGGAACGTGAATATTTGCTGCTAAATTGTGACTGTATAGAAAAGATGGTGCTTAGTGCAATTTTTTATGCTTATGTTTTCTGTATTTGGAAATGTGAATATTTGTTCATGTGTATGAAATTCAATATTAACTTGTGCCTAGTGGGTAACATTACAAAGAATAAATATTTCTGGCCAAATAAATAAACATATTGGTAGCATGGTCTTTATATCAACTTCCTTTGTTTGTATAAAATTGAAAGGTTATTTATTTTAATCATGTTTTACTTTGTCAATTCATTTCATTCTCTGTAAACTTTTAATATAAAATTTGTTAGACATTTATCTTTGAACACTATAAAATATTCTGCCAAATTGTTTAATATTGCTTCTATATTTATGTAGTGAATCAGTTTTTGGGACATGTTGACGTCTCGAACTGCGCACGGTCCCACGTGCCAACAGATCTCGATCACTCCTCCGCCCACCTCGTATGTTACCGCGACACTAGGACGACCGTTAGGCACCAAGATCTCCGGGAGAAAAGGGTCCGGCGATCGTTGGCACTCCGACGATCAAGTCAAGCTCCGGTATATGGGAGATACACGCAGGCGGGAACAAAAAGGGTGTGGGAGAGACAAGCGAGCAGAGATTTGAGCGAGTTTAGGGTGGGATTCTTAAGCAGCATAAAAGTGCGTACACTTGGAACAACCGAAGACGTTGTATTTATAGCGCAAGAATTCTAATTGTTTTGGAAGACAAATCAATTCGGTTTTCAATCGGATCCTCCTTCCTTATGTGATAAAGATACCCGAGATTGCCTTCCTTCCTTGAGTTTATCACGTTGCATGATTTTAGGAGATCACGATCGTGTTTCCTTGTGGAGATTTGTGTGCCCAATCCAACGCAATCTTTCTTTAATTACTTCTCTGGTTGCCCCAAGATATCGAGTTGCTCATTGGTTACGAATGATGCGTGGCCTGACGAGGCCCTATGGTTCGCATGCGGGCGCCGAGGCCCTCCACATGACTCGCGGATTTACGCCGCCGAAGGCCAAGCGTGTGGCGGGCCCTTCCAAGGCCCTAGCAGGGCCCAGATAGGGTTCTTGACAGATTATGAACTGGGCCCTTACTGGGCTTGGATGGGGCCTGTGCTGACGTGGCATCCATGTCGTAATCGTGTGGTAACAGGACATATTAGATATCGTAACTTAACAATTAAATCTTCCAGACATGATAATTAATTTCCATCAATACATTTTACATCATAATTCATATGAACAGTTGTATTCATTTTACATCATTAACATCAAAATTATTACGCTACCACGTGCAACGCACGGGCGATCACTAGTAGTTAAAGAGAAAGAGAACGGTTAAAGAGAGAGAATTGGGAAGTAGAAGAAATTGAGAAATTTGTATTTGAGAGGGTGAACAGGGATGTATGTTTTTTTTTTTTTTAGTGGGATGGTCGATGAAAATATTTTATGGATAAATTAATATTTCAAATTATATTTATTCGAAGGAAATTGAAATCATAATGTTTAAAATTTAAACTAGTATATCGCTTATCGGTGAAATTTAATCGTAGAAAAATAAATGAAGACTGATAGAAGTTGATGTGTAAGCGGTGGTAAATAATGAGAAATAACAAGGTTAATAAAGAAAAATTTAGAGAATAATGGTGAAGAGAAATTTGAGGAGATTGAGAATTTTTTTTTTAAATTGTGAAGACATAAGTATATCATTTTTTTGTGCTGAGTGGGGTGAAAATTTTTCATACAGTTGGTGATAAGGAAATAAACGAAGAATACAATCACTCCAGCATCTAACAATCAAATCTAAAGAAGAAAAAGACGCAAGTTCATGTGATACTTTATTCATTTCGTGGAGGATAAAGCAACTATAACCACAATTTACATGAGTATGCATAGATATAATATATTATAAAATAGTTGAATTTAGTGCACATGATGAAGGTAATATATGACAAAATAGTTGCATTTAAATCACATCAAAATCTACTGAAAGCTTTGCATAATACCAAGTGAGTCGCACTCAACCAAGCAATTGTATTCACTTTATCTATTTTTTATAATTTATAGGTATATTTTAGTGTCGACTACTTTTGTGAATTATGATTTGATTTCAATGAGTTGTATCTATTTTCAATTTTAAAAATAAAAATTTATTAATAAGGTGATAGCAAAGTAATTTGCAAAAACTAACATTGTTGATTTGTGTAAATTGCGAAGAGAGTATTGTGACATCCTTTGTTTCTCAGTGTTAAATTATGGCCCAACATTGTATTTGTAGACTAAACTACTAACATTATTGTGATGTGTGAGAATTCACTTCATTGTTAAGATAATGTTTATAACATTCTCATTTGTATATCTGGAGATTATATTTCATGTGACTAACTTGAGCACATGTTTGACAGTGCTGAAATTAATTTTTAAGCGCTTATATTTTAAGTTATTGGTGAATATGTAGATAAAAAGTAGATTGTAAGTTGTGGGTTCTATTAAATATGTTAATAAAAAGTATATTTGACCAGTTTCACCAACTGAAATTATAATTTAAGCATTATCAAGCATGTGCTCAAAGTTATCCATTACCTTCGAGTTATTACTTATTTGATATTAATAATGAATCTATTTAGATTTATAACTTATCCGTATTCATCTTTCCTTGTATGTGTGTTATGTATTCATTCTTTTATTGAAGTAACATTCCGCATGATCGATTGAGTCTATGCATGCACATATTACGTTTTGAGATTTTGATCTTAAACAATATTGTGAGATACTTGTCTCCATATTTTACTCAAATTATTGGTTTTATTTGTAAATCGATGAGTCTTTGGAGTGTTAATCATCTTTCGCATTATTCCGATACATCACATTCAGCATGATTGAGTGTATGAGATCATGCTTCATGTACATTTATGATTCCAATTTTTTGAAATAAAATAAAATAAAATTGGATCTACATAGATATTATATTACCAATAAAACTTTCACCTTTAACACTGTAATTAAAATATCAATTTAGAAATAGTCTGGTTTTTCCTTTGGTACCAATAACAAGCTCACTCAAAAGAAACGTGCTTTTGATGTAAGTTGAAAGTCAAATAATAAATATATCGTGATAGATAATTAACAAATAAAAATGACTACCTAATAAATAATATCAGTGAATAGAGCTACCTTACACTATTTATTTATCGATTTCAAAAATCACCAAAAGGGGAAAAAATATTGTATGATAGTAATTGAGTTCTTACCAACTATCATATGCATTCTTGCTTGATTTTTCAACAAATATAGTTTTTTGATCTTCTTCTTCGTCACGTCATCTCAGATTTTTGTTGGAATTGTTGCTCCATGACACCGATAAATTTATCTATTAGCTCGTCTTTGCTAGTTTCTCCAATTCCATATAATTCAAAACTAACGCTCGTTTATTTCTTTTAAGCATTATTTTCCTCTTAAATTTAACGTAATTGCTTATTTGTAAATCTTTTTGATACAATACGAGCATTGAATTCAGTTTATGAACTATCAAAATGTAAAAACAAAATTACCATCAATTTTATTCTTTTCATGTTCCTTGTTTAGACATCCAAAATTAAAAGTTTGTATCATTCATTGCATATATAAAAAATAAAAATAAATAAAAAAGTTGAATTGTTACAAACGAAGGTGTTTAGGTCAACTACAAAAAATATCACTAAAAAAGGAATAGCATATGTTGAAATAGTGTCAACCTAGTTTAGTAGGACGAAATAGTGTAATGTTGGTGATGTAGACGAAAGTGTAAAATAAAGTGAAAAACATAATCAAGATTTGTTGATTTTAAAAATATCGAGAATTAACAATCAAAGATTGGTTAATTTGTGTACGTTTAGCAATAATTAATTTAAATCAATAAAATTGTTAATTCTTTCGAATATCTAGAATCTAAAATTTAGAGAAATCCAAAAGCACCGCGGAGTACACTGTTGCGGCTATGGTTTAAAGACCTAATGCTAAGCTTAATTGAAATTTCTCCCCTAGTCCCTAAATTCTTTTCATAATATAGATTTGATACTACTTAAATAAAACATAATTTAAACTTTAATAAAATAATGTCATAATAAAATTTAATAAAAGTATGAATAAAATCAAGCCAGCGTATGTTTATGTCTTGTACTGCATCCAGTTGCACACATAAACGTCCACAAATTTACCTTCGAGAATAGTATGACCATATATCAACCCCATGATTCAATGGCATTCTCATCCACTTTTAAGGGTTGGCATGGGTTGAATTGGTCCGGTTTTGGGTCCAACCCGAAATTAAATCGCCCACTTCAATTTTGGTTTTCTTCCAAACCTAACCAACCCAAATCGTGAGGGTAAACCAACCCAAACCGAACTCGATTTGAATTAGGCGGTTTGGGCTTGGATGGTTTTTGCTTGTATTTGTATTAAAAAAAAAACAATTAAATCACATTTGAAGAAATTTTTGGACCTGCAACATGTTAATCTGTTTTTCAAAATATAACAAATCAATACATATTAATTATAATCACCTACATAATGCATTTAAATCAAAATATGATAACATGTCCTAATATGACCCAACATTTTCAAATCAAACATGTTAAATATGATCCTATATATTTGTATCAAAATCTAGTAACTTGGTAACATGTCCAAAATATAAGATGATCTAACATTAAGGTTGGGTTTCAATTGGGTTGGAGTTGGTTGGGACTTGGGTTTAATTTTAATTTATGGGCTTTAAAATCGGTTCGGTTTACTTCGAGTTGGGTTAGTTTATTTCTCCCAACCCAAATCAACCCAACTCGAATTTTTTTTTTCAGCGAACAACCCAAACCAAACCGACGAAAGGTGAAAAATCGAACCAACACGACCTGGTTCGATTCGATTTGAACGGGTTGGCGATAATTATGCCTACCCTATCCACTTCATATACTTTCACTTGTTATTTATAATTTCAAAATAATCGCATCTCTATTATTTGAAATATATTAAATATGGGAAAAAGATATTTAGTAATAACACATTGTGCTCGTACAAATTGCACATAACGTGATATACTCTATCTTTCATTATGAAACTTTGCATTATTCTAAGGGAATTTGGTGCAAATGGTCTCTAATATTTGTCCTCAGTGTGGAAATATTTCCTAACGATTGTTTTTGGCACGAACGTTTATAATCTGTGTTTTTTTGTGTGCAATTGATCCTTATTTGACAAATAGGACTAATATGCCCATTATTTTAATAAGAAAAAAATTATAGTTAGATTTAAAACCTTTGCAAAATGTGTAAATAGATTTGGTACTTGTATTTTTTTATATAAAATTAAAGAAAATTTTTTATTAGTATTTTTATGTTAAATAAAAAGATAATAACATCAATTCAATATCATAAAATTATATACGTCATTTTATTTTTTATTTATCTTAATTTTTATTCAAAATTTTCACATCAAATAGCAATTACATATATTAAATAAAGTTACATGACCCATTTGTACATTTTGTAAATATTAGAACCCAACTGTAATTTTTTCTAATTAAAATTAATGGCATGTTAGCTTTTTTCATGAAATAATAACCAATTGTGCATCAAAATACATAGATTAGGGATTTTTTATCAAAAAATAAACGTTAAAGACTATTTTCACATTAAGAACAAAGATTAAAGATCATTTACGCCAAATTCCCTTGTTCTAAATAGCTAGTGTACATTGCACATAACATGGTTTATTATCTTTTATGGACCTTTACATTATTCGTCAATGTATACTTTGCCTCAAAGTACAATAACATTTCATATGCATTCACCAAATGTGGGAATAGCGCTAAATGACAGGGTGTTCTGACAAATTTATCTGAATGGCTGTTGACCTATTTTATAAACAAATTATCGAATATATCCCTGTCTTTTCTTCACCAATTATTACATTTTGAATGATTTTAAAGTTAGAATCTAACTCATTTCGCTGTTAGAATCCAACACATCTCATCTCAATAACAAATCTCGTTTCAATGTTATAATCTAACCCATCTAAATTCTTCTAAAATATGTGTTATTTATTCTTCTCTTTAATTTGTGGTAGAAATTGTGGATTTCATGGTATAAATCATGAAAATATGAATAAATTTGAGTATGAATTGTGATTTTTGCTTCAAATTTATGTAAAATTGAATCAATTTGATGTGGGTTAATTAAAAATCTAGTTTAACATGTAAATACAATAGACCTGTTAACAGATTTTAACAGATATTTGTTAAAGCCAATTTTGGCTTTAACAGACCACGGATCTGATCTATTAATGGTCTAGTCTGTTAACAGACCTTATCGACAAAGGTATTTGAATCTTTTCTTTGTAAAATATGCGTTTGCAACTTACATTTTATAAATTATGTTCTTTCCTGATTCCTCTTGTTTGATTTGGCTTTTTAGCCAAAGTGGCCTTCACCAAATACTCCATTATACATGTGAAAAAGGCTAAATATTTCATATATAAATATTCATGTTTAAGAAGTGTATTTAATCTAGACTTTTAAAGATTTTTATTGATCTAAAAGTTTTAGATGTATTCAATCTAGACTTTTACAAATTAATGTAAGCAATGCTTACAAATTATGATGTAAGAATTTTTAAATTTTCATCTATTAGCGTGTCTACTTTATCTTGGATATGATATTCTGTGTTTTTCCGGTCCTTTAAATACATTAAATTCTCTAATATGTCTTCTTCAAACCTTAATCTTTAATCGGACAAAACTCTACCACCTGCACTAAAAGTAGATTGTGATGTTGTAGTAGATTGTGTTAGTAAATTAGGTGCTGTCATTAATTTTATTGAATATTGTCACTCGCCATTCTCCATGTCAAAAAAAAAAAAAAAATTATTTCTTCCTAATCTAAAATGATAAACATGTCACAAACAAAATATCTATCTAACTCTAATGGTACTTCACCCGTACCTATATTTGTGTAGCATGTGCAAGGGCAGAAGAATGACTAGATTGTTGACTACCTCTACAAGAATTTAAGAAGATCTATAAATCGCCATCGTCTTGTGACAACGAACTAACCCCTGTTTCAAAGGATCGTCAGACGTTCTTATCATTGTTTTGGAAGTACTACTCGTATATAGGGAGGAGCATTTGGTGGCATAAAAAAAAAATTTTTTTTTAATTAAAAGAGAACAAAAGAAATCGGGCTGGGCCTAGGATATTGACCCTTCCTCCTACCGCCGCCAGACATTTCGTAAAGAGCAACCCATTGAATACACTGAAGATGCTCCTAATAGAAAAAAATAGATTTATACATATGGAGAAGAAGTAAAAGTTGGAATGAAAATAAGATTCTATACATTGATTTTAAAAAAGAAAGAGAAGTTATATCCTTAAATAACAAATGAAAAATTTACGGAAGTAGATATCTTATAGTTCCTAAACAGAGATATTAAAATTGAGTAACGATGACGTAATTAATACATTAAATTTCAAGTGATTAAATAAGAGAAATACAAGAGATGGTTGTTTATTATTTTATCTAATATTATTGAATTGGTAAAAATATACACTTTTATCTTAACTTTTACTCTCTTGTTGATCTTTTATCTTCAACTTTTTTTCGAAACATCTTTACTCTTAATTTTCTATTAATTAGAATAGTTCCTCTTCCCTAACAAATTTCATTCCAAAATTCTATTAAGTAGTCAGTCATGTGCTAAAAAATTAAGATCTTGCATAAATAGTTAATTCAATGTGTTTTGTCCATCAAAGGAGAAAATCAAAGGAGAAAAACAAATTAAGACAATATTTTCGGGTAGAAAAGTAGTCGAAAAATTATAGAGCTGTTACTGCCCAGGATCGAACTGGGGACCTTTAGTGTGTAAGACTAACGTGATAACCACTACACCACAGCAACTTCTTATTTTATAATTTCAATAATTTATATAAGTCCAATATTATTTCTTCTGCCCGGTGTAGATTCCGTACCGCCTATGAAATGGTTCTCAAAATTTCAACTCTGGCGGCCTTTACAAGCTTACCCTAACTCGAATGTTGGAATCCTCCATTAATGGTAATTGTTCCAAGGATTTCATTAATCAATTAGATTTTTCTTTTGGGGTGTAATCAGAAGGAAAATCAGCAAAATGACTCGATTTGCACGGAATTGTATACAATCACTGCTGAAGGTGGTGAATTCCGGAATAGGAATGGTCGGCATTGCATTGATTTTATACTCCCTCTGGATGCTTAGGGTTTGGAATCGTCACCTGGACCCATCCAACACTCCCGCTTCCCCTGTCCCCTGGTATGTGTACATGTACAACGATATATTTGTGTGGTGGTTGTGTAATTTGCTTAATATTCACGTGATGGTGAGTTTGTTTATTTATAATTTTGGAAATTGGAGCAATGGTAAAAGGAAAACTTTTACTATTTTTTAAAGCTTTTTCTGGTTAACTATTTGATTTTGAAATTCAGGTTCATATATACTATACTTGGAATTGGGGTCACTTTGTGTGTGATCACATGTTCGGGTTATATTGCTGCGGAGACTGCTAATGGTTGCTGCCTGTGCATCGTATCCTCTCTTGATTAATCCATGTCCTCACGTAAGATAAAGAAAGCAAATTGTTAAGATGATGAGGAAATATATCGTGTCTTGTTCTTTTTGTGAAATTCTGGATTGCTACTAGTGGTTAATATTATTTGCATGATTTTGAAGTGCAACATTTGATTACTGAAATTTGGCAGATCATGAGCTCGCCTTAGTTTCAAGAAATAAATAGATGAGTGAAACACAAACTCCATGCTCTATTAGTTATGCTGTGTAGTTGCTTATAGTAGAGGTCTGGATGATCAAGCCTCTATTACAAGACTTTTGCTAATGCTGTTAATTGCTTATACAGTATTAAGTATGTTGGAGAATCGAGAAAGATGTGATTCTAATGAAGAATGTTTACAGAAATTTGTCCCTCGTCTTGATCCTTTGTTGAAGTTATTACCATCCTATTTTGAAATAAGGGATCATTTGTAATGTGCTTGGCGAATTCTCAATCAATTGAGGAACTCTGTTGGAGGTATTGTTGAACATAATTAGCCACTTTTTTTATGATCACGTGAATAAGCATTGCTCATCCAGAATATATGTTGTTTGAAGCTCAGCCTATTAGCATTCAATGCAGCAGAATGGTCTTTGTCATTCTTGAAACAGATATTTAGTATTCCCCTCCCACACCTTAGTGTCTGTGATGACATTTGATGTTTTTTTCTTGATTGAAATAGTTTAGTTCAATATATATCATTTAGTATTTTGTCTTTTGGTTTGGAACTCGCGCTCTTAAAGTTTTGGGAAATTGTAATTGGTTTATCTTGATAAATTTAGTTTTGTGAGATTACTCAATAGAAAATCAATAAGGATTTTGTGTACTGAAATATTGAAGTGTTCTCTGCATCACTTTTATCTTCATTCTCATCATCAACTTCATTCTGAATACTTCTAAAAACTACTGCCAGTTTCTTGTGGATTTGGTGTTTCCATACTACATAAATTAAGATGTTGTCCATTTCTTTTCAGAGTTGAGTTTAACTTGAACCTTTTCACAAGTGACCAAACCGTATGTACTGTTATTTAGGATTTGTTATTGAGATGCAGTATGGGTCGGCCTGGTAGCCTTTTATTGCATTAAGCTCTGCACAATCTTTTCCACTTCGATGCAACCTTTTTTACAAGACGATCTTCTATAGATTCCACGACATAAAATTTTAGTTGAAGCTATTTTACCCTGTCAGTGGACCGTCAAATTTAGCTCTTTTTTTTCTTCCCCTGAAGCCTTTTAAGAAGACTTCTTTTTCTTGTTGTATGCAACTACACATGCCTGGGTTAGTCATCAAATAAATACTAATGTGAAGTGATAGATAGTCAGAACTTTTAAACCAGGATAGGCTTTGATTCTGTGGTGAAAATAATTAATCCAGTGACAATTGCAATTTTCAGATGTATGTCACAAGTTTTTCCCTGAAGAATTTCATCTTCCCAACTATTAGTTTAGTAAGAGTACTATCTGAGTATATTTTAACAGTCACCTTTTTCCATTCAAATCTTTCAGCCATGTTTAAAGTCATTCCGCGGTCCATACTGTCTACTTTTAGATATTGGTATGATGATTTAAGAAATTGATTCTAATTTAGCTCCAGAACCTGAAGTTTATTTAATAATGCAATATGTCGTTGAACCAATGTATAAATCAGTTCATTGCCTTAACTAGTGCAGTATATGGTTTTTGTCTTTCTGCTTCTTGTGCTTGAAGCTGCAGTGACTGCAGATGTAGTTCTTAACCACAACTGGGAGGAGGTGGGTCATGGGTGTGACCAAATTATGCGTCTTTCTCATTAATACCCTGTGGATATTTTAAATTTTAGTTATTGATTGTATTCTAATTTAACTGATATCAGGACTTCCTGGATGATCCAACTGGGAATTTCGATCAGTTAAAGGATTTCGTCAGACAGAACTTTGACATATTTAAATGGATTGTCTTCACAGTGGTCGCATTGGAGGTCCTCTCTGTCTCTTTCTCTTTCCCATACCCGTACATGCACCCATATAGACATGTATACATTTGCACTACCACTATCGTTCTCTAATTTCTTATTAAAATATTGGTTTGAAGATCAGTCTGACTGAGTCCCTCACGATTTACTATCGCTGCCATCAACCTAGTTATTTATCATCATTTTGTTACATATGACAATTGAGGTAAGCTAGTTAGGAATTTCAATGATTTCAGCATATGTTGTCCACAGTCCTTTTTAATTTTTTATTATTCCTTCTGCTCTCAATCATCTCACAGCAATTCATTTACTTTTGAAATATGATAGTTGAGATTCTGATTCCAACATGGACCGGTTTTGTTGTGTTTATGACCGGAACAATGATGGAAGATCCTACTTGTACTACTGGCTTTTAATTCTATTTTCAAATGAAAAATCCTGGAAAAAAGTGATGAAAACTGGTTAAGATATGAGATTGTGGTTCAGCATTGGGACCTATACTTGAACCGGCACTAGTTTACAAGGTCCTATTTGAAAATCAAGATTTGAGGCTTAGCATTACCAATTTCATATTTCAGTTTGCACCATGCATTAAGAAAACTAATGTCTTGCAGTATCAGAATTAATGAATATCTTGTTTATTTAAAGATTTACATTTAGATCATGTCCTTGCGTATCTTTTCTTGTTTGCTATATTGTTCCAATTGGAGTACATTAATGATCATCTTCAAATTCTGTGCTGCAATCTGGATTATCAATTGATACTGTACTAAGAATCTTAGCCATGTTATTGAGCTATCCAAATCATGATATTACCAAGACTACCTCCTTACAAAGGGACACCTCACATCTCACAAATAAATAGAAAACGTAAAAAAAAAAGAACCAAAAGATATAAAAAATGAAGAAGTCGGTGACACCAGAGTTTTTCTTGGATAAAATTGCAGTCTTGTGAAAGAGGGTATGCAAAAATCAACACAAATACTAGCCCAACTCAGTCAAGACCCCATCCAAGAATCTACACAAGTTGACATGGATTAACTGCTTCAAAACATAAAGAAAAACGTAAAAGGACTCACCGTTTCCAAAGTTAAACTCTCTACACCTTGGAAAGGCATTCTATTGCTTTCCTGCCATAGCACCCGCATGATTCCAAGTGTTCTCTCTGTAATTTTACTCTTTCTTCTTATCTTTGTAAGTTCGTTAGTTACAACATTTTGCCTTGCATTCCTGTTCTCGGTACTTACCCTAGTTGTTCTCCATATGCAGGTATTAAGTATGTTAATGGCCATAATTCTTAAAGCTTTGGGACCTCATCCTGAGAGATATTATGAAAGTGATGATGATTACCCACCCGAAAGAGTGCACCTATTGAAGAATTATGTCCCTCCGCCTCCTTATGTTGCTGGTGATCAGCTCTACGGGACCAAGAATGAATCTTCAAATACAAGGATTAATAGTAAGGTAATATGAATTTAAGTGCGTTTTGTCAGCCATCCAGAGTAGGGACATCCTTAATGCCATTTTGGCACATTATACATTGTTTTGCTAATAATATTGGTCACTGTATTATTTCCTAAGTCTTGACTGTGGTTTCCCCACTCCTCTCTCTGGCAATTGTACTTTGGCAAACATCCTTTTACATGGATTTGCTGAAGCTAACAAACCCCTTACACAATCCAATGTGTGGAAGAAATTCCCGAGTATATCATACATGCCAATAGTTTTGGTCTCTGGGTTTGGATATTCATTTTACCATTTAGTATTGTCGAACTTTAGATCCATCATGGTTGACAGAATAGTTAAGGCCTTTTCGCATCACTTGTCCAACTCTTAGCCTGTACAATGCAACCTTCTGTCTGACTTTTTTTTAACATTTTACTCTAATGCATATGATATTTTAAGTTTTAGTCGTTCTCAGATACTGTATATTGTTTATGGTATGCAATTTTCTAGGAATGATTGGAAAATGAAAAAAATGCATACAATTGTCTACAAAAGTCTGACTTTGAAAAATCATTTCAAAGTCGAAAAGGATATTCTTTTCCGATGGAATGATTAATTCTTAATGCAACTGAAATGCCTTGATGCCATTGCCATCCCTGCCGAGTTCTATTTATTTGATTTCCTTTATGTTTCTTTTGTTGATGAGCAGAAAATACTGAAGCTACAAAGTTGATTTTTGTTGATGAGCAGAAAATACTGAAGCTGCAAATTTCTTTTTTCTTTCTTTTGTTTTATTAGGCAAGCAGATGAATAAAAATTCCGACATGACAGTGAAGTGCAAATGAACAACGGGAAGAGGTTGTCAGATCTCACATAGCGGCCTAAACAATTTTTCTGTTTGTTTTATTATTGGTGATTGTTGTGGTAGTTGACATAATTCTTGTAGTTTAACATGTGTACGTGCTTTACATTCTTGATGAAATATGCACGAACCTTATGCCCAAAAGAGTCGTATTATTTGTCAACTGTCAATGCATATAACTTATAAGAGAGGTAGACATAAATAACTCTCCTTAATTTTTTTGTTCTACATCATCAATAGCTCTCACATCGATCATTAGGGCAGACAACTAAGACTCTTGATATGCAACATTGAATGATGGTGGTTTAACAATTTAAGCTTTTTAGTTTAAGTGATTTGGCATAGAATTGTTACCAAAGTCAAGCTAGAAGCAATGATGAGAATGACTCTATACAAGGCAGCAAGAGAGGCAGAAGTTGCAAGCATAATTTTTAAGCTCGACCTGGTGGACAGGTTTCAATCGACGGATCACTAATTCAATCGGTGCACCATCATTGATTGAAAAGTCTAAATAATTTTTTTTGTTTGCAACAAAAAACGAGGAATAATTTATTAAGCTTAAAGTCAATGGGTCTTTTTGCAACAAAAAAATATAGCATAATAATTAAATAATAAATAATTCTCAAATATTCTTTATATCGTGTGTTTGATTTTGATTAAAATTAGATTTTGTGTAAAAGTTGGTGAAATGTGTAGTTGAAAATTGGTAAAAGATTGTGAGTCTTTGAAATGTGTAGTTAAAATTAATTGTTTTTTACTTTAATTTTTTAACAAAATTTTAATTGATTTCAAACAAGTCCATATGAATTTTTAATTAGTTTATTGTAATTTGATATGTCATACATTGAGTGAGGTTATAATATTTGATTAGTAAGTATATGTTTGGTTAGGGGTGGCAAAAAAGCTCGTTGGCTCGTGGGCTCGCTGGCTCGGCTCGTAAAAGTTTGACCCAGCTCAGGTTCGAGCTCGTCGAGAGACGAGCACAAGCTAGGGCCGAGCTCGCTCGGCTCGGCAAAAAAACGAGCCGGCTCGTGGCTCGTCAACGGTCACAGCAATTTTTTTTATTTTTTACTTTTTTGGTTTTTTACTTTCATTATTTTCCTATAAATACCCATATTCTAAATTCATTTTTTCACACTTCAATCTCTTATCTCTCATTCAATTATATATACTCAAAGTCTCAATCCATTAACAATTCTCAAATTATATTCTCTCAATATTAGTGTTCTAATTAGTATCTAGTATCTCATTATCTAGATATTACTCTATAATTTTAAATTGTAATTTTCTACTTCTACTAATTCTCTACATTTCTATTTTCTACTTTCTACTTTCTACTACATCTTCATCTTGTCCTATTTTTTTTATTATATTATTCCAAATGGCATACAACTGAAGTAATGATGATTTCAGTGATCTTAATGACATTCCAATTCCAGACAATATTATTGATCAGTTTAATGGTAACACTGATCCAATTGATTTGGAAGGCGTTCATGAAGACGCCGATACACAAACTACCATTGGCTCTAACACTAAACTAAAAGCCACTAAACAGAAGATTAAGTGCTGGCAGCATTTTAAGTTGGTGCCGACTGGTAAACTAGTGAACAGAGTCTCTGAGTTCAAAGTACAGTGTAAACACTGTCAGGAGAAGTTTGATTGGCAAAAGGGGATAGGCATGACCCAACTAAACAGACACTTCAAAAAGTCTCAATACAAACATGAAAGTTTGGATACAAATCAGGCACAACTCCAGTTTGGATCTCTAGGAGTCGGGTCCAGTAGTCCCGCTCTCAACAACTGGATATACTCACAAAAACTCATGCACCACGAAGGACTGTCGGAATTGATATCAAATGTTGAGTTTCCACTATGCTTAGTGGACAATCCTCATTGGACCTCATTTGTCCAAAAATATCTACAACCAAGGTACGTTAGTATTTTTAGAAATACACTTTGTAAAGATATTATTATTATATATAATACAAAGAAAGAAGCTATAATTAATTATATTAATAATTATAACGGTGTTGTATCCTTTACATCAGACTTATGGACAGGTTGTAACAAAAAAGAATACATGGTTGCAACTGTACACTATATTGATAATAATTGGATAATGCATAAAAAAGTAATCGCATTTAAACAAATAGACTATCCTCATAATGAAAATAATATTTATCAAGTTTTATTAAGCGTGCTACATGAATTTAAATGTGATTCTAAGGCTCGTGGTTTTACATTTGATAATACAGACCCAAATAATATAGTAATTGAAAAATTAATGCAATATTGTATTTCAGATTTTGATGGTATTTTATTTCATATTCATTGTGTATGTCATGTGTTTAATTTAATTGTACAAGATGAATTAAAATTTATACAACCTCAATTAGAAAAAGTTAGATATGCTATTAATTATATTTCGGTATCACCATCAAGAAAACAAATTTTTGCTGCTCTATGTACAAAAAATGGGCTGCAATCAAAAAGTTTTGCAACTGATATTGCTAATAGATGAAATTCAACATATCTTATGCTTGAATCGTATGAAGGTTATAAAGATTGCATTATTGTCTATTATAATGGCCGACACTCACATGACTCATAATATGATTTAGAATTACATAATTGAGAAATATGTGGTCATGTTAGAAAATTTTTAAAATTTTTACAACGCAACAACTGCATGTTCTGGTGTGTATTACCCAACTACTCCATTTGTTTTAAATCATTTTTATTATATTGTTAACAATTTTAATAGGTATAAGAATTTTGTTCATTTTACTAGTATTATACATGTTATGGAAGCTAAATTTAGGAAATATTGGAAACAATTGTCTATGTTATTTTCATTAGCATGTATCATGGATCATCGACTTAACTTAAAGGGTACGAAAGTAATAATAATAGCAATTTCAGATAAATTAACTTACGAAAATCCAGTCACGCGTGCTAATTTAGAACAAACTTTATGTTTTATGTATGAGGTTTATGCTGAAAAAGTCGGTACGAACGTTGTACGACCCTCTAATCTAACATATACTTCGTCATCAACTGATGACATTGACTAATGGAGTTACGTCAGTACACATAGGAGTGGTCCAGGTCAACAATTAGTTGGTTCTTCTTCTAGTTCTCCCATTCTCTGTTCTAATGGTACACCTGTATAGTTAGTTATGTATTTTGTGCATAATGTGCTTAGTATGTTAGATGACGAAAAAAGAAAAAACTTTGATATACTATGATGGTGGAGACAATATCAACGTAGTTACCAAATTCTTTCAAAAATAGCACGTGATCTACTAACACATTCGGTCTCAACTATAGCATCGGAGGCTGCATTTAGTACAAGTGGCAGGGTTTTATCTGATATCAGGTCAAGACTTAAAGCCGATGTTTTAGAAAGCTTACTGTGTCTAAAGGATTGGGATAACGCCAAACTTCGAATCCAAGACAAAGTGGACAGAATAATGTCCAAAGAACTTAAAGATTTAAATATGGATTAATCATATTCGTAGTAAGTATTATTTTGCATTAATATTTATGTATTTTATATTTTTTTTCTTATTTTAATGAAAAATTGTACACGTAACATCTTGTTCGTGTACAATTTCAACTCCGCCTACTTTTAAAGTAGCCGGTCCCAAGTCCGAAAAAAGGATGAGTATTTTAAATATTTAATTTTTAACATAAAGAATTCTCGATATAGTAGTTATTTTTTATTTTCAAATTTAAAAAAAAAAGAAAAAGAAAAAGAAAAAGAAAGGAGGGTATTAAATCTTTAATTTTTAACCTAACGGATTCTCGATATTGTATTTCTTTTTTATTTTCAATTTTTTTTAAAAAAAATTAGGGCGAGCCGAGCTCGTGGGCCGAACTGAGCTCCAAAATTGGGAATGAGCCAAGCTCGTCTTTTATGGACCGAGCCGGCTTGACTCGGCCCATTGCCATGCCTATGTTCGTTAGTGTTCAAATTATTTTTTAAGTGTTTATCTATATCTATATCTATACTAATTTAAATGGGACTTAAAAGGAGAAATATTTTTGGACAAATATGTCCTCATTAATATTTTATATTTCCTAAATTGTCCATCAAGTAATGTTATAATTGAACTCTTAATTTAGCATTTATAACCACATATAATCCTTAGAAGTTGAAAAGGCTAAAGCTTGGTTTGATATTGCTGTGCTTTTAAGAGAATCAGCTTTTGCTGTGCTGCAATTTGCAGAAAAAAATCGCTGTGGGAAGAATCAAATAAGTGTTTGGTAAACTCTTGTTTGAAAATTGTTGTATGTTTCAAAAGCAGCATTTGAGCGTTTGGTAAATAAAAATAATTTATTACTGTAACGGTATTAAATTACTAAAAATGACATTGATTATATAATAATATTTTGTATTATTATTATTATCACGAGTAGTAAAATTTATTTTTTTCCTAGTCAAATATTTGTTAACAAGACAATGCATTCATTATTATTATGTTAAAATAAAAATAATAAACACCTAATAAAATTCAAATTTTATAAAAATTACAAAATTAAAGTATAGTTATATAGTGCAAAAATTAATTAAATTTATATTATTTTTTATGCATCCAACTTGCATCAATTCAACTTCTCAAATGGGTATTAAAAGAATTAGTTTAATTAATAATGGATAAAATGGGTATTTTAATAATATATAAATAAAAAAGCTAAAAGTTAGAATCGAAAAATTTGTCTATTTTGTCGCTTCTCAAAATCATTGCCAGTGAGTTGGATTATTTCATAATCATTTTTAAAAAATTTGTCAAACACCTAAATCAACTTCTGATTGTTTGAGAATCAGAAGTTGGGCTCCAAAATCAATCCCAAACAGGGCCTAAATCTCCATTTATTATATTTAATTACTGGATTTTAAAAATATTTTCTTTGAATTGTGAGAACAGATTTGGTCAGTTACAAGATTAATAGTAATTGGCATTCCACCAATAATTTATTCAGCTTATTTAAGGTCTAATTTGAAGTTTAATATTGTTTTATTTTAAGGTAATTATGTAGTTTGTGATGTCCATAAGGACTTCGTTTGAAGATTTGTATTTGTGATTGTGATTTTTGTTAGTTAATATGAATAATCTTCTCTCAATGTTTTCTTTTTTCAAAAAAATAATAATTTTCTATACTAATCTAAAAGGGGCTTAAAGGGAGGAACATTTTTTGACAAATATGTCCTCATTAATATATTATATTTCATAAATTGTCCTTGAGTTAATAATATAATTGAACTCATATTTTAGCATTTATAACTACATATAATCCTTAAAAATTGAAAATGCTAAATCTCTATTTATTATATTTAATTACTGGATTTTGAAAATATTTTTTTGAATTGGGAGAACGGATTTGGTCAGTTACAAGATTAATAATAATTGACATTCCACCAACAATTTATTCAACTTATTTAAGGTCTAATTTGAAGTTTAAGGTTGTTTTATTTGAAGGTATATGTAGTTTGTGATATTCATAAAGACTTCATTTGAAGATTTGTATTTGTTATTGTGATTTTTGTTAGTTAATGTGAATAATCATCTCTCAGTGCTCTTCTTTTTTCAAAAAAATAATAATTTACGTTGAAAAATAAAGGTTACGATGTATTTTTTAATTATTGTGCATACTCATGCATATTTGTATATTGTTTACAAAACTTTAGATTTTCTAGACGAAAAAAACTTTTGTGGGCTAACTTCAATAATAGTTTCAATCCACTATTGATACGTATCTTATTTCTATTATTATTTTTTATGCTTTTGAATTGAATTGTTATTAATTTTGCTTAAACTAATTTTTCTTAACTATTTATACTCCAACGTGAATAAGACGCTTAAATCGTTAGAATATTAAGTTTTGGTAATATTACTTTTTTTCTCTATTACAATTTGGATAAGTTCACGTGAATATATTTGGGCACCAAATTGTGTAAATGAGGATGTTTAATTTTGTCAATTTCTAATGTAAATGTTATTTTGTTTTCTTTTATATACTGATTGATAAATCTACCTAACCTGAGGTGCTACGAGCCCAAATTGCATGTGATATTTTGGGTTAAAACTTTTTTATAGTTGGAGAGCTATATTAAATTACAAAGATTTGTTATAATTCATTTGTCATCTCATAAAGCAAGAAAATTCAATAGGAATGAGTGCTCGATATATTTAAGAACTTATGTATACTATTTTTTATTCTTTTTGTTTGTGTTTTTTAATTGATATTATTTGACTATATTACAGACCTTATAAAATAGATGTTAAATACTAGCTACACAATTGTAGAAAGTACTTTGTTTGAATACAACAATAAACATTATATTTCACCGTATTTTCTAATGTTAGATTTTTGTATTTTAATGCAGTATTAAATTAAGTTATAATTATTTAAATATTTGAATAAAAATATGTCTCACAACACCATTATTAAATCACGTGTAATGCACGTTTTACATACTAGTATTATAAGTTGTGAGTGACTGTGTGGATAAAAATGGGTTGTAAGTTGTGGATCTTATGAAATGTATGGATAAAAAGTATGTTTAACCAGCTAAAATTATAATTTAAGCAGTACCAATCATGTGCTAAATGTGATTAAGGCCCCTATTTGATTTTATTTACAATTTTGTTAAAAATTTGATGTCAAAGTCAACATTAATTTTAACCACACATTTTATGTCACTCACAATTTTTATTAACTTTTCAACCATACATTTTTAAAAAACTAAGTTTTAACAAAATCAAACAAACTTAAGTTGGTCAAGTGGTTGGGTGCATTTCCATCTCTAAGGTTAGGGTTTAAATCTTCCTACTTTGATTTTCGAGATGATTTAAAATTAGTAGGTTGATGCCAGTTTATTTAAAAATCTACAAGTATTTGATTTGCCACGTCTCTGGTTTCAACGTTCGAATTGACTCGATTTTTAAAATAATAGTGATGTAATTTTGAATCTGAATATTTTATTTATGCAATACTTTCTACAATTTATTACATGGGTAGACTGTCAGTCATTGCAAAACTTTCCTACCAAGTACAAATATATTACATGGGTAGTCTGTCAGTTATTGATGTATTTGAACTTAATTCAAATTCACCTCTAAATACATTTCAAAATATTGTTAAAATAAGTTACAATTGACAATTTGGCACAGCATATATGAATGCATAAAAGCTGCAATTAGCCTAATCTTTCATATGCCAAGAGGCAAAATGATAAGTGCGGTTTTTGCACTTATTTTAGCCTTTAAAAATAGATAATTGTGAGTTCTTTAGAGTTGTTTACAGCTTATTTTTGTTCTTTTGTTCATTTAGGTAAAAACCCGAGCTTGGATGGTGATTGGAAGAGATCCACGCGAAAAAGGAGCAAAAAGGACTAAATTTGTGCAAATCGAGAATCTTGGGGACCAAAAGATAAATATGTTTAAAGAAGGAGGACCAATGTTGCAATTTATGGAGGACCTATTTGAAAGACAACCAAAACTTCAAGGACTAAAGTCGACATCTCAGATAGTTCAGGAGCTGGAAATGCAATTAATCAAAATTCTGAACCAAGGACTTGGATGTTTGGCCCATGCGATCGCATGGGCCTATTTTTGTGCGATCGCGGACCAGCAAATATTTTAGCAGAATGGTTTTAGCCTCTACCATGCGATCGCATGGATTATAACCATGCGATCGCATGGTTCAATTTTTGATCTTCCGCGAATTTTTGTTCAACTTTTAAGGGCTTTTTGGTAACTTTGCCTATCACGATTCCTAGGGTTACAAGAGCCGCTTTTTTCGGCATTTTTGGACACTCTCCCTAATCTCTCATACTCCTTCTCTCCATAGAAAGCTCTCCACAAAGAAATTAATTAGGGCTATTGAGAAATCCATGGAAATGGGTTTTCATGATTTTTGTCATCATTGGGTGTATTTTTGTAAATAGAGGAAGATGAATGGAGGTTTTAGTGGGCAAATGAAGATAACCATGGGCTCAAGCTAAATCTTGCATTTCTCTTGACTTTATCAAACCCGTGATGTATTTTGTATCTATTTTACATTTTGTTCTTGTGAATATTATGGGCTAATTTTATTTACTAGGAATGAGATGAATCCATTTATGAAGCTTTAAAGTGTATTGTTCTTGTTATTGATTCCTTATGTTTGGTTTTATGGTTGTTGATTATTGGGCTTTATTGTGTATTGAGATGATTGATCACCATTGAAATGCTTTTGTGACTTAGTTGCTACCGGGAGGTTGAAATTAGGTTTAGCACATTTAATTGACAACACAAGGCTTATGGAATGTAGGAATACTTTTTCATACTTTGTGCAATTAATTTTGAATGCTCTTAAGTTTTAATGCAATTTTACATATACGTTCTCTCGGTAGGAATGCTTGGGAGTCTTGTGTAAAATTAGGTTTGGCTTTACTCGGGAGAGATTGCTAGATATTTTAGGAGCATGGATTGCCATAGTAACCTCATTTTGGAATTGATAATGGAAAATGTAACTTTAAAGTGGAATAGTTGGTGAAGTCGAATTCCTAGTATATTATTCTAATTGATTTTATTTCCTACAAATTTCTCTTTTAATATTTTCCTTATTAGCTTAATTTTTATTCATCTTTGAATTCTTAGTTTAATCATCAAAACAATATGTTTTATTGTGTGTTTAAATTAGGGCTAGATTGATTTGGATGTTAGCAAAGTTATCTATTCTCGTGGGTTCGACACTTTCTCATCACTTTATTACTTGAACGCGACCGTGCACTTGCGGTATATTTTTAGCGAACAAGTTTTTCATGCTTGGGATAGATTTAATTAGTTAGATCCTTGTTATTTCTAGCTTTATTTATTTATCTTTATTTTATTTTTCCATTTAAAGGTCCGAGTGCTACCTTTGTTCTTTTCGTGCATATTATCTTTGGTGGATGCAAGATTTTGAAACTCTTGAGAATTTGGTGTTTGACCCCTAGAGATTGAAAGAACTTTTGACACCAAAGAAGAGAACAAAGAGAAGCACGACATAGAGTGAACACCATGGCGTATTTAAGAAGATCAAATGGTTGAGATTGATGAAGATGATTTGTTAGTTGGGGACATTATTACTCCAAATTGTGGTTCAAAGCCAATCTAGTATTGCATATCCGGCTTATGGGAAGGAAAATTTTCAATTGAGACCCGGATGTCATCAACCTCTTCCGAATACTCTTCAATTCTATGGGCGTTCTAATGAAAACCCTCATATGCATCTATCACGCTTCTTGGAGACAGTTAGCAATTTTGAATATCAAGATGTCAACATGGAAGCTATCAAACTCGATTATTTCCACATACTTTGAGAGATGGAGCAAGAGAGTGGTTGGATTCACATTTCATGGGGAGTATCACTACATGGAATGACCTTGTTCAAAAATTCACGAACAAATACTTTCCTCCCGCCAAAGTTGCAAAGTTGAAGCATGACATCTCCATATTCAGCAAAGAAGACACGTAAAATTTTCATGAAGCTTGGGAGAGGTTCAAAGAGACGCTTCGGAAGTGCCCTAATCATGGGATCAAGAAGGCTTTGCAAGTTCAATACTTTTATGCCGGACTACTTCCACATTGTCGCTCCATTGTTGACTCATCCTCAAATGGGTCAATCAACACAAAGACAATCAAAGAGGCATGGGTATTGTTTGAAAGAATGGTCGAGACAAGTTCAAATTGGCCTACCGATAGGGGAGTAACAAAAAGGCAATGGGATGCATGAGGTTGATGTTATATCCGCTTCTTTCCGCACAAATGGCCGCCATGGAGAAAAAGATGATGGATACTATAGCTCGCAATCGACAACTCATGCTATTCGTGACGCCTACTCTTGAATGCGATGGTTGTGGAGCAAATCATTCAATCGGAAATTGCCCACCGCTGACTAGTTCTTCAACATCCACCGAGCAAGCTTGTTATGCTCGTAATCATCCCATCAAGAAGATAATATCTACTCCAACACGATAATCCAGCTTGGAAAAATCATCCGAATTTTTCATGGAGCAACAACCAACACCAACAAGGTGCTCGAGACAACAATCGAATTTTCAACACAAAGGGGTTGGGAAGAAGCTTTTGCTCGGTTGGCACACCAATGATTAAAATTTCAAGAACGAATCGAGGAATCTATTGAGAGTATCGAGCATCCGTGAAGGGCTTGAGAATCAAATGGGCCGGATGGCAAAACTTCTATCGGAAAGACAACAAGGGCAATTACCGAGCAACACCGAAACTAACCCAAGAGAGCAACTCAAAGCAATTACTACAAGAAGTGGGGTTCAGTTTCTCGAGATAGAAGTCAAAAGAAATGTTGCCGCTCATGACAAGACACCCTCTATTGATGATGAACAAGGGACCAAGCTAATGCACAACAAGATGCTAGTCAAGAAAAAGATTTGGATACTCCATCTACTAAGGCAACTCCTCAAGTGAAAGCATATGTGCCTCCAATCCCATTTCCGCAAAGACCGAAAAAGCACAAGTTGGATAAGCAATTTGAGAAATTTTTGAAGTCTTCAAGAAATTGCAAATCAACATCCCTTTGCCGATGCCCTAGCTCGATGCCTAGCTACGCAAAAATTCATGAAAGAGATTTTATCTAACAAGAGGAAGCTAGAGGAGCACGAGACGGTGATGTTGACCGAAGAGTGTAGTGCTATCTTGCAGAACAAATTGCCACATAAGCTTAAAGATCCGTGGAGTTTTACTATTCCTTGTACCATTGGTGATATTGATTTTAATAAAGCTCTTTGTGATTTAGGTGCAAGTATTAATTTGATGCCATTTTCTCATCTACATGTGAGATTAGATTGGGAGAGGCAAAAGCAACAACAGCTTTCTTTGCAGTTAGTCGATCGCTCAATCAAATATCCTAAGGGAATCATTGAGGATATCTTGGTGAAAGTTGACAAATTTATTTTCCCGTCGACTTCATCATTCGGACATGGAAGAAGACAAGGATATTCCTCTAATATTGGGCGCACCATTTTTGGCTCTTTGGAAGAGCTCGATTGATGTGCACAAAGGCCGATGATATTGAGGTTAAATGATGAAGAGGTGGTGTTCAATGTTTTCAAGGCGGTCAAATATCCAATGGATTCGACAGCTTGTTTTGAGTTGATGTGGTGGACTTAAATGGTGGGAGAATCATTTGCACTAAATCAATCTCAAGATCCGCTTGAGATGTGTTTGGTTCATTCTTTCACCGAGGCCTTCAATTCGAGTAAGAAACGAAGCCCATGGTGAGCCAATTAGAGGCAAATCCAACTTATAAATGGCAACCACCTTTCCAAGGGCTTGGAGAAAAGTCGGCAAAGTTACCACCATCTATTGAAAAGCCTCCGCAGATTAGAACTCAAGCAATTGCCATCTCACTTATGCGTTATGCTTATTTGGGTGATGATTCTACTCTTAGGTTATCATTGCAAACCCATCAAGAATTTGGAAGAGGAAAATTGCTACGAGTCCTTCGAGAGCACAAAACCGCAATAGGATGGTCTATCTCGGATATCAAAGGCATTAGTCCTGATCTGCTTGCACAAGATTCTCATGGAAGATGATTTTAAGCCATCACCCGGTCAAAGAAGATTGAATCCAACATCGCAAGAGGTAGTCAAGGTCGAGGTGATAAAACTTTTAGATGCAGGATCATCTATCCTATATCGATAGCGCTTGGGTCACCCAATCCAAGTAGTACCGAAGAAAGGAGGGATCACAGTGGTGCCCAATGACAACAATGAGATCATTCCAACCGTAACGAAGATGGGATGGCGAGTTTGCATTGATTATCGCAAACTCAACACTGCAACTCGAAATGATCATTTTCCTTTGCCATTCATCGATCAAATGTTGGAAAGGTTAGCCGGGCATTCACATTATTGCTTTTTGGATGGGTATTCTGGATATAATCAGATTCCGATAGCTCCGTAAGATCGTGAGAAGACCACATTCACATGTCCCTACAAGCACATTTGCTTATAGAAGGATGCCTTTCGGCCTATGCAATGCTCCAGCTACTTTCCAGCGCTGTATGATATCCATATTTTCAGATATGGTGGAGAAATACATTGAGGTCTTCATGGATGATTTCTCGCCTTTGAGCATCTTTTGATGAGTGTCTTCATCATCTATCTTTGGTTTTGCGTTGTGAAGAAACCAATCTTGTTCTAAATTGGGAGAAGTGCCATTTCATGGTCCAGAGGGAATTGTATTGGGGCACTTAATTTCAGCAAAGGGCATTGAGGTTGACAAAGCAAAGATTCAAGTAATTGAGAAGTTGCCGTCTCCAACATCAAGAAGGGAATTCGGAGTTTTCTTGGGCATGCGTGCTTCTATCGGCGTTTTATAAAATATTTCTCAAAAATCACGAAGCCACTTTGCAACCTTTTGGAGAAAGATACTCCTTTTCACTTTTACGAAGAGTGTCTACATGCTTTCAACACTCTTAAAGAAAAGCTTCATGACAAGACCGCTTTTGGTTACACCGATTGGAGTCTACCCTTTGAGCTAATGTGTGATGCTAGTGATTATGCAAATTGGGGTAGTGTTGGGGCAACGCAGGATAAAAATTTTCATGTGATTCACTATGCCACGGACCTTGAATGATGCTCGGTGAACTATGCCACCACGTAAAAGGAGCTTCTTGCGATGGTTTATGCCTTCGATAAATTTCGTCCCTATCTTGTGGGATCAAGGTGATTGTTCATACAGATCATGCCGCCTCGAGGCATCTATTTGCAAAAAGGATACTAAGCCTCGACTCATTAGATGGATACTTCCTGCTGCAGGATTTTGACATAGAGATCGAGAGAGAAAAAGAGGAGTGAAAATGTGGTCGCCGATCATCTATCTAGACTTGAGATTGGAGAAGAGTCGCGAAGTGGAGAGATAAATGAGGAATTTCCTGATGAGCAAATCTTTGCAGTTGAGGAAGCACCGTGGTATGCAGATATTGTCAACTTCCTTGCCAGCAGCATCACTCCACCGGATCTCTCTAGCCATCAAAAGAAAAGATTCTTTGCAGACATCAAGCACTACTTTTGGGATGATCCGATTCTTTATAGAAGGGGACCAGATCAGATAATCGTGAGATGTGTGCGAGAAGAGAGATGATGGATATCCTACAAAGATTGTCATTCATCGATTATGCGGGCATTTTGGGGCCTCCAAAGCCGCCGCAAAGGTGTTACTGATCCGGTTTTTACCGGCCTACCCTATTCAAAGATGCCTCTGAATTGTGAAAACTTGTGATCGGTGCCAAAGGATGTGGAATGCTTCAAGAAAGAATGAAATGCCTCTTAATGAAGATTCTAGAAGTTGAAATTTTTGATGTTTGGGGTATTGACTTTATGGGACCATTTCCACCATCATTCTCTAATCAATACATATTGGTGGCGGCATTGACTATGTCTCAAGTGGGTGGAGCCGTAGCATTGCCCACCAATGATGGCGGGTCGTGATCAATTTCTTGAGAAAGCAAATTTTTACCCGCTTTGGCACTCCACGAGCAATAATCATGATGGGGTAAGCACTTTGCAATCGCCAATTCGAGTCCTGTTGGCTAAGTATGGTGTACGTCATCGAGTGTCCACTCCTTATCATCCTCAAACAAGTGGGCAAGTCGAAATCTCCAATCGGGAGTTGAAAAGAATTTTGGAGGTAACGGTGAATGCTTCGAGGAAGGATTGGTCCAAAAATTGGACGATGCACTTTCATACGCATCGCATCGCATTCAAAACTCCTATTGGTATGTCTCCATATCGCCTAGTGTTTGGAAAAGCATGTCACCCACCCGTAGAGTTGGAGCATCGTGCTTATTGGGCAAAGGAGAAAGCTAAATTTTGATTGGAAAGAAGCCGGTGAGAAAAGACTCCTCCAATTAAACGAAATGGATGAATTTCGACTTGAGGCATATGAGAATTCCAAAATCTACAAGGAGCGCGCACTAAAAGATGGCATGACAACCACATCCAAAGAAGACGGTTTGAGGTTGGACAACAAGTTCTCGCTATTTAATTCCCGGCTCAAGCTTTTTCCGTGAAAGTTACGCTCTAGGTGGTGGGACCCTTCACATTAAGCAAGTGTATCCATCCGGGCTGTGGAAGTTGAGGATGAAAACAAGAGGGCATTTACGGTGAACGGTCAAAGGTTGAAGCATTATTGGGGTGGTGACTTTTCCAAAGGAAAATCAATTGTCCATCTCACCAATCCCGCTTAATTTTGTGCTATAAGTCTAGCTAATGACTATAAAGAAGTTACCTGAATGGGAGGCAACCCATTTTCTTTTCCTTACTTTTTGTTTTGCTAATAGTCCATTTTTTTGGCATGATTTAATTCCTTGGACATTAGATGAATTTTGATTTTGTGTTCTTGTTGGCATGTGCCTCATAGCAACGGATCCACAACAAGAAGAAAAGTAGTCTCCAAAGAATCTCCATTAGTCCTAACAAAGATTCCTCCAACTTGAAGTTGCCATCACCAACCAATTCACCCTCAGGGAGTTCCTAGTTCTCCTCTCTTTTGATTTTTAGTTTTACATTGAGGACAATGTACATTTTAAGTTTGGGGTATTTGCTTGAGTTTTTACTTGTTAGAAAGTCTTGAAGCTAATTTAGGTATTTTGCTTGTTTTTGCTTGTTAGAAAGCCTTGCCGGCTAATTTAGGTATTTTTCTTGTTTTTGCTTGTTAGAGAGCCTCACGGCTAATGTTGTGATTTTGTTGAAATTGTTGTGATTCATAGATTGTAGACATAAATGCTACTTGTGGTTTTCGATAATTATACTTTTTCCATGTTAGATACCCTCTCTAGCACTCTTGTCATGATGTTCATTGCATACAAATGTTGAGTGCACTTGTTCTTCATAAGCGATTTTTAGAATTCAAACGGTGCTATCCATTACCTACATTTCATCTCTTTAATTTGTCCAAATGGAAGGATAATTTGGGAATGGTTGAGCCGTGATTTATCTCCTTGGGAGTTTGTTGATTCCATGCTTGTTGAACATGTGTGTGGAGTAGTTTTAACTAACTAACAGAAACTTGGTAATGACCATATCCTTGGAATCTAATCCCTATATAAAAGTTTGTTAGTTGTGCTCAAGATGGCTATACTTTTGCTCTAATTTTAATTCTTTTACCTTACTTTGTAGCCTTTTTGACTTGAGTGATTAAGTCCGTTGGGGCATCTCAAAGCCCGGTACCCTTTGGTTTCTTTTAAACTGGGGAGTTACCGACCTAAAGTTCGTTACATGGGTCAAATAGAAAGCTTAAGGAGTAAGGTTGCAAAAAAAAAAAAAAAATTCATCATGAGATTTTCATAGCAAATCTTGCAAGTTTGAGCCACTGTGACTACTTTTCGGGATTTAGATGACTTGTGGGTTTGAATTACTTGGTGGAAGTTTATTTGTTGAACTACTCAATTTTTGGAGAATCTTCACAAACCTAAGTGGTTACAATCATTGGCTAAATCTCACCAAACTTGAGCGGGAGTGACTTGAGAGAAATCATTGAGTAGACACTCCGGGTTAGAGTGAAAATATCAAGTTTGGGAGAGTGCATCCAACGAGAAGGAAAGGAAATTTTGACCATTGAGGGTTGGGTATTCACCAATTTTTGTTTTGCGATGATTCAAAGTGACTTCGCACACACATACATCTAACATGGATTAAGTTGAAAAGTTTCTTTTATTTTTAGCATTTGTGTAGATTTTTCATGAATTATAAGCAAGTTTCAAAAGATCATGGTAAGGTGGCAAGCTCCCTAATATTTCGCGTGTTTGTTGTCCTTTTAGATTTTGATTGTGCTTGTGTGCTTGCATGACGTTTTAGATCATTTTGCTTGAGGACAAACAAAAATGCAAGTTTGGGGGTGTGATAAGTGCGGTTTTTGCACTTATTTTAGCCTTTAAAAATGGATAATTGTGAGTTCTTTAGAGTTGTTTACCGCTTATTTTTGTTCTTTTGTTCATTTAGGTAAAACCCGAGCTTGGATGGTGATTGGAAGAGATCCACGCCAAAAAGGAGCAAAAAGGACTAAATTTGTGCAAATCGAGAATCTTGGGGACCAAAAGATAAATATGTTTAAAGAAGGAGGACCAATGTTGCAATTTATGGAGGACCTATTTGAAAGACAACCAAAACTTCAAGGACTAAAGTCGACATCTCGAGATAGTTCAGTAATGGAAATGCAATTAATCAAAATTTCAACCAAGGACTTGGATGTTTGGCCCATGCGATCGCATGGGCCTATTTTAATGCGATCGCGGACCGGCAAATATTTTAGCGTAATGGTTTTAGCCTCTACCATGCGATCGCATGGATTATAACCATGCGATCGCATGGTCCAAAAGATAAATTTCTTTTAATATTTTCCTTATTAACTTAATTTTTATTCATCTTTGAATTCTTAGTTTAATCATCAAAACAATATGTTTTATTGTGTGTTTAAATTAGGGCTAGATTGATTTGGATGTTAGCAAAGTTATCTATCCTCGTGGGTTCGACACTTTCTCATCACTTTATTACTTGAACGCGACCCGTGCACTTGCGGTATATTTTTAGCGAACACAAAACATTATAGAAAAGGGAAAATTATGTAATTACATAGACTTTTTATTCATTATTTTGGTGATTGCAATTAAACACATGTTTAGAATTGTTTAAGTTATAATTCTAACTGGTCAAACATATTTTTTATTCACATATTGCATATGACCCACAATTTACAATTTATTTTTTATCTATACATTCACCAACAACTTATAATATAAGTACTTAAAAAATAATTTCAACAATACCAAAAATGCGCTCCCAATAAATAATTTTACACTTAAAATATGATTGAACACTTTTTTTTTTAAGTAGTAAATGACGACCAAACTTTTTTAAGGTTACCACTTAATCGCTGAACTTTAAAAGGTTACACAATGCTAACCCAACTTATGTAACGGTTTCACATCCATCACTCTACAGCTAAACGTTACTCTGACCAGACGGAATTATCCACGTGGCAAGCGGAATGTCCAAGTGGCAAGAGAACAACGTTAAATATTCCATCTCATCAAAACGCTAATGGCCAAACATGACTTAACACCTCTTTCTGCCAAAAACGTTGGAAGCAATCTCTCAATTCTTCTTGTATTCAAAATAAAAAATCCCCAAATGTGAAGATCATAATTTCTCTTGACCAAAACTACAAGCAAACTTCTGAAGACCAAGAAGAAGATCCAAGAAAAATAGGAAGCAAACTTTTGAAGACCAAGCTCAACCATTGCAATTCCAATTTATGCCGACTCCGGGCTTTGGGTATGCCAATGATGCCATATTCAACAGTGGACAGCTGTGAATCCTAATTCAAATGTTGTACTTGAAGTTCAATCTCATAGCATGTCGGAGGATATCGTGGTTGAAGATCTCTATGAACTAGAACGACAGTGAAATGCTGTTTTTTTTAACAAAGTAATATAGGGACATTGGAAAAATGCTGTTTTTTTTTTTTTTTTTGGGTAGTATTAATGAAACAGAGGGGGCATTGGTGAAGTTGCATCAAATTTTAATGGGGTGTTTGTGCTTAGTGCTATTATTTACAAATATATATTCTGAATGATGTGGTTTCAATTTTCTGTTCTTTGTTTTTGTAAAAATGCTTCAAAGTGCATTCTGTAAATTGACACTTGATGTTAATGTAGATGGTGATTTGGTACCCAGGTGGTTGTATTTTGTTTATATAAAGGAGCTATTTGGTGATTGGTTTAAATCTGGTATAAATTTGGTATGAATGTTGTATGAGTGTGGTAATGTGGTATTCAGGTACTGAATTTGTATCATTTGTTTCCTATTTAGGAAGCTTCAAATGTAATGGGCTATGGTAATGAAGCTTTAGATATAATCTACAATGGTAATCTGATATAATGAAGCTTCATTAAAAAGTTATAAAGTTATGGTAATCTGATGTAATCTGATATGCTAAAAAGTGTCATGTGGTAAAAAGTCTCTAATCTCAACAAGCTACTGCATGAAGACATTTAGATTTGGTCAAGTTCATGTCGTCCTTCACTATTTGTTTCTTTGTTTCAAGGTTCTTACATACGGTTGATTCGTGCAATTATTAATGTTGTAGAATATATTGTATACGATGACAATATATTTAGCACGAGACCTGCATTTGTTCATTGCAAATGTCACCCCAATTTTTCCTTACTGGAGTTCTACAGGTGATGATTCTGAAATAGATAATATATTTAAGGGAGGAATGCCTTGGCTTGGAGATGAATTGAGCTTTAAAGACACCTCAAACTCATTATTTCCTAATCTGAGTTTAGTTCAGTGGATGAGCATGCAACAGAATAATCATTAATCAGCAAATCAATCAGGGTTATTTTCCAACATGGTTTCTTCAATGGCTGTACATGGTAGTCTTGGCACTAATGAGCACCTCGCATCGTTGAATTTCCAATCCTCGATCAGAATCGAACCTAATCTCCAGATGGAATTAGCTCTCATGTATGAAGCTTCATTTAAATTCAACAACAGAACAATTAATCTTGTATTCAAATTCACCATCAGAACAAATATACTGGAAAAATTAAATGACACCAACATGGTATGCAGAAAAATACACTACATAAAACAAATACACTCTATGAATCAAACGTGCAGCACATTCATTTCAGCATTACAGTTGATCAAACACCTACAAAAAACTATTGTTCTTAACTTTACACTATTTTTCACCATTATCAGTAACCACAAAAGATGTACAAATAGGAGAGCATTTTATCATTAACTAAATAAACCACTGCAACATTTTTCACTGGTATCTGTGTACAAGCTCAAAACACTGAGTCATCAGAACTACGAACAGTATTTTTCTAGTGTCCTCTATTACTTTGTTAAAAAAAAAAAACACAGCATTTCAATGTCGTTGTAGTTCAGAGAGATCTTCAACCACGATATCCTCCGACATGCTATGAGGTTGAACTTCAAGCACAACATTTGAATTAGGATGATTCACGGCTGGTCCAGTGTTGAATATGGCATCATTGGCATGCCCAAAGCCCGGAGTCGACATAAATTGGAATTGTGATGGTTGAGGTTGGTCTTCAGAAGTTTGCTTCCTATTTTTCTTGGATATTCTTCTTGGTCTTCAGAAGTTTGCTTGTAGTTTTGGTCAAGAGAAATTAGAGTTCTTCACATTTGGGGATTTTTGATTTTGAATATAAGAGGAATTGAAAGATTGCTTCCAACGTTTTTGGTAGAGAGAGGTATTAAGTCTTGTTTGGCTAGTAACGTTTTGATGAGGTGGAATATTTAACGTTATTCTCTTGCCACTTGGTTATTCTGTTTGCCACGTGGACAATTTCGTCTGGTCAGAGTAACGTTTAGTTGTAGAGTGATGGATGTGAAACTGTTGTATAAGTTGGGTGAGCATTGGATAACCTTTTAAAGTTCAATGATTAAGTGGTAATCTTAAAAAAGTTCGATCGTCGTTCATTAATTTAACCCTTTCCCTAATTTCTTAATAATGGATATTATTTACCCTTTTACCCCTTCTATTACAAGAAACGGACCCAAAATTAGTCGGTCTCGGTCGGGTTGAGTAGTAACAATATTAAGAGTAGTGCTTGTTGTACATCACCGATTACAGATTCATTTACCGAAGATGACGTGGCAAAGTTTAAAAAAAAATATGGGGACAATATAATTTGGCTAAACATCTTCTGAGACCCTGGAGAGAGAAAAAAATAAACCCATTTCATTTTCACCTTCAAACATATGAGACCGATGAGGGAGAAGGAGAGAAGCCATAAATGCTCGTCGGAAATGCGAAAATTCTTGTCGGAAAAAGCATATTCGTCTCCGCACCGACTGACCCACGCCATATTTTCTCTCTTTATTTCGAAAGCAAAGCAGGAAAGAGAGAGATCGAAAACCCTAAATCTCTCACCCCTCCTTCTTTACTGCTGCACAACCATCTTCTACGGTCAAATCGACGTCAAAGATTCACACAATTAAACCAAGTAAGTTGGGTTTTGATTGGGTAACTGTTTTTTCATTTTAGATTTCAAGTGTTGAAGAGTCCTTTATATTCCCGTTTCAGATTTGGGCAATATTTATTTTTGTTGAATGTTATTTTTCTAGTTTCCATTTGTGTTCCAGCAGCTTGAAGTATCCCCAATATTTATTTTTTGCTTTGTGACCTTCAATGCCATCATTTTTTAGTTAACTTTTCAAGTCAGGAATTTATGTCTATATTGGTTAATTGATTCATTCTTGGTAAGACATATGAGTTTATGATGCTAAATGGAGTTGGCCTTTTTGTCTATGACAATGGTTAATTAAATCAAACTTTTAGTTGTAAATGCTGCCAATGGTTACGAATTAATGGTTTGACAGAATACATATGCTGCATTCATTTTTCGAAAACTAGCCTATTTTTTACCTGTTGCCTCCATGTTTTAAGTATTGTAGATTCACACAAGCAATCAATCATTTTCTCCATGTTTAAAGAACCTAAGTACCTTCTATTACTGAAAAACAACTTTAAAGCCTTGCTTATTGATTCTCCAACACTTTTGATGTAGGTTAATCAAGTGGCGTTTCTTCGGTAGATCCGCAGCGAAAGATGAAATTGAAGAATTGACGTGTATATTCAAAATATTTGCGCGGATATTCGAAGAAGAAGATGTGGAGATGTCGGCAAATGTCACCATTCGTAAGGGCAAAGGAAGTGCGAAAGACAACAATAAAGGAAAAGCAAAGACATAAATGAATTAGAAAAATTGATTTCTGATTAAGAAATGTTACCTGGTTTTACATGTACCCAATGGGTTATATATGTGTATGGTTTAAGCAATGTTTGTCAATGAAATGTTACCTGGTTTTACATGTACCCAATGGGTTATATATGTGTATGGTTTAAGCAATGTTTGTCAATGATGTTGTTTAATTTGTTCTATACCTTTCATTTTATCCTTGAGGTCTAGTCTGCTTCAATGTTATAATGTTTCACTTGGATAGAAAATGAACCAGATAGCCAATGGGCTTCATGTAGCCAACTGTTACAAATATTTGTCTGCGATAGGTTTACTTAATGAATTGTTTTGACTGGAGTTCTCATCCATAAAATTTTGATGGAAAATTAGGTGAGCCCGTTTCTTTTCTCATTTATGGATCTCGAGGAGTCTTTTCTTGAAATGGTTCTGCTGCACCTTCAATTGCTCAAGGAAAATGGTTCTTTTCTTGAAATGTTTCTATCATATTCCTATCTTGATTGCTTGAGCCCATCTTAGGGCACGCGCAAGAATATAATTAATTTGAAAAAAGATCAAACTAGGCCGTCTATGGGGTTAATTTAAATAGCTGAATCATAGACAATAAGCTAAATCATAATCAAGTGTTCAAAGCAAAATTACTTCTTCAAGTTTTTTTTATCAACACTAATTCATTGTACCTGTTCGTGTCCATGTAGCAGCATACAAATAATGTTAACAAAAAATGAAAATTATAAAATAAAACTCCACCTCCACAAGGCATACTAACATACAACAAATGAAAATTACATTAAGAAACCTATGAATTGGGTCGCTACTACACTCGTCCACTACTCCGGGGGAAGTGCATCTTGGACTGGATCTCGATGTACCCCATTCAATGTCACAATGAAGCAGCATTCACTTGGCCAGAAATTAATCTATCTCCCACATTACTTACCAATGTTGGTTGCAAATAAGAGAGGTTAGGCAGTGGATATCCAGCTTCTTGTGATGGTTTGTTGGAAGGACCATTGTCTCCCACATTTGTTTGTCTCTAACTCTTTGATTTGTGTGATTTCAAAGTTACCTGTAACAACAATAAAACAAGGCAAAATCGATAACTTGAATCTACGAGTAAGACAACATAATATGCATGACAATGTATACCTTCAACATATAAAATTAGGGATGTTATCATAATTTAGGTTTCTTTGAACTCGTTTCCAATGAGTCTTTTCTACAAAGTTTCTTAGGTACTCCCTTAGTGCTCCCTTAGGTTATCAACAACTCCAACATTCATATTCACAGTCTCATCATCAAAATAAAATTTTGATTTCCTAGATAAAAATACAATATTTGAATAAACACCAAATTTACAAAAATTAGATACTGAATATTAAATAAACTAAAAACACAACAAGTAAAGTTTGGACAATTTTTTCAATGAGTTGCCCATTTTATCAATTAATGCCCGAGCCTCCTTGTTCCATCTATATCATTTTCATAACAAATACAATTTTTTGGACAGCAACCATCTCAAAGTTTTTTTTTCATCCTTGAATTTACGGGCAGATTGTATTCTGCTAATTGAGGTACTGATTCTTGGATAAAAATACAAAATTTAAATAAACACACCACAATTTCATTATTTATCAACATACAAAAATCTGAATATGGAACAGGAAAATGAAAATGATGACTAATGTTCATTTTTTACTTGAAGAAAAGGATGAACACATATAAAATGCTCTAATTCGAAAACGGATCTCGACGATATCTTGAGAACACACGAAGATTCCAAACGACCTCAATAAGGTGGGAACAAAGTACTGCTAACCTGTGCGGCCCTTCTCCTGGCGACCCAACTTTTTTCCGACGACCACCAGCTATCTATGGAGAGGGACGATTGTGACCAAGGGCTGAGGAAATGAATATGTACTTTCTCTCTCCACAGCTTGGATCTGGCTTTTCTTGGAAGATTTGGGAACAAATGATATGGGTAAATTGGACATTACACTTTTTGCCACATAAGCATCTGTAAACGCGTCGGTAAACGATTATGTACAAGAAGCATTTTCCCAATATTAAATACCGGGAAATGCTATATGTACATCACGCCTTACAGAATCACTTACCGACGCTGATGTGGCGACATTTATTTAAGCCAAAATATCGCGATAAAATGATATTAAAATATCAAGATATTTTGAATCAAAATGAAAATTGACAACAGCCAATTTCATTTCCATCCTCATTTCTGTCCGCTAAAACCTAACAAAAGAACAACAGTGAAAAAATCAAAATTTTGAAATCACCACCGGCGACGTTTTTCTTCTTCACCACTCACATTCCATCCTCGCCGGCGAAATCTACTACAATGACTGGCACAGGTAAAGTTTGGGTCCCCTCTTTGTTAAAATAGGTGGATATTAAAATCAAACAGTTTCCGCTTGTTCCTCAAAATCTTTTTTTTATGCTCAACATCCATCTTCTACGATCAAATTGGTTCCCGTTTTTGTTAATCGACTTTGTCGTGGTTTTAATTTGAAAACGGTGATAGATGAAAATCATATAGCTTAATTGTTATTTTATATTTTTTGCCCAACTTTCCTGATGGTTTCTATTTAATTAGTTTTGATTTTTCAAATTTCATTTTTTTTTTTCAGGAAATCAAATTTCATCTTTCGATAATGAGACAATGAATAGGAATGTACAAGTGGTGGATGGCTAAAGTTTGAAAGGTTCGATAATGAGACAATAAGAGATAATGGTTCAAGATTGAAAGATGAAATATTACACAAGATTACTCATCCTTCATTCAAGAAGCACAATATCCTGCGTTGACACCCGTTTCTTACTCACAATTGTTGCAGGCAGCTGACTATCAACCTTGGAATAATTGATGAATGCAATAGTGAACCAAGAAATAGGTTAACATTTAATGGAACCAAGTCTTCTCTAATTGTAATTTGGAATCTGTTGTTTACTGGTTGCACATTTTGAGGATGCATTTTATGATTTTATCACTTTGGTTACATTTTGAGGGTGCAATTTATCACTTTGGTTACATTTGCTAATCTATGTTTGCTGTTTGCTAATTAGTTGGTTGCTGAGAGTATAATTTGTAAATCTAGCTATTCATTAACAGAGAGTAGGTGATTTAGTTGATGAAAATTATGATGGCTAATTGCAGATTGTTGATATCATCACAGCTCATCCAAAACATGATATTATTAGATTGCTGCTTCAACAAAAATGCTTGGCAATGTTGGAATTTTTTTTTTACAACAAAAATGCTTCAGATTATTGCTATGCTTGGAGATTTCAAAAACGGGTACCTTGATTCAAAGAAAATTAATGAAAACACATCAAAAGGATATGAAACACTAAATCAATCTCAAATTTCGGCATTTCTTTGCAAAGTCAAAGAACTATAACCGTATTTGTATAAACAAACAGACATCATCGGAAGTTACAACTCAATATTTTCAATGTTCAAATACAGCTCAACACTTCAATCAATAGGCTTGAATGGTCTAATTGTGTTATTCTTGGCCTTTTCCTTTCCATGTCTCTTCCGCATTTCTTTTACACACACCAATTAGCAACAATGTCAAATTTTGCTTCAGCAAAAAGAATCCCTTTACTTCAGAGCTTCAGCCAGTCCCTACAAAATTGCATAAGAAATTCTATTATCTTGACAGAAATTAATAGAACACTATGAAGAGAGATTGACTTATGTACATACATAAATTCACAATAAAAAGAACAATTGCTAAAAAAGACAATATGTCCACATTTCCACTGCACCAACGATTTGCAAGCTAGTCACCAAGTGACATTTTCTTTGGAAAAGAGATTAACTTATCCTATTGACATTTTCTTTAGACAAATATCACAGACACCAAAAACCCAATTTCAATTGTCCACATTTCCAAACATTTTTTTTGACGCACCAATCCAATAATTAGAAAGGGACGAAGAAAGCAAACCTGTAATTAGAAAAATGGAGCTCGAATTTTTATTGAAAAAAATCAAGAAACTTACTTGGGTAAATCGTATACGTGGTGGATTTCATCAGAGATGATTACGAGTCGTCGGTGGAGATTTAGAGTTTTCTTTCTCTCACCTTTCAAGGTATGCTTTTCAACGAAGACAATAAAGCGCGGCAACAAATTTTCCCTCCCGGCGAGGAATATACTTCCGGCGGCATTTGCAAATTGAAAAGAAAATAGGTTCTCTCTCCATGGGTAGCGTCCAGCTTGCAAAATGTAGGAAAATAAGTGAAGGGTACAATAGTCATTAAACAATAACGCCACATCAGCATCGGTAAGTGATTCTGTAAGGCGTGATGTACATATAGCATTTCCTTAAATACCAGCTCGAACTGGCATTTGTCTCCTTCACCCTTTGGGCAGATCGGAGTCACTCGCTCTCCGCCGGAAGTTCTCTATTTCCTCCGGTAAGTAATTTTTCCGTTTTTCGCTGCAATTATACAAGCAAAACACAGACTAGAATACATACAGATACAAACATGGTGTTTATCAAATCCCCTGATTACAAAACCCTATCCCTAGATCTAAACCCTTATAACACCTCTCTTGAAGCTCTTACTGTACAAATTCAGAAAAATTATCGAATACCCATTTCCCACCAGCGCCTCTACTTGTCACCCCGCCTGTTATCTGTCCCTCAAAACGCTGCCGTTTTGCTTTCCCAGCTCGGGGTTTCCCCGAACTCAACCCTAACCCTACACGTCCCGCTCCTTGGCGGTATGCAAGCCCCGGTGCAACCCAAGGGCAGATTAGAATTTCTTAACACGAAACCGCCGGCGAATTATGTCGCCGGTCTGGGCCGTGGTGCTACTGGCTTTACTACCCGTTCTGATATTGGCCCCGCCCGGGCAGCCCCGGACCTACCCGATCGCTCAGCTGCAGCGGTTGGGGCTCCCGGGGCAGCTGGTGTTGGCCGAGGTCGTGGAAAGGGCCCCGGGGAGGAGGAAGAGGAGGAGGAGAATGAAGAGAAGGGGTATGATGAAAACCAAAAATTTGATGAGTTTGAGGGTAATGATGTGGGGTTGTTTGCATCTGCGGAGTATGATGATGAAGATAAGGAGGCTGACTCAGTATGGGAGGCTATAGACAAGAGGATGGATTCACGTAGGAAGGATAGGAGGGAAGCAAGGCTAAAACAGGAAATTGAGAAGTATCGTGCTTCAAATCCAAAAATTACGGAACAGTTTGCAGATTTGAAGAGGAAGTTGCACACATTGTCAAGTCAAGAGTGGGAGAGTATTCCGGAAATAGGTGATTATTCTTTGAGGAATAAGAAGAAGAGGTTTGAGAGTTTTGTGCCGGTTCCTGATACATTATTAGAGAAGGCGAGGCAGGAGAAAGAGCATGTGACTGCGTTGGATCCAAAGAGTAGGGCGGCTGGTGGGACAGAGACTCCATGGGCACAAACACCGGTTACGGATTTGACTGCTGTGGGTGAGGGAAGAGGTACTGTGTTGTCTTTGAAGTTGGACAGGCTTTCAGATTCAGTCTCTGGCTTGACTGTGGTGGATCCCAAGGGTTACTTGACTGACTTGAAGAGTATGAAGATCACAAGTGATGCGGAGATTTCAGATATTAAGAAGGCTAGGTTGTTGCTCAAGTCAGTGATACAGACAAATCCTAAGCACCCTCCCGGTTGGATTGCTGCCGCGAGATTGGAGGAGGTGGCAGGGAAGATTCAGGCTGCCAGGCAGTTGATTGCAAGAGGATGTGAGGAGTGTCCCAAGAATGAGGATGTGTGGTTGGAGGCTTGCCGTTTGTCTAGCGAGGATGAGGCCAAGGCTGTGATTGCCAGGGGCGTTAAGGCTATACCAAATTCTGTGAAGCTGTGGATGCAGGCTTCAAAGCTGGAGCACGATGATGTGAATAAGAGTAGGGTGTTGAGGAAAGGACTTGAGCATATTCCAGACTCTGTGAGGCTTTGGAAGGCAGTTGTGGAGCTTGCTAATGAGGAGGATGCAAGGCTTTTGCTGCAGAGGGCTGTTGAATGTTGTCCGTTGTATGTGGAGTTGTGGCTTGCTCTTGCGAGGTTGGAAACTTATGAAAATGCAAAGAAGGTGCTCAATAAAGCGAGGGAGAAGCTTTCTAAAGAACCAGCTATTTGGATTACTGCTGCAAAGCTGGAAGAAGCTAATGGGAATACTGCCATGGTTGGGAAGATCATAGAAAGGGGTATTAGGGCTTTACAGAGGGAAGGTTTGGAAATTGACAGAGAAGTGTGGATGAAAGAGGCCGAGGCTGCTGAACGAGCTGGTTCTGTTGCAACTTGTCAGGCTATAATCCATAACACTGTTGGGGTTGGAGTTGAGGAAGAAGATAGGAAACGGACCTGGGTTGCCGATGCCGAGGAGTGCAAGAAGAGAGGTTCTATTGAGACAGCTAGGGCAATATATGCTCATGCCCTTACTGTGTTCTTGACTAAGAAGAGCATATGGCTTAAAGCAGCACAGCTTGAAAAGAGCCATGGCACCAGGGAATCTCTTGATGTGCTACTGCGTAAAGCAGTCACTTATATTCCACACGCAGAAGTTTTATGGCTAATGGGGGCCAAAGAGAAGTGGCTTGCTGGTGATGTTCCTGCAGCTCGAGCAATTCTTCAAGAAGCATATGCTGCAATCCCGAATTCCGAGGAAATTTGGCTTGCTGCTTTCAAGCTTGAGTTCGAGAACCATGAGCCTGAGAGAGCAAGAATGCTTCTTGCAAAGGCGCGAGAAAGGGGAGGCACAGAAAGAGTTTGGATGAAATCTGCAATTGTCGAGAGAGAGTTGGGAAACACTGAAGAAGAGAGAAGGCTGCTGGATGAAGGACTAAAACGTTTCCCTTCATTTTTCAAGCTCTGGTTGATGCTGGGGCAGCTAGAGGAACATCTTGGTAAGTTGGAGCAAGCAAAGGAAACGTATGAGTTGGGCTTGAAGAACTGCCCCAATTGTATTCCCTTGTGGCTTTCTCTTGCTCACCTAGAGGAAAAGGTGAACGGGCTAAGTAAAGCTCGAGCTGTTCTCACCATGTCTAGGAAGAAGAATCCTCAGAACCCTGAACTCTGGCTTGCTGCAATTCGGGCAGAGTCCCGACATGGCTACAAGAAGGAAGCTGATATTCTGATGGCGAAGGCATTGCAGGAGTGCCCCACCAGTGGTATTCTCTGGGCTGCTTCAATTGAGATGGTGCCTAGGCCTCAGCAAAAAACTAAGAGCAGGGATGCATACAAGAGATGTGACCAGGATCCTCATGTCATAGTTGCAGTGGCTAAGTTATTTTGGCATGAGAGGAAGGTTGATAAAGCTAGGACTTGGTTCAACAGGGCAGTTACTCTTGCTCCAGATATTGGGGATTTTTGGGCATGGTACTACAAGTTCGAACTTCAGAATGGTACCATTGAGACCCAGAAGGATGTATTGGAGAGATGTGTTGTAGCAGAACCAAAGCATGGTGAAAAATGGCAAGCAATATCCAAGGCCGTGGAGAATTCTCATCAGCCAACAGAAGCCATCTTGAAGAAAGTGGTGGTTGCACTTGGAAAGGAAGAAAATTCTGCTGAGAACAGCAAGAACTAGTTTGCTGTAATTTCAGTTCATCACTTTCTTGGTCTTTGGTTCTTGTAACGGTACAAAGATACATGCACCGTGATTACACTCTCAATCTCTGGTCTTTCAAAGTGTACTTGATTTAGTCACATCCTTCAGTTTGTCAGAAATAATGAACTGAAATTGTTATTTAAATACAAGCTGTCTTGGTTGTTCAAGTTGTGTCGGTGGAGCTTCCATATTTTGATTTCTGAATGTGCTAGTTATCATTTATTGTCTATATGTTTCTTGATGATTTTTAATAGTAGCTAAATTTGGGTTCTACTTACAAGTCATAGTTGTACAAGAATTGAAGTATTTTTCTACATAAATAAATAGATACCAATACCATGAAAATGCATTGTGCGGTAGACGCCATTGTTGTGTTTTTGCATGTGAATATCCAAGTGATTTCGTTTGCATCTTTTTGCTGACCCTGAACTTTCTAGTAGTTCTCAATTTGTGAATGGGAGTGTATTGGGTTCATTGCTGTTTGATTGTGGTATTCTAAAATGTTCACTATTGTACACTAACTAATTTGGAATGTTGCAACTTGCAAAGCATCACATAACAAATTGTAATTGACCCGGCCCCCCTTGACAATGCTTCTCCCACTTCTAGTTAAGTATGGTGTAGTGATAAATTCAAACCTTTATTCCTTTACTTTGGCATGTCACTGCTTATTTTTGCTGACTGCCGGGAAAGAACAAAGGCATAACTACTTGCTCCGAAAAGCTGCTTGATGTTAGGCGGTACCATTTTTTGCTGAGTGCTTGGATGGCTGCTTACAGCTTCATTTTCAAGAATAAGAAACATTGCATATTGAAGAATCTGCGTTATTTTACCTTACCAATTACAAGACATGACCATTTACCAAATCGAGCATTCAATTAGCACGTGTCCACGTAGAACCAATCTCGGAAATATGATGTCCATATACAAAACCCGGTCATTGAAATTTAAAATAAAATAAAATTGGCATTCATCTTAAATGTTGCGGTGGTGACAACCATCTTAAATAGACATTTAATAGTCTAGATAAAAGAATATATATATATATATATATATATATATATATATATATATATATATATATATATATATATATAGAAAATATAACAAAAAAATGCTCAATAACGAAATACCTCCTCCCTCTCTCTCCGTCCAGTTTTCCTTAATAGCCCATTACAATATTTTACAAAGATTGCTTCTCTTGTGTTGTGTTTCATTTTAGTTGAGCGGCAAAAATAAATTTCAATTTTTTTTAGCATTTTTTTAACAAAAAAGCGAGAACCAAGCATTTACTGCTTCTATCATTTCGATCGATTTGGTAGGAGATTGAAGTCGAGCCGTCGAGAAGAAAATGTGACCGGTCGATCGGCGGTTTTTGAGTTTGGCAACGTTAGGTTTAGGCTCGATTCGACTTTTGGTGAAACATTTTGGGAAAGTGATTTTTCAATTTCATTTTAGATCAATAATTGATTTTAGAATCATGCTACATGTACATAAAGAGTTACGCACCCCGCCATGCATCCTACGTGGCAAGTCAATAAAGCAAGTCAAAATATCCTCTTCATTTAAAATCAATTATTGATCTAAAATGAAATTGAAAAATCACTTTCCCCAAAATGTTTCACCAAAAGTCGAATCGAGCCTAAACCTAACGCTGTTAAAAACTCGAAACCGCCGATCGACCGGTCACATTTTCTTTCGACGACTCACTTCAATCTCCTACCAAATCGACGTAAATGATAGAAACAGTAAATGCTTGGTTCTCGCTTTTTGTTAAAAAAATGCTAAAAAAATTGAAATTTATTTTGCCGCTCAACTAAAATGAAACACAACACAAGAGAAGCAATCTTTGTAAAATATTGTAATGGGCTATTAAGGAAAACCGGACGAGAGAGAGAGGGAGGGAGGTATTTTGTTATTGAGCATTTTTTTGTTATATTTTCTATATATATATATATATATATATATATATATATATATTCTTTATCTAGACTATTAAATGTCTATTTAAGATGGTTGCTGCCCAAAAAAATCTATTTCTTACAAAAATGATATAGCTGAAATTAGAATAGAGGGCCAAGTATTTATTGAAAAAAAAGGTATTGTAACAATAGTTTTCACGATTGGATCTGCACGGGCTTCCTTTTAGGTTGTGTAATTTTCATTATCTTATATGTGTAATTGTGGTGTGTTTATTCAAAGTTTGTATTTTTAGACCGGAAATCAAAATTTATATTTCGATGATGAAACAATAAATAACAATTGTTGGAGTTGTGTATGATAAATTTTTGGGAGAATTTGATAATGAGATAGTAAGGGAGAATGTGAATATATTGGATAATGAAATGTTTGGAGAAGATAGTGCAATTGTGACTAAGGTTGGGATGAAGTTTAAGGACGAGAATGAAGTTTTTGAATTTTGCAAAAGCAATGTGTAACATCTAGGTTTCCAGTTGGAAACGAGTATGAGGAAATGGTGATGATATACTTTGTCATGCATTTACAAAAGCAATGTTATGCTTTGGTTTCCAGTTGAATTTTACAAAAGCAATGTATGTTTACTTCCATAATATGAAATGGTGATCGTATACTTTGTCATGCGTATGATGAAAAAGTTATATCTTTTGCCTTGTTTAATTGATGTCACAGGTACCCTTGAAATCTCACAAATCAAAGAGTTCGAGACATATTAATGGTGTTTTCATTGAACCATCACATAAAGTTGGATATCCCGTGCTGCCTAACCTCTTTTACTCACAAAATTCACTGGTAAATACTATTTTGATTACCCAAAATATGCTGAAATCAGCCCAACTATTTGGTAAACATAACATGATGACATTTAAATGTGCAGGAACATTGGAGCCATTCTTATGGAGTGAACTTATTGCCTACGTACGGGATAGATTGTGGTTTGATGCCATTGTATGGAGTAGTTCGACATCCAGTCCAAGACACACTTGTCGGAGTTGCGGATGAGTCTAATAGTGACCCAAGTCATAGGCTTTATATGTAATTGTCATTTGGTGATACCACTGCAACATTTAAGATGAATGCCAATTTTATTTTATTTTAAATTTCAATGACTGGGTTTTGTATTGATGGACATCATATTTCTGAGATTGGTTCTACACGTGGATTCTGTTTTCGTGTTAATTGAATGCTGATCCATTTGGTAAATGGTCATGTCTTGTATTGCTATTGGTAAGGTACTGCCTTGTTAATGGGATGGCAGTGTGATTCTTCAATATGCAATGTTTCTTATTCTTGAAAATGAAGCTTCAGTACGAGGATGAAGATTAAAAAAAAAAAAAAATTGGTTGTTTGGTTTGATGATTGCTTTTATCCACTGAAGATTTTGAGTTATTAAATTTTTAGCCATTTAAGAGTTCTGATTCAAAATTATAAATCGAAAATGGAAGCTTAGAGTCTTTGGTTGATCCAAGCACTGCATTTACGTGATAGAAATATGGGGTAAACAAGTTGATGTGCCATGTTCGAGTAGAACTTTAATGAAATTATACCTTTACAAGACACTGCTCTGTCTGCTCATAAGGGGTGGATCTAACTAAATATGCAGAGTCATCACCAAACAAATGTAACCCATTGATGCATCTAAAATAAGCAAACATTGCTTAATCATAGACCAAAATTTCTATTTAATTTCTGTCTTCACTTTTCTTTTGTTGTTCTCTCCTGCAATTCCTTTGCTCTTGCAAATGGTACCGTCTAACATCGTTGCTTTTTCGGAGCAAGTAGTCCTTACCGTCTACAAACAAATGCCTTTGTTCTTTCCCAGCACTATAAGAGTCTGTTTCATTGACAATTGTACACCAATTATCAACAATCCATTTAAACAACAAAATTTAAATTCGCAACAAATATATTTAATTCGAAATTTCAGCAAGGCGTAAGGGGCTTTGCAGACCCATTTGCAGTTTTGTAATTTGATTATTTGCACAAACAAATAAATTAACAAACTGCATTATTTAATAAGAAATACGAACCCAAGCTTCATTTTTTACTCTAACGTAGGGACGAAGACCACAAAGACCCAAAATACCTCAATAATGGAGATCGAAAATTTCTTGGGAAAACTGCAAGAACTCAAGAAGCCTCAATAATGTAGCAACAAATTAGTACTTACCGGTGTGGTGACTTATCTTCTCCTTCCGGTGACAAAGCTTACCTCCGGCGAGAATGGTGCTCTTTGCAAGGAGTGATTTCAAACATAGAAAGAGAGTCTAGTTTCTCTCTCTACAGTTTCCACCACAATAAAGTATTGACCAATTTTGGGGAAACATGAAATGGGTAAAATAGTCATTACACTATTTGTGCCACATAAGCTTCTGTAAATGCTTCTGTAAAAGTCTTTCTGTACAAGTAGAATAATCCTTGATTTTAAAATGAAGACTTCTTATATTTTGACTTGCTTTTATTTTTTGCTGAGATATACAGTTGTGTAGTTTTTTCATTCTTCTTTAGCAGTATGACTATAAAGTGAAAACATATCACTACAGTTGTGGAAATCTACAATGCGCAAGCTGAGAGCTAACCTACAAAACTTCAGAAAGAATGATCATTGGATTTCAATCGGACCCTTCTTAATCAGAGAACAAAGTATGAAATACTACAATCTAGTATTCTCAGTGCTTCAGAAAAAGATATTTCAATCAAACCTTTTGTCGAGCAGAAGAGAGGCGAAGTGTGTGATGCTAATAAAGAAAGCTTGAGCATCATGCATTTATTAGTCGAGTTTCTACTATTGCCCTTTTGTCGGGTGAATTAAGACATCGAACATGAAAGAGAAATACAAAGAAATGAAAGGTTATCGTCACAGGGCACAATGTTATGTTTTCAATTCTCTCTTCCGACCTCCAATTCCTACCTTGCTTTGTATACCATCTTATTTTCAGCTGGAGTCATTGTGTATGTCGAGATTTAATGGTACTTTCAACATGCCATTTGTTCTCTTATTCAAACAAGAATTCAGAAACAAAGATACTAAAGAAAGTGATTACAGAGTTATGTAAGATAGAGGAACTTACAGAGTTAAAAGTAAGAGAAACATTCATTCTTTAGCAATATTTATATTTACTTAATTACTTGTATACCAAAAATCGAGAGCTCGCCAATTACAACGAAATGATGGTTCTATTTTCTCATCTGTATCTGTTGGTGAATACATCCTGAACAGTCAACATTTCATTGAGTAAATTTGTGCAATGGTTTCTTATTCACTGGTTCGGATGGATTTCTGAGCAGCATTAAGCCAATCCAACAAGCTTTTCACTGACCTCCCACAGTTTCCGTGCCTTTTCTTCATCACTGGCTTCTTTGGAGAGCTGGTTCTCGAATGAGGAAGAGCTCTTGTTCCAGCTCCAGTACACGCCTGATTTTGAAAGGCTTGGATCGCTTACTACCTGAGTTTAAGAAGAAGAGTATTAGCTACAATACAGTAGAGGATTACAAACACTGTTAGGCACCAAATTTATAGTGAAGTTTTATGTTAGTCACCGAACTTTATTTGATTTAAATGGTCGTTGAAGTTTGCCAGTTAAAATCCCTTAGGGTGTGTTTGATTGGTAGCATGGAAAAATGGTGGAAAATGAAAGGAAAATAAATTCCACTATCTAGGCAAGAAAATTTTTTCCAAGAAAGAAGGCAAATCCATGCTTTAAATGCTTGTACCTAGAAAATATATTTGCTTTTCCATGTGCCAATCAAACAACAAAGTGGGAAAATAAAAGTGTTGGATTTGACAAGATTTTCCATAGAAGTGACATTTTCCATGGAAAATGTTTGAATCAAACACACCCTTAGTTTTTCTAACAGAATGTCTGACGTGGAAGATGGGAACATGGCATCTACATTGAGGTCTTCAACGTCATCGGCTCCACTAAAAAACTAACTGAAGACATAAAGTATACTTCATTGACTACTTTGAAACGAAATAAAATTTGGCAACTAACATGAAACTTTCGGATAAGTTAGCTGACTAACAATATTATTTACCCCTTAAGTAGAATACATCCTGCTTCATTCATTGTGACTGACCTGTGCAAGTCTTTTTCCTGCTTCTTCTTCAGAAACGTAACCTTTGGTGATATACTTCTGGAAGGGTGGGAAGAGAATCCTGAACAAGGGTACGTGCTCTCTAAATAAGCCTGTTTCAGCAATGCAACCTGGGTAGAGGGATGCAAAGGTGATCCCCGTCTCCTCATGGTAACGTCTGTGGAACTCTTGCATGGTAAGCATGTTGCAAACTTTGCTGTCTTTGTAGGCCTTGGCACCATCAAAGTCACCCCCATCTATCATGGATGAGCTGCCCAATCCATTCAATCCTCCTGCAAGTCCCCGCAGATCCCCGAGGTTGGCTTTTGGTGGCACATTTCCTGCCAAGGTGTTCGTGTTTCCTGAAAGAGCAAGGTATATTTAAGAGTATTTATCAAGAGTTTGAGATTGGTGAATCAAGGAGTACAGACTAATACTAATGCAGCACAATATATAGAAACGGAAGAAGAGAGAAAAAGGGAGAAGAGGAAAGAGAGAGAAGAGAGAAGAGAGAAGAATTTGGACAAGAAAATCAATACTAATTCAATTAAATTCAATATTCGATAGTCGGTGTAAACCAAGAAACCTATTCTTGTTCATGCTTAGCATCTCTGATAGAATATCGAATATTAACTATGGAAAGGAAATAAATCACCCTCAAAATAAATCCCAAATTCTCTTCAATCTAAATTCTAATATCTATTAGGATCTCCATCACATACATTGTTGTTTTGATTTCTTTTTTACGTCTTCCATTTTTACTATACATGGCGAGTTAAGTAAATAAGACTTCCTGGAAGTTGCATTTCCTTTTCAGCAGAACTTTTAACTCTGCTGGGAAAAAAACCATTGATAATATAACAGAACTACAAGCTATCCATATGTACTGATTTACCATGCTGTCAAGTAGAATGCCCAGGAAATGGTCATCAACAAATATTTGCTCAAGAAGTATATTGATGAACAGAAGAACAATTTACGAGTCTTAAAGCCTAATTTGTTATCTATGTCTACCCATTTTTATTTTTACAAGCACACGTACTCAGTATTTTTCACTTCTTCTATCAACATTATCTCTAAAGCTGAAAAGAACTTGTCCTAGATTCACTGCAGTAAAGATAGCTTTCAACTTCTTTTGGATAGTTAAAAACTTAAAATACATCATATTGCGAATTTGGTGTAGTACCTGTTATGGACCCCACAATAATGAGACGCTTCTGGGGGTTTTCTGTCTTCTTCAGGTCATCTAACAGCAATCGGGATAGGAGGAAATGGCCAAGATGATTAGTACCAACGCTGAGCTCAAAACCTTCAGCTGTGAATGTTGGCTCTTTTGCAGTCGGCAAGTAAACTGCTGCATTGCAAACCAGCACATCCAGTGGCATGCCTGAACGTCTAAAGGTGTCTACAAATTGACGGACACTTTCAAGTGAAGCAAGGTCAAGATGCATAACTGTGTAATTTTCCTTAGCAATGCCAGCTGCTTTGGCAGCTTTTTCGGCCTTAAGGAAATTCCTGCAGGCCATGATCACGTTCCATTTTCCTGTTTCAGCTAGAGCCTTCGCTGTGGCAAGACCTAATCCCGAGGAGGCCCCGGTGATTATCGCGTTGCCTTTGCGCAGAGTTTTCTTCTCTTCTGATGAAGCCTGGTTGATGGCTGGAGTTGTGGTTGCGGTCTGAGCTCTAATTGGTGATAAACCGTTTCTTAGCTTCTACAGGGCGAATACCAAAAGACGGTAAGACGGTAAGATGACAAATATGAATTTAAGTTTCATGAAATTCAATAAACCAGTCTGCACTATGAAATTACAGCATGCTAAAATTTTCAATCCTGAGAAACTTGGGTTATTTACTAACTTCTTTTCTAGTATAGAGTTGTTCTCCCCTCCCCGCTTCTTGTTCATCCTAAAGTGTTCATATATTTACGAGTCATTCGTGGCATGTTTTGTAAGTTGGATCGAAGAGCATTGCACTGCACGGTATTAAGACAAAAACAAACCAAAATCTTGTTGACTATAGAGTCCAGTCGATCCAGTGCTACATACCAAACATGTTCATATGGTTTTATTCTTTTAGATATTGTTGGAATTGATAATTGGTACAAGTATCCCTACTTCAGCGACAGTTGTGAGTTCCTACCCATGCTTCCATAACATTATATTTTATTGATATTTTACACTAAAAACCTAAAATAATTATTCTGCAGGGTGTGCCATTACAAGAGCTAAGAGTGGCTGTGCTAGAGGAAAACTAATTTGACAGTCAATTTCATTTTCCATATATCTTGTTATTTTGAAGTGGAAAATTTGTAAGGACCAAACTGGGAGAGAAAATAAAAGAAGGCCTTATTTTTTAATTTTAAGTTAAATAGCCTTCTGAAATGTCATTTCCATTGCCTTCACCTCACCTATCCTCTACTCCCTTACCCATCCATTTCCCCCCCTCCCACAGAAAAAAAATTATAATATTAATGATAATTCTTTGAAAATTTACCAGTTTCCCCATTTCTTTATCTTCTCTTAATCAGCTTAGCCAAACATGCTCTAAGCCCGTCCTCCATTCATTTGTTTTCAAGTCTAACTTCATTTCACCTCAGAAATCAGAGTAATTTGTCAACCCAGAAACCAAAAACACACAGAGATAGAATGGGTTACCTTGTTCCCAGTGAAAGAAGGGTTGAATTCAGCTTTAAAAGTGGTGGGCAGTGCAACTCCAAAAAGGGTTGTCTCCTTTAGAGCAATTGGCTTATTCTGAGCAACACAAACACAATTAGAATTTACATCTCAAAAAAACACTAGAAAAACTGATAATTTGCAGTTGAAAATATAGTAAAGTAGAAGCAAACCTCCTTTGGGATGCAAAGGGTGGATGAAATTAATGAAGCTCCTTGGAGAGCCATTTGCAAAAAAAAAAAAAAAAAAAAAAGTCTTTGTTTTTAAGATAGATTTTAATGTTATATCTGTAGTGAGATGGAAATTTTAATGGAAAATCTTTGAATTGTGGGTAAGAATCAGTGTTGGAATGGGGGTATTGAAGGGGAAGGATAAGATGGTTATAGATTAAGGATGAATATCTATGTCCCACATCGACTTTCTATCTCCAATCAAATTTTGTGTTTGGATTCTCACTTTTGCCTACTGCATTTATCTATTGTCATCCAGAATCATGACATGTGATCATGTGCCGGGCTGGGTCTTATTCGGCCCGTTGATAGGGCCGAGCCAAGGCCAGCCCTTTCTTCAAGGGCCCGCCGACCGTATAAATTTTGTTTTTCTTTTTTTGAAAAAAGTAGAATTTTCTAAATTTTTTATTTTATTTTTAAATTTTAATAAGGGTACATCTCAAGCCCTGATAAAGTCGGCGTGATAAAGTCGCGTGTTGGGCGAATTAGATATTCAAATCGTCACTGAACTTTCTCAAATGTTTATCAAATGTTTATCAGTTGTTATTAAACTTTTTCAAAATATTTATAGAATATTTATAAAATAATATAGCGCGCAACATATTTATAGTATATTTAAAATGAAAAGATCTCGACAAGTTATATTGTTATGAAGAAAGAAATGGAATCGAAAATAAACAATATATTTATAGTATAATATAGCGTGCAACATTATTAACGAAAATGGGGATGTTGAATCAAAATCTATCGAAGAATATCGACGTAAAAATGATTAGTCAAAATAAAAAGATGCAAGTACAATTGAACTTAATAGAAAAATTTGAAGTTTTTGGACCTACAGTCTGAACACCTAAATGTATAAAGCTAAAAGTACTTATAAAATAAAAATAAAAATAAAACCTTAAGATATAACGCACGACTCTTAACATAATGATTTTCGCAAAGACTTATATAAATAGATAAATTGTTTAGTGGTAAATGAAATCCCAAGTCGAACTTTTGTTAGCTTGACAATGCATTAAACTTGTTATGCGTCTAATTAATGTGGTTATAAGTTCTCATCTAGCATAACTGATATTACTATGTATATAAATCTTTAAAAGATTTATTGTATGTGAAGCATATAGTTCAAATTTTCGAAAAAGTTATTTGATCTAAGTACATAGGTGCTTCCAATATGAATTGATACTTAAAGAAGGAATTATCATGAAATACTTTGGAAAAATAAAAGGTTGCATCGGCCTACTGATTGAGTATTTAGCCAATTGAATTCTTATTTATTTGTCAACTTATATAGAAAAAGTCTTGAAAATATTTTCTATGAAAAAATGACGCATCCATTTGATACTTTGATGGTTATTAACACTTTAAGTGAAAAGAGACCAATTTTGTCATCGAGGTGATAACGAATAACTTATTGATCCTGAAGTATCATATCTTAATGTAATAGATGCACTATTGTATCTTGTTAATAATTCATGATTCGAGACTAGTCGGTTATCATTGTGCTATGTATTATTTGATTTATGGGTTAATTTCAACAGTAGTCACTGAAGTTTAAAAAAAAATTAAAACAGTCATTGAAGTAATTTTCTTACATTAGTGGTCACTCAAGTTCTAATAATTACACTATTGGTCATTCGACTAGAAATGTTAACCTTCACTATTAAATTCAAATTTGGATACAAACGGCATTAACTAATACGTGAGATAAAAATGTCCCCCATTAAAAGTTCGCCAACAAAATGTAAAATTTTAACCGATCACTTATTAAATTGAAAAATTTGGAAAAATGTTTGACAAATACTTTTTTTGCTTAATTAACACATATTTTGTCTGACGTGACTTATCAGTTAACGTCCTTTGTGTCCATGTGTGGAATTTAACAGTGATACATAGGATTTTAGGTTAACATTTCTAGTCGAATGATCAATAGTGTAATTATTAGAAACTTGAGTGAGTAAGAAAATTACTTCAATTAATGTTTTAAAATTTTTTAAAAACTTCAATGACCCTTATGTGGTAGACATACTCACACAAAACACTTCAGAAGGAGATAAACAAGATATACGTGTCGCACTCATTTTTCTTAGACTGAGATTTTGTCTCATTGAATTTTCTTGGCAAGGCTTTTAATGAAGCAACTTTCATAACGTATTCAAAAGAATAATTTACTCTTTTTTCATTCATTATGGTTTTTCCAACATGTTTTTTTAGCAAATTTTTAAAAAAATATATTATTTGTGTATATAGATATCAATAAAATAAATGTTATACATATTATATTTATAGATGCTCATAACCTATAAGACATTTACATTCAACAAAACTTTATAGTTTTACTCTCGTATATTATAAATCACATGTGAGACCTATGAAGAGGTAGTCACAACAACAATTTAATGGCACGTCCCATGTAATTAAAACCCATGTTATGTTTGAGTTTAATGATTCTATCATTTTTGTAACTAAATTGTTGGTAAAAATAAAATGTTTGCGTTTTATGGAGGTTTAATGGAGTTAAATTTGGTTGATATGAATAATATATAATAATTTTATCCTTTTATAGCATATATCAATTCATTGATCTCTCCTTAACAATATGTTAAAACAAGAAAAGCACAAGAAGCAATTGTGTTGCATAGAATTGAGCATTATAAGGAAGAAGGGTAAAAATTTAAGTTCTTATTCTTTAATAATAATGTTCAACATATAGTCCAAATCGACATCAAATATCAAATATGTGAGAAAAATAAAACAAATAGTCCAAATCGACATGAAATATCAAATATGTGAGAAAAACAAAACAAATAAATGTGTCACATAAAACACGTACAAGAGTTTAAGTTCTCATTATTCTTTGATGATATTCAACACTGTCCGAGTCAGCATGGGGGTAGTGGGGTCAACTGCCCCATTGGGTTCTTGAAAAATATTATTAAGTATTATGCATATAATTTTTTTTATTAACAGAATTATAGCATGTTTAGTTGTACTTTTAACATTTTATAAGTTAGTCAAATATTAGTTTTATCCACACATTTCGTAATATTCGACCCACTACTTTTATCTACTTTTTATTCATGCATTCCATAAAACTCACTGCTTATAATCTATCAAAAACTTTATCAAACAAGGACTTAATGTGTTGTACTTCAACAAAATAAGCACATATATATATGACATGTATCTCTATGACAAATTAATGATAATATTTATTTAATTTCATGTTATTTCTTAAATTGTGCCTTTGAAAATAAAGTTTTTGTAGACTGATTTTTTAGACTTCACTATCAATATATTTTGACACTTTCAATAGATGTTTCTATTCGGATTCAAAGAGATTATCATCCAAATTGTTTATCATTGTTATAAAAAAAAAAAAAAAAAAAAAAAAAAAAAAAGATCTAGGACATAGTTGATAGACAATATTAAACAACACGGATAATGTTTTAATTGTATTCGGCAGTACAAATAAGATTTTAACTTATTTTTTTCCTTAGTCATATTCAATTGTAGATACCAGACATACTATTAATGTATTACTTCGTGAGTTGTACATTTGAATAGTTAATTGCCTCAATGCATGCACATGTTAAAGATATCAAAAAGTCATCAAGATATTTTTCGTGATATTTTCTGAATTCCTTTAGAATATTACCCTAGTTGTTTGATAGTTTAACTCACATAGAATTTTTATTTTTTAGTTAATTATACCTCTATAAATAGGGCATTTCTTTTGTAATTATTAGACGCAATACAAAGTTGTATTTTGTGCCTTAATTCTATTCAATTTATATTATCTAACATCACCAATTTGGAGTGATTTTGACTTACGTTGAACGAGATGGATTGATTTGTTTGAAATAAGATGGCATGGTTTAATCTTATCATTAAATAACTATTTGAAAGTATGTAAAATCATATGAAACAATTGTAATATATCGAAAAAAGATATTATTTTTAATATTTCTATCTTATTAAATTGTTTTGGAATTTCTATTTAAATTACACTCCATTAAAATTCAATTCCCCCTCCGCCCTGATATCTAACATTGTCCAAACCAACATACAAAATATGTCAAAGAAAAAAAAACACATTAAGTGTTACGTAAAGAAGAGCCTTGTATCACGTGCAATATTTTAAATTCTTGTTTTTACTTAGTCTTGTCTAATGTTGTCCAAACCAAAATACCAAACATGCTAGAAAAGCACCATAATAAGCATGTCGCACAAGAAAGTACAAAAAAAATTTGCAAAAATAAAAATCCAAGAGAATTTAACACACCATTGAATAACTCCCAATTAATGAGCCCCAAGGGCTTCCCTCTTTTTTCATCTCATTCCATAAAATATACATACAATTCTCAACTAGGAAGTTGCACAACTCAAAACAAAAATGGAATCTGGTCCACTATCAAATGTCTTTTATGTTATGAGATCCTAATGCTGAAATATTAACAAAAGGGTCATATCCAACTACAATATTATCACTCTAAGGGGACTCATTTTCTCATTCTTCCTAGCAAACATCAAACCAGAGCGACAAAACAGGATTCGGGAATTCAATCCACATTCTTTCCCGCCCCCTCGGGGGAAGAGGGCGGTGGTGTTGTTTGTCAACTTAGCCACGCCACCTGGCAAAGTGTTTGAAGTCATGGTGATCAACGCTTAGTTGCTTTAGCCATGAGTCTGCAACGCTAAAAAGCGATACCAGTCTCTCTCGGTCCCTACCGCTCTTGTCTTGAACCCACACATTACCTAGCATCTTATAAGTGGCTAAACCAAATGGAGGGAGAGAGATTCTTTCTCCTTCCTTTCTTTTCTTCCTTTCAGTACTCACAGGGTCGTCTTCAAGTTCCATATCTGTTCATCAAATGGATACTCAAGTGAAACTGTGTTGCTCACAATAATAAGGCTAAGTTTAATCAAACCAAATAAATTCATGCCTTGAAAAGTAGAAGATAGGGTGTGAAATGTAAGAAAGCACGTTGATAAGTCTTTATCGCTTCTTCCCATGGGAATGTGATATATTGGGTACCTGAATGTGATTCACAGAAATAATTTAATAACGCGGTCGTTTAGACTGTTTAAACATGCAATTCAACAAAAGAATTACAGTTCAAAATAAAAGTAACTCAGAACAGATAAATGTGGTGTTCTATGTGTGGCCGAATGTGTGTGTGCCTCATGCGCGAGCGCACGTGTGCATATGTGCACGCATGCGATCGGGCGTGTGTGCGTGACAGAGAAAGAGAGACGAACCAAGCAACTGCCATCCAACTAGCAGGGGAAAGATCTACACTTCTTAATGACATCAATCCCGGGTATCTTCGTCCGAAGGCCCTTATCTGGAAAGCAAATATTAGTGGTGTCAAATTACATTTTCACACAAAAAGTCAAATTAACTGAAAAGATACGAAAACCTGATGTTTCACATGGAATCTCATTTCCTATGCACAGAACAGGAATATGAAAGTAAAAAAGGAAGAATATATTCTTGTGAAGGTAAAAAAAAAAAAAAAACTCACAAGAAGAGTAATTTGTAATTAAATCAAGGGACAAAGTAGATTAAATACGGCATATAATAGACAAGACACAATATTCTTGTAAGAGAAATGGCAAAAACACAAAAGAAAGAGAGAGAGAGAGATTCAGATTCATTGCCAAAAGTAGTACATCTTTAATGGATGCCTGTCAAAAAAAGGATTTTAAACGATTCCAATATCTGCGATCGTCGTTATCTACGCAATGTCGTGATTAGTTGACCGAAAATGAATGTAGGGAACTTAAAAACTACCAGCATTAGAACCATGCACAGGTACATCAACCGGGAAAAGGATTACCTTAGCCATCAGAGGAACTCTTCCATAAGGAGAAGATCTATCGATGTACTCAAAGTTCCGATAACCCAATCGACCATTGGAATGCCAGAAGCTATCTTGTTCGAGTACTCCTTCCTCGGAGGAACATCCGTCCCATGTCAACGGCTTTTCGTTTTCGCTCTCATTCTCATCACTGAATGAATCACTACAGGAATCCCTAGTCTCACATGCCGACTCGGCCTCTTCCCTATTAAATGCATATGATCATAATCCAACTAAATCATCTTGCTTTCAGGAATACCATGTAATATCTCATTAATTACCACTCAATTTGCACCCTCCAATGGACTATACTGAATAAAAACATATAAGTAGCCAAAATAATAAATATGCTTAAATATTTTGGATTTTGAGCAATTCAAATGTGAGGAAATATATAGAAACTTAATAACCAATTTTGACCAACTCAATTTGGCAATAAATCATCACAAGTTCATTAAAACATACAACCATTTGGTTAACATCTGACCACTCTACCACTGAGCTATTGAGGAACAACGAGAGATTAAATCTCATAGAGTTCAATTCCCGTTCTCCACCCATGACCAATTTGAGCTCAAAACTTCCTCCGTGACTCCCAAAACTTCTTCCTAGTGGTTCCCTTCCACGACTCGTTACAAAGGGAACCTCAAACTGACTCTATTTCATTATATTCATCCATTTACTTGCTAAAAGAATTATATTTTACCAACATCAACAAAGCCTGGCTTACAAAAACTAGAATTTGTGCCAAAAAGAATTCATACAACTTCTAACAGTGAATGGCTGATCAAATTTGTGAATAGCATTCATTACCTTGAATAGTTTATACAAGAATTGCTGGTGAAGATTTGAATAGCAGATAGATAAGGCACATAGTACTGAACTAACTTTTGGCCATTCGCAAGACGGATTGGGACGCCAGCCCCATATGCACTCCATTCATCATAGCTATTCCAAAGATCACTCAATGAAAAATACTCTACTTTTTCTCTTTCCAATGGATTCCATAGCCTATTAAGCTTCCTCGTCTCACTCTGCATAACAACAACAAAAATGATCAATTATAAAGGAAAAACTTCAACAATCATAAACATAATCATAGATATAAATAAGATTTTTTATTTTTTTAGAACACAAACCTTGGATAGGAATTGAGAAGGGATCACAGGAGTTGTGTAATCCAAGAGGCATTCAAGATTTGATTGCCTTGAAACCTTGTGAAAAAACATCCTGGCTCTTCAAATGGAAAGAGAGAGAGTTTTCACTGATTCTCTCTCCCTAGGAAAAGATAAAAGAAGAGGAAAGGAAAGGAAAACGGAGAAAAAGACAGAGAAAAAGGAACGGGAGAGGGAGAAAAGAAAGAAATTAATGGGACTCTCTTCCACCTTTTTAAGGAAGAGAGAGATAGAGAGGGAATTGTGAGAACACAAATAGACGTTCAGACAAACAATTAAGAATAAAAAACAAAAGTCTTTTCAATTTTTTTTTTCCTTCTTTTGAAAAACAGTGTTTTCCCAGATGAAATTCAATCAAAACCCAGAAATCATTTTTCTGATGGGAAACAGAGAAGAATTTCTTTTCTTTTTTTCAAGAAATTTCAATTTCAAGAGAGAGATGGACTTATCTTTGGATTCAATGCAAAACAAAAACAACCCACAAAGCGAAAAACTGTATCAGGATCAAAAAATTATCTACGTTCTTCTGATCTTTCATTTTTTATTTTCCTGGAGAATGAGATGTAATCTCCTTTCAGAAAAATTCTCGCAAAATCTTTCTCCCCCTTTGAGAGAAAGATGAAAACTGAAGAAAATAGAGAGAAAAACTTGGACTAAAAGGAGAAAAAGGTTAGCACTTTTGTACACGCGTAGAAACCAAAGGAAGGCGTTTTTATGAGCCAAGAAAAGGAAATGATGAATCTTTATTTATTCTCATAAAGAAATCCATGGTTTCTGATAAAAGGGAATAAACTTTTCTTTATAAAGCAAAACCATAAGGAGAGAGAGTACAATACATACAACTGACACCTTGTGTGTTTATATGCATCCCCACCAGAATTTTGGTCATAATCTGGGATTCGAAAAGTTTAAGGTGGGTGGGCGTGGGGGTGGGTTGGGACTTGGGGAATACAATTTAGGCTGCAAATGCTTATGAAGACTATTCATTATGGCGTTAACATGTGTGTATATACAAATTCTCGTGTCTCTTTCAACTTTCATCTTCAATGAAATATGGAGTTAAATGTTTCATTGGTCACTGACTATTACTTCCGTCTTCATTCACTCACTAAATTTCAAAATATTTCTGAGTACTCACTAAACTTTCAAAAATACATCACCGTCACTCACTGAAGACAATTCTGTGAGAACCAAGTGACGAAAAATCCACGTGGCAAATGGAATATACATGTGGCAGAAGGAATCATCCACCAAGCATCTGAAATCGCCCATGGCATCCAAAATCGCGCGTCATGTCATCTGATTTTGATATTTTATGATTTCAGTTGGAAAGTTTGCAGAAGGTAATGAATGAATAAATTGAGTGAAAACGTTTTTTAAATGATGACATGGCGCGCAATTTTGGATGACATGGACAATTTCATATGCTTGGTGGATGATTCCGTCTGCCACATGTATATTCCATCTGCCTCATGAATTTTTGGTCACTTGGTCGTCACATAATTGTCGGTGAGGTATTTTTGAAAGTTGAGTAAGTACTCAGAAATATTTTGAAGTTGAATGAGTGAATGAAAACAGAAGTAATAGTTCAGTGACCAATGAAACATTTAACTCTGAAATATGTGTATTTATTTTTTTCGTTATTAATTTTGTTTTCTTTATTTAATATTTATCATTAACGGTAGATAAAATAGGATTGTCTTGTAATAAAATAGTATATATTTTATGTGATACATATGTAATTACAGATTTTTCATTATTTTCGTTACATGTTGTTTCATTTATTTCATAAGTCTAAAAAATTTATAAATACACCGACTAGTTGTTCTCTCTACGTTCACTTTGTATTTACACGTATCACTTAACAATATTAAACATTCTTATGTTTACTTCTTAGTTCTTACACCCTAACTTACCTCTCGCTACCTTTCACTCCACGACCCTATCATGCTTCACCACCACACGTTGTTTTGACTCAAAAATATAATTATGAAAATTAAAGTAAATTGTACTTTCAGTCCTAACAATTAGATTCAAAAGCTTTCTACGAAATGATAATCTAAAATTTAAGATGATTTAACTAATTTATTCAAGACATTCTTTTTATACATTGATTGAAAATCACATACTTTTTCGTAAACTAGAAACTCTGTGTTGACTTTATAAAAAATAATAAAACCCTCATTTTTACTTTGTTATTTTTTCAGCATATCTTGTTTCTGTCAAATAAATAGAAATTTAATGAATAATGTTATGTTACACCACGAGTGCTTAGCACCCGTATAGGTGACAATGAAATCCACTACCTCATTATTCAATGAAGTGAACGTAAGTGATAGTTAGACTAATTAGATAATATTAGTGAGTATAAAATTGTTATTTAATAACTCTTAACGACTTTTAATAAGTCGCATTAATGCATAAATAATTGACATTCAACATTATACATGTTTCTAACAAGACTACATCGATGATTGCCAAACAATTGCCTCTACTAAAGAGGAGTCGAAGTAGAAGTTGAGAGAAAGAGGCACTAGGGTGGTGATCGAAAACGTAAAGTGACGAGATTGAGATATAAAATTTAGTAATTTTTTAAAGATAAAATTGACATTTTTGATATTAAGATCTTCTGTTCAAAGAATGTGATAGGCTGCAATATTTCTAATTCAAGCTATATAGCACATTTTTATACAACAAATAATATTCTTTAATATATTCGAAAGGTTTTTTCTTAATTATAATCAAAGTTTAATTAAGGATAATGGAAATACAGAGCGGACCACATAATTGTCTCCAAATTGGTGATTGATACTCATTGACTACATCTAGATAACACTTAACAATCTATGGCTGTCCTTCGTTTCGTGGCCTATCGATTGCTTAAGTTAGTAGAGTAGGGGAAACACTTTATCTAATTGGTTAGTCCAAAGTCTACGTATTGACCTTAATCAAGTTGATCGAGTGTTAGAGAAACTGATCTAATAATTGAGTATTTAGAAAATTCATAGTAAATGTGCAGATATTGTAACAACTGCGGTATAAAAAAATATCATGTTCTATAATTAGCATTTTTAGTAGTGAATAAGGACACACGTCCTTCCATTTCCAATGGCTCCAAGGCCAAGTAATAGTGTGAGTCTCTATATAAAGGGTGTGGAGGTCACATGTATGAGGTTTAATCTCTTTTTATATTGTTCAACCATTTTTTTTCAAACGACACTAATTGTCACGCTAATGGGAACAAAAAAGATAGCCATGTCACTTTTGGAAGTGTTAGAATAGCCTAGCACCGTTGTTTGTGACCACCACTCGGTTTTGAATTAAGGTTAAATAGCTTCAAAAGTGGGAAAAATTAAATAATTCGTTTATTAATTAGAGCACGTTAAGTATTTAAAATGTCAAAAGATCATTTAAATTAATTAAGACTTGACTTGCATGTTTGTAGTCTTTGATTAATTTAACAACGTTACAATTTGGCAATTTGCTTTATAATTAACGATTGTGATTATCTACCTACTTAGTTTAAATAAGAAATTAAATGCAAGAAACCAATATCACTTGACTTTTATCGTGCATTTAGTGCAACCAGATTCTATGCCAAAACAATTAATTAATTAATTAATTTTTTTTCAGTAAAAATTAGGTAAGAAGCATTTAATTTTTACAATATGTAAGTCATATGACTCGTGAATAGAGCTTTTGTTGTAGAGTTTTGTTAAAATAATTCTTTTTAGAACAACTTTTGATGTTTTGATTGTCAGTTCAAAAACACGTTTTGAAGATCAATTACTTGTACAAGTACTACATATTTATTTAACTAAATTTTAATAATTTATTTCCATCCCATAAAATTTATTAAAATTAGCTAGCATCATTATTTAATGCATATCATATTATTTATTCTATAATATATTTACACACATCAATATATTACATACATGTGACATATTATAAACCTTTTAAAAGAATCTTTAAATTATACATATTAATATAAATTTCATCAATATATGAATATATATGTAGAATAATTTAGAGATATTTTATATTTTAGTAAATTAATAAATGTAATTTCGTTAATTTAAAAGTTTTATTAAATACAATTTGAATTTACCCTATAAGCTTTAAAAGTTGTTTTCTTAGTCGACGAGCACTTATAAATTTTAACTAAACATCCAAGATTTTAACCAAAACAAATTTTGTCTTTCAAGAAGTATCTTCGAGTTTTACAAAAGTTCTCTTCCAAACACAATCTAAATCAAATTGAGTCGGGTCCAATGTGACTTGTTTTTAAAGTGGATTGTATAAAAGTGTAAAGTAAGTTAGATTGTGATGACACAAACTAATTTTGGACAATCGAGCATAGTAGGTACATTTTTATGTATCTAGCCCGGACAATCAATATAGAAAGTGTTAATTGGGTCCTATAATTATTCTTTTCCAAATTGAAAAATATTGGTTTTAAAATATAAGAGATATTTATTGTGTTTGACCAATACAAAATCAAACCAATTCAAATGAGATTCGCTTTTGACCACAACCATTTCCAAAGCAAATTAGTATCAACGCCGCCGCCGCCGCTGCCGCTGCTACTGCCACCACCAAAAATGGCAGGACCAGACGATAGAAGAACATACATTAATGTGAACGATCACGTACGTGCAACTTGAAAATGGAAGACATCAGTCAAATTGCTCACATGTGACTGCATCTAGAAAACTAGAATTCTACATTTCAATTCTCGTGCCACATCTTAGACCATTCGCTTTCAATTCCAAAATCTATAAACCCTAATTTTCCATTCAAAATCCAATCAACAATTATCTTATTCAAATGCTAATTAAATTAAATTAATCTAGATTAGACGCAAAAAAAGAGGCAGCTTCAACGTTGTTGGCGATGGCAGCTATCGACCATTTTTTATTGTCTTATTATGGTAACTATTCAAAGCATATACTACTTAATACATTTTGAAATTATACTTACATTATATTTTTCTTTTATCACGCTACTTTTAATTGTATTAAAGTTCATCAATCTTTATCTATTATCACGTTTATGTTTCTACTTTTCTTGTCGCGTTTTATCCTAAATCTTCCATTAATTTGCATATGGTTGCTGATGATGGTTTCTATCCAAATATATGTCAACGTGTTTTGAAATGAATGGCAAATCTTTTGTTGCACTTTGATTTTTTATTTTTTTTTTTGCTTATTTAAAAATATGACGAACAAATAAGTATTTTTACATTCTCCTAACGGATATTTTGGACCGAAACCATAATAAAAAACAATATGTGTTAATTAATAAAATATTAAAAATAAAAATATGATTAAAAAAATTTAGACATAAGTGTGACAATAAACAATAATTAAAGACATTTAGTATAATTAAAAAATAGTGCAACAAAAGAAAATGATGGTGACAATATAACCTACCATACAATATGGCATATTTAGTGGGCTAGACACTATTAAATATTATTACAGAATAAATTAATAATTAAAATCTTATTAATTATATTGTCTAATATTTTTACGTCTCTGGGATTAAATATGTTACTAGGAAATGTACAATAAAATTAATTAGACAAAACTAAACAGAACACAAGAAAAACATATTTTATTAATCACAATCTATTTTCTTAATCACATTGATCTTGTTCATGCATATAGTTTTGGAACTATTTTAACCTTGTTTAGATCCTAAACAATGTATAGTGGTCCAAATCTTGACTATGTGTTGACAATTGAAGTATTGTTGAATATTGGTTTTCTCCGATCGTAAGTTTTACTAGTCTCTAATCATATCTTCAATATCTTAAAATTGTGAAACTCAATCCCTAGCTAACAAAAAATGTATATTAAACATTCAATGGTCATGTGACACATACATGATGTTGGAGATGGGTTGAAGCAAGATGATGAGTTTGATGAACACGAGGAATTTTTTTTATTCAAACTTCTAAGTGAGAGTTGAAGTCCCTATTTGGATTGTTTTAAAATAAATTAAAATATTTTTACACGATTTTACATTTTCACTTCGACATCGCTTGAGTGTCGCGTGAATGTTTAATATTCAAATAAATGTTTTCTGTTAGTTGGCGGTATGGTGACACAATTTTAAAATACTAAAAATATGAAACAATAAATAATAAATCAAGAATATTTAATAGAATTTATGTTACGCTTATAAAATTTTAGTTTAGATTGTTGAATAGAAGAGAATTTGACTTCCTATTCAACTTTCACTAGCCAGAAGAGGAGAGCCTTTCATTGTGAGAATGCGAGATGATTGAATTTGACTTCCTGTTTAACTTTCACTAGCCAGTAATGGAGATTATTTTTGATGGTGAAATGATTTAGTCAAGGGTACGCCTTCGCCATGCAAGGTAGGCCACTAGGCTCTATAGCTTTTTATATTTTATATTTTTATTAATTTTCTCAAAAAAACAAAAAACCGTTAGAAACGGTTCATTTGGGCCGATCCATGTCGGCTGGTCTGGTTGGAATTTAATTAATTTAATGTTTTGTACACTAAATTAAATCTCCTCTAATATTTAATTCATTTTATATTTTCCAATATTTAGATCTATGAAAATTTTACTTAGGATAATTATTTAAAATACATGTAGAACCTAAGAGAGTTTAGGACACTTCGAAAGAGAACTAAGTTTGATATGAGAGAAAAATGTGTTAGATCTATTTTTTCTAAGCTTGTAATAATGATTGACCGTCCAAAACGTTAGTTAACTAATTAACAAAGTGAGTCCGGTAGATTTTTATTAATGAAGGCTCAAAGCGAACTATCTTGATGTGTTATATTTTAGAGTTGCTCGATCTCCTGTCCTGGGGCAGAAGAATTCGGGATCGGGTATGATATTTTAGATACTACTTTTTTTAGTCTTAGTTATTGTGAATTGTCTTCTTTCATTAATGTGGACAATTGTAGGAATTTAATGAAATTAAATCAGAGTTATTTAATGGTCTGTATATGTGACTTGGACTACATCTCCAAAGGGAGCGTTGACCGAGTGTGATTGTTCAAGTACAACATGTGTAATTTGAAAAGTTATGGACTTTTAGGACCTGCTTGGGAGTTTTTATTTTCACCGGTTTTGATCAGTACCGTTTATGAAAGATTGATAAAATTAGTGCTTGTTAGTTTTTGAAGATCGATTTTGGAGAGGTTTTAAACCGCCCAAAATCGATGTGTAGAATTAGAATTGAAGATCTCTCAATCCCCCAAATCGGTGGTTTTTGGACATTCTTCAAAATTAATTCCAATTTTACCCTCTTTCCAACAATTATTTTCAAACTATCCTAAATTCATTTGTAAAAATAAAAGAACATATACAAAAGAAAAAAAAATCACTTGCAAAAACATAAATTTAATTTTATATTTTTAATGATAGGTGGATATATAAAAATTTTAAAATTTAATTTAATTTTTTTATATATGTAATTTGATTCTCTTAAAAAAAATTTAGAACCACTAGATAATAAACTCTCAAGCATTGATTAAATCATTTAAAAAACCGCTACTAAAAACCACCCAAAGTCATTCCACTCATAAACATTCAAAACTGGTACTTTAAAAAACTATCATAACCGGTACTTTAAAACTCTCAAACAGACCTTTAATTAGGGTGCGACCTGGACCGCTAATCATGTCCCAATCTAAAATGGTGTGATATAATGGTCCAAATCGATATGTACCAAAATGTGCATTAATTTAGAAAGGACATGTGAAATTCTATAAATAGAACCCTTCGAATTCCATTTTTTTCCCACTCAAAATCAATTCGATTCATTCTCTCTCTAAATTCTGCCAAAAAATTTCATATCATATTTCGAGTTTTAATCCCGAGCAATCAGAGTTTGAGATTTAAGATTTTCTCATTATTCAAAATCATCTTATCAAGAAGAGTACAATCAAATTGTAGTTCGTTCGACAAAGTTATTATTGTGTTATTAAATTTTGGAAGAAACGTTGCTCCATTTTAATCTCCGTCTATCTCTTCATTTTCTTCTTTTGATTATCCTAATCGATTTTTCAACAACAATTTGATAGGCAAAAATCCTAGAACAACGTTTGTTTTGTTTATTTAATTCACAATGAAACATAATTTGGTTTATTTAATTCACAATGAATAATATAAAAATAAGAATAATGATATTCATAGTCGCTGATTACGATAGTCAATCTATGCAACATTACTTAATTGAAATCATTATTTACCCCAATTGAATAATATTATTCTTAGTCAGCAATTATAAATAATTATTTCAATTGAATAATATAATGTAGACTAATTACGATAATCAGCAAGTATAAATAACATTATTCTAAAAATAACAATAATACTACTTTCAATATGAATTGGATCGAAGTACTTTCTCAATCCAATTTTTCTAGAAAAAGAGAAAAAGATAAGGAGATATTAAAAAAACTAGTGAAAAGAATTCTCGATACTTTTTTCGCTATCAAAGTAAATATTAAATTCCTAAATCCTTACAATAATATAAGAGCCTTATTTTTTTTACTGTTCATTTTTTCGTCCTACACGCCGTCGTTTTACAATTTCTTTTTACTACTTTAATTTGTTTTATTTTCTAATATTTTTGAAGCTGCTTTTGAATCTTAGCAGACTTTTGTTGACTATTACAATTGGAATTAGATTAGAATTCAATTGAAATTCAGATTCATACTGGAGTTCTGTGTTTTTACAACTTAAATTTTAATTTGTTTTGTTGTCTATTACTTTTCAAGTTTGGGGAGCAGATTTTATTATTAGAATTCTAGAATTCAGGAGCTGAGTTTTGAAAGATTGGATCATACAGTTAAGATTTGTAGACACTGTAAGTATTATTACAACAGTTTGAAGTTTTAGTGTTCATTGGAAGTATTATTACAACATTTTGAAGGTGCAGTTTTTGTCTAACTTTTACAATTATCATTGATTTTTTACCTATTTCATTCTGTTTCATTCTTCTCTTTGTGTTCGTATTTGTATTTTGCATATTGTTATGTTTTCTCTGGACTTGAAATTTAGCTTTGTGTATGTTATTTTTTTTGAAATAAAATTTATCATTTTTCCTAATTTATTCCAATTTGAAGAGTAAAGGGAAAATTTGAAATATTATGTTGCCAAGCTGGCCGCACAGCTCGGCAACCAAAATTGAAGTTTGGGTCACTACTTATTGGCGTTTTGAGTCTGTTAGGCAGCAATTACCAAACTTGTAATTGGGTCACTACTTATTGGCGCAGGGTATGCTTCCTCCATTTTCAAATTCTAAAGTGCTTTCTTTAGAAGCTCTTGGAGAACCATTATTTTCTTTAGCTATTTCCAATGAATCAACTGCAACTTGAGTCTTGCCTCAGCCAAAGAAAGGGACATTGTTGCTTTCTGAACGCCTTCTTTAGCTATAGCCTCTTCATTTACAATCTCTTGAATTTTAATAAGGGCAGTATCAGCAACATTCCAAGCATTTGCTGCATCATCCTTTGATGCTATGGCAGCTTCTGAAATCCTCTGGGCTTTTTCCTCAAAGATTGTACTGTTAAGTCGTGCAACTTCCAAATCCTTCAATGCCTTTTGCAACAATTCCCTCAATTCATCCAACCTAGGAGCCTCAACTTCTTCTACTTTAACTTCCTCGAGTACTTCTTTTGAACCATTAGACTCCAGGCTAACCTCATTATTACCACTCTCAAATATTTCTACATCTCTACCATTGCCATTTATATAAGATATTGAGTCATTTACCTGACACTGCAACAGACCTCGAGCCATCTCGGCAATCAAGTATTTTACTTTTTTTTTTTTAAGCTCTCTCGGTTCAAAAGTAATGTCCCACCGAACTCCAAGCCTCTCTTCGGTTGCCTTTTCTATTTGAGCCAAGACCCAAAGACTGAACACAGAGGCCATCGAGAATTAACAAATAACAACCGAGTATTGGGTTTTATTGGAGTACAAATTGCTGCGAATTTGGAACCTCGAAGTCGATAAACTCTTACAATGTTGTCTCAATTTCATCGCTATCATGATAAAGTTGGAAATTTAGAGGAATAATGTTGTTGCTTGCAATGAACTAAGAATGCACGAGATACTCAATAATAAGGACAAAAGGAACACGAGAATCCTTGCAATTTGAAATGCCAAAGCTCATCAAATCTTACCATTTTTAGTGCGATTTCAAATAACTCGAAAATTTTATATTAGACTTACCATATAAAACCAACTTCAAATCCTAAGGTTCGAACAAGGAAATTTGGGAAATAAAATCTGTTGTCGATTCTAAATCTAGCACAATCTCGTGATTTCAAACACAATTTAAGTGTAAAGATACCGAGCTCCTCCCATCACAGATATATTCGGCATTTGGCCAAAAGAACATGAAATCGTGGATCGTAAGCTCGTCCATACATTGCATAGTTTCCTCGCTCCAAAGCTTCCTCCATCCATAACTGTAATTTTGGGTACCCAATTGAGCCATCTCGGCAATCAAATTGATTGCCGAGCCGCTCGGCAATCAAGTATTTTACTTTTTTTTTTTAAAGGAATTATTGCACAAAAAGTCCCTATTATTTTAAAATCGTTGGGATATGCCAACAACTTAAAAAAAAAATCTTTAATTTATCTTTCTTATTTTTTTTCTTTTACACTTAATTTTCATTCAATTTTTTACTAATCTTGTTTTTTTTTATTTTACCTTTTACAAATTATTCTAAATAAATGCTAAAAAATACCATTCAAGAATTTCTGTAAATCAGTAAAATCTTGGTGGCAAATTGAGTGGTTTTATTTTTTTTACACTTTTTCATTCAATTTTTTATTAACCTTTTTATTTTATCTTAAGCAAATAAGCAAATTGAATGTTTTTATTTTTATAATGTTGCCACATTAAAAAAAAAAGCGTGAACGCTTAAAATTTTAAGAATGAATTGTTCATTGCAGAGAGCAACTCATCTTTATTTTATTGTTCATCAAATTTTTTTTAAGCCCATTTTCTTTTGACATTTAAAAAAAAAAAAAAAATTTAACAATTGCCGAGCCATCTCGACAATCAATGGCTCGGCAATCAATTTGCCAATTGATTGCCGTTGATTGCCCAAAGAATTGATTGTCATGTAAATCCAATTTTTTTTTTTCTTTTTTTTTTTTTTTTTGGCAATCATGATTGCCATGTAAATCCAATTTTTTTTTTTTAAAGTAAGGAATAATTGCACAAAAGATCTCTATTGTTTTAAAATCGTTGGATATGCTCACAACCTTTTTTTCTTATTTTTTTTTCTTTTACACTTAATTTTCATTCAATTTATTACTAATCTTGTTTATTTATTTTACCTTTTCATTCAATTTTTTTTATTAATCTTTTTTTTTTATCTTAAGCAAATAAGCAAATTGAATGTTTTTATTTTTTATAATGTTGCCACATTAAAAAAAAAAAAACGTCAAGAACAGAAATAGCAAGTGAGTTGCAGAGAAACATACACTTGGTCGAAAACAATTAATTATGAAACCTTTTATTCCCAAAATGATCAGTGAAATATGTTTATATTAGTTGACCTCCAAAAAAAATAACACAAAATGTGTGTTTATATTATTGTTATTTTTAACAATAGAAAAAAAAATACAAAGGAGTATGGTTGCCGAGATTCTCGGCAATGAAATTGATTTTCGCTTTTTTTTTTAAGGAATAATTGCACAAAAGGTTCCTATTGTTTTAAAATCGTTGGAATATGCCCACAACCAAAAAAAAAAAAAATCTTTAATTTTTTTCTTAATTTTTTTTTTCTTTTACACTTAATTTTCATTCAATTTCACACAAAATATATGTTTATATTATTGTTGTTTTTAACAATAGAAAAAAAAATACAAAGGAGTATGGTTCTTCGAGATTCTCTCGCAACCGTAAATGGTTGCTTAGAGATTCTCGGTTTATATTATTGGTAATTGTATTCTTTTATAATTTTTTTTTTTTATTTTGTATTGTTAAAAACAACAACGGAAATGTTGATTTTCAAAAGTTTTATTACCTTGAAGAAAGTTATTTTTATCTTAATTAATCATATTCATTGTGCTTTTATATTAGAAGAAAGTAGGTATTGCTACATACAAATGCAAGTATGTAAAAATGTAAAATGCGGTGAAAAGTTTTAGAATTATTTATACAATCATTTTTAAAATAAAATAAAAATAAATATGGTTAATGTAACATGTGTAAAAAAAAATTGAAATTAAAATATTTATTTGACAAACAAAAAAAATAAAAATAAAAAATAAAAAAATTAGTGCTCTGATTGCCTATTGCCGAGATTGTTTCTAAGAATCAATTGACAATCAATTGATTGCCATTAAATCCAATTGCGTTTTTTTTTTATAAGGAATAATTGCACAAAAGGTCCCTATTGTTTTAACAGCCTAAAAAAAATCTTTAATTTATTTTTCTTATTTTTTTTTCTTTCACACTTAATTTTCATTCAATTTTTTACTAATCTTGTTTTTTTATTTTACCTTTTACAAATTATTCTAAATAAATGCTAAAAAATGCCATTCAAGAATTTCTAAATCCACACAGTATGAAATCTTGGTGGCAAATTGAATGTTTTTATTTTTTTTACACCTTTTCATTCAATTTTTTTATTATTCTTTTTTATTTTATCTTAAGCAAATTGAATGTTTTTATTTTTATAATGTTGTCACATTAAAAAAAAAAAAAACACTTCAACAAAGAGAATTCAACAATGAATTGTTCATTGCCAAGCAACCTAAGCAATGGTTCGTCAATCATTAAAAGCTCAAATCACCAAAAGTTCTTCACCGAATTCAATTACTATTTGTATTACTACTATATAAAATTCATCTTTGATCAGAATTCACTTCTATAAATATAAATAAAAAGGGCCTTTAATTTTTCCGGTGGGCTTAACACTTATCTAATGAGTGCATGACACTTGTCTCAGTGGGCATTGTTAAGAACATTAGATTAAAATCGAAAATAAAATATCAACATCAAACAATACAAAATAACATGTTATCAACAATCATATATGTTTTTTTTTATCTTTATTGTATTTGCTACTTTAACATTTTAATTATTAACAATTAAAAAATAAAAAATATTGAAAATATTAAAAATTAATAATATGATTACAAAAAGACGCCAGAATGACGTGTGTGTCTAACTAGTATCTTAAAAATATCGTTTAATGTCATATAAAATAATGAAACGAAAATTATAACTTGTAATTTCTCTCTTCTAAAGGGCCTGGTATGATTCTCAATTTTTTTACGAGCCATGACAGGTGGGCCCATAAAAAATGATCGTTGGCTAAGAATGTGCTATGCTGGATGGGTTTTTCAGTTAAATAATATAGGCAAAACTTGACCTAGTACAAATTGACTGACTCATGGCACGACTGGACCAACCCTAATACCGTTGCCTGAAACTGGAAATTCAATGTACAAATATATATAAATTTTATTAATTAGACATTTAAAATTATTAAATTAAGACAACATGCATGCTCATTATCATATCCTAGGTTTGATTTCTAGCTTTGCTAAACTCACTCATGAGTGCACCAATTAATATGTTGACCGTCACCATGCCAAAAACTCAATTGCACTAGATTTCACCTAAATCTGCACGGCCATGTAATTTACTAAAAGAATTGAAGTAATTATGACAAAGTACAATGTCGAGTACGAGTATTTACAACTGTTCACAATTGGAGGACCAATAATTATTAATGCCATATATGATAGTACTACCCATGTAAATAATATTTAACATTTATCCCTATATATTAAAAGATGGAATTGAGTTAGGCACTATTTATAGGAATGTGTGCCCAACAATTATTCTTTTTTTTTTTTTTTTTATTTTTTCCTATTTCCTATCTTTTCTTTTGTTTTCATTTTTTTCAATTGTAGATTTTTTTAGTCCGAATTTTTTTTTCAATGTTTCGCTATTTTTCTCGTTTTTCTTTGGTCGTCTTGTTCGTCTTTCTTTTGATTTTAGTCGTGTCTTTTGAAATCGTCCAAATTTTTTGCAAATGTTTTTATTATTTTGGATACCTAATTAATTATTGTTTTTATTTTTCTCTAAATAGAAGCTATCTAGGAATATTTTTCAATTGTAGATTTTTTTAGTCCGAATTTTTTTTTCAATGTTTCGCCATTTTTCTCGTTTTTCTTTGGTCGTCTTGTTCGTCTTCCTTTTGATTTTAGTCATGTCTTTTGAAATCGTCTAAATTTTTTGCAGATATTTTTATTATTTTGGATACCTAATTAAATATTGTTTTTATTTTTCTCTAAATAGAAGCTATCTAAATTCCTAATAACTTAAACTATTGAAACAAAATTCAACTCCACACAAATATATTAGGCTCTAGGTTCAGCCTCTTAGGCCGAGACATCGTAACATATATCAAGTAACCAACTTTGAACTTTAAAATCATTTGCAATCGAAACAACTTTCCTTCAATTAATTACTTATATTAAGTTAGCAATGTAGTGATCAAGATTATAAGAAATACATAGTTTTAATTCATTTTTTTCTGTCGATTATTGAATCAAATTACAATTAAGTCCAAAAAAATTTATCAACAAGCACAAAATCTTGCAATGCAAGAAAAAAGAGAAAGAGAATACTACTCTCAAGGTAGAAAGTTACAATAGTAAAAAAAAATATATATCCATGAATATAATCCTGTCCAATATACCAAAAAAATAAAATTACTAATTAACAACTTATGCTAATCTATAATAAGTATTTTTACTACTTATTACCGCAAGTTCACAAGAAATCTTATGCAAATCTCACGACACTCGTGTGATTTAAACTTTTTTTTAATGTTTGATACATTATAATGAGTAAAATTAAATTGAAAAATTAAAATAATTTATAAAGTCGGGTCATAATGATGAGAAATATGGAATAAGTTTAAAATTTAAAGCAACAAAATAATCTTATGAGATCATAATTGAATTATTCTATTCTAGAATTTGTATTAATCAATTATGTTAGTGAACTACACATCATTCATTACATCATCTAAAAATAAAGCACATTTTTATTAAAAATCAATTGAAGTTATATCGCCCGCTTTTAAATAATACGTAATTTATTCAATATGTTTTAATATATGTTTTACTTAGTCTTTTATAAGTGAAAAAATAATTAAAAAATTCATTAACAATGACCATACTATTAAATACTTAATTAAAATACAACACGTGAATTGCACGTGAATTTCACTAGTTTTATAAAGATAATGTGTAGTAGTATTAAATCGTTTCTATCAAACATGACATAAACAGTAGTTAATTTTAACGTCGTGTAATTAGTTTACTGTATTTGCAATGTATTAAAATAGTATAATAATAATTATAATAATTCCTTCAAAAAAACAAAAATTGCAATCCCAATCACGAATTAATTAGTGGTTCTCTTCCTTTTTCCAATTGTGTCAATCAAAGTACTAAATAGACATTAAATAAAACCAATAAAAACGTCTCAACTCAAATTTTAAAAAATTTGTTAATATTTATGAATTTGAATAGAATTTTACAAAATTTATAAGATTTCAACAGAATTCTATATTATAAATTTCAATATATTCTTATGAATTTCTATGAATTTTCATGGATTTGTGGACTTTTTATTAAAAATAGTAATTTTACATTATTTTTATTCTAAATAGTTCAAATGATTGTCCTACATATACAAATATTTTGAGTAGAACTTGGAAAGATAAAAATTCTTGAAATATAAATAAGTAAAAACTCTTTTCAATCAAAAAGGTGAATGATCCAATGGATTGAGACCAATCCGATAGCTATGTCAACTAAGCTCCTAGAGAATAAACTAATAAATAGGTCATCCGTCGTCTCTAAACTTGAAGCGCAATTATATCCATTGTTTGAGGGGATTCAATTACTATTATCAATTTCCTCAGTTTTGAATTTTAAAAAAAAAAAATTGATTAAAGAGCCAAACTTCTTGAAAAAAAATTGAAATAAAGTTTTAATTATCACTTTCTTTCTACTTGTATTTTTTTTATATATAAAATTATCTCTTTCATATTTGAGACTAGATGGTGGATATTTAGTATTCATTCTCTTTCAAAATCAGTTGTTTAACTATCTTGTATAAAAAATTATTTTATGGCTTAAAAAGATAATTTACATGTGTCGCAGTCGACAAGTAAATCTTTTCAAGTTCAAATTTTTTTTTAGTGCTATACTGATTTACAGTCCAATATCTAATTGGCATATATGGATTAGATTAATTATCTAAGTAATATTTACCAATAAATTATTTATATTTTTCAGCCCAATTGTTTGGTTCAATGAATGGTCATGGAGCATCAAGAATGAAAATTCAAATATGATGTGTTGACAATTGTAAAAAAAATATTAAAATAAAAAATAAAAAATTCAATAAATTTTTATACTAATATAAATTGAAAATTTTACTACAAAAAACTTGTGACACAAATTAAGGAGATATGCGAGATGAAGAAATGCGTAAGAGAAGAGTTGGATTGAGATTTTGAGGGGTGGGAATAGAATTCCTAAAAAATTTGGTATTCATATTTATGAACTAGAAATCCAAACAAATGTGTTTAAATCTTTTAATTATTAAAATCTTTAGAAATCCACTAATAATTAGAGACACCTAAATTTATAAAGAATCTATTTAAATTTGAGTTGAAGACGTTTAAATTTCAATTGAATCTATTAAAATCTGAGTTGAGTACACCTAAATTTCAATTGAATCTATTAAAATCTTAGTTGGAGAAAACCAAAATTTACATGAATTTTTAAAATCTATTCAAATTTAAGTTGACAACACTTTCCAATATTTTCAAATAGACATTTTCATTTGGTGTGTTCGACTAGAACCACTCAATAGAATTACAAAAGAAAATTGGGTTAAAATGTCATCATTATATAATATATTTTACTCAATATATTTTATTTATTTTTGTGTAAATAGTACTAGGGGTCCTTAACATTTGAACCTTATGACGACGGGGTTCCTAACCTTCTATTTTGAACTCCCGGATCCTTAACCTATGAAACGTTAGCACCTAAAGTCCTTTTTGACCAAAATTGTTAGTTTGACCGTTAAATTGTCAAAAAATTGTTGAATAGACCAAATTACCCTTAAATTAAATGATAAAAAAAGAATAATAAAATAAAAATTACAACTAAACCCCCACCAACAAAATAAAAAATTGCAACTAAACCCCCAAACACTTATTCTTCTCCAAAATACCGCCACCAACAACCACCCACCAGAAATATTTTTGAGCAATTGCGCCAATCACCGCCAACCACCTCCCACCGGTGAAAACTTTAGCTGAGACCCATTGGAGCAAGAGATTATGTGAAAACTGTGAGTTTATGCACCAAAAAAAAAAAAAGACCACCCCCATGAGCGATTCCTTCAATCCGGCCCCAATTGGCCATGACCCGATCCCTCCCTTGCCGGACCCGAACTCCAATGAGGGCGGACCACCCTAACCACCATCCTTATCAATCTCACGCCAACCTAAATAGGCCCCTCGCCAAAAAACAGCACTACATCCGCGGCGGACCTGGTTTAACCTCTAGCGCCACCGCGACCTACTCTACCAGACGCGTGACCACCGGCCAGCCTCCGGTCAGTTCGCCTACCAATGACGACCAGTTTGATGTCTCCATTGGCGCCCTAGGGTTGGCACCTGCTAAATTGCCATCGAATTCCTCGCGTGGGACGACCCACGCCCATTTTGAAAAATCAATTTAAATGCAGTTTCATTTAATTTTGTTGCCATCGCCATCGCCATCGCCATTCCCATATCTATGTTTCTTGTCATGGCTATCTTTGAGTAGACCCTCAAGAACACCTCACTGTCTCTCACGTTATCCGGTGGCCTCCGTTGCCACATGAAATGAAGCGGCCGTAGGTGAGGCCGCAGATGATCAGGAAGAAGAGGAGAGTGAAGGTGGATCTAAGGTTGGGTTTTAGTTGGGGTCTGGGAGTGGGCAATCTCTATTACTTTGTATATTGAGCTTTTTGGTGTTAATGGAGATGAAAAGCTGATTTACCGGTGGGTGGTGGGTGGTAGCGGTATTTTGGAGAAGAAGAAGTGTTTGGGGGTTTTGTTGTAATTTTTTATTTTGTTGGTTGGGGTTTAATTGCAAATTTTATTTTATTATTCTTTTTCTTTTTTTTAATCATTTAATTTAAGGGTAATTTGGAATTTTCAACAAAATTTTGACCATTTAACGGCAAACTAACAGTTTTGGTTAAAAAATGACTTCAGGTGCTAACGTTTCATAGGTTAAGGATCCGAGAGTTCAAAATAGAAGGTTAGAGACTCCATCGTCACAAAATCTAAAGGTTAGGGACCTCTAGTACTATCTACCCTTTATTTTTTTTGGTATAACTCAAAAGAATATTGACCCCCCCAACTTTAGCATGTAGATTCTATAGTAAAACCATAGTAATCAACTCCGACCCGAAAATACCAAGCTACCAGATCACTGATCAGAGTCAATGTTTATATATTGAAATTTTGAGAAATTATTTACATTTTTTTTTTTGAAAATAATGAATTTTCTCTTTGATTTTTTTATGTGATGTACATTAAATTGAAAATATTTTTAAGTTGCTTCAAAAAAGTTCAAATATTATGTTTGTCAACTTTTGGTTAATTGTTCATCATCATTTTTGAAATTCCAATATATACATATATATACATATGAGAATCGTTTCTCTTACTAATATATTTGAAAAATAATTATGATTTTTAATTTCAACCAATATAACGATTTAGATGTATTAAAACATTTATTGAGATGATATATAAAATTTTAAAAATACTAATACATCTAGACCGTTAGTGAGATGAGTACATATATTTATACGTATTATAGTTTATAATTTAGACAATATAGTTAGTAGCTTAGTGGTATGCTGGTCATAATAACTACCAAGAGGTCTTAAAATTGAGCCTCGGCTGTGTAATCTTTTGAAAAGTTTTAAAAATATCGATTAGTTCAACCAATTTGATTAATTAATATTATGTTCTGGTTTACCTGTCCAGTCCAAATTTAATAACTATGACTAAAACAGTAAAACTATTAGAAAATTGTACCATAAAAGACTTCAAAGTATCATTTAAAGAATATTCCTTATTTTTTGTATATATCATTTTATTTGCATATAACTTTAAGAAGAATATACTCAAAAGAAAATTAAAGGTTACCTTTTAGTAGTATTTTGATGGGAGAGGAGATTTTCCACAATCCCCACGGTGTGGTCCTTGGACTTTGGAGATTTGATTTTAAAAAGTGATTTTATATTCAGTCATTGTATAAATGATTGTTGACTAGTATGGGTAGAGTAGAGCCGATATAATACACTGTATGAGATGAAATAAGGGTCTTTCTTATCTCTTACGAGTCGTCTGGCGAAAGTCATGATCAAAAAATAGTATTACAGGCAATTTCTACATACGTGATGAGTACATTTAAAGTGCCGGACTCTCTTTGTAGTGACCTTCACTCTATTATTCTTCAATTTTGGTGGGACTCAACATAAGGAAATAGAAAAATGGTGTGGATTTGATGGAGTAAGATATGCCCGCCTAAGGGGATGGGGGACCGGGTTTCCGAGACTTGAAGATGTTAAACCAAGTACTAGTAGTAAAATAGACATGGCATTTAATTAAATAATAGGTATTCTTTGGCAGCGCACTCTTGAGGGCAAATATTATCATGACATCGACTTCTTACCTGCACGAGGCATGACAAACAGGGATCTTCTTTTATTTAGAAGAGCATCCTGTGTGGACGAGAATTATTGGTAAGGCCTAAGATAGGGAGTGGGGGCGGGTTAGAAATTGAGTCGAATGATCATACTTTTTTTCACACATCAAATGTGTAAAGCGTTAAGGAAAATGATAGGTTTGTGGGATTTTAAGAAAGCATTTGCTGGAGTAGAAATTGACGACACTATTTTGAAATTTTTTCTACATTCCACAAGCAATGATCTTGAAATAATTGGCAGCCTACTGTGGGTAATCTGAGGGGAGCGGAATCGTGCGTTACATGGCTACTGTTGTATTGTTTTCGGTCCAATTTAGCTGTGGCCCTTTGTCAATGGGTTGGACCATTTGGTAGCTACTCTATAACATTAACTATGAACAATACCCATGATGGCCCATATGCGGGCAGTTTTTCCAAGCAAATGGAACTTTTACAAGGCCACTTAAAAAAACAAAAAATATAGTCCAATATTGCATATCAAACATAAATAAAAGTGAATGCAATCGTAACAGATGCATAAAAAAAAAAAAAAAAAAAAAAAAGTTGCACCTACTCTGTAAAAGACGACTGCCACAATGTTGTTGGAGAAATTTACAAATGGAGACCAATGTAGATGACTATATGTGGTTCGTCTTATTTATTTTATTGCTTTGATATACTACTATATGTTTTTGAATTTTTGTATTTGAAGAAGATACTTTGTCTAATAAAATATATATTTTTGATAATTCCATTTGTGCTGTTTTACAATGTTTAAGGCTAAGTTTGAAATTTATTTTACATTAAGATCACGTATTACCAAATTAATGTTTAAAATATTTTTCTTAATTGAGTAAATTACCACTCGAACATATAATTTTATGTTTTTGAATTTACAATTATACGAATAGATTGGTCTTTATCATACTAAATTTTCACATTTTGGGCATAGTTCAAAAATTGGTAACTCGTATGAATTACTGGTCAAGATCGATATTTTGGTAAAATATTATAAAATTATCTTCAATAGAATGAATTAGTCAAAATCAAAGTAATAAAGAGAGAAAAGATGCCCACAGCAATGCGCCTGGATAAATTGGAGTTGGGCTCACTGTAGATTTCATGGATTTTATATTGGGGTGTTATTACAAATAACTACAATAAATAAAATATTTCTTAAAATATTATCATATTTTTTTATTTTTATAATATTTTTTGTTACATTTGTTATTTTGGTTACAATAAATGTGTTACATTTATTATTAACAAACATAACAAATGTAACAACAAGTGTTACAAAAATAAAAAACAATATTTTTTTTTAAAAAAAAGTTAGATATTATTTTTTTAATTATTTTATATTTTGTGGTGTATGGTGAAATTTTCACTATATATGTTCTTGATTTTTATTTTGTTTAAGTAATAAATTATTGAATTTAATTAATTTTAATTTCGAAGTGCAAATAAAATTGCAAGATTATAAAAATAGATTTTAAAATCTTCGTTTCTACTAATAATTTTCTCCTTTGGCATCACCTTTCTTTTTTCTCTGCATTAATTTTATTCAGCAATATATAATGAGTAAATTATGTCTAGTACAGATTTTTTTACCTAAAAATTGAAAAATACGCTCAAAATTTTAATTAGTTAAAAAATATGATTTGTCATTTTTTTCAGTAATTTATTAAACGAACTTAATTGACATTTTAATTAAAAAAGTGACACATCATCTCACTTTTTAAATACACAAACTTAGGACTTGTTCGGTGAAATTTTTTCCAAAAATTGGTTTTTTTGCCCACTTTTTTTTACTATTCAAACTTTGTTATTGTGTAAAAAATTGAATAGTAAAAAAAAGTAGAAAAAAAATGGGTTTTTCAAAGAAAAAATTGGAACCTAAATTTATATCTAATACAAAAAGAGTAGAGAGTAATATCAAAATATCAATTAAAAGGTTTTTGTAAGCTCATTATATCTTTAAAAAGTGTTCTATTAAAAAAAAAAAAAAAAAACCTCAAATTAGATTGTGTGTGACGTTTTACTTACAAAGTGATAGAATATATCACTTTTTTATTCAGTACATTAATTCATATTCTAGACAAAGAAAATGATACATTAATGTTTGATTATCCTCATTAAAACATGGTACTCAATAATACACAACAAATATCAATTTAGAAAAAAAATGATATATAGAGAATTTTGTAATTCAAAGTTATTTTATTACTTTGTATTAATTGTTTTGTCGCTTTTTCAGTAAAATGTAACAGAATGTGTTACTTTTCTTAATAATTCAAAGCTTCAATTCATATTCATATTTACACAAACACCTTATATACATCTATATAATTGATATTCATACATCTTTTTACAAGAACTCGCTCAATACCATTGATCGAAAGTTAAACTTTTATTTATATTAAACAAATAAAAATCTCAAAAAAAAAAAAAAAGAAATCCATAATAAAAATGAATGAACAATGATATGTCAAGAATGAAATCTATAACGTAATGCACTTATAGAGCATGTTACTGAATATTTCGAAACAAAATTCAAAAATTGTGTAATACATAATAAAAACTATGAAAAAGAAATAAAATTTTATCATATTACATGAGAATTTTAGATTTTGAGATTTGATTTTGTGCTAAATTGGAGAAGAAACAGCGAGAATTCGTTATAATGATCTAGAAAAGTTCTATTTTTTATTCTGAATTTGGATTTGTCATAAAGAAATTTTTGTTCGTTTCTAATTTGAATTTTAGCGTGATAGGTTTTGTGTTTGATTTGGAGTTAATTTATATTTTGAGTTCTAATGTTTAACAATTATTTATTTGTAACCTGATTTTCAAAAGCCCTCAATTTATGGGTATTTGTGTAGTTTGCACTTGAGAAATTGCTTTAATTATGGGCGCTCCATCTTATTTCCTATATCATTGCGTATGAAATGTTTACACAAGAGACAATATCAACAGAAATAGCACATGATGTGAGGTTAAATTTTGTGGGACCCATTTTATACCTAAATGGCTAAATTTGTGCATGTTTGGTAGGCACATGAATTTTGAGTGAGGAGCCACTACTTATTAACTACAGTAATTTCTAATATTTAAGTTCTCAACATATATTTATTTCAATTTTTCAAAAATTTTAATGTATTTGTCCGTAGTTGTTTACATTTTTAGGGCATGTTTGGTGTGATTTTTTGAGAAAAAATTGATTTTTTTGAGTATTTTATTGATTTTTTAAATTTTTTTGTAATGTAAAAAGTTCGAAAAATCAAAAATTGTTGAGAAAAAAATAGATTTTTTTGGAAAAAAATAATTACCGAACATGTCCTTAATGTTGTTGCATGCCATAGGTGCAACACTAATTATTTTGCTATTTGGGCTTGAGAATTTGTTAAAGAAAAACAAATTTAGGCAAATGGCACTAAGGATGGGATACTGACAATTTAGGCACCAGTTTGTATACCACTTTTTGAAACTCTATTTTTTTTTTTTTATTTTTATATATATATTTAGAAACATAAGCATCATTATTCAACAACAATCAACGGTTATAAAGAATGAGATAAATCTAGGACAATTAAAAACAGCCTCCTTCTCGCCCGCTACAAGATGCATGGTCCCGCCCCGCATTCTCCGAGACGCCTCAAAATTTTATTTTATTTTATTTTTATGTTTTAAAATTTAAATTGTATATAGTGAAAAATAATACAAAAATTAATTAATTAAAGAAACGGATTGATAAATGGAGATTTTTCTATACCCCGCTCGCTCGAGGGATGGTCTGTTTTCAAAATCCTCGACGGGGACAGGTATGGAATGGCCGCCCTGGATTTGTTTGCCATCCCCTGGATAAATCTAGGACAATTATCAACTCATAATTTCTCACCACAAGATGGAGTAACAGAAGACGTCAAAATATGAATTACAATATTTATTTAACGTAGAATAAAGTGACAATAACCAACACCAACTGAATCAAATAAAGATTCAGTGTTTACGATAAAAAAAAAAAAAAAGATTCTTCGAACTAATCAGAGTACAAGTGGAAAATGTGTTGGGGTAATTGATTTCCGACACAACGACAGGTGAATCACGCTTGACTTCAGAAACCTGCACCCCTCACCAACTCGCACGAAGAAGACCCTGATTTTATGGCAAAAATTCGCCGTGAAGAACTGAAAAATGACCCCCGTGCTTACTGCCCAACAACACCGAACTATTCCTTGGGCATCACGAAGCAACCTGCCCACACCAATCCATCCCTCCTCAAGCTTAAAAGAAACATCTGTGTTAAGTTTTAAGCCACCAACTTGGGGAGGTTTCCATTTGATGGAAGAAGAAGATGTCCTCCGAGCTCTATCAATGTGGACTGAAATTTGTGCCTGGCGATACTCCTCCAAATTCAACAGAGATCGAAGAACAATACAGTTGCAATCATTCCATATGCACCAGAGAAGAACACATCCCTTTTCAAATAATGACCTTGGTAATATATCAAATAGATATAACAAGAAATCTGAAAATTTCCTGCGTTGTCCCACATCCTCGCACTTTGCCACATTATTTCAGCATATTTGTAATCCAAGAAAATGTGGGCTAAGCTATGGCAAAAGCGGCTGAATGAATTCACGATTATCTTGCCACTTATAAGAGCTGAACATGTTGGCGAGGAACATTTGAGTCATCGAATACCATAAAAAGTTTAACTTGCCCTCACTAAAAACCTCTAAGATGGTTAAACCCTAATTCTAAAAAGTGGTACTATCAAAACTTGGGTCATAGGTTCGAACTACAAGACTCTCATGTTGAGGGGGGATTGTTGAGCCTCTTAAGTCTATGTGTTGGGTCACTCAAATAATGGTGATCGAATGTTATAAAAAGTTTAGTATTTAATCACTAAACACCAATTAATTTTCAGATAAAATAATTAAAATCCGATTCTAATAGAACTTATTCAGAAAATTTCGCGGAACAACCTCCAAATAAATATACAAATTTTTGGAGGAACTTTTAACAACCAAAAGTCCTTTCCACCATCTGAAGATGATGCCGAATTTTGCAATTGCTAAGAACACTACCATCTGAAGATGATTCAATTCCCAGAATATCGAGTAATTTGAATGTTTGGACTAAATATAATAGATGATTTTTTCATATTGATTTTTTGACTCATGCCTTTTCATATACTCTCAAAATGCCCTTCAATGCTTCAATGTCAAATTGTTTCACTCTAGACAAAAATAAGTAGCGCGGCAATAGACAACCTTGATGAAACGGAACCACATATCCAGAAGTATGCCCATTGACAATGAAAGAAAAAGAAGATGTGGTTGTGCAATCCTGAACAAGGCAAATCCATTTGCTAGAAAATCTCATTCTCCATAACTCGCCCAATAAGATCCCATCTACCCAATCATACGCCTTTCTCATATCGAGTTTAAATGCCAAAAGATCTTTTTTATTCTTTTTACATAAAAATTCTAATTAAACTCAAATCTTTATTTGTAAGAATTGGCAGATAAAATTTACTAGACTCGATTGTGAAAGAGCTTGATAGAACGTACAAATGTCTGTACTTCATCAAACTAGATGCTTGCTAAATAACGAATTATAGGTACTAGTGGTAAAATAAGCTTGTTCGTGTAGAAAATAAGACAAATTGACTCAAACAGAAGATTGAAAAGTTTAATGTCTAAAATGAAAAGTTAGAAAAAACCAGGGACCTCAGCTATATTTATTTAAACACTTGCGTGTCAACATCATGTGACTTGATATTATTCTCTTATACCCATTGAGGATGGAGACTTGGGCACCTTTACATGATTGTGATTTAGATATACCCAATCAATACATTACTTTTGCACCCTTGGATGCTACGCAACTATAGATAAATCATAATTTTTTATTGAATTAAACACTATTTATAGAAAATCGAAAATTTACAAAATATATGCGTATATCTAAATTAATCCATACATCAGGCGACTGTATACTACTAATATAGTAGTGATAAAAGGCTCTTGATCTTATCTTCAGGAGTAGATTTAGAGAGAGTTTCTATGTGTCATAAATCCTTCTCTCGCACAAAAAAAAAAAAAATAGTATATAAAAACTTTTTATGAAAAAAAAAATTACATGTAAAATTCAGATCAAATTATATTGTAATAAAATATATTATATTATAGACTATGAAAAGATAGAGAGGTAAATGATGACTTCAATCATGGTTTTTTGTATTTAGCAGAGAAAGCACCCCGCATTTAGTTTCGCTTTATTAAAGGTTACGTAGCAATAGAGGAAAAAAACATAATCTTATTTTTCGAAACAAAATTCAAAAGTTTATAATTCATATTAGACGAGTAAATCAGGGACAGGGTCGTGATGTAGATTGGCTAATCTAGAGAGTTGAGTCAGTTGGAACCTAACTCTTCCAACTGTGCAAATGGACTCACGTGAGGGTTTTTTACTTGTTTTATTTTTCTTTAAAAATAATCAAAAAATTAAAAGAAAATTGTTATTGTTTTAGAACTTGTGTCAAAATATCTCATTATTGTTTAATTAAGTATATAATATTGAGTATATTCGCATTGGAAAAGAATATGTTCGATTAATTCGAGCCGCGATTCAATTCTATCGAATTGACCATATTTTTTTCACTTTAACTATCTTGTCTTTATGTATACACAAAACTCATAAATCAGACTTAAAATTTTAATTTATTCTACTTTATCCTAGTGTAGTAAAACACCAAAAACACGTCAACTAAAATGAACATTTTAAATATGAAATATTTTTAATAAAGAATCCTATATCTCATTTATGTTAGTGCTTTTATCCTTCTTAAAATATGGTATAATCTATGTTTGTTTGTTTGGAGAATTTTATAATGTAAAGCCGCTAATTTCGGACCTTTTTCTTTATATTCAAATTTCATACATTTATTATTTGTAATTTGTATCCATTCATTCATATCATTAAACTTATTTTGTGAACATTAGAAAACTTAGTATTTAAGAATGTAGGAAAAATTTGTATGATTTAAATGGAATTCAAATCAGGAATGTAAAAAATTTTAGAAATTTTCATCTGTATTTACATCAGTCAAACCGACATAAATGCTTTATATTTTGCCGATTTGACCAACAATTTTTTATGTTAGTTTTCCGGACATTTATTGTCGGGAAAACCGACACTAATGACGTTTTTTTATATCGGTCAAACCGACATAAATAAACGCCTTTATCTCTACTGCCTTCATCTTCGTCTGTCTTCATATGCCCTCAGTATTTTTCGAAAACACACGCACGCTTCTGCTAGAATATTTGTACTAAATCAATCCATATTCATTTTCCAATGTCAAGTCATATTTCTTGCTGGTACTTCTTTATGTGCTACTTTCTCCATTTCTTCATTCAAGCTACATTTGTTGCATTTTTTTTTTTCATGGTTTTCAGTAATCTTACCGAAATGAAGTCAACTGTTCTAATTCCAATTTCATCTCTATGGAATTTAATATTGTTCAGACACTATGGGTTCAAAGACTATAACCTAAAATTAATACCATTAGATTTTGTTCATGAAAAACTTTGTGAACTAAAATAAACTAATGCTATTCCAATTTCGTGTAAGTGGTACAATATGAAGAATATCTCACAATAGTCATTTGCATTATCACGGAATACAACCTGTAAATAAAATAAATTTTGAACCATAAATCATGTAAAGGTATATATATATATAACCATAAATCGTGATGATGAATTTTGTACGTGTCCATTCTCCATTCGTCAACTAATCATTGATTTATTTATTTCTTAAAGTCGTTTCTCTATAAATTTGTCAATTTCTGAAATCTACAGGTAAAACTAAGCATTTTTGTCTCCAGTACAATAAAACTTATGGGGTACAAAGGGGATTGTCTCATTCAAGGAAACTTCAAATTTTATCATTTTATTCAATCAAGGATATGTCAAACTCAATCATTAATTGATATTTCATAATCATATGGTAATAAGAAATTATGTCAAATGTTTTAATACGAGAAAGTTATGAGTCAACACATTATGGTATTTTTAACTGTATGACGATTAAGTAGTGTTATAATATATTTTATAAATATAACAATACTATTTAATTTTTAAATTTTAAAAAGAACATGTATTATATATGATATTTTACACGATATTTTTCAAATAAATTGACGTCATTTTTGTTTAACGATAACAAAACTTTAAAAAACTTCATGTTACTTTAAAATGTTCCCTAGTTTTACTATTATGACAATTTATAATTAGGAATGTCATTTCATAATCTAATGCTTTGGAAAGGACATATAATTACAGAAGAACAGTGCGGATCAATTCTTTATGTAATAAATTAAAGGCATTATAACGATAAATTATTAGAATTTTCAGTCCCTTGTGAATTTTGGTAGTTCTAAATGAGTTATATGTGATATGAAGATGCTTATAAGATTAAAAGATCACAATTGCATAACATTTATAAAATAAACTAGTTTTAGGTACGTTCAAATTCTTACTAAAACCACGATGATTCAACTAAGTTAAGCCAAAGATTCTCTTATTGGTGTATAAACGGAAATGGAAATCAATCCAATTAAAATAGGAAGAATAGACACATTCGTCCTAAGATAAGGAAGAGCTTAACCATACTAAAGGAAATTCGACTTTTTTAGAGCTGAAGGAGAGAAATCACAGTCGAAAGAGAAAACAGATTCAACAAGAGACAAGGTGTGGATCTACTTGTTGTTAATAGATTGGTAAGAGTATTGTTCCGATAGATAACTCTTCTATAAAGTTCATTAATATCTGCAATGTGTATTAATTATTTTGTGAAAAATATAGGAAAAATTTATATGATTCAAATAAAATTCAAATCAGAAATGTATAAAAAAAAAATCATCTGGACAAATTTTTATGTTGAACATGGAAAATTGACAAATTTAATTTTATGTCGGTTTTCCCGACATTTAAGTCGGTTAAATGTCGGGAAAACCAACATTTATTTATATTGTTTTTCCCGATATTTAAGTCATTTGCATTGTGTCGGAATACAACTTGTAAATAAAATAAATTTTGAACCATAAATTTTGTAATAAATGGTCTGTTTAAAAAAAAAAAAAAAGTAGTATAATAATATTACGGATGCTTTCTTTGTAAACCACATTTTTTGTACATAGTGTGCTCTCAAATGCTCTAATACATGTACTTGTTTTTGCTCTAGGTAGAGCAATATAAAGTTGACAATGTGGAAATACAGATTGTTGAGAATCTAGAAACAAATTGGTAAGAAAAAATTGATTTCTATTATTTGTCGACAATATTGACAAAATTTTGTCAACATTTTAAATGAGACAAAATCGAAAATGGAAAAAAAAAAAAATTCTAAATATATAATCCGATTGAATTGGACCAAACGTCAAGAGTGAAATGACTCAAATATCTAAAGTGAAATATTAAGTGTACAATTTGTAACTTTTTGCAAAGGCCCATTTGCTTAATGTCGGGAAAACCGACATAAAATTTGTTGATTTTCCCCACAATAAATGTCGGGAAAACAAACCTAAAAATTTGGATCATACTTTGGGTCATTTTTTTGTGGAAAAAAATTAAAAAATTCTATGTATAATACGCAAATAATAAATATAAAAAATATATTTTTGAACATACCATTTAAGATAATTAACTTTTAAATTAAAATGTTGAAATTCTATTAAGAAAGCAGAACTAAATAAACACATAACTCATAGAAGAAAAAATTAAAAAAACTAAATAACTAAGATTCGTAAACATTAATATTTTATAGACATTTGGTAAATAGTGATGTTGGTAAAGTAATGTGGTAAAGTGATGTGTGATAATTAAACAACCTATTTTTATTGAATTGGACCAAATCCTCGAGAATTCGAATTAGACTAAACGCTCAAGAATAATTCAAACTCAAGCTCCAACTTTTTTCACCAAGAAATGACTCAAAAGTTAAATATTAACGAATTGTGTACAATTTGTTTATAAGATCAACTAAAAAAATTGGTGAAAAATTGAATGAAAATCTGTTTGTTTGGACGATGAATGTGTGAATAATAAAAGAAAAAAAATAAAGAAAAAAAAATTTGTTGTCAAAATGGACTAAGCCAATTTTGCATGGCATCATTTGCTTGGCTTTTTTGGTTTGTCGAGAATCTCGACAAACCAACAAAAAGAATTTTAGCCTTATTATACCCCAATTTGTCGAGTAACCCAATTTGTCGAGTTACTCGACAAATGAGACTCCTATTTGTCGAGATACTTGACAAATAGAAAATTTGTCGAGTTAGTCGACAAATGCGAGTTGTAAAATGTCCAAAATTGGTTCAAAACAACTGTGAAAACTTTAAGCGAATCTAATAAAGAGGATAAAATAAGTAAAACTTGGACATAAGTGTGAATTTTATTATAGTTAAGGATATTTTGATTCTCCAGTCAGATACACACATATATACAGATACACATATATATACACCCACATACATACAGATACAATTTTTTGTTAAAAAAAATTACCATTGTTCAATTCTCAAACATCCTCCAATATTTATTTAATAACGTTGAATAATCTCAAATAGTAATAAATAATTCAGTAAAAGTGAAAAACAAATTTGAAAAATCTAAAGAATTTACCTTCAGGAGCCTTACATAGTGATTTCGTAAAAGATTTGATAAGATTTCAAGCTATTTTTCAGCGTCGCAAATTATTGGCTGAATTTGTAGTTCGGGATCTGCAAGAAAATGAGAAGATTTTAGAGAAATTTAGATGAGAGTTGGTGGATAGAAGAAAAAAAAAGGTGTGTCTAAGGGAGTTGGTGAAAAGAAGGGAAAAAAATTCACCGAAATATGTCCTATTGGACGAAAGTTGAACAGTTAAAAAAATAAGAATCTTATATTATTGTAGGGATGTAACATAAACAAGGATGTTAAAATTTATGTTTGATCTTACAATGGATAAAATAATAAATAAGATTGTACGCTAACAAGGAAAGGTGATACTTATTAAGTTATTAGTAACATAAAATCTACATAAATTTTTAGTATTATATATATAATATATGTAAATATGTAAATAGGCTTAAAAATTAGCTAGAATCAAAGCATCGATAAACTTGAGTCTATACCACTTTTTGTGTTTTCTCCGTATCCTAATAAAACACACCATAGAGACCCTAGGCTCTAATTTTCCCTATTTAGTGTTGAGCATAAACTGACCTGACTGAAAGCTTTTAAGATGAGAGTAATCTAAAGGTCTTTGGTCCCAAACAGATGCAGGACTTTAAAGTTTAAAAAGCACTGGAGGGACTTCTATTACATAGATAAGCGGCTGATTAAAAGCGGTTTCACCCCGGAATATTTTAGGCGAGACCCGGAGAAGTTCAAACGTGCATCTTGCTTATTTAGAGGAGTTACATTTAAATCCCTTTGACAACTCCATTTTCTTTGAGGTATAGATGCTTCGAAATTATTGATAATACCACCTTGCAAGTGGCGGAATCTATTAAATTCATAGTGCGAATTCAAGTCAGTACTACGTTCTCTTAAGGTCTTAATCTTGAGATCAACTTGATTTTCAATTTGAGTTTTCAGTTTTAAAAAGCGAGAAAAGGTTTCTGTCTTTTATTTTTTAACAAGAAAACCCAATTTCCTAGAAAAATCATCAATGATTAACAGATAATGTCTCTAACCCAGTTGAGTACACCTGAAAGGGTCCTTAAATCAAGACATCACTGGATAATCAAGAATCTTTTTCGAGACTTGTGAGTTCCGCACAAAAGGGAAGCTTTACACCCTTTTTAAAATACGTGTTGCATAATGGTAATATCCAGCGGTTACATTCTCGAACACCTTGTTTACGAAGAAAATTAAACCCTTCTTGCCTATGACCAAGTCTTTCATTGCGTAGTTTTTGAGAGAATAGATTTTATGTCTGAAGTAGGCTGGCTACATTAAAGCGTGGATTGACTTGGTTTTTTAGAAAAATATAAACCGTATTTCTTCTCGGTTTGATGATTAAATCACCATCTTTGAAGATATTGATACATCCCTTTCAATCCATCTATCAAAATCCATATTATCATCGAGAACTCCCTAAGGATATAAGGTTCCTTTCAAGATCGGGGTACAAATCGGTATTATGGAGGAATCAAGCGGTTCATTTTCTAAAACTATACTCTTGCATTTATTCCGCCCTTTATTCATAATCATGGTCGTATCATTGTAACCACATGGCCATATTTATCAAATTACGAAGTTGGTGAACCCGGTTTTTATTTGGGCACATATGAAAGGTACATCACGAATCAAGGATCCATTCTTTTGATTTAGGTGTCTTTAATTCTGAGGCTCAACGCCATTTCAGTTAACCTTCATTATTATAGGCTAAAGCAGCGAATACCTTCTTTTTTACACCCACTGTCTTTTAGCTAACATTTTGTCTCTTGAAGCAATCTTTAATAAAATGCCACCATTTTTCGCTGAAATGGCATTTTTTCCCTTTGACATTATTCTGATTCTTTTTCTTTACCGATACTTCTTTTTCCCTCAGTTGATCTTTCTTAAAATAAAACCAGTTTTCGAGGAGTTTTTCCCTTTAACCACTAAGGTCTATAATTCTCAAGTTCTCCCTATTTTCAGATTTGAGCTCCTAGATCCTTATTTCTAAGGGCACTAATGATAATGTCGATTGGTTAATGTATCCTTCCATACTCTGCAGGAGCATTTTTCGGATCTTTGCGCACTATCACTAATTGAATTTAGGAGAACCCGCGACCCAATTGATCTTGTGAAAGCTTTTTCATCACAATTGCGCAAGGTCTTGGGATAGTTTTTTGCCAAATCCGTTCGGATTTTCATCCAAATCGAGGGAAGAGTCCATTTTAAAAGAAAAGAATTGTTTTAAAAAAAAGATAACATTTGTTTGGAATAGTTTTGACACATAATGCTGTCCGTAATTTGGTTCATGGTTCGGAAGATGCTAGTCTCTCTCCTATGGTTCTTAATCACATTATCGGATAAGTGTAAAAAGATAGTACTCCGAACCAATTTCTTCGATTCGAGACTTCTTAGTTTGAGCATATCATCGTGCCAAGAATCATTGAAAGCTTTAGCACTTCACCCGATGTTAGGATTGGCAGTGCCACAAATAGAAGTAGAATTATACTAACCACCAAGAGGATTTGGACGATGAATGTTATCTTTTTCCTTTTTTGGGATTTGGACGATGAATGTTATCTTTTTCCTTTTTTGAAATAAATGGGGAAGGATGAAGGAAATAGTGATGACTACAATCAATCAATTGATTCATTAGCCAGCACCTTCAACACGTAAATAGTGGATAGATGTTGGCACATATTCGATTCTAGATTGAAAGATATAGGGTATGACCGATGACTAGGCAATATAAAATAAAGCGTTACGAAGATAATACATTAAATTCTTATTTAAAAAATATGGCAACAAATAAAATTAAAGAAATAATGGGGTTGGGTGGACATTAAGACTTGAAATTTCGTTTTAAAATATCAAATTTATTAAAGGTACGTAGTTCAAATTCTTAATTATTGGTTAATATTTATATATTTATTTGATGTGAGATTTATCTTTTAATATGTTTTATAAAATGGTGACTTGTTTGAATGCATTAATATTAGAATCTCAATGTTCATTCAACTTTAGACGATAGATCGAATTGTTCATATGAAATTAATTAACTCTAATACTATTGTGAAATTTGAAATTTTATTTTGAAGTTCAATTTCTTATATTTTTTTTTTATTTAATGTGAAATTTATCCCCGTCTGTTGAGGTGGGGTCAAAAGTCAAGTGGTTTAAGTAAAGCCACGGACGGGAGGTGACTCGAAGAGTTTGCTGTGGGTAGGGAGTGATGGAGTCAACGGTCAGAATTACATTTAATTTAATTGGATGGGTGGGCCCGGCTGACTTATCTGTCCAAGTGACGTCTGTCGCGTGCTTTTCTTTTTTATGATATTCTTTGCTATTTCTCATTTGTCACGCCAACAAGAAGCGCGTGTAGCCACCGAATCAATTTTAAGGGCTTATACTTATGAAATTTGATTCAATTTTTTTTTTCTTTACCTTTTTTTTTAATTAATAAATATTTTGATGCTAAGCTTAAAAAGTTTACAATTAAGTGTTCAATTGGTTCAAGTTTTAATATGTTGAAAAGCTGTGTTAAAAAATTAACAATTAATTTTAACTCTTATATTTTATGAGTTTTACAATTTTTATTAATTTTTTAACTATATATTTTATCAAAATTTACTAAAAAATTCTATTAAACAAAAAAGTAAAAAAATTTGGATCATAAACTTTAAAGTTATTCAAGTCAAAATTCTAGGATAATTATATTACTTAATTCACTTTTAAATTTAGACAAACATCGAATGAACTAATCCAAACTCATGAGTCCAATGTTTTTATTGCATAAGATACGACAATGTAGGATAGAACGAATTACAGCTAGGGATTGTTAGGATTGGCCACATACCACTATCATGCTTGGCTTGGCTTGGTTGATCGTTCTAAATTTCCAACAAGAAAAAGAGAATTCAAAAAATGCTCGAGGTTTCCTTGGGAGTCGGGACAATCCCCTTATATAGGATTCTAAATTGGGTTTCTTAAAACATCTCACAAGCAGAGATTTCAAAGCTTGCCTAACAAGCGAGAAAATTGATATTGAGAAAGAAAAAGAGCATCCCAGCGGCAACAAATTGTTGTTTTTGATACACAATTAGTGTTTGTTTGATAGAATTTAAACGTAGTTTTTTAGGAGATTTTTTTTTAAAAAAGTAAAATGTGTGGTTGAAAAATTGATAAAAATTATGAGTCCCATTAAATATGTGGTTGAAAATGAGGTTGAAAAAAAATAAAAATAAATTGTCCAAACATGTGCTTAATTTTAGGGTTAATTACACTAATGGCTCCATTCTTTCAGATTTATAACGATTTTATTCCCATTCTTTTTTTTAACAGATATTATCCATATTCTTCTATTTATTCTCACAGATGGTCCCTAAATCACTATTTTTCACTATTCTAATAATTCTATGACAATTTTGTCTTTGACTTAAATAAATTAAAATAATAAAAAAAATACAATGAAAATATTGCAATTGGGTCTTTAACATTTTCAAAAGTACAAATAAATCTTAAACTATTTATTTTATATAGATAAGTGTTCTTCTTCACTCAAAATGAATCATCTTTTCCCACACCACCCCCCATGCACATCCATGAATTTACAAATCCATGAACGTGTGCATCAACTAAGGTCTAAAGTATGAAAAGACTTCAGATTTCAGGTGCAAAATTCATGATTTTTTTACATTCAAGGAACATATTATGAACCGGTGCCTCCATCCTCTGCACCTACTGCTGTGATGGCCTCAGAAACTGATGCTCAAATTGCCCATTTGGCAGTGAGGTCCCAAAATGCCTTTTACTGCTGCGGATGGTGGTACGACCCTAGCCCAACCACTGCCGCCATCTGATGATGCTGTTGCATTGTGGCCACAAGTATAAAGGGCAAAAAATAGTTGGAATTTGGCCTGCCCGGATGCAAAAAATGCGCCAGCACTGGCGAGCCTTGCGAACAAATAAAATAGTTTTTATTAACCCATTTGCGATTTTTACAGATTCAGATGTCTATACGTATAATTTGATTTTTTTGAGGGTTTGATGTTTTTTCATTTTATTGAAAAATTTTGGCATTTGGATCGTACAATACTTTGATAAGGTGTGGCCAATTTTTTATTCGACTTAGTCTCGTGATTTCCGAAAGGTAATTATAGTCTTGATTTATTGAATTTCTTAGATGTATAGCTATATATGTAACTTGGTTAAACTAATTGAGTTTTAATTGAGAAGAACACATATCTATATAAAATAAAATAATTTAGAATTTATTTGTACTTTTGAAAAGGTTAATGGCCCAATTGCAATGCTTTTATTGTATTTTTTTCATATCATTTTAATTTATTTAAGTCAATGAACAAAATTGTTACAAAATTGTCAGAATAGTGAAAAATAGTGATTTGGGGACCGTTTGTAAGAATAAATGAAAAAATGTGAATGGTATATGCTAAAAAAAAAAAGAATGTAGATGAAATCGTTACAACCTTGAAAGAATGGTGACCATTAGTGTAATTAACCCTTAATTTTATATATTCACCTATCACTTTACACCGAAATATTATATTAGTCCATATTGATATAAATACTTAATAACTATGTGAGGTTAAAATCTCGTGAATGATTTTTGTATAAGAGAAAGAAGTAGATAGTCATTTTTTTGATCACGTCGTCCAATTTTGATTTTGGTCGAACTTGTTAACTTCTTGTTTATTTAACTCGACTCAACCCAACCGAAAATCTGACGACCCGATACATAAGTCATGTGTGTTGACATTATTGAATTGGTTTACCATTAAAGCGTCAAGCAACAATTGTTTAAAAATTTAAACTTATTCTTAATTTTTTAAATTATACGATGTAAATATTTTAATTCTTCTTAAAAATTCTATATACATATATGAATTGGATAAATAATCTAATAATTCATATTGATGGTGAATATAGTACAATCATGCTAATAAATTTTGATAATTAATGAAATAAATTTTATAGATTATATTAAGAATTGATATAATAAATAAAATAAATCTTGGGAGGAATAGGACGTGAGAGAGGAATAATTTTTTTTTTGGAATGTATTGAGTATTGATATATATCAATTAATCGTATTTATTTTTTTGTTTTAAAAATATGTTTTATTTATATTTAAATTTAATAATGACTCGTCGATTAAACTAATAACTCAATCATTCAATGTGATGGTCGGGTCAAATTGTGAGTCGGATCTAATAAATGGTAACTATGTAAACGCTCGTTGGAAGAGCGTGGGGGAAACTTTATAACGTGCTAAAGCAAACTTAAAAGAAAGACATATCCATCTCATCCGTCATCATTTCAGCCGGGCATTTTCCTTTTAGAACCACCCTATCCTGACTACTCACTGCCGTCCACCACCTCCAAACAACCCCCCCCCCCTTCCTTCTCTCTCTCTCACACATACAGTTACACACCCTTTTCATGCATTGGCAATCAATGCATCATCTTCTGCCCCAACTATTATTTTTCTGTTCAGTGTTATCTGTTATCTCTCTGTCATCGTCAAAAGTAGAAGATAAAAATTTGTACTTTGGGGTTACATTTTTTAAATTTCTCGTTTCATGCTGAAATTTGAATAAACCACCTATCAAGTACAAGGTATTCCGCATGAACTCCTCTCCTTTAGTGAAATGTGTGTAAAACCCTTCAAAGATTTGACCATTTCTTGAATTCTCGAGACTTTAAATTTTACTTTTTTCTATTTGTCTTCCGGTTCTGGCTTTGATTTACTTGTGTTCTTTTTTGAATACTTTTGCTATAGTACCAAGTCCCATATTCTAAAATGGGTTCTTATCTTTTTATTTTTTCAATTTCAGGCCAATTGCTTCTGATAATCTTAGTTGAGGGCTGTTGAATTTTTGGAACTTTTGCTTTCTTTTTCCTTGTTGTTTTCTTATTTTTAGACTGGTACTAAAAAGGGCATAAATGCATCGTATTTCTCTGTTTCATACTTGACCTTTTCTCTTTCATTGAAATTCTATCGCTTGATCTGCTATCCATTTGCTTTTTGGGATTCGAATATGATTTCTTGTTGACGAATCTTTTGCTTTGTTTCGTCCTTTTCTGCTTCGTACAATTTCTTTAGCTTTACTGCCCCCTTCATTTTGTTGCATCAAAGGGGAAAAAATTATACCTTAGAACAAGACTATATTTCTTAATTATTTAATTTATTCCTTTCTTTTACTTATTTTTGACTTTTATTATCACCATAATATCTTTAAGTCATTCACTGCATAACTCTGTTTTCTTGCGCTTGGTTAGATGCAATATGTCAGAATGGCATATAGATTCATTAATAGAACGGAATGGCGAAGATCGATTCTTGTAGCGGACTCCATATTTATTGGAATAAGGCAAGGCTTAGTTTGTGGGGGTCTGTGTTATGCTCTTGTTCTTTAATTTTTTTTCTTTTTAAGAGTTTTATTTTTGCTAGAGAAGCCTTTTACCTTTTGGGTATATTACTTTATTTACTGAGAGAACGATTACTCTTTAAAAACGACATCTTTACTCAATGGATTTGAAGCTTCTGCTGATTAGTAGATAAAAAATGAAGTTTATCAAGAGTAGATGATATTAAAAAAATGAGGGTTAGCATATAATTTGGGCAACTTAAAAGGTTATGTTGTTTTATGCTTGTATTTTCTGGAGTTTTCTTTGAACATATTCCAAGATTTATCTGTTTTTCTGTCTTCTTCATCTCCAATTTTATATTGGATATTGTGTGGGTATATTAGCATGAAATCTTTAAACATGGTTAAAATAATTGAGATTCCCATTGAAGGACAAATGGTTAAGACAGCCTTGTGTTATATTATATTCCTTGATCACATGCAAAATCCTTAAAACTAAGTCTTGTTGATTTGTGAGTTTACTTTCATGCAGTAATTTCCATTTTTTATTAGAAATGGTGAAATGGTGATTAAACATATTTAATTGATAAACGGTTTGAACTTTTTTTGCTTTAGCTGGATGCATTATCAGTTCACCTCGTCATCTGCAGAATTGACCTTTGACTAGGAAAAACAGAACCTAGTTTTCTAATATAGCCTTAAAGTGCCCCAGTTTGCTGCGTTGGAATCTTGTGACTGCCAGTAGTCTTTTGCTTGGTTGACCATACAATCTGATCTGTGACATCCTGTGAGATCTGTTCCTATCGAGGAGACGAACCTTGTATTTTGTATTTCTATCAGATGGTCTCTTTCTGTGTTTGAGCAAATGGGAGGTTGTGTCTCGGTTAGCAGTCGAAGTACTTGTAGTAGTAGGAGCAACGAAGATACGGTATTTCCTTCATGTTTTGGGATAGATATGTTTGGGCGAAAGAGGAGTAGAAAAACTTTTTCCGACCACATCACTACTTTGCAACATTTGTCTTCAATACCTAGTCGGATATACACCAATGGGAGGAGCCGTTCTTCCTGCATATTCACTCAGCAGGGTCGTAAAGGCATAAACCAGGATGCCATGATTGTGTGGGAAGTAAGTCCAGTTCTTTCTGTTGCAATTTCTTTCGTCATTTCAAAGGATAACATTTTTAGTTTTGTGTTTCTGTAGGATTTTATGTCAGAGGATGTAATCTTTTGTGGTGTATTTGATGGCCATGGTCCGCATGGACATCTGGTGGCTCGCAAAGTGCGGGATGCGCTTCCAGTAAAGCTGATGACATTTTTGCATTCATTCGAATCAAAGAAGAATGGGTCTAGTGCTAATTGCTGCCATAGGAATGCAAAATCAGATGTAGTAGATCCTGAAAAGGATTTCCCGGCAGACGATAAAGTGGATTTGTTGTGGAGAGAAGCTTTTCTTAAATCATACAAGGCCATGGACAAAGAGTTGAGGTCCCATCCTAATTTAGATTGCTTCTGTAGTGGTAGCACTGCTGTCACTATAATAAAACAGGTACAGAGAGAAGCATTTCCATGATAATTGTGATACTTCTTTATGTCTTATTTATCTACTGAGTTTGCTTCTTATGATCTCGTGATTAAGGGTTCGAATCTTTTCATGGGCAACATTGGTGATTCTCGAGCAATTTTGGGATCCAAAGACAGTAATGATTCTTTGGTGGCTATCCAGTTGACTGTTGATCTAAAGCCCGACTTGCCAAGTATGTTCTTACATAGAGTGGTTTTTTTTTATTTTTATTTTTAGTGCGTATGTGTTATGCAAAGTTATTGCATTCATCCTTTTTATTTTCAAATCAGGGGAGGCTGAAAGGATTAAACGGTGTAGGGGTAGAGTTTTTGCTTTGCAAGATGAGCCTGAAGTGCAAAGAGTTTGGCTGCCGTTCGATGATGCCCCTGGATTAGCAATGGCACGAGCATTTGGGGATTTTTGCTTGAAGGAATATGGAGTGATCTCCATTCCAGAATTCTCTCATCGGATTCTTAGTGATAGAGATAAATTCATTGTTCTTGCTTCAGATGGGGTACGTTTCCTAGTTTTTACCTCTTCATCTTCTTCTAGACTATTTCGTTTTCAGTTGCTACTGATACCAAGTTGTTATTATTAGCTATAAGTTACAAGATACAGGGATCGATGTGTGCAAAAAGTTGCACTGATAAATACATAAATATAATTATATAAGAGCGCAAGGCAAATGAATATGATGTGATTAACACAACTAGAAGTAATGGCAAACAGTGTGTTCGGAGATTTAGGAAAGAAAACTGTGACCCAATAATTTTTTTTTTCCTTTTGTTTAGTCCCTCACTAAATTACTACAAGAAAACACTATTCTTTTTTCTAGGGGAATGTATCATGTAGAGTTCGACACAATTAGAAATGATAGTTTTGAAGTCATTTTTCCTCATCCTCCTTTATAGAAGAAGTGTAAATAGAGACAGAAATAATGAATTTTTGCCTTCTTGATTCCTTAAAAAATGTAGTGAATATATATCGTGATATAGTGCAAAGCACTGGCTGCAAAATTGTTAGATTTTGACTCAAATTAATTAGTTTGCTTTGGCAAAAATTCAAGGTTGAAGAAAACTTGCCAATTATTGAGGGACTAGACTGCAAATAAGAATAATGCATAATTAAATTGGTGAGATGTATAATAGGGTTTCGGCAGCCAAGCATTGGAATAAGGTAAGTTTTGCAAGAAGATAAGTAGGAAAGAGGAAAAGAATTTACCAAAATACTTCATGGCCTTTTGCTATAAAATCCATACCAATTGCAATATTGATCTCGCCGCCAAAAATCAGAGATTCACACAACAGAACCAAAGTATGCGTATGTTTGTGTGAGAGAAAGAAAGGAAGAAAAATTGAGGACAAATTAGAACCGTCCGTTAAGTGCTCTAGTTTTTTGTAGCTAGAGGTTGAGAAAGTGTTTGAAGTTTGTTGTTTCTCGCTTTGAATAGTGAATTGATTCTTCTTTTCTTGTGGTTGTCGGCGGTTAGCCGAACCACATTTAATTAGTGTTTTCTCTCTTTCTTGCTCGTTTTTTTTTTTTTTTTTTTGGTTTTTGCTGTGCACTTGGGAGATTTTTCCCCCTAACAAAAACAACATCTAAGTCAATGCTCATGCGTCTCGGAATTGTATGTGGTAATTTTAGTATCTGGCCTTGTTTCACTTACTGGGATGCATGTTTAAGGTACATTTGGGACGCTTGATCAGTAATGATATTATCAGAAAATGAGATGCATTTCTTCTAAATTTTGTGGACTTTGGATGCATCTCGAATTTCCTTTCACTAATTCTTTTTATATATTTACATATACTTTGAATGATGTTTATTACCATTCATGGTTCTAATATTCCACAAAATTTGTTGTATTCATTCGACTTTCGAGTTTGAAAGGTGTAAGATGGATGATTGTGATGGTAAATTTCACATTTTCGATGAGTCATTGATTGGGATATTGAGTGGGTTTTAAGATGGTGAGTATTCATTAGGGAAGGACTTTACAATACCCAAAGGGGCCCATGTTTTTAAGTTGTAACAATGAGTTTAAAGGGGTAAGAGAGACAATTTTGACGGTAATCTTCATATGTTTGAGTAGTCATTGATTGGGATAAGGAGTGGGCTTTTAATAAGGTGACTATAATGGAAATGCCTTTATAAAACTCAAATGCTCCCTGCTTTTTATGTTTTAACAAAGGCTGACAACTGCCTATGCCAAGAATTTGGCTGTTATTTATAAGGTATTCTGCTGTATAATGAACCTGCTATAATTTATCCGTATACGAAATGACATATTCTATAAATCAACTAATTACAAATTTGTAGTTGCTTAACTTGTGTAATACTGAATGCATCTTTTTCATTAGGCGTAAAGGAGGTTATCTCTTCTAGGTTCATTGAATGCAGTTAGGTTGAGCATTTGAGTACACCATTTTAAGGAAAGTTTTCTTTTATGAGATGCTCTGAGAGAAAGTTGAATTGAGGTTGTGGGAAGGACCCCTCTAGAAGGTTCATGGTTATGCGAGACTTTCATGCTTATCTGAAAACTTAGACTTTCATGCTTATCTGAAAACTGACTTTCATGCTTATCTGAAAACTACTTTCATGCTTATCTGAAAACTTAGACTAGTGAAAATGCTTAGTAAGAGGAGCAGTGCAATATGCAATGTGCACAATGACCCTTTTATTGCTGCTGTTTAAAATCAAATCTCATGCATTGCCCATCCGATCTGAAAGCTAAACCACATTGTTATTATTCAACAAATCTCTTATTTTCGGATTTTACAACCCCAGCGAATAGTAAGTGTATGTTTGGTGCATAGTTCTAGGTAGGACTAGACACTAGACAATATAATAAACAAGATTTTGGCGTAGTTTTTTCTTTATGGTGTCCAGAACTCTATCTAATCCCCCAACCAAGCATGTCATAAAATTCAACTAGAATCAAACCCTAGTAAAATAAGCACTACATATGTAAAATGGGAAAAGAAGATGGAGAAGTAAAGAATGTTCTACTGCTGGTTCACTTTTTCCTTGACGCTTAAAACTTTGAATGCTGATTTCTATCAAAGAAGCTAATGAAGCATTGCAAGAAGGGGAAAGTTAAATTCAAAATGACAAATTGACAAGTAATGAGACTTCTGGTGTAGACACCGAGAGAGATGGAAGAAGGAAAAAAAGAAGAAATACGTGTCAGCGAGTTTGTGTCCCCAATCCACAACCATGCTCCATGGACAATAGGCATGGACAATAGGGTATGCAATCATAGCAATTTAATTCCAGAATGATTCAGAGACTGCAGATACTATGTCAAGTAAACAATAAATTGTAATGTAGCAACAGATCCAATCACATAATGAACCTTTCCAATGCATTTGACACCCTGATATCGGTCATGGTATAATGTCCAACATTTCACATGGAACATTTTTGTACTTCCATTTATGATTTAGTTTATTCGGAGGAGTTCTTATTTTTGACAACTTATAAGCTTCGTCATTCTTTTGCCATATGAAATTTATAATTCCATCTCTCTCTCTGCACACATACAGACATATTACTCTATCCAAATTCTTGGGTTAAGAGAATTGAAGAATCTGACATTTTTCACTTACTACACAAATTCATATCCGAGTGTATGTAACATGACCTGGTAAAAGCTGGGGAATAGAGACTGCTAATAATTAAACCTTGTACTTCTCTGCTGATTTCTTCAACAATCTTTGTATGTTTGCCTAAAATTTTTTAGACGACTTGGACATTTTACTTCGCAGATTCCTTGTCCTTTACATTTGTAATAAGACATTCCTAATCATATATATATATACACACATATATAATTGAACAAGTTCTATCTGCACTGCATAAAGGGAATCCTACTGTTTCACTTTCTTGTCCTTCATGGCAGTGCGATGCTTGTTTGGCTCCATATTTCATCTTTTTTAAATTCCTGGTTTAATGTCGTCATCTTTCTTCTACATACTCGTTACAAAAAGTCAGCGATGACCAAGCATTGGATTCCTTCATTTTGATACTGTACACTGTTGGTACTGGTTTGGAAATTCATCCTGCCTTTTGATTTCTACGGAGCTCTGTGCTATATTAGTTGCTCATTTTTTGTTGCGTGCTTCTTAGGCTACTTGTATGGATTTGGACATACTACCACATGAATGAGTACTTGATGAAAAGCAAAACACCATCATTTAAAATAAGACAAAAGGTTTCAGTTTGAAGTTTTAAACTATCACAAAGAACATGCCAACCCTAAATGCCGTGCGAGTCTGGAAAACTAGCAACAGGAAATCATTCTTGGATGGGTTAGGCAAGGTGCCTTTGTAGCTTCTTCTAATTGGCTTACTGCTCAAATCTGCTCTTTCCATCCTTGTGTTTTCAGTAAATGCATCGTGCTGTGATGATTAAATGTCTAATACTTCTTTGATGACTAGACTAAAATACATCTCTGATTTGCTGGGGAACAAGATTAACAACCCCCCGCCCAACATACAAAAAAAGTAATGACACACATTCACATCCTATCGTCTGTCATCCTTGCTGGAAAATTATTGTTCCTGTTAGAAGGTTTCTTCAAGGAGTACTGATGCAAAACGGTTCTTGTAATTTGTACTTCCTGATATCAACTTTTGTTCCATTCTTTTGTAAATTTGAGTTTTGGCCGAGGGTGTAAAGGGGTGGAATGGAAAAAGATTCTATTAGATATTGTTGGAATCTTGAAGAGGAGGAATAAGCACTCAATTTTATATGATTGCTTGGAGTATTTATGTTTCTTTTTTAGATGTGGCCTCTTTTGTGTGATTGCTCTCAGTCAGACAATGCTGATCTGAAAATGGGACAATCTCGTGTGAAGTTTAAATTTTTAGTTGTTTACTTTTGTAGAAATGTGTTTTTTTTTTTAAGAGTATGATCTCCGTGCAGCTTTTGTTTGAATATTTCGATAAAAAATTGATTGGATAATTAGCATAGACTCTTACTTCATAACAATTTTGAACCCTATAAATAGGGTCTTTTTATTTATTATTCTTAGGCAGAACAGCCATAAAAGTTCTATTGTTCCCGCCACTGTTTTTGTCTGAAAGTATGCACCATTGCAGGTTTGGGATGTCTTGAGCAATGAAGAAGTGGTTGAGATAGTATCATCAGCTTCGACGAGGTCATCAGCTGCTAGGATACTGGTCGAGTCTGCTGCTCGTGAATGGAAAACCAAATATCCAACATCAAAGATGGATGATTGTGCAGTGGTTTGCTTATTTTTAGACGGGAAGATGGACTCTGAATCGGACTACGATGAACAAGGTTTCTCATCTGCTACCCTCCAGAGCAATCATTCTGGTAATGTTGTGGAATCAGATGACGGGCAGAACTCCGAGCCCTGTCTTCAGAGAAATTTTACTGTCCGATCATCTGAGGAGAATGAACGCAATAATAGAATACCAACTGATGTAGACCCAAATGGGGAAAATATTGGTAACGAAGACCAAAACTGGTCTGGATTGGAAGGTGTTACAAGAGTCAATTCCTTAGTTCAACTTCCAAGATTTTCTGAAGAAAGGCCAAGGCCATAGTTTTATATTTCATTTGTTTTGTACTATCATGTTTTCTGTCTTTTAAACCTAAGAAAATAGAAAACATTTCTGGGTTTGATTTCATCTTTGTTGAAACACTTTTCCCAATATTTATTACACTTTGTTCATTTTGCATAATGCATTGCATGAACTTCGACTGTATTTCCCATGCGCTAAAGATGCAGTTTGGTTTGCGGGAAAATAGAGGAGAAAACATGACGGGAAAGTTGTAAAGATATAGATAGAATTTTGTTAATAACTTCATGGCCATGTTTGATTCACGTATCCAATATAGGCAAGTTATACTCTAATCGAGGGTGGCTCCAACAGGATACAATATACCGTATGTGCTCTCTTTTATCTTTTCCGAAAGATAGAAAGTAAGGATTGTGTAATACAACTTTTTCGGCCTCGTCATTGAAAGCGGCTTCCAATTGCTCAAAAATTATAAACTATGTGGGCAATGGCGGATATAGGATTTTGTTTAAGAGGAAGTACTACGTAATACATAAGCAAAAAATTTCAAGATGGGCTGGAGAATATTGCTTTAGAATTGATTCTAACATTTATCTACAATTTATAGAGGAGCATGGGCTAGAGACCTGGAGTCTAAATTTTGCAAATTGACCATATGCACACATGGATATGCTATGTAAAGCCATCAGCCATGAACGTGGATATGCAATTGTCTAAAATTCCAAATAATTATTTTGTGTCTTTTCTAAAATTAAACAAGATGGACTATATTTATTCCCAGTGATCTTTCGCAGCATCTTAATCAAACCCTTGAATTTCCCTACTCTTCACCAAGCACTCTTACATATGTAAATCAGTAAATGTAAAAAAAGAATCACTACTTTATACTTTGCAGTTTGGAATTCCAGGACTTATTTTTAAATCAATATTTTTATCAAACACTTTAAGTGCATTAAAAATTCAAGCTTGCCTACCTTAAAAATTAATGGTCTAATTAAGAGATTAAGTCTAATTTTTAACAAACTCATATCAAATAAGAAATAAAGTATTGAAAACAAAAAGTGATAATTTGAGCCCTAACCAAGCAAGAAGATAACCCGTTCTTTGATTCTTTTATGTCTTCATTTTCTGCAATTTTGTTGCTTGACAGAGAGAGGGGCGAGTGACTATTGGGTGTGGTGATTGAATCTAAATGCTTGATTTGAGGACTAGGAGTATTATTGTGTCCAAATCGATTGCAAAAATTGAAAAGAAAAGAGGACAAAATGAAGAAATAAGGTTGGGATTGGGAAGCTGGATCTAGGGGTGGGCATGGGTTGGGTTTGTTTGGTTTTAGGCCCAAACCGAAACCGAACCAACCACTTCGGTTTGGTGTTTCTCCCAAACCGAACCAAAACGCATTGTTGGGCAAACCGATCCAAACCAAACCGACTAATCATGGGTCGGTTCGGATTGGTTTAGGTGATTTGGACTTGCATTTGTATTCTAAAAAAATAACAATAACTCCAATTTCAAAATTTTTTTGGACATGCAACAAATTATTTACAAAATATTTAAATATAACTTCCATTTACAAATTAACCAACATTTACAACCTTTTTTTGAACATGCAAGTTATTAATTTTTGGATATTTACAACCGGGTTTAATTTGATTTTTGTTCTTATAAGTTATAATTCGGTTCGGTTCGGGTTGGTTTGGTTTATTTATCACAAATCGAAACCGAACCAACTCAAATTTATTTTTTAGCTTAGTAAACCAAACCAAACCGCCAATGTGTGAAAAACCGAACCAAACTGACCTGAATCGGTTCGGTTCGGTTGGTTTGGCGGTTTGGATGCCCACCCTAGTTGGAACTGGGAAGGAGGATACGGTTGTGAACAATCTGAGAATGAGAGGGGGCTTGTTTAAGTATTTAGGATTGGGCCTTTATTGAACTTTCAAAAAAATTTAATTGAGAGAGGGCTTGGGCCCGCTTGTCCCTTAACAAATCCGTCTCCGTATGTGGGCGCTTGGATCGTGATAAAAAACAATTGATCAAGACGTTGGTCAACTTTTGGTTGAAAGATTTTTAATTTACTTAGTATAGATGTCTAAAGAATAGATACGATCAAGTTCAAATATATTTTATGAGTTGCTATGTGTCTATTATTTTCTTAAAATGAAAACAAAATTATATTTAATTCTATATAGGAAATTTAAACTTTGCTGAGTCAATATATCTAGACGGAGATGTAGACAATGTCTATATTTTCTTTGCCACATTAGCTTAACCGACTCCTTGTCAGCTTGCATTGAAAATAAATTTTTTAAAACATTGTCTACTTTATTTATGTAATTGTTATAATATTAATGAAAAATATGCAACAAAAATAACAAGAACACACAGATTTAACGTAAGAACCCTAGAACATGGAGAAAAACTCACGGATAGAAAAGAGAATAATCCACTATATCAAAGATGGTTACAAAGAGGAGCTGAACCGTTAACCTTAGAATGCATGATATATATATATACTCGTGTGAGAAGAGTCATGTCCTGATAAAATAGGTCTGCGAACTTTTCGAGTTCGGCCCAACAGAATTTGGGTAACTGAACTCTAACAATGTGACAATATGTATTAAGCAATCTATGATTTCATTGAAGATGCTCTTATAGTTATTGTAGCCAAACATTACAAAGCAATGTATAAATCTTGGAGACTTGGAGTGTCCATTTGTGCTTTGATGTGCCACATCAGCAGCTTTGGCTAAATGGCCGTGTCAAACACTTCAAATCGCAGAAGAGTCTAACTTATATCAAATTAGTTTAAATGACCTATTGTAATTAAAAAAGATCCAAATACCTTTACTTACTAATATATGTTAACAAACTACCTGTTAACAGACCCATTTGTTAACAAGTATTTTGTTAACAGACCCTTAACAGAACATGGGCCTATTAACAATCATATGGTTTGTTAATGCCAAATTGTTAACAGACCCTTAACATACGGGTGAATTTTTTAAATGACCTTGTCAAACCCTCGAAATTGCAGAAGAGCCTAACTTATACCAAATAAGTTTTAAAGGCCTCTTTTAAACATAAAAGACATAAAGATTCTTACTTACTCACGACTGTTAACAGACAATCTATTAATCGACCATCTGTTAACATATGGTTGGTTAATGAGACTATAAGTGCGCGTTATGAGAACTTGTTAATCGTACCGCTGGTGGTGCATAATGCAGACCAAAATTAACAGGCCAAAATGAATCTGTTAAGGCCAATTTTGGCCTTAACAGGTGTGAACATATGTTAACAGACCATGAGTTTGTTAACGCAAATTTATATAATTATAACTAATTTTTTCAATTAATTCACATTAAATGAACCCATATTTGCAAAAATTTAAAGAAAAAATTACAATTCATATTCAGATTTATACATATTTTCATGATTTATACTACAAAATCTATAATTTCTACCGTGAATTAAAAGAAGAAGTTAGAGAATGATAAATTTCTACTTTGAAATGAAAATTTTTAAATAAATGAAATAAGTTGGATTCTAACATTGAAATATGTTAGATTCTAATCTTGAAATCTTCTATTTTTTCATAGACAAATGAATTTGAAATCGTTTGAAATGATTATAAACAGAAAAAGAGACAAGGTTATATTTAATAATTTACACACCAAAATGGGTGAACGGCCATGACTCGGCCATTCAACACCATTCCCACCTTAACACACCCACATGCCTGTTAACAGGCCTGTGGGTCTGTTAAGGCCAATTTTGGCCTTAACAGGTCAAAAATTTGTTAACAGACTATGAGTCTATTAATGTAAATTTATACATCTGAACTGGTTTTTCAATCAACCCATTTTAAATGAATTCAAATTTACAGAAATTTAAAGTAAAAATTACAATTCATACTTAGATTTATACATATTTTCATGATTTATATTATAAAATTCACAATTTCTACTGTAAGAAAAAAGAAGATAGAGACGGATGAATTTCTACTTGAAATGAGATTTCTTACACAAATGAAATGGGTTGAATTTTAACATTGAAATGAGTTAGACTCTAACTTTGAAATGTTCTCATTTCCACAGACAGATGAATTTGAAATCGTTTGAAATAGATACAAGCGGAAAAGAGAAGACAGAGTTATATTTGATAATTTATAGGGTAAAATTGGTCAACGACTATTTTAAAAAATTGGTCCGGTTACTCGACCATTCAGCACCTATCCCACGTGCCACATCCTTGTCCAAGTGCTCCGGGTAATGAGGCTTGGCAACGCCCGTACTAAACCCGGCATGCCATTGGGCTTAATAGTTGCTTTCCGTAGTGAAAAAAGGACTTGAAATACTTGTAAGGGCGATTGTCCTGAAAGCTAGGCTAGATGCCTAGACATGATCTATCCATCGAGACGAACCAACTCACTACACATAATGAAGTTCTAGACCTGTGTTAGGTTTTGTGGGACTTGGGCGACCCGACCAACATTTACAACTCTTGATTGAAAAGGATAAAGCTGTTGACACCGACACCACCTAATCTAGTAGCTAACCTCAACTAAGCTTTGCCGACCAGAAAATATTCGGCTGATCTTCAACATACAATAGTCATATCTGCATTTTTTTTTATATCTTTTGATCAAAAAGTCATTCTTTTTGTCTTTTCAAAAACAAATGATCAACAATTTTGAACGTTGATTTGTTTTTTCTCAATTTTGATAAAACATTTTTTTTTTTTTTTTTTTTACCGACGACTTGCACGGGTTGGAGTTACGCGTAAAACTGTCATGTTTGAGTTGTGTCGATTTGACACCGTCCACCTTACAACACTATGAAAAACATGTATCATTTTCAACAAAATTGTTTGTTTTGTGGTAGCTGTACTTTTGTTAGGACACAGTCGGTGATTAATCCCAAACACAATTTTTTTGAGTGTCAATTTGAAATGACGCTGTGATTAGAAGACCACCCAATTATATATTAATATATAGAATTAGCAAAATAAATGATTAGCAATTCCTGGATTATGATGTTTACACTTTACAGTATGTCAAAATTTGATTGGAGGAATAGTCAAGATATATAGCAAGACGGGGACAATAAATGTAGACTCATTATTTTGATATTCACCTACATGTTTTCCTTTGTAGCTCTACTATTGAAATAGATGTAGGGTTAAATTTCATAGACTTTTAACAAAATCTAAATCGAGTCTTTATGTAATCGTAACGTGACACCCTAGAAATGAAAATGGTAAAATAAGAATTACGAAAATGTCTTTAAATTAAAATATTAAAAACTGTATTTTTTTTTTTTTAACACTTTTATGATGTAGTGTAATGGTAAATTAGCACGCTTTGTATGACTATTAATTAACCAATTTTCATTCATTTAGGAGACGGAAGGTAACCAAATTGCCTCTAGAAACTAATTTAGCACTATGTAAAGCCTCGTTAAAGGGTACATACAAATGATTTCATAACACGAAGCAAAGAAGAAATATTGTAGAAAATAATTATTAGATTAGTGGCTACGTGCCAAAATTTTATAGCTGAATTGAACTAATGCATAAATCATCGCTTAAATATTTGATATTTTTTTTAACGTCAACCTCGTGTGGACGGAGTCTACGACCCGACCAAAGTTTAATAATTTAAGAGGCAAGTGGATTAGATGCTTGTTGAGATCTTATTGTGGGATGTTAACATTATTGTGTCTTTTCAATGTATACAACAAAGCTTAATATTGTCTTTGTACAATTCTATAGTTATGTGCTTTTCAATTGTTTTTGGAAGGGAATGGGACTTGTGGAGGACAAAAAACATAATTTAAAACCTTCTTCATGAGAAACAAGACTTTGATGGGTATATTTGACACGTTAAACTCAACTAAGTTAAACCACAAAAAAATAAAAATAAAAAAATAAATAGATATGATAATAAATTTATACAATTTTTTTCAAGTAGTGAGTAGAAAAGCGATTATAAGTCAAAGAAACACAGCATATGATGACGATGAGTATGACTAGGGTGCATGAATGATTCCTTAAACTAGGAAAATTACTATGATTCCACCTTTAACTAGAGCTCATGCCGAGCTCCCTTTCTATTAGCTAAATCAATCTCCTTATAAACTCTATGTCATATAAAATGTTTGTTCACACATATCTAACTTGTTAAACTTCATTAGACACTGAAATTAGGACGTCATAGTGTTCTAGTGACATCGATGAAAACAGTTAATAATAATGCAAGAACCGTATAACACAATTTGCGGTTTAATTAGTAAACAAAACAAGAAAAATGGAAAAGATCGACAAAAGTTTCTCATGCAATTTGAAATACTGCATTATTCTAGCTAGTTTGTTAACATGTTTCAAACTGAGTGATTTTCTCTCCGACTAGCGACTACCATTCCCATGCTCAGCGATACAAACGAAGAATAATCCATGGAATCGTTTGTAGAAGCTAGGCATGGCCCTTATTGGTCTGTTCGTTAACCATCAAAATCATTAAATTTCTATGGTCCATAAGCTGTGCTGCGAAATCTTTTAATAGTACATAAATTGAGAATTGTGAGCAGGACTTGATTGGTAGTGCACCTAGGGGTCTTGAACTGGCTCAATGCTGCACCATTCGCTATGAAATTTTCCATAATCTTTTTAAAAGTTCCTTTCTCCACAATGCAAAGTTCAAGAGGTCCAATTGAATTCCTTCTTCTAGACACAACATATCCATGATCAACAAATGAAGCATCCATTTCTCTGCAACATTCTTCAAGAACCCTTTCTTCAACTTCTCCTTTGATTTCCCAGTAAATTATGTAATGGCCCGGGTTCTTCCCGACCTCGGCGTGGCTAGTGAAATCGACTAGCTCGGCTCTTGATTTTCTTAGTATTTGAGAACCCTTTTCAACTACCAGTTGAAGGTCATTTTCAGTGTTCTTGTCTATGTTTACAGTTAAGATTAGCTTTCTCCTGCATATGAATTTGAGTTTGGGAGTGTTTCTGTGGAAACCAGCTACTTCTACCACATCTCCTAATCTATACCTGTAAAGCCCTGCATCCATCGAACAAGTTAAAAACAGAAACTAGCTTTGATTAATCAAAGTTTAAGCATCTTACCAGGGCTATATAAAGGAACATTTATGACTGGTAAAATTAATTCAAAACACATAACAAATACTTTTATAGTGATGTTTCAACCGCTCGACTGATATGAGCATCAGAGGGTCTCCGCTGGGCAATCCCAGTGCCACCTTAGACGTATATTACTCTGGTCAATCCTTAAAATCTACAACACGTGGAGATTCTACAACATCTTAAGTGTTGGTCGATTTTTTTACGTGAACAAGTTGGTTTGCCTATCCCACTTCACTTTGGCTCCATCACAATGTGTAAGATAGTCGTGGATATAACAAATTATATTATAGAAATAAGCAATAAAGACTGATAATGTCACAAGAACTGAGGAAAAAGGTCTCAAAAGTCTTTTCATGCAATCTGTAATGCGTGTACAATTTATCCTTAATCCTAGGCGTCTTATTTATACAATACTCTGAAAAACCTTAACTAGTGCACCTGCAAAAACCCTAAAGTTACCACAAAAAGCAGAAATCACAAAATCAAGCTACTACGAAGAGTGGAGTCATTCGTTTAAATCTAAACTGGGATTTTGATTAATTACTTGTTTGGTAAAACTTTTTGTACATTATTATAAACCGTAAGTTTTACGAAATATGTAAATAAAAAGTGGATAAAAATCGTAGATAATAAAAATATTTTTAGCTTATAAATGTTTATAGGAACGGCCAATTATTGTCTAATAAGACTGTGTTAGAATTTATTTTGGACAATAGGATAACTTCAAAAACACATTTTGTCCAACTCTTTTTGGATTTTATTATATCGGAAATTCTAGTTATCATCTACATACATATCGAAAGGTATTTAACCAAAGACAAATAATTGAAAACTATATTCATTCATGTTGGATAGGGATGAGACTTTTGGTGTATAGTTTCAATCATCTAATTAATCGTAGACTTGGGCAAGTTGTAAAGGTGACAACATGACTGTTCGTGAGCATATGGTCCATGATGTACTTATCATTCGGACAGGCCATCAATAATTTTGTCCAAAATTTTGTGAGAGACTAAATATTTTATCATTCGGACAGGCCATCAATAATTTTGTCCAAAATTTTGTGAGAGACTAAATATTTGGACGGCTAGAATTTTTTGCCCATTTGGCTATCTTGAAAGATTGGTCGATCTTGAAAACCTAAATGAATTTGAAGTAGAAGGAATGGCAAAAGAATATTGTTTATCACTCGTACTTATTATGAAGTAACTTAAGTCTTTTTCATAAAAGTATGGATTCTATGAAATGTGTAATTAAAATTAATTGTTGACTTTCACCTCAATTTTTTTAAATTAAACCAATCAAGGGCTAAGTTTTTAAGTAAAAATATCTTCTATCTAACAACTTTAAACTCTTAGATGAAAAGTGGTCAACATTATACTACAAAAGATAGAGGTCCCAAGTGAAACTTTGTTGCACCATTTTTAAAAATTGGGCACGTGAGCTGCATTCGATTGAAAAAATAAATGTCTTGCATGTGAGAGATACATACGTTTAAATAAATAGATGAATCGTCCCTCTAATAGTATAATAGTTTAGATGAGGGGCTCAAGATAACAAAGTGTTTGGCTATGTTTAAAAGGCATAGAAAAACTTGTATAGAAAAAAGTCGAAGAAGCTACTTGTTTTGACTTTTAATCTAAGCCAAACATAATAAAATTGTAAGTGACTTTTTTACGAATAAGTAAAAAAAGAGTAACATGCATAAATATGCTGAGAATCTCATTTACTGACCTGTGAAAGTGGTTAGAACAATCTCATATTGTTGTCCAATCTTGACTTGAGAGAGTGGCACAGGATCATCTTCTACAAAATCATCAATGGCTGAATTTCCAATATCTTCATTCTCTGATCTATTAAGTGGTATGAATTCAAAGTAAGAAAAAGTGGGCACAATTGCAAAACTGACTTTCTCCGGCGGACAACAAGGATCTACATTTACACCAATCCAACTCTCTGTCGACCCATAATCAGCACTAACCAGAGGCAAATCCCCAGCATAATGTCTCAGTTTTGTCAAATAAGGCTGCATTGATCCTGTCATTATTGAATACACATATTTTGCATTTGGCCACAGCTTTGGAATCACTCCAAACCAATCCATTTCTTCCAATTCCACACATTTGGATTGAACCCTTTTTGCTAAACATGGATTGGGTACTGAAATTATATCAAGAACTGCTTTTCTGACTGAGGGAATAGTAATTTTTGAACTTAGGGTTCCGTCCCTAATGTCATTGCATATTTCCTTCCAAAACTCTTCAAATGATACTAACGATTGGATTATACTGAATGCAAATGTGGAGGCTATGAATTCGACTTGATCGTAGAAGTATAAACCGAGAAGGAGATGGCAGTATGTGGTTTGTTTGTAGTCTCCACTTGAAATGACTTCTTCGGGGCTACAAATGTATGACTTTGTCTGATGTTGTTTAATCTTGAATTCCTCACTTGCATAGTAGTGAGTTGTGGCTGTTCCTACTGTTATGCCACCCTTTGTTTTGAACTGTTTGCTGCTGTATATGAATTCAAGGATTCTTCCTCCCTCGTTTATTGGATAAATTCTAGTTCAACCAGCAAAAGTATAAAAATCCCCTTTAAGAAACACTTTAGAACCTCCAAAACAATAATTTTCAATAACAAGTTAAGCTTTTAGATGAGGTTGTGTTAACAAAAAATGTTGAAAGAGGCTTTCACTACACTAAAATAATAAAATTACTTTCTATGACAGAAAAAATACCACAATGCATACGTAATATGGACCATTAGCCGTAATGGATCAAATTAGACTTTCTGTGATGGAAAAAAGAGGATACCCGCATACAAGACGGCCCACTAGCCATCAAGCATAGCGTTTCGCATATGTGGTGCAAGATGGGGAGAGGGAGAGAGAGAGAGAGAGAGAGCAAACAGGTCAAACCTTGATCTATAAGCTGCTGCAAGCTTGAAAATTTGAAGAGTAGTCTTGGAGCTATGGCAAGTAAACGGCACATACTTCTGTCGACCCTCAGTTGTTCCCGAACTAGTAGCAGTTAACCAACAAACAAAAGCATTATGAGAACTTGAAACAAATAATTGCTGCTAATTTTCTATGGATATGCACAGAATTTGCCAATTTGGGATTTTTTTTTTTTTTTTTTTTTTAATCACGAAAGAAACATCTTTCAAGTACCTTCTGTCATCTCAGTTATTATGGGACTGCTTTTCTTACCACAGACAAACAAATTTTGTCATGAAAAGTATACCGTCAATTATATACAACAACAACAAACTAATCCGTGTTTTCAATAAATTTGGGATCGACTGAAACTATCAATCATTTGAGACTCAAAAAGGGTTTTGAGCACTGACCTCAAGGAGAGAGTTGTGATAGGTTCTTGAGTGATTAGAGGTGCTTTTTCCCCATCAGCAATCCTTTGAACATAAGGCTCAAAATCTGCATGGGAAGCAAGAGGCACCAAAGAGGTGTAAAGGGATTCCAATGCACTATCTTCCATATCTTCAAAATTGACTTCTCCAATCCATTTCTTAAGATACTCCACAGCAAAATTGAGTTGCAGAATTCGACGAAGCGTCTGCATTTGAACGCAGGACGCATTCTCGGAAACATCCTCAAACCAGCTGATAATGTCACAGCAGCTTCCATTGTACATAGCTGGTTCCATGTGGTTAGGGATGAATGTCTAGCTATCACAATATTGTATACTAATAATAATGCCGGTGGATGGAGGAGCCCATTTGCATTGTTGAATATCTTGATATTAATACGTCTAGAAAATTGTTCTCCCTTGAAAAGTAATGGAAATCTGTTGATATATCTGGCTAATACAGTACGATACTTTGTAGACCACAAGATTTCTGCAATCAGAATTGTATTGTTTGGTATGGGAAGAGTAGACAGATTCTTTTATAATGCACGTGGATGATTGAGGCAGCAATGGGACCATAAAACATGGTTTGAAAGCCATAGGTATAATGACATTATTTCCCTCCAATTCTTTTGGTAAAAATTACCAGTTTCAATGTACATGTTGTGTCCCAATGTGGAAGACATAAATTTGAATAATAAATTTAAGTTTGGTTTCCTGCTTCTGAGAGTTTTTAGATAAGGTGATTTTGTACAATAAAGATGTTGATAGAGATTTTGAGTTCACATTTGAAGATTGTTTACATGTCAGATTTTGATGAAAAAACTGAATATTGACTTAAAACAAAGTTTAATATTTTAGATGAGTAATGTTTTTAAATATGTTGAAGTTCCATATTAGAAGACAGCCTTATTAAAAGGAATAGTTCAAACTTTTATACGTTGTTTATTTTTTTCATCTTTAATCGACATAGGATAATACACTTAACATGCATTCTCAATATGGTGGCTCGTTTGCACACATCAATCTTGTAATTTAAATATTCGTTTGAGCTTTAAATTAAGTAGAGGCACTTATATGTTGGTTTGATATTTAATAGATAAATATGCTCCCGTAAGAAAGTGGCTTGTTTGAGAACATCAATCTTGAAATCCGCGTGCTCGCTTTGAGTACTAGACATATCAAATTGCTCGTTTCTTCTACAATGTTAAGATTTGGGGTTACATCTTAAAAGACTAATTTACTTAAGAAGAGAAGAGAAGTTCAAACTATTTTATCTTGTTTATTTGTTTCACCTTTAATTGATGTGTGAAAACACTCTTAATGAAACAACATGTTTTTCATTTTGCAAGTGAGAATAACATTAAAAACACTCGAAATACATTAGCAATTAATTCACGCTAAACATGAGTTGTGTAACTTATGTGTGGCTTTCAAATTAATGAATTAGGTCTAGAAATAAAAAGGGGGGAAAAGTCAATTGATATTGCACCTAAATAGTGTTTGAATGCAAGAAAAATGGTGAGTAAAAGCGGACAACTTTTTGTCAAGAATGACTACAAAAACGTTGAATGATATTATAGCACATTTAACCAAATGACAAAAACAAAACAAAGATTGTTAAATTGGATCCCTTCCCTCTTTCTCATTTGGTAATATTTGTCCGGTGCCGAATAAGATTTTCTTCCGGACTATCTTAAGAAACTAAAAAGATCGATGAAATTCAAGTATAATATCAATAGAAGCTCAAATATTGTTTGGAATCATTTAATGGTGTGTTTGTTATGTTCGACTCGACACCATTAAGTGATTTGTCAATTATCAAGTTCAATTTCATCTAAGTCAACCCTAAACGAGACACGCTTACTAATTAATGCCCTTGTATACCAACAAATTAAAAATGTCATGAAGCAAGCAATGGAGAACAAGGAAAGAGAAAAAAAATTCATCTGCTTTTAAAACGGATGGTACGACCCGGTAAAGGTACATTAAATATACTTCAATTCAAGAGAGCATTTCATACTCTATTTTGGTTAAAATGTAATTGGTTCCCAATTTTAAGTAGTTGTTGTACCAACTTCCATTATAGTTATTAAACTCAACTAAACTGGCTTGTTCGATTCTAATGAATCGGAAAACTCAACTATAGCTCGTAAATATTCCATTCCTAGTTAAACAAATATGATCAAAAACGATAAAAAGTGTACATTATTATGAAAGTTGTTAATAGTTGAGTTCACAAGTGCTCTTTTGCTCAAATTTGACAAGTTGAGTGGCTTGGTGATAAACACAATTTGATATTTAATTATTTACTAATTAACAATAATTGAGTTAATTTAAAGTCTCGTTACAAAAAACTGCCTAAGCCTCGCCTGCAGGTTTGAAGTTTCTGCCTCACACCCAACCACGCACACGCATCGCCTTCGCCTCATATATCTCGTTCTCTATCTAGGACTCTCTGCAGACCTAAAAAAAAACTCTGGCTCCACGCTTAATCACGCCATGCATTACCCTTTTTAGAACATTGCTTTTTAATCATTGAGTTACTCATAAGGTGATGTTTTGTTTAATTCAACATGTTATGGTCACAATGTAATATTTGATTATTTACATATTAGAAATAATTGTGTCATATTGAATAGAAATTAATAGTCCATTTAATAGTTGAATTATTGATCGAATCAATAATAATTTAATTAATATAGTTGCAATATCCTTTGCAATATCCTTTTGATTGAATCAATAATTGAATGGGTCAAGTTGTCTACCAAGCTTGCTTCGTGTCCTGTCCACTCAGAAATCTTAAAAAAAAAAAAAAAAAAAAAATTATAACGATAGAAGTGATGGTTTTGAGTGCCAGATGTGGTATTAGTTCAAACTTCTAAGTACAAAGTGATTGCCACTGTATTTCAACAAATTAAAATCAAAATAATTTCTTTGGTAAATTTACTTTGGCAAATGATCATGCAAGGGTGAAATTGATTTGAAACATATTTATTATTTGTTACTCCGTTCGTTTCATAAAGATAAACATATTTTTTATTTTTATATAAATTAAATTTTTTAATTAATATAGTTAAAATAATAAATTTTTACTTATATTTTTTTTAATATACTCATATATTAATATCATATAATAGTTCATATTTATTGATAACAAGATATTAAATAAGCAATATTAGAAAACCAAGAAGTTATACACTCAAGTGACTCAACATTGAAAGTTTACTATAATTTGTGATAAATGAATAAAAAATATAAGTTTATCTTTATAAAAGGGATGAAGTATTAATATGAACTAGCATTATATTAATGTAAGAATATATTAGAAAAAAACGTAAGTGAAATTTATTATTCTGACTATAATAATTAAATTTTTTAAATTTGTGTGAAAATATAAGTAATTTTATATTTGTGGGACAGATGAAGCGATCGCCTGGAAAGGTTTGATTCAAAGAGATGGGTATCCGTTCCGAAGAGCTTGTTCTCCCCTCCCCTATGGTCTTGATCCTTTCCATAGGTACCATTCCACTATACCAGATGTGAGTGAAAAAGGGCTTAGACAGTATCATAAATATATAATTTGCCTTTTCTTTTTAATATGTCTTTCACTTTTTCGTCTGTCTAGCACGTTGGAGAATGTTTATAAGAATTTATAAGTTAGTTAAACATTATTTTTATTCACACATTTCATAGAACCATCAACTTTTATCTAATTTTTATCAACACATTTCATAAGACACAATGCATATAATCTACCAAAAGCTTTACCTAGAGATTATATTACAAGTTTATGTATTGTTAACCATCTTACTTAAAAATTTATATTGCTAAATAAGTTCTACACGTATCTATTTAAATATTGTATTCAATACACTCTCTTCATGTGCAACTAAGTTTTTTTTTTTTTTTAATCAAGTGTTTGAAGCTTGCATAATTTTTAGAGATTTTGATGTGAATGATCTCTAACCTATGATCTTATTCGATGTTTGGTTCCTAATCTTTCAATTTTGGTTAGGAGGTCTCTAACATATGTCATTGGGTGCGAAAGTGATCCCCATAGATTTCATCCAAATTTTCCGTTAATTGTGCCCATTGTTTATATTCTCTTTTAATTTATTTTTACCGCATGGGTAAATTAGTTAAGTCACTTTTTTTTTCTTTTGTTGGTCACTTTATATTATTTTATATCTTTTCACTTGACTGTTAATTACAAGTACAATTTTTGAAGAGAAAACACTCGCATGATTGGTTTGAGTTGGGAGATTGTCGATATGGTTAACAAATGGTTGTTGGTGTACAAATGTACATTACTTGTGTTTTAGATTGTAGGAATACCAAGGCTCATTGAATAGAGATTCATGTGCATGCAACTTTTTCAATAGGTTAAAGATTAATTGCACACCAATTTACATACATTCTTGCACCTTAACGTAAAAGGTTAGGGGTCATCTGCCCACCAACCTAGAAAAGTTTGCAACTGTATACGCACCTAACTACAAAGGTTTGGGACTATTTGCGCTCAACATTCAAACATTACGGATGATCTTTGTACCATATTCAAGCATTCCACATCATGAAACAAAAAGGTCTATCTCAGTGACAATCACAATATTAAACTCAAAATTTGATCATATTTGCATTTATTAAACCAAGATTGCAATATACATTACAACGTTACAAAACATTAACCATTCATCCACATTATAGAAACTTCGCAAATAAAGTCCAAAAACCAATCCCGTCTTAAGGTACAACATGTTTTCTTCTCACAACCAGCTATTGAAGTTCAATAATCCGAGTATTGTATCTTTTACATCTCGAGCAAGTGGGTGGATCGCATCACACAAACAACACACATCTCCTATTTCCTATACAATTACAAAATAATTTAAAAAATTAGAATCTTTTACAAATAACCTATTACTAGAGAGAAATTAAAACTATAACTCACCAGTCTTCGTGGACAAGTAAGAAAGCGTCTATTAGAGTTCAGACCTTTACAAGAAGTCTTCGCCTCCAATGATAGCCCACATCGACAAAGATTAGGTTCCATTTACACTTCTCAAGTCCTCTAAAAATTATTTCTTCTAATTTAGTAGTGTTGTCTGAAAGCATGTAATTGTCGGGTATGATTTATGTTATATTAGTAGGAGTAACTAACAAAAGAAAAATAAAAGACTTAATCAATTTGTCCTTGCAGTAAAAACAAATTAAAAGAGAGTTCAAATTACGCGCACAACTAATGAAGAATTTGAAAGGAATCCATCAATATGGACTATTTTCGCATTCAATGAGATTAGGGATATCTTTATAAAAAATGAGAAGTTAGAAATCAAAAATGTACTAAAAACATATTTTAAGAACCATTTGCACCAAAATTCCTAATTTTTATAAATAAATGAAGACGAACTTAAACTAAGGAGTGCACGCTTGAAATATTTATTCTAGAAGGAGAAATCGACTCAGAGCTACAAATGGTTAATGGCTTCGTTTATAATCACGCAATGAGTTGATGGATTGTACGCCGACAAAAGATATTAGGAGAAAGATTCTCGTTTATAATCATTACGAGTTGGGATTGTAACAAATATATTATTTATTAAAAAGTTTTTCTTCCCTTTATTATATATATATTTTTGTTTTCTTTTAAAACTACTTTAATTAATTGCTACTGTGATAATAAACACTACTTATTATTTACTTAAGGGTTGATATTATCATTCTATTCTATCAACATTACAAAAAAAAAATATTTGGCATTTTTGCCAAGTGGTTAGGGGGTCGACATGGGTCGAGTGGGATCAGTTTTTTGCCCACCGCTATAAGTGGTTATAGAGGGAGGAGCCACAGAGTTTAGAAATAAGGAATCTCTCACTTTTTGACATAATTTTTAGTTACATGTAAAATATTATCTTATTAAAATTTGATAGTGGCCTTTTGATTATAAAAAAAACGTGTTATTCAATTATTCACTAACTGTCAATAATAATATCGTATTAGATCAAAACAAACATTTTATCGAACTATCGAATCATTAATTAATTAAATTTGTAATCTTATGACACAATTTTATATTCTAGATCATTCTATCTCTTATTAATTTAATATGTTGTTACTTGTTATTGTATCATTGAAAAAGTGATGTTTTGTAATCTTATGACATATCTTTATATTAGAGCCCATTCTATCTCTTATTAATTGAATATGTTATTTACAAATTATTGTATTATTGAAAAAGTGACATTTTGTTCAAATTTGACAATAGAGTGGTTTTTGATGACAATGTGATATTTAACTATTTATAAATTGGAAATAATTATTTTATATTAGATAGAAATTGACATGCTATATAATCGTCGAATCATCGATTGAATCAATAATTGTGGATCATATCTTCTTATTTGAGTCAATAATCAAGGTAGGAGCCAACGTGATATTTAAGTATTTATTAGTTAGAAATATTTAAGTATGTCATATTAGATAGATATTGATAGTCTAATCATCGAATAATTAGTTGAATCAATAATCATGTATCGCATCTAGGATTGGGCACCGTTGGTTCGGCTGGCCCTGAATATCTTAAGAATTGGATCGAATTGATTCTCATTGAAAATTGTAAAAATAGAGCTATTGATTCTCCTGGTCCAACTCTTTTATGCTTCCAAAATAAATTGTAAAATGTAATTTCTTACGTAAATTTTCTTATTTTACTTTTATCGTTTCCTATTTTGAAAGATAAAATTATTTATTATTTTGAATACATATTAATTCATATAAATTATGATTTAATTGAAAAATTATAACAAGATAAAAATTTGGGGCAAGGACTACAATTGCAATTTCAAATTTCTTAATTCCTAATTTGTTAATTCCTAAAAAAAAAATAAAAATAAAACTCAGTCATTAGAGAACCGATAATCATATGAGAACCATTCGAATCGAGTGGTTTAGGGTATAACGTCCACCTCTAATCGTATCTTCTTATTGTAGCCCATAATCAGATGGGGCCTACTTACCATGCCTTTAATCGACACAAAGAACTGGAACTTTCAGCAAATTAAAGCAAATGAGGATTTTTTTTTTGTAAATTGTTATTTATATAATATAATAAATTAAATTTTTAGTTCTCTTATATAGTTATATGGTCCACCACTCTTGAATTTATCTTACCACATAAATTGAGCTTTTCTTTTCTTTTTTAAAAAATAAAAATAAAAATGGATACCTTCTTACATGAGAGTGGAATTCATTTTGTTATTTAATATTTCCATTTTATATGTACTTGTTTCATTATATGAAATAAAAAACTTTGTCCTAAAAAATGTGCTACTTTCAAGCATATAGAATTTGATTTGGGAATATTGCACCTAATAGTCAACGTCTAATTATAATAGTACAGTTAGTCTATAATGAAAGAAAGTGTTAAGTGTGCATATCATCGTGCAATTATGAATATTTCTCACTTCAAATTTTATGTCACCATTCCATATTGCACAACCATTTAATAGAGATATTGATCGTATGAGATTAGGGACCAGAACCCACTAATTATAATAAAATATTAAATTATTTCTTTATCAAACAACTCTTCAAAAGATTTTAATGCCCCCACAAAATCCAAGAAAATGCGACTTTTAGATCTTCTTCTTCATTTTCCCCTCTTGATAGATCTCTAAAAGTGATAGAGTAGAAGATCAGGTTTTGACATATTTGGATGCAAGAGATCGTAAGTATTCAAAAAAACGGGCATAGAATTTGTATACGAACTCAGATTTCTATTATAATATATTTTTAGAATCGTCTTAACGAATCGATCAAGACAAGTTGTTTTACTATTATTGAAGATGAATTTTACTGTTTAAATTTGTCTATTTAGTTTAAAATGGCAATCTTTAATTTGTCGTGTCTGTTTTCTTCCTTTTACATTTATTTCTCGTTTAGAGTTTCAGATTTAAGGATATTTTTCATTCATTGTAAGGGAAGGTTTTTGATTAATATAATTGTTCTTAGAATTTCTCCATTTTTATCAATTCAATTCGATATTCATAGAAATCAACGATTTGAATTTGAGTTAGTTTCATACTTTCATTTATACACATTTTTGCCTACATAAAAAGCCACCCAAATGTATAGATATTTGAAATTTATAGATTTTTTAAGGGTAAACTATTACATTAATAACCTTTTGTCTTTTTAATTAGAAATTAAAATTTCTCCTTTCAATTTCTTGATTTTATCTTTTTATCTTTAGGTTAGATTGAATATTACATTTTTTTTCTTCTCATTTTCCTTGTTTATATTTTAGTTTAAAGAAGTTTAATCTTTCCTCTTTTTGAAGATAGTGTTATGTCTCAATAATATTTTTTCAAAAATAACTTTTTATATAAAAATGGTTGATCAAAAACAGACATCACGAGCATGTTTGGCAAAGCTTAACAAAGTTATTTGCAAATAAGTTTACTTATAAGTAAATAGTTCTATATATATAATATTTTTCTTGGTCAAAATTAAAAATAAATAAATAATTTATTTTGAAGTAATTATTATCTTGTTGTTGAAATAAATAACTTCTTTTAAGTAAAATTTATTCAAAGTTTGAAATAAAAAAATTACTTAATGTAACGTACTTTTAAGTGTAAATAGTTGCCAAACATGCTCAACTGATTAATATATACTAGAAAACATACTAGAGTATGGGGTAAAATTGCAACAATTCTGTTGAGTTGAATATATATTACTATTTTTTTTATTTTAAATTATTCAAAAAATAAAGAAATTGATTAATTTATATGCATATCTTTAATTAATGCTCTTTACGTATAGATCGAAGTATTTTTTCTAATCGATTACAAAACAAGATTTTTTTTTTTTTATTTTTTATTTATAGATGAATGACAACAAAACTAGAACACATAATTTTTACGAATTCAATTTACATATCTAATATGTTCAGAAACAATAAGAGTAGCTCACCTTACCGTCAAAACATGTTTCGAAATGAAACTTGAGCTCAAACTTGAGCTCTTGAGTATTGAACATGTACAATGCATAGTCATTGGTTAATACATATTTTAGGGCAGTGACTCATAATTTGTTGAGTAAAATTAAGACACCATAGTGAGTACACATACAGAGACCTGAAATGATTGAAGAAGAGCACTGTTGGGATCAAACGTTGATAAAAGAGAGTGTGACATTTCAATCTGTTCCCATAATAGAACAATACGTGGGATCATTCTTCACCAGTATTATAACTGGTAGATTACAGTCGGTTGCTGGCCCAGCATGGGTCGTGTCAAGCTTGACTGCACTCTACACAAACTCACAACTCAGGTGGGTCGCTTTCAATTTTCATTTTCATTTTCTTCTTTTTACGAAAACATAATATCCAATCTCAACCTCAAGTATATTCGAAAAAAAATGTCAAACCCGGCCGCGATGTATGGAAGCTGACCCAACACAGAAAATTGTTGGGACTTTAGCAGTTCGCGTGCCTAAATGTGGATTGTGCTGCCTTGTCATAACCTACGAGACACTCTTAGTTAACAATATTGTAAAACAATAATTCATACAATTTTAGTCCCAGATTTACATTCTTTACCAGAATATTGTCCAGATTATAACCAAAGAACACCAAGAACACAAAAGTTGTTTTTTTTTTGGGGGGGGGGGGGGGGGGGACTAAAATTTAGAAAAAGTAAATACCATAATGTAGAAAATATGAAATTACTTATCGCTCAACGAGGTTTTACACATTTGTCCTTGAATCTAAATCTATTTTCTCGGCAACATGTAGTTCAATATAAAATGTCATACAATTAGAAAAAAAATCATCATCCATTTTATTACAAATTGTAGTCTTGACATATTTCATTGTTGAAAAAGCTCGCTTTGTTATCGACATAGAAACAGATAGTATTAGCACAAGTCGAATCAGTCTTCATAATGTAAATATTTGACTTTTTCCTTAACACCAGCACCGGCATAACTCAAAAGTGTAAATATTTGCTGAAACTGAGAATCAATCACCACATCAAGCCATTGACTCACATAATTTTTGGGGGTCCAAGACTAAGAAAACATGGTGAAAAAAATTTGGGCCCAAAGGCTGCCCTGGACTGCAGCCTAGCGCAGCCATAACCAGGCTCTGTCCTTGATGGAAAGTATGCAATATTTCCAAAGCCTGTCCCGTGTTAACCGAATTCCATGGAGCAAGTTAGGTTAAATAATTAAGTAACATTCTCCTATAAATTGAGGTGGTTTGCTCTTGTAATCAGTACGGGTCAGAGAAAAAAAAATTAAGTCTAGCATTCAAGGAATTTTATTGTTGTCTTTGTAGTTCGTACGAGTAAATTTAATAAACGTTCACTGAAATTTCAAGATGTAACTACTTACTGACTATACTTTTGAATGTCATCGATAATTCACTGATATTTAATTTGTGTCTATCGTCCACCACTCATTATCTCTCCGTTTGAATGTGCTAACGAAAAACTCCAACGTAGCTAACAGCATATGACATAGCACCAATCAAACGCCTCAATTTGTACAACAAAACTACCAATATAACTCCAACTAATAAGCGCCGAACCTAAAACACGTTTTTGAACTCCAATGCAGATTGCATTCTTCAATTGCACACAATTTTTTTCCAAATCAGTACCCATTTCTCAATCCCTTTCTGTCCTAATTTAGAACACAAAGGACGATTGTAAAATAGAATTGGAGGTAAGGGCAATTTGGAAAATGAAAAGTTGATTGGGAATAACGTCGGCGAGAGTGAAGTAGGAAACGGTGGCTGCGGAGGATTTCGCAAATTGAAGACGACGTGGCAGCCATCAATGGTGTTTTGCCGATGCGTGTTGAACGACGTAGCATCATGCCCACTTCCTTCATTTTCTTCTCCTCTATAACTTGCAAGAGGGTTTTTGCTGGGATTGTCTATGGGAATTGAGAAATCTTTGCCTTGCTAATTTATACTTTAATTTGTGGAAAATGGATTATAATTTGTAGTAATGCAAGTAGTAAGGCTTCAGTGGCCAATCTCAACATGGGCTAGACTTTCTTTGGTAATAATTTGTAGATTCTAAATTAGGGCAGAAAGAGATTGAGAAATGGAGAGTGATTTGGGGAAATTTTGTGTTCAGTTTTGGGAAAATTTTGCAGAAAAAGTTGATTAGTGCCATGTCAATAGAGGTGGGCAATTTATTCGGAATCGGACCGGGATCGGATCCGGTCTGATTCCTATCACTAAATAACTGGATCCGCTTTTAAAGAATCGAGAACCAGTGATTCTGGACCGGTTCTGGTTCTTAGGAACCAGTTCTGAATACCCGGTTTAGAGCCGAAAAATTCAAAAAAAAATTATTTTTATTTTCAGATTTGTATTTTTTATTTTTTTATTTTTTTTATTTTTTTCTTTACCGAATTAACTCCATTACACATTAATCCCAAAGTCTAAGGAAAAACCAATTAACCCATGACCCATTAGTGATGAATCAATTACGGCATTACCCAAGCCCAATAATTCATTTGCATTGCTCAATGCCCATTTTCAAAATTACTATTGACTAATAGACCAGGAACCAAAAATATGAAAATGACTAATACTTTAATTCACATTTCCACGTGCAAAAGGGCAAATGCTTGCAATTTGCAAATGAAAACCAAAATTCCAGTCTCCAACGTCCGAAAATGTCAAGCCTCAAAGTGACAATTATTAAAAAAAAAAAAAATCGGGTAGAATCGAAACCAATGGTTCTGGATCCGGTTCGGTTCCAGTTGAAAGTAGGTGGTTCTGGTTCTTTTTACAAAATACCCGAACATGAACGGGTGGTTCCGGTTCTTCTACTATATGAACCAAACCACCCGACGCCCACCCCTACACGTCATATACCATTAGTCACGTTGGAGTTTTCCGTTTGCATATTCAAACGGGGAGATAACGGGTGGTGGATGGTGGACACAAACCAAATATCAATGAGTTATTGGGGACATTCAAAAGTATAGTGAGTGAGTAGTTATATCTTAAAACTTTAGTGAAAATTTATTAAATTTACCCTAGTTCGTACAAAGGGTAGAAAATTGTAGGTATGGTAAAGCTTATATTATTTTTCCTGCGATACTTGAGGGTTTGGGTAGTGAAGGGATTTTGTATGATTGTAAAAAATTCATATAATAAAATATATTTGTTTTTGCCAGTCCATAAATTTTTTTCCAGTATTGGAGATTTTCAAATATTTGTGTTGTTTTTCTCTATTATTTTCTTTTTTTTTTACTTCTAAATATTTATCTAAACAATGATCATATGGAAAATTGAGTAATTGGTGTTAATTCACAACATCAGTATTAGAACGTTAAGTCGTTTAGAGTGTTAGAGTACAGAGAAGATATGTCATTTATTAAATACAATGTGAAGAAATATGATTGAAGAATCAATTTTAATTTGTGACAAATATAAGTTAGAGATGTTTTGATTAAGTCCTAACATTAGGATTTGAAAAGAAGGCTAATCCTTGTTTTCATCAAGTATAGACAATCTAGTCAAAGTTGGAGCAGACTCGACACATTACTTGAAAAATGTCACTAACATTGTGTCTCACTTTATGAAAGACGATTATATTTGTTAAGACAGAGATGTACATTCTCATCGATATGAGCTAATGAACTCCCCAGAAAGCCAAATATAAGAGTTGCACCATAATTTTCTACAAGTTTGTTTGATATGAGCTGATAAAATTCTAAGTGTTTGTACTTTTTATGATGGAGTATGTTAATTCTTTGTTTTGAAATTTTGGTTATTAAAGTTTACTAGTTTGTTCAAATATATATACTACTAGAAATGGAGGCAACAGGGATAGAATTTTAGTGACGGACGCCTTCCGTTGCTATTACCAACGGATTACCAACGACTTTCTAACAAAATAATTTAAGAAATTTATAAGTATAAAATAAATGACGTAGCAACGAGATTACCAACGACATATAGCTGTCATTGAGATTATGTTGTTAAGTCGTTGCTATATTTTTTTTAAACAAATATATATAAATATGAAATATGAAAAATTATCGATGAACACTGTTATGTACAAATTGTTGATGGTAAAATAAAATAAAACATAAATGAAATGAAATTTACATACGGATATATCTATTTGTAATAATCTATTGAAATTTACCTACCAATCTATCCGTTAGTAATATTCTAATTTCCATTAGTAATATCCTTCAAAATTAATAAATTAATATTCTATTTGTACATTCGCGGAAAATCTAGAGTTGTTGTTTGCCGCAGCAAACCGGGTTGGACTGCAATCCAAATAGCAAGAGTTTTCCATTTTTTGCAGTCCAGTCCTTCAACTTTTACCTTTACGCACTTTGGTCCTTGTATTGGCTATTTTATTTCAATTTCATCCTATTTTATTTGCAACCCAAGTCTTTCAAATTTTATGAGATTACATGTAGGTCTCCATTTCCAAGTTTTCGTACACTTTCAGTCCTTATTCGCCTATTTTGCTTTGTTTTTCTTAAATTCCATCGGAACTCAGGTTTTGATATAAAACAATCAAACGAACATATAATTAAGTAGAAATTCACTTAATAGTACTTACAATTGTCCATTTTTTATAGTCCACATAAGTGTAAAACCACACTTATCAATTAACAACAAATTAAGATTCATGATTTGTATGGTCCCTTACATGATATATAATTAAGCGGCCAAATATGGCAATACTAATATCCAATCAGTACCTTGTCATCCAACCGTTTGTTCACTTATTGGATGACTATATTACAATAGGCTTTGTCGTTGAGACTAGGGGTGGGTGTTGTTCTATGTGGTTCGATTATGAAGAAAATCGAATCAGAATTGGAACCGAGAACCAATAATTATTTTCGAGGCTTATTTGCACAAATGGTCTCGACTTTTGCACTTCTCATCGCAGTTGATGACCTATCTTTTCATTTTTGGCGGTTTAGACCCTATTCAAAATTTTTTAGCGACAATGGTCCTTTTCAACAATTTCCATCCAATGATCGTGAAATTTGACGGTGGAAGTTTTTTTTATTTAAAAAGGCTTATTTGCACAAATGGTCACGACTTTTGTAAAGAAAAATTTGCAAGACAAAAGTCCCTAATATTTTAAAAAGTGTTGAAAAGTCCCATAACCTTCTAATCCTAACACATATGACCCTAATTTTTTTTTGACAATTTTACCCCTAACTAAAATAAATTAAAAATAACTCACAAAACTTTTCAAAAATACAAATAAGTCCTAAATCTTTTCATTTTTTTCTGATTTACACTTAAAATAATAAAAAGTGTGTCATCGAGTCCCAAAACTTTTAATTTTGTTCACCAAAATGATATTTAAAATGTGTTTGATTAAAATCGATTTTTTTAGTAAAAGTGATTGAAAAATTGTGGGACCATAAAATGTGTGGTTAAAATTAATTGTTGATTTTAACTTTTTAACAAAATCAAAATTGAAAATAAGCAGGCTCTCAGAGTCTCTGATTTTGTCCGGTGGTCATTAATTAACAAAAAAATTATACACATGATCAAAATTTGACCAATTTAAAATTTTAATTTATTTTTCATATCAATTACTAGAGGTGGCAAAATAGGTCACCCCGGATAGCCGCCTCTCTAGGGTTGGGCAAGTCCAATAAAAGTTGATCCAATAAAAATTAGGTCGATTTAGTAAAAGACAACTACTTGACCGGTGGCCCGATAATTTTTTTTGTCCAAGTCCCCTACCTCACATTTCAAACACCCCCCCTTGGCCCACATTTCACGGGAAGTGATGTGTAGGGTGTTTGAAGTGTGGGGTAGGGACTTGGGCAAAAAATTATCGGGCCACCTGTTAACTAGTTGTATTCGGACTAAATTGACCCAATTTTTATTTAATTAATTTTTATTGGACCGATCCAACCCTGCAGACCGGACTATCTCGGACCGGCCTATTTTTTCCACCTCTAGTAATTTATATGAAAAATAAATTAAAATTTTAAATTGGTCAAATTTTGATCATGGATATAATTTTTTGTTAATTAATAGACCGTGAACAAAATCTGTAGAGACTCCAAGAGCTATTTGTTTTCAATTTTGATTTTGTTAAAAAGTTAAAGTCAAAGTCAACAATTAATTTTAACCACACATTTTATGGTCCCAACAATATTTCAATCACTTTTACTAAAAAATTTGATTTTAATCAAACACATTTTAAATATTCTTTTGGTGAACAAAATTAAAAGTTTTGGGACTTGATGACATACTTTTTATTATTTTAAGTGTAAATCTGTAAAAAAATAAAAAGATTTGGGACTTATTTGTATTTTTGAAAAGGTTTGTGAGTTATTTTTAATTTATTTAAGTTATGGGTAAAATTGTCAAAAAAATTTAGGGTCATATGTGTTAGGATTAGAAGGTTATGGGACTTTTCAACACTTTCTAAAATATTAGGGACTTTTAGTGCAAATTTTTCTTTACAAAAGTCAGGGACCATTTGTGCAAATAAGCCTTTTTTAAATAAAAAAAACTTCCACCATCAAATTTCACGGTCAATTGGATGGAAATTGTTGAAAAGGACCATTGCTGCCAAAATCATTTGAAATAGGGGCTAAACTGCCAAAAATAAAAAGATAGATCCTCAACCCGCAGTAAGTGCAAAAGTCAGAGACCATTTATGCAAATAAACCATTATTTTCTAATGAAACCATTGGTTTTATCGCAAATTATGGAATCGAACCAAATGGTCATAGTTTGGTTGGTCCAATTCCATAACCAAAATTTATAAAATAATTATGCAAATTACAACATCAATACTATTAACTATTAAAATTTAGAAAAAAAAATAATTAACAAAATTAGACACGATTCTGGTTTTCAGTTTTGGGTCTACAACAGAATTGGTCTTTTTCGGTTCAAGGAACTAGAATCATTTGATACTTACGTAAAATTGAACCGAATCGACCAGTTTATGGTTTGGTTCTAGTTCAGTTCGATTGGTTACGTTATTTTGCCCACCCCTAATAGCGACGATCAATTGTGTTAAGGTGTGGGGCGGAAGAGCTTCACACTTGTAATTTCAATGGAAAAATAAACAACTTATATAAATGAATTTGGATTTAGTCACAAAACGCAATAAGTATATCGTGATTGATCGTTCATACCAACACTTATAGAGTGAGAGAGCGACACGATGTCAAATAACGGTTAGAAACATGTGGCCGTTTACAAAAGTAACGTTTCCAATACTCACTTTGTCGTTGCAAACGCAATTTAATACTGAATATAAAACGCATCATGATAATGAAGTTACGTAAGTTGTTTATTAATAATAATTATTTGCTCAAAAATAAATCTATTTCTTTAAATCATTTGAAAATTTATTTGTTATCAACTATTTTCAACTAATTTAAAAAGCTTTTAAATTTCAAATTTAAGGTTCAACTATTTATTTTAACCAAAATTCAATACTTCACAAATTTATCTATATTTTCACGTAAAAATAAAATAATTAAAAATTAATCAATTTTCTATTTCTAAACTCACATTTTCTACAAATGGCCCAAAATCGAAAACCAATTACACACGTACAAATATTGAATGTTCCAAATGGCTAAATAATTATATTTACACAGATACACATAATTCAGACATAAATTTGTAGAAATTGCCATTATTGCTAAACCCGCGTTCCCACAACCATTCCCAAATCCCTCCTGAAAATTTAAGTCATTCCCTCCCAAATTTTCCATTCCTACGCGCTAATTCTTACACAATACATAATAAATTTTTCCAAATCCCCGCTCATTTTTCCCATTCTATCCCAAATCCCAAATTTATGAAAATCACATTGTTCTCTCCATTTTGAACCCTTCCAGCCATCTACTGATACGGCATACTTGAATCGAATATGCTAATTAGAGTAAGATGGAGTTCCATGCCTAGGGTTCCCAGGTTGCAAGATGAGGACGTGTTTCACGCGTTTTTTGATTTTGGATTCATGCTAACAATTAAAAAATTATTCAGACGATATATAAAGAACAAAACCTTTTGAGACAAAGTCCCAACAATGAGTGTTTAAATTGAAAGATTATATTACAAAACTTGCCTCCAAGGGGCGCAAGCATACAAAGTTACTAAATTTGAAAAATGAAGAGTAAAAGACTTAAATGTAAAGTCACATATTTCTTGTGAGATAGTTGTTCGTCCCTTTTTCCATTGCCTTACTTTACTTATATATTGATCACCATTTGCACAATTTTTGCCCATAACTGTCCATTATCTCATAGCACTTCTTCTAAATAACTTCTCATTACAATCATAACCAAAATAACTTCACATAACCTCCCATGATGCTTCATTTACCTGTTAGCAGTTTTACCTTGGATTGTGGGTCACGTAAGAACCGCTTCATTACCTGCGCGATGCAGTTATCACCTTCTTCGCCCAAGCCCTGCTATGCTCGCTCTATCCTTTGTATGTTTTGAGCGATTCTTTTCTTAGCAAATCGCCCAGATTCTGTGTTTTGGGCTTCTCTTTTTGGGCCTTTGTTTAGGTCCTTATTTTAAGAACATTTTGTGTATCAATAGGACGACTATGACTTGACTGAGATTGGCTCTGAGGCTGATACTGAGGCGTCTCTTTCTGTAGAGAGAAAATGAAGGAGTTGATGGTGGGAAAATGGGTCCTAGTCTGGGTAGTAATGGCCGTGCAGATGATTCTGGAAGAACTCTTTTAATTGTGGGTGACAATAGGTATAAATATAAACTTCATTTAGAACTCCTTAGACTCGTTCTCAGTTTGGTGCCATTGTTGATAGCCTTTCTTCTTACTAAGTGCATCTTCATTGTTAACTTCCTTGAGAGTTATTAACTCTAGATGCAAATGTAGTTTCATTGTTATAGCTTTTACAATTGTAGATGCAAAACTCATCCTCTTGTTCATTGTTATTGCTTTTACAATTGCAGGTTCATTATGCCATCAGCATTGAGTGCTGCAAGTGCAAATTTAAGGGCTTATTTGGGTGGGCCTTACCCTACGTTTAGTTTGGTGCCAAATGACACAATAAAGTTATTATGGAAAAGATTTCAGGTAGTACACATTTTTTTAGTGTTTACATGTGCTTATTGGCCTTAAACTTTTGTTGTTTCATTCTAATTGATGTTACCTTCATTAGCAACAATACGCTTGGCCAAAACATAAAGAAAACAAGGTGGCGAAGGCATGGAATATTGCCTCAACTGATAGACTCTGAGACATATTTTGTGTGGCTCGAAAGAAGGTTAACGAAAATAGTGGTTCTGAAAATGTAACTCATTGGAAGGGATTTGGACCAGAGTGGTTAAGTGCAGAGCACTGGAATGAGATCATTGAAAAACAGTGGAACAATGAACGATGGAAGAAGAAGTCTAAGTCTGGCCTGATAACTGTCTAACTCTGAGTCAGGAACCATCACTAAGCACACTGTTGGTTCAATAACAATTGATGCTCACAAGGTCAAGCTGGTGTTGTTTATCTTTAAATGAATCCAGATCATAGGTGATTGAAATGTTGTATAAGAGCTGTGATTCTTTCTCTCCATTCTTTCCATTGTCTAATATCGAAATAATTGAGTTGTTAATTGTTATGCATATGATACTGACAATGAATTTGAATTAGAGGCTGAATAGGATAAAAATCAGCATGCATAGCAAACACCTTATGACTAAGATTTATTTTTATTTTGTGCATATTTGTGTTTGGCTAATTAGGCTTATTCATTATAATAAATAGAATTTTGTACTGCAGTTGTGTCTTTTTTCCTTCTTTCTGTCAACTATATATAATCAGAATTGCTATAGCTATCTGCTTCATGATAACACGCGCTTTTGATAGCTAAAGCAAGTCTGATTAGTATAATGAAGCAGATTTTGAAGTAAAATTGAAGTGAAAAATGGATGAAATCCCAGATTTCAAGTGATTAGCCAATTTCAGACTTGCTTTGGCTACCAATTTCAGATTTTAAAGTGAAATTGAAGTGAAAAATGGATGAAATCCTAGATTTTAAATGATTAGCCAATTTTCAGACTTGCTTTGGCTATCAATTTTAGATTTTAAAGTGAAATTGAACTAAAATTGAAGCAGATTTTGAACATGATTTCAGCACCCTACACCTGATATGCTTCATGTTACCCGCATACACACTTGAAAATGAAATATAAAGCCTGAAGTAAAAATGGATTCAATCCCAAATTTTAAATGATATGCGGGTAACATACCTTGGCAATTTCAATTACGAGTTTCATATCATCATTTTCCAGCAATTATATTGGTGATGCGTATGCAAAGTGCATCATCTCTATTCTTTTTTCTTTCATTCTTTACTTAATCAATGCATCAAATAATTGCCTAGAAGTGAATGTAGGGTGCAAAAATCACGTTAAGAGAAAATTAGCTGTAATATGCAATTCCTAAATTATAGTTTTCTTTCAATGTAAAAATATTTTTGATCTTTTAGATAATTGTCATTGTAATAACTGCTGCTATGAATGTGTCAAAGAAATAATGCCCCATTAAAAGCTTCTTCCGTTGGCACTGCTTTCATTTTCGTGCTGTCCGATTTCTGTACTTTTATTTGTTGGTAGATGAGACATTATGCAATGCTTATATTAAAAATAAAATTGAATGAGATGTTAAACTTGAGGCAGACTAGTATGCATGGGATGAGGTTTGATTATGTTAAGTGTATTGCCAATCATGTTTCTTACTTTATCTAAACAGAAATTTATTGTTTGTTTTCAGCATGAGAAATTAGGCAAGCCACCTACTGCTTTCCAATTGTTCGAACGTGTACACCGGCGAAAGAAGGGAGAAGAAAACTCTGTAGACAACAAATCAAGAATAAATGGTGCACGATCTCTTGTAAGTATAATTAAATTATAGTTATTGAAGGAAAAAAAAAGAAAAAAAAAAAAGGCAATATGGCAACTTATAATATGAGATTTGTGCTATATATAATATGGTGCATATGGGATCAGATTAGTCACGACATTAAGTTGTTTAATTATATACTGAACAGAAGTTAGGCCACTATGGAATCACCTTTATAAATGGTGCACGATATCTTGAAAGAGCAACATTTAATCTTTAACTCAATCTTTGAGTATTCATGATTTTAATCAACAAATAATATTTCATACTCATCTATTGTAATTTAATGTTCTATCTATTTTAAATATCAAGTCCTTCTCTATGCAATCTAATCCCTTAAAAGTTTGCCACTGAACCTTGTTAAAATATATATTAGAGGATTCTCATATATATTAGAAGATTGTCCCAATATATTAGTTGATTGATTTACTTAATATAGATTACGGTTTACTTTATTATATAAACTAGTTGTATCAGTATTTTTAATATACCGCTTACTTAATAAGATTGATTCTTCTTTCTCCCTCTTGTTTTTCTCTTTTTAGAGCTTGTTTGACAAAGCTTAAAAACCAAAAGGGTTTTTTTCAGCCGTAATGTTTGACTTTTCAACCTACTTTTAACATGAAAAGTCAACAATTTCAACTCAAATAAACCAATATTGGTCAAATAAACCAAAAATTGGTTTATAAACTAGTTTATAATCTCTGTCAAACGGGCTCTTAGTTTAATTTATATGATTCTTAGAAACATGGTATCGAGAGAAAGTTTGATCGACTTGGTTTAAACTTGAAATCGCTTGGTTCTCCCGACAAGTGGCCTTGTGCCACTTGTCCGCCGGCCAAGTCTTTTTTTGTTTCTTTTAGATACTGTCATCTGGCTCAGTTTGGAATTTAGAATTTAGAATTTGTCCAGTTGTTCTGTTCTGAAATTTGGTTCGTTTTGCATCTAGTATGTCCAAGTCAGTTTGAAATTTGTGTAGTTGTTCTGTCCTAGAATTTGGTTAATCTGGACAAACTGTCTCTCCCTTCCTTTCCCCTTCTTCTCTTCTCTGCAATTTGGTATTTGCATCAATTAATTTGGATTTAGAATTTGGTCCAGTAACCTGGAATTTGGTTGGTTTTGTTTCCGGTTAATCTGGACAATCTGTTTCTTCATTCCTATCTCCTTCTTCTCTTCTCTGCAATTTGGTATTTGCATCCATTAATTTGGATTTGGAATCTGGTCAATTTGGTTGGTTTTGCTTTTGGTTAATCTGGACGGTCTGTCTCCTCTTTTCTATCTCATTCTTCTCTTTGCATCCATTAATTTGAATTTGAAATCTGGTCAGTAACATGAAATTTGGTTGTTTTTGTTTCGACTAATTTGACGGTTTGTCTCCTCTTTTCTATCCCCCTCTTCTCTTCTCATTTTCTTTATTTTATTCTTATCTCCCATTTTTCCTTATCTCTATAATGCTTGTTTTTTGTCCACTTTTGGGTGATCCTCTTATCTCTTTGAAGAGTAAAAAATAGTATGTTGTTTTCCGTTCTTCTACTAAAGCAGAGTATCGAGCTATGTCGTCTACTACTACTGAGATTGTGTGGTTGCCTTGGTTACTTGTCGCTATGGAAAGCACATTAAGATTGACTGTTATGTTATCCGTCCATCTTCAGCACGACACTATGTCCTTACTTTTTGTTTCTTTATCATTGCAGCTTACTGACTTTTTTACAAAGTCAAGCAAGGTCCACCGTTTTCGTTTTTTGCTTGACAAACTCTCGCTGCTTACTGCTGTAGCATCGTGAGTTTGAGGGGGGATGGTAGAATATATATTAGAGGATTCTCATATATTATAGAACATTGTCCCAATATATTAGTTGATTAGTTTACTTAATATAGATTAGGGTTTACCTTATTATATAAACTAGTTGTATCAGTATTTTTAATATACCGTTTGTTTAATAAGACTGATTCTTCTTTCTCCCTCTTGTTCTTCTCTTTTTAGTTTAATTTATATGATTCTTAGAACTCTCACAAACCCATCCACGAGAAGAAAAAATAATTAACATGTTACATCCTTAAAAAAATCATGTTACATTCTAAAAAAATAATCCTTGAGTTTGTTCTAACATGTTTTTGACCTCCTAGTCCTCCCTTCATGGAATTGTATAGAAGTTGGAAAACATAAGTTGTACAAATCACAAGAATATTTACACAAACAGTAAGATATGGTGCACTTTAGAATCATATTTGCAATTTACAGGGATAATTTTCACATGGTATAAGGTGAGTCTTAAATTTGTTTTGCAGAAAAAATATGACCTGGAAAAATATAGTTCAGATGTGTCATGATAACTTGATTTTGACATTCATGCATGGTGTGAAGCAAGTCAAGGCCTTGGTAAGGGAGGTCACGTGTATGGTATTGAAATTTTTCGTCTAGTTTCGGACAAAGTTGGCACCTCCGCTAGTTCGCATTTGTTCCATTAGATGGAAATATTTCTTTAATCACTTTGCAAGAGGAATTTTGTGGTGCTCGCGAGAGGATAGATGAACTTATACGAGAAAATAATGAATCAATACAAAAGATGGAAGATGACTCTGCGTGACGAAGAGAAGAAGCTAACTGAGTTCGAACAAATCATACTTCGGATGTTGGGAGGAAAGAGGAGGTCAAGTGATTAGATGATTTAAGCACAATGTTCTTCAATGATTGGACATGGAAAATGTTAATTTTTTTTATAAAAAATTTCCATTGAAAATGTTTAGAACTTTTTGCTTTTTGTATTTTTGGACTAACTTATCATGTGCTGATTTTTTGGGTTTGGAGTATGACATGATGAATATGATTTTAATGTCAAAAATTAGTATTTATTTTTGAAAGGAAAGCGAAATTGATGTAATTTTGAACAAGAATTTATGGAATGGATTATAAATTAGTTTATTTGATCCAAATGGTTTATTTGATAAAGAGTTGTTAAAAATATCATGCTACAAAGGAAATTTTTTTGGTCAAATAATCTAATTTATAATCCACACCAAACGGAGTGTAAATTTCATATTTATTCTTTATTGTATTTTAAATATTTTTAATTCACAAGAAAAATACATAGGTATATTAACTAGTGACTTTTTTTAAAAATGTAATTCAACTCAACGATGAATTTATTTTTGTTGAGAATTTACGTAGTAATTTAGCTCTTGAAATATAAATAGTATATTTGTTGTTGACGTTGGAAAAGCGATTTGTATTAATTCAAGCCAACTTAAAGATAAGTATTGAGGTCGGTTATGACCGTGGTAAGTGTGAGATATGTAAGTATATATAAGAAGACACGATTGTATGATCTTTTAAGAGTATTTTTCTTGATCGAGATGAATGTCCGAGGCACGGAGGACATTTATGTCTCTATTTATAGGAAAATATGCAATGATTATTTCCATTTAATGCTAGGGACGGTATTAAATATCCTATCTAGGCTAGGCATTAAATGCCAAGGTAGGCATTTAATGCTTACAAGACATTCCTTTTGAGGGCATTTAATGTGAAGGACGTCGACATAGGGACATGATAAGCCATTATGATAGCGTGAACATGAGTTCGGACATGAGAGGCGGGCGGATGTCTTAGACGACGTCCGGGCGATTTCTTCTCGGGGTGGCCTTGTTGTCATTGGGAAAAGTGTCCGGCGAGAGTCATGCGGATGCCCGCGGTCGACTATCTCGTACTCAAAACCCGGATAATTAATATGTATCATCATGAGCGAGCGGATCGGAGATCAACAATTGCCCCCAAGACTGTTTTGACTTGGGCAAAAGAGGTCTTCAAATCTCGTCGTGATGCGGATACGTCTTGATGCGGGTTACGCCAAGATGGTGTAATATCTCTGACAGTCCACCTCGTTGTTTGACACGTGGGACAAACTTAGTGGTCATGTCAGGCTTTTGCGTGGCTCGAGGGCACGCTTCGCTGGTGTCATCATTGTGGCATTGATGGTGCTGACTCTTTACCTTCCTTGTCTATAAATAGGGGAAGTTCATTGAGACTCTTACCTTAAACACTTTTCCCTTCTCAGAGTTTTATTTACTGTAGAGCTAAGCGTCGAGGCGGTAGAGATCTGCGGTTTGTTGGATCGGACCTGAGGGTTAGAACGGTCAGTACCCACTCCCTTTTCTCTCTTTCAATTCCTTTCCTTCTTTCTTTCGTCTCGTCCAGTAGTATGTCTAGCGGTCGGCGGTGTGATGAGGGAAGCCATTTCTTGGGGTAGGGGCCGGGAGGAAGAGATAGAGGAGGTTAGCTCGGGTAGGATGGTGGAGGGATAAATGAGGGCGAAGTCCTCGGTCAGGACCCGATTAATGACCGTCCCTCCCGAATAGGTCGTCCCCTGCCGAGACTAGTGGTGGAGGAGAGGCTAGGTCTAGGCCATTAGGTCGGAGGAGGCGGACGTTGAAGCGGGGCTTAGGGCGGCCCCGGTTTGGAAGTGTAGGTTCTTTCCTTGAAGTAAATGAGAAACAACTCGGGTGGCATAGGACTTATAATGTCCGGACGAGATAGAGTTCCTCGTCCCGGCCCGGAGGGCCGGGCGATGATCCGCCGTTGGGGCTGCGTGGCTCTGAACCGAGGCCGTCTTGGCCATGGGACTCGAGCTTCCATTCCCCAGGATCGTTAGGAAATTTCTTCGTGAGTGGGGAATAGCTCCAACCCAACTACTGCCCTAATGGTTGGAGAATCATGATAGGCTTCCTCATCCTCACGGGAAGCTCGGATTTCCCGCCCCTTGGTTAGGGAGTTTATGACCTTTATTCCTTTAAGTCGGATGGGAAGAGGTCGGTTTGGTGGTATGCATCGGTGAAGGCGGGGGCGGGAGGTAGCGTCGTTACCCGGCCCCGGACTCCATTAAAAATTGGAAAAAGTTACGGTTCTTCGCGAGGTCCATGGCAATTCTCTGCGAGCGATAGTAGGCGGATGTGAACATCGATTCGTTATCACGAACTAAGTAAAGAGTATTTCTTTATTTGTTTAGCTCGGTTAGGCGCCTTCCGTTCGACTGTTTTCTTTGCCTTGCTTCCCGGTACATTCCTCGAGATCAAGCGCTGAGTCCTCGAGATAGAGCTCGGAGGGCTAGAGACATCGCGAGGATCTCCGATCTAGCGATGCGTTGATAAGCGAGAAAACTTAGTATCGACTCGTCTCTCTCAATCGATTCGGTTCATCCACAAGCTTGTAAGTTTTTACATCTTGGCTACTTGCATCTTTTAAGTAACAAGTTTGGTTACGACTCGTCGTCTTTTTGGTCAAAGCCGTGAAGGAATGAAGGACATCTCGGCTCTTCTCAAGAAGAAGACTCGGTAGGGAAGGGCAAGAGGAAGGCTCCGGTGGACGATCGGTGCACAGCGTCCGACTGGGCGGAATCGGTTCCGGTCCTGGCCTTGGCTCGGTCCGTAGCGGGCGTCGAGGAGATAACCTCATTCCCGCCCTCCGTCACCGTCGCGGCTCACGCCCGTTTATACGGGGTCGGCGCGGATAAGGGCGAGGAGTACTTGAGGCTGCTGGCGGCTCGATTCCTAAGCCGATTCGCGACTTCTTCCGGTCCAACTCCCCACGAGGGGATATCGTCGGCCTGCCCTCTTACGCCAAGAGGCGATAGCGGTGATAGGGAAGAGCTGGACTCGACCCAGCAGAAATATCACGGGCGGCATGGGGACGGTGGAGTCCATCATCATTGCCGGTCGATACTTCCGGGCGGCGTTCGGCTCGCATCGGCCGTAGAAAAAATGGGAAGGTTCTTTGGCCGGCGTCCAGACGATGAGGAGGAGGAAGAAAGTTTTGGCGAGCTCAATGAGGAGAAGAGACTCGGGGCCACCTCAGGGGCGTCCTTATGAGCAGGGCGAGGGCGAGGCGGAAGGAGGCGGGCCGGCGCTTTGGCGGCCGAGGTTGGAGGAGAGGAAGAATAAGGCCGAGCTTGCGGGAGGCTGGAGGTAGAGAAGAGGGCGGGCTGAACTAGTGGCTTCTATGGACAAGGTTGTAGGCAGGGATGAGGCCGTGGCCGATTTCAAATCCTCCGATGCCTATCGGCGGCGGGGAGATGGTCTACTTCCTCGCGATGGAGGAGGCGATTGAGGCGGCGGAAAAGCGTCCGGGGCCCAGGATGTTCGGTTCTGAAGGACGAGCTCGCCCGAGCGAAGAAGAATTCTCGCTCAATCCTCCATCTTAGAAGAGGCGGATCGGCCGGTCTTGAGGATTGAACTTACGCTCTTCTTGCTTGTACTTTTGTTTGAATTTTCTATTGTACTAGAACGACCTTACTAATACACTAGAGTTTTTGATAAAATCTTGTCTGTTATTTCGACGTCGGATGTTTGATTTCTTTTCCGTTACATTGCCTTGTTGAAATCAAAACAATTTTAACAAAACAATTTAATCGACCTTGGACTTGACCTCGGAGGGCGTCTTGACAAATTAATCAATTAACTTCCAACTTCATAGATCGGACTTTGGACTTGACCTCGGAGGGCGTCTTTGACAAATTAATCAATTAACTTCCAACTTCATAGATCGGACTTTGGACTTGACCTCGGACTTGACAAATTAATCGACTTCATAGATCGACCACGGAACTGACACGGAACTACGAGTGCGAGAGGGAACTTAAACCGAAGGCGACAATAGTTAAATAACTTTGAACTTCAAGTACTTAAATAACGGGAACTTAAAGCCGAGGCTGTTAATAGTCCGAGCTCAAGTACTTTGAATTCAAATACTTTGAACTTCAATTGACACGAATTCGACTTGATGCGTGGGCGATCTGGAACTTCAAGAGCGAGGCCGGACACATGACTAACTTCAAGAAGCGAGGCCCGACTGTAGTCATTACCGGGTTGGATGGGTGGAGGCCCCCAGTTTCGGATCGGCATAGTACATTCTTTGTTTAGGACGTGCGTGCGGGACGACACGAAAGTTTAATTATTTCACATATTTGGGAAAGTAGTTCGGTCTCGCGGACGAACTCTATTCCTCGAGACTAGTTCGGTCTCTTGGGACGAACTACATTCCTCGAGACATAGTATATGCGAGATGAACAACTTTGGTTTTGGCGTTGGTGGCCTTGACTTACTTACGCCGCCCGGCCGGGTCGCGCGTTCATGTGTTCAAGAGGATTCGACCTTAGTCATCCCTTTGTAGGCTTTCAGATTTCAATGTGAGCCTTTTATCTTGCAAAATTTTCTTCATTTCATAAATTTGAGAAACTATTACAAAGTGGAAGCCGTGGCTTCTTTTGACAAAAGTAGCTTACGCTTGAGTGGCATAGGTGGATAGTTTTCATTGGTAGTACTTCTTTAGATGCTCGGCATTCCATGGATCGTGGTGATAGTCATACGTGATACGGAGCTCGTAAGCTCCATTTCTTAGGGACAGCGATGATCTTGTAAGGTCCTTCCCAATTTAGGCGGCGTGCCCGCTTGACTTTCTTTTGTTGCTAGGGATACCTTTCTCGGGACCGGGTCCCCGGCTTTGAATTTCGCTCCTTGACTTTGCTATTGTAATACCTTGCACTTCTTTGCTTGTAGATGGCGGTTTTCGATTACGCCCCTGACCTTCTTTCCTCCAGGAGGTCGAGCTCGGATCTCAAACTTTCGTCGTTGTGATTTTCGTCAAGCGTCCGAACTCTATAAGGCGGGAGCTCGAGTTCATTGGTATGACGGCTTCGTGCGAAGGCGGTGAAAAGTGTCTCTCCGTGCTTGGCCAGGCATGTTGTTCGATAAGACCATAGTACCTGGGAGCTCTTACGCCAAGCTCCTTTCGGCTCGTCAAAGCGTGCTTTCGGTGTATGCTTGATAATTTTATTTATTGCCTCAACTTGTCCATTTGGTTGGGGGTGGTTTGGAGTGGAGAAGTGCTTTACGATATTGAGGTCTTCACGAGAATGACTGAGTCTAGCATTGTCGAATTGCTTGCCGTTGTCGTAATGATCGAATGTGGGACTCAAACACTGAGACAATCGATTTCCATATGAAATCGGTGTTTTTACTTTCGATTATTTTGGCAAGCGGTTACGCCTCGCCCATTTGGTGAAGTAATCACGGCGACTATGGCATACTTAGTTCCACCCCTTCCTGCTGGCATGGGACCGATGAGGTCAATTCCCCATTTGGAGAAGGGCCGCGGGCCGAGGATTGAGGTCGACTCTTAGGGTGTGCTTTGATGGAGGGACCAAATTTCGACATTTGTCGCACTTCCTCATGAAATCGATGGAGTCCTTCTTCATTGATGGCCAAAAATACCCCGCCTCAAGATCTTGAGTGCGAGGAGTGCCCCAGTGTGGTTGCCGCATACTCGCCGTGGACTTCGAGGCGTGTTAGCTTCGTTTTCCTTTAGGCACCTTGATGGGGAGCGAAAAGCCTTTTTGAGCAGGATGTTATCGATTATAGTGTACCTTCTTTTACGATTCTCAACTTTCTAGCTTCCCGCTATTTGGGGTACCTTCCCATCCTTGAGAATTGGATGATCTCGTCGGTCCGGTGGAGCTCGATTCGGACGTGTTGCTAATTCGCTCGGGTGAGATATGGCAAGACTCTTTGAGTCTTCAATCGGGATGCTCTCCGGCTCTTCTATGCCCTCATTTGGTGGAAAGTCTTGCTAGTGCATCGGTGAGGCCATTACGTGTCCTTGGAATCGGCTAACCTCGGCGGTGGTGAATGATTTGAGTTCTGCTCCACAATGAGTGAGTAAGCGCCATCCTATCGTCTTTGGTTTGGTAGGACTTGTTGATTTGATTGACCACCGGTGAGAATCGTTTGTACACGAGCGATTCGAGTGCACCCGTACCTTTCGCAAACCTTAGGGCGGCAATTGGGGCCTCATACTCGACCTCGTTGTTTGAGGCACGGAAATTAAATCGTAGAGATTGCACGGTGGCTCTAGGTCGGGCTCATCGGGACTACTCGGCTCCGGCCCGAGTCCGGTCGATGAGCCATCCACAAAGAGAGTCGGACTTCCTCCTTTACGGCTTTGGGCTTGTGCTCGGGTGAACTCGGTGATGAAGTCTGCGAGAGCTTGACCCTTGATTGCAGTCCTCGGTTTGTAGTGGAGCTCGAATGGCCGAGCTCAGTTGCCCACTTCATAAGTCTCCGGAGGTGTCACGGTTTCTGCGGGACTGTCTCAGAGGATAGTTTGCGGGACTGTATTGGATGTTGCAAGAAGTAGGGTGCGAGCTTTCTCGTAGACATGATAAGGGCATCGTCAATTTTTCCATCGGGGTGTAGTTAAGTTCGGCATCGTGTAGCGCTTTGGTGACATAGTACCTTTGGGTGTTGGATGCCCTCGTCGAGTCACGATGAGTACGGAACTAATTGAGTGCTTGAGGCGCTAAGTAGAGAGTGAGGACCTCCTTCACTAGAGGTTTGGAGAGTAGTGGAGGTCGTGCCGGTTGCTTCTTGACTCTTGAATGCTAGGTGACATTCCTCGCCCACTCGAACTTCTTTCCTCGCGTAAAGCGTCGAAGAAGGTTTGCACTTATCGGTCGATTTTGAAACAAAGGCAAAGCGGTTGCTGACTGCTCGCCTTGATAAGGCTCTGTACCTCTTTGATCTTAGTGGGGGCCTCATCTCTGGAGAGCTACGATCTTTTCGGGTTGGCCTCGATTCCTCTTGGTGAACCATGTACCCGGGAACTTCCACGACTTTACACCGAAGGAGCATTTGTTAGGATTGAGCTTCATTTTATATCTCCTCGATTATGGAGAACATCTCGGGAGAGGTGCTCCACGTGGTCCATCTCCTTGGTGCTTTTGACAAGCATGTCGTCAGCGTACACCTCCATAGTTTTCCCAATGAGCTCGGAGAACATTGGGTTCACCGGCCGTTGATAAGTGGCTCGGCGTTTCTTTAACCGAAGGGCATAACTCGATAGCGGTACAAACCTCGATCGGTGATGAAGGAGGTGTGCTCTTGATCATCCTCATGCATTGCAATTTGATTGTGGCCGAGATGCGCATCCATGAAGCTCGGGAGCTCGTGCGTGCCGGTGGCATCCACCATTTGGTCTATCAGGAGTGGAAAGGCATCTTTAGGGCAAGCTTTGTTCGGATCGATAAAATCTATGCACACCCTCAAGCTCATTGCTTTTTTTTTACGAGCAGGGTTGGCTACCCCCAGGGATAAAGTGATTCCCTAATGAAGCCGCACTTGAGTAGTTTATCGACTTCCTTAGCTAGGGCCTCGTACCTCTACGGATTGAGAGGGCGTCGGCGTTCTTTGTTTTGGTTTGACGTCCGGGATGGTATTGATGCGTGGCGCGAGAGTTTGGGGTCAATTCCTTCCATGTCGCGTGTTCCCATGCGAAGGCGTCGATGTTACTTTTCGGGGAAGGTTATAAGTTGGGATCTTCTTGGTTGTTTGAGTTCCTTTTCGATGTGGAGGACCTTTTCGGGTTGGTTGGGTCGACCTCTACTTGCTCAGTCTTCAAGCTGGTTCGACCTTAGTAGCACTTGTCTTGACACTGGGGTCGAGGTGACCCGGATCTTCCACTTTGTGTTCCCATTCGGCCCATCCTCGGGCTCCCATTTGCAAGATCGGCGTCGATGCGGATTGTGTTTACCCCCTGCTCGAGGCGAAGTTGATGTTGCGGCTCCTCGCTACTAGTTGACTTCCCGGACTACTCCTACCCCATGTGGAGTGGGGAATTTGATGGTGTAGTGATAGATGGGCCTTGGTGCTTTTTAGCTCATGCGAATTGGCCGCCCTAGGATGGCATTGTAGTTAGATGGGAGATCTACAATTACAAAGTCCATAATGATCCTCTGTGACGGGGAGGCAATCCGAGCTCAACCACCAGGCGATCGGCCTTGGGATTTACACAATCCCGGTGAACCCTGCGGGGGCTTTTGGGAAAGGCGGCGTGCGCGCGTCGAGATCCATCGATTGAATGTTACGAGATATAGGACATTCACGGAGCTCCGTCATCTACCAACGTTCGATGGATGTTGGCGCGGAGACCGGCATAGTAATAACGAGTGCATCCGAGTGTGGTTGCAATACATGGGATGCGTCTTTCTCGGAAAAAGAGAATTTTTCCGCATCAGGGTTAGCTGTGGTACCTGCTAACACTTGGTAGCTATTGTGAGCTTCCCTGGAGGACCTCTGGTATTTGTCTCCTTGATCCTTCCAGTCTGCGACTCCCACCGACTATCATGTGAATTTCGCCTTTCGTCCGGGTTGAGGCGGAGGTGGAGGTGGTAGTTCAGCCCGGTTCTGGGAAGGCTCAGTTCCGCCTGATGGCCGTGCTAGGAACTCCTTTAGGTGGCCTCGTCTAATGAGGCTTTCAATTTCTCCTTTTAGATCACGGCAATCATCCAAGTGTCGTGCCCGGCCGATCGATGGTACTGCAGTATCTCCTTTGGTTTAGCCCTGATGAGTTCGCCTTCATAGGAGCTGGACTTTTGAGGATGCCCTTATCTTTGGTTTTCATTAGGACATTCTCAAGCGAAGTGTTTAGGATATGGTATCCACTGGTACCTCGGCGTGGTGGGCCTTGGGCGCCTGCATCTTTGAAAATTCGGTGTTTTCTTAGGACTCTCCTTCTTCTCCGTTTTAGGTCTTTCTCTTTACCCCCGTCTTTGTCCTTACGATCGGGCGTTCATTCTCTGATGCGAGGTGGCTTCTTCGGCCGCCGATGTGTTTTCGGCTCTAGCGGGAAGTCTTGGTAGGTAGCGGGTCCGTCTTCGTGAGCGGACCACGAGCCAGTCCGTGTTCTTAGTCACAGCAAGGCGCCATCGAGGCGGCATCATCCGATATTTTGTCCACCTCCACTATCCTCTTGCTAAATCGATCCATGTAGGACCTCGGTGTTTCGATTCGGCCTTTTGTTTAGCGATAAGGCGCTCTTTTCGGGGTGGATCGAGTTCTTGCCCCCATGAAGGTGGGAGCGGCCGACACGAGAGGTCATTCCGACCGAATGGGCGCGGTGGTAATTTTTGAACCACCTCATTGCTCTATTCCGAAGGTGAGAGGGAATGCTCTGCACATGATAGCGTCCTTTGGCTCCTTGGAGTTCCATCCAAGAGGTATACTGCCGAGGTGGCCCGGGATCATTGCCATCCTCATAGCTAGTCAAGCTGCGGCATTTTCGACTTCTCCGTGAGGGGTTTTGCCAAGATGTCCTCAAGTGAATGGGGAGCGCTTTGTCCGTGGTGACTTCTTCCGAGGTATTCTTTTGCTTTGCTTCCGGTTCGACGATCGTTGCTTCATGAGTTCAAGCTCATCGGAGTGTCTGTACACTCGAGGTGCCATGGATGGAGCTTTCTTCTTTCTTTGTGCCTCTTGTTCGTGAGGGACTTGAGAAGAATGACCTAGGCGGTCAAATCGCTAGCCCGACCGTTCTTGCGGAAGCTTTCTGTGGGGGGTTGGGCGCACTTTTTCTCCTTGCTTTACGATGGGCTCTTCGCGAAGTCTAGTCTCCGTTTTACTCGACGGCTTTTAGACTCATCGTGTGCTGGTGACTCGGCTTCCGAGTCAGAAATTCGTTTGGTAGTGGCTTGATTTCTCTCGAGCCGTTCAATAGCTCGAGTTAGGTATTCAAGCTTCTGTAGGACTGCATCTCCCTCGGGCACATGTGTTCGAGCCGGGGTTTCTCCACTGTCTGCTGACGGAAGACACAGGGGAGGTTGACTCTCTTGACTCCCAGTTCTTCAGTGGCTCTGAGCCCATGAGTCGTGGCTGCGGCTCATGTTTGGATAATTTTGAGTGTTTTGGTGTGGTGTATGGTAGTTGTGGAAAATGGAGAGCCTTTTAGAAAATGAGCCCCTCCTTCTAGCGTAAACTGTTGGCGTTGGAAAGCGATTTGTATTAATTCCAAGCCAACTTAAAGATAAGTATTGAGGTCGGTTATGACCGTGGTAGTAAGTGTGAGATATGTAAGTATATATAAGAAGACACGATTGTATGATCTTTTTAAGAGTATTTTTCTTGACGGATGAATGTCCGGCACGGAGGACATTTATGTCTCTATTTATAGGAAAATATGCAATGATTATTTCCATTTAATGCTAGGACGGTATTAAATATCCTATCTAGGCTAGGCATTAAATGCCAAGGTAGGCATTTAATGCTTACAAGACATTCCTTTTTGAGGGCATTTAATGTGAAGGGACGTCGACATAGGGACATGATAAGCCATTATGATGGCGTGAACATGAGTTCGGACATGAGAGGCGGCTGGATGTCTTAGACGACGTCAGGCGATTTCTTCTCGGGGTGGCCTTGTTGTCATTGGGAAAAGTGTCGAGGCGAGAGTCATGCGGATGCACCACGCAGTCGGCTATCTCGTACTCAAACCCCGGATAATTAATATGTATCATGGCGAGCGGATCGGAGATCAACATTTGTAACAATAAAACAAAGTTGTCGACAATTTTTGTTGCAAGAATTATATTGAAAAGGTGTTGGTAAATCACCTACAGATTAGTAACAACCCAACTCGTTATTAATTAGTTACGGAATACCAACAACTATTTACGTAGATAATTTAACAATGTCCTTACTAATCCGTAGGGTTTCAAAAACGAATTTGGTGATGAAAGATTTTCGTCGGTAAAGACTGTCACCAACGAAAATCAAGGCAATGTTGCCACAGTTTCTTGTAGTATATTATTATCATAAGCTGCAGAAGATACGAGATAAAAAAATTTGCTCGTTTTTGTTCAAGTGGAGATTGTTAGTCTATTACCTCAAAAACAAAAACAAAAAATGGCACCAATTCATTTTTTAATTAGTGGAAAAAGATGGAATGAATTTTAACCGAGTTCGAATGAAGTATGCAATCTTTCCAAAGCACGCCTCGTGTTAATCGAATTCTATGGAGCAATTTAGATTAATTAATTAATTAATATTCCTCCATAAATTGACTTGGTTTGTTCTTGTAATACTGAAATTAGGGAGAAAAATTAAATCTAACATTCAAGAAATTGTCTTTCTAGTTTGTACAAAAGATAGAAAATTATAAGTATTGTAAAGCTTAAATTATTTTTCATGTAGCCATGGCTCACTGTATATGCACACTTCTCACTATTTTGGCATTCCCTCGTGGTTGGAGAGATGCTACTGAAGATAGATTTTGACTTGGAGATTCTCGAGCCGGTTTGTCGAGTGGCCTATATTCGCACTATCATCCCTTTCTTTGGTCTTTTGGTACATTTGGATGACTAGGAATGATGCTAAGCATCGTAGGATTGGCATGGAGCCCAATCGTATCATCTGGCGGGTCTATCACACTATTTATTTACTACATATGGGAAGACTCTTTCGATTTGTGCATTGGCGTGGGGACCTTGATCTTGCCCCACATTTTGGTTTTACTCTTACTTCTCCTACCCCAGCCCCCTACTTTGGTTTATTGGCGTGCCCCATTGCATTTGGATCTACCAAGATCAATAACCGATGGATGCGTCGGGGATGGATTTATGAGTGGCGAGGTGTTATCGAGAGATCACACTGGGCGTTGTATCGTGGCCTTCTCTCGGCTACGGAGACATACTTATTTTGGAGGCGAGTTGAGAGCCATTTTTGGGGCATTGAGCTTGCCCGACGGATGGGTCTTGTGGACTTATGGATTGAGACCGACTCTACACTCATTGCTCATTGCATTTCACGTGGTGGGGCCGTGGGTGATTCGATCAATACTCGCAGACGCATCCGACATCTTCTTTCATTCGATCGAGACACAATTTCTCATATTTTTCGAGAGGGAAACCGGTGCCGACTCTTTAGCTTCGAGGGGTGGGACCAACGACATTATCGAGGAGTATGGACCTTCGGACTTGCCACGTCGTTCGCGTGGACTACTTGACCGAGCGGATATGGCCTTCCATCAGTTAGAGGTCTTTAGTTTTTGTTAGTTTGGTTTTCATTTGCTTTTGCTTTTGCTTTTCGAATTATGCACGGAAGTAGTATCTCTTTATTTCTTTGTAGTTTGAGGAATTTTTTTCATTCGTTGTATGCTTGGAGGTCGGGTTCATATCCCCTCCCATGTACTACCATTTTTATATAAATACTGATGGTAGGGGCATCAAACCCCCACCGATCTGTCTGGTAGAGGCCTAAAACCATCTTTGATTGTCTTTGGTGCTTGAATAAAAAAAAAAAAAAAAAATTATTTTTCATGCGATACATAAATTTTTGATGTTCGAAAAATTGTACGATTGTAACAATTTCTCATATATTATGATATTTTTGTCATTGACATTATGTGATTTTTTCCGTTTTGAAATTTTCTATTTAAAATTTTTGTAATATTTTTCTTCATTATTTTATATCTTTTTGGCTTCAAATATTTATGTGTATGAGTATCGTGTAGGCAAATCGAAAATTGGTCTTAATTCTCAACCACCTACGTCCCGTTGAGAAACAATTTTTTTAAAAAAAATTTAAAGGTTATAACTTATCAATCATTGAAATTTCTCAGAGATTATACTCTTACACAAATATCCCTCAAAACCACAATTTATCTCTGGTTGTTGTTTATCAAATATAACAGAATTGTTCATCACTCCAAATCTCAAAGATTCGTCTAATTGATGAATTGTTTAACCAAAAATGAAATGTAGAAGAAGATATTTCACATTAAAAAAAAACCCTCAATCCCTAATTTCATGAAGTGAGACGAAGAGAGAGAAAGAGAGAGTCGAGAGCCAAAATGTCGCAACTAACCGACTTGGAGAAAGTGGGAGACATGTATAGGAAGCTGTAGAGAGTAGGATCATATTAAAACACCAATGACCAAAGTCGTGTTTCACAAAAATGCAACTTCAATTCAAGTTACTCAAAATGTTTGTGTCACATTTTGCTCCAACAATCTCCACTTTGATACAAATATGCTAGAGTGCTTTATGAGTCCGCCATTTCGTGCTTCGTTTGTTCACTTATCTACAAAAATAACTAGCATCAATATCCAACAAACTCACACAATCTTTAATTTTTTTATTATAAAAATTATCTTAGTACTTATGTCAAGTTGGAATTTTCTCAAGTCTTATTATCTATTTTAGAAAAATCTCACCGAAATGAAATTTCATATTATCATGTTTCGATCGTCAGAGAATGCTATTTCTACTCAAGTAGATAACACTTTGGTTGTGTGAAAATAAGACAACTTTTGTTGTTAAAAATGTCTCCTCCGTGTAGAATATCTCTGTTCCAATCTTCCAAAGAAGGAGATTTTCAAGACCCTTCCGATACTTTAACTTAAAAGTCGCGAGTGCGTTATGGCGGATATATTTGGGCCCAAGAGGGGGCCTAGGCCCCTGCTCAATTTAAAAAAGAAAAATAATTAAATTTACACATATTGCTTTTTTGTTTGATATGTTTGTATTGAACTAATTTATTTTCAGCTTTTGATAAGTTCAAGTTAGTTCAACTTACTAAGTTTGTCTAAACAATTTCTCTAATGTTCAATTTGTATTATTTGGTGATTAACTTGATAATTATAAAGTAGATGTACGCTCCTCAATATAGAATTTTCGGATTTGAAAAGAATCAAAGACTAGTGGCCTTACACAAAAGCTGATTGAGACACACACACACACACACACACACAAAAGACTAAATTCATTTTTATTTATTTATTTGCTCATCAAATTGGTTTTTCTTTTATCAATTGCAAACTGCTATGGTAGAAAGTATGTTTTCAGCTATCTATATCATAAAATATCAATTGCGTAATCGGATTAGAGATGAATGGATAAATGATTGCATACATTGAAAAAAATCTTTTTGATAATATTTGTAATGACAATGTTGTTAAGCGATTTAAGATTATAAAAACTCGTTATAGACAATTTTTTATGCATAGACAATAATTCGTTTCTATTTTTAGTTTATTATTTATGTAGTGCCCCTCCTTGACTGAAATCTTATATCCGCCACTGGTAGCAGGGATGTATTATGGATTTGAAAGAGAATGTAACCTCCTTCACCTTTCGATTTACCTGAAAATTATAGGGGAATAGAGTTTGTTTATGGCAGAGTTGCTTAAGAATAAGAATCGTTATCCTCCTTTATCGTTTGCACGTTTTAATAAGATAGTTATTGACACTGACTACGTCTTTATTGTTAGAATTAGAGCGGTAAATAAAAGGGAGAAATAAAATAAAGAATACAAAGATTTATACATGTTCGTCTCAATGTGAGACTACGTCCTGTTTTCAGCCGTTGCAGTATTTTCACTATAATGAATAATGATCATTGTTTACAAGAGACTAGTCATATATATACCAACTCAATAGGAGTTTCCTAATTATAATGAAACTATAAGGCAAACCAATTAAGATATCCTAATTATAATGAAACTCTAATAGAACTTAATTAAGGTTTCTTAGTTATAATGAAATACTAAGACAACCTAATTACAGAAACAAAATCTCGAAAACACTTGGAGACTAATTAGGCTCCACACCTTAACAATCTTCCACTTGGAGACTAATCCATCATCAACTTCTACCTCTACAGCGGTCGGTGCACCTCTTCCAATCTTCAATGAAAAAGACCAACTGAAGTTGCACACAACTTCAATTTCTCAATTGTAACAGTCTTTGTCAACATATCAGCAGGGTTTTGACTGCCTTGAATCTTCTCCAGCGCTAGGATTCCAACTTCTAAAATCGATCTGATAAAGTGATAACGAATCTGTATATGCATCGTCTTCGCATGATAAACATGATTCTTTGCTAAGTGAATAACATTTTGACTGTCACAACACAAAACACTCTTACCATGCTTGTGACCTAAGTCTTCCAAGAAAGACTACAACCATATCATCTCTTTGCTAGCTTCGGTCACGGCAATATACTCTGTCTCAATAGTGGAAAGAGCAACTATCTTCTACAACTTAGATACCCAACTAACTGATGTACCACCCAATGTGTATATATATCTAGTAATACTCTTCCTACCATCAATGTCTCTGGCCATGTCAGCATCTACAAAACCCTGTAATCCCAACCTGATTTTTTGAAACACAAATACCTAAAAATCTACGTTATTGCCTCTCAATGTTATTTTCTAGGATTATTCATATATCTACTCACAACTCCCACTGTATGAGCAATGTCCGGTCTCGTACATACCATAGCATACATTAGACTCCCAATAGCAGATGCATAAGGCACCTTGACCATGTAGGCTCGTTCCTGTTCTGTAGAAGGTTAGTCATTCATTGGATAGCTTGAAGTGACTAGTCAAAAGAGTACTAACTGGTTTAAATTTATCCATCATGAATCTACTCAGCACCTTCTTCATATCCATCATGAATCTGCTCAGCACCTTCTTCACATACTCTTTCTGTGACAGTTTCAAGACATCTATGTCCCTGTCCCTAGTAATTCTCATCCCAATGATTTGTTTTGCAGCACCCAAATCCTTCATTGCAAACTCCTTGGACAACTCATCTTTTAACTTGTCAATTTGCTGTTTGAAAGCTCCTCAAGAAGCCATTATTACCATAAAGCTTTCAAACTTCTTATACCACTGTCTCGGAGCTTGTTTAAGGCCATACAAGCTCTTTTGAAGTCTGCACACCATTTTCTTATTTTTCTATACTCCGTAACCTTCTGGCTGTTTCATATAAATTTCTTCCTCTAAATCACCATGAAGAAAAGCTGTCTTTACATTCAACTGCTCTAAGTGCAAGTCTTTTTCTGCCACCAGTCCAAGTATTGTTCTGATGGTAGTTAATTTCACCAAATGAGAGAAAATTTCAGAGTAGTCAATGCCTTCTTTTTATTGAAATCCTTTTACAACCAGTCTTGTTTTATATCGCTTGCTGCCATCATGTTCTTCTTTTATTCGGTAAACCCATTTGTTTTGCAAAGCCTTCTTTCCTTTTGGTAACTCGCCGGTTCCATATCTGATTGGTCAATAATGAGTCAATTTCATCCCTCATGGCTGACTCCCACTTAATTGATTTATCAGCTTGCACGAATTCATTATAGCTTTCTAGTTCACCTCTACCAGTTAATAGAATATAATGCAACACTGGAGAGTATCTTTGTGGAGGTCTAATTGTTCTGTTAGATCTCCTGAGCCAGTCACATGGGTGCTTTGATTTTTTCTGGTGTTATATTTTTTCGATCTTCGCCATCAGTTTTCTCTGCATCAATCACTGGAAGGTCTTGCAACGGAATCACCTCAGGCTTCTTAACTTTAGGATTTGTACTTGTAGAGTCTGTTGTCAATGTGTCTTTATACATAGCTGCTTCATTGAAGATTACATCTTTACTCCTGATAATCTTGCGACTTTACTCATCCCAGAAATGATAACCAAACTCTAAATCACCATAGCCAATAAAAAAACATTTGTTAGATTTGGCATCAAGTTTACTTCTAGAAGCAGAATCAATGTTACCTCTTTTCCACTCCAAACTTTTTATGGTATTTTGAAGTCCAATGGTGTTGAAGGACCTCTGTTGATCAAATATGCCGCAGTACTAATAGCCTCTGTACAGAGCATCTTTGGTAGTTCTGCATGTAATCTCATACTTCTTGCACGCTCATTTAGAGTTCTGTTCATCCTCTCAGCTACACTATTCTGTTAAGGTTTACCTAGAATAGTCTTTCTCATCTTGATCCCATTTTCAGCACAATACATCTTAAAATTTGTATCTATGTATTCACCTCCATTATCTGAATACAAGCACTTTATTTTTAAATCTGTTTCATTCTCAATCATCACTCTCCATCTCTTGAGAGCATCGAAGAAATCAAATTTTTTTTTCAAGAAATAAATCCATACTTTTCTACTTGAGTCATCAATGAAAATCACATAATACTTTAAACCTCTAAAGAAAATAACAGTTGAAGGTCCTTATACATCCGTATGAATCAACTCAATTTCTGACTTTTGGCTCCATTCCGATTTTAGAGAAATTAACTCTTTTTGTTTGCCAAAAATACGACCTTCACACAAACTTTGTTCAGCAGATCTTAATCCCCATGACTTCTCTTTAGACTAAAGTACTTCATTCCTCTCTCTCATGTGTCCAAGTCTATAGTACCTGATTAGAATTAGCGTGGATTCAAAGAACAACAAGCTGTATCTCTACGGGATTGGTAGTCATGTAAGGAGTTCTTCTTTTAGTTCCTCGTGCAACAACCATGGCTCCTTTTGTTACTTTCCAACGGCCACCACCACAATTCTCGTCATGCTTTTCATCATCAAGTTGTCCAGTAGAGATTAGATTTCGCATCAATTTTGGTATGTGCCTCGCTTTGTTAATTTTCCACAAAGACCTGTTTGACATCTTCAATCTGACATCACCAATACTAATAATGTCCAAAGATTTTCCATCAGCAAGATATATATTTCCATAATTTCCAGCAACATAGTTCTCCATGTTCTCATTGTGTACAGTTGTGTGAAAGGAAGCCCCAAAATCCAACACCCAAGAATCGATAGATATATCAACTGACAAGACTAAATCATCTTTTACCTCTTCTGTCGTAGCATTATTGTTCATTTCTTCATTCTTCTTAAGTGCTCTGCAATTCATTTTCAAGTGACCAAACTTGCTACAATTCCAACATTCAGCACCCCGTCGGTTTCTGAACTTGCTCCTGAAATTCCTCGACTTTCTTCTACTATTACCCTTGTTGGAATTCTTTTCATAACCGCTGCCCCTATTTTCAATATTTAGGACAGAATTGGATGACGAGAGTTTTCCATCATCTTTGCTATGGACTTTTTCAGCAAGAATTGTATCTCGAATATCATTGAGTTTCAATTTCGCATTCCCCATGAAATTGCTGACAACCGCTCTCAAAGACTCCCAACTATTTGGTAGTGAGGCCAAGAGAATTAGAGCATGAACCTCATCCTCAAACATAATCTCTACATAGACCAATTGATTGACAATTGTGTTGAATTTATTAAGATGCCCTACCACCGAGGCACCTTCTACCATCTTCAGATTGAATAGCTTCTTCATCAGATGAACTTTATTACACGATGAGGGCTTCTTATACTTGTAAGATAATACTGTCATCAATTCTAAAGTAGTTTACTCCTTTGCAACGTTATGAGCCACGTTCCTCGACAATGTTAGCCAAATTACTCCCAACACCTGTTTGTCAAGAAGATTCTAGTCATCATCATTCATAGTTTCTGATTTTTTATCCAACAGATGGTGCATTTTTTTACTGTAAAGATAATCCTCTATCTGCATCTTCCATAATGAAACTTGGTGATTCCAAGTGTTGATCCTTGATCATCGCCAGCCATCGCTCTCAATCAGAACTCTCTCAAGTTCATCACTTTTTCAGATAATAATTCCTCCTAAAATAACTGTTTGATCTTGATCTTAACTGTTGGATTTGAACTTCTATGAGTTTTGAACTTGTTGTCCAAATTTCACGATAATAGAACTGCGGAGCGCTGAGATATCAACATTTGATTATTCTTCTGCTAAATTTGTCCAAGTCTCGCGAATTTGCTATTGTGTTGCTTTCGGATTCTCTCTCTATTTTTGGTGAGTTGGAATCTCTCCTTCATGCACTCACACACAAATTATAATCCCTAGAACTTCTCTCTGATACCAGTTGTTAGGATTAGAGCAATAAATAAAATAGAGAAAAAATAAAGAACACGAAAATTTATATAGGTTCGCCTCAATGTGAGACTATGTCCTGTCTTCAACCGCTGCAGTATTTTCACTATAATGAATGATGATCATTGTTACAAGAGACTAGTAATATATATACCAACCTAATAGGAGTTCCCTAATTATAATGAAATTCTAAGGCAAACCAATTAATGTTTTCTAATTATAATGAAACTCTAAGACAAACTAATTAATGTTTCCTAATTATAATGAAACTCTAATAGAACCTAATTAAGGTTTCCTAGTTATAATAAAATACTAGGACAACCTAATTACAAAAGACAAAATCTTGAAAACACTTGAAGACTAATTGGGCTCCACACCTTAACATTTACTGGCTGAATTATGCAAGATTTGAAGCACGATAAATCATTGTCCTTGACATTGATTTCACTCTCTCTAGATATGTAATCCAATGCAACAAGAATGTTTACGACCAGCCTCCAAAATTTTACAACTGATAGACCTAAGATACACTCTTATAACATGTCGATCCATTTAAGTATATTAAAACAATTACACCCGTACAAAAGTTTCAATTGGATCATATGGGGTCATCTGCCTTCTCATCTTCCTTCTTCTTGTTGTTGTTGTTGTTATTGTTGTTGTTGTTATTATTTGTTAACATTTTATTAAAAAATAGAAAAAGTGACCCATTCAGACCTCAACCCTTGACACCAATGCTTCATACAGTTGGCCTCTCTGGATGAGTTTACCCACAACTTATCTCGAGCAGAGTTGAGTATATGTATGATATTAGACCAAGTTGATGTTGTGAATTCAAATTTTGCCACCATCATTCATAAAAAATTGTATGACGTGTAATCTAGTGTATTTATAAGAGAGTATGTTGAAATTGTGCATGTGTCAAGTTTTTTTTATGAAAAAATGAATCTGGCATACATGTGAAATGACATAACTATTTTTTCTCGGTCCTTTACAAATTACAAGAACGCCCTCAATCATTTTCAGTATTTTGTTTTCAACTTTATCGGTAAGCTCTTATGACTTATTTAGTAAAGATAATTTCACCATATACCATAAAAAATAAAAAAAGTTTAGAAAATATTATTTCACTTGTTTTATTCTAAAAATACTGTTGTAATTGTTGTTACACTTGTTATATTTTTTACAAAAAATGTGTGTTATATTTGTTCTATTTGTTACATTTTAAATTAAAAATATTAAAACATAATTATAAAATTTTAATATAAAATTAAATATGTGACAAAATTGACTATAGCAGGATAATGGACAATTTATATACATCTCTCTTGTTCCTCATCCAGCTTATTAAAAGATACCCTGAAACTATTCAAAGCCCAGTCTCTGGTAAAGCAAACTGCAGTGCAGTGGCACAGGCCCATGTCCCTTTCTTCTCACTCAAAACAAATTCACAGGCGTGTGAAAGAGATAGGTCAACATGGTAGCCATTTTGCTTAAATTCAATATTATTTTAATTTGTAAGTATAAAATAAAATAAGTGACTTATGACAAATTTATGGGTTATCTCAGTGGTAATCAATAGAAAAGGTAAATATAATCCGTAAGTCCTCCAACTTATAAAAAAACTATTTTTTTTTTGTCAAACATGTCCTAAACTTATAAGCACTGCTTATTAGCTTATTTCAACAGTGAAATGGTAATAAATAACTTATAAGCTTAACCAAACATGCTCTTCCTAAATTTCCAATTCGGACATTCAAATCCCAACCTTTAGCCTCTTTATTAGAGTTGGTACTTTAAAATAGTTTTTGTACAATACCGTGTTAAAATAGCATGTGACACACACTCGTCCACATTTCCTACAATGTACTTATTTACCTACAAATAAGTTTTTAAATTCAAAGTATATTGCAATTGAAAAGACAATCGACAAAAATATAGCGTATCTTAGTTTTATAATTCTATTTAATCTTTCGTCAATCTCACGTACTAAATATGTTATAATAGAGTATGTAAGCAACTCTAACAAATTAATTTGGTATAAAAATATTGAAAATTTTAATTTCTATTATTTAGTGGAAAACATGAGAGAACGTGACAATAATGGAAAATGGTTGATGAACTTGCTCGTTTTCAAAAGTTTGAGACCAATTTGCTTCAAGAACTATAAGTTGGGGACTAATATTACATTTCTAAATAAAATCGAGTTAAAACATCTGTGGTTACCCAACTTTTTAAAATATATGTGACTTTGATCACCCAAGTGTTTTTTAACATAGATAGTCATCGAACTTGCAAAGTTATTTCAATTAAGTCACTGCCACATATGATTAGTTGATTTAACAGATTTAATCATGTGTTCAACGATGAAACTATTGTGGTAAATAGTAATGACACCAGGGTCAAAAATCAAACCACAACATCTACCAAACATATGCCTTCTCTTTTTCCATTACGTAGAGGTCCGACATTGTGTCAACTCGTATGTTTATATATTTTTTCTCGCTTTTTAAAAATAGATACTCAGTCTAATTATTTGACTTAAAAAAAAAAAAAAATTAGATAACTAAAATGATTCATTTTGAAAGTTTAATTCTTTAACCCAACTAAAATAACTTAAAGCGCAATTTATTAAGCAAATCTCCTTAAATTTCATCTGCACTCGCTGAATTTTCAGCAACGAATTTTCTCTATAATCATTGTGTAGTATGCCAATTTATTACTAAACTAGTGACATATTGTTGAAAAAAACACGCATTTTAACATTTTATTCTAAAGATGTTGCTATATAGTTCTCATTCTATCATTTTCATTATTAAGATGTCATGTTGCAATTACATGGAATGTGGTTAAAGTATGAGTACCAATTAAATAATTTCTGTCAGTTTAGAGGATAGTCGATAGGTAACGGAACGTGATAGAGCGCTAAAAATTAAAATTGAATTGAATATCAGGGACAAAATTGTGATAAATTAAATTGAATGACCCAAGAGAAATTTCATTGAAAGTCCGTGACTGCTGATGAAATTTACCCCAAAGCCAAACTCTCCCTCTTCCCTTTCTCGTCCCTCGACTTCTCTTTAATCTTTCTGTGTCTTCGTGAAGAGTGAAAAAAGAGTAAAAAATCAAAGCCTTTTGAAGCTAACACTTTTGTTAAATTAATTAGCGTAAAGACTTGAAAGTCACCATTCCCCATTTCTCCATTTCTCCATTTCTTGTCGTTTAGCTTCATCTCTCTCTGGAAATTAATGTCCATTTTCATCACCAAGAAAGCTAAAACTGCAAGTCCATGAAAAAGAAACAGAGAATATAGACTTTTTATGAAGTTTTGCTGAATGGGAAGGGTTAGTAGTACAAATATTGTTGAATCAGTATATTCAGCGCCAAGTGTGGCACCAACAGTGGGTGGTAGTGTGGAAAAAGAGGATCATTGGAGTAGCTTTGACAATTCTGTGAATGCAGTGTCTTTTGGGTTTGTTGCCACTGCCATTCTCATCTCTATGTTCCTTGTTATGGCCATTTTCGAGAGGTTTCTCCGCCCCAGATCGACGACCGACGGCGGTGGCCACAGCCCTCGTGGGGTTGAGAATGCGAGGGACCATGGGAAGCTCGACTACCCTTCTCCCAAGGTATAATCTCTTTCTCAAAAAAAGGTTTTAAATTACAAGCATTGATACTTAGTTTACTGCGTTAATCTGTTGAATCTTAGCTCAATGAGCTTAAAAGTTTATTGTGACACCTATTTACTTTTTCTTGTTTAATCATGCTTAAATGTATGCAATTTGACCTTTGATTATGTTGATTATGATAGTTCTTCTTCATGCGATGTTTCCTACGAGAAGGGTGTTTATTTAACTACTTGATTAAAAGCATAAGTCCTTAGAGGGTCGACAAATTTATTTATTTAACTTGTCCGCTCCATGTGCATGCACGATTCATTTTATCTCCAAAGGCCTCATGGGTGTAGAATTTTCATAAATAGGTTGCAAAACGATTGTACTCTGAATCTTTATCTGCTCTGATACCATATTCAATTACTGCATCTTGAAGATTAATGGAAAAAGAGAGAATAAGTTATATATTGACATAGTCTCTTCAACACCTTTAAGTCATGTCTTGAAAAATAGAACCTTAAATCTTTGGGTCATGTCCTACTTGGTTATAATCCTATCCTTCACTACTCCATGATAGTTAATGCATGACTTATCTTAAAACTTTAGTAAATATAACAACATTAAAGTTTCTAAGATATAAATTTTTAACTAGAAAAATAGTTTATAGCACAAAAACAGTCCAATCAATGTTAGTCTATCTTTTCTTTATAGTAATACAGCCATACAGGCTTTAGTGGAGCAAATTCAAAGCCAATCATTTTCTTCTTTGCATTAATGTGATTAATTGTGTAAAGCCTTCCATTAGAAAAGGAGGTGCCATTAGGGCCCCATTTATTCCACACAATATTAGGGCCATCTATTTAATTGCCTTTCTATTGAACTCCCCATGTTGGCATGTCCCCATTTGTGGAAATGAAATTAAACCAAGCTTTATATTATAGTATGCAATGTTATATCATATTGGGAAGTCATAGACCATTATGGTTTGTCCAAAATAATAGATCTCTATTCAAGATCTTGTTGCTACATACATTCAAAATTTTGTGAGCCAATTATACTCCCTCAACCGTTTTTTAGCCGCCCCTTGAAAGAACTCTAGTAAGACAGATGAAGTAATTCAATACGGTATCGGAGTAGGTATATGTACTGAGTTTCAAGTCTCGTTGCCACCCATTTATGAAAATTGTGCGCTCGTCTAAGTTGTTCATTACAATACTATTGCTATTGCTGCTAAATTATAAGCGGTCAAAGTCATTTGAGGACTCACAACTTACAACCCACTTTTTATCTACACATTCACCTACAACTTATTATATAAGCACTTAAAAAATAATTTCAGCACTATCAAACATGTTGAAGAACACTTCTTTAATTCATATTATCTTTGGAGTATGGATGGGGTGATTTGGAGTCCTATTGTGTTTTGCATTATTATAAGATTCTCATTTAATACTCAAATATAAAATTACCACTTCAATATGGTACAACCTTTTTAAATTGTGATCTTAGAATAAGAATCTTTAGGAATATCACAATGCCTTAATATAAATATATACTTATATAATGGACAACAGGAAAAATATTTGTAAAAAACCAAATTCTATGTCATTTTGACAAGAATATGTTAGTCTCTTTTATCTTCATGAGTTCACACAAATAATAGTATGAGAAAAAAGGAAAATGAGAAGTGGCTATCGGATAATCCTAATGTACCTTTCTCTTCGACTTTGAAAACTTTTATGTCTGAACCTTTTTCGACATCAATCAATTCTTGACGTGTCGTCGACTAGGATTGCGGTGAAGTAGAGGGTAACTAGAGGACACTATCTACCGGATGATGGTGCCAGAAACAGAAACAAACTGATGAAGGTCAGTTTTAATACGGTTAAATCGAACATTTGACCTTTACAAAATATATTTTAAACGAAAAATTAAAAGATAACGATCCGTCAAAAGCTCATTACGCTATCTGTTGCAGTAATTTAGGTATCTAATAGGAGCTATTATCAACTCAATGGGTGTGGAAAGTTTCCAATATAATTAGTGCTGTTGCCTAGAGAACTTTTATACAGCACTTATTATGAATTTTCTTTTGTGACAACAGGGGAGACATTAGTACAATGTAGTATCTGCTTTTCATGGTTTATTTGGGTTAGTGGGGGTGTCCCTATGTCTCAAGCATGTGATTTGATCTATGATTTCCCAACTTAAACCATTATATTAATTAGTTTCTGGCTTTAGTTTTTTGGCCTATTGTTGGGTACTCAAAGACTTTATTTTTGGCCAATGGTTCTCATCTTTTAAGGATCTAAACTTTGCAAGAAGATGAATTGCATGTAGCATATGTAGTTTTGATGACTTTGTATTTTTTCACATTGAAACGGGATTTGTTAGCCATCTACTTTGTTGGTATATTGAAACCTTTGTACTGCCACACATCGAATGGATGTTATTTTATATGCGCTCCCATATATATATGTAGAAATCCCCTTTCAACTATAAAGTATCGCAATCTGTGAGATAGTCGTGGACTACCTTTCGGTGAGATTCGGAATCTATGTACTCTTTTGGTGTTATCTCTAGTATGTATTTTGTTGGGATTTGGGTTAGAGTATTTAGTTCACTATTGTATTAAACATTTTTAGATTTAGGCCGAGTATCAAATCACATATATTCTTTTCCGTGTTGAGTTGTTTAATCTACTTTCTCGATGTGTGCAGATGACTATTTATGCCAAAGGGGTGTCAGTATTGATGCCGGGAGAAGAAATTCCAACTTTTATCGCGCATCCTGCTCCGGCACCATGTCCTCCAGAATAATTCTCATTTTGACGGCCATTCCATCGGAATAACATTGGGTAAAGCTCAACACGAGAAGAATGTCAAGAAACAAAAACTGTAGAAAAATGATGGTAATGTGTATTATTTTGAATGCGGAGATTAAATTCAAGCTAATGCACAATTTGTGACGCAGGTTTTCTTAGTACATTCATTTAAGTATAGTTTTTGGTGGTTTTCATACAAAATGTTCATAGGCCTCGCCCGGGTCACCTCGACCAGGAAACCATGTCATTTTTTACGAGATAAGAATGCAGTAAACACTTGCACGGTTATGTTTTTCTTACAAGATTATACAACCCAATTATTCTTATAATACGAGATATTTTGGAAAAATACACTTGCCGCGACAAATTTTTAACAATCATAATCAACAAGTATTGCTGTTATTGTCTAAAATTCCCCCCAAAATCAAACAAAATAAATCTTAATTTTCTCTAAAACTCATTCAATTCAATTAATTTTTGCCAAAATATACACAAATGTGTTCATCTAGAGTGCAAAGTTCAAAGGGTTGGACCTTTGATTCTGCAAAATGCAGTTAATCTGCACAATGAATTGTTATTATCTAGGAATTATAATGAGCAAATCAAGAAACTTTATATTAAATTCTTGATTTTCACCCCCTTGAGACATAGGATTACAATTAAAGTAACAACATAAATAATTTTATTTTAAAACTTATAAATCCAATTAGAACACGGAATCCAATACTTTTGTACCACTACACATCTCAACGCACTCCAATCTCAAGGAATTGACCCCCTTTTTTTTTTCTTTATCAAAGCAAAGACCAAAAATAAAAAAATACCCCCCCCCCAACAATCTCAAATGTAATGTAGCCATGTAATTACATTTCACGTCGCTAGTACAAGTCGATTGATACTAATAAGTAATAAAATTCGTTTAAGTTATACATAATATCTCATAATTCAGTGTTTACATGTAATATTGCGAATTTACAAAATGATATTTGCCATGGGTGGCAAGGTAGTGTAGAAAATGATCCCGTTTTAAACTTTTTAATTAATTAATCGGCGACAATTTTTAAATCGTTACAATGTTATAGAAAAATAAAGCACTCCAAGGAAACAATAGGGTTCTCAAGTGTCTCGCCATCTTCGGCTGATACGTCGTCGTTGGACTTTTCTACTTTACCACTGCCATCGCCACTTTCCGCCGTCTTAATCAGTGATGCGCCGTCTGACCTACCGGTTTCATCCAGTCCAGGACTTTTACTCCTCAAATTCCCCTGCCGACCCACTTCGCCACTTGTCGCCGGTGACCTCGACCTCCTGCTGGAGATCTCGCCGGAGTCTCGGCGGAGCCCCATCTCCGTTCCAGCATTTCGTCGCTGGACCGTCGCTGTCCTCCCTTGAACCTGCCGAGACGCCGTCACCTGGCCCGGGTTCTCTCGTGACGTCGTCGTACGTCTAGTCGGAGCTGATCTTTCTCTTCTAATTCTCCTGCCGGAAATATCGCCGGCGTTTTGCCGTCTTCTTGGGATCCTAGCCGGAACCCTCTGGTTCACTTCTCCGTCATCGTCGTCCTTATTTTCCATCCCCGTCGTAGAAAAGCTCTCAGTAAAACTACCCATCTCGGAAAATCCAGAGGCCTCTGAAACAATTTCTTCAGTGTACTTCGGCTTAATCACATCCCTTGATTCAATATTCAGTTCTTGCATTCTCTCATTCTTTATTTCCACTTTCTGAGTAGAACCCTTTACAACATGTGTTTCGGAGAGCACTTCTTTAACAGTTTCTTCTTCTACCGGCAATGGCAGCGCTCCTGCTTCGCCCTTGGATTCAGATACCGGGCGGTGGCTCTCCATTTCCGGCTGAGATTTGGAGCTCTGACAGCAACCCATTTTTGCAATTCACAGAAGTTGAACAATTCTCTATAACTAGACCTGCATTTGTATTGATCTCTTTCCTTCAGTGGCTGAAATTGATTCAAATAAGTGGAAAATGGTAGGGACTGGTGGGCAAGATGGAGACGGTGGGGTGGGAGTGGAATTGCAGGGGGAAGAAGGGTACAATGTTGATGTTAAAGAGAGTGTTGTTGTTGTGTTCCAAAAAGTGCATTAAACTTGTGGCATCTGTGTCTTCCCGCGTGATCTGCTTCATTCTCATTACTTTATTCCTATTGGATGTCTTTTCCCTTTTTTTTTTTTTTTTTTTTTTTTTTTTAAAGGTTTAAATTCAACATTTCTTTCTTTAACTTTTACCCCTAATTACACTTTTGTTCTTAAACCTTTACTTTTCTGCACCCGAACAATTTCAGTAGAATGAAAATATTGTGACGACTCTACAACTATAAAATGATGACACCAAATGTGTTGCAACATCTTCTATAGTTTCTAAAATGCATCGACAAAATAAATAACTCGATAATTACACATCATATATTAGACCAGCAAAAAACGAAAACAAAAAAATGTTATACTTTTTCTTACAATTCTTCCTTACACAATTGTCATGCTTTGAAAATCTTGAATTGACCTCATTTGGACCTTAGTTGATTATGTACCTAAGGACACAAGAAAACCAACTTATAAATTTTTTCCTCACACAACGTGTCAAATGATTATTTATTGAACTCATGTTTCAATTCATGTCGATAATGCAATATTTCACATTTATCAGGGACGTATGAACTCGTTAAAATAAACAATAGAAATTTGGTCTATTTATGTCAATGTAGGCTAATTGTGCAACTATAATGAAATATTCATGTCCAATTTGTTCATTTTAAAATGTTGGGATCAACTTAAAGAAATAATAGATTGAGGATCAATGGTGCAATTTTTCCCTTTTAAATAGAAGAACTAACATTATCCATAAGTGGAACCCATTTGATAACAAGGAACTGTGGAGAAGTGTTATAAATGTCACAGAATACGTAGGGGCGGAGTAAGAACACGGTACATGACTCGACCGTGTTTAAAATGGATGGACTATGACATAAATTTTTTTTTTATTTATTTACCTAAACATTTTTCAAGAACATTTTGAGGACAGGGCTGGGTCTGGGCGCCTCGGCCTGGGCGCAGACAAGCACAGTCCTGTCTGTGCCCCCTGAGAACACATGTCATGTGGTCATTGGAGAAGAAAAAAGTCCACATGACACGTGTCCTGTGACATTTATAACTCTTCTTTATAGTGGGGAAGAGATCAGTTCCCTTGATAACAAATCTAGTTGGACTGTCAAAAGTCTGGACATAAGGCAGTTATTCCAATAAAATTTTCAATACATAATTTGCATATTTGGTGTATAAAACGATAATAATATAATGTCTTTTTTTATTTTTTCAAGTCTATCGAATTATAAGTCTAATTAAAAGTATACAAATGTCTACAAATATTATCTAAACTCGCACGTTATGGAAAATAAAATTTATAATTTCGATTTTCGACCAACATATACAATTTCAAATTTTGTTGATATCTTTTAGAACTTACATGTTAATGCAAATAGTTGTAAGAAAGTTGACTTTTTACCTCAACCTCAAGTGGCTATTATATGGTTCAAATTTCATTAGTGTATTTAACTCATAGTTTTTATACTATTTATTATTTTGTGATTTACGTTTTTATTTTTCTCTAAATTTACAAAAAAAAAAAAAAAAATGTTAAACTATGAGAAATGTGCATTTTTGGTCCTTTACCTTCACAGTTTGTTACCAATTTACTCTCAACCAATTTTTATAGCATTAAACATTCCCTACTTTTACAGTTTGTTGTAAATCACATATTTTGAAAGATTTACCATCCCCTTTAAATAATCAAAAATAGAAAAAGCTAAAAAAAAGAAATTGCAAATAAAATCCTATAATTTTTAAAAAGTACATAATAACCACTCACCCACAACCTTTACACCACCTCCACAAACCACACATTCACCGGGGATCATTTTAATTACATCAATAGATCAATTTTGTAAGCCCGAAAAGGGACATGGCACTGACAATTCAAATTTGTGGATAGTAGAATAGCAACGACGATCAACCACCGCCTATAAGAAATGCAACAACTTTTGGTGGCCTTGTCGATGTGCACAAATAGTAAATTTGTGGCTATTTACGCAGCTGTGGCTTTTCCATTTTGGGGCTAGGGGGTAGTTGCTTCCATGGCCGGAGATATTTTGACAATTTCATTTTCTAGTGCTTCAGGTTTGGAAAGGGGCTCTTCTTCTTCCTCCTCGTATCTGCGTGTGAAATCGGAGAATGTTCAGGATCCATTTTGGTCACAACACCGGACGCCAAATCTGGACCTGCGAACAACATCAAAGAAGAGTTAGAAACTCTCGCCTCCGATAAATTTTCCTTCGACGAGATTTTCAACCAAAGAACTCCACTTGCTCCAGAATCTAACCAAGAGGGTGGGGTGCGGTGGGGTGGTACTTTTTTAAAGTTATGAGACTTCATTTGTTTTTTTTTTTTTTTTTTTTTTTGTTGTTTTTTCTTTTATTATTTTTTTTTGTTTATTTAAAGATTATGACAAATCTGTCAAAATCTATCAATGGAGACATTATTTACAACAAACTACAAATGTTGAGGATGTCTCATACTATAAAAATAAAAATTGATTGATGATAGATTAATAATAAACTGTAAAGATTCAAGACTAAAAGTGCAAATTTCCTTAAAATTAATTAATGAAATTCTACAAATTATTGTTCGGTTAATTTGACTAACAGTCATATACTTTCTCTTGAATTTCAATTGAATTAGTATACTTCAATTTATGTCAATTGAGTCACTATATTTTAATTTTGTGTCAATACGAGTAATTATGCTCGATTCCGCCAGGTTAACTAATAGCAAACACTCGGGTGGACGTTAACTGGCGACCCTCATACGTGACTGTTAAAATATGATGCGCATTATATATATACAATTCAACCTATATAAACTCTCACCCGCCAATGGTTTCTTTCTTATTTTACATTTTTCCTGGGAAATTAACCGTCACTTTCCCTTTGAAACAATATTACCAAAAATAACAATTTCCCAATATATACAAGGCCGGAAATTCTCTTTACATAGCACATTTACCTTATTTTTCCTTACTTTTATTTACCCGTTTTCAATATTCTTCAGATCTGTGGGTTTTTTTTTTCATCTTTATAAAATTTTGGTTTTGGATTGTGTTTTTTTTTTTTTTTTTGGTATAATATTTCTTGGTTATGGCTGGCCGTTACGATTCCAATCCCTTTGGCGAAGAAGAAGTTAACCCATTTGCGGTAAATACCCATATTTGCATTTACAACACGCACTGCATGTTTATGTATTTGATATAATTGAAATTGATTATTTTTGGGGAATCCGATTTTCTTCTTTTTCTAACAATGTCATTGTGATGATGCAATGTAGGTTTGGACTGTTGATGTTATGCTGTTTGGAATGTCAGATCTGTTTACTTGATTATGTTTCTATTGAACTTTTATTGAAATTTTCTGGTATATCGTTTTTTTCTGCACTATAGTTGTTTATGTGCAATTACTAGATTACTAACAGGTGAATGTAGTGATTTATATATCTAAGACGTAGGAAACTTCTAAATTGATTTTGCATCAACCATAATGAGCTGGATATGTATCTCTATGTGTTTGTCAATTTTGGGGTTTTTTATGAGCTAAAAGTTGGGGTATAAAAGAGGTTAGACACGGTTGAGTGATAATCTTTTTCCTTTCCTTTTTTTTTTTTTTTTTTGTAGAATTTGAGGATTTTACTGGGAAATAGTGAATTATATAATGAACTTGTAATTATAATCTCTGTAAGTGGATTCAAAGGTTCAAGCTTGTAAAGATAATTGGATTTAGATGAAAGGGCATCTTCTATATAGGTGGTTTGTAATGCCACATTTGGTATAGTGCTTTCTGGTATACTTAGAAAATTGGAAGGAGAAGTAAAGGAATAAATGTGGAAATAATAGTTTCATATGGCTTTCATGGGGAATTGAAGTTATAAACTGACTAACTGAGAGGGAAGTTGTCATTTTTTGCAGGGGTGGGAGGGTTGTTACTGCTTGCTCTTTTTTCATCTCAGGCAAACTCTCAAGTCTTAATTCATTTTGTTGTTGATTCCAATAAAATGTCTTTGTTGTGATTGACAATTCTGTGCTTTTTTCCTATATGTGCACAGTGCATAGCCCTTTTTACCACAATTGTTGGGCCCAGAGATTCTTTTGTCCTCTCGTCTAATTCTTGTGCTTTCAAAATAATCAAAGCTTAACACCTATTACTCTATAGCAGTTATCTTAAAATTTTTCCTGATAATTTAACTATATTTTCTCATATTTTTCTCCATCTCTCTCGTAATGTTAGGCATGATCTTGAGCTTTTAAACAATATGTTCTTGCATATTTTGCGCTAACAGTCCGGTTATGATTTTTATTCACATTGCTCATGCTTGTGTATATTCTCTTCTTGCTGAGTTTTGTAGAATCCTGGAAGTGTCCGTCCTGCTGCGAATTCAGGGCTCTCACCTCTTCCACCTGAACCTGCTGGCTATGATCGTGCTGCAACGGTTGATATACCTCTTGATAGTTCCAAGGTATACCATTGACTATATATGCTTGTTAATCGACAGTTGGTTGCCGATATCTGTTGTATAACCAGAGGACAGAATGATAGCTGTGTGCAAATGCAGGATCTGAAAAAGAAGGAGAAGGAACTCCAAGCTAAAGAAGCTGAACTGAAAACCAGGGAACAGGTAAGTTTATGTTGCATACTCAGTAGCTTTTTCATTTAGTCAAAACAAAATACAATTAGTTTGATTATGCCATGTGTTCTACTTCAACCTTTTGTTTTGCCAACTTGGTGTTCAATATTGTGTTAACTCCTAATCTTCTTTTTCCCTTTTATGTGGATGGCCTCAAAGGGTCGCAACTTTGATTTAATTTTCTGACTGATGTTACAAATGAGGTTCTTATGTTTTCAGACTTTTTGTTTGCATGTTCATCAGTAATTAGTTTTCTGTTTTTTTTTTTTGAAGGAACTGAAAAGGAGGGAAGATGCTATTGCTCGAAGTAATTTTTTTTCTCATACTCGCCTATACATTTTATGCAGCTCTGATTGGCCTTTTCTATTATCTTCTACACTGCACATTATTGATCTTTTATTTTCTTGGGCAGCTGGAATTGTTATTGAGGAAAAAAACTGGCCACCAGTTTTCCCTATTATTCATCATGACATAGCAAATGAAATCCCAATTCATCTACAGAAGCTGCAGTATGTTGCATTCACAACATTTTTGGGTAAGCCATTTTAATCAAGTCTCCAGTGCGGTAAATTATTTTACTAATCTTCCTCTCTTATTTGTGATATGAGCTTGAATTATCTTGTAATCTTGTTTTACTTTCTGCTGGAGGAATGTTAGTGACCACCAGTCTTGCAGTTGTGGAGTGACATTCACTCTATTCTGCAGACATCCATCAGAATCCCTGTTTCGCATTTGGTTGGCTTCACAAACAAAATATTACTGCACAAAGCTGTTAAATCTATTTCAATGACCTATCTAAACTAGTTAGCAGGGACTTCACCATGTATGGTAATGAGAACAATCATTGCAGCTGCAAAGCCTTTCCCTGGTTGTGCTGTGTTGTGTGGCGGGTGAATGATAGTGTTCCATAAAAGAGTTACAGATCATGTATATCTTTCCCTACTTATCTTGAGCTTCAAATTGAAGTGGTTCTTCTTGCACACTCTTTCTTAATATACGTCAGTTTTACATTGTAGTCATCTGCAAATGACTGCTGAAGATGCTACCATTCGTGCTTCTACTCTAGTGATTTTGGACTTTGTATTCTGTGCCTGCATTTGAGGTGTAGAGGTGGATCTGGAACGAGCGGGGATAAGCTGTGCCAGGGGCTGGCATGTCTGGAGAGACAAGCTGTAGACAAGCTGCACCTGCCCTGGTTCTCCAGGTCCACGGGATGCTTGAATCGGGCCTTTTTTTTGTCGTGATTTTCAGCTGTTTTCAGAAAATTTACTAAAAAGCGAAAAAAATGTAAAAAAGAAACTTTTGACCCGGTGTTTATCGGACAGACCACCCTGGCCAAGTCCACCAAAAATTGCGGACCGTGCAGGGATTTGCCCAGGCGGCATGGTCAGGCCTGACCTGTTTTACACCTATAGCCTGTGTTATTCGTTGTCTTTACTAATGGATAGAAATGCACAAGGTCTTAAATATTTGCAGACTAAGCTTTTCCTACGAAAACACCCATGAGCGCTGCTATGGTATGCTACCACGATTTGTGTACACGTGCTTCATTTGCTGTCTTTTATAATAATTTCCAAATCTGTTACTGGGTTAGTCTTTTCAGGGGCAGACCTTTAACTAGAGTTTGGGTTACTCGGAGTAGGAAAAGTTATATCTTATATTACATATAGACTTGTATAAACACAGTTTGTTAACTGGTTTGTAGATCAATGGGAGAGCACAGCCTAGAGATTTGAGAATTTGGGGTGTACAAGTGTCTTTAGCATGCATAAAGTTAAAGAAACTAATAACTAATAAGTAGCGATATGTATGACTCACTGAGTAAATGTTATTCATATATTTGTGCATGTAATTTGTATTAGATTGATAATGAGTTAGTTCAGCTCAATTTGGGCTCATAAACTGGAACTTTTGACTCGCAGGTTTGGTAGTTTGTCTTCTATGGAATATTATAGCAGTTACTTTAGCTTGGATCAAAGGGGAAGGTTGGTGTTGATGTACATTTTACAGCCTTCTCAAGGCCTCAAAGATCAATAACCATTGTCGATGTCGTTTTAACCTTTCTTTCTATTGCAGGTCCAACAATCTGGTTTCTTGCTATTATCTACTTTATAACAGGTGTTCCAGGAGCCTATTTGTTTTGGTACCGTCCTCTATATACGTGCAATGAGGTACTTTTATATGTACTCCTCCCTAACTCTCTCTTTATCTCGATCTCTTGGGGGGTTGGAGGAAAGGTCTTTTATGAAACTTTGCACGAAGTATGTAATGAGTTTTGTGGCTTGTCAGATTGTTTAACTAGATCCCCATTTAACGTTTTCTTAGGTTACGGAATTCTATTTAGTCAAATTTTTTGAGTTGTTTCTTGTCTTGTACTTTATATTAATTTTCTAAAAATCACATGATATTTATGACGTAATATATGTTCTTTTGCTCAAATTGTAAATTTTGGTTGAAGTTGTTCATTTCCCTTTATTTTTTCCTTGGCTAAGAAAAGACTTAAACTGAAGTTTGCATGGTAGTTTTGTTCCATTGATTCTTCAATCTGTTGATGTGTATTCATAATGTTTATTCACTTAAATATCATTCTCCACTAATTTATTGTTTATTCTCTTTGCAGGACTGATAGCGCTTTGAAGTTTGGATGGTTCTTCTTGTGTTACATAGTAAGTACATAATTAATTCTTCCAACAATGATTTTATCATTCATGTATGGGTTTTTACAACCTCACTTTCGTGCTTTTGCTTACTTCGTACAGTTTCATATTGGCTTCTGCATCTTCGCTTGTGTAGCTCCTCCAATCATTTTTAAAGGGAAATCTTTGACGTAAGTTTTCTCTATGATATTTAGCTTAAAAGGAACGGGCTTCTAGGGTAGTGACTTTTTGGAACCAAAAATTAATCTCCTCCAACAAACACCAAAGCAACTCCCCCACTGCAAAAATAGAGAGAGAATCCAAAATGAGTATCAGAAAAACCATACCCAATTAATAGGGGTGCAAGAAAGTTGATCCGATTCTTAAGCTTTCCTAGCTCAAAAGCTTACCGTCAATTTAGCTCAAGCTTGATACTTGCAAAGTATTTGCTCAGCTAGGATCATTTGCATCCCGCACATTAGGCGTGAAAAAATAAAAGAAGAACAATCCCATTCCTATCTTTTGTTTGGCTTTGGTTCTTTTTTACTGATGCTCATCCTATTTATTTTCATTTGACAGTGGAATCTTGCCTGCAATTGACGTTTTAACTGGAAATGCTTTGGTTGGGGTAAGGCTGTTTAAAATTTATGGTGTTTCCAGATGGCATTGTTGAATATGTCAAGCTGTGGAAATTGTTTATTTGTAGTTCTTCAATTTTAATAAACTCAAACTGCAGATTAAAAAGTTACTTTGCCAAAGTCATTGACCATCTCTTTCGAGGGTGTTCATGTTGAAATGTTCAGTCACTTCTTTTTGACTTGGAACGTGATTGTAAAAGCACTTTGATTTGAAGCATGATCATACAGATTACTGTGATTTGAAACATGATCATTGTTTGCTTTATATTATATTCTGGATTTGCTTTGTGTTCTCACCAATGCTTATAAGCATATTCCTGGGAATATTCTGAACTTTGATCCACGTTCTTATTTGCAGATATTCTATCTTGTTGGATTTGGATTCTTCTGCCTTGAATCCTTGATTAGCTTATGGGTCATGCAGGTTGAGTATCACTTACCTTGGTCATGAGTCGACTTTTGTGTTGGTCATATTGTAACTGAACTTCTTTACTTGGTGGCTATATGATATGCAGCAAGTGTACATGTATTTTAGAGGGAGTGGAAAAGCTGCAGAGATGAAGAGGGAGGCTGCAAGGTCTACAATGATGGCAGCATTGTGACATGATGTCAGCTGAGAGGTGAAGGCTATTCCCGTTTACACGGCTGAACTTTTGAAGGTTTTGATTATTAGCAATTATTCTTTTATTCAAGTGAATTCAAGTTAGATTTTCTTGATGAGTTGCAGTTCAAACTTAGTTACTACCATTCAAAAATTCCTTCAATCTCTTTCATTTTTGACATGGGAAACTAACAGGGTATGTTCTATAATTTGTTTTTATGCTCTGAGCCTAAACATTGGAATTTTAGAAGTCAGTATTCTTTTTTACTTTTTCTTCCTTTGTTTTTGATTATTTTGGTATCTTTGGGTGTCTGGAATGCGATATGTGATTAATAAACAATGAGGGTATGTTTGGCATATGCAGTATTGATTATGATTAGATGGTACAATGATCTGGATTAAGTTTTTTTTTTCCCCTTGATTCTACCCGCAACTATTGTCTCATCCTTCCTAACAAACATGCCATTAGGGTGTATATTAGATATGTTGGAGCATATTAGAGTGCACAGAAGCCGTGTACTAAATTTATTTCTATACCATTACAACAAAAACAGTCCTCATTTATGGACCAAATACAAAGCAAATTGGGTTAGACACGAGTTCTGCTAGGTAAATTATATTTGATACCTTTCATATTCTGAAAAATATATTCAACCAAAATTATCTTATTATACACAGTACAGTATTGTATACTATATACATATAAAAGATATACATATTAGTTTAATACTAAAAGTTTTGTAAAATAATGATAAATAATTTTCATAATAACCATACTTCTCCATCAAACAAAATTAATGTTAAAATTTGAAATGGTCTTTTACGTTTTTTTAGATTTCAATATTATCATTATGAATGAGGGAAATTGGCGCAAATGGTCCCTAATGTATGTCAATAGTGTGCAAATGGTTCCTAATCTTTTATTTTTGGTGGAGTGGTCCTAACCTATCCATTTAGGTGCACAATTGGTCATTATTTGATAAAAAAGATAAAATACTTTTAATTTTAGTTAAAAAAATTGCAATTGAATTTATAACATTTGCAAAATGTGCAAATAAGTCCGATACATTTATTAAATAATATTTAATTTAACATATTAAATATATCACTATAGTCGTGTCAAATAAATTTTTCATAAGAGAAAAATATAAAATTATTGCGCTTTAGTTATATGTAATTGTTATATAATGTGAAAAACTTAAATAAAAATTAAGTTAAATAAATAACAAAATGACGTATATAATTTTATGACATTGAACTAATCTTATTATTTTTTTAACGTAAAATATTAACAAAAATTAATTTACACATTTTGTATTATTTATTTTTGAACGATAATAAAATTATAAATTAAAATATAAAGAATATAATTTGAGTTCTAATATTTATAGTTAATAAACAAATAGTTCAATGAAATAATAATATTTGATTATTAAGTTTGTGACAAAATAATTTTTCTTTTTATGCTATAATAATAAACTTAAAGTTTAAATTCTAATGATTACTTAATAATAATAAAATAATTTTAATTAACACGTTTGTTAATAATTATAAGTTTAAATTTTAGTTATTATCAATTTGTTAGTATATTGATAATATATTATCAATTTGTTAGTATTTTTTTATATCGATAATATATTATCAATTATAAGCTTAATATATTATCAATTTGTTAGTATTTTTTTTATTTTTTTAAAAAAAATAGAAGTATCGGACCCATTTATACTTTTTGTAAAGGTTAGGAATCCAATTGAAAATTTTTCTAAATAAAAATAAGGGCATATTTGTCTTTTTTTTTATCAAATAAGAATCAATTGCGCACCAAAATAGATAGATTAGAGATAACTTCACCAAAAATGAAAGATTAGAAATCATTTTCACAATAAAGTAAAGGTGAGGGACCATTTGTGCCAATTTCCCTTATGAATGATGAATACGTTTATACTTCACTCTTGATCAGATGCATTCATATTCTTATGAGCGCATCAATGTGTCGAAAATGAAGTGTAACTCAATAGATACATAATAATAAAAATATATATATATATATATATAAAAAACCGTGAAACACATTTCTAAAATTGGTAGAGTTCAAATGATAAATAATAACACACGAAAAGAACAATTGAGTAATAGAAGATGACTCAAATATAATCACGGAAAAGAAAAAAGTATCGTAATCTAATTATTATTATTTATTTTCTAAGCAATATTTTCACCTTTCAACTTGAAATATTGCTAATTGATAAAAGTGAAAATTACATACATACGCTATGCTATGAATGAAAATTTAAAGTATTTCATTTTATACATTAATTGAAAAATACTTGAAAGATAAAGAAATCGTTTTTTACGGAAGATTTTATTCCCAAGAACTTCAAGGCTTCAACAACAATTTCAAGAAAAAAGACAATATGTGGAGAGTGTATTTAATTTAAATTTTTAAAATTTTTATGGAATTAAAAAGTTTGAGTGTATTCAATATGAAATTTTAAACACTATAAAAGTCTTATGATCTTCAATATAGACTTTTAAAAAATGCTAAATTTTTTAAAAATCAAAAAGTTTTTTTCAAGTCTATAAAAATTACAAGGTATTCAAAATATTAATGAGTTCTAATGACTTTTATAAAATTATCTACGTACTGATTTTTATGCAAAAGGTACAAATAAAAGATATCAAACAATTTCTCACTCATTCACCTCCAATATTTTGAAATAATTTCACAATGAGAGAGAGAGAGAGAGAGAGAGAGAGGCTTTCAATCAATGGATTTTTTTTCCTATTAAATATTTCTATAAACCCTAGAACCATGATCAATTAATAATTTTTTTTTATAAAAATTATATCAATATTTTTCTCTCTCTTCAACCTATTTTTTTTTTTAATAATCTTTTTTTGCGATCATTCACTCTGGTAGAGTGGTCATAAATACGTAACATTATTTAATTGAATGAATTATTTACTCTAATTAAGTAATGTATTTATAGCCATTGATTATAAATAATTCATCCAATTGAGTAATGACACATATGATGACTACCGATAGTAAGCGACTGCAAATAACATTACTCTTTTTCCCCCCATTTAATATTCCCCTTCTTTCTTTTTTTCTCTCCCTTCTTTTTCATCGCTTTCCCCCATTTACTACCAAAAAGATTCAATTTATTAAATTATTTTGTATTGGTTGGTTGTTAATTTAATAACTTTTGATCAATGTATTTTTTATTTTTATTTTTGCCCAGGAGTGGTTTTTTTTTTTTCTTTTTGTTGGAAGTTATTTTTTTTTATTACGATGAGCATGAACGCCTTTTTTATTATAGAATTATTTTGATACGATTTCAATTATTTTACTTAAAGGAGTGTATTTAATTAAGACTTGATAAGATTTTTATAGAGTTTAAAAGTCTAGGTGTATTCAATATAAATTTTTTAAATTTCATAAAAATTTTGAAGTATTCAATATAAATTTTTAAAGACTTTTAAAAAGTCTTATAAAGCCATACGATATAGATTCTTAGTCTTATAGTTTTGGTCCCTTAATTTGTTAGTCTTATAGTTTTGGTCCCTTAATTTGAGGGAATTTCTATTTTTTCCTTAATTTGAGGAGTTTATATAGAAAGCAATAAAATATTTAAAATAAATTAAATGTTAGTAATAGTAAAAATCAATCATTTTTAAATGGTGGATCAGTACTCTTTCAAAGAGCAATATATTTCATTAAAAAATAATAATAATTAGGCAGTCTGCCTAATTTTCACTTGATAAAAAACTTAGGAGCAAAATAAATGATGCGTCCTTATAAATAAGTTATTAGGGGTAGAAGTCTATTTGGCTTCTATAAACACTAATTAGGACAGATAAAAAGGCCACTACTATTTTTATTAGGGATGGCAATTTATTTGACTTCTATTAATATTAATTAGAATGGATAAAAAGGCCCCTAACATTTTTCAAAAAATTTCCCCCTAAAAGTGAAATTTACCACTAAAAATTTACAATTATTGTAATTAGGGGGTTAAAATAAACGCATCTAATAAAGTTTTATTTTATTTTAAAAATTTTAACATTTTTAACTCCAAAAATCTAAAATAACGCCTACATTCTATCTCCCTTTATATGGATACACACCCACCCGTCTCTATCTTTTCATATTCTTAAAAAAATTATTTTATTTTTTTGTTTAGATTGATTTCATCCTTCCAACTATTTTACAATTACAATAAAATAGAATTTTCAAAGTACAGAAAGATGATTCCAAAACTTGAAAAAGAGGTACGTGTTTCTTAGTTTTATCGTAATTCTACTTTTAAGATAGAATCACGAGGTTGTGTTGTATGAACGTATATGCAATAAAAGAATTTATATGTAGTTTTTTTTAAACGTTGTATATTAGAGGTCCTTAGTTTCACTTCTAAAAATTCAGAAAGTAGGTAATGTGGGTTGCAGCAAATCAAAGACCGCTGTTTGCCGCGGTCCAAGATTTGCCTTTTTTACAGTTCAGTCTCTCAACTTTCAATATTATGTACTTTGGTCCTTCTCAAATTTTAGAAGTGTACAAACCAGTCCTCAAACTTATTGTAAGTTGAAATTCGCTCCCAAAACTTTGTGACATTCCTCCAATGGCTCTTTTAATGGTTCTTATTACTCTCATGCCATCATGTCAATCTTCAAATGCTTCCAACCAACTCCTATGTAGTTCGAATTCTTCCTTTTTGCTCAATTTACCTCTATTTTTTATTTTACCTACATGACAACATTTATACTAAATTAAGTAAAAATTCACTTAAATTACAATTATATATTAGGTTTATAAGTTAGGATAAGTGTATAAAACACACTCATCACCTACTCATTCAGTCATTTGAATTTGCTTCCAAGGCTTATGCATTGTTCATCATACTACTTATTTGTATTTGATTGGTAAGTTAGTTTAAGAAACATGTTACTTTTATGTATATATAGATATGTTTTTATTTTATTTACATTTTGTGATAAAGAAAGTGAACTTCTTATACGGTGGAAAGTTTGTTAGGTTGTTCAATACTAAAAATGTTAAAGTTTGTGCATGATGTATTGATTTGGCAGTAGGTAAAATTATGGACAAAAGTTGGGTACATTTAGATCATTAATCAGATGAATATAGAGATAAGTTGGAATTATTTTTGAATGAAGCTTTTGCCAAAACTGCTCGAAAAGATAAGATCATATGTCCTTGTAAGAAATGATGCAACTGTTATTTCAATTATAGAGTCACAAAAGATGGACTATGCATTGTCCCCAATGATGCCAAAGTTATCAAGATACTTGGGTAGTTTGACGAAAACTTACAACTTTCTACCTCTTTCTCATACAGATTGGTGATCGCACAAAATGTGGAAAACGATATTGGTATGTTGAATTTTTTAAATTTTATTTATAACGTTAAATTAACTAATATTACACATTTTTATGTTTCAAGGATACTATTGACTGGCGTCCGAAGACATTCATCACATTCACAAAATCCAACCTACATTGCTAAAGAGATTAGGCAAAAGGGTTAGGAAAAAATAGATTTGAGTTAGGAAAAAAAATATGACCGTGTAGATAGTGAACAATTGTTGGAAATGGTAAATTATTGGGATAGCGATTCTAAAAATAAAGTAATTAATCTTACAACTCTTGTTTTTTCTCTAGGCTTTGCCCTTTTCTATAAATTCTGTTATTACAAACAAGATAATTGTGATTGAGTTAGCTTATTGTTTTTTGAATAATAGAATAAGGTAGAAAAAAATGTTGAGAATCGTAAGCAGCTCAAAATGAGTCACACAGGTGGGACAAATAGCTTCGTAAGACACCTAGCCGAATTTGTAAGTAAATCATAAGTTTTTTTTTTTTAATTAAATTTGTTATGTGCTATGTAGATTATATAAATTTTGTATGCATTTGGTGTTAGAATATATTTTTCATTCGAATAGAAGGAAAAGCATGGTCACACACCTGATTCTATTGAGACATTTAATTTGGTTCACAAGAGAAAGAATAAACACAAAAGTTGGATTGATGATGCATCTAAGCAAATAGGGGGTAAGTTTGATATTTTTTAGGCAATTCTTTATATTTCTTCTCACTAACTAGTACACATTTAGAGATAAAATTTATCTTTGTAGGCTAAAATATCGCAAGAGTTGACACAACTAATTGCTACCCATGGCGAGGAGACCCGGAATTGAGGTTGCAAGCATATGAAACAGCAAGGGGCTTTGAAACTGGTGGTAGAGTTCGTGGTTATGGAGACGCTGTGACACCAGAAATGGTGCCTTGGATGCACAGACTCAACCAACATCTTCAATTCATAGATCACGTAGAGGATGAGATTATGCTTCTTTGGAGTCTAGCTTTTTGGATTTGCAATCTAAGTATAAGGAACAACGGAAAGAGATAGAGGAGTTGCGGCATATGATTTTATCTTCACAACATCAGTCTTCAAATTCACAACCACAACATTCTACATCCCAACTTCGGTCATCTTTACAACTTCAGTCTTCGCAGTCTTAGGCACAACAGTCTCCATCCCAACACCAGTCACCTACCCAACAACGATCTTCCTCCCAACATCAATCACTCTCACAATAACATCCACCTTCTCAAACATAATCCATCTTCTCATCAGTATCCACCTTATCCCCAACCTTTGACTTAAAAACGTTTTCCTTCGTCACCCCAGTTCTACTAACATCAACCATACCATCCATCCTTGTACCTACTGGCGCCTTATCCTCATTGAAAGTTCTCAAGGATACTCAATGACCCATACTTTATACAACAAATTATGTCTTCGGGAGGAATGATCTCCTAAGAGCTAAGCATCGATGACATGTCATGTCTATTTAATGTATATTTCATTTATAGATGAATGTATAAATAAAATATACATTAAATAGGCATGACATGTCATCGGTGCTTAATATAAGCTAAGCACCGATACTTAGGAGATCATTTCTCATGTCTTCGAATCAGATGAGTAGTCAATATTATTAGAGTTAGCATATGTTGTTCTTGTTATGTACTTTTTAGGAGAGATTTTGATACTATTAACAAATGACTCTATTGTTAATTGTTATTTACTGTATGGAACGATAAAACATAATGTTATGTTTGATTATGTAGATTGACATCTATTACAGATATTTGATATTAATATTATCTCAATTTTTATATCATTAGAAATATTTAATTATATTAAATAAATGTGTGTGTGTGTGTAGGTGCCGATTTTATTATTTATTATTTATTTTATTTTATTTAATTATATTAGGGGCATATAGATGTGTCTCTATAATTGATATGAATTTATGATTTAATTAATTATGGGGGCATTTATAAAGTGCCTCTATTATTATTAGTAGTGACATTTATAAGAGCATTTACTAATCCCCCTCTCATTCCTTTAGGGCATTTAACTTTGTTTTTTCTCCCTATTTACATTAATTGGGGCACTTCAAAATTTTCCTAATATTCTCAATTTTAGTAGTGATATACACTACCATATATCATATTATATAAAATTTCAAAGTATTACAGGCTTAGTATTAATAAGGATGGCGAAATAGACTTGGCCTAATGGTTGCATGTCGGCCTAGGGTCGTGGCAGGCCATGCCATATGCCAGCCGCTTAGAGATCTGAGTTGTGCCGGTTGGTGGCCCGCAAAGTCGGCTCACATGCTTGGCCGTGGGGCTGGCCCTAATTTTTTTTTCAAGGTTTTTTGAACATTTTTTAAAAAATCATTATTTTTTTATATATAAAAAGAATTTACAATGACCGGGCTTACGAATAGGGCCGGACCGTCCAATTCGACTCTTTGACACTCTATATATTGGGATAATAGTGTTGAAAATGAAAACAAATGGTACCAAATTAATTTGGTTTCACATTTTGTTTCTTGCAATTCTTAAACATTAAGGAAACTTGGTTTAGTCCAAATCCTAGCAGCTGTAGGAGGTAGCTACAAACTGTGACAATTCAATTAAATTATCTAAAGTTGGACCCCCTATGCTATTGAAAAGGTCAGACCACTTGCACCAAATAGACCATCATCAGGTGGTGTTGTCCGTAGAGACACCCAATTTCCAGTTCAATAAATTACTGTACTCCATGTATAGTTACTGCGAATGAATATTATAATAAATGTATGTCTGGTACATTAGAATAATTTCGTAAATAAAAAGAAGTGTCTCTATCAGGGGATAGTAAAAAGACGTACGACTATGGTCAGTGTTTAGTGTTTAGTGTTTAGTGTTTGTGCTGCAAATAACATTAGACAAAAGTATCGAAATTAATTAGAATCGAACTAAATCGGACAATTTTGCTTAAATTTTAAATATTGTTGGTTTCTAGAACCAAAAATCAATCAGTTCTGGTTCGGTCTGGCTCTAGTATATTGAGACGGGTGTATATAGACCAATTAACTCTCTCTTTTTTTCCCTTACTTCACAATAAACTCAATTTAAAACACACAACATGACGTCTTTTACACTTTTTCAAACTTCAAAGTCTTTATTTTGTCACTTCATTGAAAGTCTTTATTTTGTCACATTTTTTGTCAAAAATGAGTTTTATTATTTTAACTTTTAAAAGCAAATGAGTAAATTTGCATTAAAATTTTTGGTTATGGATTTCGACCACATTTGCTTTTAAAAGTAAAAAAAAAAAAACCGAAATTGGAACAAGCTCTTTCATTTTAATTTTATGTTTCATTAAAATTTTTGGTTAATTACGAAGATGGAATCATTTTGGTTAATGATTCTATTGAAGATAATGATTCTATTGAAGATAACTATTGGTTCACAGTTCGGTTCCAAACTGAATCACACCCACGCCTACCTGCAATAGTTAGTTATACATTTAAGTATAAGTTGTTTGAAAATGTGACTTAGAGCATATCTAACGTTTTAGTGGATTGCGCAAAAATATTTGCCACATAAGTAAAATTAACAAGGTTTAAAAACATTCTTATCCAATGTAATTTGATATGGACTATGCCAAGATAATGTGACAAAGAAAAAAGCAGACATTGTCTAAAACTCTGCCCAAATTCAAAAGCTCTATTAGATATGGTGACTCAATTAAATTTATATTTCCTATCCATTATTAGATGTGGTTTTATTTTTATTTTTAAAAAAAAGATATCTAGGCATCAATATTGAATTATAGATAGAACTCATTGAAGATTAATTTTGGACTTGATACTCTAGTAAATACACATCATTGCCACACGAGTGTTCTAAAAGTGAGGCATCGGTGGACCTAGGCGTGAGGTGTGAGGAAGGTGTCTCATATATGGAGAATATGTGGAAAAAGATGATCAACTCTATTTTAACCATCTAATGCGGGCTAAGCACCGAAAAGCGCGAATAATGCGAACCTAGGTGCCAAAAAGATGCAACTATTTAGGCCCAGGCGACAAAAGGCAAACACCTTTTTATTTTTCTAAGATTAAATAAATTATCTAAATAAAATGAATTATTATTAATGAACTTTAAATAATTAAAATAATTATTGATATTAGCATCTTTCAACGTCTTACGCATTTTAGAATCTCGATTTCATCATATTAATTATGACAATAGATAATTATACTATATGATTCGATTCTTTAATCATGTCTAATTTAATATATTAATGAGTCACATATGTTCGAGTTCAACAAACATGGTGTACAACTCTCTTCTTTATTCTAATTTATTTAGTGTGCCATATATATAGATGTCAAACTCCCAACTGTTTTACGTTTGATGTAGGATCTAATTGGTCAATCAACTGGGGTTTGCAAATGGAAATAGAGCATTCAAGAGTTTATTATTTATATATTAGTAGTAAGAAATTGACTTGCAATTGTAAGTGTTTACGTTGTGTTCAAATGAAGGCATTCCTTCATATTATTGGTAGTTCTGTTATCAGTCTCACTAAATTGTAGAGACTTAATTATATCACTCGAGGTTGGCCAAATGAGTTTTCGAGTTTAGATGGGAATGCTATTGTCGAGTTTATAGTACCTAAAATTTGTAAAGAATTATCGAGTTATGTCATGTCTTGTGTCATAGTCAGAGGCCGAACTAACATAAAGTGATTTACGAAGAGATTTGGGCCAAATTAAAATGCTTGATCCAACATTCAAAAATGTAGAAGAACAAGAAAACGAGCTGATCTAATGTTTGGTAGAGTTTAAAATAATTTTTTTTTTCCAAACAAAATTTCAACCATATATATAATGGGATCTACACCTTTTATCAAATTTTCAACCAATATATTTTATCAATTTTTATCAAAATCTCTTAAAATACTATTTTTAAACTCTATCAAACAAACACAAGAGTACCAAAGCCGAAAAAGTCAACTTAGTTTGTTAGCTCATCAAATCCAGCACAACTATTAAGTACTTAGTTCGACAACAACAGTATGACTAACTTCAATAACCTATACGAAGAGAAACGTGTGTTAGTCACACATCTATAAAATGATAGTTAACTAATAAAGCAAGAGATGTGACAATTTACCTAACCGTCATTTCACACTACGTATGAAACATCGTTTAATTTACTAAATTACTATTAGAATATCACCATCTAAACAAAAGCTGACTTGAATCATTACCTTTATTTGATAATCACACTAAATAACTAATATTTTTTAGAGTTCGTTTGTTTTCAATTAAAATTTTACTAAAAATTGAAGTCAAAGTCAACAATTAATTTTAACCACACATTTCAAAGACCCAAAATTTTTTAACCACACATTTCATCAACTTTTTCAAAAAATCAAATTTTAATCAAAATTAAATTTTACGATGCGGAAAGACACTCCCAAGTCCCAACAATAATTATTCTTCTTGATTAAGGAAAAATATATGATTAAGCGAATAATCAAAGATATTAGTTAGTGTTTTTAATCAATAACTTTTTTTTTTCTTATTTTGACTCACACACATATATAATAACTATATAATCAATTCCGTTTACTGTTGAAATCTAATTAATTTAATTTCTTCAGTTCACAGCCAACAAAGAAGGCCAATCCTATACAACTGGTCTACTGCACCACCATTAATTCCTCTATTCTCAAGCCGGCTATATAAATAGGTCCCCTCTCATACATAATGTTCACAACATAAAAACCCAACTACAACACTTTGTATTCAAATTTCTTGAACAAAAAAAAAAAAAAAAAACACAAAATGGTTTGCTTTTGTTTTCTGGTTGATCAGACAAGAAAGGTGAGGAGAAGCAAACCGGCAGCCGGAATATGCTCCCGGTGCGGTGGCGGTGCTAGCGTGGCCGACATGAAGACCGCAACGAGGTTCTGCTATGTACCGTTTTACGTGAAGTCTTGGAGAGCCATTATGTGTACTTTTTGTGGTGCCATTTTAAGGTCGTACCGATGAAATTAACCCTAATTTTCTAGAGATAGTTAAGGTGCACGGGGTCTTACCTTCTAACCAACGGTTGGTACTCCGCATCTTCATGGAGTTTCTAACAGTTATGCACTAGTATTTATTTGTTTTAGACTTTAATTAGTAATTTACTTCATTCTTTTTTTGACTATGAGATGGAGTTTGGCTTTGTACTAGAAGAAGATTCAGGCTATTGAATTAGAGGAATGAGATCTACTAATTAACATTATTAATTATGGAGAAAAAAATAGAGAAGAAATTGCTCTATTGGTTTCTTTGCTCTCTATATTTTTTTCTTTTTTCTTTTTTTAAATAACTTTGTAAGTAAATGGAAGCTTTTTCTTTAACAATATTTTTAAATTGTTAATATACTACAAGAAATTTCACTTTTAACAATGAAATTTTTTATCGTAGAAAGTCATTTTTAGATTGTTTTGTCGAAAAATGGCCGTCGAAAAATTTTACAAGACCAAAATTTTCGTTGTTAAAAGTAAAATCTTTTGTAGATATTTGTGATAAATATATAGTCCGCGTTCTTTATTTTCGATCAAAGATCAAATTCGATAAAGAGATAAGCTAAATAAAATTAAAGAAACGAGATATTTGATAAAATCTGTTTAATTGTCATCTAAGTCGCGCGTCGAATTGAGCACCAACACAATGAACCTAAACTTTCCTTTCTCCCAACGGAAAATTTATGTTCATAAAATATGTGTAGGCGGGTTAGGTGGGAAAACATACCTGCTAGCTAGTCACATTAATTGAACCACAAATCACAACATATAGTGAACCACAAGTGGTCCATATAACACCCTCCGATCAAGGTAGACATGGATCAAGTATTTAAACAAAATTATTTCATTTATTGAAATATCAAAATAGCAAATATTACTACAACAATTTAGTTACAAAGATGATAAGGTTTTGAGTCATGGTAGAAAGTCAGAGGTCGGAATTTATCCTATGTTTCAAAATTATACATGAATTCAATTTTGTTTCAATTAAAATTAATGGTACAACCGAGATAGCCAACGTCGCGCTTGCTTGCAGTAGTTAAAAATGTTTAAACCCTAAATGTAATCAAATGAATATTTTAAATTGGAGGAAAAAAATTTTCATCCCGACCACTGACACCTCCGTACCCGCAACCCCCGCATTTAGTCCAGAGCCGTCGCTACCACATTAACTTTCTTGAAAACAAGGTGAACTACTAGCCGCATCGATCTTTCAATACGGCTACTTTGTTACAACTTAACTTCAATACGGTTATTTACGCTTTAAATCATATCTTAAGAGAAAAGAATCACTTCTCACGTATTTTAAATTACGAAAGAATTATAAATAAATAAAATGAAGGACTACTTTATTACAATTTCACTTCAACAATCGGCTTGCACAGTTGCACTATAAATCATCTTAAGAGAAAAAACCACTTACTACGTGCCTCAAATTACGAATGAATTGAAAGATAATTAAAAAGTCAAATTCATGGATTAAAATATAACATTTTATAAAAAGAAAATTACAATGTGATTTGCTAGCTAGTCATGTGTCTGACTGATATATGTGGTTAATGGTTGGTCTAATTAATTGCTCACATGCAGTTGGAGAAATAATGAAATATAGCTGTATTTTTGCTGTATATATTTAATGTAGTACCATGTGAGATTGAAACATCATCGGATTTTAAAAGTTGACAGCTTTCTTCATTGATTATGTGGCTGCAGAGGGGTTGTTCACTGTAATAAAACTTTTGTACCAATTTTCTGACCAAATAATATAGTGATGGGTTGCCATTTGCATTTTGTGATGATAACTTTTTTTACATCATTTATTTCAATCAATTTGCTTGACCTATTTTGGATTTTTTCTTAGTTTCTTTCTTTCATATATGGACCAAAATTTTCAAAATTAAATTTCAATGGGCTAAAAAGGTGGTTGTCTTGTAAATTAGATGTTAAAATTGTATGCAACATTTACATACAATCTTAACATTCACATTGACGGATTCCGTCACGTGAAATACAGATTCACAAATTTAAATAAGTTAAGTACTCAAAATCTCATTTTTAAAGATTAGGAAGTCAAAACTATACTAATTAAAAAGTTAGGGAACTTAGCCTTAATTTTCCTGATAAAAATCTATTAACAATCTTTTGGTAATGAAGTTCTTCATCAAAACATAGGAAATATGTTACTTGTAAGGGTTAAAATCAAATGTAGTTACTAAAGTTTGTTAAACAATTTAAAATAGTAGTAATTACTCAAGTTTCTAGTGGTTACACTAATGGTCATTCGGCTGGCATGGAAACGTCAACCTAAAATTTTACGTGTCATTAAGTAGACACAAACATCGTTAACTAGTATGTCATGTTAGACAAAATCATGTTGATGGCAGCTAAAAACACATATAACAAATACGTTTTTTTCATATTTGTTCAATAAATAGTTGGTGAAACTTTTTATTTTGTTGGCAAATTGTTGAATGTGAGACATTTTTGTTTTACATGACGTACTAGTTAACGTCACTTGTGTTCATACGTTAAAATTTAACATTGACACATATAATTTGTTTCAATTGTTGAGTAATTACTATTTTAAAACAATTACTTCAATTACATTTTAAAGTATTTAACAAATTTTAGCGACAGCTACTACTGACTTTTTGTTGTCCAAAATGCATGTTAAGATAGTTGAAAAGAAGATTTTACGTTCACGTTTAAATAAAAAATTAATAAACTAAATTAATAGGTAAAAGACAAAACTTCCCCAGCCCTAATTAGCACAACGATCCTTAATATATGTCCATTAATTAGCACTGTGAGCGACATTTTCACTGTTTTCACATGGAAAATTCCACTGTACTATTTCAGATATTAATACGAGATAAAGAAAACTTGAAATAGAACACTTTTTTGTCTTCTTGTTTTTATTGTCCATCATGGTTTAGGATTGAAAAAATATGATTTTTTTTTTGTTGAAAATGGACAACTCGATTTCTACTTAGAAGTACACTTCAAAATCGAGCAACTACTGAATTTTTTTTTTTTTTTTTTTTTTTTTACACTTTAAAATTAATTTATTTGAAGTAAACAATTTAGTCCTACCCCTATATCCGTCCCTGAATGCAACAAAATTGACTATCATGTTTTAGTATGGAGTTTCTTTTTAAAGTTATTTGATTTGATTAGGTTGAGTTAAGCTAGGATTTTCACTCCTAAACCAACTAGAACTTTATGATTTTTTTCAAAGTTTGAATAGTTTTTGTGCTTGTGATTGATAATCAATCGCGGATTTCAAATCTTTTGAGGACCTTTCCAACCTCATTTGTTATGAAATTTATAGCAAAAGAAACACTGTGTTGAATTTTTGTTGACATGTGTTAATGTTTAATGGTTTAAATAATTTTGACGCAAAAGACTCTCAAAGCTGAAGGTTTTCATGAAGTTTAAAAGTTTAATTCCGTATTAGCAAGACTTAAGGTTTTAACTCTAATCCCTAAAATTGACCCTTAAACTAGTGACCTTCGGGGCACTGGGTCTTGGAGTGTCACATGATCATTGGATTCTACTAATTCTAGGAAAAGGACCAATATTGCGTGACCTTACAACTACCTACAATTTTGGGACATGAAGTAAAGTGGATTCTATAATCAAGTTATTACCTGCACGGATTATTTGTGAAAAGCAATAATCTTTATTCCTTTCAAGTCTTCTTAGAAAAGTTGCATTACATAAAAATCCTGGCTTCTGTTGAAGTGATGAAATCCGTTGCTAATGGTCATCATTGACAAAAATTCACGACCAACAATATAATGTTGTTTTGACGGTAGGTGAAAGTTCTCTGCCGAAAATCAGCTGATGATTATCAACAAAAAATTCATAGCAGATTTATTGTCTTCACCAATGGAATTTCTGTAGGCGAAAGTGTGTATGTTTACCAACGGAATTTTCGTACATAAAAACGTGTATCTTTATCGATGGCCATAGGTACATGAGACTCGCATCACCAATCGGTATCCTTATGGGTAATGTCTCTCCATCTATTGCCATATTTAAAAAAAAAAAAATTGTTGAAATTTTACTAAACCTGTTATTTTTTTAATATATCAAAATAAAAACAAACTAAACAACACGCTACAATAATCAATATACCAAAACGCACTACAAACTAATGTTTAAAATTTATTAAAACGCACTAAAACTTTGATAGATTAGGTAGTTACATTGAATTCCAAATAACATATACAATAGGTCCTACGTATCACTTTGTGATCTAGAACTACAAGGAATGAAACATTTATATCCCTAAGCATATTTCGCATCATTTCTTGCAACGCGACCTGTGATATCTTTCAATTCTTTTATTATTTTTTGCTATTGTATTTGGTGCATTATCCAGGTCTGACATCAAATTAGTCACTTCTTCATTACATATAAAGTTACGCACAAGTATCGAACTTGTAGGTTGTTGAAGTTATGAAAAGATCGCGATATTATTTTATTTGATATTTTTCTTAATATATGAGATTACTTTCCTTTATAGTTGATTGTGTGATTATTACACAATCTTTCTTTTTAGGACTATTGTAATCCTATAATAAAGTCTTCTACTTTGTAATAAGCATTCATTCAATTGAATCAATACAGAGAATTATTTCTCCACATATATTTTCTCTCATATTTTACATGGTATTAGAGCGTCGATTCTGAGCAACGATGTCTAGCACAAACACTATAGAAGCGACAATTGCCCAACCGGATCCCATGGCTCTACAGCAATCTGATCATCCCGGTTTAATCTCCGTTTCTAAACTACTTGATGGAAACAATTATGGACAATAAAATAGGGCTATGAGAATTGCCCCAATTGCCAAGATTAAAATTGGCTTCATTAATAGAAAGATTAAAGCACCAGAAGCAGAAGATGAGATGTATTCTATATGGGAACGGAGTAATCACATAGTGTTGTCCTGGATACTTAATTCGTTACATCTAGATATTGTCGAAAGTATCATATACTCTGAATCTGCCACAGAGGTATGGAACGACCTACGAGATCAATTTTCTCAAGGTATTGATGCGCGAATATATCAGATTCGTCAAGAAATTGCTGAACATCGATAAGAAAATCAATCAGTGTCAGCTTATTACACCAAATTAAGGGGACTATGGGATGAATTGGGTTCTTATCATAACTCAATTGGATGCACTTGTGGAAATCTTAAGGCACTGGCTAAAAGAGATAAGAAAGAAAAGGTCATGCAATTCCTGATGGGATTGAATGATTTTTATTTCACAGTTCGGGGTAACATACTAATGATGAGCCATTTCCCAGATACCAGAAAAGTTCACGCTATTTTAATGCAACATGAAATGCAAGTTAAGGTTGCAACAGATCGTGAAGGGCAACATTCAATCAATTGGGAGAAGTCGAGCAATTGGGGGTCGAACAGGAAAAATGACAATCGGCCGAACCGGTCCACCGGTTCATCTTACTGGTCAACCGCTTTGACGGAAACTGGACAGAAATAGTGCACCTACTGTCGGATGACTGGACACATTGTTGATACCTACTATTTCATCCATGGCTTCCATCCAGGGCACAAGTTTCATGGGAAGAACATGAAGCCACGAAACAAACGCTTCACAAACACTACTATCGCTTCTACACTTGACCCAAAGGAAGGAAAAATGCTCACAGCCAAAGAATATGAGTAGATCATGACACTTCTAAACAAAAAGACGGGTAATGATAAGTCTTATGTTAACACCTCAGGATTTGACTACAAATAAGACAATTGGCTTGGTAAGGCAGAGTAACGGCCTGTATTACCTTTCACAAAAACACCATACTACCAGTGGATCAATTTAATTTTCAAACTCAATTTGGTTTCTACAACACCATATTGTGTTTAAGGGAGGATGTTGAAGATATGAAAAGATCGTGGTATTATTCTATTTGATATTTTTCCTAATATATGAGATTACTTTCTTTTATAGTTGATTGTGTGATTATTACACAATCTTTCTTTTTAAGATTATTGTAACTCTATAAATAAGGTCTTCTACCTTGTAAAAAATATTCATTCAATTGAATCAATACAAAAATTATTTCTCCACATACTAGGTTTTCGGGGACCAAATCTGTAAACACGACCCTTAAGTGGGCCACTGACCACATCGGTCCATGCATTGGGATCAAACTCAGGATGATCGGCCTTGATTGTACCATACATAGACTTGATAAAAGTCTTAGACCTATCTTGTGAAAAAGTAAATTAATTCTTATCAAACTAACTATGTAAAAAAAAAAATAGATTTTTTATTAACACAGTCTCCAAGTGCCTGATTTGTCTTGTGGATATGACTAAAGAATTCTAATTGAGACATGTGATGGTCCAAATCATTTTCCTCAGAACACATTAATTACAATTAGTTAAATAATAAGTTAACTTTAAATTACAAAATTGAATGTAAATCGATGATAAAAATTTATCAATATCTTCTTGGTATTCACAAGTGAGACTGGATCGGTAATATTCTTCTTCATTTCACCATTCTCTCCTTGTGAGAGGTGGTTCTCTTGGGCAATCTTGACATTATTTTTCTACTTTTCATTGTTCTCAAAATTTACAAGATTATCTCAGTGCTATACCCTTATCCAACATGGACGGTGCCATCTCCAATCAGCAAGATTATTAGACTGGCTTTTACACTTTGCTGGATTGCGAGCATCGTTCATTGTAGCTTTATATATGTTCATCACCGTTTTCCGCCACGGATAATACACATCGATAGTATTCGACGTCGACCATATATATTTATCCTTACAAATTAATTAACAAAAAATTTCAATTATAGTCAAAGAATATTAAAATTAACCACTATAATACTTAACAATAACCTAAAATATATTTCAAAAACCATATCTTATGGATTGCGGCGTCGAGCGAAATGTGGGATAGGGATATCAAAATATACTTTCATTGTCACACGAATGTCTCGTGGTACAAAGATTTCAAAGAATCTACATAAATAACATGAAAATGTGATAATATAAAATCCAACAAGCTACACAACCAAATAGCACAAGAATAAATGTTATTCATCTACCAACATCTACATGGCAAGATAGAAACATCTTTGCACATTTGATAAGAAAAATTGAATAATATTGATGAGTACTATATAAAATATGAGAGAAAATATATGTGGAGAAATAATTCTCTGCATTGATTCAATTAAATAATAAATTGTATAAGAATACAAGGTATATATACTAATAGAAAAAGAATTCTACCTAAAATAGAAATATTACATATATGATATCTTTTTATAAATATAATTCTACCAACAAGGTAAATAATAAATAAGGTAAGTAAATATTTGTTAATACTCCCCCTCAAGTTGGAGCATGTATGTCAAAAGTACCCAACTTGCGAGTGAAACATTGAAATACCTCATTGCCCAGTGCTTTAGTAAATAAATTTGCAATCTGATTGCTGCTTGGAACATATGCAGTCTTGATCTTTCCCTTATCGATTCGTTCACGAATAATATGACAATCTATTTCAATGTGTTTTGTCCTCTCATGATATACTGGATTAGCCGCAATATGTATTGCTACTTGATTGTCACAATATAAGGTTGCTGTTGTGGGTGATCCACACATAAGTCTGTCAGCAACTGTCTCAACCATGTAAGCTCTATATTAATTCAATTGAGAGAAAATATGAGAGAAAATATATACTAATAGAAAAGGTACAAGGTACTAATAAAATATGAGAGAAAATATATGCGGAGAAATAATTCTCTGTATTGATTCAATTGAATAATAAATTGTATAAAAGTACAAGGTATATATACTAATAGAAAAAGAATTCTACCTAAAATAGAAATATTACATACATGATATCTTTCTATAAATACAATTTTACCAATAAGGTAAATAATAAATAAGGTAAGTAAATATTTGTTAATATACTAAAAAAGGAACAACTTTCTTTTTGTTAATTACGTCGTGTGCTCTACAAAAATGACCAATTTCCAATTTGCTTTTAATAAAACATTAGCTCATGAGCTAATTGTGATTGTAGTACAGATGCTAGATACCCCCAAAAAGGTAGCGACGTGGAAACTAAGAATGCGATAGGCAAGGCACATGTTGATAGACGGAACAAAGTCTTGTCTAATACGGGATTTTCAGCCCCCCTATTGAAATGTCTAAGTGAGGAAGAGGCTTACTACGCCCTAAGGGAAGTCCACAAAGGCGTGTGTGGAAACCACACTGGGGAATAATCTTTAGCCTGCAAAATCTTAAGACAAGGGTACTAACGGCCAACTATGAAAAAGACACCCTAAGTTTTCACCAAAAAGTACGACAGATGCAAAGATTTTCTTCAATAATCCGAGCTCCACTAGAAAAAACTGACATCAATAATTAGTCCTCACCATTTGCAAAGTGGAGAATTGGCCTGATTGGGCTAATGCCAATCGATCGATGTGGAGCAAAAATTGCAATAGTTGTTGTGGACTCACAAAAGTAGGCAAAAGTTAAACCCCTTATAAAAATCGTCATAACATAAAACTACCAATTTCATCTCGAAGTCCATCATATGCATGTTTAGAATCCCGCAGTCCATAGCAACGGATAACGGGATGCAGTTTTCTACAACCCAAGTTAACGAATTTTTGTAAAAATACTTCACATAAAAAACACACACACTTCTCAACTTATCATTCTCAAGCAAATGGTCAAGTGGAGGTCATCAACAAAATCATCATACTTTGAAATCTCGACTGAACAAACTGAAGGGGCCTTAGATCGACGAATTTCCTTGTGTGTTATAGTCCTGCTGCACTACACACGGAACCACCTCTGGAGAAACCCAATTTTCACTTATATCCGAAGTAAAAGCTGTGATCTCAATTGAGATCGTGATACCTCACTGTATACAACTTACTTACAGAAAGAAGGAAATAATAAACTAATGAGGTCCGAGCTCGACCTACTTGAAGAAAAAAGAGAAATGGCTAAGCTGAGGACAACAATGCACAAGCAGCAAGCCGCCAAGTACTACAACAACAAAGTGCAAAAAAAAAGTTTGAAGTCAAAGATTTGGTGCTACGAAAATTATTCTTCGCCACTAGATAAACAAACACGAGAACATTTGGATCGAATTGGGAAGGTCTATACAAGGACTCATCGATACTATGAGGTAGGGCTTATGACCTTGAAGACCTAAACAAGAAGTCCCTACTCCGTCCATTGAATGTAGAACACGTGAAAAAATATTACTAGCAAAAGTACTGAGACGAGTACCTTTATAGGTTTTAAATTTTCTTTTATTCTAATTTGTGGTTTTACCTTACTAACTTTTTTGTTTTGTTTTTTTCCCTAATGTGTAACTTTTAGGATCAACAATGTAATGTTTAAGTTAGTAAACAAGTTGCTGTGAAATTGATCTTTAAAATGAATAACGGAATGGGACCTAGCTAAGCTAAGCCCATCCTGAAAGTCCAACATAGCTTGAAGATGGATGGATTGAAGCATAGACAAGGGCCTTAGACGTATGAATCCGAACTTAAAGACGCTTCCCTACTTGTCTGCAAGAAGGTTGACTATATACTCAACCGTTGCTCTAGTATGTATGTGCTACGTATTTGTCAGTATTTATAAATATTTATAAGTTGATCAAACATTATTATTTATCTTGAATGCTAAAATCTAACAATTTTGTTGTATAGTTTGAAAAAATATAAGTTTATCCAATGAGAGATTAAATACTTGGGCCATTTTATTTCTATTTACGTGTTGTCTTTCATTCTTACAAAATATTTGTTATGGAGGACTCTCAAATCCAAAATAGAAAGCTCTTTTATGTCTAATGTATATTGACGAAAATTCATCAATGATTTTAAAAAGGTAGCAGCCCTTTTACAATGCTGCTCAAAATAGCTGTGATCTCCTTCGCGGTGGTTTAAAATCGTCCCTCATGTCTCCCAACCCCGACTGCCTTGGCTGATGCCTATCAAATTCAATCTTCACGTGTAGTCCTATGAAATATAGTACCAATAATATCCTTTTACTAATAGAGTTACAAAGGAGATTCGATGAACCTCTTACAATTCAAGTTCAAATAGCCCAAACCTAGACCATTTTGAATTTTTCCTGTATTAGAATAATCAACTTAATATACACAATCAGACCTATAATATTTAGCATCTCATATTTATCTAAGTTTCGAAAAATGCTCAAGAAAATATGTTGGAGAATATAATTTCTATCTTATGAATCTATTATTTTGAATATTAATGAAATTGTAGTCCCAACTTACTAAAATATTGATCTTACACTATCATATGTCACATAGCTTAAGGCTAAACTAAATTTTACATTATCCATACTACATAGCTTAAGGTTAAACTAAATTTTACATTATCCATACTATGATACTAATGCATTTCAATTACATTAGTGTCTATACTTAAAAGTCACAATTTCTGTAACCAAAAAAGAAGCTACTGACCAATTGTGATGCTGACACTAGTATGATGTTATAAAAATAAAATGTTTAACTACATTCAATAATTACGATTTAAATTACATCTTACTCACATAAATTTTTGTTTTGCACGTTCTAGTCTTTATATGTTGTTATATAATGAATAATGACATAAATATTATCGTTTTTAAAGAAATATTAATATATACATTTACGTTAGCAAAATCTGTTTCGATAATTCTACAATTTCTTTGGTTTAATTTAGAAATTAATTTGGTGGGCCTATGAACGGAATCAGTACAAAAATTATTGATGCGTTTAATAAGAAGAAATCTAGTTACAAATTTATAAGGTGTTACAAGTGAAAATAATATAAATGTAGTGCTAGAAACAAAAAAAAGAGATTTGGCGCTACAAATGTAATGGGCTATGAAATTAGAGAAATGCTATTTGTACAGACTTGGTGTACATATGGGTTTACATCTGCTGACGTGGCTTAAAAGGTAAAATAACCAATTTGCCCTTATAAAAATCAAAATTGCAAGACAATAATATACATTTTGGAGAGAGAAAGTTCAACTCCATTTTCTTTGCTATTTCTCCATTTCGCCGTGTCTAAGTTCGTGGAGAGAGAAAGTCACTGGAGAAAAAATCCGTGCGTCGCCATCTCCGACGAAATCACTAAACCACTTGCACAAGTAAGTTTAATTTCACGGGTTGAAAAAAATTCGTCTTAATCGCCAAGAAGACGACATTATTAGGGTTCTTGATTATCTAAATTCTGACGAAATGAGGTAAAATTCCTTTGTAACAAGTGGGTAAAATAAGGGTTGTTTATGAATAATGCGGTTTTGAAAGAGTTGGGTTCACATAGAATGAATTTTTGAAAATTTGAATATTTGTAATTTTGAAAATAGGTATTTGATTTGCAAGAGATTTTGATTCATTTATGTTCTTGAATATGTGTGTACTGAATAAATTAAAATTATGAATTAGGTTACTTCTTGCACACATATGTAATATTTATGATGCCGTAAATATTACATATTATGCACAAATGTAGAACAAGAAATTCGTGGTATTATTTTACGTATCTTGTTGGTAATTCATGTATATTTGTGAATGAAACAGCATAGATATGATAGGAAAGAACAAAGGAATCTATCACAGTTGCAGACGGCCAGGTCACAGCTTGTGGGAATGTCCGAATAAACATCGATGTCCGGTATGTGGAGAGGGCTTTGTGAAATGGATGGAAGTGGAGAAGAGAACGGTTAACTTAGGGAGATTATTCTTTTGTTGTACTAGTAATTGTGGTTATTTCAAGTGGAGCGATGTGTCGCCAATTCAAAAATCTGTTCGATATGAAGGCGAATCAAGTGGAGTCTCGTTGGCTGCATCTGTGGATGACAATGTTCAAACTGAAGATCTATCGCGGTTATTCAAAATGTTTGCCCGGATATCCGAAGAACAAGACGTGGAGATATCCCTCAACGTAACAAATCGAAAGGGAAAAGATATTGCGGAAGAGAACGGAAAAAGAAAGGACCCGACCGGAGATCATTGAATGCATTTTGTTATAGGAAGTCTGTTAATGGTAGTTTTGCAAACTTGTATTTGAGTGGTATCTTGTACTTTAGTATGGACGTTTTGTTTAGTAATTAATTGGCCGAATGAAGTGCCTCACTTTGGAATTGTAGATTGAATCATGTGTGTGAAGTTTCTGAATTTTGAATGTCCAGCAACTGAATTAAAAGTCCTTCAATCTTTGTATAATTTACTTCATATGAAATTAGTACAGGTCCATGCAGTTGTGTATAATCTGCCTACTATAACACTAACTTTCAGATTATGTTATGTCGAAGTCATCAGGCGAAATAATGGAAAAAAAATCATGAAAAAACCAGCTGAGTTCTACAATTGAAATCAGGAAATATCATGAATTTTTTTTTTAAAATGGTTTGTACTGGGCGATCGCCCAGAATATGGCTGGGCGATTGCCCAAATTGGTTCTGCTTCTACAGAACCGAAATGGCTCTACTGGGCGATCGCCCATAATTAGCCTGGGCGATCGCCCAATTTCGTTCTGCTTATAATGGCTCTAATGGGCGATTGCCCAGAAGTATCCTGGGCAATCGTCCAAATTGGTTCTGCAGAAGCAGAACCCAAATAGCTCTACTGGGTGGTCGCCCGGAATTATTCCATAACCAATTGACATTTTTTGATCTAAAATCACCTGAGTTCAAAATTCCTTAATGCAATATCAACCATTCACATCACATAAGTTCAAATTTCATTAATGCAATATCCACCATTCACATCACATAAGTTCAAATTTAATTCATGCAATATCCACCATTCAATCCATTCAAAATGTTATAAAGGAATACAAATTACATGCTACAACCTATTGACAGTTTGACTATTACAATCCTCCATTGCTCCGGGAGTTGCAGCTTCCATTGGTTGTCGATTCAACCCATACGTATGCAACATGTTAACTGCAATTGACGGGCTCCAATGTTGATAGTTAGATCCATGCATCTGTGAACGAAACAAAAATATATATGATTAATTGAATTTTTGCTGAATACATTCTTGCAAATAAAAGTAACAACACTCCTAAATTAGCATTATTTACCGGTGACGGAATTGAATAAGCGAGAGGGGCGATGATTCTTTGGGATGGTTGAATGGGAGTACCGAGATCTTCTCTACTCTTGTGGCTCGAGCCTCTTGGACTTACTTGATTTTGAATGCACTGTGTCGTACATTAGTTGACATGAGAAATTGTTTTACAAAGTATATATTTGAAGGCATACCTTAGTTTTTCTCGAGATCGTTTCCAAATGACTTTTCTGCGTAATTTCTTAGGAGCTCCCTTTGTTTTCTTGTAAGTTGGATTTAGAATGTTTTCGAGAGATCGCTCACTGCTGCAATGTTAATTCCACATGTTTGTCTCGATTTGGATATAGACAAATCATTTGATTGAAATTCAATCCACTCCATAATATCCCGAGTTCGTTCTTCGTCATCTGCCACCAAATCTGCCACTTTTGCAAATGCAATACACATTTGATCATACCTTAACTGCCCAGGAGTAGTAATCCAACCATCATAATTTATTTTTACCCTCGTGTGAAGTCTACTCACATCTCTCCTCCATCTCCTCAATATATAAATATCGGGAACTATTTTGACATCATTGCGGATCAACACCGAGATAGCATGTTTGCAAACAATTCCTCTAAACTCGAACAAATGACAACTACATACAAATTGAAGTTTCGCCCTATGTAATGAAACCGAAAATATTTTTTTTTAACTCCTTCGTTGAAAATGATATCCTCTCGAACCTCATATTTCATTCCCAAAAAATCATCTTGACAAGAGATTACCTCGCAATACACTTTTGCAGTAAACTCTTCTTGAAATTCCCTGAACTTTGATATTGTGTATACTTCTTGAAATTGCTTCTCCATTTCATATTTTGTTGCACATGGGACCATTTGTGAAAATGACCTAAAATCCGCTTGAAACTCCTTCTCCACTTTACTCCGCAGATGCACGCTCATATTGTTCAACAAATTGCTTAAGTGATGTTTTCGCATGCACATAACCATCGAAAAATGCATTCATACTCTCACTACGTTGAGTAGTGGACATCCCCGCCCAAAAACTAGTTTTCAAGAAACATGGAACCCAACGGCTTCTATCTGTATAAAGTCCATACAACCAATCATTCTCCGCAATGTATACAATCAAGCATCTCACTCCAACCCCTGCTCAAATTCTACAGACTTTGTGAATCATAAACTACACTATGGATAGCAGAAGATATAGAACTCTTATGACTATGGTTACCAAATTTCTCAGGTAACTTCTTCAATATATGCCACAGACACCATCTATGCTTCGTATTAGGAAAAACAATTTGAATTGCTTTTTGCATTGCCCTATCTTGATCCGTAATAATTCCATTGGGATGCTTGTCATCCATGTATTGAAGCCATGTCCTAAATAGCCAAACAACTCCGTATCTTCATTAGAAACTAAACCACAACCAAGCAATGTTGGTTGTCCATGATAATTCACTCCAACAAAATGGGCAAACGGCATGTCATACTTATTAGTCAAGTATGTGGTATCAAAAGTAACTACATCACCGAATTCTTTATATGCCTGTCTACACCTATTATCTGCCCAAAAAACGTTCTTCAATTAAGACTCTTCATCCAAATCCATACTAAAGTAAAAGACAGGACAATGTGATTGCATTTTGGAAAAGTAAACTTGTATTGCAGCAGCATCGCCTTCCCCAAGTCTTAATCGCCTCACTTTGTCAATATAATTTCTACAATCCTTTTTGACACAAGTCATATTCTCATACCCACCAGCTTCAACGACAGCCGAATTAAAACTTTTGTGCAATGGAATTCCAGCTATATCATCTACTTCAAGCTTCCGTTTCACATGTGCACTTAGTTCTCGATTGCATCGGTACAACCTGGATTTCGAAGGACTAGTTTTATGATTATGTTCAAGATGGAGTGAGTTAATTCGCCATGTTCCACAAATCTCTAAACTAGCTGTCATCCTAGCTTTACATCCTGTTTGAATGGTTGGTTGAGACTTTAAAGACGTGCTTGTGGTACTAGTTCTTCGGCCTTCTCGACTACATGTATACGTCACGTACCTTACAATCCCATCGTCACCTTTCTTTGAATTTCTTTTTTTAACTGGAAAACTTACATTATAAGCATACCTTTTATAAAATTCAAATACTTCTTTTCTCGTCTTTAAATTTCATCCCAACCTCGTGCACATTCAAACTACCTTCGACTAAAATTTCATCATTCAATTGGTTCACATTATCCCTTACCATCTCATTATCACATTCTCCCAACATTTCAACATCCAAATTTACTATCTTATCATATGTACGCTCATCGAATATGAAGCACAATTTTCTGCATACAAATACGACATTACAAAAAACCATCATTCAATTTAGCACTTATATGAAATGCCCAATCGAATAACAAATATCGGTGCCGCTAAAAATTGAAGTTAACAGTTCTAAAAAAATTTCAAATTCACTATCAAATATTTTTAAAAAAATTACAAATTCCATCAAACTTAGTCCCAATTATCCAATTATCCGAACAAATAAAGAAAATAACCATTTATATTTTAAAAAATTAAAATCCCTAAAGAGATGAGATTTTTGTACAGACTTACAATCCATTAATCCAAGAAACCAATAAAATAACCTAGAGCCCACATACTTATGCATGAATCGATAAGAAACCACAACATTTAATCAAGAAACCAACAAAATTTGGGATCTTTTTCCAATTACGACCATAGGGATCATTCAGCAATGAAAATCATTTGATTTCATGAAAGTTAATATGGCATTGACAAACCAAAAAAATTACACATACTGTGTGAATCATCGAAGAAAATAGATGATGGGTTGTTGTTAGCGAAGAGAAGAGAAAATAAGCGACCTTTTCACGGAAAGAAGATGGAAAGAAGATGCAGATTCACGGAAAGAAGATGGAAAGAAGATGCGATTTTGCTCTGTTTTATCTTTCCCGAAGAGAACGATTCCGCTCAAATGTGTATTTAGGATGAAATGGATTAGGGCAAGTTTTAAATCCAATATATGATGATATTTTGATATTTAAATTTTAAAACCTTTTAAGCCACGTCAGCAGATGTAAACCCATCTGTACACCAAGTCTGTACAAATAGCATTTCTCAAGAAAGTAACATGATAGATTGAAGATAACACCGAAAATTGCACAAAATTTATTGAAATCTCTATAAATTCCTTAGGTTCTGACGCTTTCGACTATCGAGATTAAATTTATATACTTTCTAAATTAAGTTTTTATTATGAAAAGTCTAAATTAAATGTGACATTATATTATAGATAGTAATAACATCGCAATGAAATAAAATAAAGAATTGAACAAATCGAAAGACAATAAATTCAATAGTATAAACAATGAAATTTAGCATTAAGTGCCGATTAACTTATAAGCAGTGAGTTCTAAAAAATGTGTAAAAAATGAATAAAAATTGTAAATCCTACGAAATATATAGATAAAAATAATATTTAATTAACTTATAAATATTTATAAACATCTAGGGAATCACTCAAGTGTCCACCCCTTTCATCACCTCTGTAACAACAAAGACCATATTGCAAGTTATGCCACATTCATTCTCTTTGTTCTACATCTATTTCTTTCTTGCCTCTTTACTGTTTTGTTCAGGCTATAACAATTAGTGTGTGTTTATAAATACTTATAAGCTGGCCAAATATTATTTTTATCCACACATTTTATAAGATTCACAATTTTTATCAGTTTTTTATCTACACATTTCATATAATATACTGCTTACAATCTATAAAAATTGAAATAATATTTCTATAATCAAAGCACATTATACAAGGTAAATTGATTTTCGCTTCTTGAATTTGTTTAACTTAACAATTGAGTTTTGCCACGTTAGGTTTGGCGAAAAATTATGTTAAATATTAGGAAAAATAAAAAGACGAAAAAAAAAACATTTTGATCGCGATTATAGAGATGTCATCAATTCACATATTAATGAAATTTCAAAAATCCATATAAATTGAAATGCCATCAACCTGAATTTTAATAAATTATTTAAAAATTTAGACGTATTCAATAAGAATTTTGAAGATTTTCATTAATTTGAACTTTTTTCAATAGATTTCAATATATTTAGGTTTTGTTTGAGACTTTGTTTGATTGGGATTATAAATCAATTTTGGTTTTTTTCAGTTGTAATTTTTGACTTTTCAACCCACTTTTAACATGAAAAGTCAACAATTATAATTCAAAAAAACCAATATTGGTCAAATAAACCAGTTTATAATCTCTGTCAAACGGACACTGATATTACTCTACTTTTAAGAAAACCAGTTTTTGCTGTGCTGCAAAAGGAATCAGTTGTACATACAATGAATCAGATAAGTGTTTGGTAAACTTTTATTTTATAATTGCTGTATGTTTCAAAATTAGTTTTTAAGCATTTGGTAACAAATGTGATTTATTGATGTGATTGTATAAAATTATTAAAATGGACATTGATAATAATAATATTATTTTGTATTACTATAATTATGAGTAGTATTATAAAATTTATTTTTACTTCTATAACAATATGTAATATTATCAAATATTTTTTGAAAATAATGCATTTACCATAATTATTTTAAAATAAAAATAATATATATCTATTAAATTTTAAAATATTAAAAAATAAAAGCATATTAATATTGTACAAAAATTAATTAAATTTAAATTTAAATTATTTGTGAAGATGCATTATAATTAGAATACTAATAAATCTGTGACATAAAATGAATTACTATAATTAATTAAGGTCAACATTTGTACTTTAATAATAGATAAATAGAAAAATTAAAAGCAAAATCTAAAAAGTTATTATTTTGCTGCTTTTCAAAATCTGGGACAGATGATACAGATTCTTTTAGAATCACTTTGTAAAAAATTACCAAACGCCTAAAATAATTTTTGATTGATTGAGAATTAGAAGTTGAACTCCAAAATTAATTCCAAACGAATCCAGAACCATAAATATAAATACCAAAATATTTAACAATTCTAATCCCAAAACTCAAAATTTCACTTGGACTCTCTCTCTCTCTCCAACATTTCACCTTTCACATAACTCCTTCTTACCAATTAACTTTTTTTCCCCCTCTTTCTTCTCTCAAACCTCCCACATGTCACATAATTTTTGGCTATAAACCTGTTTGTACTAATTTGTAATTCTGCACGTATTTATTCTATGTTTCTCCAAACGTTACCCATATTTTTAACTTTATAATTTTTTTTCTTTTAATATACGATTATTTTATGCATTTTCTTTTCTATTCACAATTTAAATTTTTTTAGTGATCTAGTTAGAAGTTATATCATTTTTTTGTTTTATTTTTTCTTAAAAATTTATATTCAATTTATGCATAATGAATGGTTAAAAAAAAAAAATCACAAATACATTGTATGAATTCTATTAATTTCTATAATTTAAAATTTTGTTAAAAGTAATAAACATCTCATTACTTTTTTTGTAATATTTAAAAGATAAATTATATATATATCAATAACTCATGAATTAATCGTCTTTTCCCCCCTTTTTGGCTATTACTCTAATTTTTTGAACCAAGAAAATTGTGCGCTTTTGTGGAAATTTTACTTGTCAATATTGATTTTAGAGCAAATTGAAAAAATAAAATAGACTTAAAATAGTATGCTAAAAATTTAAATTTTTTTCAAAAGTTTAGATTGATAAGTTGTTTTTAACAATTTAGTAGATAAAATATAATTTTTAATAAAAAGACTACAAATTCATTAGAATCAATAAAATTTATAAAAATCTATTGAAATAAAATCTATAATATCTAAATCTATTGAAATATTATAAAATCTATCAAATTCTATTAAAATTCATGAAACATATAAAAATTTATAATTATTAAGAAATTTATTAAATTTTTAGTGAAGGATACCCTTTAAACTTTTACTCTCGATCCTTTTCTAATTTCAAATTACTCTAGAAGTCACCCGGGGTTTTGGCAATTTAGGGTGTGTTTGATTGACAAAAGTAGGAAAAAAAAAATTCTATCTAAGTTGGAAAATAAAAACTATCAAACTCATAAAAAGATATTTCTCATGGAATTGGTCAAAAACAAGTTTAAAATGGTTGTACTATAGAATTTATTTTTATTTTTCACATTTATATCAAATAGTAAAAGTAAAAAATATTTTCTTCGAACGTTGACATTTTTTATGGAAAATTTACGAATTAAACACGTCCAAATAAAATAAAATATATGTGGCTCTTGTGACTTTAATTAGGGATATTTCACCCAGGGTCCCCCAAACTATACAATTTGTATGACACCCCCGTTCAATTGATTTGGCTGGGATATTTCACCCAGGGTCCCCCAAACTATACAATTTGTATGACACCCCCGTTCAATTGATTTGGCTTAGTCATTAATTTTTTCAGCAAATCAGTCCTAATATATGGAAAACATTTGCTTGTGACGTTTTTTTTATTAAGAGTATTGTCTATTATGGTTTACTCAATTTACTTTTACTATAATAATTTAGAAGGTGAACGGGGAATCGAAAAGGATTTATACATCAATTTTCGAAATCCTTGAATTTCTGTTTCAATCCGAATGTGGGAATTATTTGACTGACCCATAATTGACAAGGGATATAGTTTGGGGACCGTGAGTGAAAATGTACCTTTTAATTTTTAATTTATTTATTTCTATTAGACGCTACTATTTGCATCTAAAACCCTGGCAACTAGGGTTTAAGAAGGTTTGCCTTTGCCCCCAAAACGCCCCATTCCATAATTTTCGCTTTCTGCTTATACACACACATATATAAACTTGGATTCGCCTCAGTATGAAAATCATGAAACTTATACCTAGAACCCTAAATTTAATCCGACCATGGTGAGCTGTTTACATGACCCCATTACTGAAGAAGTGAAATTAGATCAAGACGAAGAAGAGGGACAAGAAAACCTCAAAAACCAATCTTTATCAGAACCCAAGAAACCATTTTTACTAAACGACCAACTTGATCTCTGTCTCCCAGGACTCGAAGACTTCTCTTTATCTTTTGCTGATTCGTTTCTCGATTTTGATTCAATAATGGATGATGTCGGGGAAAACCCAGTTGAATTTGGGTCCGAAAATGGTGAATTGGGGATTGTTGAGAAGAGTTTTGAAGTGTGTAATGATGAATTTTGTGGAGAAACTCAGGTTAAAGAGGAGTTAAATGGAGATGGGTTTTATGGCAAGGTGGGATCTTTGGAGGGTTCCGTCCAGGAAGAGGGTGAAAATCGGGTTGTTAAGAAGGGTACTCATGGATTTTGCGACACAAATAAGGCCGATGAGGAGTTGAACGGAGATGGGTTTTGCGGGAAGTTGGCAGATTTTGGGTGTTCGATCGAGGAAGAGTTGGGGAAAGTTATTTTGGATAGTTCAAATGGCTCGACTTCACTTGGTGTCAATGTAAATGACGTAACAAGTGGAGGAAAAGTAGGTGGTGATGGCAAGTGTGGTTGGATCGATAATGGTAATAGTGATGGCTTTGAAAGTGGCTACATGGTGAATTCCAATGATAATTATGAAGAAAATTGTGAGGATGTGAGCCTCCATGAGGATGAGCTGAAGAGTGGTAATATAGTGATTGATAATAGGAATGAGATGCGGACTGGTGATTCTGATAATGATGACAATGAGAGTGATAGAGATTTGGAGTCAGAAAGCAAGAGTTCTTCGATGTCTTCGTCCTCATCTTCTAGTAGTGACGAAGAGGATGAAGATGAGGAGGAAAGTGGGGACGAGAAGAAAGCAGATAATGAGGATAGGGTTGCAGGGGCAAAATTGGACATAGAAGAAGGTGAGATAATGTTATGTGATGCAGATGAGATGGTTGCTTGGAGTGATGATGAAGAGGATGAAGATGGTGGAAGGGCTATGGCAGGGCCCATCATGTCGAAGAACGAACTTCAGGTAAGTGATCTAGTTCTTTAGATGTTTATTGATCACTGTTGTCTGCTTTTCTATTATTAGTGATGTAGACTGATTGTGAAAATTTGTATTTCCCGTATAACCGTCTTGTTTGGACTACTCCAAGTCGATTATGCAAACAGAGAAGTAAGTTTCGTTATACTAGTTTGGGTAATCTGTAATGCATGGGATCTCTAGTTATGGGTGATTTCGGGATGTATTCATTCTAAAAATTTATCTTATTATATACATAAATTGCTTGAAGATTTTCACCATACTTCTTTAATGATCCATTCACAGCACATAAAGAAATCTTTTGAAAGGAAAAAAAGAAAAGAGAAATCCTTTTCTGCCTAAGTTTTCCCTTTTCTTTTTTTCATCTGTATGTAATCACTGATAGTAATCCGAGCCATGGATTTCCAGTGAGAAATCAAGAAAAGAAATTGCCACAATGAAGAAAAAGAAGAAGATGATCAGCCCTTCAATCTCATAGGCTTTTTGCCACATGATATTGCCCTCACCATAGTCTCTAGATTTCCCATCAAATCTGTTATTCAATTCTGGTTTGCTTGTTGATCCTGGCACCTGTTGTCTCATTATCCCCACCTTAATATGCACATGTCCCAGTGACTGATAATCAACATTTATGCCTCATTTTCCATTGTGATTATCACATTCGAAACCAGCTTTATTTTGTTGAATTTTCTGATGTGTGGTATTAGTATGATAGGCTCCTGCAATGGCCTTTTATGCTTAACTGATTCAATATACATGCACAACCCATTTACAAGGTGCAAAAAAGTGCTACCAAATCCACTGATTTCCAAGATCAATTTGTCATATTGGGATTCAGATTCATCCAATTTCTAAAGAGTACTGGGTGATCAAGATAGTTTACTTGCCGAGTGCCCATAATTGTGATATTAATTGGCTGTTCCAGAGATTAACAAATATTAGTTCTGATGTTCAGATATTTAGCCTGAGTAGCAATTCAATGAGAAGCATAGGGAAAGCGCCTTTATACACTAGAGAAAAAGTCTTCACCAGGAGTTTGGATGAGTGAGAAACTTCATTGGATGAGTCAATGGGGCAAATAAGATGGGTGTCTAACCAGGATCATCGTATCGTTTGACCTTTCCAATCATTCATTTCTAGAGACTATGAAGCCTAATATTGGTGGTTCCTTAAGAAGGATTATGTGTGCAGCCTTGTCTTTGGGTAATGGGACTATGGATACCTGGGTGATGAAAGAATATGGAGTGCAAGAATCTTGGGTGAAGAAGTATACTCTTAGAGCTTACTCCCCGAAGGTCATTAGTGCTGAATTAAAGAGATCTTATCATATTTAGAGGAACGTTTTGGGTGGGAAATTGGTTCACATTCTATGCCTTCAGAAGAATGGGCAAATCTTGGTGGAGTACAAAGGAGGAACACTATAATCCAGATAGTGGAATGATTAAGAATCTGACATTTGAAGGGATGCCAAGATTGCTTCAAACAACAATTCACGTTGGTGCCTTAATCCAATTGTTCTATCCCAGACTATACATATATAACTTGAACTTTTTGTTGAAAAGAAAATACAAAACCCCATTCACAGCAAATTATGGTGCTTTTCGTGAGGTCAATCTTTTCCCAGAGTCTTTAGGTAGCTCATTGGATTGATGGCATGGTTAGAGGAATTTATTACAAATTGAAATTTGACTCTCGGGGTAAAATCGTCTTGTTGGATTTTTCATATTAAAGTCTCGGGATCTTTTGAATAGTTTCTGTTCAACATTTGATTGTACTGGCGCCTTTTGGTTTTTCGATGGGAATAGGTTGTTTTTCTGTGGGATCATGTGTTGTTTGATGTGAAATTATAAGCTGCCAGGTTGTTTCTTTTAGGTGTTGCTGAGAGAGTTTATGCTGGTGTAAGAGAGGCAGTGGGCTGTTTGGATTGTATTGTGGGATTTAGACGTTTGGGAACGTGTAACTCTTAATAGTAGAATTTTGTGTAAATAGATATTCCGACTGTTTAATACTGATATTCAAAGTTCATAAGTTCATGATCTGAATATTTATTTTAACTGCTATATTGTTTCATTCTATTCAGAGGTATGCAATGGACCCAGCTGATATGTTATGGTTCCTTATTTATGTATGCAAAGTCAGTAATCAGTAGCGAGATTACTCTATTATTATGAGATGTGTTCATTTTGAAGGCAAAGTGGCTAGTTGAGCTCTTACCGCAAGTCTAACGTGTGGCTGAGTGGGTTTGAGAATTGGTGTGTCAACAGGGGTAGAGTGTAACTTAACTAATTTTCATGTAACAATAAGTGATGATTCAGTAACTGGAGGCTATTGAGTCACTTAGGAATACATATTAGAAATAGCAGCATGTTTACCCCTTTGTAAGGAAAGCCGATTAACTGAATGCAAATAATATATCATATATGCTCTAGTTTGTGACCTTGAAGATTTTGTAAGAAGAGTACTTGCATAGTTGTTTTGACTACTAGAATTTGTTGGTAGTGTACTATTTTAATATCGACTTTTTCCTATCACATTTTTTTTTTATAAATGTTGATTGTTTTCCATTGTAGGTGCTTTGTTATGTGAATAGTGATCTTTCATAAGTTTATAGTGCATAGCTGGTCAATTTTCAATTTTTATGGGACTTTTAGAGCTTTGTGATATATGTCTTAGTGTTGAGGGAATCATTGTTTGACACTTGTCTCCTAGTTTAAGGAATTCTGAATTTGATGAAAGATATGTGAAAAACCCTGACAATCTGAATAAATTTTTCATAAGAGGTGTGTTAGTTCGAGATTGTTTGGGGGTTGTGTCCTATTTGCTGTGTCATCAGGTCCACAATTTTATTATTGTTGGTGTTTCGGAAATGAATAGAGTGACTGCCAGTGATATGTCCAAGATGGAGTTTATATGAACCCTTGTATTTCTCCAGAACCTCATACAAAATGTTAAAGGTAAAACTAATTGTATTAATTTATTTTTGCAGGTTCTTCCCCCCGTTCCTTCCGTGAATGTAACCTTGCAACCACATCATCAAATCCAGCCAGTTGGAATAGTTTCATCGGTAAGCTAATAAAAATAGAATACCACTGATAATAAGACATAATGGCCAGTTGACGCCACTATCACTTATATTCAATATTTTAATATAAGCCAAAGTTTTGAGGGCAAACTTTTTAACCATTATTTTCCCATGATACAGATCATAGGTGCACAGGTCATTGTAGAAGGGGTGGAGAATCACAACCCTCTGAACGAGGGTTCTATTGTCTGGATTACTGAAAGCAGATCAGCACTGGGAATAGTGGATGAAGTTTTTGGGCCAGTGAAGAACCCTTATTATATTGTACGACACAATTCCGAGACCGATGTCCCTGCTAACATTCAACAAGGAACATTAATCTCTTTTGTTGCAGAGTTTGCAAATCATGTACTCCATGATAAGAATATTTACAAGAAAGGGTACGATGCTTCAAATGAAAATGATGAAGAGTTGTCAGATGAGCTAGAATTTTCGGACGATGAGAAGGAGGCTGAGTATAGGAGGATGCTTAAAATGAAGAAAAGGGGCACAAATGACCCGAAGCTTGGAAAAAAGAAAAAGGATAAAAAAAAATTCAAAAATCGATCTGCGAATTGGAACTATGATCCAGTTGCAATGGGGAAAGCTTCAGCAGAAGATAATAAGCCACAAATTGATCGTGACCAGCATTTAGTCCACCCACCAGTTGGAGCAACTGTGGATCAAGGCTTAGTATTGGCTGGTGGGCATGCCATGGTTCCTACATTTTCACCGAGGGCACAGGCTCCCAGTTTTTACCCCCCGAATGGAAATTGGACTAATGGGTTCCCGTGTCAACAGCCCCAAAGTATGGGCCTTCCTACGGGAATGCCTGGAAATGGTATTCAATGGGTACCACAGTCTCATCCTCAGCAATTATATCAAATGCCTTTGTCAACTGGTATATCACTGCAACATCAAAGTAATACAATTCCTGGGTTGCCTTTTAATTTCGTTTTACCAGGTGGGCAAGCAAATTTTAGTGGAGGCCCAACATTCTCACCTTGGATGGGTCAAAATGTGTTCAACCAGTCACCATTTGGAATGGGTTTACCTGGCCAACAAACCTCTGTGGCTGGGAATGTGGAAGGACAAGCGGTTCAACCTAATGGACCTCTATTGGGGTATGATCCTAATTTGCGGCCATCTCCTGTAACATCAGGGAGACCTAATGGTCGAGGCATTGGCGGTGGTGGAAGGAACGCACATCAGAATACCGGAGGGCGTTTTGGACGTGGGAGAGGCAGGCACAGAGGCCGCTAAAATTGCAGATTCTTTCTTGAAACTGGGGTATGTTCGTAATTTGCAGCTATATTCCATGACATTAGAGACCTGAAGTCGCCGTACTGGCAGTAGAATAAAGCATAGCTGAGCAGTGGTGGAAGTGTTGAACGTAGGAGAGGGATGCAGAAAGGCCGCTAAAGGTTATAGATTATTTCTTGATCCCTTGAACCGTACAATATTTACTTTGTCACGGTTGATAAAATGCCTGCCAGGAAATGTAACTTAAATTTTATGCTTGTCGTCCCTTGCATTTTCTACATGTATTTTCTTTTCGAAAGTACAATTTTTTATGGATTGTGGCCATCTTATATGCAATATGATTTTATGTTGTGGCCATCTTATATGCGATATGATTTTATGATTTTCTGTTGTCGATTTCTGTGTTCCCTTTGGTTGCAATTTAAAAACTTTACCATGGTTCTATTTAGAATTTTATACGAGGTGGTTTATCATGGTATAAGAGTACTTTTATAATTAGTTCAATGTAACATACTAAATATGCTACAAATGTTCGTGAATCACAATTGATTAACTGTACGAAAGTAGTTGCCTTGAACTGGATGTCTTCAAAGTCATCAACTCAAGCTGAGCCGGAAGAGATTAATTTCATGTATCTTTCAACAATCATCTCTGGTGAAAAATCAGTAAAATAACCCTTCTCAACATCTAAACCTTCTTCTTCTGCCAGCATTTGAACATGGTTTTGGACTCGATCCGCACCAATTTGGTTCGGTTCCAGTAGCATGCAAGCTATCTCAGTTGTGTCCTCACCATGAACCAGTCCCAGTGTTTGAACTGTAGGCAGGCCTCCGCCTCGAGCACTCACCATGAATGCAATTCGTCTAGCTACTGAAACGTCTGTAGACAAGATGGGAATGTTATAGGTGGCAATCCATGGACGTGCACCTATCATAGCAATGCCTCTAGCACGGGTCACCGTGTTTGGCCCTTCATTAGGTCTTTCTGAAAGAATTTCTGGGTGCGTCCATCCAGCCCACTGGTTCCCCATAAAATTGGGTCGATAATACCCGAGTTCACGCCTGATGGTGTCTAGAGCCTTCCCTGTTGGGTGTGCTGCAGCATAGAGATACACTGGTACTGCAACATATAACAAATTTCTTAAAATTTTGTAGTAATCTTATGATTTCCATTACACTATAACTAAAACATCTATGTACCTTGAAATCTATTTCCAATATCTGCAGCTACTGCCTTGGCAAGCCAAGACGCTTCATCCATTGAAGCCCGACCTAATGGATGAAAAACGACGTCGTCCACAACACCTAGTCGTGGATGAGCCCCGGAATGCAACTCGAGATTTATGGCTTCATAAGCAACTTCAGCCATGGCCATCACAGATTGATGCAAAGGGCTGTAGATTGGACACCCTATACTATCATGAGCGACATATGATACAAGAGTGTACCTGACCCTATTATATTCTCGATCTTCAAACTTGTTCACGATGACAGTTTCTGGATCATGCTTGGCTGCTTGTTCGATCGAATCAAGAGCTTCTTTGTTTCGTGATTCGGATATGTATAACTTGCAGCATAGGAGCATAGAATGTTGCACTGTCATTTTCTTGTCGTTGTCCTAGTGTAAATAACAGAACAGTAATAATATCAACAACTATCAAGTCGATCTAGTGCATGATTCATGAGGTACAATTCGACAACCTTAAACTTTGCAAAGTTCGTGACATGCCAATGTATGTACATCAGCCAAAAGGAACCTAATTCAACAATAAATACTATTGCAAGGGCCATGTTTAATCATGTCGTATTATATAGATTCAAACAGAAACAGTCGACAGAATAAACTAAATTTAATAAAAGTTATAAATATATACAAAAAAGATAATTTTTTTAGTAAATCTTTGATATACCAACATTATGGAGAAAGATATATTTCTTGTACACACGAAGATCAAATCTAATAATTAAAGTTCCGTTGCTATTTTTATATATAATATTATTTTTTGGTACTAAAATTGGCTTTACATGTGTGGTTGGGAAAGAAAGAAGAAAAATTGAATGATTTTCATGTACATCTTTTGACTTCTCATTCACGCATCATTTTCTTCAAGTATTTTCCTTTCATGTAGCCTTTTTGACTTTGCTTTTTGAGTAATTGTCAATAATTACAAGGTTCTTCCAAACTAACCTAAAAATACAAACAAATATATAACAAAGATTGGACGGTACACGTCGATTTAATAATGATCCTTTCTCAAACTACGGCAACTACGATTGAATTCAGGCCGGAATCATGTCGATTTATTAATGATCATTTCTCAAACTACGGCAACTACGATTGAATTCAGGCCGGAATCATGTCGATTTATTAATGATCATTTCTCAAACTACGGCAACTATGATTGAATTCAAGCCGGAATTAAATCAATAAACTCTAGGAATTGACAATATTTAGATGTTCCAAAAACGTGTATACTGTTAGCAGTCCACATTTTTCTCCCATGTAATCTTGTCTGCATAAAGTCGTCGTCACAATGTCTCTACGACCGAGACATCTTGCGGTGCCTCTTTTGCAAAGGCTCGGAGGAGGGGTGGTGGTTGGCATCTGTAGCTAAAACGTAACTTTTAGATGAGAAAATTAATCAAGGAAACATCATTTTTAACATCTTTATTATCAACTATGGCCAAACCTTTTAACACCTCAAAATTTGTAGTGAGGTGTAGCCTAATTATGGAGACAGCACAAACATGCATTCATATTATGTGTGTATAATGTGAGTATACATTAAATACATAGAACCCAACAAAAATTAATGTGCAAACAACAAATTTATCAAAATTCTGCATCACTCTGGGGTCAGCATTTGCTGTATTATCCTTATTATTATTTGTAAAATTCAAAAAAAGGAAAGTAAAAACATAAACAAATTGTCCTAGTAATTAATGTTCTTGCTTCAATCTCATTACACTCTTGGTATCAAACACTTGATCAGCTTCACTAAAACACACACACACACACACACACACACACACACACACAGAGAATTTCTAGTATATATTTCCACTGCAGACCCTCAAAATGGGCACCAAAATTCAACCTTGCCCCAGAAACTTGTGTGAAAGTAAATAATTTTGTCTATCAGCACATAGATATACACGAAAGACACCCCACTGATATATATGTAGATAGATACAAACATATATAGAATTTCCAAAGGCAAAAAACTCATATATGAGAGAGAGAGAGAGAGAGAGAGAGAGACTTACATTACAAGTACTTGGGTTCGAATCCATTTCTGAGTTTGTAGTGACTGCTTGAACTCTGTGTGATGAATGATCACGGGGTGATTTTTATGAGCCTTTGGGAGTTGGTATATATATATATGCTTACGCATTCTTGACTCAGCATTCATAACAAAACAAAACAACTCATGTTATCCAAATTTCCCCACAACCTACGTCTCACTCTCTATTATCCACCTCATATACGAGTACTCATAAATATTAAAACAACCACATATGCAACACGTGTGACGTGTGTATATGTTAATGTTTTAAAAACGGTCCAAACATCTGTCTGAAAAAGATAAATAGTCAAGTATTGAACCTTTGGATTATTGCACGACAGTCAAATTGGTCGTACATTTTTTTAAATAGAATACTAAAATTTGAAAATGAACCTGTCTAGTATAAAAGATTCTTTTGCAACAAATACGGGGAAAAAAAAATTGCAGAAAATTTCTAGCATTGTTTTTATGAATAAAATAAAACTGGTGAAATTTAATATAAGTTGATAAACATTATCATGTCAGTATAAAATTGATGATTAATAATTAAGTAGATTCTATATGTTGATGTAAAGATAAGATCAAAGCCTACCAAAAAATATAATAAAATGGCATTATATAAGGTGGATAATAATTTTATTATCGGATTTTATTATATGCTTGGAATAATATATAATATATAAGATATAGATCACCAAGGTTACCCTTTTAAAATCGATTTCAGTAGTGAGTCTATGTCGTAAAATCGATCGACTTAAATAGATTTTCATTTTAAAGTTGATTTCAATAGTCGAGTCTACGTCATATCATAATAAATAGAAGAATAACTATTTTTTAGATTCTAGTAGATGGTTAGTTGTAACATCAATTTACTCAGGTTTAGGTGTGCATGTGAATCTGATCCCCTTCAAGTCGAGAACAATCTGATCCACAAATTTAGATATTTTTACTTTTAGTTAACCTTTTATTTTCAAGATCTACTTTTATAATTGTAAGTAAAAAAAAATGTTATTTAAATATAAGCAATATATTAATAGATAAAATAATTATTTATTTTAAAACCATTTATTAATTATTATAAGGTAATAACCATCAATTAGAGATTGTTCTAGCCCAACCTTTTGAGTTGAATTCATCACTGATAAGTATATTTTATATGCTTATTTATACTTATAAACTTATTATATATTCACTATATGAGCATATTTCTATTTAAATGAGTTCAATTATTGTATACATAGGTAAAAAATTCAATTTGGATGAGTTTAGAACGAAAAAGAAGAGTTTAAAGCTTAATTGATGTTTAATCGGATGACACATACATAAGTTGAAACTATTATAAAGCAACTGTAGTGAATTCAAAAGTTTCGAGAGCAAAAATCAGATTTTTAAAAGTTCAGAGTCTACTTTGCACAATTTTGAATAGTTGGAAGGCCACTTTGGAAAACTTTAGAAGGGTGATGACCAATTAGAATGCATTTGGAAGCTTTTTGATTGAATCGAGAAGACTTAAAGAAGAAAGGACAAAAACGTACATCAGAAACCAAATTGGGGATCAAATTGTAAGTTTTCAAAAAAGTCACACCTAGGTATTGCGAAGTCGCACATAGATAGCATAATGCAATGTGCGACCTCTGTTGAAAGATGAGTCGAGAGCTTTTTGAAGTTTAGTCGAACTAGGACTTTTTTGGAGATGACTTTCAAAGCATCTCAAGGACTATATAAAGATTTATTCTAGGTCAATTAAAAGGAGTTCCATATCATAACATAACAAAAATCTTTGAAGGAACTCCACATCAAAGACATCAAATTCTTGAAAGAAGAATTACAAAAAATCATTGGAACTTTGGATGATTTTGAAGAAGAAGACAGTGACGTTCAAGATCGTTGAAGTGATTTAAGATAAAGGTTTGTATCAACTTTTATTCTAAACTATCTGGGTTATGTATTCACTTTTTATCTTATATTTTCTTAATCAAAATATGATAGGCTAAACCTTTATGACTGGGATTTTGATAAAACCTTGTTAACTCTTTAATATAATAAATTGCTCATTTTATTCTTACTTTTGGGTTAATTGTTTATTATTCATTAATTTCATTTTGATACTTGATCACTATTAAAACTTGTTTATGATTTATATTGCTTTTCGAGAGATTCGGTATAAATTAGCACATGGTAATAAATAACATAGAGTCCTATAATTGATAGTCTATGTCATTATGCTCTATGAAATCGTGAGGTGATGATCTTTGTGAATTAATGCATCCTTACGTGTTCGAAATTTAATTAGAGATAATTAGGTTCACATATAAGTATGGAATCAATTGACCATCGATAGAAGCTATTGATTAAAATTGGATCATTGATTTTTAACCTAGGCATCTAAGTTCTTAATTTTATTGATTGTTTGTTATTGAATTAATGTTATCCTAAAATTTGGTCAATTTTATGATAGTTCTTGGGATTTGTGTTGATGTCGAAAAGTGCTACATGTGTGTATCTCAAATAACAAACGACATTAAGTCCAATAAGAGATAGAGATATACTTCTATATTTGGTACAATTTTTGATGGTTTTCTAATTTTGTGTTGCGTTTTTTATCTATTCGAATCTTTCATAGAGATATAGTTGCATCATAGATAATAATTGACTTAAATTGTATCGAGAGAGCAAATCAACATATAAAAAATATCAATTGTCAATATAAATCAAGAATTGAGTATAAACAAGCAATTGAGGGTTAAAGTAAGTTAACAATGGTGGATTTGAGATTCTAGTACTTTCATGATTTGATTAATTCTAAGTTTTGTATCATTCTAATAACTTATTTTAGTAGATTATTAGATGTAATTAGAATTGAATTTAAATAACTGGTTGTGTTTATCTTGAATTAGAGTTAGTATTAATTAAAGTACAAGACGTGGAAAATTCAGTTCTCGTAGGTTCGATACTTTATTTATCATTATATTACTTGTTAACGATTCGCCCACTTGCGGAATTAAAATCGACAACAAACACCTTCTAATTTGACACTAACCAACGTTTGTTTTGCAGGCAAACACTATTTTATAAATTCGTTTAATTTTTTTTTCAATCGTAAGGCAAATAAGAAACTTTATGAATATTGCAGATCATAAAATTAGAAAAGGAAAAATGTGTTGACGAACTAACCTTGGACTTTTTGCATCCCTAATATAATTTTGTTAGGGTGACTACACTATAGGCCCGTTTTTTACAGTTGATGGTAGAGCTTTTTCTAAATTAACTTTTAAGCGTGTGTTTGATTATAAGCAAGAAATTTGGGTGGAAAAAAAATAATTTCTAAGAAATTAAATTGCCAAGAAATTGTTAATTGAAAAATATCAATTTAGAAGATAAATTCTTAATAGAAAATAAAACTTCCTCCCCCATAAAAAAACATTTTCTTTGTTTTCAAGAAAAATAAGAAAACGTTTTACTTGGAAAAAAATACAAATCAATCAAATGCGAAATTGGAAAATAGGTGGAAAAATGTTTTTTCCATGAAAAAATGTGGCTATTAAACACAGTTAGTTGTAAAATATGTGGAAAAAAGGCTTTTTTCATAAAAAAAAAATGTATTGCAATCAAACAATAAAAATCTGTTGACTATTTATTTGTTAATCTAAAAAATATTTTAAATATTAAATTAATTATTCGACAGAATAATTATAAAAATACTTTTGTTTTACTATACAAATACTACATGTTTATTTGACTAAATTTTAATATTTTATTCATAAATAACATTTATTTCTATCTCATAAAACCTATTAAAAATATTTTCTATTAAATTAGCATAACATTGTTATTTTAGTACATATCATATTATTTATGTGAGAATAGTGAGAAATGCTGTTAACCCATTTTATAAGCAAATTACCCCAATATATCTAAGCCTTTTTCCTACCACTTATTCCATTTCATTCCTTTTTAAATTCATTTATGCGACTTAGGTAAGTAACTACGAAAATGAAGCTTTCAAATTTCACTATTTTGTAAATAAATTGACATCTTATTAATCTAAAAAAAAGTGTAAGAAATCTTATATCAATGTTAGAAACTAACCCATTTAAATTCTTGTTATTTATATTTTATGATAAAAATTGTAAATTTTATAGTATACATCTTGATAATATATAAATATTTGAGTATGAATTGTGATCTTTACTTTAAGTTTATGTAAATCGAGTCCATTTGTAAAGTATTAAAGTGAGTTAATTGAAAAATGAATTTATCATGTGTAAATTGACCTTAACAAACACATAATATGTTAAAATTTAATCTGTTACAATGAGAGTATTTAAATTTTTATCATAAAAAAAGACATTTACAACTTAAATTTTATAAATTATCCTCTTTTCCGATTCAACATGTTTGACTCGGCATTTTAGCCGAAGCGGCCTATTATTTATTCTATAGTATATTTTAACACATCAACATATAACATTTCATACTTAAAATGATAAAATGATAAATAATAATAATAAAAATAAAAATAAAATAAAAACATGTTATAAACACTTCAAAAAAATATTTAAATTATACAAATTAATATATATGTCACCAATATATTAATATATAGGATAATTTGAGTATAATTGACATTTTAGTAATTTTTAAAATTTAATTAAATACAAATTTCAATCTCCGTACTATTTGAATGTTAAGCTTTTTGGAGAAACTCAAAATTAGAATATCTCTAAAACAACTGTTTCCAATTTATTTCCTTAATCAACAAGCACTTCTAAACTTAAACTTTAACCAGACCTCCATTATTTTAATCGAAACAAATGTCTTCCAAGAAGTGTTTTTGAACTTCACATAAACACTTCGAAACACACTATTTATAGAAAATTTTGAACTAGTCACCTCATAGGGTAAGCATTGCACCAAAAACTGGTCGATTAAGCCAAAACTCGCTAAGTTCACCCCTTAATAGTTGATTTATACAACCTTTTGGTCCTTGAACCTTTCAAAACATTGCTCCAAATACATAAAACCCTCTCCCCAAATCCAACATGAGATTTGGTCTCCTACTTACCAAATATTCTCATTTTTAATATTATACCTTCAAGTGTGATCACGCAAGAAATCATGATGCAATCTATGCAACGTGCGACTATTACTGCTAAATAAAATGAGTTCAAAGGAAGAGAAGGATCACATAGCGAGATGTTCATAGTTTTACATTATTAAGACGACATTATGCAAAGTGAATTGAAAGGTCAAAATACAAAACGCAATTACCAGGAAAAGAGGTAAAAGTTGTATTCTTTCACAGCCATCACCTGAGCTGAGCATTCCAAATAATCAATCGAGTTATTAACTGGAACCAGATGAAACTGTTCCCCATCCCATGCAACAAAATAGGAACATAGAAATGTGAAGTTCAAGCACATAATAGAAAAAATCTTCTTTAACGATGACAATTGAAATCCCCACATTACTGTGTTGCTTCCACCAATTTCTGCAAAAAGAAAATAAATAAACAAATATGTATATAGACCAATCAAGGTTCGATCATCCGTAAAGCTGGAACTAAACTGCACTCTGTCCAATGTGCAATGCAACTAAACCATATCAAAAGAATTACCAAGTAATGCAAAAACCAAATGGATGATTTCATGCAGTTAAGCTTATAGTAGGTCGCTAACAGTCAGCATAGAACTCATTCTCTCACAAGTAGTCAGTTCGGTAATGAGAACATATAGTATACTTCCCTGGCCCCTTTTTTTTCCTTTGTGTGCGTGTGTGCCTGGTTGAGGGCTGGGGTGAGGAAGGGGATAGTCAGAAGGGAATTCTTCGAGTAGCGAAAACGTGTAAAAACAATGGGATTTTTTTCCGGCAGCTTTTTTTGTATAAACTATTGTTTGTAAATAACAGACGGTCCAAAAATGCACTAAAAAATGTCTTATTTTGAGGGAGAAAGCAACTGTTGCATCCACAAATCCTTGTAAGCAGAAACTCCATACTTTATAAGCAAATGATCAACTGTAAACCTTTAACTCATGTGCTGATGTCTTATCCTTTCTCATGTTTGTATCCTTACATGATATTTGCCCGCACAACAAATGTCACAAAAATTTTGGGCATGTATGACCAAACCAGCTAAACTACTTAGCAGTACAATTATAAATCTCACATTAAACCAAATTACATATTCATTACTGTATAAACTTGACATTCAAAAGAAGCAACACTTACCTCTTCATTGTTCTTCTTGCCTCCCGTGAAGAACTTGTACCCTCCAAAGATAAGCAAACCCCAGCCAGATAAAGAGACAATCACAAACTGCATATTCAAAGATACACAGCATACATGATCCAAGCATTTTTCACAAGTGATATCCAAAAACCTTCAGTTAATCGTAATGGTGTTCCATGTGAGAAATGAATGAACAGTAAAATGATGAGTAGAAAAGTAAACAGGAGGTCCAATTCAAGAAAAAAAAAAAGAACATTTGGACAATTCACAAATCTACAAGCCATACGTCGGAACTCGGAAATAAAAACTTAGCCAAGGCAAATGTGCAAGCATAAGCAACCAAAATTCTCTACAGCATGTGTGCACAAGAATTCAGTATGTGGACTACGACTAACATACAATTTGATATTAATTCCCTACTCCAAGGGAAAAAAATAAAAATAACATTCCTTTTCCAAAAATTTGTACAGGGGAAGGGCAGGTTGGCTTTGAACCCCAGAAGTTTTTTCGCGAGATCTCCTAAAGTGAAATAACAGACACAATTCTCTCAGCAATACAGGCTTTATATTCTGATATCTTCAAGGAGAATTCAATAAAACTATATTCGAAAGTACATCTATAAAATCTATGATCAAAGAAAGACATCGTTCACGCCGTAATCATAAACAAAGTCACAAGTCATGATGCCACTAAGCTTTGTCATATTTTTGCTATGACATAAATAATAATCAATTCGCCTTCCAATTAACTACGTATTGGCCTCAAAGTTCATTCATACTCAGATCCCTTCTTGATTAAAGGATTAAAGATTCAATTCCCAAGGAAAAGAAAAATACCAAGACAATTTTCATCAGCATGGGGTTCATTTCGTATCATACATAAGTGTTAACATGTCATTTTTGTACTTTCACATATTCCAGACCCTACATCTTTATTTGTTGCATCAGTTGCTTGCATTCCTTGTTGAATCCGTTAATATATGTTCTCATTTTCGAATTCCCAACAGTTATATGATCTATATTTGTTTAATGTTGTACATAAAATCGGCAATGTGATTCACGAACCATGAATTGAATCCACACACAAATAATTGTGGTTGAGTTACACCTTTTAGAGTATGGATGCATCTAGTTGGATTGTAATGGTGGGTTGTAGAAAATAAATTTGTATTTTTGTCAATTTATATTGACATATACCATTAGTAAGAATCAATATATAACTTCTCATAGTAGCCGTAAAGATTCCCATGATAATGACAGAGCAAAAACCAAGGGCGGATCCAGTAATGCTTTGGTCAAGGTCAAGGTCAAGGCTTCAACCCAAGGCGACCACCGCCCAAATGCTATTTTTATGAGTAAATTTTTTTTTTTGTTGTAAACAATAACCGCCCAAATAATAAAAAGTGAGCTAAAAATTTTAAATCATTTACACATTAAAATCTATTACATCCCAAATAAAAAATAGTCCACTTTTTAAGTAGGTTAAATTTAAATTTAAATCATTTACACATTAAAATCTATCTCATCCCAAACAAAAAAAAAAAGGCTAAATTTAAATTTAAATCATTTACATGTTAAAATCCATCTCATCCCAAACACAAAACTAACCCATTTTTTATGTGGGTTAAATTAAAATTTAAATAATTTACACATTAAAATCCATCTCATCCCAAAAAAAAAAATAGCCCACTTAAATAAAATTTAAATCATTTACACAGTAAAATTCATCTCATCCCAAACAAAAAAAAGCCCACTTCTTAAATGGCCTATTCCAAAAGAGCCAAATCCAGTTGGATTTATTTATCTTTTGACCATTTTTTATGTTTATTTCATAATCTATAAATTATAATTTTATATGAATTTTGATTTGTTATTGAGTGATGAATAATAATGTTTACTTGATTTTTAGAAATTATTTCAAATTTCAATAAGTAGAAAAAGAAAAAAAATGTGCTTAGGGTTTTATATAAAAAAAAATAGCCCATTTAAATAAAATTTAAATCATTTACACATTAAAATTCATCTTATCCCAAACAAAAAAAAGCCCACTTCTTAAATGACCTATTCCAAAAGAGCCAAATCCAATTGGATTTATTTATCTTTTGACCATTTTTTATGTTTATTTCATAATCTATAAATTATAATTTTATATGAATTTTGATTTGTTATTGAGTGATGAATAATAATGTTTACTTGATTTTTAGAAATTATTTCAAATTTCAATAAGTAGAAAAAAAAAAAATGTACTTAGGATTTTATATGCTTGTACATAACAATTTTTGTTGAAAGAGACCTTGTAATAAAATAAATATAGATTCTATTATAGAAGAATTCGTAGCTGTAAAAGATAATCGGGCACAATTTTCTTTAGTTAGTTTTAGATTTTGAATATTTTTGTGCAATGAATTTTGTAAACTTTTAAAGATTATACCTTATAAAAATATTAGATTCTTATAAAATGGGCTAAGTAATTGTGATTTTAAAAAAATCGAAGGTGTCGCTTAGAACCCCCATAAACCAGTCCAACCCTTTGTCATATCCTGGATCCGCCCCTGACAAAAACTTACTAAAGATATTGAGAAATCGATAAGACTACTCAATGATAATCCTCGTGATAATTAGTTAACAAATATATTGTTAAGCATCTATTAATAGTAAATGTAGGAGTGACAAGAGCATATGATTTTGTACCTTTAAAAACTAGACCTCAACTTGTCGAGATATGACTCCTCGAAATAATGTTTGTTGCAAGTCACTTCTATAGAACTTTCTCGTATAGTAGTTTACACAGCTCTATTTTGTAAGCAACCTAAGAGGTAAGGCCAAATGTGTACTTTATTTCCATATTGATAAACAGGTAGGAGACGGTGAGAAACCCCCACCTTATTATGGGTAGGGACCTAAAACCCTTACACACGGCACCAAAGATAAGCGGATTTTGACAAAAAATAAAAATCTATAGCATTTCTGACTCATAATTTATTCCTAATTTTTTGCACTTGGTTGTACATATACTACTTAGATTGTCATGGAAAATTTTAAACATGATAAATTATCTACTTCCCTAAGGAATTTATGCTTTATTTATGGGAATGAAATAAAAGATAATCTGTAACAGCAGAGCACAATCCAGCAATAACATTTCCCCAGTTGCCAAACCAGTAAAAATAGATTTCCATAATCACAACTTAATAGCCTTCAAGCTTTATAAAGTGTTGTTCAGTTATTAGAAGTGCAGTTCCATTGTCAAATGAACTAGTTAAATATGCATACATGCTGACCTCAAGGCGGGTATTTCAGAAATTTGAGTAGTCAACTTGCCTGAAATAAAGTTAAAGAGCTGGTTTTTGATAACTAGAGATTGTATTCAAAGGCCTTGTAACATTGTCCAGCGTCTCTAGAATATACAAGCAAACAGAGAATTACACTGCTGGCCTTCATCTGGTACAGACTGTTAAAGCCATATCTATGTGCCCCTCAATACAGAACATCCTACCCCCACAATCTCCTATGCACTTGGACACCAGCTCATATTTCGAGAAACACTACATGTCTCTTTTTTATCACTTGAACTGCAAAGGTATGTCCTTCCTACCTGGGTACTTTATGTGGGGGAAGTCTTATTTCTCAATAAAATTTTATTGGACTAAAATAAGCTGTCTTACCATTCCCATGCATACTTGGAAGTGAGATTTGGACAAAGTTACAATAGGAGAATTTGTGATAAATGAACCAAAAACCGCATATTTTAAAGTCATGTTTGCAAAAATGACACTAATCAGGCCCTAAATTTTGAAGATGAGAATTTTGTATTAAAAGAGTAAAAATAGATCAAATTTAAGTAATTGGATTTTAAGGGTAGATCTAACTATTTTCTCGTCCTGACCCAGTTTTCAACAGCTTGAATCGAATAATAATCCACCCGTTTTCTGTCCCTAGCCATAATCAATGTCTAATTTTGGCTCCAAAATAATCCTAATCCTAGATTCATCAACAAATTAGCTTGTCAACAAATACCATAAGCAACGAACTCTACAAACCTGCTTTATTGCGACTCACTAACAGTTCAATACATAATAATAAGATTTAAAAAATTTAGTGCACATGAAGAACTCAAAAAATAATGCTTCCAATATATCCCCATACAAAATGATAACCATTCACATTTTACGCAAATAATAAAAGACGAATAGAATAAGAATCTCACGTGCTCTTCCTTCCACTTGGATGGACTCATTGGGTCTTGCCAGAAATCAACCCTAGGAGGCCCATGGTGATCTACAATAAACCCATTTCCACATAATCAAAAAAACAATAATACAATAATTATAAAAAAAAAAAAAAACGATAAATCCATTTCCACATAATAAATAAAAGCCATTTAAATTATTTTTTTCATTTCTACAATAAAACCATTTCCACGTGATAAAAAAAAAATACCTTTAGGGTCAAAAATGAAAATAAAAAAAGGAAAAAAGAAACCTTAGATGAAAAAATATACAGACAAATATATACAATAGAATCGATCTGAAATATTAGGATGAGACGAGTACCAGCGGCCCCAGCGAGGCCACGGCGGTGAATCAGAGAGGCGGATCCAGCGGCTGAGGTGGGAGATGATAGCCGAGCGAAGGTTGCAGCTCGGCGCGCCGTCATTGCAGCCAATGAAGTAGCCATGGCTTTCTGGTTTTTTTGTTTCCAAGATCGAAGGGTATGCTAGTGCGTCAAACAGCAAATTGGAAATAGGATTTGTAGGAGTAAAAATGAGCTTGAAGTTGAAATGGTCCAACGACGTCGTAGTAGGAGACACCCTAATGGTCACCCAACTTTTTTTTTTTTTTTATTAACTTAATAAAATTCATCATGTCGTAACATAATAGTCTTGGTTGGACAAAACTAGCGAAACAGACAATGTGTACGATTGAAAGATGAATTAACAACATTGCAATGAAAGGAAATTTTGGATTTAAAATTTAGTAGAACTTTTAAATTTAGAATTTAATAGAGCTAGAGTTTGACTTTTAATTTTTATTACTATGGGATTCTAACTCAATTTTAAAACATAACATTAGAATGTATTTCTCAATTTATAAAAACATGTTCGACATTTAACATAAAGATCTATAAATTTTAGAAAGTAAAATTTTTAAGCCGATCCAACAATCTCTTTATCTTTAACACTTTATTTTACTTCGATTTCTAATAAGTATTTATTATTTTTTTCATTTATTTTCTTTTATCATGCATCTCTCCTAATTATTATATAATTTTATTTCATTTTTTTCTATTTTATTTTGAATTTACAATATTTAATTCAATCAGTGTTATATGGAGATTGAAAATTGAAATTTTTGCAGACGCATTTAAATTATAGAATTCAATGCTTGGCTCTCCAAATTTGGAAAGCCAAACTCATTCTCTATTTTAAAAAGTTAATTTTTAAAAAAATTTAGTTGAAACATAATTTTAAAGTTTAACTCTTTAAACCGTTAACATTAAGAATGTTAGATATAAAATAATTTATAAAAGATATCGAAACATGCTCTAAGAATCATAAAATTTAACATTAGAATGTTGCAAAGTTATATTTTTATTGTGGATGTCGTCCATCCTAACATAAGAGAGAGACTAATAGAATGAGTAATTTGATAAATTTTAGAAAGTGAAATGACTAAATATAATTAAAAAATCGAACAAACGTGTAACTTAAGTGACCAAAGAGGATTTTGAGCCTTCGATTTAATGCACTAAGTATATTATTTTATTTAAAACAAATTTATAAATTATCAAGATTTTTGTACATGTCAAGGAAATTTCATGGGGAATCCAAATTATTGGTTCTAATATTTATTATTCTATCTGTATTCAACGTCCTGAATTTATTCTATTTAATCAATTTTATTTTACCTAAATAAATAAGAAAAAGTATGGAAAAAGACACACTAAATGACAACTTCATTAAATAAGTTTAATAATTGATTTATATTTCATGGTACAATAGTTAGTAAAAATAAATTAACATAATAATGATCAACCAAAATCTGTCACGAATCTAAATAAGTTATTATAAATTTTTGTGAATTTCAACTAGTCTTAATAAACCTAAGTCAATCATGTTTTGTTCTATCCAATGTACTAAATATTTCCTAAAGTTCTTGGAGAAAATGAGCACTTTAATGTCACTTCTTATTCATGCTGAGAGTACCTATATTTGCAATAGGTGTCGAACCCATGTAAATATAAATCTAATATTTCTCTGAGAAAATACGAAAAAAAAATTGTTAACAAAATTTAATAAAAATTAAGAGTAATTTCACTATCAAATGAGATTGGACACAACAAAATGTGTATTATTTATGTCATAAGATTGGACAATGTTCTAAACCAAAATATTGAACACTAATTCAGATAATAAAGTGATTGAATGAGTAACTAGAAAATTAAGACCAGTTTCACTATCATAATTCCACAACTGACATTTCCAGGCCCCCAAAATTCCAATCTCGAACCAAAGTGATCCCAAGCTATCATAAATTGTGGTACAATGTTTTGTGAACAAATCTAGGATAAATTCAATACTATACTACATGTTAATGATTTATATCACAACCAGGAATTAAATACCATTAGTTACAACACTTACCCTGCCACGTCTCGTAATTTACTCGTAAATCTTCCTGCATTTCAAAATTTGATCCAAAAGTAAGAGCCAATCCATGTTGAAATTAATGAACATTGCAATCTTGAAGTAGAGGATGACCATAATCAACATATCTATCCCAAAGGGTCTTGTACTTTTCCATCCCGATCTTCAGCCATGGTTTCAAGTTCCCATTAAAATGTAGTACAGCCCCCTTCTCTATCACCTGAGGATCAACATTTGTATACCCTAAACCTAACACATGCCATGTGGGAACCAAATGTTCTGTCAATCCATAGAAAGTCAGTAAACCCGGTGGGAGGGTGCCAAGTTTCCACAGTGTCCTGTCGACATTCTTTTCCTACCAGTAGTGGTAGATGCCCGTGACATTCCTTTTCCTTAGACTTCATACTTGAGTGTGTCCCGCTTACATACTTATCTCCTTAGAAAAACAGTTTTATGAGACTATTTATCACCCACTTACATTCCAAAAAACTCTACCAACCCTAGTACCATAACCCATGCACATTTCTGCACATCCCAAAATAGGTAATAAGCCTATTTAGCTCTATATATTGGAGCCACTGAGGGGACTTGATCGGACCTAATTAAACTAAGCTCTAATAAATTAATTTTGACTCGGTCAATTCTTGATCAGTCAAAATAGTTTATTAATCAAGTTATATTCTACTAAAAGAACAAGACTGCACTATTAGTCTAATTGAAATTACTGAAGTAACAATCAATAATTATATCCTCCGACTTATCGATCCTACATGTTACCCCGTCGATCAACTCGAATATTCGGAATAAGTAAAATGACCAAAATATCCTTATTCGAATATTCACAAATTCTCAACTCTCATCTTCTATCTGACAGTTTGATGTGATCACATCACATCATTGAATTCAACAATCAATGTCGAACTACTGAGCTCTGATTAAACTGTACACTAGAAGAACCAGTGAGATCATGATCATACCTTAAAGGTGACGGATTTCTTATTACGAATATATGTTCCTCGTTAGTTCACTCTAATTCCCAAAGTATCGAGATATTGATCAACAATTTTATCTTACTCATTGACACCTCAAAGAACTTCAAGCTGGTAACCGAAGTCCATTATTCGCTTAAGATTAAGGTCCCATGTACGATAGTCAAGTGAAATTAAATTTGTCTGGTCAATGTCACAAATTAATTTCACGTGGTCCCGTTCAATACATTCCAAATGTATTCTCAATTTTATTACCAAAGTCAAAGATAGACTTTAATAAAATCGAGACGATCTTATCAAAATAAATTATCCATATTTATTTATTGATCGTGAACAACAATTTTAGGTCGAATTACTGATTGAATCTTTCTGTGTTTAACAACTTAAACACTTAATTTGTAATATCAAATCGACATATGGACAAATGTAAGCTCAAAATAACATAATAAATATATCAATCAATATATTAATTTTATTTCAAAATGTCACAAGTACAAATAATTTACTCAACGGACAAACACAACCTAAGAATGCTAGATACCCCCACAAAGGTAGTGATGTGGAAACTAAGAATGCGATAGGCAAGGCACATGTTGATAGATGGAATGAAGTTTTATATATTATGGGGTTTTCAGTCTCCCTATTGAAATGTCTAAGTGGAAGACGCTTACTACAACCTAAGGGAAGTCCACAAAGGCGTGTGTGGAAACCACACTGGGGGATAATCTTTAGCTTACAAAATCTTAAGGCAAGGGCACTAACGGCTGACTATGAAAAAAGACACCCTAAGTTTTCATCAAAAAGTACGACAAATGTAAAGATTTTCTCCGATAACCCGAGCTCCACTAGAAAAACTGACATCAATCATTAGTCTTCATCATTTGCAAAGTGGAGAATTGACCTAATTGGGCCAATACCAACCGATCGAGTTGGAGCAAAATTTGAAATAGTTGTTGTGAACTCGCAAAAGTAGGTAGAAGTTAAACCCCTTATAAAAATCACATAACACAAAACTACCAATTTCATCTGGAAATCCATCATATGCATGTTTAGAATCCCGCACTCCATGGCAGCGAGATAAAGGGATGCGCTTTTCAACCCAGTTAAAAAACTTCACACACACACACACTTCTCAACTCCTTATCATTCTTAAGTAAATGGTCAAGTGGAGGTCATCAACAAAATCATCAAGCACACTTTGAAATCTCGACTGAACAAACTGTAGGGGCCTTAGATCGACGAATTCCCTTGTGTGTTATATTCCTACTGCACTACACACAAAACCAAACTGGAGAAACCCAATTTTCATTTATTTCCGAAGTAGAAGCTTTGATCTCAATTGAGATCGGGCTCACCACATACAACTTACTCACTGAAAGAAGGAAATAATAAACTAATGAGGTCCGAGCTGGACCTACTTGAAGAAAAAGAGAAATGGCTAAGCAGAGGACAACAATGCACAAGCAACAAGCCACCAAGTACTACAACAACAAAGTGCAAAAAAGAAAGTTTGAAGTCAAAGATTTGGTGCTACGAATATTATTCTTAGCCACTAGATAAACAAACATGAGAACATTTGGATCGAATTGGGAAAGCCTATACAAGGACTCATTGATACTAGGAGGTAGGGCATATGACCTTGAAGACCTAAACAAGAAGTCCCTACTCCATCCACTGAATGTAGAACACGTGAAAAAATATTACTAACAAAAGTACTGAGATGAGTACATTTATAGGTTTTAAATTTTCTTTTATTCTAGTTTGTGGTTTTACCTTACTAACTTTTTGTTTTGTTTTGTTTTTCCCTAATGTGTAACTTTTAGGATCAGCAATGTAATGTTTAAGTTAGTAAACAAGTTGTAGTGAAATTGATCTTGTAAAATGAATAACGAATGGGACCTAGCTAAGCTGAGCCCATCCTAAAAGCCCAACATAGCTTGAAGATGGATGAGTTGAAGCATTGACAAGGGCCCCAGACGTATGAATCGAACTTAAGGACGCTTCTCTACTTGTCTGCAAGAAGGTTGACTAAATACTCAACCGTTGCTCTAGTATGTGAATGTGCTAACGATTTGTCAGTATTTATAAATATTTATAAGTTGATCAAACATTATTATTTATCTTGAATGCTAAAGTCTAACAATTTTGTTGTATAGTTTGAAAAAATGTCAAGTTTATCCAATGAGAGATTAAATACTTAGGTCATTTTATTTCTATTTACATGTTGTCTTTCATTCTTACAAAATATTTGTTATGGAGGACTCTCAAACCAAAATAGAAAGCTCTTTTATGTCTAATATATATTGACGAAAATTCATCAATGATTTTAAAAGGTAGCAACCCCTTTACAATGATGCTCAAAATAGCCGTGATCTCCTTCGCGGTGGCTTAAAATCGTCCCTTCATGTCTCCCAACCCCGACTGCCTTGGCCGATGCCTATCAAATTCAATCTTCGCGTGTAGTCCTATGAAATATAGTACCAATAATATCTTTTACTAATAGAGCTACAAAGGAGATTCGATGAACCTCTTACAATTCAAGTTCAAATAGCCCAAACCTAGACCATTTTGAATTTTTCTTCTATTGGAATAATCAACTTAATATACACAATCAGACCTATAATATTTAGCATCTCATATTTATCTAATTTTCGAAAAATGCTCAAGGAAATATGTTGGAGAATATAATTTCTATCTTATATATGAATCTATTATTTTGAATATTAATGAAATTGTAGTCCCAAATTACTAAAATATTGATCTTACACTATCATATGTCACATAGTGTTGGGAAAAGCGTGTGTATGCCACCAAAATTGTTAATCATCAGTTTATGAAAACACGCCTTTCTTAGTGGAAACATTACATCACATGATTACACGTGGAGTCATGACAACCTTGAGATGGAAACTTGGCTTCTGATATACGCCACTTGACCTTCTGGATTCTTCACTTCACGGTTAGACAGATTTGGGATTATTTTCTGTGTGAAAGCTCTTCTCTTCATCTTCATCTTCTCTGAAGCTCTGAATCTTCATCTCCTTCTTTTTCTTTTGTTAATATCATTTGTTGATGATTCTTGGTAATAGATAAAGACTATTTGGTTCTTTATTCTTAGTTGCCGAATCTTTATTCTTAGTTGCCGAATCAAACATTAGAAAGTTGTGATGTTCTTGCGTGAACAGTAACTGAGGGTTGATTTCTTTTGATTTCTTGAGAGTTAAACCTTGGTAGTTTAAGGGAAGTCTGTAATATTCAAAAACATTGTACTTTGGTTGCCGATTGGTTGTTATATTGATGCTTAGAGCATATTCCACATTGTAGATGCTCAACAGAGGATGTAGGTGTTAGATTTGGTCACCGAACCTCTAGGGCTCAGGTCGAAAAATCTTGTGTATTCTTTACAGTTTATTTTTCATTAATGTTTCTTAGATGTGTTGAATGTTTATCTTCTTAAAAGAGTCTGATCTTTCTTGGCCTTACAGTGGTATCAGAGCTTTGGATTTTGCTTTCGTATAAGAGGATCTCTGAAAAACTTCAACGTTTGGTACAGATTTAGATATCCTATGGTGAGATCTAACATTTTCTTTTAACTGTTCTTGTTAAATAGATAGGTTCTTTCGTTTTGTTTCCCTAAATCTACTTCGTTCACTAATAAACCCCCTGGAGACTATTCTTTGACCAAATGCTCTTTAAGAGGCCTTGGGAATCTGAGATAAATCCAGTACTGGTAGTGATCCTGGAGTTATTTTTTGTTGGAGACAAAAGTTGTGTGATCTGTATAGAGTAGCTTTTTCTTATTGTGTATATGATCTACTGCATCTGATTATAGTCTGAAATTTTTTCTGATTATATTCTTTTATAGTTTTCTAAGTAATTCTTTCTCTAAAGTTTGTTTCTCGAAGTTTTGCAAAAATGACTTCAACAAAATTTGAGCTGAATATCTTTGATGGGAAAGAGGATATTAATATGTGGGATCAGAAATTAAAAGCTATTTTGATGCAACAAAAATGTGCAAAAGCTCTTAATAACTTATGACACGATGATATGCCCGAAATTAAAAAGTCCGAAATGGAAGAAATTGCTCGAGTACTATCTTTTACACTTATCGACAATGTGATAAGAACCATAGGAGAAACAAGTCATTGTTCTTTGAACTATGGACCAAATTACAGACACATTATGTGTCAAAAACTATTCCAAACAAATGTTATCTTTTGAAACAATTCTTTTCTTTTAAAATAGACTATTCACTTGACTTAGATGAAAATTTAAACAGATTTACAAAATTGTCCCAAGACCTTGCCAATTGTGATGAAAAACTTTTACAAGATCAATTGGATATGATTCTGTTAAACTCCATAAATGATATGACACAAAGATTTGAAAAATACTTTAGAATATGGAAGGGATACCCTAACCACTAATATTATAATTAGTGCCCTTAAAAACAAAGACCTAGAGTTAAAATCTGAAAATAGAGAGAACCTGAGAGGTGAGACCTTAGTTGTTAAAGGGAAAAATTCAAGTAAATCTAATTTTCACTTTAAGAACGATCAGCTGAGAAAAAAGGAAAGGTCAGGGTAAAGAAAAGAATAAAAGTAATGCCAAAGGAAAGAAATGTTATTTCTATGGAAAAACTAGGACATTTTATTAAAGATTGTTTCAAAAGACAAAATGAAGCTAAAAGAAAAGGGTACAAAGGAAGGAATTGATGTCTTAGCTTATAATAATGAAGAATCTAAAAATGGAGTAGTTCTTGTCAATATTGAAACACCTAAATCAGGAATGGATTCTTGATTCAGGTTGTACTTTTCATATGTGCCCTAATAGAAATTGGTTCACCAATTATCAGAAATTTGATGGGGGTCATGTTGTTATGGATAATGACATGACCTATGACATAAAAGGAATAGGCACAGTCAGTATAGTTTTAGAAAATGGAACCAATCTGATTCTCCATAAAACTAGGCTTGTTTCTGACCTTGAGAGAAACCTTATATCCTTAAGTGTCCTTGATGATATGGAGTTTGATATTAGGATTGGAAATGGACAAATCAATATCTTCAAAGATGGTGATTTAATCATCAACTCTGAGAAGAAACATGGTTTATATTTTCTAAAAACTAAGTCAATCCATAGTTTAACAGCAACTACTTTAAATAAAAATTTGGTTTTCTTAAAACTATGGCATGAAAGACTTGGTCATATAGGCATTAAAGGGCTTAAATTTCTTTAGAAACAAGGTGTTTTTGAAAATGTGAATTTGTGTGATATTACTTCATGTGAAACATGTATATTAGGAAAACAGGTAAAACTTCCTTTTCAAAGGAAACTCACAAGTCTGAAAAGATACTTGATTATTTGCATGCTGATTTGTGGAGACTTGCTCCTGTGTGTACTCTATCTGGTTTTAGATATTATCTGTTAATCATTGATAATTTTTCTAGAAAATCTTGGGTTTTCTTACTAAAAACTAAAGATGAAACTTTTTCTGTGTTTAAAACTTGGAAAACCCAAATTGAAAATCAAGTTGATCTTAAGATTAAAACCTTAAGAACAAATAATGGTCTTGAATTATGCAATTATGAGTTTAATGAATTCTGTAATATACATGGTATAGTAAGACATAGAACTGTTACTTATACTCTTCAGCAAAAAGGTGTTGCTAAAAGAATGAATAGAACACTTCTAAATAAGGTAAGATGCATGCTTTTAACTTCTGGTTTGCCTAAACTATTCTGGGGAGAAACTGTTATAACTGCTACTTATTTGTGTAATAGAAGTCCTTCCAGTGCCTTAAACTTTAAAGTCCTAGAATCAGTTTGGTCCAAAAGACCTCTAGACTACTCTCATTTAAAATCTTTGGTTGTGCTGCCTATGCTCACCAAAATTTAGGCAAGCTTGAGCCTAGGTCTCTAAAGTGTATTTTGCTGGGATATGGAGAAAACACAAAAGGTATAGACTTTGGATAAGATAAGAGAGGGTTTAATGTAATAATTAAAAGAGATGTTGTCTTTAATGAGTCCTTAATGCCATGTTTAAAGGACACCACCTCTAATCTGAAAGAAAGAGACATCAGGATTGAAGTGGAGTCTTCTAGTTTAGAGAATGGTGAAGATATGGGAGAAAGAGAAAATCAATCATCAAGAAATAACTTTACAAAATGATGAAGAATCTACAGATGACAATGCTGATTCTGCAACTCTACCTATTGATGAGTATCAACTCACAAGAGATAGACAGAGAAGGTAGATCAGACCACCTGCTAGATTCAATGATGATAATTTTGTCTCTTTTCTCACATATCAGGAAGTGATTGAAAATGAGCCTATCTCTTATGATTAGGCAATGAAAGGTAAAGATTCTTTAAACTGGAAAGCTGCAATGGAGGAAGAAATGTCTTCCTTAATGTAAAACAATACTTGGATTTTGGTTGAAAAACCTAAAAATCAAAAGGTGGTTGATTGTAAATGGATTTACAAGATAAAAGAAAGTGAAGGTAGTATTAACAATGTCAGGTTTAAAGCCAGACTTGTTGCTAAGGGTTTTACTCAAAGAGAGGGTGTTGATTATTCTAAAATCTTCTCACCTATAATAAAACATACTACTATTAGAATTATCTTGTCTTTGGTAATTCAGTTTGGGTGAGAATTGGATCAGTTAGATTTAAAAACTGTCTTTCTATATCGTGAGTTAGATGAAACCATTTATATGAATCAACATTTAGACTTTAAGAAGAGAGGTAAGTCTGACTTGGTCTGTCTTTTAAAGAAATCTTTGTATGGTCTTAAGCAGGCCCCTAGACAGTGGTACATAAGATTTGATACTTTTGTTCAAAATCTGGGATTCTAGATGAGCAAATTTGATTCTTGTCTTTACTGTAAAGGTTCTGGAGGGGCAAATTCTCTTTATCTCTTGCTGTATGTTGATGATATGTTACTTGCCAGCCATGATAAAGATGAAATTAAAAGAATAAAGGACAAACTAAATTCTGAGTTTGATATGAAAGACTTAAGAGCTGCCAAGAGAATTTTAGGTATGCAAATTAAAAGGGACAAGAAAAATAACATGCTTATTTTGAATCAACAATCTTATGTTATAAAATTACTTGAGAAATTTGCTATGTCTAATTCAAAGCCTGTTAGTTTACCTCTTGCAAATCATTTTAAATTGTCTTCTGATTACTGTCCAAATACAAAAGAAGAATATGAAAGAATGGAAAATGTTCCTTATGCTAATGTGATTGGATCTGTCATGTATCTGATGATTTGTTCAAGACCTGATCTTGTTTATAGTATTAGTGTTCTGAGTAGATTTATGTCTAATCTTGGTGAATGCCATTGGGAAGAACTTAAATGGCTTCTCAAATACTTAAGAGGCACTTCAAATATAGGTATGATCTTCAGAAAGTGCAAAGAAGGTATAACCTTTAAAGGTTATACAGACTCTGACTTTGCAGGAGATAAAGATAATAGAAGATCCACATCTGCTTATTTCTTTACTTTATGTGGTACTTTGATCAGTTGGAAATCTCAACTTCAAAAGATAGTTGCTCTATCTTCTACTGAAGTTGAATACATTGCTGCTGCTAACGCATTAAAGGAAGGTATCTGGCTTGGAGGTTTATTAAAGGAATTTGATTTTGTAGATGAAAATGATATTGTGTTCTCTGATAATCAAAGTGCTATACATTTGAGTAAAAATCCCATGTTTCATGATAGATCAAAACATATAGATGTTAAATATCATTTTATAAGAGATATCATTTCAAAAGGTGTTTTGAAACTTGAGAAGATTGCTACTCAGTACAATCCTTCTGATATGGGAACAAAAGTAATTCATTTAAATAAGTTTAAGAATTGTTTGAAGATTCTTTCAATTGATCATATTGAATCTGATTAGTTTGTTTTCCATCCATTTAAACTTGAGAAGATTGCTACTCAGTACAATCATATTTTCTTCTGAGAAGCATGAGCAATGAAACAATGGTGACTGTGTTCTAAGTATCAATGAAGATAACCAATTCCTGGTAGCAAGGTGGAGCTGTTGGGAAAAGCGTGTGTATGCCACTAGAATTGTTAATCTTCAGTTTATGAAAACACGCCTTTCTTAGTGGAAACATTACATCAGATGATTACACGTGGAGTCATGACAACCCTGGGATGGAATCTTGGCTTTATGATTGACCTTCTAGATTCTTCACTTCACGTTAGATGCATTAGGGATTATTTTCGTGTGAAAGCTCTTCGTCTTCGTCTTCTCTAAAGCTTTGAAATCTTCATCTCCTTCTTTTTCTTTTGTTAATATCATCTGTTGATGATTCTTGGTAATAGATAAAGACCATTTGGTTCTTTATTCTTAGTTGTCGAATCAAACATTAAAAGTTGTGATGTTCTTGCGTGAACAATAACTGAGGGTTGATTTCTTGAGAGTTAAACCTTGGTGGTTTAAGGGAAGTCTGTAATATTCAACAACATTGTACTTTGGTTGCTGATTGGTTGTTATATTGATGCTTAGAGCATATTCTACATTGTGGATGCTCAACAAAGGATGTAGGTGTTAGATTTGGTCATCGAACCTCTGGAGCTTAGGCCGAAAAATCTTGTGTGTTCTTTACATTTTATTTTTCGTTAATGTTGCTTAGATGTGTTGAATGTTTATTTTCTTGAAATAATCTGATCTTTCTTGGCCTTACACATAGCTTAAGGCTAAACTAAATTTTACATTATCCATACTATGATACTAATGCATTTCAATTACATTAGTGTCTATACCTAAAAGTCACAATTTTTGTAACCAAAAAAGAAGCTACTGACCAATTGTGATGCTGACACTAGTATGATGTTATAAAAATAAAATGTTCAACTATATTCAATAATTACGATATAAATTACATCTTACTCACATAAATTTGTGTTTTGCACGTTCTAGTTTTTATTTGTTGTTATATAATGGATAATGACATAAATATTATCATTTTTAAAGAAATAATTAATATACATTTCCGTTAGCAAAATCTATTTCGATAATTCTACAATTTCTTTTGTTTAATTTAGAAATTAATTTGGTGGGCCTATGAACGGAATCAGTACAAAAATTATTGATGCGTTTAATAAGAAGAAATCTAGTTACAAATTTATAAGGTGTTACAAGTGAAAATAATATAAATGTAGTGCTAGAACAAAAAGAAAAGAGATTTGGCGCTACTAATGTAATGGGCTAAGAAATTAACATGACAAGACTGAAGATAACACCGAAAATTGCAGAAAATTTATAGAAATCTTTATAAATTCCTAGGTTCGACGCTCGACTGACTATCGAGATTAAATTTATATACTCTCTAGATTAAGTTTTTATTATGAAAAGTCTAAATTAAATGTGGCAATATATTATAGATAGTAAAAACATTGCAATGAAATAAAATAAATAATTGAACAAATCAAAAGACAATATATTCAATAGTATAAACAATTAAATTTAGGAAAATTGATGCAAATGGTTCCTAACGTATAATATTAGTGTGTAAATGGTCCCTAACTTATCTATTAGGTGCGCAATTGGTCCATTTTAACAGATTCCGTTAAAAATCCGTTAAAACATTTCCAAAATTGGTGCAAATGGTCCCCTTCATGTTTTTTTTGTCTTTATTAGTGGGGATAAAATTGTCAAGTTATATTTTTCTTTCAATTGGCACAAATGGTCCCTAACCTTTACCTTTTTTGGACGCAAATAGTCCATAACCTATAATTATATTTTGGTGCACAATTTGTCCTTATTTAATGAAAAAGACAAAAATATTCTTAGTTTTAATTAAAAAAATTTGCAATTGGATTTCAAACATTTGCAAAAAGTAAAAATGGGCCCGATACTTTAATTTTTTATTAAAAATTAAAAGAAACTAACTAATTTATAATATACTAAATTTTTTTGTATATTTTATGAAATCTCAACTCAAATTCAACCACCGCCAAGAACACGCGCGAAAATGAAACTTATTCCATTTCATTCCTTTTTAAATTCATTTCTGCAACTCACGTAAGTAGCTGCAAAATGAAACTTTCAAATTTCACTATTTTGCAAAAAAATTAACATCTCATTAATCTCAAAACAAGTGTAAGAAACCTAATTTCAACGTTAGAAGCTAACCCATTTAAATTCTTGTTATTTATATTTTATGATAAAAATTGTGAATTTTATAGTATAAATCTTGATAATATGTAAATAATTGAGTATGAATTGTGATATTTGTTTTAAGTTTATGTAAATTTAAGTCCATTTGTAACGTATTAAAGTGAGTTAATTGAAAAATGAGTTTATCATGTATAAATTAACTTTAACAAACGCATGATTTGTTAAAATTTAATCTATTACAACAAAAGTATTTAAATTTTCTATTATAAAAGAGACATTTGCAACTTAAATTTTTTAAATTATCCTCTTTTCCAATTCAACATGTTTGACTTGGCATTTTAGCCAAAGAGGCCTATTATTTATTCTATAGTATATTTTAACACATCAACATATGACATTTCATACTTCAAATGATAAAACAATAAACAATAATAATAATAATAAAATAAAACCATGATATAAACTCTTCAAAAAAAATCTTTAAATTATACAAATTAATATAACATTTCATCAATGTATTAATATATAGGATAATTTGAGTATAATTGACACTTCAATAATTTCAAAATTTAATTAAATACAAATTTCAATCTCACGTATTATTTGAATGTTGAGCTTTTTGGAGAAACTCAAAATTAGAAAAGTCTCTAGAAGAACTTGAAAAAATTGTTTTCAAAGCTATTTCCTTAATCAACAAGCACTTTCTAAACTTAAACTTTAACCAGACCTCCATTATTTTAATCGAAACAACTATCTTCCAAGAAGTGTTTTCGAACTTTGAAAAAACCATTCGAAACACACTATTTATAGAAAATTTTGAACTAGTCACCTCATAGGGTAAGCATTGCACCAAAAACTGGTCGATTAAGCCAAAATCCGCTCAGTTCACCCCTTAATAGTCGATTTATACAACCTTTTGGTCCTTGACACTTTCAAAAGATTGCTCCAAATACATAAAAACATCTCCCCAAATCCAACACAAGATTTGGTCTCCTACTTGCCAAATATTCTCATTTTTAATATGTAACTTCAAGTGTGATCACGCAAGAAATCATGATGCAATCCATGCAACGTGCGTCTATTACTGCTAAATAAAATGAGTTCAAAGGGAAGAGAAGGATCACATAGCGAGATGTTCATAGTTTTACATTATTAAGGCGACATTATGCAAAGTGAATTGAAAGGACAAAATACAAAATGCAATGACCAGGAAAAGAGTTAAAAGTTGTGTTCTTTCACAGCCATCACCTGAGCTGAGCATTCCAAATGATCAATCGAGTTATTAACTGGAACCAGATGAAACTGTTCCCCATCCCATGCAACAAAATAGGAACATAGAAATGTGAAGTTCAAGCACATATTAGAAAAAATCTTCTTTAACAATGACAATTGAAATCCCCACATTACTGTGTTGCTTCCACCAATTTCTGCAAAAAGAAAATAAATAAACAAATATGTATATAGATCAATCAAGGCTCGATCATCAGTAAAGCTGGAACTAAACTGCACTCTGTCCAATGTGCAATGCAACTAAACCATATCAAAAGAATTTAGTTCCAACTAAAGCTGGAACTAAACTGCACTCTGTCCAATGTGCAATGCAATTAAATCATGCAGTTAAGCTTATAGTAGGTTGCTAACAGTCAACATAGAACTCATTCTCTCACAAGTAGTCAGTTCGGTAATGAGAACATATAGTACTTTTCTCCTTGCCCCTTTTTTTCCTTTGTGTGTGCGTGTGCCTGGTTGAGGGCTGCGGTGAGGAAGGGGATGGTCAGAAGCGAATTCTTCGAGTAGCAAAAACATGTAAAAACAATGGGATTTTTTTCCTGCAGCTTTTTTTGTAACTATAGTCTGTATTGACAGACGGTCCAAAAATGCACTAAAAAATGTCTTATTTTTAGGGAGAAAGCAACTGTTGCATCCACAAATCCTTGTAAGCAGAAACTCCATACTTTATAAGCAAATGATCATCTGTAAACCTTTAACTCTTGTGCTGATGTCTTATCCTTTCTCATATTTGTATCCTTACACGATATGGCCCGCACAACAAATGTCACAAAAATTTTGGGCGTGTATGACCAAACCAGCTAAACTACTTAGCAGTACAATTATAAATCTCACATTAAACCAAATTACATATTCATCACTGTATAATCTTGACATTCAAAAGAAGCAACACTTACCTCTTCATTGTTCTTCTTGCCTCCCGTGAAGAACTTGTACCCTCCAAAGATAAGCAGACCCCAGACAGATAAAGAGACAATCACAAACTGCATATTCAAAGATACACAGCATACATGATCCAAGTATTTTTCACAAGTGATATCCAAAAACCATCAGTTAATCGTAATGGTGTTCCATGTGAGAAATGAATGAACAGTAAAATGATGTGTAGAAAGGTAAACAGGAGGATCCAATTCAAGAAAAAAAAAGAACATTTGGACAATTCACAAATCTACAAGCCATACATCAGAACTCGGAAAGAACAACTTAGCCAAGGCAAATGTGCAAGCATAAGCAACCAAAATTCTCTACAGCATGTGCACAAGAATTCATTATGTGGACTTCGACAAACGTACTATTTGATATTAATTCCCTACTCCAAGGGAAAAAATAAAAATAACATTCCTTCTCCAAAAATTTGTACAGGGGAAGGGCAGGTTGGCTTTGAACCCAGAAGTTTTTTCGCGGGATCTCCTAAAGTGAAATAACAGACACAATTCGCCCAGCAATACAGGCTTTATATTTTGTTATCTTCAAGGAGAATTCAATAAAACTATATTCTGAAAGTACATCTATAAAATCTATGATCAAAGAAAGACATCGTTCACGCCAGAATCATAAACAAAGTCACAAGTCATGATGCCACTAAGCTTTGTCATATTTTTGCTATGACATAAATAATAATCAATTCGTCTTTCCAATTAACTACGTATTGGCCTCAAAGTTCATTCATACTCAGATCCCTTCTTGATTAAAGGATTAAAGATTCAATTCCCAAGGAAAAGAAAAATACCAAAACAAATTTCATCAGCGTGAAGTTCATTTCGTATCATACATAAGTGTCCACATGTCATTTTTTATTTTTTGTACTTTCACATATTCCAGACCCAACATCTTTATTTGTTGCATCAGTTGCGTGCATTCCTTGTTGAATCCGTTAATATATGTTCTAATTTTCGAATTCCCAACAGTTACATGATCTATATTTGTTTAATGTTGTACATAGAGTCGGCAATGTGATTCATGAACCATGAATTCAATCCACACCCAAATAATTGTGGTTGGGTTACACCTTTTAGAGTATGGATGCATCTAGTTGGATTGTAACTAACCACTACTCATGTGATCAAAAACATATTGGTCTAGGGACTAGGGTGGGTTGTAGAACATAAATTTGTATTTTTTGTCAATTTATATTGACATATACCATTAGTAAGAATCAATATATAACTTCTCAAAGTAGCCAGGAAAGATTCCCATGATAGTGACAGAGCAAAAACTTACTAGAGATATTGGGAAATCGGTAAGACTACTCAGCGATAATCCTCATGATAATTTGTTAACAAATATATTGTTTAGCATCTATTAATAGTAAATGTAGGTGTGACAAGAGCATATGATTTTGTACCTTTAAAAACTAGACCTCAACTTGCTGAGATATGACTCCTCGAAATAATGTTTGTTGCAAGTCACTTCTGTAGAACTTCCTGGTATAGTAGTTTACACAGCTCTATTTTGTAAGCAACCTAAGAGGTAAGGCCAAATGTGTACTTTATTTCCATATTGATAAACAAGTAGGAGACGGTGAGAAACCCCCCACCTTATTATTGGGTAGGGACCTAAAAACCCTTACACCCGGCACCAGCATAAGTGGATTTTGACAAAAAATAAAAAATCTATAGCATTTCTGACTCATAAATATTCCTAATTTTTTGCACTTGGTTGTACATATACTGCTTAGATTGTCATGGAAAATTTTAAACATGATAAATTATCTACTTCCCTAAGGAATTTATGCTTCATTTATGGGAATGAAATAAAAGATAATCTGTACCAGCAAAGCACAATCAAGCAATAACATTTCCCCAGTTGCCAAACCAGTAAAAATAGATTTCCATAATCACAACTTATTAGCCTTCAAGCTTTATAAAGTGTTGTTCAGTTATTAGAAGTGCAGTTCCATTGTTAAATGAACTAGTTAAACATGCATATATGCTGACCTCAAGGCGGGTATTTCAGAAATTTGAGTAGTCAACTTGCCTATAATAAAGTTAAAAAGCTGGTTTTTGATAACTAGAGATTGTATTCAAAGGCCTTATAACATTGTCCAGAGTCTCTAGAATATACAAGCAAACCGAGAACTACACTGCTGGCCTTCATCTGGTACAGACCGTTGCCATATCTATGTGCCCCTCAATACAGAACATCCTACCCCACAATCTCCTATGCACTTGGACACCAGCTCATAATTCGAGAAACACTGCACGTCTCTTTTTTATCACTTGAAACTGCAAAGGTATGTCCTTCCTACCTGGGTACTTTATGTGGGGGAAGTCTTATTTCTCAATAAAATTTTATTGGACTAAAATAAGCTGTCTTACCATTTCCATGCATACTTGGAAGTGATTTGGACAAAGTTACAATAAGAGAATTTGTGATAAATGAACCAAAAACCGCATCTTTTAAAGTCATGTTTGCAAAAAGACACTAATCAGGCCCTAAATTTTGAAGATGAGAATTTTGTATTAAAAGAGTAAAAAATAGATCAAATTTAAGTAATTGGATTTTAAGGGTTGATCTAACTATTTTCTCGTCCTGACCCAGTTTTCAGCAGCTTGAATCGAATAATAATCCACCTGTTTTCCATCCCTAGCCATAATCAATGTCTAATTTTGGCTCCAAAATAATCCTAATCCCAGATTCATCAAGAAATTAGCTTGTCAACAAACACCATAAGCAAAGAACTCTACAAACCTGCTTTATTGTGACTCACTAACAGTTCAATACATAATGAGATAAAAAAATTTAGTGCACATGAAGAACTCAAATAATAATGCTTCCAAAATATCCCCATACAAAATGATAACCATTCACATTTTACGCAAATAATAAAAGACGAATAGAACAAGAATCTCACGTGCTCTTCCTTCCACTTGGATGGACTCATTGGGTCTTGCCAGAAATCAACCGGGTTAAATTAATGAATAGCCACCGATCTTTATTCAGGTTACTACTTACTCACCCTTCTTTAAAATGTAACCCAATGCTCACCCAACTTATCAAACGTTTTCTCATCCATCACTCTTAAGCAAAACGTTACTCAATTCGGACGGAAGTGGCCACGTGGCGAACAGAATGTCCAATTGGCAATAACACAGCATTAAGTTGGCCACCTCAGCAAAATGCCACTTTTACACACACGATTTTGAACAAATTTTACCCATTTCTATTCTTCACTTCTGCGATCTATGCCCCAAAAAAAGAGCCCCAAATTGGAAATCCCCAAATCGCCCGAGAACCCTAATTGGTGCCTGCAAATCAGCTTGTCCTTGTTTACCATCACATCAGTGGGAACAATTGGAGCCACTCTAATGTGCATTCCTCCAACCATATTAATTTGTGTTGTCTTGTTTTTCTCGTCACTCAAAGTCATGATTATAAGTCTTGTTGTTGTTGCGATTGGACTTGTAATGCAACCATGTCTCAAGCATATTGAGAAGAAGAGATGGCTTAGATTTTCGACAAGTTCTTATCTTCCCGATATTCATGCTGCTACTCGTGAGAACAATTCCTTAATTGACTGATGAATTCTGGTTTCTTCTTGCTCAATGTTGCCAATGCAAGCAAGTTGATTCTCCTGTTGTGTAAAGAAAATCGTGTTGTTGATGAAAATTGTTCATGGATGCTAATTGTCTTTTCAATTTTTAGCTACTGTGCCCTCCTTGTATGCCTTTTCATTTATAAGAAGTAGCTATTTACTAGAATAGTATCTGGAGCAATTGTTTGCAGATGATATTTGAATCTCTCTTTGTAGCTCTCTGATCTAACAATGTAACTTGAATCAGATTAGGATGGAACACTTGTTCCACAAATTATTACTATTTTATATTTGCCTTCAAGTTAAAAGCGGGAGGTTTTGCATTTATAGGATGGCACTTGAACTTGTATTGATTTTCTTAAAGTCGTCATGGATTTGGCCTTTTCAAGCTTCCATGTGGCTCTCAGCAACTCTCTTGCATCACTAATTCAACCTCGATGATTTGTACCCCTTGTGTGCTTGAACTAAGTTAGCCTCGACAATTGCCATCACTTGCATGCAGCAAGGGGCACAACTGAAAAAGTAGGCGAAGAAACGGAAAAGTAACAAGAATAGAAAAAAGAGGAACTATAGAGTAAAATACACTCCTACAACTATGCTCAGTCAAGCTCTTCAAGCTTTTGCTCTCACAACTAGGTTCTCATGCTTGTGAATTCTCCTTTTCTTGCCTTGGTTTTCGGTTGTGCCACCTAACACATCACCCGTGCGACTATGCCAATCATGGAGGCTTAACTTAGCTATTTGTGAAGAGTTGAGAGTTGATTAAGTACCACACTGAAGCTTAGAAAAGTCTCAATGACACATCGCTTTCGCAACAAGATTTTAACATAATAATAAAATTTGAAAAGGACATCGCTGGTAGCCCATGTGGTTTTAACTTTTAATTGTCTTTTCCATTGTCTAATCTTTGTACATTAGCTTCCCTCTCGCAATGATGGTTTGAACAAATAAAGCTCTTTGTGAAGTAAATACACTTCCCTAAAGAAAATGCATGTCAAGATAGGCCAAAGTCAAAAAGAACATGAGCAGGATCCCAATATTGTGGTTCATTTTTAGGCTTCAATATCCAGAAAGTCAGAAACTACTTGAATTGAGGTTTCTATTATGGGATATGATCATTCCGCAACTTTAAATTAATGGAAAGACTACATTTTAGTACATTCAATACTTCTAACAAGATGAAAAATGTCAGACTGCAATTAGTACATTCAATACTTCTAACAGATTCAAAAACTGTAATGTCAGGAAGGGCAAATAGACCAATAGAAGCAACCTCCTTTTTTTCCCATCTTGCTTTATAGATAAACAGTAATAGCTTTAAAATAAATTTTCTTTCGGTATAATCACGTGACAAGTAGCAGCTTATTCACTGAGCATCGAACTGTTTGCCTCTTCGCCATCCTCAGCACCACATGTATGAGTTCATCCAAATTGCAAAATTGCAATAAACTATACACGGCGCGTTTCTTCCGGAGACGGCAACCATTATGTGGTTTCCTGGTCGTGTCCTCGATGTATACAACTGGATTCAGATCTCCTCGTGAATGAGTATAGCCTTCTCTAAAGCTTAGAACTGCTTGCTTCTTTTTCTTGAAATAAGTAAACCCATTCACTTTCATTACAACTGACTTCAATTTCATCTCCCTTGCCTTACGTCCAATGTCTTCTGCAGCTGCTTCAGCAGAGTATCGAGAGACTTTACCTCCTTTAGTTGCTAATTTTCCAGCAGAAGTTCCCAATTTTTGTTCCTTTTGAATCCGTAACAGTTATAAAGGTATTGTTCGCATAAGCTTTACATGGACGATATCAGCATTTTGCTCAAAATGAGAAATTGGTGGTCTGCCCATCATATTATTTCCATTTTCCTTAATTATTCCCTGGACAAAGTCCATGGATCTATAAGTTCTTCCTGCCTCAACCTCAGTTTGTTGTCCAGAATGAATGTAGCTCCTAAAAGCCGTTGCATATGGTGGAGTTACAGTCTCCTGCACTTTCATCAAACCGAGCTTCAAGGACAAATTTCCCAAAATTGACGATTCAAGATGTGTGTTGCCTTTGAAGTTTTCTGCACAACATGCATACATAATTAAATATGGCATTGAGGAAAAGGAATTATAACTCAATTGAATTGCAGAAGATAGTTACTCAAGCAGCAAAGCAGTCAGAGACTAAGAAGAATATAAATCATCAACTATCCCCCATTTTCTTCTATTTATATTCAGGCACATGCAAATTGCAATTTATTCATGTCTAGTACGGAAGGGGAAGGGGAAGGGGAATCCATCTTTGTTCTTGGCTCTCAATAAAGCTACGGAATTGGTTTTTTTTTTTTGGGTGGTGGGTGGTGGGGGAGGGGGCATTGGACACTGTAATGCTCAGTTTCAGAGTCTCAATCTATCAGCGTATATGGAGCAACCAACGAATCATAGCTACCACAAACACTTAAATTTAATGCAACAGAAATTTTGGTTTCAAACTTTAATTTAAAAAAATTAGTTCGAAATAAGGAAGGCAAATCAAAAGTATCCTAGATTGAGCCACACAAGGTCATCTGAGGACGGCCAAAGCTCAAATGAAGCAATGCAACAAGGCACCAATGAACAAACACAAGAGCTCGGATCCATCCATGTACAAAAACCAGTACGTATGGTGCCTGGCTCAACGCTTACACTTGAGTCGTGAAATATTCAATTTGGTGGTAATGCGTTGTCCATTTACTTCGATTGTGGGACACTTGTGTCTTACAAATCGCAGACAAAACACTTTCTTTCACTACGGCATTGTCTAAGTGAATGTGATGGTAAACAGGGACAAACTGATTTGCAGGCAACAATTAGGATTCTTGGGCGATTTGGGGATTTCCAATTTGGGGCTCTTTTTTTTGGGCATAGATCGCAGAAGTGAAGAATAGAAATGGGTAAAATTTGTTCAAAATCGTGTGTGTAAAAGTGGCATTTTGCTGAGGTGGCCAACTTAACGCTGTGTTATTGCCAATTGGACATTCAGTTCGCCACGTGGCCACTTCCATCCGAAATGATTAATGTTTTGTTTAAGAGTGATGGATGAGAAAACGTTTGAGAAGTTGGGTGAGCGTTAGGTTACCTTTTAAAAAGCAGGTGAGAGTAAGTAAGAATCTGAATAAAGATCGGTGGCCATTCATTAATTTAACCCGAAATCAACCCTAGGTGGTCCATGGTGATCTACAATAAACCCATTTTCACATAATCGAAAAAACAATAAGACAATAATTATAAAAAAAACGACTTCAATAAATCCATTTCCACATAATAAATAAAAGCCATTTAATTTATTTTTTTCATTTCTACAATAAACCCATTTCCACATGGGAAAAAAAATTACCTTTTGGGTCAAAAATGAAAATAAAAGAAGGAAAAAAGAAACCTTAGATGAAAAAATATACAGACAAATATATACAATAGAATCGATCTGAAATATTAGGATGAGACGAGTACCAGCGGCGCCAGCGAGGCCACGACGGGGAATCAGAGAGGCGGATCCAGCGGCTGAGGTGGGAGATGATAGCCGAGCGAAGGTTGCAGCTCGGCGCGCCGTCATTGCAGCCAATGAAGTAGCCATGGTTTTCTGTTTTTTCTTTCCAAGATCGAAGGGTATGCTAGTGCGTCAAACAGCAAATTGGAAATAGAATTTGTAGGAGTAAAAATGAGCTTGAAGTTGAAATGGTCCAACGACGTCGTAGTAGGAGACACCCTAATGGTCACCCAACTTATTTTTTTTCATTAACTTAATAAAATGGCTTATTTGCACAAATGGTCCCTGACTTTTGTACATATTGCGGGTTGAAGATCTGTTGTTTCATTTTTAACAGTTTAGCCCCTATTTCAAATTTTTTTGCAACAATGGTCCTTTTCATCAATTTCCATCAATGTCCGATGGAAATTTTTTTATTTAAAAGGACTTATTTGCACAAATGGTCCCTTACTTTTGTAAAAGAAAATTTGTAGCAAAGTCCCTAATCTTTAAGAAAGTGTTGAAAGTCCCATAACCTTCTAATCCTAACACATATGACCCCAAATCTTTTTGACAAATTTAGCCCCAACTTAAATAAATTAAAAATAACTCATAAACCTTTTCAAAAATATAAATAAGTCCTAAATCTTTTTATTTTTTATAGATTTACACTTAAAATAATAAAAAGTGTGTCATCAAATCCCAAATTTTTAATTTTGTTCACCAAAATGACATTTAAAATGTATTTGATTAAAATCAGATTTTTTAGTAAAAATTGTTGAAATGTGTGGCTGAAAAGTTGTGGGACCATAAAATATGTGGTTAAAATTAATTGTTGACTTTGACTTTAATTTTTTAAAAAAAAATTGAAAACAAAGCAGGCTCTGTAGTCTCTCTGATTTTGTCCAATGGTCTATTAATTAACAAAAAATTATATCCATGATCAAAATTTGACCATTTTAAAATTTTAATTTATTTTTCATACCAATTAAAAATATCGATAATTTTTTTTGTCCAAGTCCCTACCCCATACTTCAAACACCCATCCCCTACCCCTCTCGCCCGCCTTGGGTGAAATGTGGTACGCAAATGGGGGGAGATTTTTCTCCCAGGACCGCCACCGTGGGAAACGAAGGGATTTCTCCCCCCTTGTTTCCGACCGGATGGTCAGTAAACAAGGGAGAGAAATCCTCCTATTCACTTGGCGAAACCAGGGAGAAATCTCCCTAGTTTCGCGAGAAAAAATTATTTCTCCCTGGTTTTGCGACCAGAGATGATGAGATTTCCCCCCCCCCCTCGGTCGCAGGGAGGGAGAAATCCCCTCCCCTCTGGTCGGATTCTCGAGTGGGTGGGGTGGGGTAGATTTTGTTTTTTTGTTTTTAAAAAAAATTATAAGTAATTATTTTGAAAAAATAAGTTAAAAATGTATGTTGGACTTGCCCATTGGCCCAAAATCGGGTTGGGTTGGCCTAGCAAATACCACCCCATGTAAAATTGGGTCGGGGTTAGCCCAGTCTAATTTTTTTTATTGTTGGTGTGAAAATAAATTAAAATTTTAAATTGGTCAAATTTTGATCATGGGTATAATTTTTTTGTTAATTAATGGACTACTAGACAAAATCTCAGAGATTCTAAAGAATTTCGTTTGTTTTCAATTTTGGTTTTTCTAAAAGCTAAAGTCAAAGTCAATAATTAATTTTAATCACACATTTTATGGTCCCACAACTTTTCAACCACACATTTCAACAACTTTTACTAAAAAATCTGATTTTAATCAAACACATTTTAAATGTCATTTTGGTGAACAAAATTAAAAGTTTTGAGACTTGATGACACACTTTTTATTATTTTAAGTGTAAATCTGTAAAAATAAAAAGATTTAGGACTTATTTGTATTTTTGAAAAAATTTATGAGTTATTTTTAATTTATTTAAGTTAGGGTAAAATTGTCAAAAAGGTTTGGGGTTATATGTGTTAGGATTAGAAGGTTATTGGACTTTTCAACACTTTCTGAAAGATTAGGGACTTTTGCTGCAAATTTTCCTTTACAAAAGTCAGGGACCATTTGTGCAAATAAGCTTTTTTAAATAAAAAATTTTCCACCGTCAAATTTCACGGACATTTGGACAAAAATTGATGAAAAGGACCATTGCCGCAAAAAACATTTGAAATAGGGGCCAAACTGCTAAAAATGAAACAATAGGTCCTCAACCTACAGTAAATGCAAAAGTCAGAGACCATTTGTGCAAATAAACCTAATAAAATTCATCATGTCGTAACATAATAGTCTTGGTTGGACAAAACTAACGAAACAGACAATGTGTACAATTGAAAGATGAATTAACAACATTGCAATGAAAGGAAATTTTTTATTTAAAATTTAGTCGAACTTTTGAAATTAGAATTTAATCGAGTTAGAGTTTGAATTTTAATTTTTATTAATCTGGGATTCTCACTCTTTAATTTGCATAAAATTTAACATTAGAATGTTGCAAAGTTATATTTTCATTGTGGACCTTGTCCATCATAACATAAGTAATTTGATAAATTTTAAAAAGTTAAGTGACTAAAGATAATTAAAAAATCGAACAAATGAGTAACATAAGTGACCAAAGAGGATTTTGAGCCTTCGATTTAATGCACTAAGTATATTATTTTATTTAAAACAAATTTATAAATTATAATGATTTTTGTGCATGTCGAGGAAATTTCATGGGGAATCCAAATTATTGGTTCTAATATTTATTATTCTATCTGTATTCAACGTCTTGAATTTATTCTATTTAATCAATTTTATTTTACCTAAATCCTTACAACATATAAGAGTGGGTTTGTTGCCACTGTTCATCCATCGACCAAAACGGCGCCGTTTTGGTCAATTACAAAATGACGTCGTTTTGCTATCCATATACATACAGTTTGTTATCTTTCCTGGCTGAATTTCACTTCCAAACCCTAGATCGCCGTCTTTACCAAATTTTGTCTGACTTCCGCTACCCATCGAGTTCCAATCCCTCAATCGTCCCTGCACGTAGAGTCGGAGACGCACAGATCTGGTAGAGATTAGAAATTACAGCTCCCCCGTCGACCTCAGTCGACTCGCATCTGTAAGCCTATTTGCATCCCTTTATTTTCCTTTTTTATTTCCTACTTTGTGGTATCTTGTATGAGTGAGCTCGGTTAGGAATTTGATATGTTCTTCCGACATAGATCCATCGGGCATCGAGGTTATAACCGGGTTATTTTTTTCTACGTTCTTTTTTTTCCCGGTTTGTGACATCTTCCTGTAAAAAAAAGTCGAAGGTTGGAATCCGGATTGAATATCATCTTTTTTGCTCTCTCACCAAGGTTTATCTCAAATTCTAAACTACATTATGTTCTTCATGTCTTTTCTCAAATGAGTTTGAAAGAGTTGTGAATTTTAGATTTGAATATAGATTTAACTCATTTACATTGTATTTTGGATGTTTTAGGCGAATATTTCCATGTTCCATTTTCTTTCCTTTTTTTCCCAAGAGTATACTTATGTGAACCTTTCAGTTTAATTTTGTTTTTTGATAGTTGAAATTGAATCTTCTGGGCCTTGCGAAAAATCGATCTTTTTATTGATTCTTATGGAGTCGCATTCTTACAAGAACGAAAGCTTTACCATTTGGATAGTATTTGCAAAATCATTATTTTTGCCTCAGTATTTTGCCAAATTTTACTATTATTTGAGTGCTTAAGAAAATGAATTATTTATGGGATACAATTATTTAACATTTAAACGAAGAAAATGAAAGGGCACCTTTATCAATAAAAGTAGTCTGCTTTCTTTGTCTTCATTTTCCTGATTTTATTCCTTATTTCCACATTCTGAAAAAACAATCATGATATGGACATCATTTGTTGGGTGTCTTATGTACAAATTTCTTTAAATGATTCTGTGCCTTTTTTTCTTTTTTAGCTGATGCATTCTATTTGTTTAAAAAGTGCCTAAAATAAATGAATTCATTTACATGCATATTTACCAATGTGTTCCATGCTTTATCATCAGTTCATGGATGGCGGGGCTGACTTGATGTCCCACGTTGCCACTACTTACCAAATCCATTGAATTTTAGAATGTTGATAGTATTCAAAATTCTATAACAAAAAACGTCTCTGATAAAGGCTATAGGATTGAAGCCGGATGAATAGATTGGATATTACTGAAAGTTCTTATCATATAATTATGAAAATAAATCTTCACCTTATAGTATTTCATCTGGATTTGGTGATTGGGTCCAGCTTCTAGGCCCTTACATGTAACAGTTCTTTCCACTGTAATGGGGAAAAAATGGCTTATTTATAAATGGTCCCTGACTTTGTCTATATTATCGAGGTTGAGAACTATCTCTTTATTTTAAGCAGTTTAGCTCCTATTTCAAATGTTTTTGGCGTCAATGGTCCTTTTCATGAATTTCCATCAAATTACCGTGAAATTTGACGGTAGAAATTTTTTATTTAAAGGGCTTATTTGCACAAATGGTCCCTGACTTTTAAAAGAAAATTTGTAGCAAAAGTCCTAATTTCAAAAAGTGTTGAAAAGTCCTATAACCTTTTAATCCTAACATATGACCCCAATTATTTTTGACAATTTTACCCTAACTTAAATAAATTAAAAATAACTCATAAACCTTTTCAAAAATACAAATAAGTCCTATATCTTTTTTTTTTTTTTTACATATTTACTTAAAATAATAAAAAGTTTGTCATCGTCACAAAACTTTTATTTTGTTCACCAAAATGACATTTAAAATGTGTTTGATTAAATTCGCTTTTTTAGTAAAGTTGTTGAAATGTGTGGTTGAAAATTGTGAGACTATAAAAATATGTTGTTAAAATTAATTGTTGAATTTGACTTTAGCTTTTTAGTAAAATTAAAATTGAAAACAAATGGACTCTTAGAGTCTATACTGATTTTAATACAGTGACATCCATTAATGAACAAAAAATATATATGATGATCAAAATTTGACAAATTTAAAATTTTAATTTATTTTAAATTAGTCAAATTTTGATCATGGGTATAATTTTTTGTTAATTAATGGACCATGGACAAAATCTGTAGAGACTCTAAGAGCCCGCTTATTTTCAATTTTGATTTTGTTAAAAGTTAAAGTCAATGTCAACAATTAATTTTAATTACACATTTTATAGTCCCACAACTTTTCAACCACACATTTCAACAACTTTTACTAATAAAATCTGATTTTAATCAAACACATTTTAAATGTCATTTTGGTGAACAAAATTAAAAGTTTTAGGACTTGATGACAAATTTTTTATTGTTTTAAGTGTAAATATGTAAAAAAAAATAAAAAGATATAGGACTTATTTGTATTTTTAAAAAGGTTTATGAGTTATTTTAATTTATTTAAGTTATGGGTAAAATTGTCAAAAAAAATTGGGGTAATATGTGTTAGGATTAAAAGGTTATGGGACTTTTCAACACTTTTTGAAAGATTATGGATTTTTTGCTGCAAATTTTTCTTTACAAATTCAGGGACCATTTGTGCAAATAAGCCCTTTTAAATAAATAAAAAAATTCTACCGTCAAATTTCACGGTGATTTGGATGGAAATTCATGAAAAGGACCATTGACGCCAAAAACATTTGAAATAGGGGTTAAACTGTCAAAAAAAAAGATAGGTCCTCAACCCATGCAGAAGTGCAAAAGTCGGGGACCATTTGTGCAAATAAGCCAAAAAAAATATTACTGAAAGACATGTTATCTAGAAAGTGTCTAGAAAGTGTCTGTGTAATTATAAATTCTTATGCACCTTTGAATAGGATAGCTTTTGGGAGATGGAGCTACTGGACCATGTGGTTGATAAGTGCGTTTTATGCACTTATTTTGGCCTTTTAATTAATCATTTATGTCGTCATATAGTTGCTTTTCTACTTAATCTAGTTTATTATTATTTTATTTCAGTTTTGGACTTGTTGGTGAACAATTGGAGAAGTTTGGCAAAAAGAGCAATGATTTAGAAGATATCTCATAAGTTCGAGGACTCAATTGCACTCAACCCAAAGTTGAGGGACCAAGTTAGAGATTATGCAAAGTTGAGGGACTAAAGCGGAGATGATCTAAAGTTGAAGGACCAAATTGGTTGCAAGTGGAAACCGAAAGGACCGGATTGCAAATTACACACAAACAACAAGGCGGGCACTTCATGATTAGTCGGGCGAGCGCCCAACACCGATGCCAAGGTAAGCCAAATAAACAAACTGGGCGATCGTCAGAATAACTGGGCGATCGCGATCTGCTGCTTTTTTGTCTGTCTGAAATTTTGATTTTATTTTCTTTCCTTTTGAGTCCCAATCCCACTAGGAAACATTGTGAACGAGTTTTTAGGTCTTCTTGGGATATTTTGTGGGATAAGAAGAGTAGTATAAATAAGAGATACATTCTCATAACACGGGGAGGATTTTTGGGAGCCGAATGAAGGAAGACGGAAGAAAAAACAAGAGAAGACAAATGGACCGACAATCAAGAGTTTTTGAAGATTTCTTCTCCTTCAATCTATGCCGGGTTCTATCAATTCTTTTCTTTTTAGTTTAATTATGTTCTTCTAGTTTGCTTTAGCCAAGGTGAGCGATGAAACCTTGTTTTAATTAAGTAATTATTTCATTATTCGTTTAATTCATTTTTAGGGCTTTAACGTTCATGGTTCGTTCTTAACTAGATTAATTAAACATAATTTCTTTCATCTTAAATATCATGTATTTTTGATAGTTAGATATTGGTTTAATTAATCCATGTTTGATGCTTAAATAAGTTCTATTAATTGCTTTTGATTTTTCATCTTCTTTTATTCTTATTGGGATACATAGAATGCTTAGGTAATCTTTGATTCTTTGTCTTCTTTCAATGGAATTTGATATGAAAAATGCTTAAGTAATTTATGTTTGAAGCATAAGGGGAGCCTATATTTGATTTTCTTCTTTTGGACTTAATTGATAAATCTTTAGGGACGACAATAGATTGATTTCGTGTTGTCGTATGTTTTCTTTGGGAATTAATGAATGATTAGATGATTGCTAAGTTAGACAATGGTGGATTCCGAAACCTTGGTGTTTTACACTTCTTGATTATTCAATCTCATTATTTTCGCATAATTAGTTATTCTTTAAATTAAATAATTTCAACAAAACTCTTTTCGATTCAACTAGCGCAGAATAACAGCTTAATTGGGATTAAATTACACCTTCCTCATAGCAGCCTCGTGGGATCGACTCGTTTTACTTATATCTATATCCAAGTAGATTCAGACACTCATGCGAGTTAATTAAAATTTGACATCAGTGGTCCCTACATAGAAATTCATTTTGATATAAATATAATTGGTAATTATGATGCTGCATTGCTATTTGCTGGTTAACAATGATAATCCTACATGTATTTAAATATAGATTCTTGTGTTTATTCACGTTCGCTCTTCACTTGTCTTATTGGAACTCTATGCGTTCTTGGTTGACACTGATCATTTTTTGTTAATTCGATAGGCTTCTTTTTGTGATGTCTCTTCCACAGTTTAACAGGGAACTTTATGGCTCTTTGAAATTTCTACCAGTTAAAAATGTTGACACTGGAATCGGTTTTGAAAAATTAACCTCTATTATTCAAAATAAGATGAGCAATGATGACACCAATGTGTTCTTACACATCTTTTTTACTGAACAATGACCTCTAGGTTCCATAGGACCCAAAAATTATTTTTTACTCAACAATGACCTCAAGGTTCTATAAGACATAAGTTTTTGTCTTTTAATAGCAGCGTCTGAGTTAATGATGATATATCACACGAGCAATCTCTCCTTTTTGATTTATTATGATTTTGGTTTTTTATATTAAAGAGAATAAATTACAGAGAACATGGTTTGGGCATGTTTACCGAAGCCCGTTCATGCATTGTTTAGGAAGACTGATGGAACTAATATTAGTGGTAAACAAGCTTTGGATTTCTGTTTTTGCTCAGAGAGAGGTTTAGGGAGGATTCTAAGTGGACAATTTATATTGATATTCTCCCAGAGTATACTAATTCCACTATATTTTGGTGGGTTTTGTTCAAATTTTCTCTATGAATTTGTGTTCTGTTTTTAATGGATGTTATAGCATGTGTTGCCCAGTTTAAAACCCGGCTTTTTGGACAGTAGGTACTTTTAAGAAGGGCTAAACATGATCTTAACGTGTTTGCATTTATATTTTATGTTTAGAATTTTTATGGGTTTGAATTTTTATGTTGATGAGTTCTGTTTTATATGTTATTCCAGTGTAGGTCAAAAGAGGAGCTTTTTGAGATTCAAGGTAGAGTAATTTCTTGTTGAAGCATGGTGTTTGATTAAAATGATTTAAACCTTATCTTCTTATTTATTTTTACAATAACGTAATAGTTACTTTCAACATAAGTTTACTTGTAAGGAAAAAGTCACTCATCATCGAAACATATTTTTTCATGAAATGGCTTTATTGGCCTAAAAGATTTTGATTTTAGTAGTTTATTTATGATGCTGGCTGTTGTGGATATCCATAATTGAACTTGTAATTACTCTTAGGTTGTGCAGGAACTCAACTATTGAGCACAACATTAGGTGTAAAAGAGTATGTTCAAAATGAGTTTCTGAAAATTGAAGAAGAAATCGATAATTGAATTCATTGTATGTAGATCTTCTCCAATCTATTTTATAAATTGTTATTTAAGTGATATACAAATTAAAATACTTTCGATTTACGTAATATTCATGTTTAATAAATAAATAATCAAGTTCAAATTTTATTTCTAATAAGTGATAGCTACAACCTACAATGTGGCGTGTCTTCTAAAGTGCCCAAACCAGTATTGTTTATCAGTTTAATTTTTATTTTTCATAAATTAATTAATACAACCTTCAATTGACAATCAATTATTCAAAATTATTAAACAATCTTTCTCAAGCTACATTCAACTTTGAAGTTCCATATTTTAGTTTAAACCCAAGATTAAAACTAAAAGATTACAAACCAAAAGGTATTATCAAAACCCAAAATATTTATATTTTTCCAATGTCATTTGTTCGTATAGTAAGTCCTTTGTGAATTCTAATAAATCAATCACAGTGAGCATTCAATATAACTTCAATTATACTATCTTATATGCTTTACTTCTCATGATTATGGTAATGTTTTTTGTTAACATTCAACATGTGTATTCCATTTGTCTTGTATCACATTTTGTTGTTGTATTTAATTTTTGTACCTTGTAGATAGATTTAGAGGAAATTGCTTCAACAAGGAAGAAACAACAAAGGAAACGGCGACAAGAATTGCATGCCGAGCATAAAAAATTTGCGTCCAAAAAGGCAATACACAAAACGAGAATCCAATTTTTGGATTTAGTGCAAGATACTTCAAACAATGTGGGTAGTAGTTCAACTTTACATGGTAAGTATTGCTTCATTTGTACAGAATGTGCAATACGTTGTCGTCCAATAGTTCTTAAGTACAGAGTTTTAAAATGCGCTTTCGTTATTGTAGTGGACGAAATCGATGATGAAGAATTCTTTGATGTCTCAAATAGTAGTCTCCAAGATAGCTTATCGAATCCTCATTCAATGAATGAGGATCTGCGCTTCAGTCATAACAGTTTCGATACCTAAAAAAAAAACTACATGTGTTACAGAAATTGATATATCAAACATCCCAACTCAAACGTATGTACTACAAACACCAACAATTTGCAAATATTGTAGTGCTAAAAAGTTTGAGAAAGAAAGTGAAGGTTTTTGTTGTGGTGATAGGAATGTCAAATTATACATAAATAATGTGCACGATGAACTCAGATGAGTCAGTATCGTCAACTTCGATCAAGCATTACATTTTCAAAAAATGTATGAAACTACAATAATCATTTCTCATTTACGTCTTTCGGTGTACATCATGATAATGACATATTGACAAATTATAAGGGTATTTATACATTTAGGATCCAGGGCCAGGTGTGTCATTATATAAATCCAATTTTACCTACTAATAATAATTATTCTTATTTACAATTGTACTTTTACGATACTGAACATGAATTACAAAATCGGATAAGAAAATCAGATAAATTTTTGCCATCCATGTTGCAACAAATTATACACATATTAACAGTTAATCCGTACTGCAAGTTCTTCCGTTCCTTAAGTGATATAGATTGTATAGAAATGTGTAAAATACATATAAGATGTGACTCAGGTCTTGACCAGAGGGTGTATAATACACCTACTACTTCACAAGTTGCTGTTGTTTGGGTAGATGAAGATCCATCTGCAGAAGTTAAATTCCGAAACATAGTTATTTATTGTCATTCTAACAATTTCCATAGAGTTCATTATTATTTTGGTTGTTATGATCCTCTTCAATATCCTTTATTATTCTCTTTTGGTGAGTTTGGATGGCATGAAGGTATAGAAAAATGCAACAAAGAAACAATTGGTGATAACCATATAATAGAAAACGTACTTGATGTAAATATTGTAGGTTCTGCGAATGAACTAATCATGAAAGAGAACAAAAGTTGTTAGTTTTGTACTTAATCTACGTTTGCGTTAATTGTTCCCAATTTCACTATTACCAAGTTCATCCTTTCGTGTATTTGTAGCTCTGAAAGGGCAGAGAAAGAGATTGCAGATATCTTGTCGAGAATACTACTATTTCAAATTATAGGTACGTGCTTCTACTAATTTTATTTTGTTGCATGATGGTAGACTTCTCCAACAATATGTAGTAGATATGTACGTGAAGATTGAAATAAGTCGATTAGATTATTTTCGCCAGCACCAAAATGAAATGTGCGATGAGCTTTACCAATGGATTGTTGATAGTGTAGAAATAGGTTAACATAGAGGTTGTAACGTTGGTCTAAAAATTATTTTGCCTTCATCTTTCACTGGTGGTCCTAGAGATATGAAGAAACGTTATATGGACTCAATGACATTAGTCCAAAGATTTGGAAAACCTGATATTTTTTTACAATAACTTGTAATCCTAATTGGAGAGAAATAAAGCAGGAATTAGAACATAATGACATAAATCAAAATAGACCTAATTTGATAGCACGTATATTTAGAGCTAAAGTGGATGAATTAAAAGTTAATTTACTGAAAAGACATATATTTGGCACACTATCTGCTTACATTTACGTGGTAGAATTTCAAAAAAGAGGTCTTCCACATGCTCATTTTCTTAATTCTTAACAAGGGTTCAAAAATAACTAATATTGATTTGATTGATAAATATGTTTTGTGTGAAATACCAAATAAATATCAATATCCTCATTTACATTCTATTATAGTCAAGCATATGATGCACGGTCCTATGTGGTGTATTAAATCCAAATAATGTGTGTATGAATAAAAAAGGAGAGTGCAAAAACAAATATCCAAAACAGTTTTCTACGAAAACTTACCTTGGTGATAATTCTTATCCAACTTATAAACGACACAACAATAATCAATCATTTAGAGTTAGATTACATTTATTAGATAACCAATGAGTTGTGCCTTACAATCCTTATCTATCTACGAAATTTGACTATCATATAAATGTGAAAATATGTTCAACTGTGAAGGCTGTTAAATACCTATATAAATATGTTTATAAGGGACATGATAGAGTAAGTTTTTGTGTTAACAATAATATAAATCTAGATATAATCGATGAAATTGAACGATACCAAACTGGCCGATGGATTTCTCCACCTGAAGCAATGTGGAGAATATATGGCTTCATCTTATCTGAAGTTTGTCTATCAGTTGTTTCGATGCAACTGCATCTCCCGAATAATCAATTAGTAACATACAAAAATTCAAAAAATTTGTCCACCATTATGAATACATATTACAGGAAAAAAAACAATGCTAACAGAATTCTTCAAAATAAATACTATTAACGAACATGCAAAAACTTTGTTATACAAAGATTTTTCTCAACATCTTGTATGGAATGTACATGGCAAAATATGGACTCAAAGAAAACAAAAAATGTAATTGGCAGAATGGTATCAGCTAATATAAATGAGGGAGAAAGGTATTATCTACGAATATTGTTAAATCATATTAAAGGAGCTACATCATTCGACAATTTGAGAATAGTTAATGGTGTTCATATGTCTTCATTTCATGAAGCAGCTATTGCACATGGCTTATTGAGCGGTGATAATTACTGTGACCTTTGTATGGAAGATGCCATTGCTTACCAGATGCCTAATTGTTTGCATCGTTTATTTGCTACTATACTAACTTTGTGTGGGCCAAATAATTCACAAGCGTTATGGCTTAAATTTAAAACTTTTATGTACGAAGATTATACTAACAACGGTATGTCGATCTTCGATGCAGAAATGAAGTCGTTGCATGATATAAATTGTTTATTAGAACCAAGTGGGAAACATATAAATGATTATTGTCTTGTGCCATTTGAAATCATTACAAACATGTAAGACAACCTGGCTACTATAATTGACGACGAAATGAGATATTTTGTTCTCGACAGTGATGTTTCATGCGTAACTTCTTTAAATGAACATCAACAAATTGCATACGATGAAATCTTAGGGCATGTCCTTCAAAATAAATCTGGTATGTTTTTCATAGATGGGCCATGTGGGACGGAGAAAACATATTTGTATAAAGCGTTAATCATGATTGTTAGATCAAAAAAATTAATAGCTTTAGCTACTGCTTATTCAGGAGTTGCAACTGCTTTATTACCTAGGACACGAACTGCACATTCACGATTTAAAATACCATTGGAAATCAATAGTCATATGAGTTGTTCAATTAGTAAACAATCTGCATTAGCATGTTTGTTCAGAATGACAAAATTAATTATTTGGGATGAAGCACCAATGGTTCATCGTTATGTTGTTGAAGTTGTAGATAAAATGCTAAGAGATATAAATGACTGTGAATTGCCATTTGGAGGAAAAGTTGTTGTATTAGGTGGTGATTTTAGACAAGTACTGCCAGTTATTCAAAAAGGCACACGAGAGGATATTATGCAGGCCAGTTTGGTCTATTCCAGTTTATGGCCACATTTTAGACAATTCACATTAGTTCAGAATATGAGAGCTCAATCAGATCCATACTTCTCCACATTATTACTCAACATTGGTAATGGGATTGAACTAGAACATACATGCAACATGATTACATTGTCAACTGAAATAACTATACCTTTTACAGAAGAAATAACTTCCTTAAAAAATTTGATCAATATTGTTTTTCCAAATTTAAATTCCTACGTGAACAATTTGAGTTCAATGATAAATCGAGTAATTCTACACGGAAAAATGACTTTGTAGACCAAATTAACAATATTCTAATGCAAGAAATTCTAGGACAAACATTTACATATTATAGCTATGATGAAACATTAGAGAAACATGAACAAAGTATCCATGAAGATTTTCTAAATACATTAACTCCAAATGGTATTCCACCACATGAACTCGTACTAAAACAAAATTGTCCTATTATGTTACTTAGGAATATTAATCCTTCGGAAGATTTATGCAACGAAACAAGATTAATTTGTCATAAATTTGAACGAAACATTGTTCATGCTAAAATAGCTACTGGAGAATATTGTGGCACTCAAGTATTTTTACCTAGAATACCATTTATTCCACTCGAAAGTGACAAAAATTTGTTCCCTTTTAAAAGAACTCAAATTTCAATTCGTCCATGTTTTGCAATGACGATAAATAAAGCTCAAGGACAGACATTAGATTTTGTCGGACTATACCTTCCGGAATCTGTATTTTCCCATGGACAATTATATGTCGCGTTATCTAGAGCCAAATCAAGTAAATGCATCAAAGTATTGATAAAACCAAATGAAAATCAAAATTGCATAAAACATGTACTAAAATGTTGTTTACACAGAAATTCTACATTTAGTTCATCTATAGGACTGTATATATAATTAGTGGTTTGCGTAGAAAAGATCGACGAATGTCAGATGAAAATCCATGTTTGTTTAACCAGCCTATTTGTGTATCACAACATCACAGAACTACCCGGTTGGTAAGATTATTAAACCTTTCATGCCTTATGTTCTATTGTTCATATGCTTGTTACATTTTTGTGTTGTGGTTGTTGCCTGCGAAGTCATATTTTTGTTTATATATGTGTAAGTTATGCCATTAGATTTTATGCTCACTCATTTGTTAGTTTCTCCCTCTTCTCCCTTCTCCCTTCCATATTTTCCTTTCATCTATTGGGGCCTGTGGGATTCCGGTAGTCAAATAAACATCAATATGTCACTTCCAACATTCTCAAATATAATGTGTCAAGGAGCACAAGAAATTAACAGTTTTCTATCTTATTTCTCTTCATCCTCGTGTACAAATCAAAGAACGTGGACCTTTCCCTCTTCCAAATACAGGATTAATCATGTGAATGCAATTTTATTCTCACAGGAGCTTCGCTTGGAATTTTAGGCATAGGAAGCCAACCCCCAGCCTCCAAATCATCAGACAAACATCAAGACATCAAGAGTTAGTAGAACAAAAAATTACTGATGAAGGGGAAAGAATAACCTGAACCAATTGGTCTTCATCTAGAGCTAACAAGCTCACCAAACGGAAACCGCCCCACGAATTCAGGTATGAGACCATACTCAGTAAGGTCATTACTTTCTACCTAGAAGTTTAAAAGCAATCTTCAGGTCATTTCCTCGAGTAATATTTAGGTATAAATTAAAATAAGTGTTGAAAATTTCAACTCAAAACATTATACATTATGTTGATTCTCACATATTCTTATGCATTCTCACATTACACATTTTTACAATGTAAGAATGCATTTCTTATTCATTTATGTAACAATGATTTTCATTGATTATTTCTTATGCATTTTTTCATTGATTTTCCAGAGACATTGTATAAAAATATATTGTAAAAATATTCTTATGCATTCTCACATTACACATTCAGTACACTTTGCTTATTTAATGTCTAAGATATCGTCAATCCATGATCTTTTCAGTGTGTACATTTAAACAAGTGTTTGCTAACACTCTCATCAATAGAAAAATGGTTTGAGGGAATAAATGTACGCATCACAAATGGGCAAAAAAAAATTGGTGACAATTTAGTCCCAAAAGATAGAACTGTGGATATAATCTTCTATTGGTTCAACTACGAAATAGCCAAAATCCGCTCGATGCCGACTGTTGTCTATTTTGTATTGTTGCTTTAATGTTAATCGTGAAGTTTGAGGGTTGATTTGTACTTTATGTTGGTTCTGGTCTGTCATATATGTGGGTTTAGGGTATGATGACTTGTAATTATTTTTTCGCGTTTATTAGTTAGTTATATTTAGTTTTTATCCAAAATTATTAAAATCTTGTGCATCAATAAAATTTGTTAATTATGTTTTCCTACCTTTCGTACTTGGTTTTTTTTTAAATTTTTATTCATTTTTTTCTGGTCTCTTTTGGGTGATGGGTTTTGATTTATTTAATTTTTTGGTTCTCTTTTTTCCCATTTGCTAGATTTTGACTTCATACAAATGTTTTTCTTTTTGGTTTTTGGTTTTTTTAATGTATTTTCTATTATTATGAGGATGAAATTTTTTCTCTATAATGTTAATCATCTTTTTTTTTGAATTCCTGATTTTCTATACTGTTATTATGAGAATGAATATTATATAATAATGTAATATGAAGTATTTGATTATGTTGGGATCAAATCTAGTAGTGATTAACTTGGGCGATTCTTATTTTGTGGCCATTTAATATCTTGAGGAAATTATAATGGTTCCAATTTTTTGGATTTCTTTTTTCACTTCAATGTACATAAAAACTACAGTAAATGGAAGAATGAAATCTTTTGAATTCAGGCCATTCAACTGTAAGCCTCATCTAACTCTCATTTCTGTTTTGTGAAAATGACACCAAATGTGAGCTTTCTTTCAATCGCATCGCCGTTGCATTAAAGAAGAATTACTCAAGCATGTAATATGCTATTGTTATTGTTATTGTTGGTAGGAGTGAATGTGGGTGTGCTATAGCATTCATTTCGTCATGAACTGCTACCGTAGATAGATTTTTGTGATTTCTTTATAAGATGAAATATTTTGAATGTAGTATAGAGAAATGACTGAAAAGATGGTTAAAGATATGCAAGAAGATTCATGTGGGTTCCAATTCTTGTTCAATTACCATTTATGTGAGATTAATTGTTTTTATCATTTTTTTTATGTTAGATCATCAGATATGCATAGCCCAGGGCCTAATGATGGTTATCTTCCCTTATGAAATTTGAAACCAGATTCATTATGAGGTTTTGCATCTATTCTCATTCCAAGTTGACAGTGATTGAATTTTTTTGTCTTAAAATTTTGATCAGCTCCCATGAATTTGACTACCATTTATTAAATGCAGAAGTTAAGACAACTTTCATTAAAGACCATATGAATTTATTGCATCAACAGTTATAGAGAAGCAGCAAAATCAACTGATCCCAAGTTCGATCACATTTATTTGGCAGAGAAGCTGAAGGTATATAAGTTCATTGGATATTGCTATTCTCTTTTTCATTCTCGCCTCCCTAAGGTGCACTCTTGCACGTGTTTGCATGGTGACACAATCATAAAATGTGGCTCAGTGGTTGACGACACTCTTCTTCTTCAGGTTTTAAATGAATGTATTGATGCTGAAGCTTGGCTAGGGGAGAAAATCCAGCAACAGGATGGACTTCCTAAACATGCTACTCCAGTTCTTTTATCAGCTGATATTAGGAAAAAAGCCGAGGCTCTCGATAGGTACATCCCCATCGTGACACCGTTATTTAATTTCTATAATTATAAGCAAGTCACTGTCCATTTTTTAGATTGTTATCTAAATTTGTACATTCTTTAAGACGCCTCATTTATGTGTGGAGATAAGTGCCGTTTGCTTGTAATTTTATGCATGACTTGAAAGGTTGCATCTGCAACTTGGGGAACAGCAAATCAGAACACTTGGCTAATGAGCAAAATAGCATTTATTCTTCATTTAGCATGTTTTGCTAAGCTTAGAAAGCTAAAAGTAAATAACTTTTTAAAATATATAGTTCTTTATTTTATTGGTCAATTTGGAAATCAATTTTAAAATATATAGGTTCTTTGTTTAACCACTGATTTAATTTTTCTTATATCATACTTATTATCAATTTAGTTATCCATTTTGAATACCATGTACACCATTTAGTTTTATCCTTCATCTTAGTTCCTAAAGACTAATTTCGTTCATCATTAAATGAAGGGTTTCTGATGTCATCTGCAGCACATTGGGGTTAATCAAGTAAATCTAGGACCAAGACCAACCATGCTTTTCTAGAAAACCACATCTGTTGACTATGGAAGTCTCAATAACATAAAATAAGGTAAACCCATCCTTTATCCTTCATTGCTTGCAAATGCAGTTTATCCTACTAACAAGCAACTACCTGCCTCATCCCTATTGTCTATTATTTTAACTAAAATAATGCAAATCCAACAAATGTGTTTAGGAGCAGGTAAAATCAAAGATCTGCAGCTTACATACATTTAGATTTCCACAGACATCTAAGTCTACAGTATTCTAATTTTTTCTTCTCATACAACTATCTCACACATGTACACTGCTGCTCTATGTCCAACAAATGCTGCAATGTCATATTCTAATACAAACTACTATTTTCCAACAGTACTACTTCCTGTATAGATCATAACTTATTTTCTTCTTTTATATATATATATATATTACATTAGACCTAGCATACATGCATACACAACTGCTACATATACCTCTCTACATCTTCTATATAATAAGATTCACCCATTCTCATCAACATTTAGCACTCTTTTACTCTTTTCAAACAGAGCACACCAACCAACCTCTCACTTTTTAGCAAAAATTTTCAAAGGTAAACAACTCTACCATCTACACTATAAGATCTTAATAAAAGACAATTTCATATAAACATGTAGTGTTTATTACTCATTTTATAGCTTTTTCAGTTCAATGGGCAACCAATCCTATTAAATTTAGTTATTACACCTTCATTCCATATGTAACAACATCTATGTACTATGAAATCTTTAATATAAATTATAGAGTAGTTATTTTTTGCCAAGCACAACCTACCATTCCTTGATGTACTCATGTTTTTCATTTCCAGGTACCAAAACATGGGTGAGGATTACAAACTCATAGCTGCCATAACTCCTAATACCACCAACTGGACAGCAAAAATAGTTGGCCTCGAAAAATCATCTGCAAGAACAGTATACCACAGTCCAACTAAATACCAAAATGTGGTACTAATGGACATGGAGGTATGTTATTCAAATCTGAATTACATTTCTTTTATATAGGCTCCATATTCAGTAATTTTACAAATAGTAAATGCAACTCAATCATACTCCAGTCATATTATGCCTCCTTGTTAAGCCACTACTTATATTAATATTTCCTACGCTACTATTATACTTGACCAACAAGTTCATTCTTCTAACTACACATGTTACTTTCATTTTCCATGTGAAATAGAGGAACAAGGTACAAGCAACAATATATGATACCAACATTCAAGCATTTCAGGATCAGCTACTGCTCTCGAAGACTTATCTCATATCAAATGCTGGTGTTCAGCTCATGAAGCCTCAATACAGATCTACAGTTGGTGAAGTTCAATGGACAATATCTGGTCGAACTAAGGTTCAAGAACTACAGGAAGACCACACTGCATTCATATCGTCAACATATGTATTCACTCCGTTCAACAGACTACACGAACATATGGATTCGAAGACAGATATTAGTAATACAAATACCTATTTTCCACATTTTCCAAATACAACCAGTATGCATCGCTGTTTCCTCCCAGACAGTGATTATTTATAACTTTTGTTTCATTTTATACGTTTCTTCTACAGGCATCATCGGAGTAGCTATTGATATCAAGCCGAAACGGCTCGTCCACACTCGGTTAGGGACTCAATCATGCATACAAGATATATTCCTCGTTAATCAAATGTATGAATCAAGTAATTTACATCAGTTATGACTTCTTTAACTTACACATCCATCAATTGGCTTTTTTTTCCACATCTTTCAGTACATCTAATCAATTAAATTCATCCATTAACCAGATTTGAAATGGTCTTGTTGACTATGTGGGACCAATTTGTTGAAAAAGAATGTATCTACATATCAGATAACTTGAACAAAAAACCAATCATTGTCACCAGTCATCTAAAGGTTTCATCCTTCAATGGTGAGTGCCAACTACAAACTAGATCCTATGTGTGTGACAAAACTACCAACTGATTTCTGTCCGTACTTGTTCCTATCTACTATGTTCTGTTCATAGCTCCAGCGTTACTTAATCTCTTCTATATTATGGTTTTCATTATTTATTTCGTAGGGGTCTCAATCTCAACAAAATCTAACAGCACCTTCAACTTTGATGCCCCAATTGAACAAGCAACTCAACTTCACAACTGGTAAACATTACTGAATAAACGTCTGCATCTTCACATTCATATTTATTCAAATAATGCTTCATTCATATAACTTACTGCCTGATTTACAGAGGATCCAAGAAAATAATGAACAGCTAAGTCAAATGTTCATGAAGAAGGACTACCTTTCTACTAAACAAACCAGATTGTCTTGTCCAGGAAAAGAAAAAATAACATAAATTAGAAATATCCAAGGCATACTTGTTGTGGTAAGTGCTATTACCTTTCACCTTTCCATGAATGCACATGCCAGCCACTTATAACTTTGCTATACCTTTCACATTTTCAATTGTACATATCACACTGCTTAAATAATTGCCTTACTAACTATATAGTACTGGTAATGATTATGAATACAGCAGCACTATTTCTGGGTAGAAGCAAGGGCTTATGTAAGGATTTTCAACCAGTCCTTCTGGTATATGGCTTGTGACATATGTAATAAAATTTCGAGTGCAAGTTTCGGTGAAACATATGATTGTATATTTTGTAAATCTCCCAACGCACGTGCAACTGCAAGGTAACGACTACTTTTCAGTTGTGTAGAATACATTTTTGTCTCTAGAACATCCCACATAACTTCTTTTTTTCCCAACATAATCATTTCTTTTATGTTCCCTTACTATCTTATGACCTCACATATATGTTCATAGAACAAGAGTCTTTGTCAAACTCGAAGACTCAACGGCATCAATTAATGGTACGATGATTGGAGAGCCGGCCGAAAGGATGGTGCAATGCTCAGCCGACAGATTGATGGCTCTAACTTCTCCAGTACGTATACAGCACACCACCATTACCACTACATACAAAATGGTCCTCTTCCTAATTATAACATAAATGTTATGTTTCCACATGACAACCAATTGCAAGTCTTAGATGAAGCTAGCATTACAGTCGAAGAGAACCACTTGTTTTACCTTAAGGCTATAAAAAAAGATGGTCCTACAGGTCAATGAAAATATGATATTATTTTCATGATTGAACCCTCGACAATGATAGCGAACGTGCAAGAAGTAAATAATCCTGAACATTCAAGTTCTACCTCCCAAAGCATGAACTTTGTGCCACATCCACCAGAAAAACAAATGCTTTTCGAAGTCCCACCCATTTCAACATCAAACAAAAGACTCACTGAAGAAACTCATCTTCATGGTAATGCTAAGACTATTGTTCTCAACTTATCTGCTTCAGCTACACCAGCTATCAAAAACAAAGACAGAGAAGGTTCCAGCAACAAAATAAGTGGAAATGACATGCTCTCTATTGGCTCAATCTTTTGTTCTTTCTTTGTTGTTCTTGGGCTAACTTTTTTTGTTGGTTCTTGTGTTGTTCTTGGCTGCAACTATGGTCCATCTTGTGCATTTATGTTGGCTGTAGAAAATTTAGGTCTTTTTGTTCACACCACACGGAAACTCTTACTAATTTCATATTAGAATAAGAGTTCCCTTGCCGGATTCGACAACATATTCTGCTCTTTTGTAATAGGACAACGACATTGCGAATATCAAGAACCATTTGTACATACACATGAAGCATGTTGGGCTACTTCTCTGTTACTTGAATAACCCTTTTCCTAATTGTTTTTTCAACTCAATTGTTCATTAGTACATACGAGTTTGATTACTTCTCCGTTAATTAGTGCGCACGTGTTGTAGTTATTTACACTTCATTCAATCAATCTAATAACAATTGAAAATCTAACGACATCTACACAACGTGCACCGCACGTGCCAAAACTAGTAAATAAGAAAAAGTATGGAAAAAGACAAACTAAACACTACTTCATTAAAAAAAAAAAGTTTAATAATTGATTTATATTTCATTGGACAATAGTTAGTAAAAATAAATTAACATAATAATAATGATCAACCACGAATCCAAATAAGTAATCATAAATTTTTTGAATTTCAACTAGCCTTGATAAACCTAAGTCAATCATGTTTTGTTCTATCCAATGTACTAAATATTTCCTAAAGTTCTTGAAGAAAATGAGCACTTTAATGTCACTTCTTATTCATGCTGAGAGTACCTATATTTGCAATAGGTGTCGAACCCATGTAAATATAAATCTAATATTTCACCGAGAAAATACGAAAAAAAATTCTTAACAAAATTTGATAAAAATTAAGAGTAATTTCACTATCAAATGAGATTGGACACAACAAAATGTGTATTATTTATGTCATAAGATTGGACAATGTTCTAAACCAAAATATTGAACACTAATTCATATAATAAAGTGATTGAATGAGTAACTAGAAAATTAAGACCAGTTTCACTATCATAATTCCACAACTGACATTTCCAGGCCCCCAAAATTCCAATCTCCAACCAAAGTGATCCCAAGCTATCATAAATTGTGGTACAATGTTTTGTGAACAAATCTAGGATAAATTCAATACTATACTACATGTTAGAGATTTATATCACAACCAGGAATTAAATACCATTAGTTACAACACTTACCCTGCCACGTCTCGTAATTTACTCGTAAATCTTCCTGCATTTCAAAATTTGATCCAAAAGTAAGAGCCAATCCATGTTGAAATTAATGAACATTGCAATCTTGAAGTAGAGGATGACCATAATCAACATATCTATCCCAAAGGGGCTTGTACTTTTCCATCCCGATCTTCAGCCATGGTTTCAAGTTCCCATTAAAATGTAGTACAGCCCCCTTCTCTATCACCTGAGGATCAACATTTGTATACCCTAAACCTAACACATGCCATGTGGGAACCAAAGGTTCTGTCAATCCATAGAAAGTCAGTAATCCCGGTGGAAGGGTGCCAAGTTTCCACAGTGTCCTGTCGACATTCTTTTCCTGCCAGTAGTGGTAGATGCCCGTGACATTCCTTTTCCTCCACTCAACCAAATCAAACACGTTCATCCCAAATGCCCACCCACATGCATCAGGATCGAAATGCTCACGAATAAGAGGGTGCGAGTAATTCAAGTACTTGTGATATCTGTGAAACGTCTCCATGCATGTCTCGACAGCACCATTTACATTGCCATGTAGATCGATAGAGAAAAGGCCCGACAGATCCTTCTGAACTACAACATCATCATCAAGAAACACCACCTTCTTCAATGCAGGAAAAACTTCTGGAATATAGAACCTTAGGTGGTTAAGCATGGATAGATATTTAGGGTTCCTGAATTTGATTGGCGTCCGGCTATCACCAGTGTTACCAGAAAAATAGTAGTTCTGGGTGTCCGAGTCTTGAAGCTGTTTAAGCACAGGAACATAAGAAGCGTTCAGCCAGGTAAACTCTTCTATCTTTTGGACATCAACAGTCACTCCCTTAAAACTGTTCATGGTGAACCAGGCCTTCATTGCAGCATAATTCACCTCATCAGTTACAAGGTGGAAGACTACCTTATCGGGATTTTGGGAACTCAAAGCTGTTGAATTTACCACAACTGAAGTTGCAAGAATGTTGTCAGAAAAGATGCAAAAATGATAGAGATTATTATCTCTGAGTTTTATAGCTGCTTCCCTTTTCTCTTTGAGTTTTCTTTGTAAATTTGTGTTCTTGTACCATTCAGTTGACAACCGAATACCAAGACAATACAAACTCTTCGGGACTTCTTCAGCAGCTATTTGTCCATACTTTGAACTTTTCTCATTTATGGAATTCATCTGTTCTTCAAGACCCTGGATCTTCACCTTAAGTCTCATGATCATGGTTGCACTGTCATAGTGGAGTTGCTGGGCTTGGAAGAGTAAAAGTGCCATATCACGAATTGCACTTTCTGATTCACTGATAGTCAAAGGATTTCTTCTTAAAGCAGCACTGGAGAGAAGGATTTGCGAGTTCCGGATTTGAGCACTAAGTTCCCATGCGAATTGGAGATTGTTGCTTTCCTTTGCAATGGCAAGAAATGCCTTTGCTAAAGAAATTTGATCGTTGAGTTGCCTAGTTACAGAGTTGGGGCTTAACATTTCTTCAGTAATATTAAGGCCTTCTACGATTCTGTCATGTCTATAGGATCTCTGCAGAACATATAAACAGCCATAAAGTTCCCAACTCGCACTGTAAGGTTAGAAAGACATGATAATAAACTTGAGCACTTCATCAATCAACTGTAGAAAGTAACAAATGGTGGTCTTGAAGTGCCAGAAGAATATTATGTCTAACTGATGATCGTAGACCATTGTGGTTTAAGATCTAGCTCATAACCAATATCAGTGCTGTGCATACATGAAGTCATGTGTGTACATTCATACCCAAACTCCTTTTCCTGTAAAAACTTTTAACACCAGAACAAAATTTTACTCCCTTCATCTAAAATTGAATGGACCATTTCACTTGTTTGGTCAAGCAGATTTTTTTCAAGAAATAATTCATATTTGTTGGACTCAATTTTTTACATACTATTAAACCTTAATCCAAATACCACCATCATAAAATATACCTCCAAAAGTCGCCTGGTCGAATGAAAAAGTTAACAAGTCATTAAGTTGAAATGGAGATATTTCTCTTCCTAATTTTGGCCTCCCTTTGTTCTTCATGAGTATCTATTCTATCACTTCAAATCTGGCAAGATCAGACAGACAAGTTTGTATGAAGATCTATATTCTGTCCAAGGTAAAACTATGGATTTTATTCCCGTAGGTAAAAATAATGATTTTTTTTTATTGTTATACACATTTCTCATATCTGTACATCCACAATTACTTTTTCTTTACTTATTTAAGCAGTTCCTATTCATTATTATCCTCTTTTTTCAAAATGATTCTACTTAAAATAATAAAAAAATTCAACATTTGTGGGAGTAATGCCCTGTTCAGTGGGGGTTAAAAAACTGGTTCTTTGTCATTTTAAAAAGAGCTCAAATGATTCAGATAAAATTTGTTCCATAGTATTTAAAGCTCTTGTGCTAATAAAAATATCAAGATAGCAAAAGATGAACTTCATTGTTGAACGCTATCTACGAACATAGCAGTCATCAATGTTCTCTCAGCAATTATTAGTATTTCTCTGATCCGAAAATATATAATAATCATTTAAGACGTGTTTTCTATGCCCAAAACAAGAATCGACGCATTTGCATCTCTTCTAGTTACAGTCTCAATTAACCAATATATAATCTTTACGGGTAAATTTCTCCAGGTCCACAACCTTTCGTAGTGTGGCAACTATATATCCCCAACCTTCCATTTGTAGCACCCATGTCCCAACATTTTAACACTATGTGTCCGATATCCCCACATGCAGAAAACATCTATTTAGATGTAAAATAGCCATGCCACATGCACGTGATGCCTGACTCAAAGGATAAAATTGAATGTTTGGTATATGCAATAAAGAAAATATTTTTCGGACATTTTTACCATTCGAGTCACACATAATGTGCGTGGAACGTGGACATTTGACGTCAGGTGGGGATACAGCTAGCATAGTGTTAAAAGGTAGGGGACAGGAGTGCCACAAATGAAATGTTGGGGACATAACCGCCACACTTACGAAATGTTGGGGACCCTGAGGAATTTACGCATTCTTTATTGATCCATCAAACAATTCTATTTGTGTTAAACACACTTTTGAAAACATTGATTACATGTGGGTTGCTACATACCACAATAAACTTATGAAATTCATTAAACAACACAAAAGATGTAAAATACTTTACTTCTACACATCTTCTATTCCTACATACCATCATCTTCTCCAGATCCATAAGTGCAGCCCTTATTCCTTCCACATCCAATAACCAAGGATACAATACGTCTAAGGATGCTACTTTGTCGGGCTTTATTCGGAATAAGGGTTAGTTTGTGGTGTTGTTGTATGCTACTTCAGCGGACTTGCTTCTTTCTATGGAGATGTGCATCACTTTTGACATGTTTTACCCATAGATGCATGAGTTTGAGATTTACTCTTAAAAAGCTTGGGAATTTCTAACACTTATTGATCAATGAATGGAATGTTGGCCGGCTACCTAGATATGAGAATGATCAGCAATATACTACTATATATGTAGAGATTATAAGAACCTAAGAAAACATTTCATTTCCATACCTATAGAGGATCTTGAAAAAGGTATAAATAATTGACCATATCAACAAATCTTAATCAACATTTGAAATACCTACAGATCAAATCTTTATTATTAACTTCCCCAGAAAACCATAAAATCTCAATGCAATAGAAATCAGTGTAAAGATGGACTAATATAGCTGCTCAGAGGCAAAACTTACAGCTTTTATACCAATCACTACAGCTGAGGGGCCTCATCTATACTCTACAACAAAATATATCAAAACTAGTCTACAACAGTGTTTTCTTCACCAAACTAAACTTTTAGAGACTTCAAATCGAACTCAACACTTAAAACTTCAACCTTGAAAACAAGTCATCAACAAGCCTCCCCAATTAAGAAAAGCCAATATAGACTGAATGTGAACTCCTATTCCCAAATACTCAATTATGGTAAGAGAAAACCGTTGTTCTGTTAATGTATAAGTATAAGGCACATACAGACAAACAACTTAACCATCAGTTTTGGTAGGTAGCAGTTATCATAGATCATCACACATTTTCTTTAACAGGATCACATGTAATTTCGTTGGAAACTTGTTATAGCAGAAAATTAATAGTATTACTGCTTATCAAGTGTACAAACCTATGCATAACGGATTTGTGTGCACTCCACAGGTTTGTTTAATTTTACTATTAAACAATCAAGATTTTCTACTAGCGAAACACTAATCTAAAGATTAAGACGATCTAACGGCAGCATAACCAACTGAAACAACAACAACTGGTAACTGTCCTTAAATTTCCAGTCAATCCACGCATTTGTCCGCTACTTATACAGATTTCCAGCATTGATACAACTAATTTCTATCCAAATGAAAACCAAAAAATACCACCGATTAACGAACAATCAAATCAAATCAATCCCGAGTAAACCAAAATTGAAATCCAAACTCGAACTATAAATTCAATTTCTTTCCATTAATACCAGTGTTTTCGTTCAAGCAGAAAAGGACAAAAGAACCGAAACATATGATTTGAGATCGATAATTACCTTAATAAGAGTCGATCTCGACGTGGGTTTCTGATTCTCTCGGCTTAACAAAACAATGAAGAGCAAAATCGTAAACCCGCAAAGCGTTAACCAAAACACATTCGAAACTCGCCGCCTCACTGGTCGCCGAAAATCTGACCCTCGGCGCCTCATTTATTTCTTTATTGAGGAAATAATTGTACCCAGAAAACAAAATCGAGACTAAGAACTACAAATATGAAGTGTGAGACTAAATTCGAGGTGGGTTTTTAGTAATTCTGATCGAGGAAATATCTGAAAGTGTAATGGAAAGTGTTGCAGAGGTGTAAGAAAGAGATGAATAGAGATCTAATATAGCTGGAGCCTGGAGGCTTAGGAGCTTGTACACGATAAAATGAGTAAACTTTTCGTGCAATAACGGTATTTAGTTGTGTCGGATAATGGCATCACAGCTGAACTTTACCTTAAGGGTGTGTTTGATTGGTAGCATGAAAAAATGGTGGAAAATAAAAATATTTTTATGAAAGTGGGAAAATAAATTCTACTATCTCTAGCGAAAAATTTTTCCAAGAAAAAAGCTGAAATACACGCTTTTAAACGCTTGTATCAGAAAATGATTCGCTTTTTATGCTTAATCAAACAATAAAGTGGGAAAATAAAAGTGTTAGATTTGACAAGATTTTTTCATGGAGTGGCATTTTTCATGAAAAATGTTTGAATCAAACACACTCTAAATTTATTTTACATTAATCACCAAATGTTTATTTGTTTAATTTACATTACCCCAGTCCCGATTTCCTGTTTATAGCATGCAGAAAATATGTTATCCACAGTTAACGTGGTCTGGTTATATCAGAAAAATTTGTCATGCAGACCGTACCACATCAACAATTAAATGTAAAGATTTCAACCAAATTAATCAACTCCCTTCAAATTTCTTCGCAGACGGCTCCACCACTCTTTTCTTCCCCCGACATCCAAATTGTCCCACAAGCAAAAAATAATTTATTCCCCCCACCCCTCAACGCCAATCTTGACCGCCGACTCCATCATTTTTCAATGAAAACTCCTTCTCGACCATCACCTTCAGACTTGCACCACTGCCAACCACCAAGATAATCCAAAAAAGTCATAATTGCTATACACATAACAAGTATGCTACGGTTAGATCAAGAAAATCACCCACCAAATCTCTCAAATTCCAAAAGTGCACAGTTTTGCATACCATTTTTTTGTTTAAATTCAACTTGATTTAACATTCAAGAAAAATTAAACCAAAAGATGTGTGTGTTCTTTTCCTTTTCTTGGAGCCGGCTGTGAAGAAAAGTAGGGGAGGGAACTAAATTGTTGTTGTTTTGGTTTGGATTGGATTGGGTTGGGTTATGGCGGGGCCAAGTGCGAACAAATTTGAGAGGAGGGGAGGGGTTTGATTAATTGGGTTGAACCCTTACATTTAGTTCTTGATGTGGTATGGTCCATACAGATGACGTAGCAAATTTTTTTAACATGATGATGTCACATCAGTTGTGAACAACATATCTCTCTTTACTTGTTTGTGATTGTGATTGATTTTCAACTTACGATTCCGAACAATCGAGAAGTTGATTTAGACGTTGGTAAAAATTTTAAAAGTGATTATAAAATAATCACTCGACTTGGCGATAGATTTTGAGAAGCGTGAAAAAAGTTTTTCGATTACCGCTTTTTTTCATTTTTTATTTATATATTATTAAAATACCCCTTTACCCCTAATTAATTAAACTAATTCCTTTAATAACCATTTGAGAAACCGAATTGATGCAAGTTGGATAATAAAAAATAATATAAATTTAATTAATTTTTGCACTATATGACTATATTTTTATTTTGTAATTTTTATAAAATTTGAAATTTATTAGGTTTTTATTATTTTTATTTTAAAAGAATAATAATGAATGCATTGTCTTGTTAAAAAATATTTGAATACGAAAAAAAAAATGAATTTTACCACTCGTGATAATAATAATAATACAAAATAACATTATTATAATCAATGTCCTTTTTAGTAGTTTAATACCGTAATAAAGAATAAATTACTTTTTGTTTACTAAACGCTCAAACTTGCTTTTGAAACATATAGCAGTTTTGAAACAAGAGTTCTACCAAACACTTATCGATTCTTCCCTACGGTGATTCTTTCTCAAGAAGATGATGAAGTTCGATTCTCTAAAAGACAAAGAATCACAAACCAAAGCCCTCACCGTAGGCGTGAGATTTAGATTATATATTACCCGCTTTAAAATTGTTGTAAGCACCCTTCTAATTTTTTCGAGATAGTGCAAGTTTCTAATCCGTAACTAAAACAATTTTAAAATTCAATGGTGTAAATGAAGTAATTTTTAATGTTTACTTATCTAAACAAACAATTTAAAGTTTGGTGAACTTTAAAAATATTTCATTTACACTATTTAACTTCAAATATGGATGTCAGACAGACTAACCTGGTTATATTTGAAACAAATTTCAAAGTTGGGTTAAAAATTTCAATGGGTGTACTTTTGATATTGTTTTTCAACTGTTACTAAATTTTAAATTATTTCCAAGTTACTCTCACGAAATATTTTTATAAAAATTATGGGACTTTCATTTTTAATTTTATTTTATTTTTGTGTTGCTTTTAGCTTTTTTATTTTTGTTTATTTAAAGAGGGGGGTAAAATTGTCAAAATATGTTAATGGGGACGTGATTTGTAAAAAATTGAAAGGTTTGGGATGTTTGGTGTTAAAAAAAAAATTAAGAGTAGATTTATTACAAATTAGAAAGGTTGAGAATCAAAAATGCAAATTACTCCCTTTTTTTTAATAGAAGAGACCCTTTATTGATAACTAACGGATCAAAGTGGATGAAGAAACCAATCAAACCATGTTGAAGAAACGGGTATTCGGGTCAATGAGAATATTGGGCAGCATGCCATGGGCTTGGAGTAGATTTCGACCAAACGGTGCGGGGATTTAAATGGGCCGTATGGTGAAGATCAGAATGGTTCTAAAGAGGTTATTATTGTGGGCTAAGGTGGGGTTGGGCCACCAAATTTAGATATAAGATAGAGCCCATAACTTTAAAGTGAAAATTAGGACCGACATCTACTTTTTTTTAACAAAATTTCAAATTTACTAGATATGTTTTTTTTTTCCCCAATAATACTATATAACTGTTGTATTTACTGTTAATATTTTAAAAATATATTATATTTATCTTATTGTAGTCATCATCATTTATTAACAGAATTAGTTAATTTTTAAGAATCAAAATATATCAATCACTACATTTATACAGTAATTAATGTGGATTATCATTTTAGCCCATATTCTCTAATTCAATGTAAATCACCGTAACTCATTTCTGGATGGTTCTCACATAAGAATAAAACCCTCTTCCATTACTCTCAAAATCTCGATTATCATTCACTCCAGCAATCAATCATCAACAATAATAACAATTTCAAACTCACATCTGCATAGTAAGTGTATACAATGTCATTGATTTTGTTTTGGAATCAAATATTGCTTCTTCTTTTTTTTCATTAAATTTATGATTCAACTTCTTGCAAGTTTATGTTAACATTATTTGTGAATACCCAGATTTCTTTGAATAATATCATCACGCAAAGTTCCAAAATCAAAGCGTAGAAGCATAAAAAGAAGAAACATTTCTACCACAAAGAGAAATCGATATCACAATAAAGCTAGCACTAAGCTGATGAAGAAAAGTACAATATTTCGGTACTAGAAAGAGAAATTGTAAGTTTCGTTGATGTTATACTTTTTAAACCCTTGCATGCAATAGATTGTTTTGGGTGAAAATTAGTGTTATTTTATTTTAAATTTTTTTTAACAAAGTGTTGTTTTGGTATTATAGGCAAAGATAGAGGTGGCAAAAAAGTTTATCGGCTCGATTTGTAAAAGCTTTGACTCGGCCCAGGCTCGGGCTCGAGCTCGGGTTCGGGTTCGGGTTCATCGAGCCACGAGCACGAGCTAGGGCCGAGCTCGAGAAAAAAAAAGGACCGAGCTTGCTCGGCTCGGCCAAAAAACGAGCCCACGAGCCCAGCTCATTTGGGCTCGTGCCCACGAGCCAAGGGACGAGCCATGAGCCGGCTCGGCCGGCTCGTAGCTCGTCCCAACGGTCACGAAATCGTGACCGTTGGCAAACAGCCATTTTTTTTTTTGTGTGTTATTTTTTTTTTTACTTTCAATATTTTCCTATAAATACCCATTTTCTAAACTCATTTTTTCACACTTCAATCTCTTATCTCTCATTCAATTATATACTCAATCCATTAACAATTCTCAAATTACATTCTCTCAATATTAGTGTTCTAATTTATATCTAGTATCTTATTATCTAGATATTACTCTATATAATTTTCTACTTCTATTAATTCTCTACATTTCTGTTTTCTAGTTTCTACGTTCTAGTTCTACTACATCTTCATCTTCTCCTATTTTTTTTATTCTATTATTCCAAATGGCATACAACCAAAGTGATGATGATATCAGTAGTCTTAATGACATTTCAATTCCAGATGATATTATCGATCAATTTGGTGGTAGCACTGATACAATTGATTTGGAAGACGTTCATGACGATGCCGATACACAAACTACCATTGGCTCTAGCACTAAACGAAAAGCCACCAAACAAAAGACTATATGTCGCAAAAGATTTTCGGTTAGTGCGATCGGTAAACTAGTGAACGGAGTCCTTGAGTTCAAAGTACAGTGTAAACATTGTCAGAAGAACTGGAGAAGTTTGCTTGGCACAAGGGGATAGGCACGACCCATTTAAACTGACACTTCAAAAAGTGTCAATACAAACATAGAAGTTTTGATACAAATCACGCACAACTCCAGTTTGGATCTCCGGGAGCTAGGCCCAGTAGTCCCGCTCTCAACAACTGGATATACTCACAAGAACTCATGCGACACGAAGGACTGCCGGAATTGATAGCAAATATCGGGTTTCCATTATGCTTGGTGGACAAACCTCATTGGACGTCATTCGTCCAAAAATATCTACAACCAAGGTACGTTAGTATTTCTAGAAATACACTTCGTAAAGATACTATTATTAGATATAATACTAAGAAAGAAGCTATTATTAATGATATTAATAATTACAACGGTGTTGTATCTTTTATATTAGACTTATGGACATGTTGTAACAAAAAAGGATACATGGTTGCAACTGCACATTATATTGATAATAGTTGGTTAATGCATAAAAAATGATAGCATTTAAACAAATAGATTATCCTCCTAATGGAAATAATATTTATCAAGTTTTATTAGGTGTGTTACATGAATTTAAATGTGATTCTAAGACTCGTAATTTTACATTTGATAATGCAGGTCCAAATAATATAGTAATTGAAAAATTAATGCAACATTGTAATCCACAATTTGATGGTATTTTATTTCATATTCATTGTGTGTGTCATGTGTTTAATTTAATTGTACAAGATGGATTAAAATTTATACAACCTCAATTAGAAAAAATTGGATACGCTATTAATTATATTTCGATTTCACCATCAAGAAAACAAGTTTTTGCTGCTCTATGTACAGAAAATGGGTTGCAATCAAAATGTTCGTAGTAAGTATTATTTTGCATTAATATTTCGTATTTGAAGAATTTTCCTTATTTTAATAAAATTGTACACGTAACAAATTGTTTTGAAGAATTTAACTCCGCCTACTTTTAAAGTACGGTCCCAAGCAGTAGAAAGAATGAGAGTTTTAAATCTTACATTTTTAACATAAATAATTTTCGATATGGTATTTCTTTTTATTTTCAAATTTTAAAAATGTAAAACACAAAAAAAATAGAGTGGATTTTAAATCTTTAATTTTTAACATAAATGATTTTTATTTCTAATTTCTTTTTTTTATTTTCAAATTTCTTTTTTATTTTCAAATTCAAAAAAAAAAAAAAAACAAAAACATAAGAGTCAAAGATGAGGATTTTAAAAAAAATAATCACGATGAGGATTCAATAAAAATTTTAACATAAAGATAAATATTTAATATTTAACATAAAGATAAAGATAAATGATTCATTTTAAATATTTACATTTTTTCTTTAAAAAAATAAAGAGAATGACTTATTTTCAATTTTTAAACAAAAAAAAAAAAAAATTGAGGGCCGAGCTGAGCCGGCTCGACGCTCGTTGCTCGCCCACGAGCCCGTCGGCCAAACCGAGCCCCTCTTCTGGAGACGAGCCGAGCCCATCCAGAAGAGCCGAGCCAAGCTTGTGTTTTACGGGCCGAGTCATTGCCATGTCTAGGCGAAGACTTCTGGTGCTGATTTTTTTTTCCATATATCTGCTTTCGGTGCTATTTTAGTGATTTTGGTTTTGAAATTCATAAATAAAATTTTTGCGAATTAATGTGTGAAAATATGGGTGTTGAGTTTTTACTTGAAGAATTAACGGTTACATACTTTCATTGTTACGTTTGAAACAATTCATATTTACGATTGTGTAATGTGTTTTGAATGTATCACATTAACATGACATTAATTAGTACTGTATTAATTTATATCATTTCTGTATATTGTTACCTGATTTTGTCTTTTTATAATGTTACTCTGGAATGTTATTTTATTGATTTTTCTTTTGAAATTTAGTAATACAAGAAATTTTGTATTACAATTCTGTAATGTGTTTTGAATGTGTCACATTAACATGACATCACTTTAGTATTGTATTAATTTATATCATTTCTCTACATTGTCACTTGATTTTGTCTTGTTATAATGTTACACTGGAGTGTTATTTTTTATTGATTTTGGTTTTGAAATTCAGTAATACAATAAATTTCGTATAAATGTTTGAAAATCTGGGTGTTGAGTTTTTTCATGTAAAATGAATGGTTACATACATTCATTGTTATATGTGAAACAATTCCTATTTACGATAATGTAAAGTGTTTTGCATGTATTACATCATTTAGTTCTATATTAATTTATATCATTTCTATACATTGTTACATAATTTTCTCTTGTTATAATGTTAAACTTGATTGTTAATATCATATGTAACCGTTAACCACTTATGATAACTTTTTTAATAACATTAACGTTTTTACTTTGTTTACATTAATTGTTAGGTGACCCACGGAATATCAATATTTATCATATTACCTTGGATTGCACTATTATGTTGTTAACATGTGTTATTTAAACTGACTGATTTTTGACCAACTTAACCTTATTTTAACTTTTTAGATAAGAAAGCACTTCATTTGCCCATGATTTTCATCCAAAAATAATTTATGTGCACATACATTGAAAGTATTTTGTCCATTGGCAATTTAACCCTGCATGTAAATTAATTTTTGTCTTTACTTGCAAGTGAGTTGAACAATTTAACCATATAGGTAAAGACAAATTAAAAGAGATTTGATACCACACTCTCAACTAATGATAAATTTGAATGGAATCCGTCTATAGGACGAGTTTCGCACCCAATGGCATATATTAGGGGCCTTCTAGCAAAAAATAAAAGGTTAGAGACTAAAAACACACTAATGCATACGTTAAGGACCATTTGCGAAAAAAAAAAACTGTGTTACAAACTTCATCCTCAAATATTTTTATTGAATTGAACTATTTGTTTATTAGTTATAAATATTAGAGCACCAATTGTATTTTTTATGTTTTAATTTATAGTTTTTTATCCTACGACAAATTAATTTTTTAAAATAAAAACATAATAAGATTGGTTGAACATTGTAAAATTATATACGTCAATTTGTTATTTATGTATCTTAATTTTTATGTAAATTTTTAAAATCAGAAAGTAGCTACATACACTTAAAGAACGATAATTTAACTTTTTTGAATTCATGAAAATTATATAAAAATAATTTAGCATTTGTTTGATTTTGCTTAAAAAGTTGATAAAAAATTGAGTCAAAGTCAAAAATTAATTTTAACCATACATTTTATGAGATACACAACTTTTACCAAATTTTCAACCACACATTTTATCAACTTTTATCAAAATCAGCTAAAAAACTGATTTTAGCAAAACCAAACATGCACAAATATATTATCAATTTGGTCAATAATCTTAAATATTTTTTTTAAAAAAGAAGTTGTTTGTTTCCTTTAAATTTTTATAAAAGAAAAAATAAAGGTACGAGACACATTGCGCCTTTTGCATATGTTAGGAACCTAATTGCAATTTTTTAATTAAAATTAACGACATATTGGTCTTTTTATCAAGAAAATGATCAATTGCACACCAAAATGTATAGGTTAGAAACGTTTGAATTAAGAAGCAAATACTAGGGACCATTTTTACATTGAAAACAAATATTAGAGACCATATACGCCAAATTTTCAATTTTTTGGACCAATATGTTTCCTTAGTAAAAATAGGGATGGGCATGGTTTGGTTTGGTTTGATTTGATTTGATTCTAATGAGAACTCAATCAAACTAAAAGTCAATAGTTATTTTATAATTGAATCATTAGTGTCATTTGTAATTATGAAACCGAATAGTTCAATTCAATATCCAAAATTTCCAAATTATTAATGCATATAAGCACATTCAAAATCAAAATAATAATTCATTCAATATTCAATAATAAGCTTCATTCAAAAGGGAAGATGGAGAGAGTTAATATGAGTGAGTGTGTTTGGAAGAGAAAAGATGGACCAAAGGGCATGATGCACTTATCATTGAGCTAAAATGGTGATAAGTGACTCTTAAGTATGTAAAAGTATGTTTGGTAGAAATTTTTATAGATTATAAGTAGTGAGTCTTATGAAAATATGTAGATAAAAAATGGATAAAAATTGTGGATCCTATAAAATGTGTGGATGAAAATAATGTTTGACTGCTTATAAATACTTATATATGAAATGTGTGGATGAAAATGATGTTTGACTGCTTATAAATACTTATAAGCATACACAGACATACTCTAAATCGAGCTTTTTGAAGAACGAGGAAAGAACTGGGAAGACTATGAATCATGCTATATAAAGAAGATTATTGTGTTGTGTTCAATATCTTTTGCTTAAGTAGATTATAAAACATGTGCATGACTAAAAGAAAGATAAAAATATGGATAATTATATTTACACTACAATATTTATTTGTTATACTATATTTTTAAATTGATTGAAGATCATTCTCAATTTTTGTTTATTGTAACACTTATTTCTTCAACTTTTTCTGTCGTATATTATTATCAACATTCATTTAATTAGCACTTATCGTCTCTAATAACGGTTCTCATAAAAAAAAAGTCTATTTGAAGGGCATAAAAAGACTTATTTATCCATCATAATTTTTAAAAAAAAATACAAAAGCGTGATAAAATATTGTTCTCTCATTTCAAAACACGTAAAATAGAATATTTTGACAAAAATTACTGTCAATAGCGAAATGTGCTAATTAATGAAATGTTAAAGATAAGAATTTGATAAGAAAAAAATAGGAATATAAGAACTACAATGAACAAATGTTGATTACCTTAAATTTAATTAAAATATAATACAACAAATAAAAATTGTGGTGTCAATATAATCACCCTAAAAATATTAGAATTAGAGAATGATTTTGAATGAGTAATTTTCTTTTCTTCTTATTTTTTTTATCACTTGGCTACCAACTTCCTAGTCCAGATCTGTTGTCATGTCTCATTAGCTGTCCTCCAATAAAAACTTTACACATCATCAAATAAATAGATGAAATGATCATTGTGGACAACACTTAATGTATTCACACTTGCTATTATTGATAACATGTAAAAGTTTTTATTAGAAAAACGATTAAAAAAACATATATTTAGGACACTAGAACTGGACTCCCAATTGCTTGTTAAGTGGTTCCCCTCTAAAAGTTTGTCACAAAAAATAATAAAATAATAAAATAATAAAATTTGATATTATAACTACTTTTCTGACTTTCTAGATGATTTTCTAGAAATCAAATCTTTACTTTGAAAAACTTGTTAGATAATATAAATTTGATATGATTTTTATTATAAAAGTAATGTGTGTCCAATAAATAAATTAAGATGAAATTCCACTTTTAAAAAAAGGCCGTGTATATTCGATAAAGATTTAAAAGAATCAAGTGTTGAACTCCGAGAGTTTTATATATTGGCATAAGACATACCCCTAATAGATACATTATCAATATGGATTTACTCTAGTATAAAGCTATCAATTACGTTCTTAGAGTTAAACATGAAAAATTTAAATGGAAATAGAGACGAGTTGGCACATAAATAAAACAATGAAATCTCCTTATTATTAAAATTTGTAGTTTATCTTAAAATATCAACAATAGTAATCAAATTTATTATATATTGTTTATTGTTTGTATTTTATTCAACGTGTGTAATTTATCCTTAACACTTAGAACATAATTAAAAGAAAAAACTAATATTAAACAAAGACTTTCACGTCAACTACTCGAATGAATAAATATATATAATCTTTACTTGTGGTCCACGATTTATAAAGCTACCAACTGCACTTCTGGAATTTAGTAAAATTTATTTGATAAAGTTTAACAAGTTACGTGTGAAGAAGACTATTGTGCATTTTCCCATATTAAATAGGTGTATTAATTAATTAAGTATAGTTGACTTGAAAGTAATTTTTTATTGGTTTTAGATTAATTTCTATGCAGTCAAGCAATAAATCCTCTTTAAATTAAAGAAAAAATATAGAACATTATACTTAATCATCTTCTCACACTTTGAAATTACACAACCATATGCGTATGTTGCTCAATACCCAGCCTCCTATCACTCTTCATTTCGACGAGTCTAAGTATCACGTGACGTCTTTTTTCTAGTGCGTAAATGAGCACCGTGCAGCAGTAGTCTACTCCGCTAGACTACCTTCCATCTATTCTCGGTCGATTCGGAAACGAAAGACAATTTAAAGAAAATCTTACAACAAAAGATTTGAATACATGGAAAATAGCTTATTCATTGATTGATAAAAACAGTAAATCACAATTATTAGTGCAGAGGATGAACAATAGTGAACTTGACAACTACCCTCTATAATAGATTAAGTAAGAAAAATCTTAGGGACAAGAATACACTTTTAAAAGCTAGAGAATCATAATAAATATGTACAAACAACATGGTTCCTTTACAATTAAAATAAACTAATATTTATAAGGTGTGATCGAAGTTGGCTAAATTGCGACTGCGAGTGTTCAGTAAGCTAAGTATAGCCGAGGTCCCTGATATTCTCCTCCATTTGTTTTGGCGACGTTGTTGTTGCCATCATTGTAGATATGCTTCAATTAGAAGTTTGAAGGCTCCATGAAAAAAGTTTGAACGCTCAATTAGAAGTGTGAAGGATCAATGAATGACATTGTAGATTTTGCACCATGAAAAAAGTTATGTATATGACTTTTCCAACCTACTTCATAATGGGTAATGGCCCGATATATTTTGGCATAATCAAAAATATTTTCCTCTTGTTGCCTTAAAATAATTTTTGTTGGAGAGTTTAACTATCACCAGATCTCTCACGTTGAATTCTAGGAAACGAAGTTTTTTATTAGCAGCCTTCTTGTATTGTTGTTGACCAGTGACAATCTCAAAATGACTCTTATTGGTGGAAGAGCTCTTTCGGATATTAAGCAAATCTGAGCCGAAGATATTCTTCCAACATATAATTGAAACGCTCCGTTTGTCCATCAGATTGTGGGTGAAAACAAGAACTCATAGTCAAAGTTAAACCAAGAAATTTGAATAACTCGATCCAAAATGTGCCGGTAAATTGAGGATCTAAATCACTGACTATATCTTTAGGCAGTCTCTGTATTTGACAATGTGTTTGAAGAAAATTTGAGCGGTCTCTTCAGCTGATACATACCTAGGTGATGCGATTAAAGTTGTATATTATGATAAACGGTCTACCACGACAATAATAGTGCCAAGATCTCCAAACTTTGGCAAGCAACAATGTAGTCTATCGATACACTATCAAATAGCCTAGTTGGGACAAGAATGAGCTCTAGCAAGCCTGTCTTTTTATGATGATTTGGCATATCACGTTGACAAACCAGACAAATCTTTACATAAGTTGCAATATTATCCCTCATTTGTGGCAAATAGTACGCAAGCTGTAGCAGCACAAAAGTGCGTTCCTCTCTCTGATGACTAGCCATAAACGTGTCGTGGCATTCTATGATTAAAGATTTTCTCATATTTCCACCTTTTGATACATAGTGGCGGTTTCTTTTTGTCTTCAATTGACCCTTAGCTAGTCAGAACTGGCGAGTTTTGCCCTGCTTGATGAGGTCAATCAAATAATGTGTTGCAGGATCCTTCTCCAGAAGTGTCTGTATTCGGTCTCTTGTGTTTGTAGTAACATTGCTTCCTGAAAGAGCGGTCATGGAACATATGGCGACCAAGTCCGCTCATCGACTAATTACATCTGCTAAAAGATTGCTGGAACCGGCATTATACTCCAGCATAAAGTTAAACTCCGAAATAAGTTCCTACCAACGAGCCTGCTTGCTCGAAAGTTTCATTTGGGACATAAAGTGACTGACAGTAGTATTGTCGATCACAATGAAAAGAGACCCAAGCAGATAGTGATGCCATACTCTGAGGTAATAGACTATCACCTACAACTCCTTTTCGTGCGATGAGAAACGGCGCTCTGCATTATTCAGTTTTCGACTCCATATGCGACCAAATGCCCTTCTTGCATTAGGACTCCTCCAAGAGAAAAATCTGATGCATCCGTCTGTACTTTGAAAGCTTTAGCCATATCTGGCAAGGCCAACACCAAATCCGTCCACTTAGAATCCTTTAGAATTGTACTGACCAATCCCAAGCTTTTAATTCGGTCAGTGGCATTGTGATCTCTAAATATCCCTTCACAAATCATTGTTAAAAGTTAGCCAACCTGAGGAACGAGCGTACATAAATATACGTGCCTTGGCAGTTACCAATCTTTAATAGTCACAACCTTCTTCACATCCATGCAGACTTTTTCTTACTTGATAATGTGACCCAAGAAGCTAATTGAGATCTAGGCGAATGAGTACTTAGATAGTTTTGTATAATTTTCATTCTCCCGTAATCGAGTAATAGCCTTTCTTACATGCTGCACATGCTATTCTAGTCGGTCTCATTTTAAATTATGATGTCGTCCAAGTATACCACCACGAAGTGATCCAAAAACCCTTGAAGTACCTGATTCAAGGGTTTTTGGTTAACTGCTTTTCACTATGATTTTGTTCAAAGCTCGATAATCACAGCACATCCGAATTGAAAACCATCTGCCTTTTCCAAAAAAGCATTAGAGTTCCATATGGTGATTTTGCAGTTAAATAATCCCATAATCCAATATTTTAGATAATTGCTTTCTAACCTCCTCAAGCTTGGGTTGAGACTTGAGATAAGGGGCTCTAGCAGGAGACTTGACACCCATAATAAGCTCAATTTCATGATCGATTGTTCTTTTTGACGGCAATCTCTTTGAAAATTCGTCAGGCATAACATCTTCAAATTCCTGTTTTATAAGATCCATGTTTGTTTTATATCTACAACAATATCAAATCAAGCATAAACTTAATTAAGGTTTAATACAAGTTTTATAAGATCCATGTTATATTAGTTTTATCAAACTTAATTTTTTTTAATTAGGTAGATGAAAAATCAGTTTTATCAAAATAAATTTTACGTAATAAGTTTTTAACTAGATTGAATTTTTGCAACTTTTGCTTAGATTGTTGTTGTTTAAAAATCTCAATTCACATTACCAAAAAAAAAACATTATTACAAAACCATGTGTCTTACATGTTCTCAACTAGTGGAAACCAAACAGTGGATTTATTCCAAAACAGATAGGAAAAGCAAATTTATTATAGATGAAAGGAAAAGCACACAAACATGGACTAGTCACTTGGGGTTTTGAATTGAACAACATTGTAATATATCATCACCCCATACTCCATAGTGTAGGGTGAGTCTTGATTCTCGAAAGATATAAAAGATGTCTCCCATCTCGATGTCTTGATCTAACTTTCATTCTTTTATAGCATAGAAGTGACCAAGAGACTAGTTAAAGCAACAGAAAGCCCCATCGTGTTCAAATAGGATGTATCCTTGGTCCGAGATGCGCCTGATGATGTTAGTTTAATAGCCTCTTGTTGGACTTTCCTACCATATTCGTTCACTTCCACATTAGCCCCTACAGCCACCCCTTTCTTCTTGGAATAAAGAAAGAAATACTTAAACTTAACCTTTGTGGCCAAACCCAACCTGAAAACCACTGTGGATCGGTTAGAAACCGTCTTCATTGCATCGTCCCATGGCACTCCGTAAGTCACCACAACGTCTCTCCTGGCAGTTTTTTTCCCCTCACCCTGATAAAATCCTGGCACTGTATAGTTTCCTATGGGATGGCTTGTGTTTGGACCATAAAAGAATCTGAGATTTACGTTGTCATAGTGAACACCCTTAAAAGTCATAGAATTCTCAAGCTCGAGGTCGAAGAAGATAAGATTGTTGCTTTGACCGTCTTCGGAATTATCTAATCTGCTGAGTGCGGGAACATATATGTTCTGTATATAGAATCTGGGCTTATAAAGTTGAATATTTAGACCAAGCCATATGAAGAAAGTTATGAAGGGTAGGGCGCAGCAGCATTTGATTATGTAATAGCGAGGGTCAGATATGGTCTTCCAATGTTCTTCCAACCTATTCGGCATGTTGGGGCTTTTTGAAGAATGATGAAAGAACTGGAAGGACTAATATGAAGAAGATGACCGTGTTGTGTTTCAATATCTTCTGCTTAAGTAGATTATAAAACAACCAAGTCCTTTTAGTACCTAACTCAGAGAAAGATAAAATATTGAATGAGTAATTTTCTTCTTCTTCTTTTTTATTTTTTTTTTTTTTCATTTCACGTTGACAACCAACTGCATGCATTGAGGTTCCCTTGTCTAAAAGTCTGTTGTCCAAAGTAATAAATAATAAAAAAGAAATTAAATGGAACTATGGACGAATTACCACATTAATAAAACAATGAAGTGTTAAAAAATCAATCTAATTATTAAAAGAAACTTTCAAAATCTTGTTTATTGTTAGTATCTTTATTGAATGTGAGATTTACTACTTAACACCTAGTACATATATAATTAAGAGAAAAAATTAAGATTAAAGAAAGACTTTCAGTCAATTACTTGAATTAATAAATATTAGAAATTATATAATATTTGCTTGTGGTCCACAATTTATAAAGCTACCAACTGCACATTTGGAGTTTAGTAAGAATTTATTTGATGAAGTTTAACAAGTTGCATTAGAAGAAGACTATTCGACAATTTTACCAAATTAAATAGGTATATTAATTAATTAAGTGTAGTTGACTTGAAAGTCATTTTTTATTGTTTTTAGATTAAGGTCATGTTTGTTGTAGTTTAAAAAATAATTTCAGCACTAACAAATAAGAAATAAGTTCTCGACATTCATGCAACAAATCATCTTTAAGTTAAAGATAAAAAAATAAGATGCATTTTTCTTCTTCTTCAACCATTTCTTTTTATTGTAGTCATTCTTCAGAATCGATTTATGATAGTTTTTAATTGCAATCTTAGACTAAGTATCCCCGACCTCGCCTCATTGGAGAATCGGGGGAAAGACGGGGAACATGGTCTCCGTCACGAATAAATTTTTTTATATTAGTTTATTTTTTAATTTAAATTGATTTAAAAAAACTAAACGGGGGCGGGAAACAAGATTTTAATCTTCGTCCCATCACACCTCTTGAAAATATCTAGCGGGGCGATAGAAAGTGAAAACCTCTTGAAAATATTTTAATTTGGATTGAGTTAAAGTTTACAGAACAATAAGCCCAACTCCCATGTACATTTGTGTAAGATATATCCCTACTAGTCTACTAGATACATTATTAATATTGATCGACTTTAATTAGTATAAAGCTACAAATTACTACTCGAATGAATAAATATTAGTAATATTTGCTTGTGGGCGACAATTTATGAAGCTACCAACTGCACTTTTGGAGTTTAGTAAGAATTTAATTATTTGATCAAGTTTAGCAAGTTGCATATGAAGAAGACTAAAATATATACAATTAATTTTCCCAAATTAAATAGGTACATTAATTAATTAAGTGTTGTTGACTTGAAAGTCATTTTTTTTAATTGCTTTTAGATGAATTTCTCTGCATGATCATGCTACAAATCCTCTTTATGTGAAAGAAAAAGATTAGAACATTATACTGAATCATCTTCTCACAATGGGAGTCGAAACAACCGTATGCTTATGTTGCTCAATTCCCTGCCTCCTAACACTCTTCATTTGGATGGGTCTAAGTTTACAGAACTATAAGCCCAATTGCTACATAGAAGACTTCTATGTTCCTGCACTCAATAAACACATTAATTCCACCGCCACCACCGCCGCCAATTTTATCTTCTTCGACCTCAAACTCCAAAACGTAATGGAGGAAAATGGTGTTCTCTATGACACTATAAATCTCACATTTTCTTATGGTCTAAACCCGAGTCTTCCCATAGGTAAATACACTTTGCCAGGAGCCTACCAGGGTCATAAGAAGACGGCTCACCGGAGAGACATCGTGCCGACTCATGGAGTGAATTGGGATGATGCTTTTGCGGCGGTTTTGAATGGATCAAATGTGATTTTCAGGGTAGACTTGGCCGGAAAGGTGAAGTTTAAGAGATTCTTTTCGTATTCGAGGACGAAAGCGCTGGTGGTGGGAGCTGATGTAGAAGTCGATGGTTCCGGTAATAAGGTCAGACGTAAGGCTATCAAAATGAAGTCCGGAGGCCGCGGCAAACCCAAGTTGCAGCTGGAAGCTGGTGGGTCTTTTATTAGTAGTATTTAGTCTATTGGTTACTAGTCAAAGGCGTATTTGCTTCTGTTGTGTAATTCACTCATGTTCAAATTATGTTAAATGGATAAGTATTTGTTTTTTATTTGTATCACCAATTTTCATTTCGATTGTCATACCCTAAAAATATTAGAATTAGAGAATGATTTTGAACAAGTAATTTTCTCTTCTTCTTATTTTTTTTTCCACTTGGCTACCAACTTCCTAATCCAGATCTGCTGTTTCAAATTAATACATGTCTTATTAACCGTCTCCCAATAAAAATTTTACACATCATCAAATAAATGAATGAGATGATCATTGTGGACAACACTTAATGTATTCATACTTGCTGTTATTGATAACGTGTAAAATTTTTATTAGAAAGACGACTGAGAAGATGTATATTTAGGACAATAGAATTGGACTCCCAATTGCTTGTTAAGAGGTTCCCTTCTAAAAGTTTGTCGCAAATAATTTAATTTAAATTAAGTTTGATATTATAACTACTTTTCTGACTTTCTAGATGATTTTTAGAAATCAAATCTTTACTTTGGAAAACTTTATTAGATAAAATTTGATATGATTTTTATTATAAAAGTATGTGTATCCAATAAATAATAAGATGAAATTCCACTTTGTAAAAAAGGCTGTGTATATTTGATAAAGATTTAAAAGAATTAAGTGTTGAACTCCAAGAGTTTTATATATTGGCGTAAGATATACCCCTGTTAGATGCATTATCAATATCGATCGACTTTAGTATAAAGCTATCAATTACGTTCTTAGAGTTAAACATGAAAATTTTAAATGGAAATAGAGACGAATTGGCACATAAATAAAACAATGAAATCTTCTTATTATTAAAATTTGTAGTTTTATCTTACAATATCAATAGTATTAAGAAGAGTAATCAAATTTATTATATATTGTTTATTATTTGTATTTTTATTCAACTTGTAATTTATCTTTAATACTTAGTACATAATTAAAAGGAAAAACTAATATTAAACAAAGAATTTCACGTCAACTAATCGAATGAATAAATATATATAATCTTTACTTGAGGTCCACGATTTATAAAGCTACCAACTGCACTTCTGGAATTTAGTAAAATTTATTTGATAAAGTTTAACAAGTTACATGTGAAGAAGACTATTGTACATTTTCCCATATTAAATAGGTATATTAATTAATTAAGTATAGTTGACTCGAAAGTAGTTGACTTGAAAGTAATTTTTTATTGGTTTTAGATTAAAATCTATGCAGTCAAGCAATAAATCCTTTTTAAATTAAAGAAATAATATAGAACATTATACTTAATCATCTTCTCACAATTTGAAATTACACGACCATATGCGTATGTTGCTCAATTCCCAGCCTCCTATCACTCTTCATTTCGATGGGTCTAAGTATCACGTGACATCTTTTTTCTAGTGCAAAAATGAGTATCGTGCGGCAGTAGTCTACTCCGCTAGACTATCTTCCGTCTATTCTCAGTCAATTTAGGAACAAAAGACAATTTAAAAAAAAAACTTTACAACAAAAGATTTGAATGCATGAAAAATAGTTTGTTCATTGATTAATGAAAACAATAAATTATAATTGCTGGTGCAGAGGATGAACAATAGCGAACTTGACAACTACCCTCTATAATAAATTAAGTAAGAAAAATCTAAGCGACAAGAATACACGTTTAAAAGCTAGAGAATCATAATAAATATTTACAAACAGCATGGTTCCTTCACAATTAAAATAAACTAATAATTATAAGGTGCGATCGAAGTTGGACAAATTGCGAATGTGAGTGTTTAGTGAGCTAAGTATATCCGCAGTCCCTGATATTCTCCTCCATTTGTTTTGGCGACGTCCTCGTTGCCATTATTGTATAATATGCTTCAATAAGAAGTTTGAAGGCTCCACGAAAAAAGTTTGAACGCTCAATTAGAAGTTTGAAGGATCAGTGAAGGATATTGTGGATTTTGCACCGTGAAAAAAGTTATGTATACGACTTTTCAAACCTACTTCATGATGGGTAATGGCTCGATATATTTTGGCACCAATCAAGAATATTTTCCTCTTGTTGCCTTAAAATAATTTTTGTTGGAGAGTTTAACCATCACCAGATCTCTCACGTTGAATTTTAGGAAACGACGTTTTTTATAAGCAGCCTTCTTGTATTGTTGCTGACTAGTAACAATCTCAAAAGGACTCTTATTAGTGGAAGAGCTCTTTTGGACATTAAGCAAATCTGAGCCGAAGATGTTCTTCCAACATATAATTGAAACGCTCCATTTGTCCATTGTTGTGCGATTTCAATCTCGCAAGTGGACAAATCGTTAACAAGTAATATAATGATGTGTAGAGTGTCGAACCCACGAGAACTAGTTATCAATTTAACCTATTAATTTATAATTTATGTTTAACATTGTGAAGAACACAAATTTGTTTTGGTTTTAATTTTAAACACTTTTAATTAAATCTAAATTATCAATAATCAATTTAAATTGGTGAGAGCGAATTCGAGTTTTGCGAATCCACCTACACTAGGATTTGCGAATCCACGTACACGTTCCTTTATCAATTATTCATTAATCGCTTTAGCTGTTAATTACCTTACATTGAAAATCGTTGATCCTATAATAATCAAAAGCTTCTTTCGATGTCAATCAATTCTATATCGATATGCGAACCTAATTATCTATAATCAAGTTTTGAATATAAAAATATACATTTAAATCACAAGAACACCTAACCGAATTTTATAAAGCATAATAGTAATTTATATCTATTATTGGACCCTATGTTATTCAATACCACGTGCTAAATCTATATTGAATCTCTCGATTTCAATATAGATCACAAAATATTCTAATGGTGATCAAGGCATTAAAACATTAAAAATCTTGAATAAAGAATAATCAATTAAAAGCAATTAACTACTAAAACGGAAAACTTCTAATTAATTAAAAACATGAGGTTTCATCGTTCATCCTAGCAATAAGTAAATTAGCCAGACATAATTTTGTTAATTAACACAAGAATTGTATCAATCATGTTCCGGCAGAAAAAGAAGAAAAAATAAATAAAACCTGTGATCTCGGCTCAAGAATCTTCAATCTTGTTCCTCGATCTTTGACTCTTCCTTCGTATCTTGTTCTCAAAATTCGTCTCTCACGATATGTCTATTCTCTGGCTTTTATAATGCTCCTTTTAATCCCCAAAACGTGGCTTAGGCAGCTTGCAAGATAATTCACATGGCTTGCAAGTAATATCCATCGAATCAGCCTTGGTTTTGCATCTTTTTTAGTAAAAAAATATTTCAATGCTGCGTGATCCGTGTGCACTATCACTTTCGATCCAATGAGGTATGATCGAAATTTTTCGAAGGTAAATACTACTGCTAATAATTTCTTTTCTGTAGTGACATAATTCATTTGAGCGTCATTGAGAGTTCGGCTGGTATAATATATGACATGGGTGACTTTTTCTCTTCGCTGCCCTAAAACTGCCCGGTAGCAAAATCACTTGCATCGCACATGAGTTTAAACGGTAGATCCCAATTAGGTGGTACAATGGCCGGTGCTGAAATTAGGCTTTCCTTGAAAATGTTGAAAGCTTTAAGACAGTCTATAAAAAAATCAAACTTGACTTCTTTTTCAACAAATAGCACAACGATTTAGTTATTTATGAAAAACTTTTATAAACCGTCTGTAAAACCCTGCGTGTCCCAGAAAAGATCGAATCTCCTTAACTGTTGTTGAATGACGCAGTTTCTCTATAACTTGAATTTTTACTTTGTTGATTTCAATGTCTTTAGTTGAAATCTTGTGTCCCAACACGATGCATTCTTGGACCATAAAGTGGCACTTTTCTCAATTAAGTACCAAGTTTGTTTTTTCGCAACGCTGAAGTACCATTGTCAAATTTTTGAGGCATTCGTCGAATAATAATCCAAAAACTGAAAAATCATCCCCGAAAACTTCAATGAATTTTTCGACCATATTTGAGAAAATAGACATCATACAACGCTGAAATGTGGTATGAGCGTTGCACATGCCAAATGACATATGCATATATGCAAACGTGCCGTAAGGGTAATTAAAGGTCGTCTTTTCTTGATCTTCTGGTGCTATATGAATCTAGTTGTAGCCTGAATACCCATCAAGAAAGCAATAATAAGAATGACCAGCCAAACGTTCCAGCATCTGATCAATAAACAGTAGAGGAAAATGGTCTTTTCGAATGGCATCATTCAATTTTCTATAGTCAATACAAACTCGCCAATTGGTAGTCAATCTAACTGGTATGAGCTCGTTATTATCATTCTTCTCAACTGTAATTCTTCCTTTCTTAGGCACACTTGAACCGGGCTGACCTAATGGCTATCTGAAATAGGATAAATGATACCGACATCAAGTAGTTTTAAAACTTCAACTCGGACTATTTCTTGCAAATGCAGATTTAATCTGCGTTGATGTTGCACTATCGGTTTGTATGCCTCTTACATTAGAATCTTGTGCATGTATATGGATGGGTTGATACCTTTGATGTCTGCTATAGTCCAACCGATGGCTGATTTTTAATTCTCCAAGAATCAGAGTAATTTATCTTCCTGATCTTGATTGATGAAATTCGCAATAATGACTGGAAGAGTAGATGATTCACCGAGATAAGCATACCTAAGGTGAGGTAATTGCTTTAACTCGAGAGTCGGAGCCTTCTGAATTGAAGGTGGCTGTTGAGAAGGTGTGGTATCCAAATCCATGTATTTATTTCTTCTTTCCAGCCGTTTAGCTCCTTGTAAATATCTGGCACATTCCTCAAGAGCTGGAGAGTCGGAATTTTCTTCTTGAGAATGCATAATACATGCTTCCCATGGATTTAAAGGATTTTTCAAAGTAAACGTGTTTGCTGCCTTGTGATCGATGATATCGATCTGAAAGCATGAGTCAAAGGAGTTTGGATATTGGATTGCTTTGAACACGTTAAAAGTAACTTGCTCCTCGTTTAATCTCAACATTAGCTGTCTTTTTTGCACATCAATTAGCGCTCGTCTAGTAGCTAAGAATGGTCGTCCCAAGATAAGTGGTACATCCACTATCTTCTCCCATATTCAAGATAATGAAGTCATCTGGGAATATGAACTTGTCTACTTTCACCAAAATATCTTCAATAACCCCGCGTGGACGCTTAACTGATCGATCAGCTAACTATAGTGATATTGTTGTTGGCTTTACTTTTCCAAGACCTAGTTGCCTGAAAATAGAATAAGACATCAAATTTATGCTAGCACCTAAATTACATAATGCTTTCTCAAAAAATGAACTACCAACATTACAAAGAATAGAGAAACTCCCTGGATCTTTTAATTTTGGCGGTAGCTTGTTTTGCAAGATAACACTGCATTCATCGGTAAGCATAACTGTATCGTGCTCCTCCAACTTCCTTTTGTTTGAAAGAATTTCCTTCATGAATTTTGCATAGCTCGACATCTTGGCTAGAGTATCAGCAAAAGATATGTTGATTTGGAGTTTCTTGAATACATCGAAGAATTTTTTGAATTGTTTGTCTAGCTTATGTTATCATAGCCTTTGAGGGAATGGGATTGGAGGAACATAAGCTTTGACCGGTGGCGAAATATAATATGGTGGAGAGCTTTTTTTTTCTTGTTCAACTTCTGCATCTGATTTGTTCTCTCTCTTTACTTAACGCAGTTTTCTTTTCAACACCGGTCTTTTCACATGAATCTCTGGCAACTCAACTCCGTTTCTCATGGTGATTGCATTGACTTGTTCTTTTGGATTGACTTCGATATTGTTTGGCCATGTGCCTGGTTGTCGCTCGGTCAATAGTTTAGCCAATTACTCAATCTGATTTTCTATATTCTTTATCGCAACATCTTGTCTTTTTTGCATCTCCTTTAATTTAGATTCCATGGCAGATTCAGAATGTTTTGGGTATTGCTATAGGAGAATTTTAGATGATTTTTCCATCCTGAATTGTAAGTCTGTGAATATGGATTATTCTATTGTCGCTGAAAGTTCTGAGTATATGCAACTTGTTCAGGGGATGACATGTCAACTTTGGTCAAAGGGCATTATGATAATTGATGGTTTGCCCCGCATGTTACACAGATTGGTAAAGGCATCTGCACCATATTGGCCGAGTGAGAATATTTCATTGCTTCCATATGCTTTGCTAAAGCATCGATTTTCGCCAGTACAAACGAATTGGTGTCTACTTCATGTATTCATGTTGCTTTCTTCTGCAACCATCTGTCTGGTCATATAACAAACTATTCACTCATCCTTTCATACAAGTTATGGAGGTCGTCGGAATATCTATTTTGGATAGAGCTACATGCTGTAGATCGATTGAAGAACGACTGCTTGGAACTGAATCAGAGTAGAAAAAATGATTGAGCTGCTAAAGGAAAACCGTAACTTGGACACTTTTTGAGCAGTTGCTTGAATCTTTCCCATGCCTCGTGAAAATTTTCCAATTCAAATTGTTGGAAATTAGAAATTTCATACTTCAATCTATTTACTCTGGTCGGAAGAAAATATTTCAGTGTGAATTTCTGGATCAGATCTGTCCAAGTAATGATGTTCCCAAGTGATAGAGAATCTAACCATTCTCTAGATTTATCCTTCAATGTGTGTGGAAAGAGCCTCATCTCCAGTACCTCTTCATTAACACCGTGGTATTTAAAATTTTCACAATATTCATCAAAGCGACAAATATGGTAATGAAAATTTTTATCTGTCATCCCATAGAACGGTAGATTATTTGAGAACAAATTAATTACATCTAGTCTCAACTGGAAGTTGTCGTGTCCATAAGGTGGGTAGATTATGCTGGACCGATTTTCAACAATTGGTGGCATCATATACTCACCCATAAGGATATCTCGTTCATTAATTTCAATTGGTCGAGCCACTGGTGCAAGATTATTTCTCGCATCTGTAGGTAATGGATTCTGGATTCTGGATTCTGTTATCTTCTCTTGTGTCTTTTTGTTGTTGTTTCTTTTCTCTTCGCTCATCGTTGTCGTTGGCGAATGCTCCGTTTGATTTCTGGGTCTAAATCAAATAGATCAAGATCCTTGTACGGTGCATACACACTTAATACCTGAAACTTTAGAAAAAACTTGGAATTCAACAGTATCACAAAGAATTGAGAATAATATAAAATTAAAAATAAAATAAATAACAGTAAAAAGAATTGTTAAAACATAAATTATCAATTAACGTAGTAATTCATAAAACTAGTCCCTGACAACGGCGCCAAAACTTGTTGTGCAATTTCAATCCCGCAAGTTGACGGATCATTAACTAGTAATATAATGATATGTAGAGCGTCGAACCCATGATGATTAGTTATCAATTTAACCTATTAATTTATAACTTATGTTTTAACAATGTGAAGAACACAGATTTGTTTTGGTTTTAATTCTAAACTCTTTTAATTAAATCTAAATTATCAATAATCAATTTAAATTGATGAGAACGAATTCGAGTTTTTATTAACACTAGGATTTGCGAATCCATCGACACGTTCCTTAATCAATTATTCATTAATTGCTTTAGCTATTAATTATCCTAGATTGAAAATCGGTGATCCTGTAATAATCAAAAGTCTGTCTCAATGGTCAATCAATTCTATATTGATATGCGAACCTAATTATCTCTATTCAAGTTTAGAACATAAAAATATGTATTTAAATCACAAGAACACCTAACCGGATTTGATATAACATAATATTAATTTCTATCTATTATTGGACCCTATGTTATTCAATACCACGTGCTAAATCTATATTGAATCTCTCGATTTTAATATAGATCACAAAATATTCTAATGGTGATCCAGGCATTAAAATATTAAAAATACTGAATAAAGAATAATCAATCAAAAAGTAATTAACTACTAAAATGAAAAACTTCTAATTAATTAAAAATATGAGGTTTCATCGTTCATCCTAACAATAAGTAAATTACCCGGGCATGATTTCGTTAATTAACACAAGAATTGTATCAATTATGTTCCGACAGAAAAAGAAGAAAAAATAAATAAAAACCGTGATCTCGGTTCAAGAATCTTCAATCTTGTTTCTCGATTCTTCCTTCGTATCTTATTCTCAAAATTCGTCTCCTGCGATATGTCTATTATCTGACTTTTATACTGTTTCTTTTAATCTTCAAAACATGGCTTAGGCAGTTGAATTATTTGGACTTGGTAGAGTTGTAATCCAATCAGGAAACTGTCAAATTGCTGATGCGGGAAGCCATGCGATCGCATGGTTCAGAACCTTGCGATCGCATGATTCAATCAATTTTCATTCTGCAGTTTATTTTGGCACCTTGCGATCGCAGACATTACTAACCATGTGATCGCATGGTTAGTTTTTTGAATTCTTGCGTTTATTCATTTGGTATTTACATGTCAAGTCTCCCAAGTCTCTCTGTATGTTCATTTGAATCTATTTTTCTATTTGCTTTCTTTTCATCTTTTTTGTTAGATTGACACTTGAATTTGATTATTTTCATCAGATTGACACCTGAAAACAATTAATATAACTCATAATCGTTCCTTTTTATGGGCCTAGATAAGTACATATTTGTACTTATTATCCATCATATTGTGGGTGAAAACAAGAACTCATAGTCAAGGTTAAACCAAGAAGTTTGAATTACTCGGTCCAAAATGTGCCGGTAAATCGAGGATCTCAATCATTGACTATATCTTTAGGCAGTCCCTGTATTTGACAATGTGTTTGAAGAAAATTTGAACAGTCTCTTCGGCTGATACATACCTAGGTGATACGATTAAAGTTTTGTATTTTGATAAACGGTCTACCACGACAAAAATAGTGCCAAGATCTCCAAACTTTGCCAATCAACAATGTAGTCTATCGATATATTATCAAATGGCCTAGTTGGGACAAGAATGAGCTCTAGCAAGCCTGTCTTTTTCTAATGATTTGGCTTATCATGTTGACTAACCAGACAAATCTTTACATAAGTCGCAATATTAACCCGCATTTATGGCAAATAGTACGCAAGCTGTAGCAGCACAAAAGTGCGTTCCTCTCTCTAATGATTGGCCATAAACGTGTCGTGGCATTCTATGATTAAAGATTTTCTCATATCTCCACCTTTTGATACATAGTGGCGGTTTCCTTTTGTCTTCAATAGACCCTCAACTAGCCAGAACTGGAGAGTTTTGCCTTATTTGATGAGGTCAATCAAATAATGTGTTGCAGAATCCTTCTCTAGAAGTGTCCGTATTCGGTCTCTTATGTTTGTAGTAACATTGCTTCTTGAAAGAGCGGTCATGGAACAGATGGCCGCCAAGTCATCCCACGACTGATTACATCTGCTACATGATTGCTGGAATCGGCATTATACTCCAGTATAAAGTTAAACTCCAAAATAAGTTCTTGCCAACGAGCCTGCTTGCTCAAAAGTTTCATTTGGGACACGAAGTGACTGATAGTAGTATTGTCGGTCACAATGAAAAGAGACCCAAGCAGATAGTGATGCTATACTTTGAGGTAATAGACAATCGCCTACAACTCCTTTTCATGCGATGAGAAACGGCGCTATGCATTATTCAGTTTTCGACTCCATATGCGACCAGATGCACTTCTTGCATTAGGACTCCTCCAAGAGAAAAATTTGATGTATCCGTCTGTACTTCGAAAGCTTTAGCCATATCTGGCAAGGCCAACACCGGATCCATCCATATAGACTCCTTCAGCATTGTACTGACCAATCCCAAGCTTTTAATTCGGTCAGTGGCAGTGCGATCTCTAAACATCTCTTCACAAGTCATTGATAAAAGTTAGCCAACCTGAGGAACGAGAGTACATCATGTACGTGCCTTGGCAGTTACCAATCTTTAATAGCCACAACCTTCTTCACATCCATGCAGACTTTTTCTTACTCGATAATGTGACCCAAGAAGCTAATTGAGATCTAGGCGAATGAGTAATTAGATATTTTTGCATAATTTTCATTCTCCCATAACTGAGTAATAACCTTTCTTACATGCTGCACATGCTATTCCAGGCCGGTCTCATTGTAAATTACGATGTCATCTGAGTATACCACTACGAAATGATCCAAAAACCCTTGAAGTACCTGATTCAAGGGTTTTTGGTTAACTGTTTTTCACTAAGATTTTGTTCAAGCCTCGATAATCACAGCACATACGAATTGAAACCATCAGCCTTTACTAAAATAGCATTGGAGCTCCATATGGTGATTTCGCAGGTTAAATAATCCCATAATCCAATATTTCAGATAATTGTTTTCTAAGCTCCTCAAGCTCGGGTTGAGACATGAGATAAGGGGCTCTGGCAGGAGACTTGACACCCATAATAAGCTCAATTTCATGAGCGACTGTTCTCTTTGACAGCAATCTCTTTGAAAATTCGTCCGGCATAACATCTTCAAATTCCCGTTTTATAATATCCATGTTTGTTTTATATCAACAACAATATCAAATCAAGCCTAAACTTAATTAAGATTTAATACAAGTTTTATAAGATCCATGTTATATTAGTTTTATCAAACTTAATTTTTCTTAATTAGGTAGATGAAAAATCAGTTTTATCAAAATAAATTTTTTTACGTAATAAGTTTTTTACTAGATTGAATTTTTGCAAGTTTTGCTTAGATTGTTATTGTTTAAAAATCTCAATTACACCCAAAAAATAATAATAATAATAATAAAATCAAAACATTATTACAAAACCATGTGTCGCACATGTTCTCAACTAGTGGAAATCAAATAGTGGATTGATTCCAAAGCAGAAAGGAAAAAAATTTATTATAAATGAAAGGAAAAGCACACAAACATGGACTAGTCACTTAGGGTTGAATTGAACAACATTGTATTCGAAAGATATAAAAGATGTCTCCCATCTCGATGCCTTGATCTAACTTTCATTCTTTTATAGTATAGAAGTGACCAAGAGACTAGTTAAAGCAACAGAAATCCCCATCATGTTCAAATAGGATGTATCCTTGGTCCGAGATGCGCCTGATGATGTTAGTTTAATAGCCTCTTGTTGGACTTTCTACCATAGTCGTTCACTTCCACATTAGCCCCTACATCCACCCCTTTCTTCTTGGAATAAAAAAGTAATACTTAAACTTAACCTTTGTGGCCAAACCCAACCTGAAAACCACTGTGGATCGGTTAGAAACCGTCTTCATTGCATCGTCCCATGGCACTCCGTAAGTCACCACAACGTCTCTCCTTTTTTCCCTCACCCTGATAAAATCCTGGCACTGTATAGTTTCCTATGGGATGGCTTGTGTTTGGGCCATAAAACCTAACTCAGAGAGAGATAAAATATTGAATGAGTAATTTTTTTTTTTTTTTTTTTTTCATTTCACATTGACAACCAACTGCATGCATTGAGGTTCCCTTGTCTAAAAGTCTGTTGTCCAAAGTAATAAATAATAAAAAAGAAATTAAATTGAACTACAGATGAAGTACCGCATTAATAAAACAATGAAATCTTAAAAGATCAATCTTATTAAAAAATAATTTTAAATATTTATATGTTGTTTATTGTTTGCATCTTTATTGAATGTGAGATTTACCAGTGTTTGCATCTCTAACAAACATTTTAAATATCGATTACTCCTTTATTTAAAGAGTCAAAGCTTAAAATTCTGTTCAATAGACTCTCCAATTTAACATTTTAATTTAGAGAGTGAGTTTGACTCTCATTTAAAGAGCTAAACTCACTCTCTATTATTAAATGCATTGAAATAATTTTAATTTTCAATACTTAATGTGTTGGTTTTAATTAAATAATATATACAAATTGTGAGGAAAATATATGATAAAAAGAGAGGAGAGGGAAATATATTACTTCTTGAGAAAAGTAAAATAAAAAGTGGAAATAAAGAGGCTGATGGAATGTTAAAAAAAATTTGCTTTTTAAAGCTCTTTAAAATGTTAAAAATGTTCTTTAAATATATATAAGTTGTTGTAAATGCTTTTAGTACATAGTTAAGAGAAAAAACCAGTATTAAATAAAGACTTTCACGTCAACTACTCGAATTAATAAATATTAGAAATTATATAATATTTGCTTGTGGTCCACAATTTATAAAGCTACCAACTGCACTTTCGGAGTTTTTACTAAAAATTTATTTGATGAAGTTTAACAAGTTGCATACGAAGAAGACTATTCGACAATTTTTCCAATTTAAATAGGTATATTAATTAATTAAGTGTAGTTTACTTGAAAATCATTTTTTATTGCTTTTAGATTAAACTCATGTTTGTTGTAGTTTAAAAAATAATTTCATTACTATCAAATAAGTACTAAGTTCTCAACATTCATACAACAAATCATCTTTAAGTTAAAGATAAAAAATAAAATGCATTTTTCTTCTTCAACTATTTTTTTTTCGTGTAGTCATTTTTCAGAATCGATTTATGATTGTCTTTAATTGCAATCTCAAACTAAGTATCCCCGACCTCGCCTACGGGGAACACGGTCTCAAATCACGAATAAATTTTTTATATTAGTTTATTTTTTTAATTTAAATTGATTTTAAAAATTAAATGGAGTGGGAAACAATATTTTAATCTTAGGTCCCATCACACTTCTTGAAAATTTTTGGCGGGCGATAGACAGGAAAACCTCTTGAAAATATTTTGATTTGGGTTGAGTTTAAGTTTAACAATAAGCCCAACTCCTATGTACATTTGTGTAAGATATTTCCCTACTTGTCTACTAGATACATTATTAATATTGATCGACTTTAATTAGTATAAAACTATTATTAATATTGATCGACTTTAATTAGTATAAAGCTAGAAATTACTATTCGAATGAATAAATATTAGTAATATTTGCTTGTGGGCCACAATTTATGAAGCTACCAACTGCGCTTATGGAGTTTAGTAAGAATTTATTTGATCAAAGTTTAGCAAGTTGCATATGAAGAAGACTAAAATATATACAATTTTCCCAAATTAAATAGGTACATTAATTAATAAAGTCTTGTTGACTTGAAATAGATGAATTTCTCTGCATGATCATGCTACAAATCCTCTTTATGTGAAAGAAAAAGATTAATTAGAACATTTTCGATAAAAAAAAAAAAAAGATTAGAACATTATACTGAATCATCTTCTCACAAAGGGTGGCAAAACAAACGTATGCTTATGTTGCTCAATTCCCTACCTCCTAATACATTAACAGAATATTTAGACAAAAATCGTCGTCAAAAGCGAGATGTAAAAATTAATGATAAAAACACGAGAAAAAAAATTAGAGACATAAATGTCAAAATATCGAGGTTGAAGGACTTTTATTGCAATTAAAAACATAGTGTAAATAATAAAAGCCGTGGTGTGAATATAATTACCCTTACAAAAATAAAAAGGATTCAAACTATAATCTCGTGCGAAGAAAACATAGGTAGAGTAGTTTACCTAGCTGTTATACGACATCCATTTAGTTGTGTATACTTGAAACCGCGTTTACTTGAAATTTTGAGAAATAATTTTGTATAAAATTGTATTCAAAAATTTTGATTATTCAATAAATTTTAATAGTTTAATGATAATATTGTTGTTTTGCAAATGGTTTGCCGCTTTAATGTTAATAATTGATTTTTCAACATGAAAACCATCTATACTTATAGATTATTAAGTCTAATACATGAATAGATGTCAAACCAAGCCAAAAGATGCCAAAACGTAATAAAATGTCACCAAATTTTTTTAAAAAATTGATGAAATTATTGTACTGGGCGACCCAATACAATAATTCCTCAAAAGTTGTAATATATAGCAAATATAAATTTTTGATAATTATTTAAAGTTAATAAATAAATAAAACAGATGAAAAAAATTAATAATACATCAGCAACCAAAAATCCATAGCAGAACCCGTTTTTTAAATTTTAAATTTCTTTCAACAATTGAAAATTCTTGGCAGAAACCCATTTTAAAATTTTGTAATTAATTATAAGTCCAATTTTGTAAATTAATTTTTAGCCAAATTCTCAATTCAACCAATCTTCTCAATGCGGTCACCCAAATGTATGAACCGTGAAAACCAAAACAAATTGAAATCAATTTGAAATCTAAACCTAAACAATTTGCCACATCGCGCGTGAGATTCCCCTCAGCCACAATCGCGCGCGATTCTCCTCAGCCACAGTCGCTCTCCTTAGCCACAGTCATCGCTAGTCCTCCACCACCAGTCATGAGAGTCATCACCACTAGTCGCCTGGGAGTCATCGCCTTGACCGCGCTGTGATGATTCATTGCCGCTTGATCGCCCACCGGATACATTACCGCTTGATTCAAGTGATGATTCATTGCCCCAGATCGCACTGTGTACTCAAAAATTTAATTTCTGAACCTATGTTTCGTTTCTTCATTTGCTTGGCACTTTGGTTTTCGATTGTTTTATGAGAATGATACACGTAGATGCGAATAGGGATGGCAACGAGGCGAGGCGGGGTGAGGTCGGGGCAGCCATTCACATACCTGCCCCGTCGGGGATTTTTGAAAATGGGGCGGGTATAGAAAAATCTCCATTTATCGCCCCTTTTAATTAATTAATTATATTATTTTTTATTTTTTTTTACATACAATTTAAATTTTAAAACATAAAAATAAATAAAATAAAAATATTCTAGGCCGGTTCGGGGAATGCGGGGCGGGGACCTTGATCCCAGTCCCCGTCCCTGTCCCCACCCCGTTTAGTAATCCACTGCCTCATTAGGGGCGGGGCATGGTGGAAATGGGGTTTTTTGTCATCCCTAGATGCGAATGATGTAGCTTTCTCTATCCACGCTGTTATGTTGACTCTTTTAACTTTGTTTCAAATTGTCATTTATGATGTAAGGGATAGAATCATCAATTTGTTTTAAACACGTTTTTGATGGTGACTGAAAAGATGTATTTCCACCTTATTGGATTTGAGGTTGGATTAAAAGCTGCTCTATGTTTGATATCGGTACATTTTAGATTTGTACATTTGTTTCATGTTTATCGCCTACTTTATATTTATTTTTTAGAGCTTAGAATAACTTTGGGTTTTCTTTTTTTGTATTATTAGTATTTAGTTGATCTCGTAATCACAATATCTCTATTCAAGCGTTAATCAAATTACTTGATTTAGGATCATGTGGTTGATTTGGAAATCATTGATAGGATTGGATTTTTCAAATCCAGGGATTTCAAAGTAAGTGGCAATCCAAGAAAAGTCAAAGGAGTCCACATATGATAAATGATGCTCGCAACCAAGCAAAGTATAAAAGTCAATTCGATAGTTCTGTCGATTGGAGAGGGCATGACCCACCTTGGATAAGAGCAGAGCAGAGCAGAGCATTGAGATAGTCTTGTAAATTATTGGGATACCGATAAGTGGAAAAACAATGCCATGATTGCTAAGGAGAACCGCATTGCACAAGGACAGGATGGTGAAATGAAGAAATGTACTGCCGGTTCAGTCTTCTTTGTGACTACCAAGATGAGATTGGTATATTATTTCTGATTTGATTTATATTGGTAGCATACATATCAACCAAGTATTTAATACACAAAAGACTGGACTAAATATATACTGAGCACGAGTTTTCAAAAGTCAAATATTAAATTTTCATGTGGAGTTAATGTTTTGTAATATAAATGGACTAGCAGTGTTTATTTTGGTTTTACTCAGTTTGTGATGCATTGACGGGACAAGTGGTTCCCAATATATGTTTTCTATGTTGGCATGAGGATTTCTACTGATTTTTCAGGTTGGTTAAGTCTATATTACATGGGACGTCCTGTCAAAATTTTTATAAAATCTTTTTTGTCATAGAAAAGTTAATCAGTCATAGAAAAATATAAGTAGCCTTGGTAGTAGAGTGGTAGGTCGTATATCTAGTTGTGATTATGATTTAACTCATTGTGATTAATTGTGGTGAATTGGCGGGACAAGTGGTTCCCAATTTATGTCTTCTATGTTGGTATGAGGATTTATGTTGATTTTTCAGATTTGTTAAGTCCATATTACAGAAGAAACTCTATCAAAAATTTTATAAAATCTTTTTAGTCAAAAAAAGTCAATCAATTATAGAAAAGTATAAGTAGCCTTGGTAGTAAGTTCGGTATCTAGTTGTGATTATGATTTAACTCATTGTGATTAATTGTAGTGAATTGGCGGGACAAGTGGTTTCCAAAATATGTCTTCTATGTTGGTATGCGGATTTCTGTTGATTTTTTTTTTCAGATTGGTTAAGTCCATATTATAGGAGAAATTATGTCAAAATTTTTTTAAAATCTTTTTAGTCAAAAGTCAACCAGCAATATAAATAAGTAGCTCATTGAGATTAATTATGTGAGTTGACACTTTTTAAGTTTCATTTATAGTTTAACTAATTGTAATTAATGTGATGCGTATTTTCAAGAGAATGATATGGACCATCCCATGTCTCAATTGGAGCTCTTCAGCCATGTCCACAGGACTAATCACGGGCTTGGGGATTTTATTGATAAAAAATCCAAAAGAGTTCATGTAAGTACGATTAAAGTTTATATACAATATTTTTTAGATACTGAATATGACAAAAAATAATTTTCCTTTTTTTTTCTTTAAGATAAGTATAAAGCTTCTATTGAGTTCAAGAATGGTACAAACAGAGATGATCAGCCTGAGTTTGATCCCGATTCATGGATCAATGCTATCAACGGCCCATCTAAGGTCCGTATTTATGGGTTTGGTCCTCGACAACCTGTTTCACATGTTTTGGGCACACCCACTTCACCTAGACGTTCGATACTTGCTCATGACTTTATGAATAATGAAGATGTGAATAAGTTGAAGTCGGAGTTGGCTATTGCATGGAATACGAAAGAAGAAAACAATGAAAGGATTGATAATCTCACCATACGTCTCAAGCGAGTTGAAAGAAATCACAAGGTCGAGTTACGAGAAACAATACGAAGTATGCTTAGGAAATTAAATATTCCAAACAATCAATTCCCTTCTAGTTCTGGATCACGAAATAATGATATATGAACTTTTGATACTTTTTCTTTAAAATTTTGATGTAACAACTTCATTTATCAAATTTTTGTTGCGTTAAGATAATTGTGTTTATATTTGGTATATTGATTATTGTTAGCTTATTTCTTTTAGTGCATTTTTATAATTTTTTAATGATTTTGTAAAAAATAAAAAAAACAAATTAATTTTCACATTCGAAAGTTCTGCAGGTAATATGAGTTTTACGAATTTCTAAAGGCACGCTATTACCAATGGAAATTCCGTAGGTAATGCGACACATGGTTGCAAGTCATGCAAGTGCTATTAGCAACGGAATTTCCATTGGTAAAGACTTTACTCTTTAGTGTTTGTCATTTCCGTTAGTAATAGTGTTTGTCATTTCCGTTGCTATTTTGAGGGTCGTTGAAAGTTACCAACATAATTTTCGTCGGTAAAAGCATGTGTCATTAGGAACGAAAATTCCATAGGTAAAAGGTTGCGACATTACAAACGAAATTTTCGTTGGTAAAAGCGTCAGAATTTCCGTAGGTAATGGCACACGTTTTTACTACAGCGACCCTCAAAATAGTAAAGAAAATTCTGTTACAAATAGTATGTTGGTAGCGACTATTAGGCACGGATATACGGCGAGGGCGAAAAATTAGTTTACGAAGCCCGCTTTTGTAGTGTGTGTTGGTATTAATTAAATAATATATACAAATTATGAGGAAAATATATGATAAAAAGAAAGAAGAGACAAATATATTAAATGCTTCTTGAGAAAAATAAAATAAAGAGTAGAAATAAAGAGGCTGTTGAAATGTTTAAAAAAACTGTTTTTTAAATTTAATGATCTTTCTTTAAAATACTAAAGATAATCTTTAAATATACATAAACTGTTGTAAATGCTTTTAGTACATAATTAAGAGAAAAAACTAGTATTAAATAAAGACTTTCACGTCAACTACTCGAATTAATAAATATTAGAAATTATATAATATTTGCTTGTGGTCCACAATTTATAAAGCTACCAACTGCACTTTCGGAGTTTTTACTAAAAATTTATTTGATGAAGTTTAACAAGTTGCATACGAAGAAGACTATTCGACAATTTTCCCAATTTAAATAGGTATATTAATTAATTAAGTGTAGCTTACTTGAAAGTCATTTTTTATTGCTTTTAGATTAAACTCATGTTTGTTGTAGTTTAAAAAATAATTTCAGTATTATCAAACAAGAATTAAGTTCTCGACATTCACGCAACAAATCATCTATAAGTTAAAGATAAAAAATAAAATGCATTTTTCTTCTCCTTCAACCATTTCTTTTTCGTGTAGTCATTCTTCATATTCGATTTATGATAGTCTTTAATTGCAATATCAGACTAAGTATCTGACCCCGCATCTTTGGAGAATCAGGGGAAAGACGGGGAACATTGTCTCCGTCACGAATAAATTTTTTTATATTAGTTTATTTTTTAATTTAAATTAATTTAATAAAACTAAATGGGGCGGGAAACAATATTTTAATCCTCGTCCCATCACACCTCTTGAAAATATCTGGCGGGACGATAGAGCGGTGAAAACCTCTTGAAAATATTTTAATTTGGATTGAGTTTAAGTTTACAGAACAATAAGCTCAACTCCTGTGTACATTTGTGTAAGTTATATCCCTACTAGTCTACTACATACATTATTAATATTGATCGACTTTAATTAGTATAAAGGTATAAATTACTACTCGAATGAATAATTATTAGTAATATTTGCTTGTGGGCCACAATTTATGAAGCTACCGACTGCACTTTTGGAGTTTAGTAAGAATTTATTTGATAAAGTTTAGCAAGTTGCATATGAAGAAGACTAAAATATATACAATTTTCCCAAATTAAATAGGTACATTAATTAATTAAGTGTTGTTGACTTCAAAGTCATTTTTTTTAATTGCTTTTAGATGAATTTCTCTGCATGATCATGCTACAAATCCTCCTTATGTGAAAGAAAAAGATTAGAACATTATACTGAATCATCTTCTCACAATGGGAGGCGAAACAACCGTATGCTTATGTTGCTCAATTCCCTGCCTCCTAACACTCTTCATTTGGATGGGTCTAAGTTTACAGAACTATAAGCCCAATTGCTACATAGAAGACTTCTATGTTCCTGCACTCAATAAACACATTAATTCCACCGCCACCACCGCCGCCAATTTTATCTTCTTCGACCTCAAACTCCAAAACGTAATGGAGGACAATGGTGTTCTCTATGACACTATAAATCTCACCTTTTCTTATGGTCTAAACCCGAGTCTTCCCATAGGTAAATACACTTTGCCTGGAGCCTACCAGGGTCATAAGAAGACGGCTCACCGGAGAGACATCGTGCCGACTCATGGAGTGAATTGGGATGATGCTTTTGCGAAGGTTTTGAATGGATCAAAGTTGGTTTTCAGGGTAGACTTGGCCGGAAAGGTGAAGTTTAAGAGATTCTTTTCGTATTCAAGGACGAAAGCGCTGGTAGTGGGAGCTGATGTAGAAGTCGATGGTTCCGGTAATAAGGTCAGACGTAAGGCTATCAAAATGAAGTCCGGCGGCCGCGGCAAACCCAAGTTGCAGCTGGAAGCTGGTGGGTCTTTTATTAGTAGTATTTAGTCTATTGGTTACTAGTCAAAGGCGTATTTGCTTCTGTTGTGTAATTCACTCATGTTCAAGTTATGTTAAATGAATAAGTATTTGTATCGCCAATTTTCATTTCGATTGTCATACCCTAAAAATATTAGAATTAGAGAATGATTTTGAACGAGTAATTTTCTTTTCTTATTTTTTTTTCACTTGGCTACCTACTTCCACCAGTCATCATAACATTTCAAATCGTGTTTAATTACCGTCCTCAATAAAAAGCGTTACACATCATCAAAAAAATGGATGAGATTATCGGTGTGGACAACACTTAATGATTCGATCATTGGGAAATATTTCGGTGTGAATTCTTTGGAGCAAATCTACCCAAGTAGTGATGCTCCTAGGTAGTAGAGAGAATCTAACCATTTTCTAGATTTATCCTTCAATGTGTGTGGGAAGAGCCTCATCTTCAGTGCCTCTTCATTAACACCGTGGTATTTGAAATTTCCACAGTATATTCATCGAAGTGAGAAATATGGTAATGAGGATTTTCATATGTCATCACATAAAACGACAGATTGTTCGAGAACAAATTAATTACATATAGCCTCAACTGGAAGTTGTCGTGTCCATAAAGCGGATAGATTATGCTGGACCGATTTTCAACAATCGATGGCATCAAATACTCACACATAAAGATATCTCGTTCATTAACTTCAACTAGTCAAGCCACTGGCGCAAGATTATTCCTCGCATTTGCGGGTAATGGATTCTAGATTACATTATCTTCCATTGTGTCTTTTCTGAGTTGTTTCTTTTCTCTTAAGCTCACGTTGTCATTGGCGAAAACTCCGTTCGATTTCTAGGTCTAAATCAAATAGATCAAGATCCTTTGTACGACGCATACACACTTAATACCAGAAACTTTAGAAAATACTTGGAATTCAACAATAATACAAAGAATTGAGAATAATATAAAACTAAAAATAAAATAAATAACAGTAAAAAGAATTGTTAAAAACTAAATTATCAATTAACGTAGTAATTGATAAAATTAGTCACCAACAATGGTGCCAAAAATTTGTTGTGCGATTTCAATTCCGCAAGAGGACATATCGTTAATATAATATAGATTTAAAAGAATCAAATCCTTTCTAGAAATCAAATCTTTACTTTGAAAAACTTTTTAGATAATATAAATTTGATATGATTTTTATTATAAAAGTAATGTGTATCCAATAAATAAATTAAGATGAAATTCCACTTTGAAAAAAATGCCGTGTATATTCGATAAAGATTTAAAAGAATTAAGTGTTGAACTCCAAGAGTTTTATATATTGGCGTAAGATATACCCTATTAGATATATTATCAATATTGATCGACATTAGTATAAAGCTACCAATTACGTTCTTAGAATTAAACATGAAAATTTTAAATGGAAATAGAGACGAGTTGGCATATAAATAAAACAATGAAATCTTCTTATTATTAAAATTTGTAGTTTTATCTTAAAATATCAACAGTATTAAGAAGAGTAATCAAATTTATTATATATTGTTTATTGTTTGTATTTTTATATTTATCCTTAACACTTAGTACATAATTAAAAGAAAAAACTAATATTAAACAAAGACTTTCACATCAACTACTCGAATGAATAAATATATATAATCTTTACTTGTGGTCCACGATTTATAAAGCTACCAACTGCACTTCTGGAATTTAGTAAAATTTATTTGATAAAGTTTAACAAGTTACACGTGAAGAAGACTATTGTACATTTTCCCATATTAAATAGGTGTATTAATTAATTAAGTATATTTGACTTGAAAGTAATTTTTTATTGGTTTTAGATTAATTTCTATGCAGTCAAGCAATAAATCCTCTTTAAATTAAAGAAAAAGTATAGAACATTATACTTAATCATCAATTTGAAATTACACAACCATATGCGCATGTTGCTCAATTCCCAGCCTCCTATCACTCTTCATTTCGACGGGTCTAAGTATCACGTGACGTCTTTTTTCTAGTGCAAAAATGAGCACTGTGCAACAGTAGTCTACTCCGCTAGACTACCTTCCGTCTATTCTCGATCAATTTGGGAACGATAGATAATTTAAAGAAAACTTTACAACAAAAGATTTGAATGCATGAAAAATAGCTTGTTCATTGATTAATGAAAACGAAGAAATTATAATTGCTGGTGCGAGAGGATGAACAATAATGAACTTGACAACTACTCTCTATAATAGATTAAGTAAGAAAAATCTAAGCGACAAGAATACACGTTTTAAAGCTAGAGAATCATAATAAATATTTACAAATAACATGGTTCCTTTACAATTAAAATAAACTAATATTTATAAGGTGCGATTGAAGTTGGACAAATTGCGACTGCGAGTGTTCAGTATGCTAAGTATAGCCGCGATCCCTGATATTCTCCTCCATTTGTTTTGACGATGTCCTCGTTACCATCATTGTATAATATGCTTCAATAAGAAGTTTGAAGGCTCCATGAAAAAGTTTGAACTCTCAATTAGAAGTTTGAAGGATCAGTGAAGGACATTGTGGATTTTGCACCATGAAAAATGTTATGTATACGACTTTTCCAACCTACTTCATGACGGGTAATGACCCGATATATTTTGGCAGCAATCAAGAATAATTTCCTCTTGTTGCCTTAAAATAATTTTTTTTGGAGAGTTTAATCATTACCAGATCTCTCACGTTGAATTCTAGGAAACGACGTTTTTTATTAGCAGCCTTCTTGTACGGTTTCTTACCAGTGACAATCTCAAAAGGACTCTTATTAGTGGAAGAGCTCTTTTGAACGTTAAGGAAATCTGAACCGAAGATATTCTTCCAACATATAATTGAAACGCTCCGTTTGTCCATTGTTGTGCGATTTCAATCTCGCAAGTAGACGGATCGTTAACAAGTAATATAATGATGTGTAGAGTGTCGAACCCACGAGGACTACTTATCAATTTAACCCATTAATTTATAACTTATGTTTTAACAATGTGAAGAACACATGTTTGTTTTGGTTTTAATTCTAAACTATTTTAATTAAATCTAAATTATCAATAATCAATTTAAATTGGTGAGAACGAATTTGAGTTTTTACTAACACTAGGATTTGCGAATCCACCTACACGTTCCTTAATCAATTATTCGTTAATCGCTTTAAATGTTAATTACCCTAGATTGAAAATCGGTGATCGTATAATAATCAAAAGCTCTCTCGATGGTCAATCAATTCTATATCGATATGGGAACCTAATTATCTCTAATCAAGTTTCTAACATAAAAATATGCATTTAAATTACAAGAACACCTAACCGGATTTCATAGAGCATAATAGTAATTTATATCTATTATTGGACCCTATTTTATTCAATACCACGTGCTAATCTATATTGAATCTCTCGATTTCAATATAGATCACAAAATATTCTAATGGTGATCAGGCATTAAAATATTAAAAATATTGAATAAATAATAATCAATCAAGAAGCAATTAACTACTAAAACGAAAAATTTCTAATTAATTAAAATCATGAGATTTCAATTTTTATCTAGCAATAAGTAAATTAGTCAGACATGATTTCGTTAATTAACACAATAATTGTATCAATCATGTTCTGGCAGAAAAAGAAGAAAAAATAAATAAAACTCGTGATCTCGGCTCAAGAATCTTCAATCTTGTTCCTCGATCTTCGATTCTTCCTTCGTATCTTGTTCCCAAAATTTGTCTCCCTCGATATGTCTATTCTCTGGCTTTTATACTGCTCCTTTTAATCTCCAAAACGCGTCTTAGGTAGTTGAATTAATTTGGACTTGGTAGAGTTGTAATCAATCGAAGCGCTAAGTTCTTTGCCGCTTGGAAACCATGCGATCGCATGGCTGCAGTTTATTTTGGCACCTTGCGATCGCAGACATTACTAACCATGCGATCACATGGTTAGTTTTGTTGAATTCTTACGTTTATTCATTTGGTATTTGCATGTGAAGTCCCCCAAGTCTCTTTGTCTGTTCATTTGAATCCATTTTTCTTCTATTTGCTCTCTTTTCGTCTTTTCGTCATATTGACACTTGAATTTGATTATTTCCTGAAATAATAAGAAAATAATGTGCCATTAAACTGAAAACAATTAATATAACTCATAATCGTTTTTTTTTTTGTGGACCTAGATAAGTACATATTTGTACTTATCATCCATTAGATTGTGGGTGAAAACTAGAACTCATAATCAAGGTTAAACCAAGAAGTTTGAATAACCCAGTCCAAAATGTGCCGGTAAATCGAGGATCTCAATCATTGACTATATCTTTAGGCAGTCCCTGCATTTGACAATGTGTATGAATAAAATTTGAGCGGTCTCTTCGACTGATACATACCTAGGTGATGTGATTAAAGTTGTATATTTTGATAAACGGTCTACCACGACAATAATAGTGCCAAGATCTCCAAACTTTGGCAAGCAACAATGTAGTCTATCGATACACTATCAAATGGCCTAGTTGGGACAAGAATGAGCTCTAGCAAGCCTATCTTTTTCTAATGATTTGGCTTATCATGTTGACAAACCAGACAAATCTTTACATAAGTCGCAATATTATCCCTCATCTGTGGCAAATAGTACGCATGTCATGTGAAAGCACAAAAGTGCGTTCCTTTCTCTGATGACTGGCCGTAAACGTGTCGTGGTATTCTATGATTAAAGATTTTCTCATATCTCTACCTTTTGATACATAGTGGCGGTTTCTTTTTGTCTTCAATAGACTCTCAGCTAACCAGAACTGGCGAGTTTTGCCCTGCTTGATGAGGTCAATCAAATAATGTGTTGCAGGATCCTTCTCTAGAAGTGTCCTCATTTGGTCTCTTGTGTTTGTAGTAACATTGCTTCCTGAAAGAGCGGTCATGGAATAGATGGCAGCCAATTCAGCCCACCGACTAATTACATCTGCTACATGATTGCGTTGGAACCTGGCATTATACTCCAGAATAAAGTTAAACTCTGAAATAAGTTCCTGCCAACGAGCCTGGTTGCTCGAAAGTTTCATTTGGGACATGAAATGATTGATAGTAGTATTGTCGGTCACAATGAAAAGAGACCCAATCAGATAGTGATGCCATACTCTGAGGTAATAGACTATCACCTACAACTCCTTTTCATGCGATGAGAAACGGCGCTCAGCATTATTCAGTTTTTGACTCCATATAAGACCAGATGCCTTTCTTGCATTAGGACTCCTCCAAGAGAAAAATATGATGCATACGTCTGTACTTCGAAAGCTTTAGCCATATCTGGCAAGGCCAACCCCGGATCCATCCACATAGACTCCTTCAGCATTATACTGACCAATCCCAAGCTTTTAATTCGGTCAGTGGCAGTGCAATCTCTAAATATTCCTTCGCAAATCATTGATAAAAGTTAGCCAACCTGAAGAACTAGCCTATATCATGTACGTGCCTTGGCAGTTACCAATCTTTAATAGCCACAACCTTCATCACATCCATGCAGAATTTTTCTTACTCGATAATGTGACCCAAGAAGCTAATTGAGATCTAGGCGAATGAGTACTTAGATAGTTTTGCATAATTTCATTCTCCGTGGCTGAGAAATAGCCTTTCTTACATCTTTGCACATGCTATTCCGTGTTGGTCTCATTGTAAATTACGATGTCGTCCAAGTATACTACTACGAAGTGATCAAAAAACCCTTGAAGTACCTGATTCAAGGGTTTTTGGTTAACTGTTTTTCACTATGATTTTGTTCAAGTCTCGATAATCACAGCACATCCGAATTGAAAACGACCAGCCTTTTCTGAAATAGCATTGGAGCTCCATATGGTGATTTCGCATGTTAAATAATCACACAATCCAATATTTTAGATAATTTCTTTCTAAGCTCCTCAAGCTCGGGTTGAGACAAGAGATAAGGGGCTCTAGCAGGAGACTTGACACCCATAATAAGCTCAATCTCATGATCTACTGTTATCTTTGTCGATGGCAATCTCTTTGAAAATTCGTCCGACATAACATCTTCAAATTCCTGTTTTAAAAGATCCATGTTTGTTTTATATCTACAACAATATCTAATCAAGCCTAAACTTAATTAAGGTTTAATACAAGTTTTATAAAATCCATGTTATATTAGTTTTATCAAACTTAATTTTTCTTAATTAGGTAGATGAAAAATCAATTTTATCAAAATAAATTTTTTTACGTAACAAGTTTTTTACTAGATTGAATTTTTGCAACTTTTGCTTAGATTGTTATTGTTTAAAAATCTCAATTACACCCCAAAAAAAAAAAAAAAAATCAAAACATTATTACAAAACCATGTGTCGCACATGTTCAACTAGTGGAAATCAAACAGTGGATTGATTCCAAAACAGATAGGAAAAGCAAATTTATTATAAATGAAAGGAAAAGCACACAAACATGGACTAGTCACTTAGGGTTGAATTAAACAACATTGTACAACATTGTAATATATCATCACCCCATAGTGTAGGGTGAGTCTTGATTCTCGAAAGATATAAAAGATGTCTCCCATCTCGATGTCTTGATCTAACTTTCATTCTTTTATAGTATAGAAGTGGCCAAGAGACTAGTTAAAGCAACAGAAATCCCCATCGTGTTCAAATAGGATGTATCCTTGGTCCGAGATGCGCCTGATGATGTTAGTTTAATAGCCTCTTGTTGGACTTTCCTACCATAGTCGTTCACTTCCACTTTAGCCCCTACATCCACCCCTTTCTTCTTGGAATAAAAAAAGTAATACTTAAACTTAACCTTTGTGGCCAAACCCAACCTGAAAACCACTGTGGATCGGTTAGAAACCGTCTTCATTGCATCGTCCCATGGCACTCCGTAAGTCACCACAACGTCTCTCCTGGCAGTTTTTTTCCCCTCACCCTGATAAAATCCTGGCACTGTATAGTTTCCTATGGGATGGCTTGTGTTTGGGCCATAAAAGAATCTGAGATTTACGTTGTCATAGTGAACACCCTTAAAAGTCATAGAATTCTCAAGCTCGAGGTCGAAGAAGATAAGATTGTTGCTTCGACCGTCTTCGGAATTATCTAATCTGCTGAGTGCGGGAACATATATGTTCTGTATATAGAATCTGGGCTTATAAAGTTGAATATTTAGACCGAGCCATATGAAGAAAGTTATGAAGGGTAGGGCGCAGCAGCATTTGCTTATGTTATAGCGCGGGTCCATCATGGTCTTCCAACGTTCTTCCAACCTATTCCGCATGTTGGGGCTTTTTGAAGAATGAGGAAAGAACTGGAAGGACTAATATGAAGAAGATGACTGTGTTGTGTTTCAATATCTTCTGCTTAAGTAGATAATAAAACAACCCTTTTAGTACCTAACTCAGAGAGAGATAAAATATTGAATGAGTAATTTTTTTTTTTATTTTTTTTTTTCATTTCACATTGACAACCAACTGCATGCATTGAGGTTCCCTTGTCTAAAAGTCTGTTGTCCAAAGTAATAAATAATAAAAAAGAAATTAAATTGAACTACAGATGAAGTACCGCATTAATAAAACAATGAAATCTTAAAAGATCAATCTTATTAAAAAAAATTTAAAAATTTATATATTGTTTATTGTTTGCATCTTTATTGAATGTGAGATTTACCAGTGTTAGAGCATCTCTAACAAACTTTTAAATATCGATTACTCTTTTATTTAAAAAAGTGAAAACTTAAAATTACATTCGATAGATTTCTCCAATTTAACGTTTAATTTAGAGAGTGAGTTTATTTCTCGTTTAAAAAGCTAAACTCACTTTCTATTATTAAATCGTTGAAATAATTTCAATTTTCAATACTTAATGTGTTGGTTTTAATTAAATAATATATACAAATTGTGAGGAAAATATATGATAAAAAAGAGAGAGAGAAATATATTACTTCTTGAGAAAAGTAAAATAGAAAGTGGAAATAAAGAGGTGATGGAATGTTAAAAAAAATTGCTTTTTAAAGCTCTTTAAAATGTTAAAAATGTTCTTTAAATATATATAAGTTGTTGTAAATGCTTTTAGTACATAGTTAAGAGAAAAAACCAGTATTAAATAAAGACTTTCACGTCAACTACTCGAATTAATAAATATTAGAAATTGTATAATATTGGCTTGTGGTCCACAATTTATAAAGCTACCAACTGCACTTTCGGAGTTTTTACTAAAAATTTATTTGATGAAGTTTAACAAGTTGCATACGAAGAAGACTATTCGACAATTTTTCCAATTTAAATAGGTATATTAATTAATTAAGTGTAGTTTACTTGAAAATCATTTTTTATTGCTTTTAGATTAAACTCATGTTTGTCGTTGTTTAAAAAATAATTTCAATCTTATCAAATAAGACTAAGTTCTCGACATTCATACAACAAATCATCTTTAAGTTAAAGATAAAAATAAAATGCATTTTCTTCTTCTTCAACCATTTTTTTTTCGTGTAGTCATTCTTCAGAATCGATTTATGATTGTCTTTAATTGCAATCTCAAACTAAGTATCCCCGACTTCGCCTACGGGGAACATGGTCTCCGTCACGAATAAATTTTTTTATATTAGTTTATTTTTTTAATTTAAATTGATTTTAAAAAATTAAATGGAGTGGGAAACAATATTTTAATCTTCGTCCCATCACACTTCTTGAAAATCTCTGGCGGGGCGATAGACAGTGAAAAACTCTTGAAAATATTTTAATTTGGGTTGAGTTTAAGTTTAACAATAAGCCCAACTACTATGTACATTTGTGTAAGATATTTCCCTACTAGTCTACTAGATACATTATTAATATTGATCGACTTTAATTAGTATAAAACTATTATTAATATTGATTGACTTTAATTAGTATAAAGCTAGAAATTACTATTCGAATGAATAAATATTAGTAATATTTTCTTGTGGGCCACAATTTATGAAGCTACCAACTGCACTTATGGAGTTTAGTAAGAATTTATTTGATCAAATTTTAGCAAGTTGCATATGAAGAAGACTAAAATATATACAATTTTCCCAAAGTAAATAGGTACATTAATTAATTAAGTGTTGTTGACTTGAAAGTCATTTTTTTTAATTGCTTTTAGATGAATTTCTCTGCATGATCATGCTACAAATCCTCTTTATGTGAAAGAAAAAGATTAGAACATTATACTGAATCGTCTTCTCACAATGGGAGGCGAAACAAATGTATGCTTATGTTGTTCAATTCCCTGCCTCCTAACACATTAACAGAGTATTTGGACAAAAATCGTCGTAAGAGACGATATGTAAAAATTAATGATAAAAACACCACGAAAAAAATTAGAGACATAAATGTCAAAATATCAAGATTGAAGGACTTTTATTGCAATTAAAAACATAGTGTAGATAATAAAAACCGTGGTGTGAATGTAATTTACCTTTACAAAAATAAAAAAGATTCAAACTATAATCCCGTGCGAAGAAAACATAGGTGGAGTAGTTTATCTATTGTACGATATCCATTTAGTTGGGTATACTTGAAAACGCGTTTAATTGAAATTTTTGAGAAATGATTTTGTATAATATTTTATTCAAAAATTTTGATTATTCAATAAATTTTAATAGTTTAATGCTAATATTGTTGTTTTGCAAATGGTTTGCCGCTTTGATGTTAATAATTAATTTTCTAACATGAAAACCATCTATACTTATAGATTATTAAGTCTAATACACGAATATGTGTCAAACCAAGCCAAAAGATACCAAAACGTAATAAAACGTCACCAAAATTTAAATAAAATTTGATGAAATTATTGTACTGGGCGATCGCCCAATACAATAATTCCTCAAAAGTCGTAATATATATCAAATATAAAGTTTTGATAATTATTTAAAGTTAAAAAATAAATAAAACAGATGAAAAAATTAATAATACATCAGCAACCAGAAATCCGTAGCAAAACCCGTTTTTTAAATTTCCAATTTCTTTCAACAACTGAAAATTCGTAAAAGAAACCCATTTTAAAATTTTATAATTAATTATAAGCCCAATTTTGTAAATTAATTTTTAGCCAAAGTCTCAATTCAGTCCCATCTTCTCAATGTGGGCACCCATATGTATGAATCGTGAAAACCAAAACAAATTGAAATCAATTTGAAATCTAAACCTAAACCCTCAGCCATAGTCGCTCTCACGAGAACGCGGTCGCATGAGTCCTCTGCCTTGATCACGGAGTCATCGCCACTAGTCGTCGTCGGGAGTCATCGTCTTTAGCCGCAGCAGCGATTCATTGCCGCCAGCCGCACCAGGTACTTAAAAATTTAATTTCTGAACATATGTTTCGTTTCTTCATTTGTTTGGCACTTTGGTTTTTTATTGTTTTTGTGATTGTTTTATGCGGATGATACATGTAGATGCGAATGATGTAGCTTTCTCTATTCAAGCTGTTATGTTGACTCCTTTAACTTTGTTTCAAATTGCCATTTATGATGTAAGGGATAAAATCCTCAATTTGTTCTAAACACGTTTTAGATGGTGACTGAAAAGATGTAGTTCCACCTTATTGGATTTGAGGTTGGATTAAAAACTGCTCTATGTTTGATATCAGTATATTTTATATTTGTACATTTGTTTCATGTTTACTGCCTACTTCATATTTATTTTTCCAGAGTTTAGAATAACTTTGGGTTTTCTTTTTTGTATTATTAGTATTTAGTTAATCTCGTAATCACAATATCTCCATTCCAGCATTAATCATTGAGAGGATTGGATTTTTCAAATCCAGGGATTTCAAAGTAAGTGGCAATCCAAGCAAAGTCAAAGGAGTCCACATATGATGAATGATGCTCGCAACCAAGTAAAATGTAAAAGTCAATCTGATAGTCTTGTCAATTGGAGAGGGCATGGCCCACCTTGGATAAGAGCAGAGCACTGTGATAATCTTGTAAATTATTAGGATACTAATAAGTGGAAAAACAATGCCAAGATTGCTAAGGAGAACCGCATTGCACAAGGACATGATGGTGAAATGAGGAAGTATACTGCCAGTTCAGTCTCCTTTGTGACTACCAAGAAGAAACTGATATATTATTTCTGATTTGATTTATATTGGTAGCATACATATCAACCAAGTATTTAATACACAAAAGACTAGACTAAATATGTACTGAGGATGAGTTTTCAAAAGTCAAACATTAAATTTTCATGTGGAGTCAATATTTTGTAATATAAATGGACTAGTAGTGTTTATTTTGGTTTTACTCAGTTTGTGATGCATTGACGGGGCAAGTGGTTCCCAATATATGTTTTCTATGTTAGCATGAGGATTTCTATTGATTTTTCAGATTGGTTAAGTCTATATTACACGGGAGGTTCTGTTAAAATTTTTATAAAAAAATTTTTGTCATAGAAAAGTCAACCGGTCATAGAAAAGTATAAGTAGCCTTGGTGGTAGACTGGTAGGTCGTATATCTAGTTGTGATTATGATTTAACTCATTGTGATTAATTGTGGTGAATTGGCGGGATAAGTGGTTCCCAATGTATGTCTTCTATGTTGGTATGAGGATTTATGTTGATTTTTCGGGTTGGTTAAGTCCATATTACAGAAGAAACTCTGTCAAAATTTTATAAAATCTTTTTAGTCAAAGAAAAGTCAACCAGGTTATAGAAAAGTGATGCGATTAGAGTTCATAGAAGTACGATTAGAGTTTATATACAATATTTTTTAGATAGTGAAAATGATAAAAATAATTTTCTTTTTTTCTTTAGGATAAGTATAAAGCTTCTATTCGAGAGGCGATCAACCCGAGTTTGATCCCAATTCATGGATCAATCTTTGTCGACAGTACCCATCTAAGGGCCGTATTTATGGGTTTGGTCTTCGACAACATGCTCTACATATTTTGGGCACACCTACTTTACCTACACGTTCGATAATTGCTCATGACTTTATGAATAATGAAGATGTGAATAAGTTGAAGTTGTAGTTGGTTAGTGCATAGAATACGATAGAAGAAAACAATGAAATGATTGATAATCTCACCATATGTCTCGAGTGAGTTGAAAGAAATCACAAGGTCGAGTAATGAGAACAATGCGAAGTATGCTTAGGGAATTAAATATTCTAAACAATCAATTTCCTTCTAATTCTGGATCACGAAATAATGATATATGAACATGTGGTACTTTTTCTTTAGAATTTTGATGTAACAACTTCATTTATCAAATTTTTGTTGCGTCAAGATAATTGTGTTTATATTAGGTATATTGATTATTGTTAGCCTATTTATTTTAGTGCATTTTTATAATTTTTTAATGATTTTGTAAATTAAAAAAAAAACAAATTAATTTTCACATACGAAAGTTCTGCAGGTAATATGAGTTTTACGAATTTCTAAAAGCACGCTATTACTAACGGAAATTCCGTAGGTAATGCGACACATGGTTGCAACTCATGCAAGCATTATTAGCAACGGAATTTCGTTGATAAAGACTTTACCCTTTACCTACGAAATTTTCGTTGGTAATAGTGTTTGTCATTTTTGTTGCTATTTTGAGAGTCGTTGAAAATTACCAATGGAATTTTCGTTGGTAAAAGCGTGTATCATTACGAACAGAAATTCCGTAGGTAAAGAGTTGAGACATTACAAATGAAATTTACGTTGGTAAGCGCGTGTGCAATTTCCAACGAAAATTCCGTGAGGTAAAGAGTTGGGACATTACCAAAGGAATAATGACTATTACCAGCGGAAATCCGTTGGTAATGTCTCAATCTTTACCTACGGAATTTATGTTGGTCATGACACACACTATTACCAACAGAATTTTCGTGAGGTAATGGCACACGCTTTTATTAACGAAATTTACATTGGCAACTTTTAGCAACCCTAAAAATAGCAACGAAAATTTTGTTACAAATAGTTTGTTGGTAGCGACTATTAGGCATGGATATCGTGGTTTTCGAGGAACGAAAAAATCCATTTATGAAGCCACGGATTTTTGTAGTGTGTGTTGATTTTAATTAAATAATATATATAAATTGTGAAAAAAATATTTGATAAAAAGATATGAGAGAGAAATATATTAAATACTTCTTGAGAAAAGTAAAATAAAGAGTAGAAATAAAAAGGTTGGAATGTTTAAAAAAACTGCTCTTTAAATTTAATGATGCTCTTTAAATATACATGTTTTTAGTACATAATTAAGAGAAAAAACTAGTATTAAATAAAGACTTTCACGTCAAGTACTCGAATTAATAAATATTAGAAATTATATAATATTTGCTTGTGGTCCACAATTTATAAAGCTACCAACTGCACTTTCGGAGTTTTTACTAAAAATTTATTTGATGAAATTTAAGAAGTAGCATACGAAGAAGACTATTCGACAATTTTCCCAATTTAAATAGGTATATTAATTAATTAAGTGTAGCTTACTTGAAAGTCATTTTTTATTGTTTTTAGATTAAACTCATGTTTGTCGTAGTATAAAAAATAATTTTAGCACTATCAAACAAGCACTAAGTTCTTGACATTCATGCAACAAATCATCTTTAAGTTAAAGATAAAAATAAAATACATTTTCTTCTCCTTCAACCATTTCTTTTTTGTATAGTCGATTTATGATAGTCTTTAATTGTAATATCGATTAAGTATCCCTGACCTCACCTCGTTGGAGAATTGGAGGAAAGACGGGGAACATGGTCTCCGTCACGAATAAATTTTTTATACTAGTTTATTTTTTAATTTAAATTGATTTAAAAAAACTAAATGGGGCCGGGAAACAATATTTTAATTTTCATCCCATCACACCTCTTGAAAATCTCTGGCGGGGCGATAAACAGTGAAAACCTCTTGAAAATGTTTTAATTTGGATTGTGTTTAAGTTTACATAACAATAAGCCCAACTCCTATGTACATTTGTGTAAGATATTTCCCTACTAGTCTACTAGATACATTATTAATATTGATCGCCTTTAATTAGTATAAAGCTATTATTATTAATATTGATCGACTTTAATTAGTATACAGCTATTATTATTAATATTGATCAACTTTAATTAGTATATGATTATTGTTGACCCCCAAAAATGGTTGCCAACAGGATCCCCACGCTCCCTGTGCTCACGTGTGTTTTTCTTTCACTAAGACCGCCACGTGGTTTATTCAACCACATAGATAACCCCCCGTCCGGATGGAAGGAAGATTCAAAGGAATATAAAAGATTGAAAACACTCTTAAAGCAAAGGTGAAAGCCTGAGGGCCTCGGACTAACAGATTCCCAGGTGGTTAGAATACTTGAGAACAATTAGAATCAAGGACTTGTTATATGTATACTTAAGAGTAATATTTTCAACAACAACCTTGTTTTGTCAAATGAATTAGGTATTTATAGGCAAATCTTATGGGAACGATTCTCCTGGATGTGCGACACGTGGCCTCATCCGATGGGTTCTTAAGTCACATCCTTGGTGTCACGTCATTAGTATTAATGGGGCAGTCACTCTCAGCCGCAGACTGAGGGCTATGATCATGACAAGCCGCCATGGCAGGCTGTCCCATCACTCTTGTCAGGGTTGAGTTGCAGGGAGGCTTCCTTGGCACGCAACTAGGGTCGGCTCAATTCGGAAGTGCCTCGGCAGCCGGTCTCCTCGGTTCAAACCGCCTCGGATAGGGTGTACGCGTACTTGTTTTGACTATGCTTACGTGGCACGTGGGTTACCAACTAGGATCGGTACGTAACAATAGTCCCCCAAGTTCAGAATCCGTTATTTATGTGGGATGCTGGACTTGGAATTTGTTTGAAAGTTGGAATTAGTCCCACAAGGCTCGGAATGCTCATTAATGTGGATGGTGAGCCTTGGAATCACATATGTGTTTCCCGGGGTGGGCGAGGCTGGAAGAGAGCCGAGTCCCATGTTTGGGAGAGGCTCTTTGGATAGCCGAGTCCCATGTGGGGAGTGGCTTATTTGGATAACCGAGCCCCCAGATGGGCGAGTGGAAGAGCCAAGAGTCCCACGTTGTGAGAGGTGGAAGAGAGCCGAGTCCCATGTTTGGGAGAGGCTATTTGGATAGCCGAGTCCCTGGATGGGGGAGGCTGGAAGAGAGCCAAGTCCCATGTTTGGGAGAGGCTCTTTGGATAGCCGAGTCCTACGTGGTGAGTGGCTATTTGGACGGTAGGAGCCCCAGCGTTGGGCGAAGGTGTAAGAGAGCCGAGTCCCATGTTTGGGAGAGGCTTTTTGGATAGCCGAGTTCCACGTGGGGAGTGGCTATTTGGACAGCCGAGCCCCAAGATGGACGAGGCTGTGAGAGAGCCGAGTCCCATGTTTGGGAGAGGCTCTTTGGATAGTCGAGTCCTACGTGGGGAGTGGCTATTTGGACAGCCGAGCCCCAAGATGGGCGAGGCTGTAAGAGAGCCGAGTCCCACGTTGGGAGAGGCTGGAAGAGAGCCGAGTCCCATGTTTGGGAGAGGCTATTTGGATAGCCGAGTCCCTGGATGGGGGAGGCTGGAAGAGAGCCGAGTCCCATGTTTGGGAGAGGCTTTTTGGATAGCCGAGTCCCATGTGGGGAGTGGCTTATTTGGATAACCGAGCCCCAAGATGGGCGAGCTGAAGAGAGCCGAGTCCAGCGTTGTGAGAGGGTGGAAGAGAGCCGAGTCCCATGTTTGGGAGAGGCTATTTGGATAGCCGAGTCCCGGATGGGGGGGAGCCGGAAGAGAGCCGAGTCCCATGTTTGGGGAGGCTCTTTGGATAGCCGAGTCCCACGTGGGAGTGGCTATTTGGACAGTATGAGCCCAAGATGGGCGAGGCATGTAAGAGAGCCGAGTCCCACGTTGGGAGAGGCCGGAAGAGAGCCGAGTCCCATGTTTGGGAGAGGCTTTTGGATAGCCGAGTCCCAGCGTGGGAGTGGCTATTTGGATGCCGAGCCCCAAGATGGACGAGGCCGTGAGAGAGCCGAGTCCCATGTTTGGGAGAGGCTCTTTGGATAGCCGAGTCCCACGTGGGAGTGGCTATTTGGATGTACCGAGCCCCAAGATGGGCGAGTCGTAAGAGAGCCGAGTCCCACGTTGGGAGAGGCGGAAGAGAGCCGAGTCCCATGTTTGGGAGAGGCTATTTGGATAGCCGAGTCCCTAGATGGGGAATTTGGAAGAGAGCCGAGTCCCATGTTTGGGAGAGGCTTTTGGATAGCCGAGTCCCGTGTTGGAAGAGGCTTTGCTGAGAATAATTAATGGTCCAATTTACAAGTCGACTTGATTGGCTATTTATGTGCACGCCCCTCGGGCATGGTGAAAAGGCGACGCGGGTAATGATGGCATTTGAATTTTGGTGGCTTTGTTAGTTACAAGAACTCACGCCAGCGTGATAGTTCTGCGATGCATCGTGGCCGTTCATTCAAATAGATGTCGGTGTCCTTTGACCTTGAGGCGGAGATGGCACGAAGGCTATGGACGGTGGGGATGAATCGATGATCGATCCAATGGTGCAGGATCGTCTTTTCGTTGCCTATATATATACATGAAGTGTTGGGCAATTTTCCTTGCGTCATTTTGAGAAAATTGGAGAGAGATTGCAACCTAAGATTTCCGGCGAACACTTTCCGTTGTCTGGTTTCCGTCTCCATTTCCGGTGAAGGTTTAGGTTTTAGGTAAACCCTTATATTTCAAGCCCCTTTACTTATTGAATTTGTTTTATTTTAGCAAATGTCTGTGAGGTTCGCTGAAGATGAGGCTACTGGGTGCGTTGGGGACGAGGGGTCCCCACCAGTGTCTCCCTCCATGGCTGGTGTGTTGCCCCTCAGAGGTGTTTCCGGCTTTACTGGGGAGGCAATGGACATACCCGTTACGCCGAGGTTAGTGGAGGGGACGGACCCTTATATGGCCGACCCAATTAGATGGACTGACCATGGATGTTCCCTCGATAATGGTGGAGGGGACTTGGCGGACACGAGGGAGATGATCGAATTCCGGGGACATCGAGCTCATACTTCCGGGAGGCGAGCGAGCGAGCTTGTGTGCCGAGGAGGGTTGTACCGCCTTGCATCTCAATGCCGCCGTGGGCGGCTTGCATGCGCCTTTACATCCATTCTTCCGAAGGGTCTTGCGAGCCTATGGGTTGGCTCCAACACAGGTGGCTCCGAACGGGTGGAGCCAGATGGCGGGGAGTGCATGCACGTGGTTCGAGACATTCGTTTGAGATTTGGAGATGCCCCTCCATGTATTTCGGACCCTATACCCGGTAGGGAAGTGAAGAAGAAGAAGGATAGGGAGGATGAGCTCGGGTGGTATTATTTTTGCCCATGGGGAGCGCACAAACCCCTTGTGACGGATTGCCCTTCCTCTATAAAGCAGTGGAAGGAGTCACAGTTACAGGTGGCGGGTAATTGGCGAGAGGTAATGGGCGACCACAGTAGGAGGAAGCGGATGTGTCCAGTTTTATGGAATAGCCCGTTGAGTGAGGAGCGTGGAAGTGATTGACTCGACGCGGCTTTTATATGCTCGATCGTTTCCTTTTTGTTTTCGAGGGGTGCTTCCCATTTGTGAGATATCGAGGAACTCCTCGGCGTGATCCGATCAATTTATCGGCGCCTCCGAGTCGAGCAGTGATGCGGGTTTCTTCCGAGCGAGCAGTATTTGTTTAAGTGAGTTGGGTCTCATGGCCTCAAGAGGTAATGTTCGATGTTTACGCTTGGTTCAAACTCCGTTTTTATATCGTGCTAACACAGGGACATCTTGGCCTCATGAGAGAGATCTGACAAGGAAAGCGTCAGGGGCCAACTTGGCTCGGTGTGGCAGAGACTCCAAGGGCTCTGGCGGCCGGTTCTAAGGAGGAGGTTCGTCAGAAGAAAGCAGTGGAAGACATGAGCCGAGAGGGGCACAAGGGAGGCACTGAGGCCTCGAAGGTGATAGAGGTTCACGAGACAAGTGCTCCGGAGGGAGATGAGCACTTGACGAGGAAGAAAAGACAGAGGGCAACGACTTCCGAGGCTCCACAGGCGAAGGGGAAAGCTGTGGAGGTGGACGACGAATGCGTGACGTGCCCTGTTCCGGCGGGGCAACGCACATTGGTGGTAAACACCTCGGGAGAGGTGGTTTTGGAAAGTCCCCCCAAGTCTCAGGGAGTGGGGGGCACTGATGGGGGGCCTTACCAGTCCAGGAAGCGGCTAAGAGATTTGATAGGGAGCACTGGGGCTAGGATCCCAGACGATGACCTCCGGTCGCTGCCCTTCTTCCCATCCATGGGTGCTCAGGCCGTGAAGAAATACTTCACCCCTAAGTGGGAGGAGTTCTCTTCCCACGGGGACTTGGAGGATGTGTTGGAGGCGAGCTTAGCTTCAGCTGTCCGGGCTTCAGCAATGCAGATGAAGGTGCTCGGTGAGTTCCGGACGCGTATGCAGGAGCAGCGGAAGCTCAGTGCCCAGGCCTCCAAACATGACAAGGAGCATAAGAAGGCCCTAGAGGGTTTGCGGCGGCCTGCAGATCGGACAGCGTGTCGCTTATGAGCGATTGGAGGCCGACTTGAAGGAATCAGATTCTAACCTCCTGAATTTGACGAAGCAGTTGGACAACGCCAACGCTGCTCAGAAAGTGGCCGCCGACGCCCTAGAAGCTGCCAACATGGAGAAGAGGTGACTTTTGGGTGAGGCCAAGTCCCATGGTGAAGAGTTGAGGAATTTGAAGGGGACTTGGAGTCATTTAAGTCGGAGGTCAGCGTTTATCGGCCGAGAAGGGTGAATTGGAGGAGAAATGAGACCGAGGCATGGTGACTTTGTGGCCAATTTTCATAATACGGAGGCCTATACCGGCTTCTCCGATTACTTTGCCAGAGTTGGGCATCAGGAGGTTATTGCTGCCCTCCGAGCGGAATTTCCAGATTTTGATGTTGATTCTTTTGCGGCTAAGTTTCCCCCGCCCGATGTTGGTGGTGAGGAGGATAGTTGATAGGTTTTGTAATAGATAGGGTTTTAATGAAGCTTGTTTTAATGGATATGATGCTTTGGACTATTTACTTTGCTTGTTCTTTTGTCGATTGGTAGCACATTAAGCATAATCGAATCGATTAGATTTAACAGGTCGGGACAAAGAAAAACAAACAAGGTAACCCACTTCTGACTATTTACAACACACCAAGTCCAAAAGGGTCGGTTAGATCATAATGTCGTAACGAGAACAAACAAGATGACCCACTTCCGACCTATTTACAACACACCAAGTCCAAAAGGGTCGGTTAGATCATAATGTCGTAACGAGAACAAACAAGATGACCCACTTACGACCTATTGATAATATCGACGCAAGTGCTTTCTGCGTTCACGGGTGGGGCTGTTGTTTATTGCACATGTCTTCGATATTATAGGTTCAGTCGCGTCTCACCGGTGATTCGGTAGGGACCCTCCGAGTTAGGGGCCCAAGGTTCCTACCCCGCCTCTTTTGAAGATAAAAATACTCTTCTTAGAACAAGGTCCCCGAGACGAAACGATCGTTTTCTTACCCTTCTGTTGAAGTGCCTCGCCATCTTCCTTTGGTAGGAGGCCAAACGGATTTGGGATTCGCCTCTTTTTTCGTCTATCAAGGTCCAGTTTATTCTCATCAAGTCATCGTTGATTTGTTCGTTGAACAAACGACGGGGAGGGTATGCCGATTTCGACCGGGCACACAGCTTCGGATCCATAAGCCATGGAGAAGGGGGTCTCACCCGTGGGGGTCCTGGATGTGGTTCTGATGGCCCAGAGAACGTGAGGGAGTTCATCTACCCATGCCCCCTTGGATGCCTCCAGTTTTCGTTTGAGAGTATACTTGATGGTCTTGTTAACTGCCTCGACTTGACCATTAGCCTGCGGGTGATGGGGGCTCGAGAAGTGTTTTGCTATCCCCAGCTCTTCGCACAAATTTTTGACCTTCTTGTTGTCGAATCGCGCCTCCCATTATCTGAGACCAGAGAATGGGGGATTCCAAATCTGCAAATAATATTTTTCCACAAGAATTTGGAAGTGTTGGCCTCGGTAATCTTCATCATTGGTTCTGCCTCGACCCATTTCGTAAAATAGTCTATAGCTACTAGGGCGTGGCAAGCGTTTCCTCTCCCCCTCGGCATCGGGCCTATAAAGTCTATTCCCCATTTGGCGAAAGGCCAGGGGCTAGACACAACTGTGAGTTCTTGGTGAGGCTGCCTCGGAATTGTGGCGAAGCGCTGACATTTATCGCATTTTCTGACATGAAGTTGGGCGTCCTTCTTTAAAGTGGGCCAGAAGTATCCTTGCTTCAGGATCTTTTTGGGCGAGCCATTCATGGGTGTGGTTACCACATATTCCCTCGTGGACTTCTTTGAGGATATAATCACCTCATTCGGGTGGCCTTGATCCGAGGAGGGTGAAGAATAGCCTTGCTTATATAGAACGTCGTCAGAAAGTAGGAAGTCTACCGACCTCCTTTTCAATTTCCTCGCCTCGGTTGTATTCTTTGGGGAGGGTTTGGTTTTTCGGAGTAAAAAGCGAGGATAGGATCCATCCGTGGGACCTTCCTCAATTGACAATATTTCCTCAGCGGCGTTGATGGAGGGTTAGGCGAGGTGCTCGATTGGAACCATTTTGAGGAGTTCGAATCTTTACTACCGGCGGTTTGGATAATGCGTCCGCATTTGAGTTCTTTGGCTCGAGGACGTGGATTATCTCAAATTTATCAAAGCAGGAATAAGATTTCTCACCCGACTTGAGATACGCGGCCATTCCTTTCTCCCCGGCAAACAAGCTTCCGTTTACCAGCTCACAACGACAGTGGGAGTCACTTGACGCCGAGAGCCTCTGCACCTTCATTTCAATGGCGGGCGAATGCCACCGGGAGGGCCTCATATTCGGCGACATTGTTTGAGGCCTTGAAATCGAACCCGATGGCGCAATTAACTGTGACCTCTCGGGCCGATGAGGACTATCCCGCCCCGAACCCAAGTCTCCGAGGAGCCATCAACGAATAGGCACCACGTGGGTGGTTCGCCTAGTGCCATAGGGTCATCGCCTGGGGATAGGTAAACTCGGCCACAAAGTCGGCTAGGGCTTCGTCCTTGATGGCCGATCTTCCCTATAAACAATGTCGAATTGTGAGCTCGACGGCCCATTTTAGCAATCTTCCCGAGGCTTGAGGCTTTTTGCGGGACTTGCCTTAAAGGGAAATTGGTAAGGACGTGGATCTTTGTGTGCTAGAAGTACGGCCTCAACTTTCTTGAGGTCGTAATCGAGGATAGCGCTAATTTCTCCATATCCAGGGTAGCGCGTTCGCCTTTATTAGGGCTTTACTTACATAGTAACGGGCAGTTGGTGTTCCTCCTCCCGGGTTAGAACCGAGCTTACCGATTCTCCGAGAGGCGGCGAGATATAATAGCGAGGGCTCGCCCGCTTTTGGTTTGGATGTATGGCGCGCGTGGCGAGGTGTTCCTTCAAAGCACGGAATGCGGTTTCGCATTCTCGCCGTCCATTCGAACACGGAGCCTCCTTTTAGTATTTTGAAGAAGGGGTGCACTTATACGCCGCCTTGGAGACGAAACCCGAGGGCCGCCATCCTCCCCAAGTTAAGATCTGTACATCCTTTGGCTTTCTTGGGAACCCATGTCAATTAATGCTTGGATCTTTTCGGGATTGGCCTCGATCCCCTTTGGTTGACTAAGTATCCCAAGAACTTACCCGAGGCCACCCCGAACGTGCACTTCAAGGGATTCACCTCATCCTATATATGCAGAAGAATTCTAAATGCCTCGTCGAGGTGGCGAATATGGTTTTTTCGATTTAAGGCTTTTAACCAAAGATGTCATCGACATATACTTCCATAGTTGTACCGAAATGAGACGCGAACATCTTGTTAACAAGCCTCGGTAAGTGGCCCGGCGTTTTCAGCCGAAGGGCATGACCTTGTAGTGAGAGAGGCCTTTGTCCAATACTGAACGACGTATGTTCCTCATCCGCGGATACATTGGGATTTGATTGTATCCCGAGTAAGCGTCCATAAAACTTAGGAGTTCGTGTCCTGCCGTAGCGTCGACAAGCTGGTCGATCCGAGGCAGCGGAAAACTATCTTTGGGGCAGGCTTGGTTGAGGTTAGAGAAGTCAATGCAGGTTCTCATTTTTCCATTTGGCTTCTTAACCAACACCGGGTTGGATACCCACTTTGGATATCTCGCTTCTCGTATAAAGTTGCTTTGTAGGAGTATGTCCACTTCTTCCTTCAAGGCCTCGTACTTTTCAGCATTCAGCGGCCTTCTTTTACACTGTGGGAGGGGAATTTAGGGTCGATATTGAGGCGATGGCAACTTATCTTAGCGTCGATTCCAACCATGTCTTCGTGTTTCCACGCCAAGACGCCCAGATTTTCTCGAAGGAACCTCTTGAGGCTTCTTTGGGCATTTCAAGGAGGTCCTTTCCTATCTCGAAGTTTCCTCGTTGGGTTCTATCGCTATCTCGCTCGAAAATACTCTAGTTCCCCATTGGATGCGGTTCGGGAATCGCCCCCCGTTATTCTTGGATCGATGTCATCGGGGGTTACTGCTTCCTCCATCGTAACATCCCCCGGCTCTTCCATTATCGCTTCCGTCATCTCTATTTCTAGCAGCGTCATGTTAATCTCTTTCTTTTCCGCTTTTCTCAAGGCATTCAGGTAACATTTCCTAGCCTCGGGTTGATTGCCTCGTACCGTTGCTATCCCTCCTCCGGTGGGGAATTTTACGCAAAGGTGGTGGATGGAAGTTACTGCCCAAAGTTCCTTTAAGGTCTGGCCGCCCAAGACCCGTGATAAGTCGACCTTACATCCACTACCAGAATTCCATGAAAGTATGGGACGCGAGAGGTTCTTCTCCCATGCTAGCGGGAGGGCGACTATCCCTTTCGGGGTTACGCAATCACCCGTGAACCCATAGAGGGCTCGGTCGACGGCTCCAAATTTGTACATCCACGTTCATTTGCTCATATGTCTTTGAGGAAGATGACATTAACTGAGCTGCCATTGTCAACCAAAGATTCTCCCGATCCATTCGAGCCACCTGGCTGCTCTTACAACCGTGGCATCGTGATGGGGGTAATGCACGCCTTTCATATCTTCCTCAAGTGAATGTGATAGGGTCGGCCCTTTTTGACCACGAGGGCTGCTATTGATGAGCCAATTAGTCATCCGGATCCCTTGACCTCTTTGGCATAACTTTTACGGGCGCCCGTGTCCGCCCACCAATATAAGGTCCTCCGTGGATGGTGTCAATCTCCGAATCGGGAGCCTTTTCCGGTCCTTTGATCAGACGGGGCTCGGGATTGCGCTCTATCCGAGGTTGTCTGGCAGGGCTCCTCGAGCTACGCCTCGATCGCTGCTCATGGCCCGGAGGCCTCCTATCCCATTGCTGGGAGCGCCTATCCTGAAAATTGGTTCCACGACCTCTTGTCGGGGCCTGATCTCCTCGCCTGGTGTTCATCCCGCGTTTGTCCCCGGGTTGGTCGCCCTCCGATTGGCAAGTTCTTCTACCTCTCGACATTCGTCCGTGCTATGTCCATAGCTTCGGTGAACGCAGCAGTACTTCGGCTGAGTTCCCTGAGGGGGAGGAATTGCTGGAAGCGTGCTGGTTCCAGCCTCATAGTAGGTGGATGGGGGCATGCTATAGTTGTATAGTCCCCGGGGACCGGCAGCAAGGGAGGCCGTGTGGGGGGCGGGCCTTCTTGTGCAGAGGCCACATAACTCATCCCGACATTTGGGTCGGAGGGGTAGTTTCTCCGTCGAGGATTGTGTTGATGAACGCTCTCTTTGGGATTTTGGATGTAGGCCCTCGATGCGGGTTGGCTCCCAACCCTCCTCGGTTCCTGTGGAGGATCATGTTCTCGTTGGTTATCTCCTCGGTGATCATTTCCACCGGTGGTCGAAGGTAGCGGGTTCTTGTTGCGGACATCCCTCCGAGCGGTTGGTTCATGTCTAGCCCCGCTTTAGGCGGACAAGGCCTCAGCATCTGTTATTCTTCGCAAAATAACATTTCTTCATTAGGCGGCCCGGTAACTTTGCAATGGCTCGCTTGGGGCTTGCCTCACATCGTGGAGGCGTTGTACCGGGGCTGATGCGGGCTTTTGTGAGGAGAAGTAATTTATGAAAGTCTTTTTCACTCGCCACGGTGGAAATGCTCCCCATGACGAGCTTGTTATACCACCGCCGCTCCTCCCGACAAGGTCGGTGGAAGGCCCTCACATTCAAGGCGGGGTTGCTCTCGGAGGCTCATCTCCGTCTTGTATGTGTTCGCGTGATCCAACGGATCACCCCACTAATGTAAGGGGTAATTTTTGGCACGCCTGTGAAACTCGTGGGGAATGGACGCGTTCTCGATTCCTATTTGAAAAAGGAAGGTTCTCGTCATCGTCATCTACCTCGAATGATCTCGTAGGCCTCGGATACCCTCCCCCGATGTTCACCTCCCGGAGGTAATGGGGCATGGCATTGGGTTTGTTGTCCGCCCCATAGTTACTGTTGTGTGGTTGAATGGTAGGGTGGGGTGCGTATGGCTGGTAATCTGATTCTCCCCTGCCTCGGCTTCCTTTGCCCTCCTTTCCCGCCTATTCCTAGGGGGCTTTGGGCATTCTCCCTTTGCGGGTTATCTGGGGCCATCTCTCACGCTCCTGCTTGCCTAGTCTTTCAAACTGGTGGCCGACATTGTCGGCTGGGGCCTCTTTTCCGGGCGGCTTTGTTCCAGCCTCGTTGGTTCTAGCATGGGAGGCTTCTCCTCGCCCTTTCTTTGGTCACGGGCGCTTTTGTTAACCTCAGGTTCTTCCTCGGGCTCTTGGATCGGACTACCGGGGTGGTCCTCACCCCTTGCATGCATCATTTGGATATACCCCTGCATTTGCGCATGGTGCTGAGCCAGCTGCCTCACGCTGGCGGCCATCGTTCTCATTTCTCGTTCGAGGTTCGTGGGAGGCCTTCTTCCTCGCGCCTCCTTGGGGGCTTCTTCAGCCCTGACTTCATCTTTTTTTCACGGGCCTGGTTCTTCTAGGGTTCCCTTCTTCATTGCTTCCACTCATTTTGTGGGTCGGTTGATCCCTTTTCAGGGGGGTTCCTTTGTTCAAGGAAAAGAAGCTTTTGTCCCGATTCCCACAGACGGCGCTATCTGTTGACCCCAAAAATGGTTGCCAACAGGATCCCCACGCTCCCTGTGCTCACGTGTGTTTTTCTTTCACTAAGACCGCCACGTGGTTTATTCAACCACATAGATAACCCCGTCCGGATGGAAGGAAGATTCAAAGGAATATAAAAGATTGAAAACACTCTTAAAGCAAAGGTGAAAGCTTCGAGGGCTTCGGACTATGATTCGGTGGTTAGAATACTTGAGAACAATTAGAATCAAGGACTTGTTATATGTATACTTAAGAGTAATATTTTCAACAACAACCTTGTTTTGTCAAATGAATTAGGTATTTATAGGCAAATCTTATGGGAACGATTCTCACGGATGTGCGACACGTGGCCTCATCCAGATGGGTTCTTAAGTCACATCCTTGGTGTCACGTCATTAGTATTAATGGGCGATCACTCTCGCAGATCGAGAGGGCTATAATCATGACAAGCCGCCATGGCGGTGGTGTCCCATCACTCTTGTCGGGGTTGAGTTGGAGGAGGCTTCCTTGGCACGCAACTAGGGTCGGCTCAATTCGGAAGTGCCTCGGCAGCCGGTCTCCTCGGTTCAAACCGCCTCGGATAGGGTGTACGCGTACTTGTTTCGACTATGCTTACGTGGCACGTGGGTTACCAACTAGGATCGGTACGTAACAGTTATTATTATTAATATTGATCAACTTTAATTAGTATAAAGCTACAAATTGCTACAAATTACTACTCAAATGAATAAATATTAGTAATATTTGCTTGTGGGCCACAATTTATGAAGCTACCAACTGTACTTTTGGAGTTCAGTAAGAATTTATTTGATCAAGTTTAGCAAGTTGCATATGAAGAAGACTAAAATATATACAATTTTCCCAAATTAAATAGGTACATTAATTAATTAAGTGTTGTTGACTTGAAAGTCATTTTTTTATAATTGCTTTTAGATGAATTTCTCTGCATGATCATGCTACAAATCCTCTTTATGTGAAAGAAAAAGATTAGAACATTATACTGAATCATCTTCTCACAATGGGAGGCGAAACAACCGTATGCTTATGTTGCTCAATTCCCTGCCTCCTAACACTCTTCATTTGGATGGGTCTAAGTTTACAGAACTATAAGCCCAATTGCTACATAGAAGACTTCTATGTTCCTGCACTCAATAAACACATTAATTCCACCGCCACCACCGCCGCCAATTTTATCTTCTTCGACCTCAAACTCCAAAACGTAATGGAGGAAAATGGTGTTCTCTATGACACTATAAATCTCACCTTTTCTTATGGTCTAAACCCGAGTCTTCCCATAGGTAAATACAATTTGCCAGGAGCCTACCAGGGTCATAAGAAGACGGCTCACCGGAGAGACATCGTGCCGACTCATGGAGTGAATTGGGATGATGCTTTTGCGGCGGTTTTGAATGGATCAAAGGTGGTTTTCAGGGTAGACTTGGCCGGAAAGGTGAAGTTTAAGAGATTTTTTTTGTATTCGAGGACGAAAGCGTTGGTGGTGGGAGCGGATGTAGAAGTCGATGGTTCCGGTAATAAGGTCAGACGTAAGGCTATAAAATGAAGTCCGGCGGCCGCAGCAAACCCAAGTTGCAGCTGGAAGCTGGTGGTTCTTTATTAGTAGTTTTTAGTCTATTGGTTACTAGTCAAAGGCGTATTTGCTTCTGTTGTGTAATTCACTCATGTTCAAGTTATGTTAAATCATGAATAAGTATTTGTATCACCAATTTTCATTTCGATTGTCATACCGTTATTCACTCTCAAGAAAGACGACTAAGAAGATGTATATTTAGGACACTAGAACTGGACTCTCAATTGCTTGTTAAGAGGTTCCCTTCTAAAAGTTTGTCATAAAAATTATGAAATAATATAAAATAATTTAATTTAAATTAAATTTGATACATCTTCTTAGGCACTACCCGAATCGGCTGACCCAATGGCTATCGAAATAGGATGAATGATACAGGCATCAAGTAGTTTTAAAACTTCAACTCGGACTATTTCTTGCAAATACGGATTTAATCTGCGTTGATGTTGCCTTTGTCGGTTGTATGCCTCTTCCATTAGAATCTTGTGCATGTATATGGATGAGCTGATACCTTTGATGTCTGCTATAGTCCAACTGATGGCTGATTTTTAATTCTCCAGGAATCAGAGTAATTTATCTTCCTGATCTTGATTGATGAAATTCGCAATAATGACTGGAAGAGTAGATGATTCACCGAGATAAGCATACCTAAGGTGAGGTAATTGCTTTAACTCGAGAGTCTGAGCCTTTTGAATTGAAGGTGGCTGTTGAGAAGGTGTGGTACCCAAATCTAGAAATTTGAACAACGAAATTGCCAAACCGTAAAACCGAACCGAAACCGCCTTTTCAAAACCGTTGGTTTGGGTCCACGTGGATCCGTCAACGTTTTGGTTTTGAACCGAACCAAACCGTTTCAAAGTAGTTTGGTTTAGGTTTCAATTTTTTCAAACCGTTTCAAATCGCCAAACCGTTTAAAATAAACAAAATAAAAAAATAAAAAAATAAAAAAAAATTAATTTTAATTTTATTCAACTCAATTAAATATAAATCAATCCATTATCCATATTAAACTCAACCCAATTAAACCAAATACCCAACTCAATTAAAATCCATCAATTATTCATATTATCGTTTCTCTCTCTACAATTTTTTCTCGATCTCAACCTCCGCTCTCGAAACTCTTGATTTGCTTTCGCCTAAACAAGCACTATACTTTAATTTTCTTTCAGCAAACTTCCTATGGGTTTTGAGGAGTGATTTGATCTGTAATTCAGAAAAATTCTCTATTTTCTTTGTATCGATTTACTTTATTTTCGCGCGGTTGTAGATGTTATAAAGAAATTGTGATTTCATCATTAGCTCTATCAAAAAAATGCTACTAGTAGCCCAAATCCTTTACAAACTCTTTTGGGTATTTCCAAACTCATTCCTTCAATTTTAAAGCTAGACTTATTCGAGAAACTCAAGCTGAAAAATAATGATTCAAACACCAACAATTTCTTCTTTTCTATTAGTGGTCAGATTCTTGATTCCTTTAGGAGTTCGTTGAGTGCAAAGATGGTTGATGCGGTGATTTGCACTAAGAATTGGTTGCATAGTAACAAGGAATCTGTAGTGATTCGTCAATGTTTGAATGAAGTAGAGGCATTAGATAATTCAGAGAAAGCTATAGCATGTATTATCGTATTTGATATTTTTATTCATTTTCTTTTATTACTAGCATTATATCATTTAATTATAATTAATGAATATATTTGCTATATTCTTATCTTTATGCTAATACTTTTTTGTCTTTTATTAATACTAATATTTATGTTTTATTATGATATTGTAGACTAATATTTATGATTTAACTTGTTCGATATTTTTTTTATTTGTTTGTTAAACCGTGGTTTTAAACCGAACCAAACCGAAAAAAGTGGTTTGGTTTGGTTTGGTTTCGAAAGTGAAGTGGTTTGATTTGGTTTGGAAAAATTTCAAACCGCTGTAAGTGGTTTGGTTTGAAAATTTATCACAAACCGTCCAAACCGAACCGTGTTCACCCCTACCCAAATCCATGTATTTATTTCTTCTTTCCAACCGCTTAGCTCCTTGTAAATATCTAGCACATTCCTCAAGAGTGGAGAGTCGGAATTTTCTTCTTGAGAATGCATAATACAAGCTTCCCATGGATCTAAAGGATTTTCCAAAGCAATTGTGTTTGCTGCCTCGTGATCGATGATATCAATCCAAAAGCATGAGTCAAAGGAGCTTGGATATTGGATTGCTTTGAACACGTTAAAAGTAACTTGCTCCTCGTTTAATCTCAACATTAGCTGCCCTTTTTGCACATCAATCGGTGGCTCGTCTAGTAGCTAAGAATTGTCGTCCCAAGATAAGTGGTACATCCCCTCTTCTCCGATATCCAAGATAATGAAGTCGGTGGGAATATGAACTTGTCCACTTTCACCAAAATATCTTTAATAATCCCACGTGGACGCTTAACTGATCGATCAGCTAACTATAGTGATATTGTTGTTGGCTTTATACGCAAGACCTAGTAGCCTGAAAATAGAATAAGACATCAAATTTATGCTAGCACCTAAATCACATAATGCTTTCTCAAAAAATGAACTACCAAAGAAGTACAAGGAATAGAGAAACTCCCTGGATCTTTTAATTTTGGTGGTAGCTTGTTTTGCAAGATATAACCGCATTCATCGGTAAGTATGAGTATCGTATCGTGCTCCTCCAACTTCCTTTTGTTTGAAAACAGTTTCCTTCATAAATTTTGCATAGCTCGACATCTTGGCTAGAGTATCAGTAAAAGATATGTTGATTTGGAGTTTCTTGAATACATCGAGGAACTTTTTTGAATTGTTTGTCTAGCTTATGTTATCATAGCCTTTGAGAGAATGGGATTGGAGGAACATAAGCTTTGACCGGTGGCGAAATATAATCTGGTGGAGAGCTTTTTTTTTCTTGTTCAACTTCTGCATCTGATTTGTTCTCTCTCTCTTTACTTAACGCAGTTTTCTTTTCAACACCCGATCTTTTCACATGAATCTCTGGAAACTCAACTCCGCTTCTCATGGTGATTGCATTGACTTGCTCTTTTGGATTGACTTCGGTATTGCTTGGCCATGTGCCTGGTTGTCGCTCGATCAATAGTTTAGCCAATTACTCAATCTGATTTTCTATATTCTTTATCGCAACATCTTGTCTTTTCTGCATCTCCTTTAATTCAGATTCCATGGTAGATTCAGAATGTTTTGGGTATTGCCATAGGAGAATTTTGGATGATTTTTCCATTATGAATTGTAAGTCTATGAATATGGATTATTCTGTTGTCGCTGAAAGTTCTGAGTATATGCAACTTGTTCAGGGGATGACATGTCAACTTTGGTCAAAGGACATTCTGATGATTGATGGTTTACCCCGCATGTTACACAGATTGATAAAGGCATCTGCACCATATTGGCCGAGTGAGAATATTTCATTGCTTCCATATGCTTTGCCAAAGCATCGATTTTCGCCAGTACAAACGAATTGGTGTCTACTTCATGTATTCATGTTGCTTTCTTCTGCAACCATCTGTCCGGTCATATAACAAACTGTTCACTCATCCTTTCATACAAGTTATAGAGGTCGTCGGAATATCTATTTTGGATGAGAGCTACATCTGTGAGATCGATTGAAGAACATCGCTTGGGCCGAACGAGTAGAAAAAATGATTGAGTGCTAAAGGAAAACCGTAACTTGGACACTTTTGAGCGGTTGCTTGAATCTTTCCCATGCCTCGTGAAAATTTTCCAATTCAAATTGTTGGAAATTAGAAATTTCATACTTCAAATTATTTATTACGGTCGGAGGAAATATTTTGAATGTGAATTTTGGATCGGATCTGTCCAAGTAATGATGTTCCCAAGTGGTGAAGAATCTAACCATTCTCTAGATTTATCCTTCAATGTGTGTGGGAAGAGCCTCATCTTCAGTGCCTCTTCATTAACATCGTGGTATTTAAAATTTTCACAGTATTCATCAAAGCGACAAATATGGTAATGAGAATTTTCATCTGTCATCCCATAGAACGGTAGATTGTTCGAGAACAAATTAATTACATCTGGCCTCAACTGGAAGTTGTCGTGTCCATAAGGCGGGTAGATTATGCTGGACCGATTTTCAACAGTTGGTGGCATCATATACTCACCCATAAGGATATCTCGTTCATTAATTTCAATTGGTCGAGCCACTGGTGCAAGATTATTTCTCTCATCTGTAGGTAATGGATTCTGGATTCTGTTATCTTCCATTGTGTCTTTTTGTTTTTGTTTCTTTTCTCTTCGCTCATGTTGTCGTTGGCAAATGCTCCGTTCGATTTCTAGGTCTAAATCAAATAGATCAAGATCCTTGTACGGTGCATACACACTTAATACCTGAAACTTTAGAAAAAACTTGGAATTCAACATTAACACAAAGAATTGAGAATAATATAAAATTAAAAATAAAATAAATAATAGTAAAAAGAATTGTTAAAACATAAATTATCAATTAACGTAGTAATTGATAAAACTAGTCCCTGACAATGACGTCAAAACTTGTTGTGCGATTTCAATCCCACAACTGGACGGATCATTAACAAGTAATATAATGATGTGTAGAGTGTCGAACCCATGATGATTAGTTATCAATTTAACCTATTAATTTATAACTTATGTTTTAACAATGTGAAGAACACGGATTTGTTTTGGTTTTAATTCTAAACTCTTTTAATTAAATCTAAATTATCAATAATCAATTTAAATTGGTGAGAACGAATTCGAGTTTTTACTAACACTAGGATTTGCGAATCCACCGACACGTTCCTTAATCAATCATTCGTTAATTGCTTTAGCTATTAATTACCCTAGATTGAAAATCGGTGATCCTATAATAATCAAAAGTCTCTCTCAATGGTCAATCAATTCTATATCGATATGCGAACCTAATTATCTCTAATCAAGTTTCGAACATAGAAATATGTATTTAAATCACAAGAACACCTAACCGGATTTGATATAGCATAATATTAATTTCTATTTATTATTGGACCCTATGTTATTCAATACCACGTGCTAAATCTATATTGAATCTCTCGATTTTAATATAGATCACAAAATATTCTAATGGTGATCAGGCATTAAAATATTAAAAATACTGAATAAAGAATAATTAATCAAAAAACAATTAACTACTAAAATGAAAAACTTCTAATTAATTAAAAACATGAGGTTTCATCGTTCATTCTAGCAATAAGTAAATTACTCGGGCATGATTTTGTTAATTAACACAAGAATTGTATCAATCATGTTCCAGTGAGAAAAAGAAGAAAAAATAAATAAAATCCGTGATCTCGGTTCAAGAATCTTCAATCTTGTTTCTCGATCTTCGATTCTTCCTTTGTATCTTATTCTCAAAATTCTTCTCCCGCAATATGTCTATTATCTGACTTTTATACTGTTTCTTTTAATCTCCAAAATGTGGCTTAGGCAGTTGAATTATTTGAACTTGGTGGAGTTGTAATCCAATCGAAAATCACAAATTGTCGCCGCGGGAAGCCATGCGATCGCATGGTTCAGAACCTTGCGATCAAATGGTTCAATCAATTTTCATTCTGCAGTTTATTTTGGCACCTTGCGATCCCAGACATTACTAACCATGCGATCGCATGGTTAGTTTTTTGAATTCTTGCGTTTATTTATTTGGTATTTACATGTCAAGTCCCCAAAGTCTCTTTGTCTGTTCATTTGAATCTATTTTTCTATTTGCTCTCTTTTCATCTTTTTTGTCAGATTGACACTTGAATTTGATTATTTTCGTCAGATTGACACCTGAAAACAATTAATATAACTCATAATCGTTCCTTTTTGTGGGCCTAGATAAGTACATATTTGCACTTATCATCTATCAGATTGTGGGTGAAAACAAGAACTCATAGTCAAGGTTAAACCAAGAAGTTTGAATAACTCGGTCCAAAATGTGCCGGTAAATCGAGGATCTCAATCATTGACTATATCTTTAGGCAGTCCCTGTATTTGACAATGTGTTTGAAGAAAATTTGAATGGTCTCTTCGACTGATACATACCTAGGTGATACGATTAAAGTTTTATATTTTGATAAACGGTCTACCACGACAAAAATAGTGCCAAGATCTCCAAACTTTGCCAATCAACAATGTAGTCTATCGATATACTATCAAATGGCCTAGTTGGGACAAGAATGAGCTCTAGCAAGCCTGTCTTTTTCTGATGATTTGGCTTATCATGTTGACTAACCAGACAAATCTTTACATAAGTCTCAATATTAACCCTCATTTGTGGCAAATAGTACGCAAGCTGTAGCAGCACAAAAGTGCGTTCCTTTCTCTGATGATTGGCCATAAATGTGTCGTAGCATTCTATGATTAAAGATTTTCTCATATCTGCACCTTTTGATACATCGTGGCGGTTTCCTTTTGTCTTCAATAGACCCTCAACTAGCCAGAACTGGAGAGTTTTGCCCTGTTTGATGAGGTCAATCAAATAATGTGTTGCAGGATCCTTCTCTAGAAGTGTCCGTATTCGGTCTCTTATGTTTGTAGTAACATTGCTTCTTGAAAGAGCGGTCATGGAACAGATGGCCGCCAAGTCATCCCACCGACTGATTACATATGCTACATGATTGTTGGAATCGGCATTATACTCCAGTATAAAGTTAAACTCCGAAATAAGTGCCTGCCAACGAGCCTGCTTGCTCGAAAGTTTCATTTGGGACATGAAGTGACTGATAGTAGTATTGTCGGTCACAATGAAAAGAGACCCAAGCAGATAGTGATGCTATACTTTGAGGTAATAGATTATCGCCTACAACTCCTTTTCATGCGATGAGAAACGGCGCTATGCATTATTCAATTTTCGACTCCATATGCAACCAGATGCACGTCTTGCATTAGGACTCCTCCAAGAGAAAAACCTGATGCATCCGTATGGACTTCGAAAGCTTTAGCCATATCTGGCAAGGCCAACACTGGATCCATCTACATAGACTCATTCAGCATTGTACTGACCAATCCCAAGCTTTTAATTCAGTCAGTGGCAGTGCGATCTCTAAATATCTCTTCACAAGTCATTGAAAAAAGTTAGCCAACCTGAGGAACGAGAGTACATCATTTACGTGCCTTGGCAGTTACCAATCTTTAATAGCCACAACCTTCTTCACATCCATGCAGACTTTTTCTTACTCGATAATGTGACCCAAGAAGCTAATTGAGATCTAGGCGAATGAGTAATTAGATATTTTTGCATAATTTTCATTCTTCTGTAACTGAGTAATAGCCTTTCTTACATGCTGCACATGCTATTCCAGGCCGGTCTCATTGTAAATTACGATGTCGTCCGAGTATACCACCTGACAGTGATCAAAAACCCTTGAATCACCTGATTCAAGGGTTTTTGGTTAACTATTTTTCACTAAGATTTTGTTCAAGGCTCGATAATCACAGCACATCCGAATTGAAACCATCAGCCTTTACTAAAATAGCATTTGAGCTCCATATGGTGATTTCGCAGGTTAAATAATCCCATAATCTAATATTTCAGATAATTGTTTTCTAAGCTCCTCAAGCTCGGGTTGAGACATGAGATAAGGGGCTCTAGCAGGAGACTTGACACCGATAATAAGCTCAATTTCATGATCGTCCGGCATAACATCTTCAAATTCCCGTTTTATAAGATCCATGTTTGTTTTATATCTACAACAATATCAAATCAAGCCTAAACTTAATTAAGGTTTAATACAAGTTTTATAAGATCCATGTTATATTAGTTTTATCAAACTTAATTTTTCTTAATTAGGTAGATGAAAAATCAGTTTTATCAAAATAAATTTTTTTACGTAATAAGTTTTTTACTAGATTGAATTTTTGCAACTTTTGCTTAGATTGTTATTGTTTAAAAATCTCAATTACACCCAAAATATAATAATAATAATAATAATAATAAAATCAAAACATTATTACAAAACCATGTGTCGCACATGTTCTCAACTAGTGGAAATCAAACAGTGGATTGATTCCAAAACAGAAAGGAAAAGCAAATTTATTATAAATGAAAGGAAAAGCACACAAACATGGACTAGTCACTTAGGGTTGAATTGAACAACATTGTACAACATTGTAATATATCATCACCCCATAGTGTAGGGTGAGTCTTGATTCTCGAAAGATATAAAAGATGTCTCCCATCTCGATGCCTTGATCTAACTTTCATTCTTTTATAGTATAAAAGTGACCAAGAGACTAGTTAAAGCAACAGAAATCCCCACCGTGTTCAAATAGGATGTATCCTTGGCCCGAGATGCGCCTGATGATGTTAGTTTAATAGCCTCTTGTTGGACTTTCCTACCATAGTCGTTCACTTCCACATTAGCCCCTACATCCACCCCTTTCTTCTTGGAATAAAAAAAGTAATACTTAAACTTAACCTTTGTGGCCAAACCCAACCTGAAAACCACTGTGGATCGGTTAGAAACCGTCTTCATTGCATCGTCCCATGGCACTCCGTAAGTCACCACAACGTCTCTCCTGGCAGTTTTTTTCCCCTCACCCTGATAAAATCCTGGCACTGTATAGTTTCCTATGGGATGGCTTGTGTTTGGGCCATAAAAGAATCTGAGATTTACGTTGTCATAGTGAACACCCTTAAAAGTCATAGAATTCTCAAGCTCGAGGTCGAAAAAGATAAGATTGTTGCTTCGACCGACGTTGGAATTATCTAATCTGCTGAGTGCGGGAACATATATGTTCTGTATATAGAATCTAGGCTTATAAAGTTGAATATTTAGACCGAGCCAAATGAAGAAAGTTATGAAGGGTAGGGCGCAGCAGCATTTGCTTATGTTATAGCGCGGGTCGGTCATGGTCTTCCAACGTTCTTCCAACCTATTCCGCATGTTGGGGCTTTTTGGAGAATGAGGAAAGAACTGGAAGGACTAATATGAAGAAGATGACTGTGTTGTGTTTCAGTATATTCTGCTTAAGTAGATCATAAAACAACCAAGTCCTTGTCTAAAAGTCTGTTGTCCAAAGTAATAAATAATAAAAAGAAATTAAACGGAACTATGGACGAATTACCACATTAATAAAACAATTAATGTTAAAAATCAATCTTATTAAAAGGAACTTTCAAAATCTTGTTTATTGTTCGCATCTTTATTGAATGTGAGATTTACTACTTAACACGCAATACATAATTAAATGAAAAAATTAAGATTAAAGAAAGACTTTCACGTCAATTACTTGAATTAATAAATATTAGAAATTATATAATATTTGCCTGTGGTCCACAATTTATAAAGCTACCAACTGCACTTTTGGAGTTTAGTAAGAATTTATTTGATGAAGTTTAACAAGTTGAATTAGAAGAAGACTATTCGACAATTTTACCAAATTAAATAGGTATATTAATTAATTAAGTGTAGTTGACTTGTAAGTCATGTTTTAATGTTTTTGGATTAAGGTCGTGTTTGTCGTAGTTTAAAAAATAATTTTTGTCATTATCAAACAAAGACTAAGTTCTCGATATTCATGCAACACATTATCTTTAAGTTAAAGATAAAAAATAAGATACATTTTTCTTCTTCTTCAATCATTTCTTTTTCATGTAGTCTTTCTTCATAAACGATTCACGATAGTTTTTAATTGCAATCTCAAACTGAGTATCCCCGATCTCGGCTTGTTGGAGAATCGGGGGAAAGACGGGGAACATGGTCTCCGTCACGAATAATTTTTTATATTAGTCTTTTTTTAATTTAAATTGATTTTAAAAGTTAAACGGGGCAAAAAAAATATTTTAATCTTCGTCCCATCACGACTCTTGAAAATCTCTGGTAGGGCGAGAGACAGTGAGGGCCACCACGATCCTAACTCGTTGTCATCCATATTCCAGACCGGTAGGACTAAGAGGAATTTGAATAGTGATTACTAAAAAAAAACCTATATTTATGACGATTGATTTTCATACGAACTAAAATTAGTCATAACTGTTATTTCTATTGACATAAGTAAAACTTAGATAAAATACACCTGACAGGTCTAATGTTTTTGTTATAAAATCAATATTTGTTGTAACAGTTTTTTGGTCAGTATGTAATAGTATTTGCTACGATATAGATTATCATCATGAACTTTCATTTATTTACTCATGAAAAATAATATAACCAAAGATTATAATGTTGTTCATTTGAACTGAGTTTAAGGTTTTGTTTGTAAACAATTAAAATTTTGCTAAAAATCTAAAGTGAAAGTTAATATTTAATTTTAACCACACATTTTAAGTACCTACAACTTTTCAACTACACATTTCACCAACTTTTACAAAAAATCTGATTTTAATCATGATCAAACACACCCTAAGTTTACAGAACAATAAGCCCAACTGCTATGTAGATTTGTGTAAGATATATCCCTACTAGATACTTTTTTAATATTGATCGAATTTAATTAGTATAAAGCTACAAATTACTACTCGAATGAATAAATATTAGTAATATTTGCTTGTGGGCCACAATTTATAAAGCTACCAACTGCACTTTTGAAGTTCGGTAAGAATTTATTTGATCAAGTTTAATAAGTTGCATACGAAGAAGACTATTTGACAATTTTCCCAAATTAACCTAATTAATTAAGTGTAGTTGACTTGAAAGTCCTTTTTTTATTGCTTTTAGATTAAGGTCATGTTTGTTATAGCTTAAATTATAATTTATCTCGTTAAAAATATTTTTTATTTACATATTTTGTATAACTCACAACATATTATCTATTTATTATACACACATTCTATATGACTCACAACTTATAAGCATTTAAAAATAATTTTACCACTATCAAACAAGCGCCAAGATCTCTTCATTCATGCAACAAATTAACTTTAAGTGAAAGATAAGAAGTGTCACTTAAAAGAAAAAATAAGATTCATTTTTCTTCTCCTTCAACTATCTCTTTTTCGTGTAGTCATGCTTCATAATCGATTCATGATAGTATTTAATTGCAATCTCGGACTAAGGATCCCCGACCTCGCCTAGTTGAAAATTGGGGCAAAGACAGAAATCTCGGTCTTCCTCACGAATAATATTTTCTTATTTTATTTTATGTTTTTTAATTTAAATTGATTTAAAAAAATAACTTGGGCGGAAAACAATATTTTAATTCTCGTCCCGTCATGTCTCTTGAAAATCTCTGATGGGCGAGAAAGACGGGGAGGACCACCACGATCTTGACTCGTTGTCCTCCTTATTCGAGACCGATAGAGCGCTAAGAGAAATCTAAATAGTGATTACTAAAAAAATCATTATTTATGACGATTGATTTTCTTACGAACTAAAACCCGTCATAAGTGTTATTTATATTGACAGAAATAAAACTTAGGTAAAATATGCCTGACAACCCTATTGTTTTTGTAATAAAATCAACATTTGTTACAATTTTTCAGCACCCATGAATACGTAATATTATTTACCACGGTATAGATGATCATTATGAACTTTTATTTACTTACACATGAAAAAAAATATAACCTAAGATTATAACGCTGTTCATTTGGATTGAGTTTAAGTTTACAGAACAATAAGCCCAACTCCTATGTGCATTAGTGTAAGATATATCCCTACTAACGATCCAAAAAAAAAAAAGATATATCCCTACTACATACGTTATAAACATTGATCGACTTTTGTATAAAGCTACAAATTACTACTTGAATGAATAAATAATATTAGTATAAATTATATAATATTTGCTTGTGGGCCACAATTTATAAAGCTACCAACTGCACTTTTGGAGTTTAGTAAGAATTTATTGGGTAATTAGCACATTTTATCTATATTCTTTTAATTTATTGTGTAAAATGTTCCTATTGTTTGAGTTTTGACATTTAAGCCCTCAAATTAACATTTATTTGCGAAAAGGTCTCTACCGTCCACATCTGTTAACTTCTATCGTTAATTTAACACATATAGTACACTCTCTTAATTTTTGAAAGAATTTCGTCAAGTCACAAATTATACATCACATTCCCTCAACTAATAACGTGAATTCCCTATTTTGTTCTTGCATATCACTCTAATCAAATTCCTTGACTAAAACCTCATTCTCTTTTTCCCTAAACTTAGGCGAGATGCTCAAATGCTTAAAAATTGACAATGTTTTTTAGGCACGTGCGAAATTCGTAGGATGGCAAGAAGTAAGAATTCTCGGCAACAAGTTTCTCTATATCTAGAATTGAGAGGGAGATGTTCTCGATGTCGGTTTTCAAGTTCGAATCGAAGCCAATAATTTGGTTATCTTGTTGTTGGTGCATCTAGGAGAGGCAAGACTTAATGTAGACTTTAGATTGAGAGAACTTTGAGAAGAAAGATTAGGTGGACTTGAATGAGGGAGCATGAAGGGTTGTGGAGTTGAGGATGGATTTTTTCAGCCAGCCATGAGTGGTGGCGATTGGAGAGGCATTCCAGCATTGCAGGATGCTTCCGTTGGAGGGACGGATCGATGGCGATGTTGTCCGCAGTGGTGGTAGTTTCAGATTTGAATCGTTTGAGCCAAACTCATTTTCTTCCATTTCTTTCATTTAACCTATGAATAATGAACAATATTCGATAACATTAGCTTACCTAGTACATTATTGACAGAATTTGGAGAGCATAAGGGTGGATCATCAGTTCTTCGCCGGCATCCAAATGTAAGGAATTTGGTAATTGATTTTTTGATTCTTGGGCTTCTTTCTACTTAAACTGTTCTTCCATCGACCTTTTTTTCGTTAACAAACACACCCCCTACAATATAATTTGTGACTTGATGAAATTGTCCTTCGTAAATTGAGAGAATGCATATGTCGCGTTAATTTAACGGCAAAAGTTATGAGATGTAGACAAGAGGAACCTTTTCTACAAAGAAATGTAGATTTAGGAGCCTAAATGCTAAAATCTAAACAATATAAACATTTTGCTTAATAGACTAAAAAAAAGAATAGGAACAAAATGTGCTAATTACCCCAATTGATTTGATCAAGTTTAACAAGTTGCATACAAAAAAGGCTATTATACAATTTTCCCAAATTAAATAGGTATATTACTTAATTAAGTGTAGTTGACTTGAAAGTCATTTTTTATTGCTTTTAGATTAAGCTCATGTTGGTTATAGCTTAAGTCATAATTTAAACCGATTAAACATAAGTTTTATTTACACATTTTGTACGATCCACAACTTACTATCTATTTATTATACACACTTTATATACGTCTCATAATTTATAAATCTTAAAAATAATTTCAAAGACTATCAAATAAGCACTAAGTTCTCTCTGCATTATGCAACAAATCATCTTTAAGTTAAAAATAAGAAGTGTCACTTAAAAAAAATAAAAGTTATTTTTCTTCTCCTTCAATTATTTCTTTTTCGTGTAGTCATTCTTCAAAATCAATTTATGATAGTTAATTGCAATCTCAGACTAAGTATCCTCGACCTCGCCTCGTTGGAAAATCGGGGGAAAGACGGGGAACATGGTTTTCATCACGAATAAATTTTTTTATATTAATTTATTTTTTAATTTAAATTGATTTAAAAAAACCAAATGGGGTGGGAAACAATATTTTAATCTCTGTCTCATCACACCTCTTGAAAATCTTTGGCAGGGCGATAGACAGTGAGGACCACCACGATCCTAACTCGTTGTCATTCCTATTCCACACTAATAAGGCTAAGACGATTGATTTTCCTACGAACTAAAATATGTCATAACTGTTATTTCTATTGACAGAAATAAAACTTAGGATTTGTTTGATAACAATTAAAATTTTTTGCTTAAAAACTAAAGTTAAAATCAACAATTAATTTTAATTACACATTTCATGGACCCACAACTTTTTACAACTTTTCAACCACACATTTTATCAACTTTTACAAAAATTATGATTTTAATCAAAATCAATCACACCTTAAAATAAAATACGCATGAGAACCCTAATATTTTTGTCATAAAATCAACATTTGTTGTCACACTTTTTCAGTACCTGACAGTATGTAATATTATTTGCCATAGTATAAATGATCATCAAGAACTTTCATTTATTTACACGTGTATAACGCTGTTCATTTGGATAGAGTTTAAGTTTACAGAACAATAAGCCCAACTCCTATGTACATTTGTGTAAGATATTTCCCTACTAGTCTACTAGAAATTTTCGTTGGCAACTTTTAGCAACTCTAAAAATAGCAATAAAAATTCCGTTACAAATAGTTTGTTGGTAGCGACTATTAGGCATGGATATCGTAGCTTCAGTGAACGAAAAATCCGTTTATGAAGCCACGGTTTTTTGTAGTGTGTGATTTTAATTAAATAATATATACAAATTGTGAGAAAAATATATGATAAAAAGAGAGGAGAGAGAAATATATTAAATACTTTTGAGAAAAGTAAAATAAAGAGTAGAAATAAAAAGGTTGTTGGAATATTTAAAAAAAAACTTTCTTTAAATTTAATGATCTTTCTTTAAATATACATGCTTTTAGTACATAATTAAGAGAAAAACTAATATTAAATAAAGACTTTCTAGTCAACTACTCGAATTAATAAATATTAGAAATTATATAATATTTGCTTGTGGTCCACAATTTATAAAGCTACCAACTGCACTTTCGGAGTTTTTACTGGAAATTTATTTGATGAAATTTAACAAGTAGCATACGAAGAAGACTATTCGACAATTTTCCCAATTTAAATAGGTATATTAATTAATTAAGTGTAGCTTACTTGAAAGTCATTTTTATTGCTTTTAGATTAAACTCATGTTTGTCGTAGTATAAAAAATAATTTCAGCACTATCAAACAAGCACTAAGTTCTTCGACATTCATGCAACAAATCATCTTTAAGTTAAAGATAAAAAATAAAATGCATTTTTCTTCTCCTTCAACCATTTCTTTTTTGTGTAGTCAATTTATGATAGTCTTTAATTGTAATCTCAGATTAAGTATCCCTGACCTCGCCTCGTTGGAGAATCAGAGGAAACACAGGGAACATGGTCTCCGTCACGAATAAATTTTTTTTATACTAGTTTATTTTTTAATTTAAATTGATTTAAAAAAACTAAATGGGGCCGGGAAACAATATTTTAATTTTCATCCCATCACACCTCTTGAATATGTCTAGCGGGGCGATAGAAAGTGAAAACCTCTTGAAAATGTTTTAATTTGGATTGAGTTTAAGTTTACATAACAATAAGCCCAACTCCTATGTACATTTGTGTAAGATATTTCCCTACTAGTCTACTAGATACATTATTAATATTGATCGACTTTAATTAGTATAAAGCTATTATTATTAATATTGATCGACTTTAATTAGTATACAGCTATTATTATTAATATTGATCGACTTTAATTAGTATAAAGCTACAAATTACTACTCAAATGAATAAATATTAGTAATATTTGCTTGTGGGCCACAATTTATGAAGCTACCAACTGTACTTTTGGAGTTCAGTAAGAATTTATTTGATAAAGTTTAGCAAGTTGCATATGAAGAAGACTAAAATATATACAATTTTCCCAAATTAAATAGGTACATTAATTAATTAAGTGTTGTTGACTTGAAAGTCATTTTTTTTAATTGCTTTTAGATGAATTTCTCTGCATGATCATGCTACAAATCCTCTTTATGTGAAAGAAAAAGATTAGAACACTATACTGAATCATCTTCTCACAATGGGAGTCGAAACAACCGTATGCTTATGTTGCTCAATTCCCTGCCTCCTAACACTCTTCATTTGGATGGGTCTAAGTTTACAGAACTATAAGCCCAATTGCTACATAGAAGACTTCTATGTTCCTGCACTCAATAAACACATTAATTCCACCGCCACCACCGCCGCCAATTTTATCTTCTTCGACCTCAAACTCCAAAACGTAATGGAGGAAAATGGTGTTCTCTATGACACTATAAATCTCACATTTTCTTATGGTCTAAACCCGAGTCTTCCCATAGGTAAATACACTTTGCCGGGAGCCTACCAGGGTCATAAGAAGACGGCTCACCGGAGAGACATCGTGCCGACTCATGGAGTGAATTGGGATGATGCTTTTGCGGCGGTTTTGAATGGATCAAATGTGATTTTCAGGGTAGACTTGGCCGGAAAGGTGAAGTTTAAGAGATTCTTTTCGTATTCGAGGACGAAAGCGTTGGTGGTGGGTGCTGATGTAGAAGTCGATGGTTCCGGTAATAAGGTCAGACGTAAGGCTATCAAAATGAAGTCCAGCGGCCACGGCAAACCCAAGTTGCAGCTGGAAGCTGGTGGGTCTTTTATTAGTAGTATTTAGTCTATTGGTTACTAGTCAAAGGCGTATTTGCTTCTGTTGTGTAATTCACTCATGTTCAAGTTATGTTAAATGAATAAGTATTTGTATCACCAATTTTCATTTCGATTGTCATACCTTATTTACTGGCTCACAAGGCCATCAATTTGATGATGTAGAAGATAGAAACGTCGGATTTAGTTCAAATCAAAGACTAGATCAATACTTTTATAACTAGTATATTCACCTGATGATTAAAATGACTAAATAGTTTAAAATGACTGATTTACAGGCATAATTCCTGAGACTAATTATTTATGTATTAAATTACAGGCATAATTCCTGAGACTTTTGTGGTTGATTCACTTGCAATTTCTGTATTTAGAGGTTGTTCGATGAAGTTTTTTAGCATATGTTGAAAAAATATTTAATGAAATATGTAGTTGTAAAAGTTAATAAAAGTTGTAGATCTCATAAAATGTGAAGTTAAAATTAATTGTTGACTTTGACCATAGCTTTTTAGCAAATTTTTGATTTGGACCAAACAAGGACTTGTGTAATGTTTGGTAAAAAATTTTGTAAATTATAAGCAGTGAATCCTGTTAAATGTATGGATAAAAAGTGAATAATGTGTGGATACAAATAATGTTTAACAACTTTATAAGCACTTATAAACAATAACAAACATACACTTCATAAAAGAAAAGCCCTGTGTTGGTTATTGGAGGTTGGTTGAGGAAAGTTGAGGGTGATATTAAAAATCAAACCACTCGCTACAATCCATTACAATATATTTTGGGTCAAGTCAACCGACTTGAGCTACTTGATCCATTTTCTAATGGATTAATTTCACTGATTGTCACTGAAGTTTTATTAAAATTACAAAGCAGTCACTGAAGTTACAAAGTTTTAGCGGTAGTTACTGAAGTTTACTAAAGCGTGCACCAAGGATCACTCTATGAAAATCTCCAATTAAGTTGATGACGTGTCACTGGTAAATATCCACGTGGCACACATTCGGATGACAAGTGGCAAAAATTATTAACATGTGAACTTTAACCACTAATTATAATAAATTTGGACTTCAATGAATACTTCTAAAATATAAGGACCAGCTAAAAATACTTCAAAATAAATATTACAATTATGAAACTAACCCTGCATTTCTATTTGTTGCATTATGAAATTGAACGCTTGCATTTTAATCTGGGCAAACGCCTAGATTTAAGGCTGGGCGTTTGCCTAGAATCAATTATAAATTTGGGCGTTCGCTTAGACTCAATTTTAAATTTAGGCGTTCGCCCATACTCAATTTTTTGCAAGAGAGACCAAAATCGCCCAGTACAAATATCAAAACTCATATTTTTGTAAGTTTTTGAAAATTCATATTTGGTGGTATGGAGTAACTTCCATAGTTATGAGTTCAAATTTAGATTTAGTGGTATGAGTTCTCAAAGATTCAGTTGTTGCTAGCTCCAAATGCAAATAAGCAAATCTGTATTTATGCACTCAAAATTTACAAGTAGATTTTTGCGAAGGAGACCCCAAATTTATCCACATCATATTCCCAAAATGCACTAAATGATCTACCCAAATTCCATCAAGCTTGCTTAATAACTAAGACAAAAAAATGATTTCAATTCCGGATCCCAGTCATTTGTTCATCAGATTAATCCATGCATTCTCCAGGATAGGCGTGGAAATTGAATTTCTAGTAGACTTTAATCTTCGTCGAGGCGTGAAATTTGCCCTTGGTCTTGGTCCAGTGCTGCCACTAGGCTATGAAAAAGAAGCTGGTATTTCTTGTTGCCCGATTCCCACTTAGACAAGAAGCTGGTTGTGAATAAGCAAGATGTTCTCCAACACGTGCTCTTGAGCTCGCACCTAATCCATCTCCACATTGGTTTTCATCCTTCGCAATTGAGAGAGTAAAATTGATGAAACTTAAATAAGCAGATTTCTTATCAAATTATATACCTCATGAGTGATGGTGCTTGAATGAAATCTTTTATTGTGTCCCAATTGTCCACAAAGAGTGCATTTCATTTTCTTTTTCCATCACCTCTTCGATCCAATTTCTTGTTCTTGTCTTTGGCCATAGAAGCTTCCTTGATACCTCTACAATGTTTTATCTGTTTTCTACCCCTTTTTTTGGTCACCCAAGTTGGTGATTTGACTGGTTCAAATCCACTCGGAGGCCACATCTTTTGTCCATTTATAGGGTAAATGGGGTTCTCGTAAGCTCTCAAGTACGTTGTAACTTTGTAGCACTCGTCTACGAATTGCAAAGGATCTTTGCCCCATTCACGAATGCTCGCTATTGCGTGTGGACGAGACACACCACTCAAATCCCACTTCCTACATGCACATGTCCTTGATTGTATATCAACAACGAACTAACTATTAGAATAAGGATCGGACACTTGATATTGCATCTCTCCATTGTATATTGATTTCCAAGAAAATGATTCTTTTGTGTTGGCTTCTAACTTCTTTAGAATTTTTGGACAAATATCACCAGCTACCTTTGCAACCAAATCTCATCGTTTGTACATCCTAACCATTAGCTTGTTTTGAATACCTTGGAGCAAATTTAAAATGTTCTCCCCTCTTTCTTACTTTATGTAGTTGTTGAAACATTCACATAAGTTATTTAGCAAAATATCACATTTTGAAACTGTCTGAAAATGAGATTTCGACCATTGCTCCGCCTGTTTAGCATGTAACCATTCCCAGGCTGCTTGATCCCCCTTCTCTAATTTGTCCATCCAACTCTTGAATTCAGCCAAATAAGTGGACTTAGCAACTTTCCACAAAAGATCCCAAAGTTTTAAGGATTTAAAATCCTTCTAGAAGAAATTCGTATACATATGCCTAACATAAAAACGATGCTCAGGGAGAGGGAACAAATGTGATACAACATTCTCTAATCCTTTCTGTCTATCAGACATAAATGTTAGGCCATATGCATTTTCAATGCTCAAATCTTATCCTAGTAGTTTTAGAAATTAATACCAACTAGCATTGTTTTCGACTTCAAAAATAGCATGCGCGATTGGGAATATACAATCATTCCCATCAATACCCACTGGAGCTAGTAACTGTCCACCAAAATCCCGCTTAAGAAGCACCATCTATGCAAATTATAGGTCTACATCCGGCCAAAAACCCCTTCTTGCAAGCCTCAAAGCAAATATATATCCCCTTAAACACAAGCATTATAGTTGATCATGGGTTTGTTCTTCTAACTTCAGCAGCGTACGAACCTAATAAACCAAATTTCCCAACTAAAGACTCCCTTAGCAACTCCTTAGAAATTATCCGACTTCTCCATGCCTTTGTATTACTAATTTCAATACCATAATCCTTCAAGAGTGCGGCTTTGAATAATTTGACGTCCCATTTTGGTGCAATACTAAAGTCTCAATGTACACATATGCTAACCACGTGGCGGACACATTTCTATTCTTCAAAGCTCTACAACAGTTGTGGTTCCACTCAAAAGATTTAATTTGCCATGCTTATTGTTCCTTCAAAAGCTAAGCCCACACTCACCATGGACATTTATCTTCTTTGCAACGAGCTTCTACTCTCGATTTATCATTACGCGAAAACACTAAACCTGTTACTAATACTAAAGTTTGTAATCACGGCCTTGAGTTCTTCTTTCGACCAAAACTTCAATCCTATTTCTAGCACGTAATCCATCATTTTTTCACCATTAAATTCCAGAATCTTGTATCACTTCCTCTTCACTATCGTAATTAACACTTCAAGCTCATCCGAGGAATCATATTTTGAAGTTTCAAAATCATTTCTATCTACCAAAGATACCAGGTATTTAATCGTATCTAGTTCAATGTTTTTAGTAACATTTTCCTCAAAAAACATGTCATCTTCTTCTCCCAGGCTGAAATCTGATTCATTAAAAGTGACATCATCTTCATCCGAACCATTGTTTTCTTGAACTGAGAATGATAAAAAAAATTTGAAAATTCAGCAAATTCATTAACAAAAACCGCAAAGTAGGTGGGGTCCACAATGGGTTCTAGGCACTAATTATTCAATACTTTATGGCAACAACAAACAAAAATAAACCATCTAGTACATTGACTTAACTTTCTCATCTCTCTCTACATCAGACATTGTTAAATAATTTCTTCAAAATGGTCCCACACGAGCTTCTTTGTTAGTGGAAACCGAGGCACTTTATGTTAAAATTTCGATTGTTGAGAGTATTTGGGGCTATGGTTCTTGCATAATGTTAGGTATGTAGGGAATAAATTATGGTTTTGAAATATTTTTAGTTAGGTTCTTATATTTTAGATGTATTCATTGATGTCCAAATTTATTATAATTAGTAGGTAAAGTCCACATGTCAATAATTTTTACCACGTGTCATTCAAATGTGTGCCACGTGGACATTTACCAGTGACACGTCATCAACTTAATTGAAAATTTTCATAGAGTGACCTTCGATGCACACTTTAGTAAACTTCAGTGACCACTGCTGAAACTTTGTTACTTCAATGACTGTATTGTAATTTTAATAAAACTTCAGTAGTGATCATCAGTGAAATTAACCCATTTTCTAACACTTAGATTTTATAGATTTTCCTTGAGGAAAGTTGAGGGTGATATTAAAAATCAAACCAATCGTTACAATCCATTACAATATGTTTCGGGTCAAGTCAACTCGACTTGAGCTACTCAACCTATTTTCTAACACTCGATAGGGTGATATATTTTCTACATAAAAGAAAGGAATAACAAAAATAAACAATAGCCAGTCCATCAAAACTGAAAACAGTCATTAACAACAGATCCTAACATCATTTCTATCTCCATATCGAGGGCACTTCCAGGACCCGAATATACATCGGGACAAATCACATGCTCATGATCATATGCTGATGAAAGAAAAGTGAACTCCCCAAAACTTTCCAATGTCATCAGATCAGGCAATAAGAAGTAATTGGATGATGATGATTCTTGCAAATTTTGAACTTTTTCCTTAGTTTCCTGCTGAATTACGGGCAGTGTTGGAAGCACCATACCATTAGGTTTATCATTCGGTTCATGCGAGTCGAAGCTCCAGATGGTAGAAGAATTATTTGCAGTAGTATCCATAATAATGTGAGACGATTCTTCGAATAAATTCTTACATGTGTGGTGCCCCTGGTATGTAGTTCTAAATAATGGTGGATCATCTTGAATTTTTTGGACCAGTTTTGTTGCTTGGCATCCTTGATCATACTTGTTGGTGCACCTGAAGTAGCTCCTGCATTTATTGGTTTACATTTTATTTGCAATATGTCATCTCGTGTGCAGTCAAGTTTATATACGTGAAATTTTCATACATTTGTGTGCTCACGAGTCTTCAATACAAGGTCTCCATCTAACTTTGGATCGTTAAGAAAGACTCCCATTGTACCTAAGACCTCCATCTAACTTTGAAAGGTACTTTTTGGTAATTAAATAAAGAAAAGAAAAGAAAAAAACAGATGGCTTTAAAAAATTTTTATGTTTAGAATGATTACCTCGGATGTTGGGCATTGTGGATAAATTTTTGTCCATATTTTCTCCATGCATGGCGATCTTGAATCGAAGCAACGTGGCCCTTTGGACCATAAAAGAATCTGAGATTTACGTTGTCATAGTGAACACCCTTAATAGTCATAGAATTCTCAAGCTCTAGGTCGAAGAAAATAAGATTGTTGCTTCGACCGTCGTAGGAATTATCTAATCTGCTGAGTGCGGGAACATATATGTTCTGTATATAGAATCTGGGCTTATAAAGTTCAATATTTAGACCTAGCCAAATGAAGAAAGTTATGAAGAGTAGGGCGCAGCAGCATTTGATTATGTTATAGAGCGGGTCGGTCATGGTCTTCCAACGTTCTTCCAACCCATTCGGCATGTTGGGGCTTTTTGAAGAATGATGAAAGAACTGGAAGGACTAATATGAAGAAGATGAGCGTGTTGTGTTTCAATATCTTCTGCTTAAGTAGATTATAAAACAACCTAAGTCCTTTTAGTACCAAACTCAGAGAGATAAAATATTGAATGAGTAATTTTCTTCTTCTTCTTCTTCTTTTTTTTTTTTTTTTTTTTTCATTTCACGTTGACAACCAATTGCATGCATTGAGGTTCCCTTGTCTAAAAGTCTGTTGTCCAAAGTAATAAATAATAAAAAAGAAATTAAATGGAACTATGGACGAATTACCACATTAATAAAACAATGAAGTGTTAAAAAATCAATCTAATTATTAAAAGAAACATTTCAAAATATTGTTTATTGTTCGCATCTTTATTGAATGTGAGATTTACTACTTAACACCTAGTACATAATTAAGAGAAAAAAATTAAGATTAAAGAAAGACTTTCAGTCAATTACTTGAATTAATAAATATTAGAAATTATATAATATTTGCTTGTGGTCCACAATTTATAAAGCTACCAACTGCACATTTGGAGTTTAGTAAGAATTTATTTGATGAAGTTTAACAAGTTGCATTAGAAGAAGACTATTCGACAATTTTACCAAATTAAACAGGTATATTAATTAATTAAGTGTAGTTGACTTGAAAGTCATTTTTATTGTTTTTAGATTAAGGTCATGTTTGTTGTAGTTTAAAAATAATTTCAAAGACTAATCAAACAAGCACTAAATTCTCGACATTCATGCAACAAATCATCTTTAAGTTAAAGATAAAAAATAAGATGCATTTTTCTTCTTCTTCAACCATTTCTTTTTATTGTAATCATTCTTCAGAATCGATTTATGATAGTCTTTAATTACAATCTCAGACTAAGTATCCCCGACCTCGCCTCATTGGAGAATCGGGGGAAAGATGGGGAACATGCATGGTCTCCATCATGAATAAATTTTTTTATATTAGTTTATTTTTTTAATTTAAATTGATTTTAAAAAAACTAAATAGAGCGGAAAACAATATTTTAATCTTCGTCCCATCACACCTCTTGGAAATCTCTGGCGGGGCAATAGATATTGAAAACCTCTTGAAAATATTTTAATTTGGATTGAGTTTAAGTTTACAGAACAATAATTCCAACTCCTATGTACATTTAATTGTAAGATATATCCCTACTAGTCTACTAGATGCATTATTAATATTGATCGACTTTTTTAATTAGTATAAAGCTACAAATTACTACTCGAATGAATAAATATTAGTAATATTTGCTTGTGGGCCACAATTTATCAATTACATTAAAAGCTACCAACTGCAATTTTGGAGTTTAGTAAGAATTTAATTATTTGATCAAGTTTAGCAAGTTGCATATGAAGAAGACTAAAATATATACAATTAATTTTCCTAAATTAAATAGGTACATTAATTAATTAAGTGTTGTTGACTTGAAAGTCATTTTTTTAATTGCTTTTAGATGAATTTCTCTGCATGATCATGCTACAAATCCTCTTTATGTGAAAGAAAAGATTAGAACACTATACTGAATCATCTTCTCACAATGGGAGTCGAAACAACCGTATGCTTATGTTGCTCAATTCCCTGCCTCCTAACACTCTTCATTTGGATGGGTCTAAGTTTACAGAACTATAAGCCCAATTGCTACATAGAAGACTTCTATGTTCCTGCACTCAATAAACACATTAATTCCACCGCCACCACCGCCGCCAATTTTATCTTCTTCGACCTCAAACTCCAAAACGTAATGGAGGAAAATGGTGTTCTCTATGACACTATAAATCTCACCTTTTCTTATGGTCTAAACCCGAGTCTTCCCATAGGTAAATACAATTTGCCAGGAGCCTACCAGGGTCATAAGAAGACGGCTCACCGGAGAGACATCGTGCCGACTCATGGAGTGAATTGGGATGATGCTTTTGCGGCGGTTTTGAATGGATCAAAGGTGGTTTTCAGGGTAGACTTGGCCGGAAAGGTGAAGTTTAAGAGATTCTTTTTGTATTCGAGGACGAAAGCGTTGGTGGTGGGAGCGGATGTAGAAGTCGATGGTTCCGGTAATAAGGTCAGACGTAAGGCTATAAAAATGAAGTCCGGCGGCCGCGGCAAACCCAAGTTGCAGCTGGAAGCTGGTGGTTCTTTTATTAGTAGTTTTTAGTCTATTGGTTACTAGTCAAAGGCGTATTTGCTTCTGTTGTGTAATTCACTCATGTTCAAGTTATGTTAAATGAATAAGTATTTGTATCACCAATTTTCATTTAGATTGTCATACCCTAAAAATATTAGAATTAGAGAATGATTTTGAACGAGTAATTTTCTTTTCTTCTTATTTTTTTTTTTTCACTTGGCTACCAACTTCCTAGTCCAGATCTGTTGTCTCAAATACACGTTTCATTAGCCGTCCCTAAATAAAAACGTTATACATCATCAAAAAAATGGATGAAATGATTATTGTGGACAACACTTAATGATTCGATCATTGGGAAATATTTAGTCTGAATTTCTGGATCAAATTTGTCCAAGTGGTGGCTCACAAGGCCATCTATTCTGGATCATTGGGAAATATTTGTCATACCTTATTTACTGGCTCACAAGGCCATCAATTTGATGATGTAGAAGATAGAAACGTGGGATTTAGTTCAAATCAAAGACTAGATCAATACTTTTATAACTAGTATGTTCACCTGATGATTAAAATGCCTACATAGTTTAAAATGACTGATTTACAGGCATAATTCCTGAGACTAATTAGTTATGTATTAAATTACAGGCATAATTCCTGAGACTTTTGTGGTTGATTCACTTGCAATTTCTGTATTTAGAGGTTGTTGGAGGAAGTTTTTTAGCATATTTTTAAATTTTTTTTAATGAAATATATAGTTGTAAAAGTTAATAAAAGTTGTAGATCACATAAAATGTGAAGTTAAAATTAATTGTTGATTTTGACCATATCTTTTTAGCAGATTTTTTATTTGGACCAAACAAGGACTTGTATAATGTTTGTTAAATTTTTTTGTAAATTATAAGTAGTGAATCTTGCTAAATGTATGGATAAAAAGTGAATAATGTGTGAATACAAATAATGTTTAACAACTTTATAAGCATTTATAAACAATAACAAACATACACTTCATAAAAGAAAAGCCTGTGTTGGTTATTGGAGGTTGGTTGAGGAAAGTTGAGGGTGATATTAAAAATCAAACCACTCGTTGCAATCCATTACAATATATTTTGGGTCAAGTCAACCGACTTGAGCTACACGACCCATTTTCTAACGGGTTAATTTCACCGATTGTCCTTTGAAGTTTTTTAAAATTACAAAGCGAGAATCAAGTAACAAAGTTTTAGTGGTGGTCACTGAAGTTTACTAAAGTGTGCACCGAAGGTCACTCTATGAAATTCTCCAATTAAGTTGATGACGTGCCACTGGTAAATATCCACATGGCACACATTCGATGACATGGACAAAAATTATTGACATGTGGACTCTAACCACTAATTATAATAAATTTGTACTTCAATAAATACCTCTAAAATATAAAGACCTAGTTGAAAATATTTCAAAATAAATATTACAACTATGAAACTAACCCTACATTTCTATTTGTTGCATTCTGAAATTGAACGCCTGCATTTTAATCTGGCGAACGCCTAGATTTAAGGCTGAGCGTTCGCCTAGACTCAATTTTAAATTTAGGCGTTCACCCAGACTCAATTTTTGGCAACAAAGACCAAAATTGTGCAACAGAGACCAAAATGCCCAAGACAAATATCAAAACTCATATTTTTTAAGTTTTGAAAATTCATATTTAGTGGTATGGAGTAACTTTCATAGTTATGAGTTCAAATTCAGATTTAGTGGTATGAGTTCTCAAAGATTCAGCTGCTACTAGCTCCAAATGCAAATAAGTAAATCTGTATTTATGCACTCAAAATTTACAGGTAGATTTTTGCGAAGGAGACCCCAAATTTATCCACATCATATTCCCAAAATATACTAAATGATCTACCCAAATTCCATCAAGCTTGCTTAATAACTAAGACAAAAAATGATTTCAATTCCGAATCCCATAATTTGTTCATCAAATTAATCCATTCATTCTCCTGGGTAGGCGTGGAAATTGAATTTCTAGTAGCCTTCAATCTTCGTCGAGGCGTGAAATTTGCCCCTGGTCTTCGTCCGGTGCTGCCATAAGGCTATGAAAAAGAAGCTGGTATTTCTTGTTGCATGATTACCACTTAGGCAAGAAGCTGGTTGTGAATAGGCAAGATGTTCTCCAACATGTGCTCTTGAGCTCGCACCTAATCCATCTCCACGCTGGTTTTTATCCTTCGTAATTGAGAAAGTAAAATTGATGAAACTTAAAGAAGCAAATTTCTTATCAAATTATATACCTCATGAGTGATGGTGCTTGAATGAAATCTTTTATTGTGCCCCAATTGTTTGCAAATAGTGCATTTCATTTTCTTTCTTCCATCACCTCTTCGATCTAGTTTCTTGTTCTTGTCTTTGGCCATAGAAGCACAATGTTTTATCTGTTTTCTACTCCTTTTTTTGGTCACCCAAGTTGGTGATTTGACTAGTTAAAATCCACTCGGAGGCCACATCTTTTGTCCATTTATAGGGTAAATGGGGTTCTCCTAAGCTCTCAAGTACGTTGTAACTTTGTAGCATTCATCTACGAATTGCAAAGGATCTTTGCCCCATTCATGAATGCTCGCTATTGCGTGTGGACAAGGCTCACCACTCAAATCCCACTTCCTACATGCACATGTCCTTGATTGTATATCAATAACGAACTGACCATGAGAATAATGTTCGGACACTTGATATTGCATCTCTCCATTATATATTGATTTCCAAGAAAATGATTCTTTTGTGTTGGCTTCTAACTTCTTTAGAATTTTTGGACAAATATCACCAGCTACCTTTGTAACCAAATCTAAATCGTTTGTACATCCTAACCATTAGCTTGTTTTAAATACCTTGGAGCAAATTTAAAATGTCCTCCCCTCTCTCTTACTTTATGTAGTTGTTGAAACATTCACATAAGTTATTTAGCAAAATATCACATTTTGAAACTGTCTGAAAATGAGATTTCGACCATTGCTCCGCCTGTTTAGCACGTAACCACTCCCAGACTGCTTGATCCCCCTTCTCTAATTTGTCCATCCAACTCTTGAATTCAGCCAAATAGGTAGACTTAGCACCTTTCCACAAAAGATCCCAAAGTTTTAAGGATTTAAAATCCTTCCAGAAGAAATTCGTATACATATGCCTAACACAAAAACAATGCTCGGGGAGAGGGAACAAATGTGATACAATATTCTCTAATCCTTTCTGTCTATCGGACATAAATGTTAGGCCATATGCATTTTCAATACTCAAATCTTATCCTAGTAGTTTTAGAAACCAAGACCAACTAGCATTGTTTTCGACTGCAATAACAGCATGTGCGATTGGAAATATACAATCATTCTCATCTATACCCACTACAGCTAGTAACTGTCCACAAAAATCCCTTTTAAGAAGCACCATCTATGCAAATTATAGGTCTACATCTTGCCAAATCCCCTTCTAGCAAGCCTTAAAGCAAATATATATCCCCTTAAACACAAGCATTATAGTTGATCCTGGGTTTGTTCTTCTAACTTCAATACAGATTGAACCTAATAAACCAAATTTCCCAACTAAAGACTCCTTTAGCAACTCCTTAGAAATTATCCGACTTCTCCATGCCTTTGTATTACTAATTTCAACACCATAATCCTTCAAGAGTGCGGCTTTGAATAATTTGACGTCCCATTTTGGTGCAATACTAAAAGTCTCAATGTATATATATGCTAACCACGTGGCGGACACATTTCTATTCTTTAAAGCTCTACAACAGTTGTGGTTCCACTCAAAAGATTTAATTTGCCACGCTAATTCTTCATTCAAAAGCGAAGCCCACACTCACCATGGACATTTATCTTTTTTGCAACGAGCTTCTACTCTCAATTTATCATTCTGTGAAAAAACACTCAAACCTGTTACTATTACTAAAGTTTGTAATCACGGCCTTAAGTTCTTCTTTCGACCGAAACTTCAATCCTATCTCTAGCACATGATCCATCATTTTTTCACCATTAAATTCCAGATACCGTATCACTTCCTCTTCACTATCAGAATTAACACTTCGAAGCTCATCCGAGGAATCATATTTTGAAGTTTCAAAATCATTTCTATCTACCAAAGATACCAGGTATTTAATCGTATCTAGTTCAATGTTTTTAGTAACATTTTCCTCAAAAAACATGTCATCTTCTTCTCCCATGCTGAAATCTGATTCATTAAAAGTGACATTATCTTCATCCAAACCATTGTTTTCTTGAACTGAGAATGATAAAAAAAATTGAAAATTCAGCAAATTCATTAACAAAACCGCAAAGTGGGGGGGTTCACAATGGGTTCCAGGCACTAAATAATATGACAAACGCCTTCAACCAAAATTATTCAATGTTATTCAATGCTTTATGGCAACAACAAACAAAAATAAACCATCTAGTACATTGACTTAACTTTCTCATCTCTCTCCACACATGAGACATTGTTAAATAATTTCTTCAAAATGGTCCCACACGAGCTTCTTTGTTAGTGGAAACCAAGGCACTTTATGTTAAAATTTCGATTGTTGAGAGTATTTGGGGATATGGTTCTTACATAACATTAGGTATTTGGGGAATAAATTATGGTTTGGAGGAGTAAATTATTTGGGTATTTGGGACATTAGGGTTTGGAGGAATGGAAATGAATCGAAATGGAAATGGAAATGGAAATGTGATTTATTATGAAATATTTTTAGTTAGGTCCTTATATTTTAGAGATATTTATTGAGGTCCAAATTTATTATAATTAGTAGGTAAAGTCTACATGTCAATAATTATTGCCACGTGTCATCCAAATGTGTGCGACGTGGACATTTACCAGTGACACGTCATCAACTTAATTAGAAAATTTCACAGAGTGACCTTCGATGCACACTTTAGTAAACTTCAGTGGCAACCGCTGAAATTTTGTTACTTCAATAACAGTTTTGTAATTTCAATAAAACTTCACTGATCATTAGTGAAATTAACCCATTTCCTAACACTTAGATTTTATAGATTTTCCTTGAGGAAAGTTGAGGGAGATATTAAAAATCAAACCAATCGTTCCAATCCATTACAATATGTTTCGGGTCAAATCAACTCGACTTGAGCTACTCGACTTATTTTCTAACATTTGATAGGGTGATATATTTTCTACGTAAAAGAAAGGAATAACAAAAATAAACAATAGCCAGTCCATCAAAACTGAAAACAGTCATTAAAAACAGATCCTAACATCATTTCTATCTCCATATCGAGGGCACTTCCTGGACCCGAATATACATCGGGACAAATCACATGCTCATGATCATATGCTGATGAAAGAAAAGAGAACTCCCAAAACTTTCCAATGTCATCAGATCAGGCAATAAGAAGTGATTGGATGATGATGATTCTTGCAAATTTTGAACTTTTTCCTTAGTTTCCTGCTGAATTATGGGCAGTGTTGGAATCACCATACCATTAGGTTTATCGTTCGGTTCATGCGAGTCGAAGCTCCAGATGGTAGAAGAATTATTTGCAGTAGTATCCATAATAATGTGAGACGATTCTTCGAATAAATTCTTACATGTGTGGTGCCCCTGGTATGTAGTTCTAAATAATGGTGGATCATCTTGAATTTTTTGGACCAGTTTTGTTGCTTGGCATCCTTGATCATACTTGTTGGTGCACCTGAAGTAGCTCCTGCATTTATTGGTTTACATTTTATTTGCAATATGTCATCTCGTGTGCAGTCAAGTTTATATACGTGAAATTTTCATACATTTGTGTGCTCACGAGTCTTCAATACAAGGTCTCCAGATCCTTGGATCGTTAAGAAAGACTCCCATTGTACCTAAGACCTCCATCTAACTTTGAATGGTACTTTTTGGTAATTAGATAAAGAAAAGAAAAGAAAAAAACAGATGGCTTTAAATTTTTTTTTAAAAAAATGTTAAGAATGATTACCTCGGATGTTGGGCATTGTGGATAATTTTTGTCCATATTTTCTCCATGCATGGCGATCTTGAATCGAAGCAACGTGGGTCTCTCTTATCCGTGTCTCTAAACTTTTCCTGCATTTTGAAAGTGCAAGTCTAATGATTCAGAAACAAGAGAAATATAGATCAATCATTCAAGATAAAATTTTAAGAATCAATACTCTTTCATAACAAGAATTTTGTACCTTTTTTTGTTGTATCCTCTCTGTTTTTCGAACTCTGAAGTGCTGGTACTCTTATCGAAATCTTTCGACTTCCGGCCATTGCAATGCCACGATTTGAACCCCGGAACATCATACACCTCATTGGACTTGCTAGAGTTTAGAATTGAAAAACTCTTGTCGAATGAATCCAAGATTTTTTCTATCAAATGTTTAGAAGATAGCAGTGATTTACACCCTCTATCATTCTGAGTTTTATACAACATGACTCTAAGCATATTGGTGGATTCCCGGCCATGAGTCAACTCGTCGATTAGCCTTTTCCTAACAGTCGAAGACTCCATTAGTGTGTTTATGCGTGTAGTTTCAATGTTGTCTTGTAGTCAAGCCAATTAAATAGGGGAAGAAATATTTCCCATTACTAGTAACATATTCTCGAGATTGGAAATTGCAGATCCACGTGTAGTAATTTAACATGACAACGTGATGGGGAAATATAAAACAAAAAAAAAAAAAAATTGGTGACTCACTTTGCCTTAATGCATGTTTAATGTACCCACGCATCATTTTGAAGAAGTCACAGTTTATCTTGAATCATATTGATGCGTATCTTTGAATTGTCACTGTACGTCATTCCATGTGCCACAAGAGAAGAGTTACGGTTTTTAATTAATTTCTATTTTACATTTTAATTAGAGTAGAATTTAAATTGTAGAATTTTATGTAAAAGATGAGTTAAGGTTGATTGTTCCATCGTATGTTTCGAATTAAATTAAATTTTATTGAGAATTTTTCAATATTGTTGATTTTTATTTTTTTGTGAACCAACAAATCAATAAATCTAAATATTTCGTAAGTATTCATAAAATTCACCCGAATTTAGACAACATATGTTATTTATTTTTGGGTTTCTTTCACTACATCATAACCTGAATATTTTGGTTTTGAATAATTTTTCCAAACCCCAATGAAATATTAATAAATCTCAACTTATTGAGGGGGCAAATATTGTCAAACATATAATTTGTCAAGTTGTGTTTTTCATATGAAGTATAATAATTAAAATCTTTTTTTATTAACTATAATAATTAAATATTAAATATCTAGTTTAGCACAAACTAAACAGGCGACACCTAAACAACATTATTTAACAATAATTTATACCATGATAATCGGGATCATCCAGTCTGTGTTCACACCTATTATATAGGAAGTCAAATTCTAATTCACATGCTGGTAAAAAGTAGTGTTCACACTATCTGAGTTACTAATGTAGTAATGTTGTCTTGTCTTTGACAATGGAAACTCCTCGGTCAGATAACCTCGAATACGGTAGTGATTGAATTTGAATTTATTAAACTAATATGATATTGATTTTAGAATATCTTAGATTATATTTTTTTTTTACCACATAAATAAAATAAACAATATCTAATAAAAATTATCTCCAATATAAATTGATGTGACTGAAAAAAAAACAATATACAATGTTTAAAGTCTCATCTAAATTCAGAAACTCCGTAAGATATATTATTTTAACAAAATTTAAATTTTATATGTAGATTTAAAATTTATATGTATATTCAAATATAATTTGTTTATATTGTAAAATAATAAAATATAACTAGATAGCAATCAATAGAATACATTAAAACCAAATTTGAATTTGAATGTCTATTCTTTATCAATGCCCCAGATTATATATCTTTCAAAATTTGTAGTACCTAGATAACAATCTATAGAATGCATTGAAGATGCTCTTAGAGCTAAACTTCTAATTGTCAAATAATCTACAATTATTTTAAATGTTTGATAAAGTTTAATAAACTAATTATGGAAGAAGATTGGACATTGAGAAGCAATAAAATTGTAGCTTTTCAGATTCTATTTTTTAATTTTTTTAATTACCCATTATTAAAATATCAATTTTAATATAATAAATAAATTGATTCATTTCTTATTCAATGTTTGTTGGTGTTCTATATTTAGCACATGTTTGGTGGTAGTGAAATAATTTTTTAAGTATTTATAAATTGTACGTTTTACAAAATAAATAAATAAAAATTAAAAAATATGTCTAACTAGTATGGACAATAAGGAATCCATCATTAATTAAGAGTTTCCTTATTAGTTACTCTTTTGATTTTCTAATCATTTAGGATTCCATGTTATTCCTTCCACATCATCCTTTCCATGTTTTTTAGAGTCATAATTTATTAGTAATTCTTCATTTTTCCTCAACTCTCATCTCTTTAATAGAATTAGACTTTTAGAAATTTATTAGTTCTTGAACAGCACAATAAGCTCATGTTTGACTAAGCCTAAATTATAATTTAACGTGACATATTTTTATTTATATATTTCGTATGATTCATAACTTGTTATTTATTTATTATTCACATAATTTATAAGTCTCACAACATATAAACACATAAAAAATAATTTCAACACTATTAAATATGTGTATCACATTGAAAGTGAGGTTGGCCTTAGAGCCAATTTTCATCACTTTGAAGCTCACTTGAATTGGTCAATTGTTGGGCTTGTTAAAACATTTCAAACCCTTTAGTTTCACTTATGGTAGAAGTTTTACATTACAAGCATTATATGTACATAATGAATTTATGAAAAGAAGTGATATATTGACGGAAAATAAAGACGGAAGTCTTTAATTCGATTTGTGGATGTGATATTCAGATACATTCATGGAGTGGCATAAAATCAAGACCAATATATCTGATTACCCTCATATGGCCGTCTACAAACTAAAACAAAGAAGTTGCTATTGGTTTTTTTAATATTGGTTTTAATTGCAACGTGCATCGATTATATCTTGAATTTTTCATAGTGAATTATTTTTTCATTGGAGCCCGTAAATATTTTCCTTAAGAGTTTATCTAGTGTTAATTGTTGTATTTAATTACTCCGTCGCACACTTTATCCTACTTTTTATCTATAAAGTTAAAATTTATTGCTTAAGAATTCTATTATAAACGTTTAGAATATTCAACACCATTTTTTGTTAAAATCTATGTTTCTGCTGGACAACAACCTGTATGTTTACGTGTGTCCCTGAACTGAGGACGTGTTAGAACTGGAATTAAATGTTTCAATAATCATTGAACCATTAGTCATATCTTCAATCAAAATTTTAAATGTTGTTGCGTGCTCACTGAAATTTGGAAAGTTACACTTCGTTAATCACTCATCACGATTCTATAATTGCCAATTGACATAATCATACACGTGACACAAGTTAAATATTTCAATATCACTTTTAATCGCGTATTCGATCACTCATTGAACTTTAGAAAGTTACGCTTCATTAATCACTCTCCACGATTTAGTAATTGCTAATGGATAGAAGTGTACACATGGCGAATGGAACGCCTACGTGGCACACATTTGAGATTAATTCTGTCAACCAATTGAAGCTATCAATCTATATCATCAAATCACTTTTTTAAAATACGATTTATACATGAGGAACATAAATTCTCTCTCTATATTGAAATCACTAAAAGTCTATCCTCCAAATTCAATTCTCTGACCTTAACCCATTTTCTCACATGACAAACAACAGTGCTACCCCCACAAACCAGCCTAATCGATAATCAACATCCTGTTTAGAAATCAAATTCATCATCATATGCATAATCACTTAGTAATTCTTCAAAACCTAGATACTCTAAGTCATTTACTTCATTGTCAGCCTCTTTAGGCCCTTCAAAGACTCTATCTTCAAATCTTGTTTCAATGCCTGTTAAGAAAATATTATAATACCTTTGTAATAGGTATTGAAGAAGTTATGGGTATGGAAGAGAATAAGTAATGATAATGGAAGAGATTATTTTCTATATGTTATTCACATTTACAAGAGACAGTATATATATAATTATACAAGAGCATATTCTAAGAATATGAAAAATATTCTATCATTTAATTAAAGAAAATATACAACCACGAGATTTGTTTTCAACACTCCCCCTCAAGTTGGCGAATGAATATCATGAAGTCCCAACTTGTCACTTAAGAGACAAAGTTGTTCACTTCCCAAAGACTTAGTGAAGATATCTGCAAGTTGAGAACGTGATGGAACATATGAAGTTGAAATCACTCCAGCTTGTAGCTTTTCCCTCACAATGTGACAATCAATTTCTATGTGTTTAGTGTACTCGTGCAAGACAGGATTCCTAGCAATATAAAGTGCCGCTTGGTTATCACAAAAATCTTGCAGAATGTATCGTATCCATGTAATCTCTAAACATGTCGCAGCCATAACTCGATATTCTGCTTATGCGGATGACCAAGCCACATTTGTTTGTTTCTTTGATTTCCAAGAAATTAAAGAATTACCCAAGAAGATGCAGCATGCCGAAATAGAGCGTCAAGTCATTGTGCAACCTGTCCAATCTGAGTCATAGTAGGCCTTTAATATGAGATCATTAGAGGAATGAAAGAATAATCCTTGACCAAGACTGCCTTTGATAAATCTTAAAACCCTTAAAGCAGCTTCCCAATGTGGTTTTCGTGGATTCTGCATGAATTAGCTTAGGATTTGCACATAGTATACTATATTAGGCCTTGTCACTTTAAGATAAATCAATTTCCCAACTAACCTTCTATATTTGGTAGGATCATGCAATAAATCGACATCATCAGGTTTTCACTTTAAATGCTCCTCCATCAAGAAAGAATTAGGACGAGATCCCAATAGTCCCGCATCCTTCAAAATGTCTAGTGAATATTTTCTTTGAGAAACAAATATTCCTTTTTGGGAACGAGAAACTTCAATTCCAAGAAAATATTTTAAATTACCAAGGTCTTTGATGCGAGATTGTTGTAGGAGAAAGTCCTTGAGAGATTTAATTGCTTGCTCATTATTGCCTATCACAATGATGTCGTCAACATAAATAAGTACCACAGTGAATGAGTCCCTTTCAGTTTTGGTAAACAAAGAATAATCAGCCTTTGATTGATTGAAACCGGCCTTCTGAATAGCATGAGAAAATTTTACAAACCAGTTACAAGAAGCATACTTCAAGCCATACAGTGATTTATTGACCCGACGTACCATATTCTCCCCCTGTCGGCGAAGACCAAGTGGAACATCCATGTATACCTCCTCATCCAGATCACCATGAAGAAAAGTATTTTGAACATCTAGCTGATGTAAGAACCAATTGCAAGAAGCAGCAACAGATAATAGGCAGTGGACAGTGGTGAGTTTGGCAGTGGGAGAAAATGTCTCCAAATAATTGACCTCTTCAATCTGGGTATATCCTTTAGCAATAAGACGGGCTTTGTACCGTTCGACAGAATCATCAAAATTGTATTTGATTTTATAGACCCATTTGCAACCAATGGGGCATTGTAATGCGGGTAATGGAATAAGTTGCCAAGTGTTGTTATAGATAAGAGCATCGAGCTCAGCCTGCATTGCTCTCTCTCCATTTTGGGTTAAGAACGGCCTGAGGATAGTTAGTGGGCTCACAGAGACTAGAAATATTTGTAAGAAAAGAAAATTGAGAAGGGAAAATGCGTGAATATGATAAAGAATTAGATAGAGTGTACGTTGTACCTAGGGAAAGATTAGGTGACAGGGTTGACAACTGGTGGGGTCCAGTGTGAGCGAAGTGCATGGAATAATCTGCATGCCAAGCAGGTTGTCTCGGGGTCGGTTTGAGCGACAGGTGATAGGAATGGATGTAGGGTGAGGAGACTCAATGACGGGGTCCGAGCTAAATGAAATAGGTGAGTGAAGAAGGACGGTCCCTTGTGTGATGGACGGAGGTGAAGTGGGAGGAGTGTGAGGGTTGGTACTTAAATTAGTTTCTAGATGAGGGGTAGGATCGGTGTTGGGTGGTTCGATTTATAAAGTGGGTGCGATGGTGGTTGGGTAAATATCTAAGAGGTAGAGTGTAGTAGGTAATGGTGGCATGTGAGGGTAAATGGTTTGTTTAAAAAGAAAAATATGTTTATGGAATTTGACGTCGCGACTGACCAAAAAAAATTTTAGTGTCTAAATTAAAAAGTTTGTAACCTTTTGACCAGTAGGATAGCCGACAAAGACACAAGAGTAAGCTCGTGGCTCAAATTTGGTTGTAGGGTGGACTATAGTCGCATAACACAAGCAACCAAAAATACGAAGATGATGATATGATGAATGGTGATGATATACACGTTCCAAGGGTGTGAGGTTAGAAAGAAGTGGTGTTGGCAAATGGTTAATTAAATAAACAACAGTTAATATACATTCATCCCAAAATACGATAGGTAAATTGGATTGAAATAGTAGAGAACGAGCAACTTGTAAAATATGACGGTGCTTGCGTTCTACAACTCCATTTTGTTGTGAGGTGTAAATGCAAGAACGTTGAAATTCAATCTCTTTTGAGAGAAAAAAAGAATTGAGAGAGATAAATTCTTTTCCATTATCACTTCAAACAATTTTAATTTGTGAGTTAAATTGAGTCTGAATAAAAGTGAAGAATGACATAAGTAATGTAGTTGCATCAGATTTGTGTGTCATAAGGAATACCCATGTAAAACGAGTGAAATCATAAGCAATGGTCAAGAAATAACGAGTACCTGAATGTGTAGGATTTTTATGGGGACCCCAAATATCACAATGAATTATTTGAAATGGTAAAGTAGAGGAAATAAAACTTGATGAAAAAGATAAACGACTCTGAATGACGGACAAATGTCGCAATTATTTTCAAAAAAATTCATTAAAAGAATAAATAAACTTAGATACTAGTCATAAACTTGAGGGGGATGGATGGCCAAGTCGATGGTGCTAAGTAGCTTTAGCAGTGTTGGTATGATATGCGGTGGGTGATTTGGAATCCGGTGATATGAAGTAAAGACCTCCACTCTGCTTACCCCAGCCAATCATCTTCTCCGTAGCCAAGTCCTACAAAACACAATAATCCAGAAACAAATTACACAACACTTCAAGGACTTGGTAATTTTACTAGCTGATAAAATATTTAATTTAAAGGAAGGCACATGGAGAACATTCTTTAAAACAATGTCTTTATTAAATAAGATAATACCAGTAGAGTCAATGGGTACGATAGAACCAGTTGGTAAATTAACAGAATGTATGTTAGGTGAATGTGATTGAACAAATAATAAGAATCGAAAGCAATGTGGTCCGTGGCCCCACTATCTAAAATCCAGCAGTTTGACGAAATGGAATTAATAGATGGAGGACTAGACAGACCTGCTGCGTTTGCATAAACATCATTATTACCATTAGACAAATATGTCATACTAGCCATGGCATTGTCTAATTGTTGAATTTGCTCGGACGAAAGGCCTGAAAAAAAGACGCAAGTCGGGGCTACGGGAAGAAGTAACGGTTGAAAGCCCATGGATATTACTACTTGTATTGTTCATGGCTACAGGCGTAGTGGCTGTCATATGTGCAGTGTGGTAATTCTGCCCCAAAGATGGTGATTGTCTATTGCCTTATGTCTTGTTACTTCTTGATTTGTAGTTGGGATCATACTTTGGCTTAAAGTTTGGATCATATATCTAGTGCCCAGGTGGAAAACCATGAAATCTGTGACATTTATCAATAGTGTGGCCATCTTTTTTGCAATAATAACAAAATAATTCATCATTGTTAGAAAATGAAGAGTTACTAGAAGACTTTTGATTCGGATTGGAGCTTCGAGATGGTTGCACAGCCGCGGCAACTCAAAAGTTCTCATTGATTGATCCATTGTCGACCTCTCACTGTTTCTCTTCTTGAGTCACCATGTTATAGGCCTCTCGGATGTCAGGCACTGGTTTCATGTGTAATGTTTGGCCTCGAACTGTTTTATATGATTCATTGAGTCCCATAAGAAATTGCATGAGTCGATCTTCATCGTGGTATTTATCCGTTTTCTTTCTTTCATCACACTTACAACAATCACATGGACAAGGGGGGCGATATGAATCTAATTCATCCCAATAACCTCACAATTTTGTAAAATAGTTTGCAACTGTCATGGTTCCTTGGACATGCGATGCAATAGATTGCTTAATTTCAAATATGTGGGATAGATTACCTTGAGAGAAGCGTGCTCGAAAATCTTCCCAAACATGTTGGGCTGTAAAAGCAAAAAGAACATTAGGAACAAGTTTTGGCGAAACTGAATGAGAGAACCACTAAATCAGCATGTGGTTCACCCTTTCCCATAAGATGTATTCATCCGAATTTGATGTTTTGGAAGGTTTCTTAAAACTGCCATCGATAAAGCCAACTTGTTCCTCACCGAAAGAGCAATCTCGACAGACTTGCTCCATGTTGCCCAGTTGTCGCCATTCAGCAATTGAGATGAGAGCGAGATGAATGAATTATCTGAATGATGAAAGTAATAGTAGGTTGACGGGTCAGGACCATCCTTTTGTTTGGTGGCAGAACTAGGATCGATTGAGGGGTTAATTTATGTATCGGCCATTGATGGAGATTATTTGTGGATTGGTAAAGATGGTAAAAAGAAACTTCAGAAATTATTAGAGACGATGAATTCGCTCTGATACCATGTTAAGAAAATATTATAATACCTTTGTAATAGGTATTGAAGAAGTAATGACTATGGAAGAGAATAAGTAATGTCAATGGAAGAGATTATTTTCTATATGTTATTTACATTTACAAGAGACAGTAAATATATAATTATACAAGAGCATATTCTAAGAATATGCAAAATATTCTATCATCTAATTAAGAAAAATATACAATCACAGGATTTGTTTCCAACAATGCCTTCGGTGACATTTTACTCATACAGTAGAACATCATCATCCTCATATTCATTCTCAAAATATGAATCCTCCTCCAAATCTGGCAGCGCAAAAAAGAAAAGAAAAGGCAGTTAGTTGTTAAAAGAGATCAAACATTGCAAAAATACATATCTTTCGACGTATAGTTCTTGTTCTAACAAACAGTATGCAACATGAAATTCATTATAAAAAAATAAAAATATATATACTTTTCACGTTTAGGATTAGGTTTCCTATAGAAGAACTCCACAGTAACATATTTTTAGGTATATAATACGACCAAAAAAAACTAATAGACTGTGACCTTACCTCTATGTGGTCCTTCCATGTGTAGCATTAAGAATTTCTAAATAGAATGGTGGTCTTCGATTATGCTAGTTTGTGAGGATAGTCCTGCCATTTTGTTGCGAGTGATAAGGGGTTAGGATTAGGAATCTAATTTGAGGAAATTGAACTTGGAGGAATAGATTTTGAGGGATTTCAATTTGGGGAAAGAATATATAAATCATATTTTGAAAAAGCGCTTTCATGACATGGATGAGCGCTTCAATTGGTTGACATTTTTCAAATTGTGGGGAGTGATTAACGAAACGTAACTTTCTAAGTTCAGTGAGCATGCAACAACATTTAAAAGTTTTAGTGAGTAATCGAAGACGCGATTAAAAATTCAGTAATTATTGAAACACTTAACTCGTTAATTGACAGTTACAGAATCGTGAAGAATTATTAATGGAGCGTAATTTTCCAAAGTGCAGTGATTACACAACAACATTTTAAAAGTTTAGTGAGTGATAGAAAAAGCAATTAAAAGTTCAATGATTATTGAAACATTTAACTTGTTAGAACCGTGGTCTTAAAAAAATGGCAATAAAATATCAATCGTACTAAACACCATCATATTTACCTGCTTTACGATTTGTGCACAATTTTTTTAAAAAAATTGGCAATAACATATTCAACCTCCTTTTAAGTTAATTATTTACCTGGTAAAAAGACACGCAAAAGAATTTAATGTTGTTTTTCATAAAGGAGGGTATAAGTTCTAGTAAATTCTTAGGAGGGAAATAGTTTTTGTGCAATCATGAACTTTATAGGAGGCTTAAGAGACGATTGTCTCAGGCCCAAAATATTTGAGGGCCTATAGATCTTTAAAAAAATGTGTTATATTTGTTTTTGTTTATTTCAAGGCAATAATCTAGGATAACCCAAGTCTACAGCTAACAATTTTATTTTTTTTTACACAATTAAAAAGTTAACTTCAAAATCCATCTTCTCCCCAATTTCAAAGTTGAACCTTTCAAAATTTGGACAGCCATCCTCCTTCTCCAATCCAGCAAAAATCCACTCACGTAGGCCTCATCAAATCATTATGATTATTAGAGTTGTAAGTGATATTTATCTTTTACTCATTCGATTTCATTTTTGATAATTTATATATTTCATGAGTTAACCTATTACATTTTTTGGTAATGATTCAATCAATTGAATTGATTAAAATAGACTTGATTTTGTCATTTCTTGTTGACATAATATTTTGCATCAATGAATTTTTTTTCTCAAATATGTCTATATGCCGATAAAATTATTGCAAAATTGGTTACGATAAAAAAAAAAAAAAATTCATAGCATTCTTTATTGTTAAATATTACATTTTGTTTATTGTTTTATTGTTGGATTTTGAGTTTATAAATTTAGTTCCAAAAAACTCTTATGAAGAAAAAAATATATAAATACACACTATGATTTAATGGTCTAATTTTTAAATTCCGACTCAAGTCTACAAAACATAAAGTCCGACCTTGTTTTTGTGTAATAACTAATTTAATAGCACGAAGACTATTTCGATAATTTACTCTTAATTAAATATGAAATTAAGGAATACTAGAACTAGGAGTTCAATTTCGTCCGATTTTTATAAAATTTGAACTGTGTTGCGTGTTAGTTAGAATTCTATACATGAAAATTCTTTTACATACAATGACGGACCGAATCAAACCAGAAATGATCAATTTATTTGGTCTCATCCAGATTTTCTTTCTATGTTATAGAAAAAAATGCAAAATGTAAAATATTGTGTAATTTTTTTATTTTTTTTTTTGGTTTCATGTTCATACGGTCTATTTCAACCGATTCATTTAACGATTTTTATAGATTTTTATAGAATTTAATATGACTTTTATAAATTTCTATTTTTTTATTTTCTATTTTTAAATTATTGTATATAAGCTATATATATATATATATATATATATAACTTATTGCACATTCTTGTTTTGTTGAATTATTTATTTATATTATACAATGTAGAATTATGATCTAATGCCCACTTGGTGGGCATTAGATCACCACTCATACAATGTAATATGATTCCAAACCGCTAATCAATAAAGCTGATTCCAAACCGCTAATCAATAAAGGTAAAAGTAACATCAGTAACATCAAATCACGCCGTTAATCGTTAATTGCAAAGGTATGCGTGTTAATTCATTAGCCACCTAAGACCATCTTCAACCCATTTTATCAAAACAATACAACTTTTACACCATCTTATCATCTCCAACTCATTACATCGAATGTTGTAACAAATAAACAGTATACCATTTCTTTCTTTTTTAATTATTAACAATTAATTTATTTCAATAATTATTTAATTACATATTCTATTATTAATAAAATTTATAAATTAAAAATTACATTTAATTACCTAAAATATTGCATTTATTAATAATTTCTTTTTGTAAAAACATTACACTTAATATCACAATTTAAAAAAAAAATGATTTAACACTTGTCGTCTAGATATCTTTCTTCCCGAATTGGCTTTCTTGTCTGAAAAGATGACAGTTTACAACACGGGTACACCCTTCATCCTCCGCTAGATGTCCAAAATGATGTTTAACTCAAAGTTCTCTAATTTTCCACCTATGTATGGAAAGAAAAGAATAAGGGAAAGGTTTGGGAGCGAACGAAGTGAGAGGAGACCGAAGGGAGGAGTTGTACAAAGCGAGAGTGAAGGACAGGAAAGAACACCAACCAAAACTGCTAAAAAGTACCGGTATGAGTTTCCCACCTGGACCCGGACTATGACTTCTTGATCATTGATTTACACAATCCCTACTCGGAACTCCAAAAGTTGATGTCAAAAGTGTCCCCTTGCCTATATAATCGTGCAGTTTCTGGGAATTTAAAACCCGATTTCTTCATAAATTCTCCGATCCAAATGGCAAGAGAAGTTTCCATATTTAAGCTACGCTCATCACTTATGATCCACGTCTCGCTCAATTAGAGCACTAACTACTTCAAAGGAATTCGCTCCAAAGACACTTTTAATCGCTCTGCTAGGACGATCTGATCGAGAGGTTGTCCAGACTTATCCGCTGATTGAACTGATCTCGAAGCGGGCCAGGCTACGTCTACGGCGGAAAGGGTAGGATTTGAGTTTTTTGGGACAAATTTATAAATGTTAATAAAAATAATAATTAAATTAAAAGAAATATGAATAAAATTAAATTATTAAGTAATAAAAGGATAAACAAAATATAGTGTGAAATATAGAACGTTCTGTAAAATTACATCAAATAAATAGTGTTGCATCAAATGGAGTTTATCACACCAAATTGGTGTGAAATATAGCGTTCGGTTGTAGGCAAAATGGAGCACCAATTTGGCGTTTTAAACCAAAATGGTGCTCCATCTGACATCCCCTAAAAGAAGTAAATCTTACAAATAGTCACCAAAATTTGTATGAAATTCAAAGTTGGTTGTTAGAGTATTTTAATTAATTTAGTCACTGGTATAAATTGAAGCTACATGTGCAATGTCGAGTAAAAAGCATTTCTTCTTTGAAAGAACAAACACGTTGAACAATAACGATTTGCAGTATATAATTTGTAATTAAAGAAAGGAAATTAACGCTCTTAGTCTATCTCGATATTTAATGGACGCCATGAAAGATTGAAAGTTTACAAATTGAGTGACTTTTGTACATCGTCAATTAACTTTAATGACTAAATTGGTAAAACGAACACTTCAAGAACCAACTTAAATTTTTGCACAAACTCCAATAACCATTTGTGAAACTGACTCTTGTATGGTAAATGATTAAAGTTCGTTAGTCCACTTTATATTTATTATAATAGTTATATTCATACAACAATTTATTACAAATACACCACATTTTAATTGTACTTAGGATTCTCAATTTTTGTTCATTATTGTAATTATGTTCTTAATTTTTTGTCATCAAATTCTTATTTTCAACTTTTATTAATTAGCACATTTAATTATTAATGATGATTTATGTCGAGATATTTTGTTTATGTATTTTGAAATGAAGAAAAAATATTTTATCACTTTTATATCTATTGTTTTTTAAGAAATATGACAGACAAATAAGTCTTTTTACGAATTTCCAACAAATATTTTAGACGAAAATGATGTGCTAATTAATGAAAAATTGAAGATAAAAAAATGATAAAAAAATTTGGGGACATGAGTGCTATAATGTTAATAGATTAAAGATGTTAAGTGTAATTAAAATATAGTGTAAAAAATAAAAAATGTTTTGCGAATGTAATTACCCTATTTATCATACGTCATGTTGAATTGGACGTTACTTTTAAAATTTGAGTAACTATTTATATAATATTAATTAACTTTAGTGATTAATAGACCGATTTTTTTATAGACCATCTTAAAATTACTTTCAAACTTGAACAACCAATTTTTAAATCTGATGATAGAAATAATGACAGCTGATATATGTTACGATGACAGCTGCTATATATTACAATAACAACTGCTATATGTTGTCTACCAATAGTGACACGTCCTGGCACGCTTGTCCCGATGGTCTCATAGCTCGCATTTGACAAGTAGATAGCAATAAACCAACTTTCGATGAGTTAACCAGACAGACGACCCGTAGAATGACAGTTATCACTGGCGATTAGAAAGATGTAATGTCCCTCATTAACTCCTAGTAATGAGGGAGATGAAAAGACACATGTCATTAAAGACTATTAAATATTGTAACTACAGGCCACCTCTATAAATAGAGGCCAATCCCCCAGGTAAAAACCAACTCTTATATATTTCATATTGTTATTTTTATATCTGTTTTAATCATATACTGATTATCACATCGGAGTGAACACGGAAGAAAGAAACACCGCCACATTTTGCAGGTCTCCATCACTGTCGTCGCCGTGCTCGAACGAGGAGAAAAATATTTATCATCATTTGGCGCCGTTTGTGGAAAACTGCACAAAAAGTCATAGTTCGAACTAGAAGATCTAGGAATGTAACACCACATCGGGGTTGTTGACACAGAGTCCAATACCGCCACTAACAACCCACAGCAAGAGTTTTCCCCTACCGCAAGTTGCAAATGTGTGTAGTGGCTTTGGTGTCTCAACTGTCCCAGGCTTTTAGTCTTCCACCTATAGGATCATTACCATTAGAGGCTCCTCCCCAAGCTCCTAGTCTTCCACTGGTAGGACCATCATCGCCACGGGCTCTACCCCAGGCTCCTAGTCTTCCATCGGTGGGATTGTCACCGATAGGTGCTCCATCCCAGCCTCCTAACTTTTTAACAATGAAAACACTGCCAACAGTGGCTCCGCCACTGACCCCAAATTCTTTAGCTCTATCATTTGCACCCCACATTCATCCATTGACATCTAGCCCAAATCTACTCTAGGAACAACTGTCGTAGGTGACTCTGCCTACGCTAGGTGAGACACCAGTGTTAGGCATCGAGCAACAATTGATGGGTTGGAAAATAGTAAATGCTATGTCTAAGAAAAATAGTAAGCAACAATCTATGGTATTAGAAGAAGATCATTTTTCTCCAGAAGTGATGGCTGTTCATTTGCCACGAGACTTCGAACAGCCAAAGATAGAGAAGTATGACGGCTCCTCTAACCACGATGATCACCTCAGGGCCTTTGTTGATTTGATAAGATTACGTGTCACCCTAAATGCTATTATGTGCAGGGCTTTCCGCCAACACTTAGGCATGAGACAATGGACTAGGTGTCAATCTTTCCTCCCAAATTCATCCGCACGTTTGATGATTTTTCTAAGCAGTTTGCTGCAAATTTTACCAGTAGCAAGCGGGCTAAGAAGACAGCTATTGGACTAATGCAATTGATCCAGGACAAAGACGAGCTGCTGAAATATTTCATTGCCCGGTTCAATAGGGCGACAATGGGGATCAAAGATCTGTAGATGTCTGCTGTAGCCTGTAGTCACTACCATGATGAGTGAAACTCGAAGTCGCCACTTCAAGATGTCACTCTCCAAAAACCCGCTGGATATGATGCATGAGTTACTAAGGAGAGTGGATAAGTATGTAGATGCTGAGGCAGCATATTTCATTACCAGATGCATGAAAGATTGAAATGAACCCGAGTCTAACAAAAGGAAGACTAGGGACGAGCCCGAACATTGAGATGACAAAGGCAAAAGGAAAATGAACCATCTAAGACGGATAAATGATGAAGCTAGCTGGGAAGTCATGGAGCGCCTACCAGACCCGACCTGAACTTCTTATTTTTACTATATTCTTTATTAAGTGTAAAACAAGGCGATGAACCTCAATTAGAAAAAAATAAAAAATATATATAATAAAAAATAAAGGCAAGAGCCTCAATTTAAAAAAAAAGTGATGAGCTTCTGTCTGAAAAACAAGGCGATGAGCCACTGTCTAAAAAAAAACAAAGCGATGAGCATCTGTCTGAAAAACAAAGCGATCAACCTCTGCCTAAAAATCAAGGTGACGAGCCTCTGTCTAAAAATAAAGGCGATGAGCCTCAGTTTAAAAAATAAGGTGATGAAAATTGAGGCAATGAGTCTTAGTTAGCGATGAACCTTATTCTAAATAAACAAAATTCCAATTGAATGATAACACAAAATGAAAGGGGAGACCATCGCCTAGTGATGGGCGCATGCCCGTCCCATCAAAGGGGGCGCAGGGACGAACTCCCACCCAACCAAGGAGGCATGCGCCCGCACCCCAACTCAAGAAGGCATGTGCACGCCTACCCAACAAAGGAGAGCATGAAAGGCGGAAGAAAAAGGTGAGCGAACGCCTGCCTCGTCTTGCACCTGATTCGCCCTATTCGTACTTATTTTTTCGAACTCTTTCACCATCACAATATTGAATGGGGCTATACGCACTTATATCTCATAATATAAAAATAAATATTCGTCTCAATAGAAAACTGAAAATTTTTAGAGAGGAGCAGTGCAGTAGATTATTTTAACTTGCCATTGACGACAATCTAAGAAAGGTAGAAGGGTTTATGATGATAGAAACAATGACAAATGCTATATGTTACGATGACATCTGCTATATATTACAATGACAGTTGCTAAATATTACGATGATAGCTGCTATATGTTACAATGACAGACGCTATATTTTACAATGACAGCTGTTATATGTTATGATGACAACTGTTATATGTTGGTGGCATGTCCTGGCATGCTCGCTTCAACGATCCGCTCACCTCACTGGCTTGATGAGTTAGTTAGACGGACGACCCACAGAATGACAGTTACTACTGACGATTTGAAAGATATAACGTCCCTCATTAACTTCTAGTAATGAGGGAGATGGAGAGACACATGTAATAACAAATATTTAAAGGCCGTAACTGCAGGCCACCCTTATAAATAGAGGCTAACTTCCCAAATAAAAACCAACTCTCATATACACCATATTGTTAATCTGCATATCTGGTTTTAATCATATATTGATTATTACACCGGAGTGGACACGAGAAAAAGAAGTCTCGTCACCTTTTGTAGGTCTCTACCACTATTACTGCCATGCTCGAAAAAGGAAAAAAATATTTATCATCAAAATCAACTCATTTTAAGGAGTAGAACCAATTAGATTTAATTAGAATTGCAACAAATAGTTCGGTCCCATTTGATCGCGTAACCAAGGATAAATATTTTCAACAAAATTAACGCATGTGTTAACAGGTCTCAATGGGTGGGATCCAAACTTTAGAATGCGTCTTTGGGCTTTAGGGTTTCTGAATTATTCCATATGTAGCCCAAAACCCTAGACTCTTCCCCGCCTCCAAGTCCAAAATAGCCGCAAATCCTACTCACTCAAAACCCTCGTTCTGCGCTATAAATTCATCTAAACCTCTTGAGTCTTTTGAGTTCTCCATTTGCCTCTCGCTCGATGTAGGCTCGCAGGAAAGTCGAATCGTGAAGAGGCTTAGATGCTCGTGCTAAAAGCCTAAAGCTACGCTGTTAGTGTCTGTTTATACAGTGAAGGTTTTAATTTTTCCCGTTATCTCAATTCGGAAGTCATCTGCTTAATATTTAGTATCCGTTAGAAAGCTTGATTTCTATAATATTTGTTTTCTTATAATGTGAATTTGGCTATGATTAATTGATTATCCGCGCTTCTGAGATTAATGATCCTTGAAGTATAAACTTGAAATAATGGTTGAAATTCTTGATATGAGCCAAAACATAATTTTATTTTTATTTTTAAAATATATATATTTCAATTTTTTACAATTTGAATTTGTTTTGGCAGTGATGACCATTGTACAGCCTTTTAATGCCAGTTCTGCTTCTGAAAATTCTTGATTGATAAAGCTGTATATTTTCTCTGAGCCTATTGAATTCTCTTTTATTTTCTCAAATTTTAATTTTGATCCAATATTGTATATTTCGTCAAATAATCATTCTTATTACTGAATTATTTAGTTTATTTGGTTCAAAATCCAATCTTGATCAAGTCTATGTTTCATTCAATAATTCTGATTAGCAATAAACAGTATTTTGTGTTGGTCTTATTTATAGTCCATGATGAGTATCCACATAATTGAGATGTGGTTGGCCTCAAGACCCTGTTTTTCAGGGGGAACCTCTTGGGGCTGCTACATCAAACCATGATCTCTGGAAATCTCTGAGACTATATACTCTACTAATAAGGATTTTTATTGACGACCCTACATTTGTTAAAAACTTGGCTTATTTAAGTTTTGTCCGTGCTTCAAAGTATGTTCGTAGCTGCTTTTCTCTGCCTACCGCTGAAAAAAGTGGCTAAGAAGCCTGCTTTAAGCATGGCCAAACCTGCTGTTAGCACGGAAAAGTTTTGATTTGCTGATATATAATATTTTTTGTTAATTTATAATAAAGAGTGCCAATGATGCTACCGTTGGATAGTAAATGAGGTGTAGCGAAGCCAAGTCCCTGCTTTTGCAGAAGGAACCTGATTGGTGGAGCTACATTACACGTGATCAAATCTTATTTACTGAGGCAAAGATGAATACTATATTCCCAGGTAAAATCTTTTCAGAAAATAATATTTTGCTGTAGAATATGGCTCACTAAAGGTCAGTTTGGCGCTGTTGGTAATAGAACTTTTGGCATTAGTCTTTCATTGGGTTGGAAGGAATTATAAAGGTCACATGATGAATATGTCATGTGATCTTTATAATTTTTTACCACCATGGAAAGGGAATCATTATTCTTAGTGCATTACAGATTTTGGCAGCACAATTTTTGTTAAAAGGTTGTTGATGGTTTGAATATCAATTCAAAAGTGCTATAAATATTAAATTGAGTGTTTGATTGTAATTTTTTATAAATTTTATATTTATTTGATTAAATAATAATTAATTATTTTTTTATATTCTATAATAACTACTAAAATTAATATATTAATTTAATTATAATTATGCAATTATTTTAGTATATTTGACAAAATAGAAATTAATTATTATATATCTCATATTATTATTTTTAAAATAAATAATATTTTTCATATTCTATAATAATTATTAAAATTAATATGCTACTTATAATAACATAAATATAATTATTTTAGTATATATTATATTATTTAAAATTAATTAATTATTTAAGTCAAATATATTATGTGTAATTAGTATTATATTATTTAAATACAAGGAGTGGTAATTTGTTATAGGTAATTAATGTGATAAATAAATTAATATATTAATGTGGTAAATAAATTAATATTTTTTATGTATTAATAATAGTTTTGTTAATTTTTAAGTTCATTAAATATAATTAAAAATTTTCGTAAAAGTTCAATCAGAGTTATTTTTTGAGAAATTCAAAATTTGGGCTTTCTTAAAACAAATTTTCTAGGTACTTTTTTAAGTCAAAAATTGCTTTTTGATTTTAGCCAAACAACCATAAATATAATTAAAAGTACTTTATGCTCTTTAAGAAATGTTTTTAGATCTCAAAAAAGTTTTTCCAAATTAAATCTACTTGGAACAATTGTATTAGACAAAATGGTTTGTCATAGATTGTATTTATAGTCCATGGTTTGTATTTGAGATGTAACATGAATTTGAAATAAGGTTATGTTTGTCTTGTTCTTTTGGTGAGATGAGTCATGAGGAAAAATATTGCATGTCTTCCCTTTTCAAGATACGTTGGACTAAATGATTGAAATTCTTGGTCACCTCTAGTTGTTTTGATGGTGAAATCCTATTGTCGTTCTATTAGATTATATATCGATGTTATTTGTGGCACAAATCTGAACCCACAACATCAAACACAAATGAGCAACAATTGAGTTTTTTTCCATCATTTTGTATTTTTCACATTTAAAAAGAATACAATGAGTTGTAACAATTTTTTTGTATTTGAACATTGTGAGATTATTAAATTCAACAAATGTTATTAGAGTTTAGATGTTGTTGAATTTTATAATTCATAATGTTAAAATACAAAAAAATTATTACAACTCATGGTCTTTAAATGTGAAAATTTTAACATAAAGGAGAAAACACTATTGTTGCTTATTTGTGTTGTTTGAAGTTGTGTACTAAGATTTATGCAACAAGGAACACCGCTATGTAACCTAAGGGAATGACAATCAGATTTCATCAACAAAATTATTTTAGGTGACCAATAATTTCAACCACTTAGTTTAATCTCTTGAAAGGAGAAGAGATACAATGTAGAGTATTGTTTTCCCACCCAACTACTCTCTCACAAAAGAATAAGACAAACATAACATCATGAATGATCTCTTAAGCACCAATGACATGATATAAGTTGTTGTAAGATAATGGTGTATCTCACATATTTAATTTATAAATAAATATATACTAAATAGACATGCTATGTTATCGGTGCTTAAGAGATCATTCTTTAACATAACATTATTTCAAAATTTTGTTATGTACCCATTCAAAATATCCAATGGTTCATACGGTGGTGATCTCATCCCCACAGTGGAGAGGAGATATAAAGCTCACTGGACACTTGTTTAATGGGCATTGGACAAGTGTTTGACTTTAATGTCAAACACTTTTACATTGTTCAATGTTCACTAGACAAGTGTTTGACAAAGTAAAAGTGTTTGATATTAAAGTCAAATACTTGATTCAATGCCCACTGGACAAGTGTCCAGTAGGTTTTATATTTCTTCCCCACTGTGAAGAAAAGATCACTTTCGATGGTTTATATTTGATACAATCAATTACAAATCATTTTTGTCCAATAGAATTGTGCTAAGTGGATTTATTGTGTGTTTATGCGGGTTTTTTGAGGTCCAAAAGTACTTTTTAAAGAGCAAAAAGTACTTTTAGTTATATTTATGGTTGTTTGGTTAAAGTCAATAAGAACTTTTTGACTAAAAAATAGCTTAAAAAAGCTATTTTAAAGAAAAATTCAAAATTTGGACTTTTCTAAAAAGCTCCAATTGATTATGTTTATTGAGGTGAAATTGTTGACTTTTTCAAACTAATTTAATGTTGACAGTCTTTTTATTTTTGACATTTTGTTGATTAAGGGCAATATAATGTTAAAAATAGTTTGAAAAATCAAAAATTTCGGTTGAAATAAACTAATTTTGGTTTATAATCTCTATCAAACGAGAGTTTAGCTTTAACGGAAAATTGTAATTATATTTAATGAACTTAAAAATTAAAAAAACTGTCATTAATATATAAAAAAATATTAATTTATTTACTACATTAATTACTTATAACAAATTGTCACTTTATATATTTATGTAAAGTGAAAAATATATATTTGCGTAATAAATAATATAATACAAATTACACATAATATGTTTGATTTAAATAAGCAATATAATAAATACTAAAATAATTATGTTATTGTAAGTAATATATTAATTTTAATAGTTATTATAAGATATAGAAAAATAGTATTTATTTTAAAAAAATAATATAAGATATATAATAATTAATTACTATTTATTCAAATAAATATAAAGTCTATATAAAAGCAATTGTATAGTTATGCAATCAAACACTTCTTTTAATATTCATTGCACTTTTTGAATTTATATTCAAATAGTCAACAGTTTTTTAACAAATGTTCTACTGCCAAAAGTTCTACTAATAAAAGTTGTATGCCAAAAGTTCTACTGATTTAATGGTTTCTTAGTGTTGTGTTGACCTATCTCAAAACTGACTCTCTGTGTCACTTTTCTAGAACACGCGTTTCACAAAAGCGCAATTGTGCAACATTGTTTTTACCAAGTAAATGATGGTACTAAGATATTTTAGCCCATTATTCCCAATGTGTCTCATCATCATGTGTCATAGATCTGATCTATCTTCATTGATTGAAACTAATCCTGAATATTTGGCATGTAAACCTTTACACTGAAGGTAATACAACACATTCTTCTTGGGACATTTCATAATTATTAGAGAACTTTTAAGAATATTTAAAGTACCAAAATCAAATTTGAACATATAGCCCCCATCTTCAAGAACCCCAAAGAAACAAGATTTCTCTTAAGGTTTGGAACAAACCTAAAATCAAGAAGGTGTCGAACAATGCTATCATGCATCCTAATATCAATATCACATATTCCTTCAACTGTCTGTGAATTGTTATTCCTCATGTATACTTTCTTATGTTTAATTTCTCTATAGTTATAAAACTAAAACCTTACGAGACACAAGTGAAAGGTAGTACCCAAGTCTAATATCTACTCATGGTCAATTTCACTATCAGATAAAGTCATAACATGTAGACCATATAAGGCGTCCCCAACATCATCAATATTTTGATATTCATTCTGTTGTTGCTTCTGTTTTATCTTAAACTCATAGAAATCTTTCTTAAAATATCATAATTTTTCATGATAGCATTTCTTATTGCCTTTTTCCTAGACTTAGACATACTCTTAGATTTTCACCTTGCCCTTCTTACCTTGGTAATTGTTATCACTCATTTCAATTATTCTTCTAATAAACAAACTCTCTTCTTTAGTGCTCATCCTAGATCCTTTCTTGACTTCTAACTCCTTTAATCTCAATACATCTATTACAATTACTTGAGTCAAAACATTTCTAGCATATTTAATTGCACTCATAACATCTCTATAAGAATCAAGAAGAGAATTCAAAAGTATAATAATTAGGTCCCCATTATAAAATTTCTTATCATTGTGGGCCAAACATGACAATTTTGTTAAAATCACTTAGATTGGATTCAAGATTCTTCTCCGAGTCTATTTTAAAACAGAAAAGTTTCTTTAGCAGATAAATCCTATTTGGCAAAGTTTTTGTAAAAAAACTTGTCAAGAGCTTCACACATTCTCTAGCAATCTTAGCATCATCAACTTGTCTAACAATATTATCAGATATGTGCAATATAATATATATGTATCCAATTTCATTCATGTCAGCAATTTGATCGGGTTTAACTTGTAATATATCAGGAAAATTTTCTAGATCATCAAAGGCTTTAGAAACCATTTGTTGAACCAGAACAACTCTCATTTTGTATTCCAAATTGAATAGTCACCATATCTACCGAATTGTGATAATTCAAACACTTGAACCCATGAATGTAAAATCACCCATGAAACAAAATAATTTTTGAAAAAGTTTATAAAAACTTTATTCACACAAATGCTAACACAAAACCAATATTTTGCCAATTACTATCCAAGGTAACACACAATCACAATTTACCACACAAAATAATATTACCAATCTAAACAACAATTTTCAGATTACATATAATATCAATAGCAAAGTACAAGCGACAAGTATCATATGTAAGACAATTCAAAGAGATCAAGAAATATCTAATACAAGTCACAAATTATACTAAGGGGTTGTACACACTAGCAACCTTTTTTTTTTTTACCTCAAATAATATTAACACAATATCAATTTAAGTAAGAGGGTTCAAGAAAATGAAGAATGAGCAGACAAATCTGTGGTCCATATTTATAAGAGATGCGAAATTTTTCACGCGCTACAACGCCACAGCTACTCATCTTAGAACAACCAATATAGTTGCACTTTTGGTCCGCCAACATAGTAACACTACCAGAAGGTCAGAAATAAGCTAACCAACCCCCAAAAAATCTCTGCTAAAAAACACCGGACGCTCCCTCACGCGTTGCTGCATGACACAGTATGTCAAGAACAATAGCAGGACCTGCTGCCACAAACCATGCGATGTTTGGAGCTTCAATGCGCTCTTACACGCTAGATGAAGTAATCCAACGTTCAATGCGTCAACACACGCTTTCTTCGGTGACGCATGCCCCGTCCAGGCCTGTTATCCTCTTCACCGTGAACACAAATATGGGTCCCACTTTCCCTGATGATATGTGGTTTAGCCGAAATCATCGTATGATATTTTGAGTGTATCATTTCTTCTCGAATCTGGATCTGAGCTCCGACCCACCAAATTTTTTAGATTTTTTCATACCCCTACATCAACAATCTAAGCTCTAATACCATTTGTTGAGTTTAATAATCCCACAATGTTCAAATACAAAGAAAAACTATTACTACTTATATTCTTTAAGTGTGAAAAATACAACATAAATGATAAAACTCTATTGTTGCTCATTTGTGTTGTTTGAAGTTGTGGGCTCAGATTTGTGCTTCCAGGAACACCAATATGTAACTTAAGAGAACGGAAATGGGATTTCACCAACATTTGCCCCGAATATATTTCAATAAACACGATTGCTTTATTTGATTAATCTTTATTGCAAATGATCAAAATTGAGTTGAACTATACACTTTACCATTGAATAAATAATGGGTTTAGGGTCTGAATAACTCATAAATTGTTGTGTTGTCTATCAGCTTCATCTCTGTAAACATCCAACGAGAATGGAGTTAAATAACAGCATCACATGTAAATTAAAAGAGAACTTTCATTTATTTTAGTTATTTATAGAAGTCTAAATTATAAAACTTGAAAAGATGGATTTGGAATCAATTTGGTTTTGGTATCAAACAACTTATTATAAGCATGTTTGAAATTCGTTAGAAGTCCAAAATGGATTTTTTTTAGACAATTTTCCGTTAGTGGGAAAAGGATGCAAAGTAGTCAGTCTTGCTAAACATGCTTTAAGTGAAAATGTTGTAGGAACTAGTAAATATGGAATGTGCTGTATGTAGTAGGGTGTATCTTCCCCTCTTAAATTTTGTGAGAAATATCTTCATGTTATCATGTTTTTCATGATAGTACCATTAATATAATAATCATCTTTATCTCTTGTGAATTAATATCAACATTCTAATCTTGTATTGAATAAATGCAACATTTCTGTCTCATTGTAGTATCAAAATTTATTATAAAAGATGAAAGATTGTGATGAGATCTTGTGTTATCTAAATGCCACTGAAGGTCATGTCATGAATCATTATGGAGATAATGACATTTTAAAGTAATTTTCCAATAACTAAAGATATGGAATTAAGCTTTACTTTTATAGTGTGGTATAGAAGTGACGAATTGTGTGGGCTTGCTTGAACCAAATCGGTTGTCTCATAATTTTCCCTTCAAATTTGTTTGAAGGGAAAAAGCTGCCAGTCAAAAAGGCATCTGCCTTGATTATTTATTCATGACAGTTAAACCAAGGTTTAATTTGCCTTGATTGTTTATCCATGACAGTTATTGCTCTTGATGTCAACATGTTACATGTTTCATTAAGGTGCTTAAAAGCCCTCTTTTTGTGAAGACTAAGCATACTTCTCAGGAAAGTTACCTTTAAGCTTTAGCCGAGCATCATCGAAACAATCAAGGTAAACTAGTGTTTTGATTAAACTTGATTGCATAATGAAGACATTATAAAATAATCAAGGAATTAATCTTTCTTTAGTAAACATACCTGTCTTGATTGGTTAGTCATTTTGTAGATAAAAATATAGAAAAACCAGTTTGGTCCAAATTTTATTGGACAGCCCCGCTTTTGGGCGGGCTGGTTCGGAGCCTTTTTGGGAGGACATTATAAGCTCCAAAAGTGGGTCTCAGAATGTTACAAAGAGTTCCCTTCTTATACCACAAGTTGTGCATATTAATATGCATATAGTTGTGTGTCTCAAGATAACTTGGCTTATAAGTTTTGAGACTCATAGTTGTGTGCATTTTGGTCCATACAACTTTTGAGCCTCGACGTTTATAACAAAAGGGCCTTGTGCCAAACGTTCTCTGGCGCCCATACTTATGGTGCTCATAAGTCACACAAAGCTTGTTTGGAAGTAGTTTATTTGGCTATTTTAAACAGTGTGGGACCCACAAAATTTAATGGTTGAAATAAGTCAAATTTACCTTATTGTATTATTTTGTGCGGTGCTCACTCTTTTAATATTTTTAACCACACATCTATGTGGTGCCACGGCTAGTAAGCCATGTGTGGGCTTCATGTTTGGCTAATAAGCCTATGGCTCACACAAATGTGTGGTTAAAAATGTATGAAGAGTTAGTCTCACATAAAATAAAATAAGACAATAAGTAAGGTATGAGATACTCTTTTCGCTTATTTCAACCTGCTAAATTCTTGGGGGCAAACTGCAAATATGTTGAAAAATGAAAACAATTGTGGCTCCCCACAACTTAAATCCCAAATAAGGAGTTTTGGGATTCACGGTTATTTGGATTTTGGTTTACACAATTCGGGGAACTCAATACTTGTAGAAAAAGTCTCCTTATTTTCCGTTGGAAAATGTTAGCTATTTCGGCTATGCTAAGATCAGTAAGCAGAATGCTTATTCCTGGCCTGGCTTCAGATTATGCACATTTACATGTTTGCAATATTATATGTACCTTTATTTTAATATATTGAAATATTAGAGACTAGATGAGGTGTTTTGAAAGTGGAGTTTTGAGCTCTAGAGACAAGTTATAATACAGATTGGTATTAGTTACCCAACAATTGGGTTGTATCTTGGAGTCATGAGTTACGAATACAACCATAACTTTGCAGAAGAACGTAATCCAGTCTCATCTCTAAGTCTATCATGATCTTCTACTCTCCATAAAGCGACCATAAGGCATCTCACTCTGTTATACTGCAAACTGTTCAATGACAAATTGAATTGTTTCCAATTGGATGTGAAGTAATTTTCCCTTCGACCGACAGATATATTTGAAGTATTGTTCTTGTTATGTTTAATATAATTGAATTGGATGGGTGGCAATTCAGCTATCAAACCTATATGATTTAATTTGTTGTGACCGGACTGGTTCATTTGTAACTAAAACTGAAGGAGATGTTATAGTTTTTGCTTTATGTCCTGCATAATTTTGTAAGGAAAGATTTTGGTTAGGGTTGTTTATTATTTAGGTCTAATTTTTGGAATCCATTTTATAGTAAGTTTCAAACATTGTAAATGTTTATTGTTTTGGTGCAATAACAATGTATGTCGATCAACACAACTTTAATCTTTTGTTATGGTATTATAGCATTTTTAGCTCAAGCAACTTAACCCTAGGCACCACCACCCTCGTCTCTCTCTTCTTGAATCCCAAATCACTCATCCTCTAGTAAAGTTGAACTAGAAACTCATCAAATCTATTCTTCCTTTTGTCCTTTGATCACTCAACTTTGTGAACAACACATTTTGTAAGACTTACAATTTATAATCTATAAAAGATTTTACCATACATACACTTAATAACCTTCGAACGTTGCTCAAATTGATCACCAATTAGGGGCTGATTATTTAATTTTAAATTTGTTCTTTTACTGCCAGAAACAAGATCTGGAAAACTTAGTGAGCACGTAGGAAGTTTGATACGGTTACTAGGCGAACAGGAGACAAGGAAAATAACATTACTACTTATTAATGGAATATAGTAAGAAAATTAGTGTAATTAATGACCCTAGAAGCAAAAGTATTAATACAATATCATATCTTCCAATAATACCATTTGGTTATATTCTCTTTTGTTGTTCCTTGTTCTAATATATACCAAAGTAGCTTTGGGAAATGCAAATGGTCCATTTGGCTTTTCTTTTGCTAATTATTTAAATTTGTGTTTGATTGCAAGTGGAAAATTTGGATGGAAAGAAAATATTTTCCATGAAATGAATTACCAAGAAAATATGGGTTGGAAAATGTTCCATTGAAAATAAATAAATTTGGAAAAAGTTAACAAAATTTCCATGGAAAATAAATTCTCTATCCACACTGCAGAAAATATTTTTTGAAAACAAGGAAAATATGGTAAAAGTGGAAAACTTTGAAAAAAATTTTCCATTGAAAAAAAAAAAAGGTTGCAATCAAACAAAAGTTGCAAAATAGGTGAGAAAATGACTTTTTAATGGAAAATTTTGATAATCAAATAGACCAAAGCTAGAAAATTGGTGAAAAATTTTCATTTTCCATAGAAAAGAAAGGAATCAAACACAGCCTTAAGGTATTAGTGATGAAAAAAAGAAAGAAATTGGAGTGTCTGTCAAACAAGGTATAGGAATTGACATGTCCATGTGGGTCAAGTTGGGTTAGATTTTGTAAGTTTTGTTGGAGTGATTAATAAAATGCACAAGGCTCTAGATTCTATACTAAGCTTACCTCCCACGTAAAGTAAATCAATGACATAGGAATCCTTGCCCACCTCTACAAGGGCACATTATAAATTTTTTTTTTTTTAAATGGTTAATTTGGTATTTGCTATATGAAATTGGGCTCCATATGTGGAATGTATGACATATAAAGTTGGAAATAGAGTATCAATGAATTGGATCAAATAAATTTTTTTATTATATATTTTTTTGTTTTTCTAAAATTATTATAAGAAGAAGTGTCTTGTAACCGTCTAATACGATTCATATTATCGTTCACATAAAATAAGAGTCCAATGTGGATTCACGTGGAATATCAAACCACTACACGGACATGATAAATAGGATAAATGAGGTCGAAACATAGATGTATTTCACCCCCTTGAAATGAGTGCATGTATATCTCACCTCCTACGATTGTTGTCGAAGCTCCGAGTAAACTTGGAATAGCCCTGTGTACTTGATTTACCAAATAATAAGAATGCCATACAAAATACCACATGCAAAATCTTTATTAATTATTGGGAAAATTGCAGCATTAGTCACCAACCTATTGACTTAGCGTCAAACAGGGCCTTATTCTATTTTTTTGGCCAGTTCATTTCAATTTTGGTCACTGAACTTTTTTGAAAATCTCATTTGAGTTACTCTTTTCTACTTTGTGTCAATCATATCATAGGACTTCAATTTAGTCACCGTGTTACCACCCCTTGGTAAAATTAGCGATTGATTCCTATGTGGACGTTAAAAGTGAAACCACAAAAGAACGCCGATGTGTCGCCATGTACGCAGAGGATTAATTTCAGTTTTTGTCATTGAACTTTCACAATAATTTCAATTGAATCATTCATCTTTAATTTGTCACAATTAAATTACTAAACTTCAATTTTCTTTCCATGCTAGTTAATATGTTATCTCTTCAATAAAATTAACCTCCGATCATACGTAGACTTTAGAACAGGTTAATTAACATTGATTTTTTCTTTTTCTTTTTTATATGTTTTTTTTAATTATGTTTTCTTTATATTTATTTGTGTGTTAATTAAAACTAAGGGTAAAATAGTTCCTCTCCAAAAACTTGACTGGATTGCAGGTGTCCAAATACACATACAACGAAAAGAAAGAAAGAAAGGATATCTCAATGTTTGGGGTTCCAAAATACGTAGAGTCTTAAAACGAGTTTAACTTATAAATAGAGCCAATGCACTCAGCATTCGTTCAGAAAGAGAGTACCCTCAAATTCTTATTCAAGAATTCCACTCATAAGTAAAAAAAAAAAAAGATGAATTTTTTCTCATACTTCAACAGAATTCTTCATGGTCACCCAGCTGGCTCCAAGCTTTTGGTTCTTTGCTCTCTAAGGTTCTGTCTGATCCTTTCATTAAGCATTGCATTTTTAACATGCATTTACTTGCATACATGCTTTCTACTGTTTCTTCAATGGCTTGTTTTTCTTAATTATATGTTTTAAATTTTCACAATCTGAAGCTTGTAATTATTTTTATGTCATTTACATTTCTTGTTTTTCTCAGTTCTGCACAATTAATTGGTGAAAAGTGCTGTGCTTGTTTTTCTATGTTGTATGGAGGGTTGGTTCTTCCGCAGCAATATGCTGTAATGAAAAGAAACTGAGGCATGCCTGTTACAGTGATTAATGAACAGCTTCTATTGTATAAATTTTATGATAAAATTTAAGGGATAAACTGTTTTATTTGGGTCCATTTAATGAGTTGAAGATGCCAATTAGTGATCGACTGAGTTGTGATCTTGTGGTCAAATTTACAAAACTGAGTTACTATGGAAGGGTTAGTGTATGTAACTAGTAAGGACTCTACGCTCAAGTTAGTCGGAAAATTGAATAGGAGAAGTAAGAGATATTATGAAATATTTATCGTGTTAAGAGGCGTTTGCTTGAGCTTTAGACAATAATTAGATCTATTTGTTTCACTATAATTAAAAGTCTTTACACTCTTTGTTTTAGGAGTCTATGGAACGGTTTATTACATTCCTTTTGTTTTTAGACTTGTGGGCAAAACATCATACAGAAGTCCTATTTTACAAAGTGGCTGGAATTTTTCACTCAATAGATCCCCCTATTTTCCAAGTTTATTATAACTTTAAAGCATTTAGTTTCACAGTTCTCTTAGTGGTTGAAAGATTACATCTGTTTGTCGGCCTTACTCCCCACATTGACGACCACTTTTTAATTTTCAATAATGGTATGTATCACCGTGTTCATCACCAGTCTAGATAGCAGTAGGGTCTACCAACTCATTATTCAATAAGCGTATTTATCACCAATCTAAGTAACAGAGGGTCTACCAACTCATTGTCCAATGAGTTGGGATGCGTTTTTACTCATTGGACAATGAGTTGGTAGAACCCAGTGCCACATAGTCTAGTAATGAGCATCACTAGTGATACATTACATTATCTTTATTTTGCCACTTTGCTATTTCTTTCAAAATTTAAAGATTTCGAGTACAAGGTCATGATAGATTTTTTTCTTTTTGTCTAAGTTTCACGAGGTCGGAATTACAAAGTGAGGTCTACATGAGAACGTGACCTAGTTTGCATATGCAAGCACTTAACTACTAGCATGGTGGTTTATATATATACACGAGTGTTAGAAAATAATTAGTCTCCATCTCACCGTAATTGAACATCTTTGCGCTTCTCCTTCTAGGAGTCTAATGTATGCTTTATTAGTCATCTTTTTGAATTTTAAGGTGGTAATACACCATAAAGAATTCTGCTTTTATAGAGAAGCAAATATTTTTCCTTCAAAGATTTTAGAAGTTATCTTGTTTTGTGTTTTTCCGACATCTAAAATATAATTTTGTCCCTCTTATCTTTGTTTGTTTTAGTAGTGGAGGTCTCCTCGCATATGCTGACTCACATTCGAGATGACAAAAATCAATCATTGAACACAGTCCAAAGGAACCACAGAAGAAAAAGGTGGTGGTGCTTGGAACAGGATGGGCTGGTACTAGCTTCTTGAAGGATTTGGATCTAAAATCTTATGATGTTCAGGTGGTTTCACCACGAAATTACTTTGCTTTTACCCCTTTGTTACCGAGCGTCACATGTGGAACAGTCGAGGCACGAAGCATTGTAGAGCCTATTCGCAACATAATAAAGAAGGTAAATTTCCAAAATGTAGTTTTTGGTTGGTTCATACATACTTTTGGTAGAAATTTAGTTTTCCCTCTCAATGCTTAGGTAACAATTTTACATGTTTTTAGCTTCTTTATTTTGGTTTTCACTAGTTGTATACTTGATCAGATCTATTAAAGAATTTTATTCATGCTCTTCTATCATTTAATCGTTACTCTAACAGAGAAGTGGGGAAATCGAATTCTGGGCAGCGGAATGCCTCAAGATTGATCCAGCAAACAAAAAGGTTATCTGCTGTTCCAATGTTGAAGAAAATGCAGCCAGAAATGACAAATTCTCTTTAGAATATGACTATTTGGTAATAGCAGTTGGAGCACAAGTAAACACATTTAACACACCTGGTGTGTTCGAACATTGCCATTTTTTGAAGGTAAATTTTTTGAGGGAATTGGACAAAACATCTACTTTTGAATGCTTGATTTTGAAAACTTTTATCAAATTGTCGAATTTTAAATAAAAAAGTGACAAAAATGCCCTTATCAAACAATCAAAATTTCAACTTTTACTATCTTCTCATTCCAACTTTTATTCTTCTCTATGCAAGTTTACCATTTCACATCACCCGTCATATTGTCTTTCTCTTTGCCAGATTCTACCATTCTTACCACCAGAATCAAACAAATCGCTTTTAACCGCCACCTCACCTTTGCCATTGTATTGCCGACCCACTCAAGCACTCAATCAGCTATTTTCTCTAAGCCATTCCCTCGAATTTTGTATCAAATAATTTTTTGATTTTACTCTAATTTTTTTGGTGCATTTATTTTGTCCATTTCATAAATTCACTAAAATGCTAGATTTCATTGATTTTTTATGATCCATTTGATATGATATTTTATCATTGTTTTCAATCGCAAAAATAAGTGAAATGACAAGTGGGTAAAATATTTGTAGGACATTTAGTTGAAAAATTGACAAATAATTTTTTTAAATTGTCGATAAAGTTCAGTAAAAAATCGACAATTCTGAAAAAAATAATTGAGATATTTTGTCACGTAATAATTGGATTTTTGCCTTATGTTTTAATTTAATCATTAAAAACTATTATAAAAATGTGATATATCTTTTGACTATGAGTTAATTCACATTATTTTGAGTGTAATTGCATTATATTATGTATAATTTCAAGATCCACTTTGATAACTTTATGAGTTTCACGTGTTGTGAAATCTTAACCACATAAAAAATGGCCATTTTTCTAAAAAGGTATATTCGACATTTTGCATCTAAAAATTACTATTTTGCAAATGTTATTAAAAGTTTCCGTATTTTCAATCGAGATTTTACTTTTGTGTAATTTTGCAAAGTCCTCCTTTTTTTTTTTTTTTTTTTGTTTTGGTTTGTCTTACAAAATGATTTCACTTGCTAGTATGTTGTTTTGTTTGACTAAGAAACAATGACATTTCTTGCGTGAAATAGAGGATGCTCAAAGGATTCGTGAGGACCTGTAATGGATTGTTTGAAAAAGTTGTCCTTCCGGGATGATCAAGCAGAACGGAAGACTAATCTTCATTTTGTAATTGTAGGAGGAGGTCCAACTGGTGTAGAATTTGCTGCAGAGCTTCATGACTTCGTTCACGAAGATTTAGTCAAAATATATCCGTTGGTTAAAGATTTAGTGAAAATAACAGTGATCCAATCTGGAGATCATATCTTAAATATGTAAGGTTACCATCCATATATGACTTTAAAGTACATGTTTGGTATGTAGTATTAGACAAAACGTGTTTTTTTTTTTCAAATTAGATGCTTGTTAAAAAGTATCATGACCTTCAAACTTCAATCTTGCATGTCCCATGTATTTGTAGGTTTGATGAAAGGATTAGCTCATTTGCTGAACAGAAGTTTCAACGAGACGGTATTGAAGTTTTAACTGGATGCTATGTAATAGGTGTCTCTGATAAATTGATAAACATGAAAATGAAATCTACCGGAGAAGATATTTCTATACCGCATGGGATTGTGGTATGGTCAACTGGGCTTGGCACTCGGCCACTTTTGAGAGACTTTATGCAACAAATCGGCCAAGTATGCTCATATTGTGGAATATATCCTCTTTGGTGTAATATATGTGCTTCTCTGGTATTATAGGACTGGACAATATAATGAACGTGATTTTAGCTATATTTTTATTTATATTGTCCAGTACTTTGCAATCTTCCCTACCAAGCATCCCATATATGTAACTATCGAGGATACCTGATGAGTCATGAGTTGTTATACTTATGCGTAGTTTCAATATTTTTTAATCTTCATCTAATTGAATATCTCATTACGATGACTACTTTTACATCATCTAGTTTTGTGTGTGCTCTGTCATGTATGCAGGGCAATAGGAGGATTCTAGCAACTGATGAATGGCTGCGCGTAGAAGGATGCGAGGATGTATATGCCCTTGGTGATTGTGCCACAGTAGATCAACGTAAAATCATGGTACTGAAGCTAATTTACTGAGCTTGCTATGCCAGAGGGAATAGTTTCTAGTACCATATTGTGTTATTTTTATATCGTTGTTTTTTAGGAAGATATCTCGTCTATATTTAAAGTTGCTGACAAAGATGATTCGAGTTTTCTAACTATTAAAGAATTTCAAGACGTGGTTGAAGATATTATCATTCGATACCCCCAAGTGGAATTGTATATGAAAAGCAAGCATTTCTCCGAGGTGACTGATGTACTAAAAGATTCAGAAGGGAATGACAGAGAGGCAGTAAATATAGAAGATTTCAAGTTAGCACTGTCCCATGTAGATTCTAAGATGAAGAGTCTTCCTGCTACTGCACAAGTATGTCATTCCAATGTCTCGATTTTCTTTGTGCGTGTTTGACAAGGTAGATTAGACAACAATGACAAGAACTAAATAAGAAAAAGAAGTAAAATTGCGCTATCCAGTATGATCTAATATTGCATTCCGAACATGCTCTTAATAGAGTATGTAGAGTTATTTAATTTAACCGCTTTCATATCAGGTTGCTGCTCAACAAGGTGCATATCTTTCTAGGTGCTTTAACATAAAGGAGAAAGGTAAACATGATCCAGAAGGCCCTCTTCGGTTTAGAGGTCCTGGTCGTCATGAATTTCGTCCTTTCCGGTACCCATTTCTCTATGTAACGCCCGTCATTCATTTGTTTTCCAAAATTATATGCATAACTTGACCTCCTAATTAAGCTGATATAAATCGGATATATTTAATATAACGGAACATGTAATCTATTCCCCTTTTCTTCTTTTTGTTTACATGGTTTGAAGTGTTTGTGATTATTTCAAGAGATTAAATTAGCAATTTTATCTTTGAATATCCGAAACTCTTGTTCCTAATTAGATTTTTCTCTCTATCTAGTTTAGAACTTGGTATCTAGGGACAAATTTGTTTATTAAAGTATGTCTTCAAAGCGCCCTTCACGTGACGTCGATTCACTTTTTCACCTTGCCCGAATTGAACACATGACTTTTGTTATTTTGTTGAACCGCCTCATTTAAAAACTTAAGATGTTAGAGAGGTAACAAATTTATTTATTTAAAAATTTCTTCAACAAATGTAGCACGAGGATAAGGACTTGTGGGCAACACCTCAGTATTACTCTCAAAGAGATAACCCTTTTGTTGAACAAAGTTCAATAGATTCACTTGTAGTTGTCATTTTTGGTCAGTGCCTGCCTGATTGCCCACGTCCATCATAACTACAGTATAACAATGGTCCTCGGCCTTAATTTTAATGTTCGGAGTGGAATTCGGCACCGCAAAATTGTCCAATTTCACCAATAAATCGTCAATAATTTTTGAGAGGATATAAGTTTAGTGCGAAAAGTTCTGTGGGATAATTAACAGCTGTTGCATGTTCATATGCTACTTGAGAAAGTTGATTTCAGAAAATGGCCTTAGAAGCCCGGAGAGTGTCGATTTAATTCTTGCTAATGCTATGCATCGAAAATAATCGTTTTATACAACATAAAGCTTTCGTGTCCGCATATATTTTGGTAAGCCCGTTTCTCGATTACGGTACAAGCATTTTTGTGTGCATTTGTGGCCCATGGCGGAGCAAGCAACAAGCGATAAGCGCAGGCCCGGGTTTCAATGGGTCGTAGTACACGGTGGCTCACGGGTATTACAGTATATGCAAGGTGAGAACCGCTTAATAACATTGTTTTTCTATGGGGCATGTAATGGTTATGTGCATTCAATGGTATAATCTGAATTTTATCATTACATTCAACAAACAAGTTAGTTGGGCGCGCAGAAGAATATTAGTAGTAGGTGATTGGACGAGGAGATTCATATTTGGGAGAGATTCAAGCCGTATCTAACTAGAAGACATGCTCTTGCCATTTGCCAATTCTAACCTTAACATGTTTTGTAGGACTGCATTCCAAACTAAGATGGACGAGATTTCAGTTCTTCTTTTTCTTTCTTAATAATGTTTCGTGTTCTAATTCCCCCTCTCCGTGTGTATTCTTCCACAATTTGATTGGAGCAGTGTTGTTCAGAGTGCATTGTTGTTTTTCACCAAGTTGAGGCTGCATATTTCTAATGGTTTCAATGGGGTTCGACTGCTAAGTGGAAATGTTGAATACTGTGAGTGTGGTTCACTGATTCACATGCCACCGTTCTATTGGACAAAATGGTTTATCAAAGATTTGTGTTTGTTTGAATACTGTGAATAAATTTGAATAAAAAAAACTTTTTATTTATTTCTTTGGTTTGAAGAGTTGGAGAAAAAAATATACATAATGTGTCTCTTAACTTTCAAGAGAGATTGGACTAAGTGCTTCAAATTTTTGGTTACTATTTCTTGGTCGAATCCGATTTCAGCTCTCTTGAGTTACATTACAATGTTCTAAATGTGGCATAAATCGAAACTACAACTCAAGCTTGGTACAAGACAAAGACAAATGAGTTGTTTTTCTTGTTGTATTTTACATTCAAACATGAGTTGTAATTATTTTATTTATAATATTTGATATTGTAACACTATTAAACTAAACAAATACTATTTCGATTTATATAGTACTTGACAGAACTATGAAGAAATAGTCTTGAATTCCTATAGCCTAAGAGCGCATTTGCAGTGATCCAAGGGTTCCCATCAAGAGAACGGGATGGTTGATCACAGAATTATGGATAATTGTGAATAGACAACTAATAATGCTCGACTGAATATGCAACCACAGAACTATCTCATTTCGAGCAAATTACTGCAATGAAAATAAAATATGTCGATAATTTCCTTTCGGACATAGCTGGGCATGATTGGAAGAGAAGACTTAAATCGAAGATTCAGTGCTAAAAGGGAGAATTGAAGAAGCATCCCAACAAGAAAGAAAAATCCAGATTTTTGTGGTACGTTTATCTTCTATCTTAATTATCTTGTGAAGAATGCTTAGAGCATTTCCAATGCACTTTGTCTATTAAAGTCTATGTACAGGTAAAATAGACGGACCTCTAGTTCATGTGACACTACGTTGAATAGACAGTCAAATTAAAAATTTATCTCCAATGAGTTCCGTCTAAAACTAATATTACCGCTTATGTGGCATTAATTTTTTAAATTTTCCCAGTCCAATTTTTTTAATAAAATGCTGAATTGGATTTAAATTTGCCGAGTCACTTCATTTAGAAGTCTGTCTAAATTTAGACAGAATCTATTTTTTTGGAGTGCTACATCAGGTAGACGGAGTCCTCGTCAGCATGCATTGGAGATGATTTTTTTTTATAATCCCGTCTATATATGTTTATGTGGTATGTCTAAAACGTAATAGAAGGAGTGCATTGTATATGTTCTTACTAAAAGTGTTGTATTTTCATCGTCGTTTGTGGAGTTACGTGGAAGAATTGGAGAGACATATAAGAGCATCTTCTATGCATTTTGTCTATTGAAATCTATGTGGCAGGTAAAATAGACAGACTTTCAGCCCATGTGACACTACGTCTATTGAATAGACGGTCAAATTAAAAATTCATATATAATAAAAGTGTTGTATTTTCATCGCCATTTGTGGAGTTATCTAGAATTGGAGACATATAAGAATATCTCATATGCACTCCGCTATTAAATCTATGTGGCATGTAAAATAGATAGACTTTCAGTCTATGTAGTACTATGTCTATTGAATAGATGAACAATTAAAAACTCATCTCCAATTAATTTCGTCTAAAACTAATATTAACGCTTATGTGACATTAATTTTTTTTTTTATTTGGCGGTTTTCAATTTTATTTTTTCTCGCCCGACTTTTTTTTTTTTAAAAAATGTTGAGTTGGATTTAAATTTATTAAGTCACTCCGTCTAGAAGTCCATCTAAATTTAGACGGACTTTTAGACGGAGCCTATTTTTGATGTGCCACATCGCCTAGAGCGGTTAAATCGTCAAGATCCATTCTGAGGATTTTTTTTAACTCTGTCTATCTCTGTCAGTACTTACGTGGCAGAGTGAAAGTTTTGCCTAGGTGTTGCAGAGTGCTAGATATGTTTCCTTGGAGTGAATTATAATCGCGATCGTAGAGAGTTTTCTCCACTCTTGAAAGATACACACACACACACACGCACGCGTGTGTGTCACGTCTTCACTCTTCACTTTCACTCTCAAACGAAACTCTCTTTCGAACGATCTTCTTCTTACTCTACTCACTGCTTCAATCTTAAAACTATAACTATCTCAATTCAGATCATCATCATCACTAATCAAGTCTCCATCCATAAAGAACAAATATATTCAAATCTCAATGATTCATTCTCATAGATCCTACGATTTGATCGCACAAAAAAAAAATGGTATACTAGTAATAATAATTAGGGCGAAGATTTAAGTGTGTTGTGTGTCATTCATGTCTCTTGACTAACAAAAATATGTTATTTTGAATGTAATATGATCACATGATATTTACGTAGAGATTAGTTGAACAATAGGATATGTTTCATGAATATTGAATTTTTTTACTTATTTAAATTTTTAAATAAAAATTGGAGTCAATGTTTGATTTGTTTTGTAACACATGAATTGTTTTGAATAATTTAGGGTTTGTTCGGTATATATATTTTTTAAAAAAATTGATTTTTTGGTTATTTTATTAATTTTTAAAATTTTTTTGTAGTATAAAAAGTTTGAAAAGTCAAAAATAGTACAAAAACAATAGGTTTTTTAGAAAAAAAAAATGTTTACTAAACAAGTCTTCAATTTTTTTTAATTTGACATCACATTAGTGTTACGTGTCTAGTTATATTAAATAATCGTTTTTTTTTTTTTTTTGGGGACTGATGCACCATTTTAAAATCATAATTATTGATTTGAAGTAATTAGAAAAAGGACTACATTATTGAATGCATGTTTGAATTCAGTGGGTGAAGTGAAGACAATTCAGGACTTGGCAGGTGTCAAAATACAGGAAACATCAAAGTCTGCTATAAAATCGGATAAGGTTTAACATCAAATCTCAGACACAAACAATTAATTATACACTATTATGCTGGAATACAAAGTGAAAACACTTTCTTTCTTCAACTTTTTGGGTATATTCAACCAATGGCCACTAAACTATAATTGAGTTTCTACTTAATCACTTAATTTTAAAAGATATCTCAATGACCATCCAACTTTCAACTAATTTCTATTTAGCCACCAAACTTTAAAAAGTATCTCAATGACCACCCAACTTTCAACTAAGTTTCTCATATATCACCCGTTACTCATTTACTTACAATACCTAACGAAATATCCTACGTGGCAAACGATCTTCTCACAGAATATTGTAATAATGTTATCAACAAAAATGCACTACTTAAACACGCCTAATTCGCATGAATTTGGTTGAAAAAAAAAAAAAAACTAAAAGCGTTTTCAATTTTTTTAAAATAAGGCATATTTGAGTAGTACACTTTTACTAATTGAGAGAGATTTAATAATATTACTATATTATGTTGAAGAAATATAGTGTATTTGAGTAATGTCTTTTCTTGATTGAGAGAGATTTAATAATATTACTATCTTATATTTAAAGAAACTTTTTTGGCGTAGGATATTTCGTCAGGTATTCAAGCGAATGATTAACCCAGGTGATATATGAAAACTTGGTTGAAAGTTGAGTGACTATTGAGATATTTTTTTAAAGTTCGATATTTAAATAAAAATTAGTTAAAAATTAGGTGACCATTGAAATACTTTTTAAAATTCAGTACAATTAAAGTTCAGTAGAATTTACCCCAACTTTTTCCCCAAGAACTTTTCACACTGAATAACATGTCACTATCAAGCATATAGCATTTTTTTCTTTCATAAAGAAAGTACCCACAAAATATTACTCATTAGTGAAAAAAAAGGATGAGTTTTTTCTCATATTTCAACAGAGTTCTTCATGGTTACCCATCTGGCTCTAAGCTTTTGGTTCTCTGCTCTATCAGGTTCTGTTCGATCCCTTTATTAAGCATTGCATTTACGCTTACATTTCTTGTTCATTTGTTGAATCCTATTTCTGTTTTTCACTTCAAAATTTGGTACTATATACAAACTCTGTGTAAATTTAATTTGATTCTTTTTACTAATTACCTTTTTCTTATTTTCCTTAAAATTGGTGAAACATTCTGTGATTAGTTTTTTGGGGTTGGTTCCTTTTTTATTGTAATAATAAGGATTTTTTTTCTTTTTTTTTTGGATTAGTTTTATTTTCGGCTGAAGTTGTGCTGTTAAATCGGCAAAAATGACAACTTACCATGATTTAAGGAGAAATACTTTATATCAACACATTCAATTTAGTGGTTGGTTTTATTGTTGCAGTCTGCCCATAAGTTTAGTCCTATTAATCTTTCCACGATTGGCATATTTAGTAGGGAGGACGAAGATACAAATGGACAATGGTAAGGAAGGAAATAAAGTTAAAATCTTGTTCTTTATAGTGGCTTGTGTACCGCATGCCAAACGTGCACAATATGTAACATGAATCAACAGTTAGGATGACATTGACATGAAAAATCCAATGGCTTCGTTAATTCTCTAGCATTTAACCACATTTATATTTGATTTTGTCCCTTTTATGCTTTTTGTGTCAGTGGTGGAGGTCTCATCGCATATGCAGATGCACATTCAGATGCTGAAAGATTCACTGTTGAACACAATCAAAAGGAACCACAGAAGAAAAGGGTGGTGGTGCTTGGAACAGGATGGGCCGCTACCAGCTTCCTAAAGGATCTGGATGCAAAATCATATGATGTTAAGGTGGTTTCACCGAGAAATTACTTTGCCTTTACCCCTTTGTTACCTAGTGTCACGTGTGGAACAGTTGAGGCACGAAGCATTGTAGAGCCTGTCCGAAATATAATAAAGAAGGTAAACAGGTTAAACTCGGGTTTTCCACTAGTTGTATACTTGACCTATTGAAGAATTTTATTCTTGCGTTTCTATCCTTGACCATTGTTCTAACAGAGAAGTGGGCAAATCCAATTCTGGGAAGCGGAATGCCTCAAGATTGATCCAGCAGACAAAAAGGTTTTCTGCCGTTCCAGTGTTGACGAGAATTTAGCCGGAAATGACAAATTCTCTTTAGACTATGACTACTTGGTTATAGCGGTTGGAGCCCAAATAAACACATTTAACACACCTGGTGTCTTGGAGCATTGCCATTTTCTGAAGGTAGTGTTATCATTCACGGAATCAATATTTTATTTTTCCATTAGTTCTTTATGAACACTCATGAAATGGAAACTGACGAAGATTGCGAGCTACAGTAAAAAAAAAATTGATTTAGGGGGGGGCCCTTATAAGTTGTATAGTTATTTTATATTATATTTCAATGATGGGATATTTACCCTTAACATGAATAATATTAAATAATACACCCATAAACCCACCAAGATCCCAAATCTAACATGAGACTAAGATGGATCTTGATGAACACTAAAAGAAGAAGAAAACCTTTTAGAGAGAGAATCAGAGAGTTCTGGAAACATGTGAGATACAGATGGAGAGTCAGGAATGCGCAAGGCTACTAAAACAGAGTTTCTGGTTGTTTAGGTCACGTTTCATCCTGTCTGTCCACGTGGCGTCAATCCACCCTTTCAGTTGTAAAGTCACACTTCACAGAGTTCAAGGATTTTTGGCCTAAAAACCATGTTTCAGTTGAACCACAACTTACATCTCCTTTTGATTTCTAGTGTATGGAAGTAGGCCTAGTGTCAAACCATGTAATACCTTTTTATTCTTTGTGTCTTTTATAATTGCCTAAAACCCAAATTTTGGGTCTTGTTTGCAACACTTGTTCTTAAATGATATCAAGTGCTTGCACAGTATTTTGTTTAACTAAGAAGCAATAACATTTCTGGCAGGAAGTAGAGGATGCTCAAAGGATTCGTAGGGCTGTAATAGATTGTTTTGAAAAATCTGTCCTTCCGGAGTTGACTGAAGAAGAGCGGAAGACTAATCTCCATTTCGTAATTGTAGGAGGGGTCCAACTGGTATAGAATTTGCTGCAGAGCTTCATGACTTTATTCACGAAGATTTAGTCAAAATATATCCTCTTGTTAAAGATCTAGTGAAAATAACGGTGATCCAATCTGGAGATCATATCTTAAACATGTAAGGTTACCATCCTCACATATTTTCACATTTCTCTGAGAGCCTGTTTGGTACGTAGTGGATAGAACTTGACTGTTTAATGAGCAGATTTTAGTTTCTTTTTATTCCATAATACTGCCTAGTGCTATCCGATTCTTGTTTAAAACATACCATGAATGGATTCTACGGTAGGGCCATGTCTCTTTCAAAGAGTAATACTGAAATCATTTTTTCAAATTAAATGCTTATTAAAAAGTATCATGGCATGAGAACAACAATCTTGCACCTGTCTCTGTAGGTTTGATGAAAGAATTAGCTCATTTGCTGAACAGAAGTTTCAACGAGACGGTATTGAAGTTTTAACTGGATGCCGTGTAGTAAATGTCTCTGATAAATTGATTAACATGAAAATCAAATCAACTGAAGAGGATGTTTCTATACCGCATGGGATGGTGTTGTGGTCAACTGGGGTTGGCACTCGGCCAGTTGTGAAGAACTTTATGGAACAAATTGGCCAGGTGCGCATGTGTTGTGGAATTTATTTTCTTTGGTGTACCATATGTACATGTTTGGTATACATCTTTTCTTTCTTAACAATGTCCTTTTTCTTTATGCAATATTCCCTACCAAACATGCATATATGTAGGCACCGAGGTTACTCTATCACTGAGTTTCTTTGCTTTTGCAAAGTGACAATACTTTTTAATCTTTGTCTAATTGAATATCAAGTTATGATGACTACTGTTACACCAGCTAGTTTCGTGTGTGTATACAGGGAAATAGGCGGATTCTAACAACTGATGAATGGTTGCATGTAAAAGGATGTGAGGATGTATATGCCCTTGGTGATTGTGCAACTGTAGATCAACGTAAAATCATGGTACTCAAGCTAATTTACTTTGCTTGCTATGTAAGAGGATATTTGTTTGATTAAGAAATCACTGTAATGTATTTCCAGCATACATGAATTTAGTCCTCTTTTCTTGTTCTTTAATTTTTGAGATTTAGTTACATGGCACAAAAGTAATTTGAAAAAGTATGCCTTCTGGGATCTGGTCCAAGTTATCTTATTACTATTAAACACAAACAGAATCCAAAGCCACTGAATTTTGTTAAATAAGCACTTTCTTCTAAAAGTTAATAGTTCAATGAACAAATTCTAAAGCCAAAAATTCTAACAGCATTATTCTATATCATTGGTTATCAGGAAGATATCTCGACCATATTTAAAGCTGCTGACAAGGATGATTCTGGTACCCTAACTATTGAAGAATTCCAAGATGTGGTTGAAGATATTATCATCCGATACCCTCAAGTTGAATTGTATTTGAAAAGCAAGCATTTTTCCCAACTGACTGATCTACTAAAAGATTCTGAAGGGAATGACACAGAGGCAGTAGATATTGATGGTTTCAAGTTAGCACTGTCCCATGTAGATTCGCAAATGAAGAGTCTTCCTGCTACTGCACAAGTATGTTTGCTTGGATACAAACGTCTCCATTTCCTTTGCAGAATGATTGGTAATGTGGATTAGATAGCACTAAAAGTATTAAATAGAAAGATAAGTTAAAATTTTGTTCAACAATCTAATACTGCATACTGAACCTACAAATGGTTATGGAGTATGTAGTGATATTTAATTTAACCTATTTCATGTCAGGTTGCTTCTCAACAAGGTGCATATCTTTCTAGGTGCTTTAACTTAAAGTCGAAAGGTAAACATGATCCAGAAGGCCCTCGTCGGTTTAGAGGTTCTCGGTCGTCATGAATTCCGTCCTTTCCGGTATCCCTTTCTCTCTGCAAGGATGTCCATGATTCATTCTCCTAATTAAGCTGATATAAATGGAACAAATTCCCTTGCATGTCGTTTCTGATTAGCTGATGAAATCAAATTACCAATTTTACTGCTGAATTACTAGAAACTTTTACTTTTATATTGATTTCTCTCTCTTCTCGCTCAAGAGGACCATTTTTGCTTATATAGAGATCGTTGATCTTCTTTTGTTTTCTATTTACATTTTCGTGATATGTCAAAACTGTGATTTTAAGATAATAAATAATTAGTTAAAGATCCACATTCCTTCACAGTGAAACATAAAGGAAGAACTTTTAAAGTGCAATACTGTTAGCAAGATTGAGTTATGCTATGGTGAATGATTGGTTTCTTGTTGGTACTTGCTTTATGATGTATTAATGTCTCTGTGCTTATATTTCTGCTCGTCTCAAACTCTTTACTTCAAGAGCTGCTTTATAGGATTCTAAGTCAGCATGATTTCAAGCATTAGTCTTGTTTTAAGGATAATGTGACTGTCGATTACTTTCTCCGTCGAATATTGTCTATGCATGTTTAACTACGTTATCTAAAAGCTTAAGCTATTAGAGAGGAACACATCTATTTACATGAAGTTTGTCTTACAAAAGGCCCCTTCACGTGCAGACCAGATTCATTTTTTTGTCAAATGACTGACTTGTGTACAATTTTCATAAATGTATTGCAGCAGATCTTGAACCTAGGATTTTTACCTTCTTTGATGTCATGTTGAACCAAACCCTTCGCATATATCTCAAAGAGAGAACCCGTTTGTTGATCAGCAGTCATTTTGGTCAGTGCATAATCATGCACATCCTTCATTACGTTTGTATAAGTGGTTTTCACGTGTTTCTTTTCTGATACCCAACCATAATACATCTCCAGGATCCTTTATTTTTGTAATATGCTTGAACGTAAAATGGTTCCCTGAAGTCAAGTGCATCGACAAATGTAACTTTTGTGAGATTATTGTAGTAAATTTTGCACTGACATAGTCATCCAATTTCACCAAAGAAATCATGAATAATTAACTTGTACTAGATATTTGTTCCTGAGCGGGTGAGCCTGTAAAGCATCTGAAAATTATTGCGAGGTTATAACACTGCGAAAACTTATGTGGTGTGTACTTACCAGCTGTTGCATGTTGCTGCTTGAGAAAATTGATTTCAGGATATGGCCTTAGAAGCTTGGCCAATGTTGATTGAGTTCTTGATAACTATATTGCGTGTCAATAATGCTCGTTTCTACACAGCATAATGCTTTTGTACATACATAAATTTTGATATACCAGCTTCTCGGTTACCAGGTACAGGCATTTCGGACAATTTGCTCCCCTTGGTGGGGAGCAAGCAGCAGCAGAACTGCCAGGAGATTGGGTTTCGATGGGCCATAGCACACAGTGGCTCTGGTATTCTGTATATGCAAGGTGAGAACTGCTTAAATAACATTGTTTTCATTTGGAGAATGAAATGGTTATGCGCATTTGATGGTATAATCTGATTTTATCGTTATATTCAGCAAGCAAGTTAGCTGGCGCACGAGAGTATTAGTAGTAAGCGATTGGACGAGGAGATTCATTTTTGGGAGAGATTCAAGCGGTATCTGAGGCAAAGACATGTGAATGTTCCAAATTATACCTTAACACGCCATTATTGTATTGCATGTTCTAATCCCCCTTCTCTCCGTGTATTCTTCCGCAGTGTTCTTCAAAGGTTCATTATCCATTTTGCATTGCCGTTTGTTTGTAACATACAAGTTGAGGCCGCATGTATATATCCAATGGCATTAGTGGGGTTGGACTCGGCCAGTTTTGGGCCGGCCGAGGCGAGTGAGGCAATTGCCTCGGGCCCAAAACCAAAGACGGCCCATTTTCATTAAAAAAAAATTTATTTGTGATTACTGAAGTTGTCCAAAAAAAATATTTGTGCAAAAGTTTGAAGCCAGCAAAATAAAGTAAGCTGCATTCTATGAAGATAATGATTATTGTTAAGTAGTCCAAAATCAAAGATGCCCATTTAAAAAAAAAAAAAACATTGAAGCTTATCCCACCAGCAACCCTACGAATGACTTATCAGACATCGTTTTGGAGGTCTAATTTTTGGACTACGTCTCGGGTCTCGAAAATGTCATAACCGGCTCTGTTGAGAAATAATTCCATACGAGTTGAGTTTCCTTGAAAATATATTAAATTTCCATGAATTGAGCGAAGGTAGATTCTTTCATCACAGCTAATTCAACATTCGATACATTCGATCTTGGCAAAGGATGGTTGATGTTACAAATTACATCAAGCATTTATAGTTTGATTATTCTAATGAAAATGATACGATAATAGAATCACTTTCATTTTAAACAATTATTATTTCAATTTAGACATTCGATTCCTTTTTATATCAAATTCATCGCTAAAAGTAATGTAGACGTGTTTCTTACATGGGCAATATATAATTACATCTTTTAATTTGTAAAAATCTTGTATATAATATATACACTTAAGACTCTTTAATTTCAATAAGATTTGCGAAAAATTCGAGCTGCCCTGTGGTTCTGACTTCCACTCCTCATACAAAGGAGCAGCTTTCTCTTATTCCGACACGTGTCCTTTTTCCTAGTTTGACTAGTCAACTCTGATTACGTGGCTGTTACTCCACACTTCTACCCCCTCCTTTTTCTCTCATAAATATGTATATACTATATACAACGTGAAAATCTGTCTCTACTTCAAACATAAAATTTATAAAAACTAATTTTTCTTACATTTTACATAAAATAGAAGAAAATAATTAGAGAAAAATAGTTTTTTTTTTTTTTTTTATTCTTAAAAAAAAATATATATACAATGAGTGGTTATAGGTTTTATCAGAGAGTCATTGGGACATACCCACATCTCTCTAAGCTGCTTGTTGTCTGCACTATCAGGTTTGAATCACTCCACTTATTGTTTGTATTTTTTCTTTATGTATTGTTATGTCTTTTGATATAGGTTTAGATAGTATAATGAACAAATTTTAATTTAATTTTTTTTTCATTTAAAATATTGTCTAGTCCTATTTAACGTCACTTTTAAGCTGCTTGTTGTTCGCGTCTGTTTGTGCCCCTTCAATCACTTTCAACGGTCAAACCTCTTCGAATGATTTCTGTTTGTCGCATCACTTTTTCTAAAGTCAGCGCGATTTGCCCTCGAATGTTGAAGATCTGTCATATGAATGTGATGTGGAAGCTTCACTCGATAAGCATTTAAATTTCCTTTCCAAACGAACAAGATTTAAGAACTAGTACATGCATAATATTAATAGGATTCTAGTTTTGTAGAAAACGTGTTTTGATTAATTTTTGTTTTGATAAAGGTGAATGCACAGAATTTATGAACAACGTTATTTTCATTCTTAGTTTGTTTGCGAGTACCATGAAATAAAAAATAAATAAATCATTGATTCGTATAGAATATTGAAAGATTTAGCAAAATCTTAAGAGTCAATTCTAGAAATTAACAAAAACTCAATAATTTGGGTCACCCTCTTATTTAAATAATTCTGGAAGCCTAGATTTAACTTTTGAAAAGAGTATCTGACATAAACTATAATTATTTATTACGCAGAATCGTAGCACATTAAGCACGACACTTATTGTAATTTGGCAAAGTCTTTAGATTAAAAGGTTGAAATAAATTGGGGACGATAAATGATGATATTTCACCATATTATTTCAAGAATTCTCATAATAATATTTGCTTTAAATTATGCAGTGGTGGAGGCCTAGTGGCATTTTCTGATGCCTCACCTTTCCGTGGTGCATATGCTGATCATGCAGGTCAAGTTGATGTTAAGAAGAAGAAAGTGGTAGTTCTTGGAACTGGTTGGGCAGGGACAAGCTTTCTTAAAAATTTGAAAGATCCCTCGTACGAGGTTCTAATTGTGTCTCCTAGGAACTATTTTGCATTCACTCCTTTGTTACCAAGTGTTACCAATGGCACGGTCGAAGCACACGCAGCATTGTCGAGCCTATTCGTAATATTGTTCCAAAAGTTACATGTTTCATTTACTCTTTGTTCTTTGATATTTTATTTTATATAACATAGTTAAATCTACTATCATAAACAAAGGCCAAACTTTGTAGAATATCGAATTTAAGTTTCAATTTTCAAATAGGTGAACTTCATTTTTGTCACAATTAAGTTATGTGCATCTATAATTTCGTTTGAATCAAGTTGGTTAACTTAGGGCAAACGGAAATACTTACGAACGGAATGGTCAAAGTAAAACAAAAATGTAAGTTGGGTGACGAAAATGAAACAAATTGAAACCTTTTAGTTGTGTTTATGTTGCTTCATCTTTGGCAGAAAAAGTATGATGCTCAATTCAGGGAAGCCGAATGCTACAAAATCGATACAAAAAACAAGAAAGTCTACTGTCGATCAAGCCAAGACACCAATTTTGGAGGAAGTGAAGAATTTACTGTTGACTATGATTATCTGGTGATAGCCATGGGTGCTCGTGCTAATACATTCAATACCCCTGGTGTTGAGGAGCATGCACACTTTCTTAAGGTAACTTCCCAGTATGCTTACATGGGGACGAACATATTTTCGAGTTATATCATCTGCAATGGCCTTAATCTCGAGACGTTCCTTGAACCAGTCACTTGAACCAGTCATAGACTTATTCAAGACTCTTCCGTCACAAGTTCTGTTGGCTGTTGAACCACCTTATCTAAGAGATTATAGCATGTCTGGCTTTCTTAAAAGCCAAATGCCTTCAACAAGTCCATTCACGTACATATTAGATTATTATTTTTTTGTCAAATGCCTAACATGTACACAATTTTCACAAAATGGTGGCTACTGGCTACGAGACATGAACCAGTACCTTTACTAGCTCTGATACTTCGTTTTAAATTGTGTCTTTAACACACTTGGGTCAGTGCTCATGCTGCTCTTTCTGAAGAATAATTGAACTTTTTTTTTTAAATAGGAAGTAGACGATGCACAGAGGATTCGCAGAAGTGTGATAGACTGCTTTGAAAGGGCAAGTCTTCCGAACATAAGTGAAGAGGAAAGGAAAAGAATTCTTCATTTTGTTGTTGTTGGGGGAGGTCCAGCAGGTGTGGAGTTTGCAGCAGAGCTTCATGATTTTGTGATTGAGGATTTAGCAAAACTATATCCCATCCTCAAGGAACATGTGAAAATAACACTTCTTGAGGCTGCTGATCATATCTTGAACATGTAAGGGATACTCAGTCTTCTATTTCATCAATACCTTGTCTAATATGTAAAGTTTTGCAGTTCGAACTCGTTTCATCTTTTTCATGTTATCTTTTTTTCTTTTCTTTTTTGCCACACGGATGGTGCAGGTTTGACAAAAGAATTTCAGCTTTTGCCGAAGAAAAATTCGCAAGGGATGGAATTAACCTTAAAACTGGATCAATGGTTACAAAAGTAAGTGATAAAGCAATATCTACTAAAGAGAGAGCCACTGGCGAAACTGTGGAGATACCATATGGTACGGTTATCTGGTCAACTGGTATTGGAACACGCCCAGTCGTAATGGATTTTATGAAGCAAATTGGTCAGGTTTGTTGCTAAGAATTATTTCCTAGAAAACTTTAATCCAAATTCCTAAGCATTTCTCATTTGACTTTCCGGAAAGCCATTACTGAGTTCAGCTTCTATCTCTCGGAACACAGTCTAATAGGCGAGTTTTAGCAACTGACGAATGGCTTCGTGTTGAAGGGTGCGAAAACATCTATGCCCTAGGCGATTGTGCAACAATAAATCAACGTAAAGTGATGGTATGTATCTTAAAAATCTCCATATATGATTCAAGTTGTGTTTTGATCTTGTGAAGGCATATTGTCAGTAATTTCTAACATTTTTTTATTTGTTTACAGGAAGATATTGCAGCCATATTTAGCAAGGCAGACAAGAATAACTCTGGTACCTTAAAAGTTGAAGATTTTAAAGAAGTCATTAGTGACATATGTGAAAGGTATCCTCAAGTGGAAATTTATTTGAAGAAAAACAACTAAAAATTTTGTTAATCTTCTCAAGAATTCAGAAGGGGACGATGAATTGGATATTGAGAAGTTCAAGTCGTCACTTTCTGAAGTGGATACACAGATGAAAAATCTTCCTGCAACAGCACAGGTAAAAGGGTATATTCAAAATTAGGATGCTCGGGTAGTCAAGTTCTGCATTGTCTTCATACTAATCCTTGTGTGTTCTGATTTTAGGTGGCTGCTCAACAAGGTGCTTATCTTGCGGACTGTTTTAATCGCATGGAGGTCTGTGAAAGGTATCCCGAAGGTCCATTGAGGTTCCGAGGAACAGGAAGGCATCGATTCCACGCATTCAGGTAAAGTACTTTTCTCCTTCACAATTCAATAGTACAGGGGACAAAAATATTTATTTAAATTTGGTCTTCAACACACACCTTGCATAAAAGCTATGGGAGAGGTGTGTAGACTGTATCCTCTACCCCATATCCACTATTTATAGAGTCAGGGACATAAAATACTATACAATACACCTTAGACAATAATACATAAAGTAAATACAGCTATATGGGCTCTGCTTTATTCTGCAATAATGCATAAAATGTGATAAATGGATGATGGATTTGGAACTGAGAGGTAAAAAGCTTTATCCGTTTGACAATTGGTTTTTTGGTGGCTCAATGATTGAAGGTACAAACACTTTGGACAATTTGCACCATTGGGTGGAGCACAAGCTGCAGCTGAACTTCCGGGTGATTGGGTATCAATAGGTCAGAGCACCCAATGGCTCTGGTACTCTGTGTATGCTAGGTACTCTTCGACTTACCCTGCTGTATCAAGAATCTTGCAAGTCTGTTTATACATTTTGATATGTATGTAGTTTGTTCGTTTTATATTCTGCTCTAACATGTCACTCTTTCAAGTTCAGCAAACTGGTCAGCTGGCGTACGAGGATGCTGGTTGTTTCTGACTGGGGAAGGCGTTTCATTTTCGGTAGGGACTCAAGTCGAATCTGAGACAGCGGGATTCATATGTCAAACAAGTTATATTTTAGCATCAAATATTATCTACTATGGACAGCACAGAAAGTTATTCTGATTTTTGTTTTGTTCAGCATCCCCATTCTTCTATGATTCTCTAGTTACTGTCTTTTGTTACTGAAACTTTAATTCTAGCTATCCAGCTTTCGGATGCCAGTTCTTCGCACATTATTTATCTCACATGCACTATCTTATCACACCACTGAGGGTGTGCTTGAGTCGAATTATACCCAGATTAATTATATTTGGTAAACTTCTACTATCTGGACACAAGCATACTGATTACTCCAGAGGGGAAAGAGGGTTAAAGGAGAATTAGACACACGTCATTGCAAATTTCTCTTCATACTCAGATCTCACCACTTCTATCAGCAGAGCAACAACTCTTCACCTCAACTCGCCTCTCAAATCAGGTATTGTCAAAGTCTTTTTATTCAGAATATATCTTTCACCGCCGACAAGTCACTGAAGGTAAAATCATGTTCCTTTCTAAAATTAACCACTTGATGTAGTTTTTTTCATCAAAATCTTTATCAGAGTTAAGAGTAATAAAACAACTAAACACATCAAAATAGAGCATTATACAAAGTTACACCTAAAAACACTACAAAATGAAAATAGAAAGAAACATGATTTTACCATCAATCCAACTGAATGGTATCTCTAGCAAAAATTAGGATGATAAGAGACATCCTTAGTAGACTCACGAGAACCCTACGTACAATTTTAAATGCTTTCCATAGGAGTCCTTACTGCGATGCTGTCATTATGTTGAAGACATGGCCTGCATCTTGGAATGAGCTTAGCTCTGTTGGTCAACCTTGTCTTGCTAATGCGATATATTAATACCACGTTGGCTCTAGTTGGCCCCTATTCTGCTATGCAGTCGGTCTCGTATAATACTAATCAGAAATATGAAGTAAACATATAGGCTCTTTTCTTTTCTTGTATAACCCTGAAGTCTTCCGATGAGGTAAAAGAAAATCGCGGATAATTAAGGCTGAAAAAAACTTAGATTTCAACATCACTTATGTTTTCGCAATTCAACAGAGGTGAAAGATAAAGAGAGATGAAGATTATCATAAAAATATATCCTTTCTGGGAACTCGATTATATTCGGCATTTCTATAATTCAAAAAGCATCCACAAGTCAATAGTTCAGGTCCTATTCAATGGGGAAGTGTTGTAAATCTATACCAACATAGCACTTTTATTAGGCTGTATTTTCATGATCACGCAAATACTTCATTCACTAAAGAAAAATTCTACAAATTTCATTAAGAGAGCAAGAAGCTATACCAGAATGAATTGACAACACTTGAAATAGTAGGGGAAAGCACAAGTATGCTTTCCCAGTGTTCATTACATGTAAAAACGGAAAAGCTTATTCCAATCATGACATCTCATAACAAGAAAATCAAGATCTAATAGCTAAGAGTATCGCTTCAACAAGAAGCGAAACAATGCTGTAATATGGGATTGAGAATTCTAAGGATGATTTTAACCTCTTATATTGTTGTTCCCTTTAATTTTCTTCAATTTCTTCTTCGGCAAAACTCAGGGCTTGACAAACTGATGGCTCCACTTCCTCATCATTGCAAAAGTATGCCTTCCTCCCAATCAATTCAACCACTCTTTTTGCAGGGCCAGAATCCCGGGGACTCTCATTGGTGCACCGAGAAATCCTAATTTTTGGAAGCAAATCAAGAACAACAGTAGTAGACTGTGGAGACTTCTGACCCTCCACCAAACTACTATGAACAACAACCTCACTTGGAAGTTCCCATCGCTTTTTCACCCTCTTTTCAGTACCTAAATTCTTGTTATCTGTGAAAGCTACACCTGATTTACCGACTGATAAAGAGCGCTTCTTATCACCCCTATGAGCCATACCATTCTCTGGCAAGGATCTCTTTCTCATTTCCGAGGCAGGATTTGTGCTCTGATTATACCGGCTCGCAACAACTCTCCCCGCCCTTGAAGGCTTAGCAGGAACGGACTTCTCACCATCTCTGAACAATTTTTTGGGCTGAACTGAATTCAGCATTCGATCCTCTTTCTTCACAGTCTTCTTGGATCCAACTGTAGTAATAGCTTGTCTTGATAAGACCCGAGAATTTGCCACAGTTTTTCTTGAATCAGGGCTAACACTTGAACTCTTCCCCCTTTCTTTACTCACCACTTTCCCTTCATCAATATCTTGTAACTTCCAGAAGCAAGATTTTCGCCTACTCCGTGTAGGCTGAACAGGGGTGATCATTTCTTGCTTGCCCAATTTCTGGGATTTCACAGATCCAAAAATCTCAGAAGGCCCCATACTCATTCCCCTTCGCGCTCCAGCAACAATTTCTTCAGTTCCCAAACTAATCCCTTTACTCTGTATTGGCAGAACAGGGGTGATCATTTCTTGCTTGCCCAATTTCCGGGAATTCGCTGATCCAAAAATCTCAGAAGGCCCCATACTCATTCCCTTTCGCCTTACAGCAACAATTTCTGCAGGCCCCATACTAAGTCCCTTCCTCTGAACCCCAGTTCTTGCTCTCATTGATGAAATCTGTTCCATCTCTTTCTTCTCTTCCGCAGTTTTAACACTCTGTCTCTGTTCCAAAAACTTAGCCCGCACCACTCTCCCTCTCTTTTCCACAGTTTTTACACTTCTCTCAGCCTTTCCCAGTTTCAAAGCCTCTAATCTTGAAGTCAATCTTTTAATTTCCATCTCAATCTCCTCAATTTCCTCATCAAAACTCTTCAAATCCACCTTTTCTTCAAAACCCTGTTTTGAAATTCCTTTACTGACCCGATTCGAATTAACAGGCTTGAAGGGTGTCACCAAAGACTTGAGAGAAGAAGAAACAGAAGAAATCTGGTTCTCAAACAGAGGAGCCTCATTCTCTTTGCTTGAAAAATCCGAGTCCAACGATTCTTTCGAATTCAAGAAAATCGGCTTCTGAGGACTCCAAGAAGGGTTATTGCCTGAAAATTCTTTAGGATCTCCATTATCAAAGGCGGCATTGTTCCATATCAGAAGATCAGCAGAACTCATACCTTCTTTATATTGCAAAACACTCATTTTTTCCCTCTGATCAATTTCAATAATTCTTTGTAAATCAAAAGCAAGAATGTTGGGTTGATGAAATCTTGGAGAGAGTCCTTGATTTGCTTTTGTAAAGTGATTATCAGAGTTTATAGAGGGAGGAACGAGATTGTGTGGGTTTATTAGGGAAAATGTTTATATATTTTTGAGATTTTTGACCGTTGGAGAAAATTAAACGTTGAGATAGTTCGCTCAATCGTGGCCGTTGGTCAATAAACGGCTATTATAGACGCTCCGATTTGACTTAAAAGGATAATTTTCGCCAAATTCAGTATTTGAGTGCTTAATGACAGCGACGAGCATACGCTCCTAACTTTCCGGCCCAAGTTATTATGGCCCAAAATGAGATTAACCTTAAGGCAGACCTCGTTTGAGTGAAGGATTGAGGGTTACTCTATCTTTACTCTTTAGCAAGAGGTTCATAATTTTGCCATATACTTGATTTTATATAAAATTTCTATAATTATTTTTTAAGGTAAATTCAAGGCTGGTCAATGTTTAGGCACTTATGGACTATAAAGTCATATGACCAAACTTAATTCAATTAAAGTCACATCTTAGCGCTAAAAGACCAACATACCCCTATAATTACAAAAATAGCAATAATTCAATGATACTATTTTATCTATGATATTATTTTATCTACGACCTTGGTCCTAGTTGTTACTTTAAAAAGCCTAGGGATCCTTGGCCCAATTTTTTTAAAAATATTCAATACATTTGAAAAGCCCAAATAAAAATCAGCCCAATTATCCTACAATCCACTTTGTTTTGAACTCAAAAGGCGCAGACCAGAGAGAAGGAGAAAGACACTGAACGCATGCTTGGACCTTGGAAATCAGAATCTGACTGGATGAAGCACTTGCCAATTGCCACTAATCTCTTACATTATATCCATCAGTGATTAATTAGTGATAGTCTCCCTTACAATCCACAGGTTCTCTATTGTTGCCGTGATGTTTTGATGCTTTGAAAGTAAAATTTTTTAAGTAAATAAACTAACCTTTTTTATTGTTAATTTTTTTGCAGATTTGAGTTCAAATTTCAAAGATCGAATTTTCTTCAAATTAATCAGATTTTATTATTCCTCACAAGTTCTATATTTAATCATATCTTATTTTTATAGTTGGATTGTCTTATTATGTCTTCTAAGAAATATTTGTCTGGATATGAAAAAAGAAAAAAGCAAAAAAAAAAAAATGAAGAATTTATTCAATCTCAAGTAGGAGCGATGAAAAATTTTCTCACTAGTATAGTTGAAGAGCATGAAAATGAAAAGATTCAAAATAAAAACAATATGAATTAAGAGCTTGAAAATTTAGGGAATAAAGAACACATGAATCATGAACAAGAAAATTTAGAAGATGAAGAAGATAAGAATGAACAACAAGAAGAATTTGTTACATGATGTGTTGCTTTCACTTTGGACATTACTTATCCGAGTAATTAGAAAAATATTGATCAAAGTTTAATAGATTTGTTAGTAAAAAAAGATCCTCCTAGAGAGATTTTGGAATATATTTTCTTAAAGATTCTCAAAAAAGACATTTTTCTTCTACACATTACACTCGACATTTATCAAATGGTGAAAAAGTGATAGAAAATGGTTGGTCTACTCAGTTTCATTGGATAAAGTATTTTATTTTTGTTGCAAGTTGTTTAAGCTTAAAGATGAAGGAAACAATATTCAATTAGCAAATGAAGGAACAAATGACTGGAAAAAATATTAGTTGTAAGCTTAAAATCCATGAAACGAATAATGTGCACATGAATAACATGACAAGATGGATTGAATTGGAAAAGCGATAACCGAGAAATTTAATAATTGATAAAAATATACAAAATCTATCAACAAATATAGAGAACGCTAGAGGCTAGTTTTTTTTTGGGAATAATTGCTATTGGTAGCTTTCTTAGTAAAAATGATTTGGCATTTCGTGGAACAATGAAGAAATTTATGAAAAAAACAATAGAAATATTTTAGAATAGATTAATTGTAATAGATTAATTGCTAATTTTTTTTTATCTCAAAATGCTAGTAGAGTACATTTAAAGTGAACTTTTAAATGTTTTAAACTATTATTATTGTAGTTTTAAATATTTTTATTCAATGAAAAATATTATCTATAATCATTATATATATGTTTGTGTGTGTTTGTGTGTGTGTGTGTGTGTTTTGAACTATTTATTAAGGGCCCTACTTCAGTTTTTGCCTAAGACTCCAAAATTTCAGGGTCGGCCCTGTTAGATAATGTGTATTGGTATATTTAGACCATACTTTTATCTTTGATAATGTTTCAACATATGATATTATTATTGAATGCAAACAATATCAATTGTCTTGTACTACTAATGAAGTATTTTAATAAGAGTATCATTACTTCAAGTAGTAAAATATCTCTACTTAATTATATCTATGATACTGTTTTTTAAAGATAAAATGTTATTTATGATACTATATCATTACTTCAACCATTAAATTATACTTAGTTTTATATATAATACTGTTTTAATTTTACTTTTATCTTTGATATTGTTTTATTATTATAATATTTCAACCTATGATAATGTTTCAATATATGATATTGTTATTGAATACATACAATATCAATAGTCTTGTACTACTAATATAACATTTTAAGAATAATATCATTACTTCAAGCAGTAAAACATCTCTACTTAGTTATATCTATGATACTATTTTATCTAAATAAAGTGTTATATATGATATTGTATTATTACTTCTACCATTAAAAACATATTCTACTTAGTTATATCTATGACATTGTTATTGAATGCAAACAGTATCAATAATCTTGTACTACTAATAGAGCATTTTAAGAATAGTATCATTATTTTAACCGTTAAAATATCTTGTACTTAGTTTTATTTATGTTACTGTTTTATTTAGATAAATCGATATGATATACTTACACCATACTTTTATCTTTGATATTGTTTTATTAAGATAATATTTCAACATGTGATATTGTTATTTAATCTATAATAATATTATTTTATTGTGTTGTAGTTTATGATACTGTTTTATTAAGATATATCTATAATACTGTTTTAGTATATATGATATTGTTTAGACAAGAAAAATTAAAGATTATCATTTTAAGTTAAAGAGGCGACTTCAAACGGCCAAAATCCACCGTACGCATTGGCAAAGTGACTGGTATTGACCGGCTCGTCGAAACGATTCTAAAAATATATTATAATAAAAATTCTGAGCACGTATGCAAATTCTATATCTATTTCTATTATGATACTATTTTGTATGATATCGATTTCTATAATACATTATCAAACAACACACATGACTAAACACAAAGAATAATCTAATGGTCAACTTTCGCCGAGCATGCCCACATCAAACTTTTTAAATTATTTTATATTTTATAGTGTATGGTAAAAGCTGTCCCACTATAAATAAAAAAAATTATTAAAATTCACATTAAGCAATGGTCGAGTCCGGCGATTATTAACTCAACCAACTCGGAGGAAAAATGTCGAGTCCAAGAACTCTCCTCTTGCGCGAATAAATAAAGGACCGCTTCTTTAACTATTGATCAAGATTTTATTTTATTTTATTTTGTAAAACAAAAGGTGAATAAGGTGTTCCAATTTTAAATATTAAAATCGAGATCCGGATCGAAGTTGGTCAATTCTCAATTTTGGAAATCAAGGCGAATAATACTATTCACAATTTCACTACCCAGAATCATCATGCGGTTAAATTTATCTTTTGGCTTATAAAGTATGTCTTCCCAAGAACTGTCAATTCAGCCAACAAACCAGACTAGATTTTACAACCAGGAGCAGCATTTTGTAAAAAGTAGAGCAAGAAACTCAATAAAATGTTGGAGAAGCTAAATATTCGCACACAATTAAGTCCTATGGCAGGCATAACAGAGGTCACAAAGCAAATTTCAGCCAGTATAATTTATTGAATATTAATTTGTTCGTCATGCAATGTAGCATAATTTATTATTACAAAGCAGACGAACATGTGAAGGCGTCATGTGTGACCAAAAGGGCAAATAAAAAGAGATGACAATCGTAGTAGAAGATAACCACCGATCATCCAATAACTAGAGTTGGACAAGTTTCATTTATTTTACAACATTAGGTTTAGGTTGAAGAAAGATTAATGGACTTCCCGCAAAGTTGTTCCAACTCGCCCAAAACTTTGATCAAGTCCCCTTTAGTCCGCTTATAAATCCAAGCTTGGGCGTTTGATCCCAATCGAACCGGGTGGGCCATCTAAAAAACGTTTAACCTTCGGGAACCACCACGGTGAGAAATGAAGGCATGAAAATCAAATAATAAACACATTTTTCCAAGAAAACGTGCGTAAAGCTTGTCAATAAAGAAAACCTTCAAGATATGATAGTGGAGGGTAGAAGTCCCTTATCATTTATCCCGAGCTATATCGGACTCATCTAGTTGCCCACGAGAAAGTAAAAGAAATCAATATACATTGGCATCACATAAATCAACTATAGTGTTAAAAGGGGATTTAGTTAAAGTCACCTTATTTTAATAGGCAAGATGAAGAATAGACATCTCTTTAGTTTTGTCAAAATGGACAAAATATATATTTCACCCTTATTCAAAATATTCTTCAACAAATAGCGGTGAACTCGCCCAACTCAAATGGTTGGGCAAATTTGGGAGATGGGTTCTCTACTCATCCAACTCGTCAAATGGGCAAGTAGAGTGGAAATTCAAAGGCATAGTTCCAATTTTTTTAAAAAAATTCCTCCATACCAAAACCCTTCCACTTCCCATCAACCTCTTTAAATAATGCAACAACTCTCATTAACTAATGCAACAAGGACTACCACTCCTTTTTAATTCATACTGTCCTTGATTAGTGAAATAACTCCTAAATTACAAGAGTTACTCTGAGAAATTTCACTCGGTTATTTCAAAAGACCTCGAAAACCAGAGAAGTTAAAAGAACCTCGAACACCAGAGAAGAAAATTAGCACGAACATTTTGATTTATGAAAAATTGAAGAATTATGTCTGAAAATTTTAGGAACATGGTTAGTTTTCATTATCTTTAACTACTTTTGTCCTATTAAGAACAAATGACGCCCAATTAATGATGTATAGCTCTCCATGGTTGAAACTAGAAATAGCTTAATGAAATAAGTCAAATGTTTTAAGATTTGTTTACCACCAAATTGTACATGCACATCCGGTTAAAACGTTAGTTACATTCTGTTTACGATGGTTCTAAAAATAATAACAACAAATATGTTAAATACTACTTGTTTTGGAATGGGAGTAATTACTTATATGCCCTTGTTCCCCAACAACCCCTTGAAGTTCTCCTCATTGGACCACAACAAAAACTATCATCAACCCCATAACAGTAACTTTTCCCTAGTATATGGAAACACCTATATAGAAAATTAGGCAAGTGATGAGCACATAGAGAACCTTTGGTGATGAATCTATAGGAGGACTACAAATTTGTTATGAAACAACTGTGTGCTCCATAGTTAGCGAAATAGATGTCCTAACATGAATTCCGAGAGCACTTTCCAATAATAGAAGAGAATAATCACATGAAGTTTAAATGAAAGTATAGGAAGAAAATGTCGGACAATAAATCATTTGAATATAAAACTTAACAAAGAACCAACGAACCAAAGAATCAAAGAGGTAATAAAAATCAACTTCTACATATATAATGAATGAACTAGTAATCGGAAGATCTGCGAGATAAAGAAAAGGACAAAATATATAAATTATTTAATCTAAATTAAAGGAATGACCAAGTCACCAGAGTCATCAATAATCATGATTAAGGATGTTAACGTCATTGTAAACTAAAAAGATTACAGTACAATATTGCTGAAAGCAAATGACCTAAATATCAATAGCTAACTAATGTCAAATTAATAAAGCAAATTACAAAACCTCAGGCTAAAGAAGTTTTAACAATAGAAAGTATAAATGTACACTATTCATGATGTTGTTTCTTGAACTTCTGCCAGTCGGAACAAGAATATTTTTGTAGACCAATACCTGAATTCCTCTCATTAAGCTAGGACAAAATCTCAATTTATCATTTTTCTTAGTTTGCTAGATATTTTGAATTCTTTTCCAGTAACAACTATGGTAAAATCCATTTCAGTTCATCTGTAAATGTATCACGAGGGATTCCATCGAAAGATTACTTTATCACCAGTCAAGTTTCTCCTTCAGAAGTACTCAGAATTGGAGTTGCTTATTCTCTGACTGATGAAAATTATTAAACTCCGTAAAGTTTATTATGAAGTCGTCGTAAATAAAACTGAAAGAAAGAAAGAAAAAAAAGAGCAGATAAATTATAAGGTACCTAAAAAATCAGAACTTACGCAAAGTGCTCCAAGTTAGTTCAAGTCTAGATTATTTCCTGATGAAATATATTACTAGAGCTGGATATTGGTATATATTATGTATCTGCACGCATATGAGAGAGAGAGAGAGAAAATTGGGGAGGTTTTTCTTTAGGGTTCTTTTATGATTCTTTTTCTTTTTTACTCTCTCTTGTTGGGGTGGGTGGGGCAGAACGCGAGATAATACTTTTTTTGCGAACAAAACATCTATTATATGGAAGAAAACTCGTGTGTGTGGACTTGTAATAATTTGAGTTCCGCAAAGTTTTTATTATTTGATGCTTCGTGTAGTTGTATTTAGTGGTCAACTTTATCGAAGTGTCACGTCCCGTCCCCTTCATGCAACTTAAAATCATCAAATTAGCATGTCATGTTAAAGTCTTTGCATCTTTTCTTTAAGATATGGTTATCCTACAATCTACATCCTTTTCATCACATGCTTCTTTTGAGTAGCCAATTTTTCTTAAGTCGTTGATTCATCCAGTATCTCTATCTTGTTTTCTAAACCTGCTTCTCCCCAAGCAGTTAGTCAACTACACAATAGGGACCACTTCAATATGATTTCACTTGTTGGATTAGTCAGAAGCTTTTCACAATAAATCCTAGAATAATACATTCTTGGTTCATACAGATTTTCAAATCAACATTCATTTGGCGAACTACCCAGTTGGTATTTCAGTGGTTGACAATTTTAATCCTACAAAACATGTTTTACCAAAGGAATGAGAAAGACTTATCCATGGTTTATTACAATCCATATTCAGTGGAAGGATAAACATCAAACAATAACCTTTTTGTATTTTGCGGCTAATTACCAAGTCCTTGGGTCCTGAGATGACCTATTGTTGTGACATTAATTCTATTTCCCACGGTTGCTGAGAATACCATGAGAAATTATGTAAGTCATACAAGAGTATTTTTGGAGACTCGTCTGGAAAAAAGATCTATGGAAGAAGCTCACTTAGATTTACCCCCCAAAAGAAGTAAGATACAAATGTCTACTGCATCCCAAGATTCAAATTGGATCAAGAAAAAGTATAAATATGAAAAAATATAAAGATTCTGATATGTACTACAAGATAAGCCTCAAACTTCAAAACGGTGAATTAGATAACAAAAGCAAAGTTAGCAAAATCTGATAAAGATGAAAGTGAATGGATTGCCTAAAAAAGTTTATTCTCGATGATGCCTACATGAGTAGAAATGTATTGAAAAGTATATAAATGCGAAAAGGTCTAATAGACTAGAGGATGATCATTAATCACTTAAGATGAGTATTGACTAAAGCATGGGTACTCCACGCCCATGCCAAGACATCGTGGGGTTGTGCCTATCATGGGTGCATTCCATAAGCAAGACAAGTGGGTTTGAGTCTTGATGGGCACAAGGACAACGGTGCACAACTTTCATACATGGCATGGCAGATGACCCAGTATGTGGGTAAAGGTCACATGAATGGTAAGTAAACAAGCGTGGTACATTTAGGCACATCACATGAGTGCAAGGCTTGGTATGCTCAAGACAACAACGGGTAGGATGGATAAAGCATGGGCGAACGCCAAGTGTGCATAGATGGATGGGTGTTAGTAATAGTCCCATGTGACCCTATAGACTCAAACTTGGCCAAGCCAAAAACATTGTTAACGTTGAATGTGGGCGGTTATTCAGGAGGCAGTTGGCAGACATGGTGCCAAGGCGCAAACATTCAGGGGCACCATTCATGCATGCGTGCTCATGAACAAACCATGTAATGAGCAGTTCGCTTGACTTCCTGATGGGCAGTTATAACTCAAATAGTGGATGTGTTAAGGGTTAATACATATTTAGTAACTTGGAGTGTCCACCACTTGGCAAAGTGGCCCAGTTGGATATGCCAGCACACCCTAGTGACTGGGAGCAATAAGTACATATAGGGTGGGGGTTCCTAAGGTCCTTGGAAAGAGTGTAGTGTTCTTCACACAAATTCCTTCACTCAGAGTTAGTAAAGATTGGAAATTTTCGTGTTTGATACATGTGTCGTGTGTTTGTTGCCCTTGCTTGAGAACAAACCTTTTGTCATCCCACGCGTGGACTAAATGGGATTTCTCAATAGCATTGGAAAGTAATTTTGGCTGAACTTGACACCTTGACACTTAGTATCAAAACCGAAGTTACACTATGGCCGAGGAAACAAAAGGTTTGGCACTTTGCGATTGATGACGTTAACTCGTTGGAGCAAGTTCAAGAACATTCATTTGAAGTGCACAACATAGACAACTTTCTTCATAGTATGTCTTCTTTACTGAGAACAAAAGTGCAAAGTGTGACCCGATGCTCTTTAATTGAGCAGTCATTCCTTAGATGTCATTGTTCAATATAATGACGATTATGACAATCTTGATGGTGGTGTGTAAAAGCAAACAAACATTGTGGGGTAGATGCCTTCTTTTTCTCGAGATAAATATTTGTCTCGTTTAATCCTTGAAGTTGCAAGTACACGGAGCGCTAGTCGATTTTCACTTCATAGATAAGATCTATAAAACCAAGATTTCACAAAGACATAGGAGAACTTAAAACTTAATTCTTTCCTTCAAGTAACCAAGAAAAGCATAAGCAAATCCAAAACGACAAGTCTTCGCATGAACATCTAAGAAGCGAGTTATGGATCCATTGCATAAAAGGCATTTGGATGACTTCCCTTTTCATAGTCCTTGAACAAGACAAAACGTAACTAAAGTATGCCTCCCCATCAAGATTCATACCTACTACTTAGAATCCATTTACACTCTAAAACCACGGACTCCTTTTCATAAAACATACACAACTCATCAACTCGACTACTAGCAAAGATAGCCCTACTTTTAGTGGTTTTGAAGAAACCACCGACAATGCTCAAGCAGAGATTTTGAGTCGGGCATGCATTTAAGACTAAAACAAAACCAAATTACGAACCAAAGCAAGCTTCTTTTACAAAGAACAGAACATATTGAAAGAGGCGGTCAAAATTCATTGGATATCTTGATTTGAGTTAGAGGTACAGATTACTCACCGGAGATGACATCCAACTGTCTATTTGGTGTTTGCTTGTTTATTACATAGGTTCCCAAACTCCCCGAGCTTGAGTTAATACCTCATTCTACAAAGTAAACCCCAGGAGTTACAAAGTTGAGATGAGACAAGTCGTTGAAAAAAGCGAACTACTTTCAAACATCAAGTCTTCATTCTTACCCCATAGTCTACATCGAAACCATCAATCTCACCGAGTCGCCATATTCACCGCTGTGAGGAAAAGCACACTATCAATGATAAGCAATGCACATTTCTCATTTTATGCAACTAAGTTATATTCCTCATGATATGGGATTAATGAAGTAAATCCTCCTAGTTAAGCATCGCCACATAAACCATTAGCATTCCCTTTTTGTTGAAAATTAGGTCTAGAGTGGACCCATCACTTCTTCTCAACAAGGTAAACAAAATAAGTAAAAAGATGTAGATTTAAAAACACAATGATGGGGATTCTAAGGAGAAATAGACCTAATGGAAGACTTAACATGATTACTTTAAGAAAATGGGAGTATTTCAGATTTAGACAAGATTAGATATACTTTGATATTTGACAAGCTTGTAATGTATTAGAAGTTCCCTTGAAATCAAGTTATGCACAACCGTAAAGGGGAATCGGGACTTAATTTAAAGAGACTATTGATTATTGAATATTGCATCTTGAATAATGTAAAGTTCCCCTCCAATTGTTCTCTTCTTTTCTATTTCCTTCTATTTCCTTCTATGTTTCTCTTTCTCAACAAGTTCGCATCACATGGTCATTGCGGCACGCATGGGCGATTTAGAAAACAACCGAGCCGAGTTACGAAAATGTTACACCTACTATAACCCACAAAAATTCAAAACAAATAAAATCATCATACATAATTGGAAACACTTATTTTCATGCAAGATCAAACATATGTAAACATAAATCTCGTTACAATTCTAGGTTAATGAGGCAACCAAACAATCTTGAAGATCGACTAAGTACTACTACACTCTATTCTAATGAGCAGAAAGATGGATGGAATCTCCAAAGCAGTTCCACAAACTGATTAAAATCAAAACTTAAATCAAAGAATTGAGCTTGAAATTGTTCGAGATAGTTACCTCTAGCTTCTCTAGCGGTCATGTATTGTGGAATTTGCCAACTGTGATACTTCTCTTCCGATGACCAGAAGCAGACGTGTATCGATGTATTAGGTAATACATAAAAGAAAATTTACGACAATCAATTTTCAAACCATCAAATTTCTCAATTTCCAAATTCACGCATAAGAAATCCCAAACTAAAATTTGAAAGAAAAAAAAAAGTAAAGGAAAAATTATAGAGACATTACCGATAATCAATGGCGGTAGGGACCTGAGATTCTTCACTCAGAGAAGAATAACTGCGTGAATTGAAACTTCTAGAAGAATTCGTAGATTCTCTAAAATATGTAGACAGAGAATATAAAAAAGATCTTCTGGGTTGTAATTGGAAAAGAGATGATGATTGATATTTTAGGGATCTGAATAGTGTTCTTTTCAGTTGGAGAATCTTGGTAGCAGAACGAGTAGCCATGAACCTAACTCGATGAAGAAATGCCTGAATGATAGTATTGCTCTGTTATGAACCTAACTCGATAAAGAAGAGCGTTTGGGATCCGACCGTAACGTACCGTTCAAATTCAATGGAAAGTGAATATTACAAAGCACAACTGCAAAAGAATGACAATTTGTTAACAAATAAAATTAAGGAGGAATTAATAAGTTCATTTAATAAACAAGAATGGTATTTTATCGGCAATATTTCATTTAATTTATCAGCAAAATAGTAATGAAGTTCTTTTGTACCATTTGAGGAAAATACCAAAATCAGTAATGAAGTTCTTCTCAGTACGTTGGGTTCCTCTTTGTTGCCATTTGATCTTGAAAGTCATAGACTGTTGTCTAGTTAATCCCATCATCTAAAGAAACTCCAAAGGATATTTCCTTCTCTATTGCATATCCTATTAGCCTAAAAATAATTCCATATCTTCTCTTGTGCTGATATATCTTCTCCATTATCTTCTATGATTAAACCGATTTTCCTAAGGTTGCAAAATGAACTGAACCATTTGTTCAGCATCTAATGTTGCAAAATGAACTGAACCATTTGTTCAGCATCTAATGTCCATTCGGCTTTCTTCACTTCTCAAGAGAGCATCTTTAGACCACATGTCCATCTTAGTTCTCGAATTCTCAATAACTTATATTCACTGTATTAACATGCTTCTGACCGGCCATTTAGAAACAAATGTGTTTCTTACTTGCCAACATATTATACCACATAACATAGAAGATGCAAGAGTGGACAAGATAATGAACAAAATACTTATTTGTCATCCTTTGATAATACAACAAACCTGAGCTTCTGGGCTCATTTGATCCACAAGAAGTTCTGATATAAATATCCTTGGTAAGGGCCCATTGGCACCAGTGCCAGCATCAGAATATGGTATGCTGGGGGGAGAAAACCAAAAAGCTTTCAACTTCTTTGCAGGAAATCTCAACTCTTCTCGTTGGACATAACCAAAATCCGTGAAAAACTTAGCCATAGAATCAATTCCATATTCCATATTGTCTTCTATTTACATCATAGCCAACCTTAGCAGTTGGAATCCGGTTTGGTTGGATAATGTGCAGTACTCTAAATCACTTTGCAGAATCAACTAATAAATTCATTTTAATTACAACCATGAACAAAGAGTGTTGACATGCTTAATTCCCAGCAATAATGAAAAAAACCCATAACAATTTTAGCAAGAATGAACAATACCCATAACAGTTTGAGCAACAATGAACAAAACCCAAAACATTAAAATCAGGATCCCATATATACGTAATAATCAACGGAAAAACCCTATTTCATTTGGGATACAACCAAGGAAATGAAAAATAAAGAAATAAAATAAGAAAAAATACAAACCTGATTGAAATTGAGAATCCACGACCAATAAATTAACAGATTTGTGAGAAACAATTGTCCGACTGTAGTATTGAGAGAGAATACCCGCAGAAAAAATGAATGGAAAAAAAAATTCGTAGATGGATGATGATATCAAACTAACGGATTCGGACTCACAGATCGGATATTTGAGAGGAGAGGAGATTGGAATAAAACTAAGAAATCGGAGATTCGAGAAGAGTCGTGATTACTCACGGATTTGAGGAGAGATGACAGGGAATTGAGAAGAGATGAAAGATATGAGAGGAGAAGGTTGGGTGAGGAGCCGAGATTTGAAGACAGACGTAATGGCAAATTTGGGCCTACTGGGGGTGGAAAAACCTCCCTAACGGCTATTATAGACGCTCCGATTTGACTTAAAAGGATAATTTTCGTCAAATTCAGTATTTGAGTGCTTAATGACAGTGACGAGCATCCGCTCCTAACTTTCCGGCCCAAGTTATTATGGCCCAAAATGAGATTAACCTTAAGGCAGACCTCGTTTGAGTGATGGATTGAGGGTTACTCTATCTTTACTCTTTAGCAAAAGGTTTATAATTTTGCCATATACTTGATTTTATATAAAATTTCTATAATTATTTTTAAGGTAAAAAAAAAAGGGTTGGTCAATGTTTAAGACTTATATGATTTATAAAGTCATATGACCAAACTTAATTCAATTAAAGTCACATCTTAGTATTAAGTTAACCAAACATACCCCTACTATAATTACAAAAATAGCAATAATTCAATGATACTATTTTATCTATGATACTATTTTATCTATGATATTAGATAACAGTGTCGGCCTTGGTCCTAGGCTGTTAGGCAAAGCCTAGGGATCCTTGGCCCAATTTTTTTTAAAAAATATTCAATACATTTGAAAAGCCCAAATAAAAATCAGCCCAATTATCCTACAATCCACTTTGTTTTGAACTCAAAAGGCGCAGACCAGAGAGAAGGAGAAAGACACTGAACGCATGCTTGGACCTTGGAAATCAGAATCTGACTGGATGAAGCACTTGCCAATTGCCACTAATCTCTTACATTATATCCATCAGTGATTAATTAGTGATAGTCTCCCTTACAATCCACAGGTTCTCTATTGTTGCCGTGATGTTTTGATGCTTTGAAAGTAAAATTTTTAAGTAAATAAACTAACCTTTTTTATTGTTAATTTTTTTGCAGATTCGAGTTCAAATTTCAAAGATCAAATTTTCTTCAAATTAATCAGATTTTATTATTCCTCACAAGTTCTATATTTAATCATATCTTATTTTTCTAGTTGGATTGTCTTATTATGTCTTCTAAGAAATATTTGTCTGGATATGAAAAAAGAAAAAAGCAAAAAAAAAAAATGAAGAATTTATTCAATCTCAGGCAGGAGCGATGAAAAATTTTCTCACTAGTATAGTTGAAGAGTATGAAAATGAAAAGATTCAAAATAAAAACAATATGAATTAAGAGCTTGAAAATTTAGGGAATAAAGAACACATGAATCATGAACAATAAAATTTAGGAGATGAAGAAGATAAGAATGAACAACAAGAAGAATTTGTTACATGATGTGTTGCTTTCACTTTGGACATTACTGATCTGAGTAATTAGAAAAATATTTATCAAAGTTTAATAGATTTGTTAGTAAAAAAAGATCCTCCTAGAGAGATTTTAGAATATATTTTCTTAAAGATTCTCAAAAAGATATTTCTCTTCTACACATTACACTCGACATTTATCAAATGGTGAAAAAAGTGATAGAAAATGGTTGGTCTACTCAATTTCATTGGATAAAGTATTTTATTTTTGTTGCAAGTTGTTTAAGCTTTAAAATGAAGGAAACAATATTCAATTAGCAAATGAAGGAACAGATGATTGGAAAAATATTAGTTGTAAGCTTAAAATCCATGAAACGAATAATGTGCACATGAATAACATGACAAGATGGATTGAATTGGAAAAGCGATAACAGAGAAATTTAATAATTGATAAAAATATACAAAATCTAATCAACAAAGATAGAGAACGCTAGAGGCAAGTTTTTTTTTGGGAATAATTGCTATTGGTAGTTTTCTTAGTAAAAATGATTTGGCATTTCGTGGAAACAATGAAGAAATTTATGGAAAAAACAATAGAAATATTTTAGAATAGATTAATTGCTGATTTTTTTTATCTCAAAATGCTAGTAGAGTACATTTAAAGTGAACATTTAAATGTTTTAAACTATTATTATTGTAGTTTTAAATATTTTTATTCATTGAAAAATATTATCTATAATCATTATATATATGTTTGTGTGTGTTTGTGTGTGTGTGTGTTTTGAACTATTTATTAAGGGCCCCACTTCAGTTTTTGCCTAAGACTCCAAAATTTCAGGGTCGGCCCTGTTAGATAATGTATTGGTATATTTAGACCATACTTTTATCTTTGATAATGTTTCAACATATGATATTATTATTGAATGCAAACAGTATCAATTGTCTTGTATTACTAATTGAGTATTTTAATAACAGTATCATTACTTCAAGTAGTAAAACATCTCTACTTAATTATATCTATGATACTGTTTTTTAATGATAAAATGTTATATATGATACTATATCATTACTTCAACCATTAAATTATACTTAGTTTTATATATAATACTGTTTTAATTTTACTTTTATCTTTGATATTGTTTTATTATTATAATATTTCAACATATGATAATGTTTCAATATATGATATTGTTATTGAATACATACAATATCAATAGTCTTGTACTACTAATATAACATTTTAAGAATAATATCATTACTTCAAGCAGTAAAACATCTCTACTTAGTTATATCTATGATACTGTTTTATCTAAATAAAGTGTTATATATGATATTGTATTATTACTTCTACCATTAAAAACATATTCTACTTAGTTATATCTATGACATTGTTATTGAATGCAAACAGTATCAATAATCTTGTATTACTAATAGAGCATTTTAAGAATAGTATCATTATTTTAACCGTTAAGATATCTTGTACTTAGTTTTATCTATGATACTGTTTTATTTAGATAAAGTGATATGATATACTTACACCATACTTTTATCTTTGATATTGTTTTATTAAGATAATGTTTCAACATGTGATATTGTTATTTAATCTATGATAATATTATTTTATTGTGTTGTAGTTTATGATACTGTTTTATTAAGATATATTTATCTATGATACTGTTTTAGTATATATGATATTGTTTAGACAAGAAAAATTAAAGATTATCATTTTAAGCTAAAGAGGCGACTTCAAACGGCCAAAATCTATCGTACGCATTGGCAAAGTGACTGGTATTGATCGGCTCGTCGAAACGATTCTAAAAATATATTATAATAAAAATTCTGAGCACGTATGCAAATTCTATATATATTTCTATTATGATACTATTTTGTATGATGCTGATTTCTATAATACATTATCAAACAACACACATGACTAAACACAAAGAATAATCTAATGGTCAACTTTCGTCAGAGCATGCCCACATCAAACTTTTTCATCCCTACAAAAATTCAAGCTCCTATTTACAGTAAAAACTCATGGCTACAACCAATATATTTCTTAAACAGTCGCTTATATGCTCATCCCATCATAAACAATACACTTATACACCACAACCACCAACTCTGCCATCGTCTCTACCGCTCTCTAGAGCCAAATCCACTTATACACCACAACATCCAAATCAGATTAATTAATAACAATGGATGTTCGTCGGTGACAAGCCAAGAGACCCCAATCTGTGAAAATCCGCCGGTGAACCCATGAAACCCATAAGCAACACCAGATTTTCTTCATCAACCGAGTAAAGAAACCCAAATTCACTTCGAAATTCTAATAGAAATTCTTCCATATCTCTCTCGCCCTAAACTATCCCCAAATCTCAATTTCACCATCTGCAACACCAATACTACCAGCATATCCCCTCGTCTATCCTTCCAATCCCAACTCCTTTTGTTCAAAACCAGTACTTCAAGCAGTACCACGAATTTCTCACTATTCGCAACTATCGAAAGCTATTAGTCAGCAAAAGTATTCGACGACTATGATGAAGAAGAAAGCTACGAAGAAGTGAACAAGATCATCAAAAGCAGGGCACTCCAAAATGGCAGCGACATAGAGTACTTGATAGAGTGGAAGGACGAGCATGTACCCACTTGGGTTCCCTTTGATTACATAGCCAAAGACGTGATTGTTGAGTACGAGGCTCCCTGGTGGAACACTGTCAAGAAATCATAAGAAACGGCCCTCCAAGAAGTTATTAAATCTGGCGACAAGAGAGACATTGATCTCATGGATGAATTTGGTTTAAATCTGATTTAGATCTAATTTAAAGGATTACATGGTTAATTACGTCATTAGATGAATTAATATAACTTATTGACAATTTAGAATAAGTCACATATGAATTACTTATTGGCAAGTTTTCCTATTTTTTAATATTTTAAATTTCAAATATAACAAAAATAACACACATTTTTACAAAATATATATATATATATATATATAACAAAGGTAATGTAACATCAAGTGTTACAAAAATAAAAATAGTATTTTTAGAATAAAAAAATCAAATAGTATTTTTTAAATTATTTTATATTTTATAGTGTATGGTAAAACTGTCCCACTATAAATAAAAAAATTATTAAAAATTCACATTAAGCAATGGTCGAGTCCAGCGATTATTAACTCAACCAACTCAGAAAAATGTCGAGTCCAAGAACTCTCCTCTTGCGCGAATAAATAAAGGACTGCTTCTTCAACTATTGATCAGTATTTTATTTTATTTTATTTTTGTAAAAACAAAAGGTGAATAAGGTGTTCCAATTTTAAATATTAAAATCGAGATCCAGATCGAAGTTGGTCAATTCTCAATTTTGGAAATCAAGACGAATAATACTATTCACAATCGCTCACTATCGGTAATCATCATGCGGTTAAATTTATCTTTTGGCTTATAAAGTATGTCTTCCCAAGAAACTGTCAATTCAGCCAACAAACCGGACTAGACTTTACAACCAAGAGCAGCATTTTGTAAAAAGTAGAGCAAGAAACTCAATAAAATGTTGGAGAAGCTAAATATTCGCACACAATTAAGTCCTATGGCAGGCATAATGAGGTCATGAGCAAATTTCACCCGGTATAATTTATTGAATATTAACATTCGTCATGCAATGTAGCATAATTTATTATTACAAACAGACGAACATGTGAAGGCGTCATGTATGACCAAAAGGGCAAGTAAAAAGAGATGACACTTTGTAGTAGAAGATAACCACCGATCATCCAATAACTAAAGTGGACAAGTTTCATTTATTTTACAACATTAGTTTTAGGTTGAAGAAAGTTTAATGGACTTCCCGCAAAGTTGTTCCAACTCAGTTTCCAAAACTTTGATCAAGTCCCCTTTAGTCCACCTATAAATCCAAACTTGGGCAGTTTGATCCCAATCGAACCTGGTTGGGCCACCGCAAAAGAAAGTTTAATCTTGGGAACCACCGCGGTGGGAAATGAAGGCATGAAAATCAAATAATAACACAATTTTCGAAGAAAAGCGTGCGTAAAAGCTCGTCAATAAAGAAAACCTTCAAGATATGATAGTGGAGAGAGTAGAAGTCCCTTATCATTTATCCCGAGCTATATCAGACTCATCTAGTTGCCCACAGAAAGTAAAAGAAATCAATATACATTGGCATCATATAAATCAACTATAGTGTTAAAAGGGGGATTTAGTTTAAGTCACCTTATTTTAATAGGCATGATGAAGAATAGACATCTCTTTAGTTTTGTCAAAAATGGACGAAATATATATTTCACCCTTATTGAAAATATTCTTTAGTCAAATAGCAGGTGAACTCGCCCAACTCAAATGGTTGGGCAAATTTGGGAGCTGGGTTCTCTACTCATCCAACTCGTCAAATGGGCAAATAGAGTGGAAATTCAAAGGCATAGTTCCAATTTTTGAAAAAATTCCTCCATACCAAAACCCTTCCACTTCCCATCAACCTCTTTAAATAATGCAACAACTCTCCTTAACTAATGCAACGAGGACTACCGCTCCTTTTTAATTCATATTGTCCTTGATTAGTGAAATAACTCCTAAATTACAAGAGTTACTCTAAGAAATTTCGCTCAGTTCTTTCAAAAGACCTCGAAAACCAGAGAAGTCAAAAGAACCTCGAACACCAGAGAAGAAAATTAGCATGAACATTTTGATTTATGAAAAATTGAAGAATTTTGTCTGAAAATTTTAGGAACATGGTTAGTTTTCATTATCTTTCACTACTTTTGTCCTATTAAGAACAAATGACGCCCAATTAATGATGTATAGCTCTCCATGGTTGAAACTAGAAATAGCTTAATGAAATAAGTCAAATGTAAATGATTTGTTTACCACCAAATTGTACATGCACATCCGGTTAAAACGTTAGTTACATTCTGTTTATGATGGTTATAAAAATATTAACAACAATTCTATTAAATACTACTTGTTTTAAAATGGGAGTAATTACTTATATGCCCTTGTTCCCCAATAACCCCTTAAAGTTCTCCTCATTGGACCACAACAAAAACTATCATCAACCCCATAACCGTATCTTTTCCTTAGTATATGGAAACACCTATATAGAAAATTAGGCAAGTGATGAGCACATAGTGAACCGTTGGTGATGAATCTAAAGGAGGACAACAAATTTGTTATGAAACAACTGTGTGCTCCATAGTTAGCGAAATAGATGTCTTAACATGAATTTCGAGAGCACTTTCCAATAATAGAAGAGAACAATCACAAGAAGTTTAAATGAAAGTATAGGAAGAAAATGTTGGACAATTAATCACTGAATATAAAACTTAACAAAGAACCAACGAACTAGCAATCAAAGAGGGAATAAAAAATCAAACTTCTACATATATAATGAATGAACCAGTAATAAGAGGATCTGCAGATGAAGAAAAGGACAAAATATATAAATTATTTAATCTAAATTAAGGAACAGACCAGGTCACCAGAGTCATCAATAATCATGATTAAGGATGTTAACATCATTGTAAACTGAAAAGATTATAGTACAATATTGCTGAAAGCAAATGACTTAAATATCAATAGCTGCGAAAATCACACTAACTAATGTCAAATTAATAAAGCAAATTACAAAACCTCAGGCTAAAGAAGTTTCAACAATAGAAAGTATAAAGATACACTATTCATGATGTCTTTTTTGAACTTCTGCCAGTCGGAACAAGAATATTTTTGTAGACCAATACCTGAATTCCTCCCATTAAGCTAGGACAAAATCTCAATTTATCATTTTTCTTAGTTTGCTAGATATTTTGAATTCTTTTCCAGTAACAACTATGGTAAAATCCATTTCAAAATTTTCATCTGTAAATGTTTCATGTGGGATTCCGTCAAAAGATTACTTTATCACCAGTCAAGTTTCTCCTTCAGAAGTACTCAGAATCGGAGTTGCTTATTCTCTGACTGATGAAAATTATTAAACTCCCTAAAGTTTATTATGAAGTTGTTGCAAAGAAAACTGAGAGAGAGAAAAAATACGGAGTGGATAAATTATAAGGTACCTAAAAAATTAGAACTCACGCAAAGTGCACCAGGTTAGGTCAAAGTCTAGATTATTTTCTGATGAAATATATTACAAGAGCTGGATATTGGTATATATTATGTATCTGCACGCATGTGTGTGTGTGTGTGTGTGTGAGAGAGAGAGAGAGAGAGTTGGAAAGGTTTTTCTTTGGGGTTCTTTTATGATTCTTTTTCTTTTTTACTCTCTCTTGTTGGGGTGGGTGGGGCAGAACTCGAGATAATATTTTCTTTGTGAACAACACATCTATTATATGGAAGAAAACTCGTGTGTGTGGACTTGTAATAATTTGAGTTCTGCAAAGTTTTCATTATTTTTCATTATTTGATGCTTTGTGTAGATGTATTTAGTGGTCAACCTTATCGAAGTGTCAAGTCCCCTTCATGCAACTTAAAATCTTCAAATCGGCATGTCATGTTAAAGTCTTTGCATCTTTTCTTTAAGATATGGTTATCCTACAATCTACATCATTTTCATCACATGCTTCTTTGGAGTAGCCAATTTTGTTTCTCAAGTCATTGATTCATCTGTATCTCTATCTTGTTTTCTAATCCTACTTCTCCTCAAGCAGTTAGTCAACTACACAATAGGGACCACTTCAATATGATTTCACTTTCCTGATGTTACTAACAAATGGTCACAAGCTTTTCACGATAAATCCTAGAATAATACATTCTTGGTTCATACGGATTTTCAAATCAACATTCATTTGGTGAACTACCTAGTTGGTATTTCAGTGGTGGACAATTTTAATCCTACAAAACATGTTTTACCAAAAGAATTAGAAAGACTTATCCATCGTTTATTAGAATCTATATTCAGTGGAAGGATAAACATCAAACAAGAACCTTTTTGTATTTTGTGGCTAATTACCAAGTTCTTGGATCCTGAGATGACCTATTGTTGTGACAATAATTCTATTTCCCACGGTTGCTGAGAATACCATGAGAAATTATGTAAGTCATACAAGAGCATTTTTGGAGACTCGTTTGGAAGAAGCTCACATTGATTTACCGCCCAAAAGAAGGAAGATACAAATGTCTACTGCATCCCAAGATACAAATTGGATCAAGAAAAAGTATAAATATGAAAAAATTTAAAGATTCTGATATGTACTACAAGATAAGCCTCAAACTTCAAAATGGTGAATTAGATAACAAAGCAAAGTCAGCAAAATCTGATAAAGATGAAAGTGAATGGATTGCCTAAAGAAGTTTATTCTCGATGATGCCTACATGAATAGAAATGTATTGAAAAGTATATTGTGCGAAAAGGTCTAATAGACTAGAGGATGACTGTTAGTCACTTGAGATGGGCATTGACTAAAGCATTGGTACTCCCTTGCCCCATGCCAAGACCTGCGTGGGGATGTGCCTATCATGGGTGCATTCCATAAGCAAGATAAGGTGGGTTTGAGTCTTGATGGGCACAAGGACAATGGTGCACAACTGTCATACATGGCAGATGGCCCAGTATGTGGGCAAAGGTCACGTGATGGTAAGTAGACAAGCGTGGTACATTTAGGCACATCACATGAGTGCAAGGCTCGGTATGCTCAAGACAACAACGGGTAGCATGGATAAAGCATGGGAGAAAGCCAAGTGTGCGTAGTGGTTATAGTCCCATGTGACCCTATAGACTCAAACTTGGCCAAGCCAAAAACATTGTTAACATTGAATGTGGGCGGTTATTCAGGAGGCAGTTGGCAGACATGGTGCCATGGCGCACACACCCAGGGGCACCATTCATGCATGCGTGCTCATGAACAAACCATGTAATGAGCAATTCGCTTAACTTCCTGATGGGCAGTTATAGCTCAAATAGTGGCATGTGTTAATGGTTAAATACATATTTAGTAACTTGGATTGTCCACCACTTGGCAAAGTGGCACAGTTGGTTATGCCAGCACACCCTAGTGACTGGGAGCAACTAGTACAAATAGGTTGGGGGTTTCTAAGGTCCTTGGAAAGAGTATAGTGTTCTTCACCCAAATTCCTTCGCTCAGAGTTAGTAGAGATTGGAAATTTTTGTATTTGATACGTGTCGTGTGTTTGTTGCCCTTGATTGAGTGCAAACCTTTTGTCATCCCACACGTGGACTAAATGGGATTTCCCAATAGCATCGGAAAGTAATTTTGGCTGAACTTGACACCTTAACACTTAGTACCAAAGCCAGGTTACACTATGGCCGAGGAAACACAAAAGGATCGAGTAACTTGTTGGCACTTTGCAGACTGATGACGCTGTTAACTCGTCGGAGCAAGTTCAGCAACATTCGTTGAAAACATAGACAACTTTCTTCATAGTATGTCTTCTTTACAGAACAAAAGTGCAGCACTGCCAATGCTCTTTAATTGAACAGTCATTCCGTAGATGTCAACATTCAATATAATGGAGCATTATGACAATCCTTGATGGTGGTGCAGAAAAGCAGCAAACATTGTCAGGGTAGATGCCTTCTTTTTCTCAGTTAAATATTTGTCTCGTTTAATCCTTGAAGTTGCAAGTACCTGGAACCTAAGAATCTAAGAATCACAGACACTCCACCGCCACCAGCGTGTCGGTGTCGGACACATATCGGACACTCGTCAGATATTTGTTTAGGATTTAGAAATAATAGGTCAATCTTTGAGGGTCGGTCAAGATTTTAAATGAGCTAATTATGTGTTTGTTAATGTTAAAATGGGTAAATCATGTTTTAGTATTGTCTTTTTTATGCAATAAGTATAGAAATTTTATTTTTTAGACTATAAAGTTAAAAATATTTAATCGACGTATCGGCGGCATGTCGATGTCGGTATTTTTTCTAAAATTGCGTGTCGACGTATCTGATGTGTGTCGTGTCGGACAGGCGTATCCATATCAGTGCATCATAGCCTGGAACTGCTAGTCAGGTTTTCACTTCATAGATAAGATCTATAAAACCAAGATTTCACAGCACATAGGAGAACTTAAAACTTAATTTTATTTCTTTCATGTAACCAATAAAAGCAGTAGCAAATCCAAAAACCGACAAGTCTCTTGCATAAACATCTAAGATCCATTGCATAAAAGGCATTTGGACGACTTCCCTTTTTCATAGTCCTTGAACAAGACAAAACGAAAATAAACTACGCCTCCCCATCAGTATTCATACCTACTACTTAGAATCCATTTACACTCTAAAGCCGTGGGATGACTCCTTTTCATAAAACATACACAACTCATCAACTCAACTACTAGCAGCATAGCCCTACTTTTAGTGGATTTTGAAGAAACCACTGACAATGCTCAAGCAGAGATTTTGAGTTAGGCGTGCATTTAAGACTAAACAAAACCAAAGTACGAACCAAAGCAAGCTTTTCAAACAATCCCGAACCCAACATCAACAGAACATATTGAAAGAGAGGTGGTCAAAATTCATTGGATATCTTGATTTGAGTTAGAGGGTTTAGTACCTCCTTTGGAGATGACATCCAAATCATCTATTTGGTGTTTGCTTGTTTATTACATAGGTTCCCAAACTCCGAGCTGAGAGTTAATACCTCATTCTACAAAGTAAACCCCAGGAGTTATAGCGACGATAACACCATTTGTTGAAAAAAGGAACTACTTTCAAACATCAAGTCATCATTCTTACCCCATAGTCTACATCGAAACCATCAATCTCCACTTGAGTCGCCATATTCCCGCAACAAGGAAAAGCACACTATCAATGATAAGCAATGCACATTTCTCATTTATGCAACTAAGTTATATTCCTCATAATATGAGATTAATGAAGAAAATCCTCCTAGTTAAGCATAGCCACGTAAGCCATTAGCATATCCTTTTTGTTGAAAATTAGGTCTATAGTGGACCCATCACTTCTTCTCAACAAGGTAAACAAAATAAGTAAGAAGATGTAGATTTAAAAACACAATGGCGGGGATTCTAAGGAAAAATATACCTAATGGAAGACTTAACATGATTACATATTTACTTTAGGAAAATGGGAGTAGTTCAGATTTAGACAAGATTAGATAGACTTTGATGTATGACAAGCTTGTAATGTATTAGAAGTTCCCTTGAAATCAAGTTATGCACAACTATAAAAGGAGAATCGGGACTTAATTTAAAGAGACTATTGATTATTGAATATTGCATACTGAATACTGTAAAGTTCCCCCTCCAATTGTTCTCTCTTCTTTTCTATTTCCTTCTATGTTTCTCTCTCTAACAAGTTTTGCATCACATGGTCATTGCGTGCACGCATGGGCAGATTTTGGAGAACAACTGAGACGAAGTTATGAAAATGTTACACCTACTATAACCCACAAAAATTCAAAACAAATAAAAAGTGTCATACATAATTGGAAACACTTATTTTCATGCAAGATCAAACACATGTAAATATAAATCATGTTACAATTCTAGGTTAATGAGGCAACCAAACAATCTTGAAGTTCAGAATAAGTACTACTACAGCTCTATTCTGATGAACAGAAAGACGGATGGAATCTCTAAAACAGTTCCACAGCAGATTAAAATCAAAACTTAAAACAAAGAATTGGGATTGAAATTCTTTAGAGATAGTTACCTCTAGCTTCTCTAGCAGGTCATGTATTGCAGAATTAGCCAACCTGTGATACTTCTCTTCCAGTAGCACAGAACTATACGTGTATCGATGTATTAGCTAATACATATAGGAAAATTTACGGCAATCAATTTTCAAACCATCAAATTTCTCAATTTCCAAATTCACGCATAAGAAATCCAAAAAAAATAAAGTAAAGGGAAAATAATAGAGACATTACCGGTAATCAATGGCGGTAGGGACCTGAGATTCTTCACTCAGAGAAGAATAACTGCGTGAATTGAAACTTCTAGAAGAATTCGTAGATTCTCTAAAATATGTAGACAGAGAATATAAAAAAGATATTCTGGGTTGTAATTGGAAAAGGGATGATGATTGATATTTTAGGGTTCTGAATAATGTTCTTTTTAGTTGGAGAATCTTGGTAGCAGAACGAGTAGCCATGAACCTAACTCGGTGAAGAAATGCCTGAACGACAGTATCACTCTGTTATGAACCTAACTCGATAAACAAGAGCAGCTTATCTGCGGTGGATCTGACCCTAACGTTACCGTTCAAATTCAATTGGAAATCAATATCCCGAACCTGCAAAAGAATGACAATATGGCTTCATTTTTTTTTTTTTTTGGGTGGTGGAATCTCGCTCTAAATGATTTTAATGGATTAAAGAGTTGAAAAAAATAAGAGAGATGGAGAATTTTGTTTGTGGACAGTTTGATTTTGATGAATATATAAAATAATATGGAGAAATTGAAGAATTGAGAAAATGATATGGATTTTAGTTAGTGATGGATAACTAAATATTTTTTTTGTACTTGTATCGGAGTAAATCTCTATACGGTCGGTGATTAACAAATAAAACTAGTATACCGTTTTTCTTTGCGGTGGATATTGATCGTAGAGGATTTTAATAGATTGAGAAGTTTATATGAATGAGAATGAGAGAGTGAGAGAATTTTGTTCGAGAGAAGTTTGATTTTGATGAATATGGAGAAGAATATGGAGAAATTGAGAGAGATATATGAATTTTGATTTGAGATGATGAAGACATAGTGATGGATAAAAAAGTACTTTTTTATGCTTGTAACAGAGTAAACCTCTCTACGGTCGGTGATTAAACTATAATATTTACTAGGGATAATTGCATTATAGGTCTCCAACGTTTCAGAATCGTTAGATATATGCACATAACCTAAAATAATAGCATCAAACATCCCCAACGTATGAAGAAATAGGCATCGTAGGTCCCTCTTCACACTTTCCGTCAGATTTCACCGTTAAAACCAAAAATTGGACCACAAGCGCTATAATTTCCCAAAAAATGTGATTGACAATGGTAGGGGCAAAATGGTAACTCCACTGTAAACCTTGAACCTTCTGCTAGCACAAGGCAATTGCAAAAGCAGTGGCTGCCACTATTGCGAGCACTCTTGTTGTTTCCGGGCTTCTTTTCTTCTTACTCCTAAGGCATTCTCGTTGAAAGAGGGAAATAATTGAAGTCAATCCCTATGCTGGGAATCTTGTGGAGCCTCGAAATGATTTTACGGATTTTGATGGTAATCTTAAGAGGGTGATTGTTGATGAGAATGGATTAGATGTGCTTTATTGGAGGAATTTAGAAGGGGGTGACAAGAAAAGAAGCTTCAAAAAACAAGTCTATCAAAACAAGAATCATCAGTGGAGATGATAGAAACAAGAAAAATGAGTCACATATTCAAGAAATTCCTTTGCTTAAAGGAAAATCTTCAACCTCTCACAGTACTGTTTGGATAGATATGGAGGATTCAAGAATAAAGAGAGCACCTACACTTTCATTTGGATTGGCTATGGAAAAACTAAATTCATCAAATCAAGTTGTGAAACATCCATCACCACTGGCACCACAGCCACCACCAATGAATATTGAGACAGTTCCAAAGGCAGAAATGGCAACACCACCACTTCCTCCTCCTCTCTTGATTTCATCAGGTATACGTCATTCTCCACCACCACCACCACCACCACCACCACCTCTTCCTCCTTTAATTCCATCAAATATCGTCCTTCTCCACGGGTACCACCACCTCCAGTTTCGTCAAATATACATCACTGCCGCCGCCTCCTCCTCTTAAAGCAAGTAGAGCTCTCTTTGGATATGTTGCCACCAATTGAAAATCTCCTCGATGAGACAGTAATTCAACAAACTCGAGAGGGGATAGATCTGGTCCAGCCTCCCGGATTTTCATTCTGGACACAAGGAAGTCCTAAAACACAGCAATTGTACTCAAATCACTTGGTGTTTCGCACAAAGAAATCATTGATGCCCTTGTTAATGGAGAAGGCCTAAATGCAGATAGATACTCGAAAAGCTAACAAAAATCTCTCCAACCAATGAAGAAACATCTGAAATCCTCGCCTTTGATGGAGATCCAATGAGACTTGCTGACGCAGAATCCTTCCTCTACCACCTCCTCAAAGCTTTTCCGTCTGCCTTTACTCATTTCAATGCCATGCTTTTCAGATCAAACTATCACACAGAGATTTTGAATCCCAAGAAATTGTTGAAATCACTCGAATCAGCTTGCAACAAGCTTAGAACTCGAAGGCTCATTATCAGTCGCGTTTTTTGGGACATAATAGCGCGTACGGTCCAGTTTTTAGTTTTAACGGCGAAATCTGACGGAAAGTGTGAAGAGGGACCTACGATGCCTATTTCTTCATACGTTAGGGACGTTTGTTACTATTATTTTAGATTAGGGGCATATCCCTAACGATTCTGAAATGTTGGAGACCTTTGATACAATTATCCCTATTTACTATGAATCTAAAAGTAAAAAGAATAACAATATATTAACAAATAAAATTAAATCAATAGTAATATCAAAAAGTAAATTGTTGAAGCATTGTTAGTGTAGAAATAATCTACTTGTCATCATCCATCCTATTGGAAACAAGGGAAATGATCTCTTGCCTCCCACCTGCTGACTCTTGGAAACAAATATTAAACAATAATATTGAATTTTTAATATAATATGACAAAAATAGACATTAAGTATACTTTCTCTTCACCCTTTGAGACATTCACATTTGCCAATTCTTTGTAGTCTTTCATAGGTAAACATTGGATTAAATGTTAAATCTTTCAACCTTCTCGTTCATGATAGTGCAACGAAAGTTAGACCAAATCTTTCCTTATCACTGATATCTACCACCACTTTATCAAGAGTTAATCATAGACTTTTGTGAATTGTGATTGTCCAATACAAAACAATTGGTATTTGTGTTCGCTGACAAGAGGTACCATTTGACGCCTTCGAGTTTAATGTTATTGGCGGAATATGTATTATATTGCTGCTTTCACGAAAACTAGTGCCACGGTAATTATCAAAGTCCACCATAATAGTAAGAGGTAAATCAAATGGTCATTTTTACCTAATGGTCATTTACAATTAATGCATAAAGAATATCCACAATAATACCCATTGCTCCATCAACAAGTCTATTATGTGTGACAAGATTAGCACAAAGCATGACACGAGCTCAATGGATATACATAGTAATTTTTTTAAATTTTTTGCTTGATCTAGCTCAATTTTCGTGGTAATTTCACAACTGTTTATAGTTGTCAACCTTTTTCAGCACAACCTCAAGGAGGTTCCTTGCATAATTTAAATAGTCTAATTCATATTATGAGTTAGTAATTAATTTATGACGGTCTTTGACCACTCTTTTGATATCTATGGGAAAACTAATTAATTTTCAATATTACTCTTTCATGACATATATGGGAAAACTAATGGTTCAAACTAAAGAAAAACTGGAAACCATAGAATCAATTCAATTTGAAATATATGCAATGGATTTACAGTACCTATGCAGTGCAGCAGTTGAAGAGATAGGAATAGAAGACTAAAACAATCAGATTCGAGTAAAAACACTTGCAACTTAGCAGATATTATTAATGTTAGGGAATAACTATCATACGTGGTAAATTGCAACTAATGTTTTTAATATTTGATTTTATTTGCACTTGTATTTTCAGTATTAAATATTAGTATCCATCACGCTAACATTTTATATAATTAGCAGATAATGCCCTCACGTGAGAGCATTGGCTGCTAATCATACAAGAACGTGAGGACATTGTTTGTTAATTATATAGCATTTTATATAATTAGTAGTCAATGCCCTCACATGAGGGCATTGGCTGCTAATCATATAAAAACGTGAGGGTATTGTTTGCTAATTATATAAAAGATTGGGGTGATGGATGCCAAGAATTAAATCACGAGAAATCTGGTCTGAAATGAAGTTAAAGTTGAAAAAACACTTGCAATGTAATTTATCCTACAAAATGATAAGCAATCACATACTATTGCAAGTGCAACTTCAAATAAATTAAGTGATGTTATATACCTATCTTCTTCGAAATATTGACTTGGTCTCCTGCTTCCTCCATTTTAGGACCAGTAAATCTTTCTGACTTTTCAACCAACAATGACAAAAAACTAAATATTGCTATCCTGCTTTATTTTAACATGGCATGTATTCAACCATTTTATTTAGTCTTCATTTAATAAGTTTGATATAAGTTGTAACTTTTATTTCTTGGAAAGTATAAAGAAGTAAAATTTAGGAAATATGCCAAACAATTGCGTAGAATGCACAATACTGTTTCTTTTCTTTTCCTATTTCATCTCCACTAGTACATAGGACAGAAAATTCTATAAAATTGTTGAAATAGAACCAATATAAAGATCTAATAGTATTTGATAAACATATTAAATTCTACGACTTCTTATTCACTGACCAAATGATTTAAACTGAAAAGATTAAAAAATTTCAAATTCAATTTTCTACCTAAATGATCCAATTCATTCATACTAAATTAAGTACTTAAATGATCCAACTAATCCTACCCAAATATGTTTGAGAACCAGCTTACACTTATACCTCTTCTTATTCAAACCAAAAAATTTATAATGAAAAGATTAAAACCTTTCCAAATCAACTTTGTACATAAATGATCCATTTCATTAATTCGAACTTAAGTATTTAAATGATCCAATCCATTCTACATATATATGTTGAATTGAAAAATTCAACATTTATATACAAAAAATAAATAAATAAATAAAAAAGAGCCCATTCCAACGAGAGCTTAAACTTATTAACTTAAGTACTTAAATAATTCAATTCATTCTACCTAAATACAGGGGCGGATCTGGGCCTGGACTGCACTGTGCTTCATCCCAGTGCAACCATGGCCCATATGACATTTTTTAGGTAGTAATTTTTTTTAAAAAAACTTATAGCTCGGTCCAAATTTTGAAAATAGCCCACTACCTTCCCTATTTAATCATAGTCCACTCCCAACCTATTTTTTTAATTGGGCTAAATTTAAACTTACATTTTTTACCCATTAAAACTCATTACCCATTATTTTTGTTGTTATAGACTTTTCATCTATTATATTTTTTGGATTATTGAATTTATTGTTAGTTGAATCGGGTTGAATTGTTAATTGTTGGATTATTGAATTATTTCAATTCATATTTCTAGAGTTAAAAATGAAATATCATCAATATTGCACTGTTTTCCTTCTTTAAAAAATGGATGAATCTACTACAAGTAAAAATTCTATTGAAATTGATTAATATATTTCAATCCCTAACATCCAACTATCTCCAAATTCATCTCTTGAAACCGAACATCCTTTATCTTCACAACTTGACTTACAACCATCTATTATGAATGAGTTTTATGTTATTAAAGCTCGATGAACACAACTTCAGTAAATAATGTCGTAATTAGGTTCCTTTTTGTTATATATAAATTTGACTTAGGACATGTTCAATTCCCATTTTTTTTTTTTGCCTCCTCTCTCGCCGCAACAAATGCATCCGTCATAATAACGCCACCCTCCGCTTCTGCTTTGCCGGGTTCTTTCTTCTCCCCATGCAGTTAGCACTTCGCAAGTATTTCGCGTGGAACTAAGTTATTAATTTTTTTCATTTATTTGCTAATTGTTATGGATAATAGCTTATATTTAAATGGAATTGTTGGAGGATTATTGTTGCCTTATCTGCTTATTTTACTACCTTGTTGAGCTATTGTCTTACTAGTGTGCCTTTTTGCTATTTTGTTGCGTGTTTATTATTGGATTATTGTGCTTTGTTGGTTTATTATTAATTGTTGTGCTTTGTCGACTTATTATTGGATTGTTTCTCCTTGTCGGTCTGGATTGTTGATTTTTTTATAGATAAATTTTAAGTTTCAAAATCTCATAAACAACAATTTCAATAAATAATATCATTTTATTGACATTTTATGTTATATGTGAAATGTGAATTTTATTAGATTGACTTTATTATATTCATGTGAACTAAATTCCTGATTCGCCCGAAGGCAAAGACTAATGAACATAGTCGTTCCGACAAAATTAGCCCGGACACAGCCACCCGCCTTCTTTTTCAACTATCTTTTCCAACATTCCCGAGGTGTTTTTCCTATATTTTGCTGAATTATCAGTCTTTTTCTACATGTACTCAGCACGTACGGTTGTAGTTCCAAATTCAATGCTTTGATTAGCTTTTAGACAAGATATTTACTTTGTAATAACGTCATTGGGAAATGGTATATGTATGAGCGTATTATGTGTTTGATTAATTGCTTGTTAGAGTATATTTCATATTTACAGCAGTGCAGAAGTTGCGGGCTGTGAATATATTGCAGAGTAGAAGAGGAATTGGAGAGTTGTGTGTAAAGAGAATGGCTTGGAGTTTGGAGAAATGTGATGGGAATGGTGTAGAAACTGCTAGAATGGGATTGGTTTGCCCGGCGACGGAGGATTATGTTAAAGATGCAATTGAAGCTGTTAAGGGTGGGAGAGTTATAGCCGTGCCAACTGATACTCTTTATGGGTTTGCTTGTGATGCTTGGTATGTTTCCCTCTCATTTAGCTTGTTTTAGTCTTCAGTATATGCATGCATGTGTTACTGTTATTGCTATTTGCCTTTCCTTGTAAGGGATCTTCAAAATTTGTGAGCGGCTTGGGTTGTGAACTGTGTTTGATCTTTTAGTTCTCAAACATGAACTCTTGAAGTTGTAAAATTAATACTTTGGGTCGTAATTGGATTGTTCAAGCATTCAATTGAATGAAGCGATGGAAAAGGATTCGTGTGCCGACCCAAATTGATTTGGAAACAAGCTTAGTTTAATTTTGCTGTTGGTTGAAATTGAAAATTGTGGGCAATGGACATAAGCTTGAATCACTACTTGCTACATGTTTTGTTTTAAGTAACATTATTTTCAGTTGAATAAATGGTAGTACAAGCATGTTTGGTTAAGCGTAAAATTAAGTAAAAGTTACTTTTGTTTAAAACATGATTGAATAAATTTTATTTTATTTCTCTTACTCTATTATCAAATAAGTACTTATTTTCGATTTTGATCAATAAAAAATTTACTTATATTAAAAATGACTCGTATGAAAAGTTTAAGCTCAACCAAACATGCTCTTTTCTTTGAATTTCGGCACTCTATAAAACCTTGTTTTTATATAGAGGTACAGGTGTGGAAAATATTTTTATATATTTTAGAGACATTTACGTATGAAAATTTTATGATTCATATAGGTAGGGGCTGATCTAATGTTTGCTTCCAAAATTTACATGTGACTTTTCTCCTCCAAAGTCTTCCCTTGGTGCTTGCTCGTACTGAACTAGTAATTTATTGAAGAAAAATGTTTTTTTTTCCTTCTGGAAACAGCAGTTGCAAGTAAACCATATAAAAATAGATAAACTAATGCTGTTTCTCTTGATATTTAGTGGAAATTAGAAAGGCAAAATTTTCTGCAGTTTTAATATCTTTTAAGAAAATGATAGAGATAAAACATAGCCTTAGATGTTGTGTCCTCAACGTTTGCTTTTATGTGCTGGCGTAATGCAGCTCTATGGAAGCAGTTAAAAAGATATATGAGATCAAAGGTCGTAAATATACGATCCCTCTTGCGATTTGTGTTGGCGATGTTCAGGACATACATCAATTTGCTGTCACGGACCATTTGCCTCACGGGTTGCTTGATTCTATGCTTCCAGGACCTGTGACAGTGGTGCTAAGACGAGGTTTGTAGAGATCGTTGCTATGTTTTCTTAAATAATTTTAGTGCAAGTTTTATACAATATTTTTAAGTTCAGTTAAAACAAACTTGTTCATCATCTTATTTTGTTTTTCTTTGTGTCTGAGTTAGAGCTTTTTTGGCTAAGCTTAACAAGTTAACTTATAACTAATAAGTAAGTTTTACAATATATAATTTTTTATTTGTTAAAGGAAATAAGTGTATATTTGGTGGTGTTTAAAAGTAACTTTTAGGAGATTTGAAAAAATTTAGTGAAATGTGTGGTTGAAAAGTAGATAAAAATTGTAGGTCCCATAAAATGGTTAAAAATGAGTTTGAGAAAAAAAATAGTTTACTTTAAACTTTACCAAACATGCACCAAGTAATTACTTATTTTGATACTAACATAAGACTTACTTTTAAAATAATTTTTTAACTTAAAAGTAACATATCCAAACATCTTTGGAAACAAAAATAACTTATATTTATTTTTAAGCTTAGGCAAACATGCTATTACATCTTAGTTTTGTAATTTGCAAGATTGCATTTGACAAGGCGTTATACAGTTTTTCTTGATAATTTTTAGGCCTTTCCCACATTATTATATTATCTTCAGTTGTTGATACAAACATTTTATGTTCGTCTTTTTATTCTAATATAGTACTCTAGAGTCTTGAAATTTTAGTTTGATATTAAGCAGGGGAGTCGAGTGTCCTTGAGAAATCATTAAACCCTGGACTAGACAGCATAGGTGTTCGAGTGCCTGACTGTAGCTTCATTAGGGCAATTGCCTGTGGTTCTGGAAGTGCACTGGCCCTTACAAGTGCAAACCTTAGTGGGCAGCCTAGTAGTGTAGATGTCAAAGACTTCAAGAACCTTTGGGAGCACTGCGCATACGTTTACAATGGAGGTGTGCTTCCATCGGGCCGTGCAGGATCAACAATTGTGGATCTTACAAAGCTAGGGAAGTACAAGATCCTAAGAAACGGGAGGTAAACATCTAATTTTTCGACGTTGAATTGTATGTATGTTTCTCACAGAAAGCTTAAATAAAGTGCCTTCAAAACATTAAGCTTCTTGATAGAAGGATTTTGTACTTCAGAATATTCTAAGAGATCCTAGCTTCAGAAGTTAAACCATGATGGCGTGTTTGGTTTCGAGGGTGGCTGGCATTGTTCAGTATTAAGGATTTAATGCGGAAAAGAAATTAAATCTTGTTCGTTATATCGTCCAGGCATATTTACTAATGTGTACGAGACATGCAAAATATGTGATTAACTTATTTAGCATGGGACAGCTACCATTTGTGCTCACTTCAGGGGAAATGATTTAGTTGGTTGTATTCGAGCGAGCTGTCGCGCAAATTGTTACGTAAAAATCATTATATGCTTAATATGATTTTGCACAAGACTTGGCTCGAGCAAACTTATAATAATGTGTCGTATAACTTTTGAAACAATATTTAAATGCATGTCGTATTGATGAAGCGCTGAAGTATATTCTGGCCAATTAGTTTTCTGAAAAAATTGTTTCTTATGGATAGTTGCATTATATTTGCTCTTGTTTTCTGCTCCCTGAGCTGTCGCATAAATTGTTACGTAAAAATCATTATATGCATGCTTAATATGATTTTGCACAAGACTTGGCTCGAGCAAATTTATAATAATGTATTAATGTGTCATATAACTTTGACACAATATGTAAAGGCATGTGGTATTGATGAAGCGCCGAAGTATATTCTGGCCAATAAGTTTTCTGAAAAACTCGTTTCTTACAGTTAGTTCCATTATATTTGTTCTCTTGTTTTTTGCTCCCTGAGCTGTTGCGTAAATTGTTACGTAAAAACCATTATACGTATGCTTAATATGATTTTGCACAAGACTTGGCTCGAGCAAATTTATAACATTGTGTCATGTAACTTTGATGGGTTTCTTTTGTCTTGGCAGTGTGAAGGAGGAGACAGTCGAAATCCTTGAGAAACATGCTCTCGTTGAAGACTCCAGCATCTTTTGACTAGGCACCTGAATCCATGTTCATGCTGGAGAATGTTTATCTAAGCTTATTGATGTCTGCTGTTATATACATCGGCATCAATGTTTTATAATTTATGCACTACATTGCGCGCCTTACAATATGGTCACATGGATAATCTATTACTTGGGTAAAACGGTCATTTTACTATTTTTTATCCCTGCTACCTCTCCAATAAAGCAACAAGGAAAAATAAGGGTTTCCTTTCTGTGTTGTTTGGCAAGAATTGATGGAGAGTATTAAGGTTTGAAAATGAAATTTGCTCATTGAAATAGCTTATAATGCCATTTCTAAGTTCACTGGATTTTTGTTTTCTTCATCTTGATTCAAACTTTTCTTTTTAGTTTTGATCATGTATTTTGTGAAGATGAACGTGACTTGAAATATGGAGAGATTTTTTGAAAGGAAAGTTCCATTTTTCTATTTTATTTTTTTTAAGAGAAAAATATTGAAGAAATTTAGCAGTGTTATTGGAGTTGTTCAAGATAAAAGAGATATTTAGGTTGTAAGTAATGTTGTTTGAGATGAAAGTGATACTCGTGTTGAAAGTGATGTTGTTTAGGATGAAAGTAATATTTGGATTGAAATGGATGTTGTATCAAAATATTTTCATTAGGGTTTTATTATTTCAAAAAAAAAAAATATATTACTACTTAATTTTTGCCCATCTAGAGAACAATGTCCGGCTCCGCTACTGGTTTGGTGCGTTTGATTAGTACATTGATTTAAGAGTTAAGTTACAACATATTATATGATTTGTTCAAAACTATGTTTTTTTTTATTCACTATTTGTGGATATTTAATGTTGTTATACATTTAAGGGCTTGTTATGTGTAGATTTTTTTTTCAAAAAAATGGGTTTTTTGCGCACATTTTAGGACTTTTTAATTTTTTTATTGTGTATAACGTTTGAAAAGTAAAAAAAAAAAAGGCAAAAAATGAGTTTTTTTTGGAAAAAAAGTAACCGAACATGTCCTTAGTCTTTTGTTTATTCCCAGAAATTTAGTGATATTTGAGATAAATAAAGTGGAGGATATTGAGATTTATGGTTGCTGACTTGAGGTTGAATGTACAAAAGAAGTGTGTAAAAAATGGATGATTAACGGTGTGTCCATTACGCACGGTGCATATTTGTGAACAAAAAGGGGTAAGCAAATTTTATTGTATATGCGCATATTAAGAGATGACATTTACATGTTGATACATCGTTGATGACTTTGAATTATCATAGTATAATGATTGTTCAGGCCTGATCTAACCCCAACCATGGGGATTTATTATAACTTCCATAGCTGAGTTGGCATGGCTGACTAGGATCAAGTAATGCCAAGTAGATAAAAAATAATTAGTCAACCAACCCACCCACCCACCCACCCACCCACCCATTACTCTCTCTCTCCCCACAAATTTGGCCCCAAATCGTGCCCTAATAAACCCCCACTCAATCGCCATTGCCGGTGAACGCCACCACCATTGAGCACGCCATCGCCGCGACCACCATTGCGACTTACCACCCCATCGTCGCTAACCACGGTCGCCACTCTCTCTTCGCGCTATGGTACTTGCTTTGTTGCGCGCCTAATTCCTCCCCACCGTGTACTGATAGTGGTACTTCCTTCGTGGACAACTCTTTACGTGCTCTATCTGCGCGTTGTATTCCCACGCCTTGAACCTTGCGCAATGAAATTGCGTCTCCGCCGTGACCCACCATTTGTGCCGTGACCCACTGTTTGTGCTTTTGGTACTGATAATTTTTTTACAGTTTTCTGAGGGTGTAGTGAGATTGCGGTACAACTATGTTGTTGCCAATTGTAATCCTACCCAATGATTTCATTGAATCTGAAATTGGCTCTGAATTTATGATAATTTTTGGTACTGATAATTTTTTTACAGTTTTCTTAGGGTTTGGACGTTTTCATCGAATTTGAAATTCGTGATGAATTTGTGATGATTTATGAATAATTCTGATGACTTGGGATGATTAGGAGTATTGTTGGTTGATTCATCATTTTTGCCTGATTTGTCATGCTTTGTATGAAGTAGAATTATGTCTCCATCTCCATCTAACCTAATGATTTGTCCTATTTATTGTACGAGGGGAGAGGGAGATAGGGTATATGATGCTAATGCGAGTAGTAGATCAGGCCTGATAATTTGATGAAGGGGCTGTGATGATCAATGTTGTTGACTTGTTGTGATTGTTGGAATTCGGCAACTATACAAATCAGTCCCGTATCTTGGCTTGGCAGCTCAGATGGCATGAGCGATGGGATAGCCCATATGTTCATGCAACCGGTGTTTTACAGCCATGGCGGTGCTAATGAATGTAGACCGAGAACATTATCTGAGCCTCCAATGAATATGTCAATTTGTAAAATAATGTATAGTGTATGGAACTTAATGGTATTCTTGTGATATTGGTGTGACATTAGAATAACAGATAAGAAGGATCGATGTTTTCTTCTAGTGGAAATGTTATCCAGGCACAACTTATATGTAGATGTGGTGGGTATATGAAGATACATATCTCGCACTCCGAAAGGAACCCACACCGTCGATATTGGAGATGTCATAGTGTGAAGGTAAATGAGTTTTAATTTGTATTTTTTGGATTGTTTAATTGAATTGACTGGAATGATATTATGTTAATGCAGGATGGTGTCATGTGCGGAGCCTTTAGTTGGGACGACGAGGTTGAATCGAATTTTGGATCGCAGTTAGCAGGACCTGAACAAACACGTTTAGAATTTGATGAACTAAAGTGTAATGTGCAGAGTTTACTAGAAAAAGTAGAAAAGCTAGAAAACAAAGTTCATTCTTGTTGGCGTTTTAGAAATAGGGGTTACAATTGTGCACATGTTGTAATTATTTCATGCATCGCCGTACTTGTGTTTTTTGTAATGAATTTGTTGGTGTAATTTTTAATGATAATCGTTCATACAATTGCGCAGATGTTGTTATGTGTACCACGATCAAGATGACAATATATTACCGAACATGATCATTCCACATACAGAAAATCATATAATAGCCAAAATGATTCATGTCATTAAATCAGTAACAATTCATTGTTCCAAATACACAATAATAAAGACATTGGCTAATAAAATACACACGATAGGATTGTTTGAATTACATAAGGTAAACAGATACAAAAGATTTGCTACAAACCAAATCTAAAATTCATTGCATCATTAGTCGAACTAAAAGCATTCGGTGTGAAAGTGGCGTCATCTCTCCAACTATCTTGCAGGTCATCGTAGTCATGATGGTTCTCGGGTATGGTTGGTACATGTGATCTACAAAAATAACGATATTAGTATAAATATAGTAGTTTCATAAATAAATGGTAAAGCAAAAAATAATTTACACAGTTACCTATCATAAAATCTCGAGCAGGTTCTTTTGTCATGTCCATTTGCTCCACAAATTGAACATTGTCTACTTATTTTGGAGATTGCTTTCTCTTTTGAAAACTTCAATCGTTTTCCACATCCCTTTGCTCATTTGGATCTTGTTATTTGGATCTTGTATCTCTTGTTGGACCTCACGACTTTTAGAATTGGACTTGCTTTTACCGACATTTCCACCATTGTCAATTTGGTCGACTCTCAAATTCAACCTTTCAAACTCATCTAATAGAAACGTACTGCGGGCATCTGTTAAGGCCGCATTATCTACTAACATAGATGTTTTGTGTGATAACAACCTATGTCGGCCCATTAAAGATTGGATAGATGAGTCATCCATGTTGGAAGGTGCATTAGTGTGGCAAACATACCCATTTTGGCATTCTTTGTCCAACGTCGAAGTATATATTTTTCTGGAAGTAAAAGAACTTATTTTTTCTTCAAAAATCATACCATGTGGCGACATGGATAATCTTCAAACTCGAAAGTTCGACAACTGCATGATACGTAGTCATTTTCCGTGAAATATGTAAGCTCCGTGGCCGATCAACATTTTTGCCAGATTCATATCTCTGCACACTGTAAGATTTTCCACCGATGAAAGTTGATCTCTTCAAGCAAATGTATACATTACTTTTATCAACTTCTGTCTGAAATAACATGAACATCTTCTTCGTGTAGATTTCAACCATTTGGTGTTCCATCACAAGACTGGACATCAAGCGGGGTTGTTCATTTAGTTCAACATGGTTAGCTACTAGATCTTCGTGGCGTTGATGAGTAAGTGCCCTATTGAACCTAGTAATGAATCCCATCAGTGAGTTCTTCTTATTCACGTACTTATTCATAAATGAGTGGCTGCTAGACATTCCAGCACTGAATATGTGCTTAACATATGATGGCACCCACCGACCCCGGATGTCATACATCGATTGTAGCCATTCATTACAATGTAAGCCTGTATTTACCATTGCATCATTCCACCGTTCTTCAAATTCAGCCGGCGTCTCTGAATTTTTGATAATATTAACTAACCTATGGTACTGCTCATTGTACACCATAGCGTTAATTTTCTCTGAAAGCTTATTTAGAATGTACCAGATGCAAAACCTATGGAATGTCAACGACATGACTATTGATATTGCCTTCGCAATTACAGTGTCTTGATTAGTAATAATCAACGGGAGAGCATGATTAGAGATCAATTCCATGAACTTCGACAACAACCACACAAATGACTCGGTCGTTTCGTCGCTCAAAAATCCACACCCAAACAGAATAGTCTGACCATGGTGATTTACGCCTACGAAATGGGCGAATATAATTGAGTACCTATTCGTGTTATATGTTGTGTCGAACACCACGACATCTCCAAAACAACGATAAGACCGTATAGATTCAGCATCGGCCCAATAACAACGATTAAACTTATTTGCTTCGTCTATCTCGTAGTCGAAGTAGAAGTTCAAATTTTCTCTTTCTCAAATGTGAAATGCTCTATTAATGTTTCAGAGTCATGACCTCTTTGCTCTTCTTGAATGTTTCTTTCATGGTTCCTAATATCTCTCTCCACACACCCAATCGATGATGGACCACCAGAATCTATCTCCATAAGCCTTAATTGCTGGCACGTTGGTATATTAGCGTCAACAAATTGTTGAGTAAGTGCTTTCTTTGTAGTCAACACCGTCCGATGAGATCTCAACAAATGAACTCGACTAGGAGTAGTAAGGGCATGATTGTGTTCCTCGATAAAGTTGTTAACTATCCACATCTATCCTGTTTGTTGTTTGACCACTATTAATCTAGCACCACAGCCAACTCGTGTTTGCCCACGCTTTCTTTCCCCATCACGCGGCACAGAGTCTTTAATTTTCCTCTTATATTTATCTTCAGTCTTCATCTCCTTCGAACATGCAAACATTTTCCAGTACGTCTCACCGGTTATCTTATTCTTTTTACTGTTCTCCATTTGTGTACTAAATCCAGCCTCCCGGGCATAATTATTGTAGAAAATGTATCTTTGCCTCATGTGATTGAAATTCTTGTCCGATTCTGCGAGGATACGATGAACTGAAACTTGAGGAATATACACATTATGCGCACTTTGTGATTCCATTGCGACTAATTTCGAAACAATAAACATAACAAAAAAATCAATTATCGATACCGCCACTTATTCTGTATCCCGTTGCAGCCACTAGTTATAATAAACAATGATGAATTGCAATTTCTTAAATTACAGCAAAATCTTAATCCCATTGCATCTAATTTAGAAATAAACAATGAAAAACCCACTTTCAATACAAATTTATTGATTACAGCCACTTAATGTTAATCCCATTGCAGACAATTTTGAAACAATAAACAATGACGATTTTCAATTTTTGAATATACAGCCAACTCCCCATCCCATTGCATCTAATTTTGCAACAATCAACAATGATGAATTTCAATTTTTGTTAACATACATCACTTTTTCAAATTTATCCCCAAACTATCACTACCAATGTTGCAAATGGTGGGTCACGGTGCAAATGGTGGGTTACGGTGCAAATGGTGGGTCACGGTGCAAATGGTGGGTCACGGCGGAGACGCAATTTCAGTGCGCGAGGTTCAAGGCGTGGGAGTACAACGCGCAGATAGAGCGCGCAGAGAGCTGTCCACGAAAGAAGTACCACAGCGCAAAGAAAGAGTGGTGACCGTGGTCAGCGGCGATAGGGTGGTAAGTCGCGATGGTGGTCTGTGGCGATGGCGATTGGGTGGGGGTTTATTAGGGCACGATTTGGGGCCAAATTCGTGGAGAGAGAGAGAGAGAGTAATGGCTGAAATGGGTGGGTTGAGAAGGAGTTTTTGGTTGACTAATTATTTTTTATCTACTTGGCATTACTTGATCCCATTCAGCCATGCCAACTCAGCTATGGGAGTTATAATAAGTCTCCATGGTGGGGGTTATACCAGGCCTGAATGATTGTTTGTGGAAACTTTGATTTATTGATTGTTCAAAACACTTTCTGACACCAATCATTAGAACGTTCTCGTCTTTTTTCATAAGAAGTAGTTTTCTCCAAACTCCAATTCAAAAATAGTACTATATCTCTCAATATCTATATTTATATTATACTTCTGAGGCTGCTTGGTTACTGGTGAATGTTTGGTTAGAATATTGAATATATATAGAATATATTATGATTGTTTACTTTATATAGATTAGGGTTTTTATTACTATATAAACTCTCTTGTAATTGTATTTTTATTATGTTGTCTACCTAATAAAGTTGGTTGTTTTTTATTTCTTCTCTGTTCTTTCTTTTTTACATGGTATCAGAGTACGGATTGTATATTGAATGCTTAGTTCTTTCTTTTCTCTTTCCTACTCAAAGTTCCGCATGCTAAAAAATCTTACTATTTCTTTAACCCAAAACTGAAAATCCATTATTTCCGTTCAACGCGACCTCGGTTGGGAGAGTGGTGACCATATCTAGACTCACGACGACGAGGCGACCAACCACAGCCGGCGCGTATAGTGCGTGGACGAGAGACATGAGCGGACACGACGGTGTGTGAGGCTCACGCGCAGGGACAATGGAGGTGCGTGGAAGCGCGTGTGTGCTCCAATCAATTTGTTCCTTTTATACAGATTGTTCCTTGGTAAATTTCTGAGCTTTTGGTGGTGTTTGTTTGGCCGTTGGTTGAGATTCGTCTTTCAAAGCAGATTGTTTGGTTGTTTGTGCTGTGATTTTTCTTGAATTGCGTAATCTTGATTCTCTCTTATTTGTAATAATGGCAACTGAAAGAAATGATTCCCTTCAATCTATTAGTATAAAATTACAGTGATAACTATGCTACTGATGTTGATGCTTGAGAGTCAAACAATGCAAAAATTCTTATTTGAATTCACAATTCTGTTGACCATTCCATTGGTGCACAGTTGGCAAAGTATGAAACTACAAAGGAAGTCTGGGATCATTTGCAGAAGTTATACACTAAGTCTAACTTTGCAAAACCATATCAATTGGAGATTGATATATGAGCCTTACAACAGAAAAATATGGGTATTCTAGAATTTTACACTGCTATGACATCGATTTGGGATAAGTTAGCTCTTACAGAATCGACAGGACAGAAAGCATGTGAGGATTATATTATTTATAAAGAGGAACAACGATTGATTCAATTTTTTATGGCGCGTCGCAGTTCCTTTGAGGGCTTTAGAGGCTTTATCTTGTATCGTACTCCTCTTCCTTTTGTTGATTCAGTGGTTAGTGAATTTGTAGCTGAGGAAACACGTTTGAAATCCCTAACAGGTGAGGCATCCCTTCCTACTTCTAGCACTTCAGTTTTGGCTGTCCTTTCTCGACCATCTACCCAGAATCAGAACAGTGGTTATGTGCGAGTTTCTAGTAATGAGTGTAACTTTTGCAAAAAAAAAAAAAAAAAAGAGGACATTGGAAGGCTCAATGTCCTAAGAAGCTGCAATCTTCACAGAGTCAACAGCAGTCACAATAGCGATTTTATCGTCCCAATGCTAGACTAGAATAAAAAAGGGATGTTTTGCCACAAAAATGGTTGTTCTTACTTTATTTTCAGTTCTTTCTTCTTCACGGGTTTCATGCCATAACGGGTTTTTATAAGAGCTTATTATCTGTCTCTCCTTATTTATTTCTCGTTTTGATTTCATATTTTTTTGTGTATTACTTTTTTATGGCAAAACATCCCTTTTTTCAATGTAGACTATAATAATTTTTTACACATACACAAAACATTTTTCATCCAAAGTTGCAAGCCACCCCAAACACTGCATCTGCCATAGCTTGAACCATCACCATCTACTCTTGTTTTGTAACGAAAAATCCTCTGGTTTGACTTTGTGATCCCCTTTTTCTACAACTAGTGGGGGTCACGTGCAATGCACGTGTTGTGGCCGTAATAGTGTGTGTAATAGTGCCAAAATTTGTATTTATTAGTATACAATACGTTCAATAATTTGACAATAAATTTAAATGAAATAGTCACTACTTGAGTAAAAGAATAATACAATGTAAATGATTGAATTTTATAATAAAACAAACGACAATTGGAAGTATATTGAGGAGAATGTTGAATCTCATATCATAAAATAAATTTTACTCTCAAAAGACTGAATTACAAACCAAAGCATTCAATCTACCGTCATTAAATTGTTCAAAAACTTAAAAAATATCTATTGGCGCAATTATTACAAGGACAATAAATTCTGCATTCCTCAACATGGCCTCAGTACGCGAAATTCAAAAACTTCTCCATTGTATCTCTATATTTTTTTGAAATCTTATCTTTTGATTTAATTGAACTTCAATCCAAATATAGAAAAAAAGAATAAATATATCAATATCAATAACTATTATTGATCACACGGTGAATGCACAAGTACATCTAATACAAGATCATTAAAGCAACACAATCATATTTGTACTCCATTAATTAAAAACAAATAAATCTAAAAGATGGAGTTAAAAAAAGAACCTTCTATAATATGCCTATTCAAACATACATGGGTTATTCTCGACATTTCATGTAAAATCATGTGGGTTTTCAAGGCATCAAATGTTTTCGTCAGAACAATGATAATTCAATTAAATTAGAATTTGTTAAATAATGGGTACACATCATACCCCAATCTAATATGCATATAGGCATGTTGAGTGCAACTATAAACATAACATAAAAAAAGATTGCCCTTTAAATGAGTCTAGATTGCCGTTTACCTCTTTCATTAAGAGTAAACTACTAATATGAACTTATTCAGCTCCCCATTTTGTTGGGGCGGGGGACGTTGGTGGCAAAAAAAATTAAAATGTTCAATTAAAATCAGAACCCATATGCATTATATGAGAGTGCAAGAATCTTATGTTCTTCCTGGTATAACCAAAACTATTACACTCGGCCTATTTGTACTACATCCAGAGATTTGGGACTTTTAAAGGGACATTTTCAATTCACTACAGAAAAGCTACGGGCAAGGAAGGTAAAAATAACAAAACACAAATTGTCTAATATTTCCTTACTGCCATTCAAAACTAAAATCAGACCAAATGTCATGTCCAAAAGACACAAAGTAATTTCCACAAGAATCTAAATAAGGCTGTGTTTGATTGGAAGCATGGAAAATGGGTGGAAAGAAAATGTTTTCCAGGGAAATGATTTACCAAGAAAATATTTTCCAGGGAATTGTAAATGTAGTGCGTTTGATTGGATGAAAATTCATCCTAGAAAATGTTGTAATTTTCCAACTTTTGGTGTTTGATTGTCTTTATTTTCCATGGAAAATGTATTATTTTTCAACTTTTGTTATTTGATAGCAACTATTTTCTAGGGAAATTATCACATTTTCCATGACTAAAATATTGGAGAGAAAAATTGAAAGTTTACTATTCAATTGTTAAATTATAATTTACCATTTTTTATGCATATTTCCACCATACATTTTATATAATCTAATACAAATTTTGAAAAAATTATATTGTACGTTGAATTACCACAAGCATATGGGTTTGTTAAAAAGTAACTAAAAGTGAGTTAAATAGTAGCATTCTCATGAGGCCTACGATTTACACTTACGTAAACTAAAATAAAATGTCCTATATTTTGAATAAACACAATGGACTAACTTAGCTAACTACATTAAATTTACTTTTAATGATTTAGAGCAACTTAAATTTGCTTAAAAATTAAAAATTTTGCCGAAAAATTATTTTGCCAACTTAAAAATTAATAATTTTGCCAACTTAAAAATTAATAATTTTGCTTAAAATTATAAATTTTAAGCAAATTTAATAATTTGCTTAAAAATTAATAATTAATAATTTTGCTCTAAATCATTAATAAATTTAAATTGATTTGGAGCAACTTAATATTTGGTTTCTTGCTTTGGAATGATTTGGCCAAGAAAATTGCTTCTCCTCCCTAGCCAAGCAAATGTTTTCCCACTTTTCATGGAAAACACCTCACGTGCAAGGAAAATGGAAAAAATTTTCCATGGAAAATTTTACCAATCAAACAACAATAAAAGATGGAAAATGGGTGGAAAATATGGATTTTCCATGGCAAATTTTGCCAATCAAACGCACCATAAATGTTAATGACATGAATTGAAGTGTTTAGAACAACGAGACCTTGTAAAAGGCACCAATACCCTCATTTTAAGCATGGTATGTCACATCGGTGAATGATCCCCGACCCAATTGTATTTCGACTTGAAATTTAGAAATCAAACCCATAGATCAAATCAAAAGCCACCATCACTAAAAATCAGAATAACATTGCAAGTGAAAATTTCAAGCAATTGAATCATTAGATCTAAGGAGAGCCTCAAAGATATCATCTTTCAACTTAATAGGGTTAGACAAAGGGTTTAATGTGTCTCTAGATCCAAGATCTAACCCCACCAAAAAATTGATCTTACGAAAAAAAAAAAAAAAAAAAAAGTCACCATAGATCAAATCAAAAGCCACCCTCACTAAAAATCAGAATAACATTGCAAGTGAAAATTTCAAGCAATTGAATCATTAGATCAAAAGCCACCTCTAAGAAAAATAAATGATGACCCAGGTGTATCTAGTTTGTCTCTTTTCGTTTCTTATGTGAAAGTATGAATGGGAAAATATAAAATTAAACAATAATTAAACAATTTTGCAAACTTCCACATTATTGCTTAAGATTGGAGATTTATTTTATATGTAGTTAATAAACTCGATTGATGCTCTTTGTAATCTAAGGCCCGACAACTCAACCCTAATGGATGACAAAATAGAAAGATAATTGCTTTCAAAGTTTTTAACAACATTTTATAAGCTAAATACCATTTCCAAATAGAAAATGTAAAAGCTAAACCCCATCTACGAAGAGAATCATGCCCAAAAACACACACATAAGCACGTAAGACTAGCGGGTAATATGTTGACAACTAAACAAGGTCAATTGATGGTGTTTCATTCGGAGCATACATTCGCATAAACACCAAAAATTGTACTTTTGTTTTTGTTGCTATATATCATCACGTACATTGTATTTTACGTGTAAAAGTAGAAGACCAAATTCTTAATCATTCTTTCTTGTAAAATCTAATCGTAAATTAATATATATCAATTCACCAAAATTCAAATCCCCAATCTAAAAGCAGTTCGAGAACCTCTTGATCCACTCACCGAGCCCACCGACTTACACACATTAGGCTATTTTAGACCACCTCGAAACTCGATTAGGAATGAAAATTCATAAAATCGAGAAAAACTCATAAGGTATTCAAAGGTTTGAAGTACGAACAATGCTTGGATCTTGATTGCTCGGAGGTGTTTATGATGATCAAGTAACGGCGTCCCAGCGCCTCTACCGCCATAGTCCTCCATGGAGCTAGATGATGACAAATTCGAAGGGGCCTTGAAATCGAAATGGAAAAGAAAAACCGTTGGACGAATCGGAGAATAATTTTCTTGGGTGCTTGGATATGTTAGAAGTGGGTGCTTGGGATGCGAATTTGGAGATGGAGGAATCGACTTGCACATACAAGAAGGGCATGGCGGCCGATAGAGAGAGGGCGATGACTAGTTCGTTAGGGTTAATTAGATGAAGGCGTGATATAATATGATTGAAGTGATATATATGTGTACCGAGGTGCGTTTAAAGAAGAAGAAGAAGAAATTAAAAAAAAAGAAGAATGACGACCACAACTCAAGCCGACACGTGGCAAAATGAGCAAGAGAAATTTTAGGCTCTTTTATTATAGGTAGATATGTTTTCTAGAGAAAAGATCGGACCCCCGTGTGAGGTCCAGGCGCCTAGGTGCGTGTCAAGCGACCATTGAATTTTTTTTTTTTTACCCCCCCCCCACCCCCCCCCCCCCCCCCCACCCCTCTGTAATAAAACACAACTCACCCACCCCTTGCAAGGAAAAAAGCCCCCTACTAGCGCGCCAAAAAAGCCCCCCTCCCTCCCTCCCTCCCTAATTTAAAATCCCTTCCTATTTAATTTAGACCCCTCCCTCATTTAATTTTCCCTCCCAAAACAAAATCCATTTCCTTTCTTTTTTTTCATCTATTTATACACCACTCAATATAACAATTTTTTTTTCATCAAATACATATTTTTCCATCTTTATCATAATGCATATTTTTCCTTCTCATCAAAATACATATTTTTTTTTAAAATTTGGCTAACACAATCACTTTATTTACTTTACTCAAATTTGACCAACATCAAACGTTTACAATCACTTTTGTTCTCTAAATTTATTTTACCTAATTTGTGTCCCACTTATTGTTTTTCATATTCTTCAAAGGTTATTAATAAATTATTAATTTATTTTTTTTCGTTTATTTGTACATAATTATTTTTTGTAATTTGTAAGTTAGTTGTAATATTGTTAACAATTTTTTATGTTTTTTTTATTTACACATATAATTGATATGGCACCAGTGGCCACGATAGAAGAACTTGTCCTACGTTGCAAAATAGGTAAGTTAATGTTATATATTTTCTTACTTATTACTCCAGATCCACAATACTCGATCACATGCAGTAAAAAATGCATCATATTCCCTAGACCCACAGGAGTATGATGCACGCTTTAACCCTCGTCACTAATTTATTATTTCTAATGTAACATTATTTTCTTCTTTGTGTGTGTATATTATCAATTTGAGCAAACTTATTATGCACGCTTCATTTATTTTTATTTTTGAAGTAAAATTTAATTTGTTACTCAAATATAAACTAATTAATTAGTCTCACTCTAATCTTAATAATAAAATTAACGTTAATTATATTATTTATTATATGATATAAATAATATTTAACCCAATAAATATTATTGTATATTATATTTTTTAAAAACAAATACAATGAATATAATAATAAAAAATTATTTTTAATTTAATAAATTTAATTATATTAATAATGTGGATGTAAATTTGGTGGTAAATAAATATGTGTGATTAAAGAAAATGGGATATTGGAGAAAAGTGGTGGGTGTTAAAATAAATGGGGAGGCTTTTTAGCTTTTAGTTAATTCATAAAAGGCGAGGGTTGGGGGCTTTGGGGTTGTTAATTTCTGAGAGGGAGGGTGGGTGGGGGCTTGCGGGAGAGGGGAGGAGAGGGGTGGGCACCATTTTTCCCAGACGGGAATGATCGGACCCATGACGGGGGTCGGATTTTTTCTGTTTTCTATTGTTACTCTTTTTACCATAACCCTAAAATCACATACACTTGTAGCTACTACATGTCTTCATTCAAGTGAATATAGCCTTTCAGGTATATTTTATTTTCAGATTTACTTGTTCATTCTGTTTATTATTTCTTCTTCGATATTATTTATAGGTATAATTTTTGTGTTTTTTTATTTTTAGGTAGGATGATAAACTCATCACCTCTACTCCCCTTTTGTAAGAACGTGGATGAGTTATGCAACAAGACTTGGGATAAACAAAAGTGTAAACTTACTCTTTGTGAAAGCATCACAAAGAGTAATGCATTTGGCTAATAGCTACAGGCAATGTTTCATTAAAGTGTTGGACAATTTTAGTTTCGTTTTTGGTATGCTTATATGCTTATTCTCATAGAGGTGGGAAATCAGAATTGGAATCTGGAATTGAAACATATTTTGATATAAAGCTTCTTCATCCTTGAGATGTGTGAAGGCCTTCTGTTCGAACTATTACTGCCTGCCAACAAAAGGTGACTTCCAGTTGAGCATAAAATTGCTACTGTTGAGCTTTTTTATTTGTCTATTATATCTACTTTCTAAAAAGTCAAGCTCAAAAACGCGCAGCCAGATTGGGCGTGAAGCTTGACCTCCACGCTTAGCCACGCCCACGCTTTGCCCTCGTCTAGACCTCGCCTATGCTCGAAAAGCTTGAAACTCGACCTCCACGTCTAACCACGTTTTATGTTTGTTAGAATATTGATTATATCTATAGCTATATTTATACTATATCTAAAAGATCCTAAAATAGAGAAATACTTTTAGACCAAAATATTTTCACTTATATTTTAAAATTTTCAATTTGTCCTTAATTAATTTATTAATATCAATATCTATATCTATACTACATATAAAAGATTCTAAAAAGTAGAAATATTTTTAGACCAAAGTATCATCACTCATATTTTAAATTTTCCAATTTGTTCTTAATTAATTTATCTATATGTATCTATATCTATATACTACATCTAAAAGGCCCTCAAAAGGAGAATTATTTTTAGATAAAAATATCCCCACTCATATTTTAAATTTTTAAATTTGCCCTTAATTAATTTAAATACATTTAAAATTGATTCAATTAAATCTTAATTAATCTAAAATCTAAAAAGCCCTAAAAGAAGAAACATTTTTGGACCAAATATATCTTCGTTCATATTTTAAATTTCTCAATTTGTTATTGATTAATTTAAAATGCGATTAAAATTGGTTCAATTAAATCTTAATTAAGGTCTTTAAATTTCTTCACTTATCCATCTACCTCTACTCTTTCATTTCATAAATTAAATATAATTAATTGAAAACACTAGCATCCAACTCTAATGATGATTCATCACTCCAATTCACTATTGTATTAATTTATTCATAGATTGGATGCTTTTCGCTGCAACAGGATTAAGATTGTAAACAAAATTGTGAATAGACCATAGATTGTGAAAACTACATTGGGAAATTACTTTGTGTGTCTATTAGGTAAAGACCTGAATTGTTATTACCACAAAGAGCCTTCTTATCTTGAAATTGATGTTAATATTGGTAACTCAGCAATCGTCATCGCAATTTAGGGTATGGGATGCAGTGGTGGACATAAGTTTCTTAGTGGAAGCGCAGTCGGATGAGGAATTGTCGAAGAGATTTGTTTGATGTTGTCAGGATTTGTCAAATGGAGATAAATTCTGCAACATTTATTAATAATGCCCATGCATCAGTCACTACCTCTCTTGGATGATACACATCTCAGGGTCAAGCGCGAATTAGCACATTGAACCATCCATGTGCTCGAGAGTCCTCACAATCCATACACAAACAACGCAATTAACGTAGGCACACTTTACCACTGAGCTAATAGTCCCATTGTGCAAACTTTTCCTTGGGACCTGCTATGTCAAAAGCAAGAGAAACATCATCCATCTCTTTCTTTTCTCAACTTTTTCCTTAACTCTAATCATGGTTGAATTGAGTTGAGTTCATTTCTTTAATTAGTCAATTGCATGTAAAATAAATCAATGTAAGTATACGAGACTTGTTGAACTCAGATACTTAATTTAAATTAAACATTAATTATAAAGTTGAAGTTCAATCATGATATTTAAGATCAAATTCATGATAATTGCACAATAGGTCGATGAACAGATGGATGATTAAGTGCTTGTTTGGAAGAGATTTTAATGGGTTTTTAGTTTTTTATTTTTTAACTTTTGTGAGAAAATGACCAAAATGATCTTATTTTTTAGTCAAATATTGCAGCTCATTTGGAAAGCAAATGGTCATTTTAGTCATTTTCTCTCAAAAGTCAAAAAATAGAAAACTAAAAACCCATTAAAATCTCTTCCACTTGTTGATGTTTAGTACATGCAAAATAGCAAACACAATTACTGATTTGAAATGTTTGGAATTTAAATTGGTAGATTCTTATTCTAGATTTTGAAGTTATTATCGACTTAAGATTTGAATAATCTGAATAAATAAAATTGTATAGGACAAGAAGATGAGAAATTTTGATCTAATTATAGCTAGATTAGGCAATGAACACAAAATTTATATTTTTCTTTAAAATTTTATGCTATATGACCTAATAAATCTTTAATCTTTAATATAACAATAATATTAATAATAAGTATTGATAATATAGTAAAAGTCTCGTGAGATCATAATTATTTTATGAATAATTATTTTTACACCACATTTTTTGTTAACCACACTACATTTTAATTACAATGAAAGTCTCTATTATTCATTTTTGTATTTATGTCATCAACTGTTCTTTATCACATTGTTATCATCAACCTATTAATTTGTATATCTTATCTTTGTTTTTTATAATAGTTTCTGTCCAAAAAATTAATTAGGAAGGTGTAAAAAGATTTTTTCTTCTCTTGTATTTTTAAATAAGCAAAATAAATAAAAATATAAAAATTTTGATAAAATATTTGTCATTCATTTTAATGCACGTTAGCAGAATATTTGAACAAAAATAGTAATAAGAGACAATATGTAAAAATTAATTGAAAGTTAATGATAAAAATGTCACGAAAAAAATTGAGAATATAAGTGTCAAAATGTTAAAGGTTGTGGAGACCTTCATTGCAATTAAAATATAGTGTAAATAGGAAAAACTGCAATACGAATATAACTACCATTATTTTATAGACAATTTTTATTCAAGCTATAAAATGTTCCAAATTACCATTCTACATTCATTGTACTATTTTACACAACTTCTCAATTCATCCCATTCTTATTGCTAACTTTTCATTCAAAGAATCTATTTATTATAATGATAGCTTGTTTGGCTTAGTTTTTTAAAAATAATTTTTTTTTCTAAACTCGCTTTTCAACCATATCTTTTTCGCAAGACCTTATTTTACCCACGTGTGGGCGTTAGATTCATCAATGCTTTTTCATTCTTATTGCTAACTTTTCATTCAATTAATGAAGGCACCTTATATATTTTATCAACTTTTTCAAAAGTTTTTTTTTTCTTAACTCATTTTCAACTATATATTTTATGGATCCACAATTTTTTAACTCCATCAAACAAGCACGTGTCATTTCAAATATTTTTCAATATAAATTCAAACTCGAATCACCAATTATAAGATGATCCATCTCTCTTTCTCAACCTTTTTCTTAATCAAAATCTATGTAAGTATTCTTTCAATTTAATTTTTCATTTTTCTTCTTAGATAATTTGAAACCCAATGTTTCACGTTGAATTCAATATTCTGTGTACATTTAGATAATGGCAGAATGTGTATAATGACACTTATATGCCCATATTTTTGTGGTCATATGTCAATGTAGACGCTTAGGATCTAAGCAATATGATTTGATTTTACGATTTATACGTGAGATGTCAATTCATTTTCATTTCTACTATCTAAAGATAAAATAATTATAAATTTTGTTGGTGCTAAACTTTATATACTGTCTTTTTTTTTCTTTTCTCATATATTTCTTAGTGATTATTGATAAATTAAATGTCGTTCAAACTTCAATTTCATAGCTTTTTGTTGATGTTTTTGTTGGACGTTAGACACTTTAAAAAAGAAAGCAATATTCAATGTATGAAAATGTACCTTTTTTTAATTATTATTACATTTTTGTGTTACGTGTAATATTGATCCAACAATAAGAACAAAAATTTTTACATGACTTTAAAAACAAAATTAATAAAAAATAACTAAGAGTCATTCTCAATTTGAATACTCCGTGACTTATAGAAACTCTTAACAAGTTTTAACTGAATATTCCGTGATTTTTTAAAAACTTTTTTTAAAGTCTCTAAAAATCTTTATTAAATACACAAATACTTTTAGAAAGTCTTTAAAAATCTATATTGAATACCCCTAAACTTTTTTTTTTTAAAAGTCTCTAAAAATCTTTATTCAATACATCAATACTTTTAAAGAATCTTTAAAAATCTACATTAAATACCCCTAAACTTTTAAATCCTTTAAAACCCCAATTTGAATACACCTCCTTATATATTTAGCATAATATATATTTTTTATAAATAAAAATATTTAATGAAAATTTATAAAAGTCTACAAAAAGTCTTTAATAAAAGTCTACAAAAGTTTAAGAAAGACTTTTATTAATTCTTAACAAATTCATAAAAATCACTTAAAAGTTTACAAATTTTACAAAAGTCAATCACTTATAAAAGTCTATAAAAGTCCCATTTGAATACCCTAAATTAACAAATAACATAAATTCCAAAAAGAATTAATAAAGTTTTAGTAATGTCCAATAAAAAATATCAAATATTCCCAAAATCATTGCAAATGTAACTGCGATTACTGCAAATTCTAGATACAATTACATAAAAAAAATTAATTGATTATTGAAAATTCTTACTTGAATGGAAGAGATGCGAGAAAATCCTAGAAGTGAAAGAAAATAGGCGTTCTTTATTTTAGAAATTTAGAGTCTTTACAAATCTCAGGATAATCGTAAGACTTTTTTTTTTTTTGAGATTTGCTATTTATACTTTCCACCAAAAAGTCTCCAAAATTCTGGTAGATATATAGTTTTAATTGAATACACGTAACTTTTAAAAATCTTTTTAAAGTCTCTACATAGATGCTTTTGGAGAGTTTTAAAAAGTCTATATTAAATTAAATACTTCTAAATTTTTAAAATTTTAAAAGTCTTTTGAAATCCCAATTTGAATACACCCTCTAAAACTTTTTTTTTTTTTTTTTTTTTATATTGTAAATAATTAGTTAAATCCATTCATATTCACATAAAGATACAGTGTAATTTGATCAAGACCTACCGTAATCTTATAAATGAATCAAATAATCCCGAAAACAAAACCAGGTTTAATTGCTTAAATCCAATTTCTTGTATTTCGATTTGTATTTTACTCGAAATCACACTAGTCAAATTTTAATGCGATAGATGCAATTGTTTCTGCAAAAATTGTGGTAATTTGTATAATCTAAGGTTGTAATATTATTGAAAATAGATATAATTTTGTTACGTCTATTAATCAAATTTATAAGAATATGATCTGATTGGATTGGCCCAACGTAAGAGGCTCGCACAATAAGTTATTAATTTAGTGATAGAACACACTTTCGATAATCACGTCATTGTATTTGGACTGAGAATCCCAACCACATGAATAATTTTACATGCCCACTGGCGTTGACTCTGAGAGTTTCTTTCATGTAGTTATAACAATTATTGTTACTTCTTTAATGTTGATAGTTTTTGTCATTCCAAGGATCATACCTATTTAAATAAATAATCCGTCTATTCTCACTTGCTATTAAATAGAGTTTAAAAATATATCTAATGCATTCTATAGATTACTACTTAGACGTTCATAAATATTGAAAGACTTTTGATCTTGATGTCTAATGAATATATACTCTACTTCAAAATTGGTCTTTAATATATTATAATACATTGTATGTATTGCTATTTAGGTGACTTTTATTTTCTTAAAATTAAAATAAAATAAAATATACTTTTAAATATGAGTAGAACATTTAAATTTTCATATGGAATTTAAATTTTGTCGAATCATAATGTATAACAGAGCTTTTGAATCTAGACGAAATTTTAGATAATATCTATTTTTTTTTTGCCTCATTAGTTTGACGGAATTCCTGTCAAGCATATATTAGAGCATCTCCAATGCATTCTGTTTATTGAAGTATATGTGGCAAGTAAAATAGACGGACTTCCAGTCCATATGATACTAATTCTATTGAATAAATAGTTAAATTAAAAATTCATCTCCAATATATTCCATCTAAAAATAATATTACTACTTATGTGGCATTAATTTTTTTTTTTAATTTCTCTCGTCTTACTTTTTTTTATAAAATACTGAGTTGGATTTAAATTTGCTGAGTTACTCTATCTAGAAGTCCGTATAAATTTAGACAGGTTTTTAGACGGAGTCTATTTTTTTTGTATGCTGTCAAATAGGCGAAGTCTTCATCAGTATGCATTGAAGATAGTTTTTTTAATAACTCTGTTTATCTGTGCTTATGTAGCACGTCTAAAAAGTAATAAACATAATGCATTGAAGATGCTCTTATAGATGATTTTTTTTATACACCTTCTATTTCGCTTATGTAGCCCAATTTTTTAAAGTAGTCATAAATTGCGTTGTAGATACTCTAATAGTCGTATCTTGAGTTAGTATGAAAATGGGATCCGAATAGCTCGAGACAAAAGATTCATATAAGAAAACATCTCTCCGCTATAAGCCTCCAAAGCGGTTGACCAAATCGAAATTTAATCCAAAAATTAGTATGCTAACATGTAAAAGATCGAAAACTAAGGTATTTGACAAAGATTTTGATAAACTTTTTTAGCAAATTTTGATAAAGTTGATAAAATGTGTGGTTCAAAAGTTGATAAATATTGTGGGTCCATGAAATTTATGGTTAAAATTAATTGTTGAGTTTGACCTCAACTTTTTAAGCTATCGAAATTTGATAAAGTTGATGAAATGTGAGGTTAAAAAGTTGATAAAATTTGTGGGCTCATAAAATTTGTGATTAAGTGCATGTTTGGTTGAGTTTAAAAGTAGTTTTTTAAGAGATTTTGAAAAAAGTTAATTACATGTGTGGTTGAAAAATTGATAAAAGTTGTAGGTCTATTAAACATGTTCAATGAGTTTAAAAAAAATAGTTTATTTTAAATCCAACCAAATATGCATTAAAATTAATTGTTGACTATGACCTTAACTTTTTAAGCTATTCCAAACAAGAGCTTAATTTCTATTTAGATGTTTTTGTCAAAAATCGAGTGAACTAGATTCAATTATCCTATTCATTTAAAAGAAGAAAAAGAAAATTATTTATACAATTTTTTTATAGTCAGTATGATATTTTGTACTTTGGTTTGATCTTGATTCTACCTTTTAAATTTTGGAAAATGCTTGTTGAATAATAAGTTGGACCAAAAGTTATACTACCATTGCCAAAATGTCAATTTTGTCCGTTGAAAAGACATAAAGGATAATTTGAATTATGCCTTTTCAAAAAACAAATTTGACATTTTGACAATAATTGTTCAACTTGATATTTAAGTAGCATTTCCGTTAATGCCCTAACAAATTCGCCTAGACTTAATCTCTTATTGGGCAATCGATCTGAAAAGTTTGAAGCACACATGTTGTGACATACACCGTGACGTTCTTTTAGCATCCTTTAAAGACGACAGCTCCACCAAACAAATAGGTCGCAAAAAAATCTGAAATTGGACAGCCGCTCAAACTTCATTATTTTCCGTGGACGCAAATCTCTCTCTCTATTTTTTTCTCGCACAAAAAAATGCTTTCTTTTTGGTTTTACACCTCTGTTCATCTAGAAAAAGCTCAATGGAATAAATTCACAAATTGATGCCTTTTTTCTTGATTTGAATTTGTTGTATAGTTTGCGTTATCTGGATTTCATTTTCATATCCGGAATACAATATTTCAATTAGTTCGTTGAAATAAGCACCATTTATTTGCCTATAAATTTCAGCCTGTCGTCCCAGGGTTGTTATCAATTCAAGCGGAAATCGTAAAAAAAACAGAGAGAATTTTATATAGTAGGGTTGGTGTTCAACGTCTGAAGAAGCGAAGGTCTCCCAACAATCTGGCTACGAAGAGGTTAGATCTCTATTTTCGCCCGCAGTTTCAGTTTGGGTGCCTTTTTTTTTTGTTGATGTCGATTTCATTAATTTTGAGTAGTTATGATGCTTTAACCATTTCATTACAATAAAACAAATCCTGCTAATATCAGAAATCAGTATTAAAAATCATTTGTAATTCTGTAGTGTTCAAACACACACACATATATATAGGAAAGTTCCGCAGTCCTACCAATATATTTTGACAAATAATCACTGTGTTTAATTTCAATCAATCTAACGGTGAAAATGTATAAAAACATTTATTGAGATTTGTTTGAACGCGGATATAATTTTTTAAAGGTGTTAATACATCTACATCATTAGATTGGTTGAAAATTAAAGGTTGTGATTATTTGTCAAATTTCTTTGTCAAATACTTTGGTATGAGGAACGCTCCATATATATATATATATATATATATATATATATATATATATATATATATATATATGCATATTAAATTTTTGTTTAATTATTTGTTAATGCATTAGAGCTTTCAGAAGCTGTTCAAATTATTGAATCTTTGTATGATTTTTGTTTGGTGAGTTCTTTATTTAAAGATTCATGTTGATCATTAATCTAAGAGAGCTTATTTTATAACAAATTATCTCTTGTCACCTGGGCTTCATTTCTATGTTTGGATATGAATGGTATCTGCAGCTTGTATTTGGATCTCGCCAATGTTGATTTACAATTTTACATTGAAGAATATGGCAATTTCATTTACTATTTAGGTTAGCCTCCCAAACTCTGCCTTTTGTTGCCAGAATGCTTAAAAGAAAGAAATATTGGAATAAAAACATAGTAACATACCAATAGCAGCTGTTTCATTCCAGTTATGTCCTGTAACATAATATATTCTGGCAGACCATCTCCTTGCATCTTTGGGGAGAGGAGGGGAAAATTCCAAACTCTTGATAGTCATTTATCAGAAATTTTGAATTCTTAATATTATATGTCAGAAGGTTGTTTGCATGTCACCGAAACTGAAGTGACCCCATGTTTTGTGAACAACCAATAAATAAAGGAATTTGTGACATAATAATTAATAGCTGAGCTACTTTCCCAGTATCATAATTTGTTGTTAAAGATTCACAATTTACATATGGATGAAGAGAATGTTCTGATGAAAAAATAGTATTCCTTTTTCTTCCCATCCACTGATCTAGTTTCCTTGCTTTTTGATCCTTATAGGCAGTTGTCTCTTTTATGCATAATCGGGCTTGGGCTCTTATCATCACAGAAGATTTTCTTTCAGTCTGGCCGCTTCTGCAAGGTCTAAGTTTTCTCGCACCTCAAAGCAGGTGTGGGGCGATAATTGGGGGGTGATATTATTATGTGTTTTGAGGAGATCAAGATCATCACACATTTGGAGATTGTGCCGTGTTTCAGAGGGTTTATCGCTTGACTATGGCTAAGGTCAGCCTTGATTAAGTCTCAGGAAGCGTGGTGCCAGCATGTGATTTCATTTTTGTAGTTACTGAGTCTATTTTAATAAATATTTCAATTCCAATAGCCTTGGACATTACAGTTAGTAGATCTGATGTGAGTCGTTATCAGTTTTTGTAAGGATGGTTAGGTTTTCATGCTTTCATGCGCACATCCATTCTCACAAGCAGAAGGTCAGTGGATCATCTTTCCATATGATCTGTCCTTGTAATTTAATTGCTTTTTTATCGTTCTATTGCTATTCCTAATTTGGTCCATGTCTATCCTAATCAGAAAACAGTTCATCTATCTGCTGAAGCCATGCTGAAGACAGTGGAAGACACTTCTCAAAATCAGTCATCGACAAGTTTATCTTATTCAGCAATGAAAAATCCATCACATTTGAAGGAAGACGCAGACAAACTCATTAATAATGCTGATCGGGCGACAGATTTCTCTCCTACTGAGCACGACTGCAGATCAGAGGAAATAGAGAACAAATCTAATACTGATTATGATATTACAGTTCAGAAGGCTTCCCAAATTAAAAAGAGCCGGTCTTTGGGAAGTGGATTAGATTGGAAAGGGAGAATATCTGGTGGCGATGACTCGGAGGATGTGACAGAGCAAAGATTTTCTTGCGATGGATCTGCTGATCGCAGTGGATTAGTTGTTGAAGAGGACATCAAGGATTGTAGAATCAATATGCTCGATCAATATCAAGATCCTATGCCCTCTGATTCTGTTCAAGTGAATTCAGACTTGGCAAAAAATGAATCAATGTTTTCAATTGGGGATCCACAACAGTCAGAAAAAGGAGGCTCTGATAACAATGATAACCAGTTATCTGGTGCTGGCGAGTCTGGCCCACGCACACCTCGAACCCCACCTGCTATTGTAAAGTCGAGTTCTTTGCCAAACATGGGTTCCCCTAATCGATGCTTGAGATCCTTTTGTGCTCGCACTAGATCAGCTGAGGATCTGAATGTTTTAGATTCAAGGAAGAAAGGCATTCTGATGCATGAAGTAGGAACACAGGTGACACAAAACCAAGAACGAGATGATTGTGTATCAAACAATGACAAGATTACTGGTGAAAATCCTGCTGATGAGAGTTACAGTTATAACTATGTCAGTTCAGCAAAAGACTGGATAATACCTGTGTCTGATGGGTTCAATGCGGAGAAAAATATTAAAAGAGAATCTTCATCTTGTCAGGGAGAGGAATTACCAAGCAAGGATTATAAAACAAAACGAATTGAGGAATGGGTCATGGATCTTCGGTACTGTAGCCCTTTGGAAGAGACAAATGAATTTGCTATATCAGATGATCATGTGGTAAATGATGGTAACACAGTCTTAGATGGTCCAGCTTCCGCAAAGTTGAATGGCAAGACCAACCCTGGAATGGAAGCTGCAAAGAGATACATCTCTTCTATGAATGCCACAGCCATGGCAGCTCAGCTGACTAATCTTGGGTTGGTCGTGATACCGTTTCTCAGTGCTTTTGTTAGCCTCAAAGCACTTAATTTATCTGGGAATGCCATAGGTTTGCATCTAGTGTTTGCTCTTCTCTCCATAACATTGTGTTTCTTTACCTTCTTGTGCTAACGTTTTGGTGATGATTTGTTTTTTCAACTATTTTTCTCCCCCTTTTAATTCCCAGTGAGGATTACCGCTGGTTCTCTTCCTCGGGGACTCCACATTTTGAATCTTTCGAAAAACAATATTTCCACCATTGAAGGACTGCGGGATCTTTCAAGACTTCGTGTGCTTGACCTAAGCTACAATCGGATATTAAGGATTGGGCATGGTATGACCTTTTCCGTGACAACATACCAAAAGTCTTGATCACTGCTCGTAAAATTGGTGCAGTTGACTAAATTAGGTTATATTTGCTTTCAATCTTGTTTGTCAAAATTGGTTGGTAGATCAAAATAAAAGATAACAGGGAACTTCTAGCTGGGTTATATGGAATATCAAATTGATAAATATCATGGTATGTGCTCTTTCCATGATAAAGTCCAAATAATCCTGATAATTGCATAAAACATTTGTGCTCTTGACTGAATTAGGTTATATTTGCTTTCATCTTGCTTGTCAAAATTTGTTGGTAGATTAAAAAAATGATAGCATGAAACTTGTAGCTGAATTTTCTAAAATGGTACATTGACAAACTTCTTGAAGGATTAAAATATGTGTATTTATCTAAATCTTATCAAGATGAGGGAAAGTTTATGATTTTTAGGTTTAGTGTCCACTTGATGTGACTAATTAGTACTGAAAAGTCAGATTAAATGTAAATTTGACTTTGAAATGAGTCCAAAATAGCCTTCTTGAGATGCTCAATTAGGTTAATCTGAAAAGTCGGATTAAATGAAAATTGGACATTGAAATGAGGCCAACTTAGCCTACTTGAGATGCTCAATTAGGTTAAGGGTGAAGCTTAAAGTTGGTAAATACTAACTTGACAATTATGAACAGTGTTTGGGCCTGGGTTGGAGTTTTTGAGAATCTTTCGACTTCTACCATATTTTTCGGATCGAGTCTATTGCTCAAGCTGTTCCTTCTGTTTCACTGTGTGTGTGAAACATTTGATGAGATAATGCATTACCTTTCAATAATTCAGTCTCCAGAATGCACTCCAGTGTCAATGTTAGATTTAAATTGAGGCACCGCATTATCTTTGATACTTTAGACCCCATATTCTGATTATTAATAGAAACATTAAAAACCGTGAACCAGTCTTCTGGTTATTGGATGTTTTTGGTTTGCAAACCTTTGAATCTGTCGTGTAATCTTTCTTTCAAATTCGTATTGCAATAACAAATTTTGGTGTGGTCTTTTGCCTTTGTAAAGTGGTGAATAGCGAGAGGAGAAAATATCTATCTTGGGCTCTACTGTGCTAGTCAAGTTTCTGATGTCTGCCTAATGTTCCTACTGCATCATTTGGTCTAGACAAAAGTGCTCTTGTGGGTTCTATGAAATTACTTTCATTTCTATAATTTTGATAGATTACTCCAGATTACTAATATACTTGTTTCTTGCTTGGAAAGGCCTCGCTTCTTGTTCCTCCCTGAAGGAATTGTACTTAGCTGGTAACAAGATCAGCGAGGTTGAAGGTCTTCACCGCCTCCTGAAATTGAATGTTCTGGATTTGCGTTACAACAAAATTTCTACAACTAAATGTCTTGGTCAACTTGCGGCAAATTACAATTCTTTACAAGCTATAAGCCTGGAAGGAAATCCAGCGCAGAAGAATGTAGGCGACGAACAGTTAAAGAAATACTTACAAAGTCTTCTTCCGCACCTCACTTACTACAACAGGCAATCAATGAAAGTCGGCACGCTGAAAGACACTGTTGACCGTTCTGCTCGACTAGGCATCAATGCTCATCAAATTGACCGCGGGCTTCGGGCTGAACTAAAGGCCACTCGGAAAGGAACCCATGCCGTTGCTTCTCACAAGGTGTCATCTTCATCAATTCATGGCCATAAAAGTCAAGTAGTTGCCTCGCCAAAACAATCCAGGAGCAGGCATGGGCGCCTTCCGCCAATTGGAACAAAGACAACAATTCAACAGCATGAATTGAATGATTTCAGCAAGCTTCTGAGCTCTAAAACTAATTTCTCTATTCGCAGAAGTCGCAGTGAAGGAACTCTAGGAGCTCTTTGAGAACACATTTGAGGATTTTATAATCTTTTTGCTTTAAGTTTCTGAGCGTGGAATGTTTACTTTTAGTTATGACTTCTTTGTGATTTTGTTTCTTGACGTTTTGGTCATTTTAATGATGTAATCAGGATTCTAAACGAAGCAAATTAGCAATAACCTCTCTCTCTCTCCTTTTTTTGTTTTCTTGAAATTTTTTACTTCAATTATTTATAGTGATTGGAATAGTATACACCCTCGTTTGGATTTCATGTCATAGCGTCTACACCCGGAGTGAGTAAAGACACTATTGGTTGCTTTTGAGAGAATTTTTTTCTATTAACAGTTCAGGAAATTATGGGTTAAGTCCTGACTTCCTGAATTAGGTCGAGAATTAAATTTTATATGAAATGTTTATCAAAGTACATGTACTCCTGTGCAAAACATTTCCTATTTGATAGAACCAAGTGTGTTTGATTTTGATTAAAATTAAATTTTTTGTAAAAGTTGATAAAAGTAAATGAAATATGTGGTTGAAAAGTTGTAAAAAGTTGTGGGTCAATGAAATGTGTGGTTAAAATTATTTGTTGATTTTAACTTCAGTTTTTTAGTAAAATTTTAATTGATTTCATACGGAGTAAAAAAAAGATTTGAATTGTAGATTATTTAATTTTGGTACCACCTTTTGTGATATAACAATTTTGGAGTTGGGATACGCTTTACATTGTGTTGTGTTGTTGCATTCCACATTCTGAATCTGCTTCCCTTTAAATGGATTAATTGGAAGGCTTGAATAATTTTCTCAGCTATTTGAAAAAGATTGTTAACGAGCATGGCTAGGCTTGACTAGAGGTGTATATTTGGGAAGTGCTGGTCACGCATACCATTTTTATTTTTATTTTCTTCAAAAAACTAAAAATAATTTCAATACCATTTTAGCTTTTATGCACAACCCCGAAAAACCACGATTATTATTTTTTAGGGTGGAGGTGGCACGGGTGGATTGCGAAAGACTACTGATTTTTATTTTTGTATTTATTTTTGCTTAATTAAGTTAAGAAAAAAATTGTTTTTTTTTTTTTTGTTAATTTAACAGACTTTTTGAATAGAAATCATGAATAGATCATGGAAGGTTGGGAGTTGAAATGTCAAGAAACAACTGTTGGGGATGAAAGTGTTGACATTTGTCCTGTTTAATTATGTCGAATTCATAGTGCTAAACACCTCAAGGTGCAATTGCGCCATTGAAAAAACTTATTGGGTTTTTAGCTTTTTTTAGATCAATATTTGGCTCAGATTTTAAAACATTCTCATAAAGAACATATCTAAATAGATAAAAAGGGTATCTCAAACGAGCTAAGTCAAACTAAAGGTTTGCCCAAAAACTTGATGCTAGAAAAGGTCAATTTCTTTTTAATGTTTTTAATTTTTTTAATAAAGCAGTATCACATCGTGATATGACCTATTGAAACGACGTGTAATATTTTGATATAATGCCATAACAACTCTTGCCTCAAATGCAGGTTAGACATTGATTCGTAGATATCTCAACACCACATGTACATTCTTTCCTTTTGTAATTTTTCCACGTCATCAATGCTATTGAGATTAATTGAACTGACCAAAATGTCCATGGATGTATGAGAAAATATTTATTTATTTTTATTTTTTGTTACCTTATGGTACAGAAAATAATTTACGGGGAAAAATAATATTTCCCACTTTATGGTATAGAGAATACACTAATTGTTAAAAAATCTACTTTTCTTTATTAAGTACAAGGTGCATATGAAAATTGCAATAATTAATTATCGAATGCATAACAAAGCTTATTTTAAATAAAAATAAATTTCTAAATAGCTAATTTTTTATTGGTGAATGTTAGAAATAAATAAATTTCTTATTTAACAATAAGATAAGCGGTAATTTTTAAAAAGAGTAATATTTTTTCTTCAATGTAAGATAAAAAATAAGTTATTTAAATATGTTTGGAACTAAAAAAATATTTTAAATTAAGAATAATAAGCTATTAAGTTTAAAAATCAGATAAATTCAAATTTAACATAACTTTTATTCAATCAAATAATTCCTTTTTAATTCAATTGAATCATAAATTAGTTTTTATTTCAAGCAATGTCTTGAAATACTATTTTATGATAAAATCATTTGGAGCAAATAACATAAAATATATATACACACACATTGATTATCAAATTTATAAGTTTATTTAACTCATTTTTTGATTTATTTTATATTAAAACTAATCTAACCAAAATAGAAGTAGATTTTGATATTTCTATACACTTTAATTAGAAGTTTTGATACAAAATAATTTTACCCAAGTCCATTTTAGTACTTTAACAATTCTATTAGCATGTTTAGTTAAGTTTAAAATTCCCTTAATATGGATTTTTTTTTTTTTCATTATACGGCAATAAAACTCCTTAGGGCATTTTAAACATAGCCAAATATGTTTGTATTTATATTTTGATACTTAACAGTACAATCCAACTCAAGTAATTAGTTTAAGAATAATGTTATTTATAATCACTCACTATCGATAGTCAGCTTACGTAGTATTACTTAATTAGGGTAATTCTAACAATTATTTATCCTAGATATTTGTTCCGAAAAGTTGTCGTTTGCTAAGGACACAATGGTATTTCCATATGAAGAAGTTGACTTGACATAACACCAAAGTGGTGGTAATATTAGATATATTAAAGGTTTATAATATTTGTTTATTGTTATACATATGTTCGCATATTTTTATCGTAAATTATTTATTAATTAACAAATCTAATCCCTAATAATGATTTATATATAAATATTTCGTTAGCGTATTTTGAAAAGATGGATAAATAATATGTCGTATTTTTTTATTTTGTTATGTAATTTAAAGTATGATAGGTAAATAAATTTATTTATGCCCTCCTAACAAAATTTTTGAATAGAGCGACATGATATATTAGTTAATAAAATGTTGATGATTAGAATACGACGAAAAAAATTGAGGATACAAGTGCATCAATGAGTAAAGATTCGAAATCATTAATGTAATTAAAAAGTGATGCACTAAATAAAAATTGTAGTTTCAAAATAAATATTTATAAAATATTTTTTTTATCAACTTCTTGTGTGATGAATTTGGCCGCAATTTTTTCAATGCATATACGACGATCCCTAATCCTCTCTCCTCTATTTGCATATTGATCTTTTAGCTTTTTTTGGGACAAATCAATGTTTAAAACATTGCTAATAAAGGACACATATTTAGATAGAGAATAGGAAAATAGCTGTGTCAGGCTAAATGTTTGTCTGGAGGTCTAACACTAAACAAGGTCGTAGTTAATTGAAGAATTAAATTTTTTTTTCTATATTTTCAACAATTATGAGAAAAAAAAAAAAAGAAAAAAGAAAAATGTTGGCCCATGTATGAAGAGTCAAATCCTCATGACCTAGCTCTCAAGATAGACTGATTCATATAACGAATGTGATGTTGTGTTCGATCTATTTTTACGATCTTTAATTCAAGTCTTGATCGAATATTGACTCGTAAGTCTTTCAATACCACATGTTCATTCTTGTATTTTTTATTGTCCCTACAAAATCAATAGAATTGAATGAATGGATCTAACCAAGTGACAATCCAGCCTACCTCATTTGACTAGTAAGAGTGAGAAGTAATTGTTTGGCTTTCCTTCGTGATGTAAATATCAAGTGCTTGACCCTCCACCTTTAATGTGTATAGTAACTCATTTCAAAGTCAGTTCAACTTCTAAGGTAATGATCTCTTTCTATAATGATAAGAAATTATAAAGGCCACAGAACACGCATTCTGTGGCCATTGAAGATGAGAAAAGTGTCAAATAACCACATGACATGTATTCTGTGGTTTTATAATTCTTCCCCACTATAAAGAGGAGATCATTTCCTTCAACTTCTAAGTAATTGTTCGGAGCAGTTTAAAAGTAATTTTTTAGAATATTTTGAAAAAAATTGGTAAAATATGTTGTTGAAAAATTATGGATCCCACAAAATATATGGTTGAAAATAAATTTGAAAAAAAAAATTTCAAAAAAATCTTACTCCAAATATGCTCCAAGTAAGAAAAATGTCTAAAGTTTCACATTTAAGTAAAGTCTCTACATTTTAGGAACTTTTTTTTCTAAATAATTTTATTAATGGGATCTCAGAGTCAAATTTTTCCGACTTTAATAAAAAAAAATTATTTTCATAATTTTAATTCACCAACGTTAGGTTTTTTTTTTTTTTTTTTGCAAACTAAAAATAATAAAAATAAAACATAAATATTATCAACATAAAAGTTGTGTGAAACAATAATAAATTATGATTAACAATGAAAATTTTCATCGTTAATGACTGAAAAAATTATCTTAATTAATTTAATTTATGAAAAATATAGTATATTTGATCTTCAAACTTTCAAAAAGTAAAGAATGTATTTTTAACCTTTAAAAATAACATCGAACATCCTCCACGTTTGAATAAATAGGTATGGTAAATGCTTTATGACGAAATTATCATCTCCTTTAATTAAAAAAAAAAAAAAAAAAATCAAATGTAGCCCAAAAAATAAAAAAATAACAAAGACGTATATTTTTTTTATCAAATCTCAAAATCCAAAATCCAAAATCCAAAATCCACCACCACTCCAAATACCCAAAAATCTCAAAATCCATCACCCCAAACCAAGAAAATCAAGTCTAATGAATTGGTTAAAGAAAAATACCCAGATTTTAAGCACAAGGAAAGTGGTAATAGATTCTTGGTCAACAGTACTCCAAAATAGGTGACTTCAGGACTTGGAAAGTTGGAGTTTGAAGTTAAATTTTTTAAATCAAAGCAAGTGCAAGATAGCCAATGGCTACTCAAGGAAAAAAAGATTAAAGAACTTAGTAGAAAATCTCGATAAATAGTGAGACAATAGATCAAACAAGAGGAATTATAAACATCCCGCCTTTAAGCACAAGGAGACTGGTGAAGTGCTACGGTTAAATAGCTCACCAGCTTGGAGATTGTCTAGATTGCCATCACTGAAAGATGATCTCAATTTTTGCTGCTAGAAATATGAATGCACAATAGGAAATCTATTCGAGACGGTTGATAACAAAATGCGTTCGGATCAATTAGAGAACTTTATAGATTGGTTATGTATGTCCTATCTCAAAGTTTTGAGACATGAATTTTGATGCTCCATAGGCATTGTAGATGTTGCGGGTTTGAGAAAAGAGAAGTTTCTTTTGAACTTTGAATTTCTAACTATTTTAATTTTTCTTTGTAATATCTGATGTTATAGATTCTTAGTTTCGTAAATCATAATTGTTAATTCCATTTAAATCATAATTGTTTTGGGATGGTGAATTTTGGAAATTTTGAGGAGGAGGAGGAGGAGGGGAGGAGGAGGAGGAGGAGGGGGGTGGATTTTATGATTTGATAAGAAGACGACCTCTTTATCATTTTTTATTTTTTGGAGTACATTTGGTTATTTTTCTATTCATTTTTTTTTTCATTATTTTTTGTTTTTTTTTATTATTTAAATGGAATGATAATTTCGTCATAAATAACATTCCATGCCTATTATTCAAACGTTGGTGATGTCTGTTGCTATTTTTAAATGTTAAGAGTATATCTCTTATGTTTTTAAGAGATTGATGACCAAATATGCTATTTTATTATCTTTAAAAACTTATGTCACTAATTAAATAAAAAAATAATTTAAGATTATGATCAGTTATTCAATTTGCAATATTAAATAAATAAATATTTTGATAAAGTTGATTTACTGACATATATTTAGTCTATAAATAAAGTGCCGACATATAAAAATTTTGTCGAGAGTAACAATACTTAAAAAATATAACTTATATATTGATAATAATACAAATGATGAAATAAAAAAATATTTGACAAAATATTTCGTTAGTAACTCAATAAAAAAAAAAAAAAAAAAAAGAGAGAGTAAAAACTTCCGTTAATGATATCAAATGCTTCTTCATCTCTTACCAGCTGTTAAAGCACTAGTGATTATTGATGATATTGCCTTCGGTAATTTAAGATGGAGGTGCATCAATGATAGCATTACTATAAGTAATATTAATTTATATCATAGGTGATTGATTATCCTTTTTATAATTATTTTTAAAAATGCCTAAAAAATTTGTCTAAGGCCCCAAAAATATTTGAACAGCTCCTACCTCACTTCATGACCAAAATGTCCAAGGATGTACAAGAAAATAATATTTGTACATTTTTTTTTGGTTACCTTTTGGTATAGAGAATATTTAAACAGAAGATAATATTTGTTCATCTTCTGTTCCCTTTTATGGTATGGAGAACAAATTAATTGTTAACCATCTAAAGATGAAATTAATTTTCATGGGTGATCTCGTGCTGTCACATCATTCAGTGGACAATTACATATTGTTCATTGGGTGTAGGACAACATTACTCCTATTTTTTTTTCTTATTAGAGCATATTCAATATAATCGTAGATTGCATTAAAAAAATATGATACGTTATCCTAAAATACTTATATGACAAGAAAAAAAGTGAAGGATGATTAGCACACTGTTCATCGAAATGTGTGTTAAGCCTATTTTATTTAATTTTTTATAATTTATCTCAATCGAAACGTGTGTTAATTATTTTTTATAATTTATCTACATATTCTCTCTCTTGTATAATTAGACCATAACTTTTCCATTTCATAACCTTATTGGAAATACTCTTCTATCCGTTTCTATTTTACTTGCCACGTATACAACAATTCACATTGTTATTAGATTGAAGATACTTAGGGGGTGTTTTCAATCTATTTTCAGTTTTCTATTTTTGAAAATAGTGAAAACGCGTTTACTTAACCATTTTTGAAAAAGTATTTCCAAAACACAAAAAAAAAAAAAAAATTCAAAGGAAATGGAAAACGAAGTTTTAGCCGTTTTTGCGTTTTCTTTACAAAAACAAGAGCATTTTCCAAAACGGAAAAATGCGCGTTTTGGTAAAGGAAGGTCTGCGTTTCATGTCCAAAAAGATGCATTTTTTTTTCTTTTACGCTAGGCAAGGAAACTGATGATTTAATTATTTTTCGCATTTTTTTAACAAAACGTGGCTCCTTTCCCAAACGGTTAGCATGCGTGGGAAATTTGTAGATGGTTCAAGTCACATCTATGTTTTTCCGTTTTTAATTGTTTTTAAATGTTTTTCATTCCAACAATAATTGTTTTTAATTATTTTTAATTAATAATTGTTTTTAATAACAATAATTATTTTTTAATTATTTTTAATTCCAAATAATTAATTATTTTTAAATGTTTTTAATTCCAACAATAATTATTTTAATTGTTTTTAATTATAACAATAATTATTTTTCATTCCAACAATAATTGTTTTTAATTCCAAATAAATAATTGTTTTTAAATATTTTTAATTCTAAAAATAATTTTTTTGAATTGTTTTTAATTCCAAGTAAGTCCAAATTTCTAAAAAATTTTAAGTAAACGCATTTTCGAATTTTCTGTTTTCAGAAACAATTTTCGAAAATTTTAAAAAGAACGTATTTTCAAAAATCTCAAAACAAACACTCAAAACACAAAACACAAAACGAATTCAAAACTCAAACGCAAAGAGAACACCACCTTTGTTTTCTTCGTTTATTGGAATCTATTAGGCAATCAAGTTATTTTGCTCACAGTTTCTTGTTATTAAGTTCAAGGAGCATATAGAAAAGGCAATAATTAATTTTCGAATTGATATATTTATGAACTAATTAAGCATGTTTGGCTGCTAAGCTTGAAAAGCTTAATTTTAAGTAACAAAGTACCTTTTAAATGAATAATCTTTGTTATTGGTAAAGGTTATTAAGTAAATAAATTTCTTATTTTAAAACATTCAATAAGGGTATTTAAGAAAGAAAAAAAATAAGTTATTTACATACGTTTAGAACAAAAAAGTTACTTAAAATTAATTTTATTATTTTTAAGCTTTGTGAAACATGCTATAAGATTAAAAATCAGATCAACTTAAATTTTGTATAACTTTATTCAATCAAATAATTCTTTTTTCCTCTTAACTCAATCAAACCATAAATTAGTTTATATTTCAAAAAATGTCTTGAAATATTTTGTGGATCAATCAAAAAGTAACTTCATTTGGAGCATATAATATAACCAAAAAAAAAATATATATATACATATTGACTATTAAATCTATAAGTTTATTTTCGAAGTAGATTTTTCATTTTCCATATGAAGTTTTGAAGTAAACAATTTTACTCAAAACTTGTTTTAGCCACACTTTATTGTTAATGTGTAAATCTTATATCGATAAATATCAAAAGAATAACCTACATATAAATATTTGAATTATTCATTTTAATTAGGTTAACATTTTAAAATAGAATTTTAAATTTCAATATAATACCACAACATGCACAAAACAAGTCATTTGATCTGTCTAGAAGTTCAAACGAGCAATCGAATTTCAATATTGGTATTGTCAAATGAGCTACTATCTTACGGGCATGTTAAGAGTAAATCCCTCATCAATTAAATATCGAAATAATGGCCAACACTTGAATTACTATTCTTAACAAAGTTGACCTTTTAAGATGAAATTCGAATTCATAATATAGGACCCGTTTGACAGAGATTATAAACTAGTTTATAAATCAATTTTTGGTTTATTTGACTAATATTGGTTTATTTGAGTTGAAATTATCGACTTTTCACGTTAAAAGTAAAAATTACGGTTGAAAAAAACTAAAATGGGTTTTAAACCCAATCAAACAAGCTCATAATTCACATTGGTCGGTGCATGAAAATATTAACCAATATATAGATTTGACTAGTCTTTTAATAACGTTGACCTTTTAAAATGAAACCCAATCCATAATAGGAAATTGGCGCAAACTAACGTTTAATTAAGAATGGTCCTTAACGTTTTCATAATATAGAATGAAGACATTTCTTTTTGTCTTTATTATCGGGGTAATATTGTTGGCGCATGAATGGAGAGATTTATAATCTTTAATATTTTATTAAAAATGTAAAAAAAACTAACAAATTAATAATATCTTTAAATTATTTTATAAATGCTTAATTAAAAATTTTTGGTTTATTTGACTAATATTGGTTTATTTGAGTTGCCCACCCCACCCCAAATTCGAGCATTCGCCGACTTTTCCTGAAGCTCGCGAAACCAGGGGGTCCCCCTGGTTAAAAGTGGGTTTTAAAAGTCACGACCGGAAACATAAAAATTAACCAGGGGGATTTCTCCCCTGGTTTCGCGAGCTTAGGGGAGGATTTTCCTCCCCGGTCGCCGGCGACGGCGACCGGGAGGGGAAAACTAAAGTGTGGGGTGGAAACCTTTTTTTTTAATATAAAAATAAATTAAAATTTTAAACCCAATCAAACAAGCTCATAATCTCACATTGGTGCGTGAAAATATTAACCAATATATAAAAGATTTGAATTTTAATAAAATATAGTCATTTTTTTTAATAACGTTGACCTTTTTAAAATAGAACCCAATCCATTAATAATAAGGTAAGCTCAAATGAGAAAATTGATGTATTTAAAGTTCAAAATAATTTAATTAATTAATATTTTATTTAAAAGTACAAATAAAATTATTGGATGAGCAAATACTTGCAAATACTCCGTAACAGGCTTCAACTTCTTTCACTTTACAGAAGCATTTTCACATAAGAAGAAGATCCTCACTCTCTCCTCTTTCTTTCTCCACGACTCCAACACATCTTCTACAGCCATGATCACGAAAAACAATTTTGTTTTTATGTTCTGCACGTTTTTTGTCTTATGTTTCTCTATAAACCTTAATCTTTCGGAAGGAGCTGACAGCATCACTGCAAACCAATCTCTGTCTGGAAACCAGACAATTGTATCTTCTGGTGAGACTTTTGAACTGGGATTCTTTTCTCCCGGTAATTCTTCCAGGTATTATGTTGGAATATGGTACAAAAATGTTAGTCAAAAGACCGTAGTTTGGGTAGCAAATAGAGAGACACCCATATCAGACAAGAATTCTGCAGAACTAAAAATTTTAGATGGAAATTTAGTGCTTATGAATGAGTACCAGGTTTCGATTTGGTCCACAAATGTAACCTCCACAACCTCAAAAACTGTAGTGGCGACCCTAGGTGATGATGGGAATTTAGTTTTGAGAGATGTGTCAAAACCTAAGCCAAGTGAAGGATTTTGGCAAAGTTTTGATAATCCAACAGATACATGGTTGCCTGGTGATAAAATTGCTTATGACAAACGTACGAAAACAAAGCAGCTCCTCATTTCTTGGAAAAATTCTGAGGATCCTGCACCTGGGCTGTCCTCCCTTGAATTAGATCCAAATGGGAGTCAGTATATTATAAGATGGAATAGGACTGAACCGTACTGGACTAGTGGAGCTTGGAATGGGCATATTTTCAGTTTAGTCCCTGAAATGAGGCTAAATTATATTTATAATTTTAGTTATGTAGATAATGTTAATGAGAGTTATTTCACGTATTCGGTTTATGATCCTTCCATTATATCTCGATTCGTGATGGATGTTTCCGGGCAAATTAAGCAATTATCTTGGTCGGAGAATTTGAAGGAGTGGACTTTGTTTTGGTCTCAACCAAGGCAGCAATGTGAGGTGTATGCTTATTGTGGGGCATATGGTACCTGCAATCAGAATTCATTGCCCTTCTGCTATTGTTTGCCAGGATTTAAGCAAAAGTCAGAGAATGATTGGAATTTGAAGGATTATTCTGGTGGCTGTGTAAGAGAGATCGATTTGCTGCAGTGTGGGAATGGTAGTACTTCTACAGGGAGAAAAGACAAGTTTTTGCTGAATCCCCAGGTGAGGTTACGTAAAAATTCTCAATCAGTGATGGCAGGGAGTGCTGGAAAATGTGAATCTGTCTGCTTGAATAATTGCTCTTGTACAGCTTATTCTTACGATGGCAATGCATGCTTGGTTTGGAATGGGGAAATAATGGATTTGCAACAACTCTCGGAAAATGATGGCAGTGGGAGAAATATTTATGTTCGACTTGCTGCCTCTGCTCCTCAGTTGTCGAGCAACAAAAAGAATAAAGGGGTTATCATAGGCGCTGTTGTGGGTTCTGTTGCTGTTGTTATGGTGCTCTTGGTAATTGTTGGTGTTGTGATCTGGAGACGTCAGAGGCGTGGACTTGGAACTACAAAAGCCGTAGAGGGTTCGTTGGTAGCATTTGGGTACAAGGACTTGCAAATTGCAACCAAAAATTTCTCGAATAAGTTGGGGGGAGGAGGTTTTGGTTCTGTTTTCAAAGGGACATTGCCTGATTCAACTGTCATAGCTGTCAAGAAGCTGGATAGCATCAGCCAAGGAGAGAAGCAATTTCGGACTGAAGTAAGCACGATTGGGACGATTCAGCATGTTAATCTTGTACGGCTTCATGGATTTTGTTCTGAAGGTGCTAGGAAGTTATTGGTTTATGAATACATGGAAAATGGCTCCTTGGATTCACATCTTTTCAATGTCAAGGAGTCTAAGGTTTTGGACTGGAAAACAAGGTACCAAATTATGTTGGGAATAGCTAGAGGGTTAAGCTATCTCCACGAGAAGTGCCGGGACTGCATTATACATTGTGATATAAAGCCAGAAAACATTCTTTTAGATTCCGACTTCTGTCCCAAAGTTGCTGATTTTGGTTTGGCAAAGCTGGTGGGGCGCGATTTCAGTCGGGTTTTGACAACCTTAAGAGGAACAAGAGGTTATCTTGCGCCTGAATGGATTTCCGGAGTTGCAATAACAGCCAAAGCCGATGTTTACAGCTACGGCATGATGCTTTTTGAATTCATATCCGGGAGGCGAAACTCTGAGCAATCCAAAGACAGGATGGTTAAATTCTTCCCTTCTTTTGCTGCAACTGTGACAGCAGAGGGTGGCGACGTCCTTGGCCTATTAGACCCCGCATTGAATGGAAATGCTGATGCAGAAGAGGTATCAAAAATATGTAAAGTTGCTTGTTGGTGCATACAGGACGAGGAAAATATTAGGCCATCAATGGGTCATGTTGTTCAGATTCTTGAAGGCATCATGGAAGTGAAATTGCTTCCAATCCCGCGAACACTGAAATTGTTCGACGAAAGTCAGGACCATATGATGTTCTTCACCGATTCCTCGTCAGACCAGAGTTCACAAACAAGAAGCGATAGTTCAAAGGCTTCCTCTCATTCCAAGAGCACCATATCAACAAATTAGTGTTCTATGATCGAAATGATAATATTTGCTATATGTATATTCAATCTCAGTTGTTTTGATTTTGTCAGTTGTGTATTCATTTCAAGGGGGATGATCTAACAGTTTTGATCTAATGCCTCCGGTAGGCATTGTTATAATGCCCACTCGAACTTGTTATAACAATGCTCACCGAGGGCATTAGATCAAACCCCGATGATCTAATGCTCCTAGTGGGCACTTCTTATAATGCCCGCATTATAAGAAGTTCCCACTAAGGATATTTGATCATCTCCCTTCATTTCAATCCTGCTTTCAGATGTAGTTATATTATGGTTAAGAATGTTTGGTTTTAACTAGAATGCCTTGAAAAATATATCTAGAAAAATATATCTTAGCCAAAAAATAAAAATAAAAATAAGTCTGTACGTAGCTTCTCTTAGAAGCCAAAAATGAAAAACTTGTCATTTTGCAAAATGGTATATATGACTTTTTCATCTAAAAATTGCCATTTTTGTAAATACTAGTGAAGTGCACGTGTCATATTTTAAATAAGTATTTAATAACGTGGTCATTATTTGTGAATTTCTTAATTATTTTCTTAGTTATGAAAGACTAAGTAAAATATGTATCAAAATTTGTTGGAAAAATACGTATTATTTAAGGGTGAGCGATATAGTTTCGATTGATCTTTAACAAGAACGATCTACTTTTAAATGATGTGATGAATAATATGTAGTTTCTGACAGAAATGATTATTGCAATTCCTAGAATTGGATACTTCAATTATTATCTGAAAAGATTAATATGCTGCTTTCAAGTTTAAACTTGTTCTATATTTTTTCTAATTTTAACCTGGCTTTGTAAGTGTTTTCAATTTATCAATTTAATTATGTTCATTCTAATAAAAAATTCAAAAAAGTTTAGTTCACACAAATGTCATGAGATATGCACAAGATTACATGTGAACATGTAGTAATAAATAGTAAAAATACTTATTATAGATTAGTGTAAGTTGTTAATTATTGATTTTCATTAGGTAGATTTTTTAAGTAATTAATAAGCAAGATTGGGGGAAAAGTGTTGCTTTATTGTTATATATTTATTTGGGAAATTTACGTATATGGACTAATATATGAATGAAAATTGAAATATGCTAGTTTCTTTATACAAATTGAAATATACCTATATAATTTAAATGTTTTTAGAAAACACTGGAAAGGTAAAAAATATATTTTTATGGAATGTTTTTTTCAAATAATAAATGCAACCATTTGATACTATAAATCTGATCCCAAATTATACTCTTAATTACAATTTCAAATTCCAAATTTTTTGAAGACCTAAACAATTCAGGGTAACACATGTTATTTCCTTGAGATAAAAAAATTGCTATAACAACCAGCACATGTAATGAAAATATATACACGTTAAAAAAAAAAAAAAAACATAAAAATGTCTTAAAAAAATTTGATTCCTGATTTCAAAATATGTGCATCAAAGATGAATTCATCATATATGAAAAACTATTAAGTTTCACTAACATGGACAACATATTTCAAAATTTTAGTCCTCTATTGACTACGAGTAACACTAATCGATAACATTCTTGACTACGAGTAACATTAATCGATAACATTCTCAGACAACATTGAGTAGAAGAACCAACAACCAATGAGGAATATCAAAAAAACTTAACAATTTGTGTTAATAATATTACATTCGTAATAGGATGAAATAACAAACATGGGATCATAAGTAGTTGAAATCATGCAAATAACCGTAAATTACCAATTTAAGGTAATAATGTTAAATTACCAGTGAGGTGTAAACAATATAAAATAACAACAAGGGGGTAATATTAATAAATTAGTAATATAATGAAGTAACGAGCATGGCGACATAAGTTATTACAAATAGTTGTTAAAAAAAATAAAACCTATTGCAGATTTTACTGCCCTCGCTATTCTTCTTCGGGATGGAAAGGGCATGCGAGATTCTCCTTATGAATCCAAATTTGCTACTGCTACGTGTGATAGCCATCTTCAACAATATAAGAAAATCGATTTAAAAAAAAAAAAATCAATAAAAAAAATTAAAGATGGGACAAACAAGATGATAAAAAATATAGAATATTTTTTGGTTTAAGAAAAAAACAAGGGATTAAAATAAGTAGCATATTGATCATAATATATAAATATATATGGTTTGAAATGTTGATGGATTTTGAAACAATTTCATATAATCATCACTATGCAATATCGTAGATGAGTTTTGTTCAATGAGAGAGAAAACAAGGTTTTGAGAGTTTGGATAGGGTGAATGATTGAAGTAGTGATTTTGATGATAACATGTTTTCTTGTCTCTCTTATGGAATGATATATTTCAATTTCTTGAAAAGGGAAAATTTCTGTTATATTAATATGTGATTATACAATTAATTTCCATTCAAAAATAGAAACCATAATTCTAAAAATTAATGGGCATTTATGAGAAAATTTATGAGTTCAATATATTTCAAAATCCAAAATAAAATAAGGTTCATGGCCTAATTTTCACTATTTATTTCCTCAATTTAAAAGTTGAAAATCAACAAAATTATTCCAAAATCTAAAAATAAGTTGATAAAAATAAGTGCAATAATGAGATTTTACTTGTTTTCGCAATAGTAAAGTGTACATCACATCAATACTATATACATGTATAATTATAATGATTTAAACATAATTTCACGATACTAAATTACGTAAAAACAAAAAGAAAATAAAAACTCCCTATAGCTTAAATCAAACAAAAATAATTCAAAAGGTAAATGAATATTCATTTTAGAATTTAAATAATTTTATGCTTATAATTTCTCAACACAACGATTAGCAGTGAAAACATGCATTTGTTATTCTTAGCAGTGTGTTTTGAAGTGTAAATTTCAATATCCAACGAGTGATTCACTATATTCTTTTGCCGTAGCCAACAAGAAATCAGAAAAATTATTTTTACTATAATCAATAACCGAGGTAAAAATAAAAACAAAATAGTGTAAAAGAACACACATTTAGAAACGATCTTTTGACCGGTGTTAAATTTAATATTACTATTGTTTTTTAAAAAAAATTTACACTGCCAATTCTGTTGCACATACAAATTCAGAAAATTTTCCAAGATGATACTTACAATGCCAATAAATACTGACTACGAATTTTCATTTAAGATACGGAATATTAGAACTATTTAAGAACTCAAAATGAGAATTGAAAATCAACACTCAAACAAGTAAAAGTGTTCAAATAAGTATAAGAAATTAACAAAAACAAAACTTAAACAATCAAACAACTACTTGTAATGGTCAATTCACAAACCCTATAAATAATGACAGCCAATAGCAACCTTCAAATCTGTTCTGAACGGCGCGAAAAGTTAAGAGGATAGATCCACAAAAATAGCTTCCGTTTGGGGGGGAAAAAAGGTTTGGATGGGTACCCAAAATAATCAACATATCTGTAAATTTTTGGGCGATTTTTCAAAAGTCATGTCCTAGTGCTAATAGGTTGGATATCCACCTTGTAACACCCTAAAAATTCGTAGCTTTTTTTGTTTATTTTAAAGACGAATAATAGAGTAAAATAAAAAATTTATTTAAGTTGTCGAGAAAAGTACTTCAAATCGTACATTTATCATTTAAATTAAATCAGAAAAAACAAAAAAGAAAAATCGGATTTAAATAAATTATTTAAAGTCTAATGTGAATTAAATTCAGAGTTAATAATTCATGTTAGGACTTGATTGGATAAAAGTGAGAAAATTGGGTTGGAAACTAAAAAGTCAATAAGTGAAGTTTTAAGCTTTTTTTAACCAAATCGAGCAAACATTTTTGAGACAATCGTACAAATTCTACGTTCGTCAAAATTTTACGAATCTTATGACATTACAAAGTACGCTAGGAGACCTTCTAAATGGTATGAAATATGCATACATTCAACTAAGAAATTATCTCCAAAATTGAGTGCTAAAAGTATTCTACAAATTGGGAAATCTGCAAAACACTTATGTATTCTAGTAAATTGTGTTTGAACAACCAATTTTAGGATGGTCGTACAACCTTTGTGGTTTCCCATTTTCTACCATTCAAAATGCGTAGCGAAGCTCTTTGTAAGATATTCGAGATGGTGTAAGAGACGTCGATAAGTGATCAAGGATCGACCTCCAAATCACGATTCAAAAATGGAACCAAAAATCAAGAAATCTGCCAATTTTGTATTAAATAATTAGCAAGTGAGCCAAGTGGAATGTGCAGAGATTTGCTCTCCTAGTTGTCCTATTATACCCTATACTAGTATAGAGAAATATGAAGAGGTTACTTTTTGGCCAGGAGAAAATCTCAATTCAAATAAACAAATCAAAAATTAACAAGTAGATTTGAGAGAAAATCATAAGACAAAATAAGTAAAATAAAAGTATACCTATATATGTATACAACCGTGTATATGTATGTATGTATGGGTAGTATTTCCTATAAATACCCCCTAACAATTTCTTACATTTTACACCCGATCTCTCTACCAAATTTCTTAAAAAACACACACATTAGAAAATCAAAGAGGAAGAGGAAAGAAAAGGAAAAAAAATTATCTAAGTATAAGAGGTAAGTCCAATACCTAGTGTAGTATTAAAGGTGTGGAGACAGTGGCGGATCTAGCACATGGCGAGACCCCACGTCCGCCCGTGCTGGAATTTCGAGCAAAAATGGTGTTGGCTTCATCAATTTTTTTCCTGCGTGTATCGGTGTATGTATATGCTGTATATATAAAATTTCCTAGGTTGAAGACGGTGTGTGTGTGTGAGAGAGAGAGAGAGAGAGAGAAAGAATGTCTATTTTAAATTCAAAATCTCATTTGTGGTCCTTGAACTTTGAGAAATTAAAAAAATAAGATAATTGCATGAATAAATCCTCAAGTAAAGAATTTTTTATTTCTCTTTAATATGATAATTGCATAATATGAAAAGGGGGGTAAAAATTGAAGAATATAGAAAGTATTTATCAGAATTTTTGCTCTCTTTTTTTGTGCCATAGATTTGATTTTATTTTAATTTTTTTCTTACGCTAGTGTTTGAGGCGAATCAAGTGTGTGGCTGATACTTATATTTCTAACAAGCGTCGGCCGTTGACTGGTCAACGATCAAGTCAACGTCCGCCCTAGCTGAACTTCAACTCTAGATCCGCCACTGTGTGGAGACCCTTTAATTTAATAGAGAAGTTCTCCACACCCAAGCTCCAATATCCCCCATGGGCTATTCCAAAAGAGCAAAAATTTAGAACTTGTGGTGGAAAAGATGACTAAGAAACATAGATTAATACCTGGATTTTTTAAGACAAAATAAACTTTAAGGTTCACTTGTTCTGAAGGATACCAATACCCCAGAATTCTCTAGAATCCTTTGCATCATGAAGATCTGGAATCTATTCTGCAGGGTTTGAACAACTTAATTAAAAACCATCTTTTACTAGATCTAAACACCCAGAACTTTTTATTTTCAGGTTTATCAAGACAAATATTCAATAAGTTGTTGGTGAATTACGTTATTTGCCTTATGCACGATATGATAAGTTTTATATGTGCATAAATTATATGTATTCTTATGTGCGCTCCAAAATGAGTTATCTTGATGATATTGATCCAAGTAAAGATATGTGACATTGTGAGCCTTCTTGGTATTTATACAAAATGAAGAAAGAAGTAGTATGAGAAGCTTATTCTAGATCATACAAGTTCAAATTGAGTTATGAGAACAAATGACATGTATAAAGACAGTTGTTTTATAACACAATAAGTTCCTGCACCATATTTGTACACCATAAGAGGACTAGAGTAGTCCACCAAAAGGGTTAGTAACCCACAAAATGGCATGAGTAGTCCATAAGAGGACTAGAATAGTCCACCAAGGGCATGTGTAGCCACCAAGTTATGGCCAAAGTGCTTATGTAGCATGAAGATTTTTAAGTTGAGTGCTTGGTGTACGAGTATTTTTTATAAGAAGGGTCCTAAGAAAGATAAAAGTTCTATTTATGTACAATATCATACATGCACCGTACTTTACTCATTAAATGTCACCATTTATAGTCATTGCATGACTCTTGTAGGAACAAGATTACTTTGAAGTCCCGGTACAAAAGTGAAAGCTAGCTTCGTATGACCAAGAATACTATTTGAACACTGAGATAGATGTATGGTCTTACTATTTACATAGCCCTGAATTACATAAATTTGGAGTAAATTGTCGCTTGGTAGACCATTAAGATGCTTGAACTATGGAATACCTTATAACCAAATTCTACATCCTTTAATGTAAGCTCGATAACCTGTTTTTATATAACTAGGCCTACCTCCTCTTTTGTCAAAGTACTGTAAGGGACTTTTGATAATCACACTTTTGAACTTAAGTGGTTTTATGGGCTACAAAATGTATGATTAACAAACGAGACATAATGATTTGTCATGTTTTATTTTAAAATAATGTTGTGTTGAAATCATTTCAAACCTTGTGTACAAGTCCTTGTTAAGTAGAAAAAGAGATGTTGTAATAGCCTAATCTATGGTATCTTATGTAACGGGTATATAATAAATAAAGAGATGAAGTTTAATCATTGTTTTGTTCCGCTATATTTATTTGTACTCATTAAATCTAACGTTGATAATTATGGGTTACACTAATCTGGACCATAAAAAATAGATGATTGTAAGTACTTTTAAGTGATTTTCTACTTAATTGTGTGTTAATTTAATTATTTTAGGTCAAAACTCGAGTTCAGATGGAATTGGAGAAAAACAAAGTAAAATAGGCGAAAAAGGACTGAAGGCGTACAAAAACTTGGATATGGAGATCAACTTGCAAACATCCAAAAGTTGAAGGACTTGGGTTGTAAATAAAAGAGGACTAAATTGAAATGAAAAAGAAACTAGAGGAAACAAACACATCAAAACTTGGAGGACTAAGTCTGCAATTTAGGGATTGAAACCAATTTTTGGTAACTTTGAAACCAATTTTTGGTAACTTTATTACTGTTTGCCGCAGTGTGACCCGCGGTAATGCGATGTTTGTGCATCTGGACCTTTTTTTGCTTATTTTTAACTCTAATCAGGACTTCTTTAGTCTTTTCATGTACATGGGTTTCAAAATTAGTAAAAAAATTCTATATAAAGACTCAACCTAGGTAAAAAGATGGTTGTTGAATATTTGAGAACGGAAGAGAAAAGTGAGCAAAGAACGGCGAAGAACGACCAAGATTTTGAAGATTGGAACGTGAAGATAAAAAATTCTTTGTGCAAGATATTCAACGTCTTGTCCTCTTTTATTCAAGATCCGGTTATGTATTCCGAACTTTTCAAATTATTTTTCTACCGAATCATGAGTAGCTAAATATTTAATTTGGATGAACGATGTAGCATAGTTTAATTCTTTATTTTCGACTCTCAAGTTTTGCTTATAAATTAATTATGTTTTGATTTTATTTCTTCTCTTAATGCTTGAAATAATTGGCCATTATTTGTCATTGATCTTGTGGATTGTAATGAGCCGAGAAGTAAATTATTAATCTAGACCACGTAGTAAAATCCAGCAATTGGATAAAAAATAGAGATATGCTTTTATTATTGTCGCGGTCTTGACTTGAATTCTTAGGCGATTTAATGCATCTAATTAAGGATCATTCTGACTTTATAAGTTGACTTAATTAGATATGACTAATTTGAACTCAAGAGGGGTAAATTAGGTTAAATTTGTGAATTCGACCGAATACAACATTAGGAATAAATTTTGAGATGAGAAATTAGATATGACAACTATGGTGAACTCGTGAATCCAAATTCTTCAACCATCATTCTTGAATAATTCTTGTTATTTGCTTTTACATAAGTTATTATATTGTTTTCTTAAATTGATAGTTACACGTTTAAATCTTCAAATCAACATATTTCAAATTGTTTTCAATTATTTTGTATTAGGATTAATTGAACTAATATCTAAATAAAATATTTTTCGTGGGAACGATAATTCGGACTCAAGAGGTCCACTTTATTACTTGTTTGCGATATTATTCACTTGCAATCACATAATTCTTCAGAAAACTAAAAATAATTTCAATACCATTTAACTTTTATGCACAACCCCGAAAAACCTGACGCAATGCACAATGATTATTATTTTTTAGGGTGGAGGTGGCATTGGTGAGTTGCGAAAGACTATTGATATTTATTTTTGTATTTATTTTGGCTTAATTAAGTTGAGAAAAAATTTTGTTTTTTTTATGTTAATTTAACAGACTTTTTGAATAGAAATCATGAATAAATCATGGAAGGTTGGGAGTTGAAATGTCGAAAAAAAGAAGAAGTATATGACGAAGTTTGACATTTGTCCTGTTTAACTATGTCAAATTCATGGTACTAAACACCTTAAGGTGCAATTGAGCCATTGAAAAAATTATTGGATTTTTAGCTTTTTTAGATCAATATTTGGCTCAGATTTTAAAACATTCTAATAAAGAACATATCTAAATAGATAAAAGGGTATCTCAAACGAGCTGAGTCAAACCAAAGGTTTGCCCAAAAAACTTGACGCTAGATAAGGTCAATTTCTTTTAATTTTTTATTTTTTTATAAAGCAATATCACATCGTGATATGACCTATTGAGATGACATGTAATATTACGATGTGATGCTATAACAACTTTTATGTTAGACATCAATTCGTAGATCTCTCAATACCACAAGTACATTCTTGCATTTAGGCCCCGTTTGTTTTTAATTAAAATTTATCTAAATAGTTAAAGTTAAAGTCAACAAATAATTTTAACCACACATTTCATAGACCAACAACTTTTTAACACTGTTCTAAAAAGCCTACCTAAGCCTCACATAGGCTTGAAGTTCGACATCCACGCCTAACTATGTATCATGCATCGCCCTCGCTTTGCCCTTATCTCGATCTCGCCTGCGGTCATTGCAAAAGTGCGGATAAAGGATGTAAATTAGTGTATGTAATCAAGACAAAAAATCTCATCTAAATAATCTTGTAAAATAAACATGAATAAAGCAAAAACCTTCTTACTGTTTGTATGGATTGGGTTGTTCTCCTTACGTTTCTGTCCAAGAAATTTACACGGCTTCACCACCGTGGCTTATCTGTGTTTCCCCTATGGGCCACCTGCCCTGAGGTACTCCTGATGATCTTTGCCTGTATGGATCCGTACAATATTTATCTTTGAACATGTGTATGAAGAAGTAGAAGAATTCAAAACAAAAGTTTTTTATTCAAGAAGGCATTGAGCAAATACTCATATGCTTATTTAATTACAAGATGATCCAGATGGATCTGCTGTCTTTGAGGGTTTTAGCCTCTGTACATTGTATGAAAAGTAATTACAATTTTTTCAAGCTTCAAGAAAAGATTGCTCAAAAAACCCCTGCCTTGAATTCTGAATGTTGTTCCTTATATAATGTCTTCCAGGATTCCTCTTTTGTTGCCGTGTCAAACTTGTCTCCCACTTTATCAAAAGTTAAAGTAGTCTTTATTCTTTATCTTTACTTTTACTTTATGTCATCTGTCAATAGTAAAAGTAGAATAGTCTTTTATTCTGATTGGCTTAAATTGTCGATATCACTGTAGGCTGATTCCTTTCTTGACAATTGTGCCTCTGCTTTTGACATTTCTGCCTCCACGGTTGTCTCAGTTATATTATCTTTTGTCTTTTCGCACCAATTGCAATAATGGTCCTTTCCTAAACTTTGTTTTAGGAATTTGCACAGATGTCCGTTGTAATTGCTCGGACAATTAAATTTATTGTAGAAATTCTTTTCAAAACCACAAATAATTTTGATTCCTTCTTTTTTTTATGAGTAAACTGGTCTTGCTAGTCATGAGAATGTAGTCTGATGAATGGTTCACCTTTATCTTTGATTAACCATTAATGGATCTTATCCCTGTTAAAATTCTCTGAAAGGTAAGGGCTCTCCAGTCTTCGATTTCTGCCATGTTAATACAAGTTACTTCTCTTTCGATTGGTCTATCCAAGAAACCTTCTTTAACTATCTTTATCTGGATGTGATGATATCATTTAAACAAGAGATTGTCTTTGTTCCAAAATAGGATTGTACTGTTGATCTTCAAGATTATATACAAATCTTGATCTTTAATCACATATTTAACAAAATCTTTAAGAGACTGATATAATTTGCTATCTATCAATTTGATCTCTTCAAGTTCTTTGCCTGGTACAATCATTTTAATTAAACCACAATGGAAAGCTGTCTTTACCATAATCGGTTCTGCTTCTTCAAGGAAAATGAACTGTCCGAATTTTTGTCCATAGTCCCATAATAGTTGTTTTCAGGAACATTAGCACCAATGATCCTTGCTTCTTCTTTAAGTTGTAAGAAATCCTGAAAATGGATGTTAGAAATAGTCGGGTCTTCTTTCTGGGTGTGGATTTTTTCAATTCTCTTAAATCTGTTTGGAATGATTTCTGAGATGGATTGGGCAACATCTTTGTAAGATCTAAACCTGAGATTAGAGAACTGAGGTTTGGATGTAAAAGATGGCATTCTGGGTCTACTTCTAATAGACTGTTGTTAGTAGTTTGGACTGAGACTTAAATGACTTTGGTCAAATAACTGTTTGAATGGTATTGGGTTTATACCTTTGGACTCACAGTTTTCATGGAAGGCTTTTTGGGCTTCAATGTATGTTTTAAAACTTTTATGTTTGTAGGGCTTGTTTTTAACAAGTGGTTCTACTTCTGTCCAATTTGTGTAAAAGCCTTTTTCTGGTTCATCGAAAATAACATAAAACTTCTTGCCTGCAAGAGATGTGTTAATTCCAATAAGAGGTGTTGAAGATTCTGTAGTTGGGCTTGGATTATCCTTTTGTTCTTGCGAACATTGAGCTTGAATATGCTCTTCTGTATTTTTATGCGAAGATGTCTTCTCTGTTTCCATTGAACATGTCTTTTCATTTCCAATAGTCTTGCTATTGTCATTACTTGCTGTATTTGTAATCGTTACCTCCTCTCATTTTTTCTGAGTAGAGGTTGAAGCAATTTTTTGCAAAATTCTAGCAAGCTTCTTTTCCAAGAGTTGTAGTTTATGTTGTCTGGTGGAAATCTCCATTTTTTTTCTGTTTCTATTTGTAGTTCCAGGTCTTCCTTTTGCTCCTGTAAGTCAGTCATTTTTACCTGCAAAAGATAATTCACAAGATAAAGAATATGCTAAAAAATTGTCTTTACCTTTAATAATTTTAATATCAAAATCATAATGGCTGAACCACATCTGCCATCTAACTAGTCTACCTTGTTTGTAGTTTAGATGTACCTGACATTTTAAAAATAATTTACAAGTAGAAGAATCAGTTCTAACAAGAATATAAAGTCTAAACTTAGTAATTGCTTTTTTCATAGCAAGAATTTCTTTTTCATTAATATGATAATTCTTCTCAGCATCTGTAAAGGTTCCTGAAGAATAGCTACAAAGCTTTTCTACTTGGTCTTGCTCATCTAAGGCTTTAAGAACTGCTCCCCAATATTCTTGTGAAGCATCTATTTCAATTATCATTTTATCATCTTTATGAGGATGGTATAGGGGTGGTAGATTTTTGAGTTTGTTCTTGATTTTCTAGACATAAAGAGAATCTTCTTTTGTCCAATTCCACCTGTGATCTTTCTTTAGCTTTTTCTGTAAAGGATTTCTCATCTTGGCTAGATCTTGAATAAAAGATTCTGCATAAGTTAAACAACCTAAAAATCTCATAAGTTTTTTCTGGTCTTGAATTTCATTTGAAAATTCCTGTATATGAGTAAGGATATGCGGCTTTAATTGCTTAAAACCATAAGCAATTTCTAATCCTAACTATCCAATCTTCTCTTTGAAGAGTTCTGCTTTCTTTTTGGATAGAACGATTCCTTCTCTGAGAATAGCCTGTAAAGCCTGTAAAACATGTTTCTCATGTTCTTCTTCAGAGTCTGAGAAGATAAGAATGTCATCAATGTAAACACAACAAAATTTATTAAAAGGTTTAAAGGTATTATCCATATGTCTCTGAAATATTCCAGGGGCCTGTTTTAACCCAAAAGGAACTATTGTCTATTGAAAATGTCATTGAGGACAACTAAAAGCTATTAGCGGTTTTGTGCTTTCTTCAAATCTTATTTGATGAAAACCTAACTTACAATCGAAGGATGAAAAAATCTTTTTTCCTTTAATTAACTGTAATAAACATATTTGGTAGTATATAACCATCAGCTTTTGTTACCTTATTTAACTAGGAATAGCCTATAACCATTATAGCTTTACCTCTTCTTTTTTCTGCTTCCTTTCTGAAAATGAAAGCTGGAGAAGAGAAATGTGACTTACTTGGTTCAATTACCTGTAGGTCAAGTAATTCTTTGATTTGGATTGAGAATTCTTCCCTATCTTTTGGACTGTACGCCATTGCTTTTCCTCTTATTATTTTTCCTTTACATTCTTCAAGTAGCTCAATCTTTGCTGTGAATTTTCCTTTGTTGATTCCTGGATCTAAAGGATTTTCAGAGCAACACTTGTCAGGATGTTAGCAATTTCTTTTCTTGTTGTATTTATCTTGAAAGTTTCAAGTTCATTAGAAGTAATGAAAATATGCGAATTTTTGACAATATTTTTCCCTTCAAAAGATGTAGAATTCTTCTTTCCATTTTCAATTTTTATAGTTTCTAAAAATTTTGCTTTAAAGTATTATAAGCAATTGCTTTTGTTTTCTTTGCAATCCATAATCTATTTTTATTTAAAGTAAAATTGACATAGTCAATTTCTTGTATAAAATTATGATATAACTGGCAAAAATTATTTCCAATGATAAAATCAATACCAGTTTCAAGTTGGTAAACTGTTGGGATTTTAAAATAAAAAGTTTTTAAAATTGAGTTATGATGTCCGCAAATTGCAATATCAAGGTTTTTAATAGCTTTAGAAGATTTTATTTCAGATTTGTCAGCTATTTTTAAATTTAAAATTTTTTCAGATTGTACCAAAAAATGTTTAGGTATATATAATCCATTTACTTAGATGTACAAACTGATGCACCAGTATCAATATATGCATAAACTGAAAATTTTCTGTAACCTTCAAAACTTAATTTAACATGTATGTAAATTGAGTTGGGGTTAGTAATATTTTTACCACTCATCTTCAGAGGATTCTGAATCTGACGAGGATTCTGATTCTGTTGTAAGATAGTATAAAGATTCTGTATCACTTGGATCTTCTACTTGATAGAAACCTTACTGTTCAAAAGTTTTAAGAAGTTTGATTTTGTCCTCATTTCCTATTCTTGCTGGACATTCATTTGCATAATGTCCTGATTCATTGCAAAGCCAACATCTGCAATTTTTCTTCTTTTGTGGGCAGAATTTCTTCTTGTTGTCTTTTATATATTCTTTGTGTTTTTCCCTTTCTTAGGATTCTTGTTGTATTTTTTGAAGTATTTCTTTTTCTTGAAGAATTTCTTCTTGTAAGGCTGCCTGTATTTTCTGAACTTGTAACTTTTCCTTTTTGGCTTTCTTTTGGTTTGTCTTTTTTCTGGAATACATCCATACTGTTAAGAAATCTGTCACAACAAATCCTAGGGTTTTTGGCAACTACAATCTTACTGTTTCTTACCAAGTATGCTAATAAGTTTCTTACCAGGGTAATGACTAATCCTAAAGAACAATCTATTTGGAGATTGACTCTGGTCTCTACTTTTTTCCTTTTTGTCCATGGCATCATTAAACATATCCAAAACTTTATGGTTAAAAGGTTTAGGCAGTTTTCTGATGAATTTTTCTGTCAAAAGTTTCCGATCTGTAACAAGACAGATGTAAAAGTATTTCGAGTATTCACATGTATAATTTTCGAAATGACACATGTCACAAATAGTTCGGCCTTCACGCTTAGCCACGTTTTACATTTTTTAGAAAATTACTTTTTAACCATACATTTCATCCATTTTTATCAATTTTTCTAAAAAATCTAATTTTAATCAAAATCAAACCTTTAGTAATTTTTCCACGGCATCAATGCTATTGAGATTAATTGAACTAACCAAGTGATGGTAAGTCCTACCAAATTTGACTAGTAGGATCTTCAAAGTAATTAATTTGACTTTTCTTTCTGTAAATAGCACGAGCTTGATCTTATTGTATCTCAATTGAAATGACCAAAATGTCCATGGATGTATGAGAAAATATTTATTTATTTTTATTTTTTGTTACCTTATGGTACAGAAAATAATTTACGGGGAAAAATAATATTTCCCACTTTATAGTATAGAGAATACACTAATTGTTAAAAAATCTACTTTTCTTTATTAAGTACAAGGTGCATATGAAAATTGCAATAATTAATTATCGAATGCATAACAAAGCTTATTTTTAAATAAAAAATAAATTTCTAAATAGCTAATTTTTTATTGGTGAATGTTAGAAATAAATAAATTTCTTATTTAACAATAAGATAAGCGGTAATTTTTAAAAAGAGTAATATTTTTTCTTCAATGTAAGATAAAAATAAGTTATTTAAATATGTTTGGAACTAAAAATATTTTAAATTAAGAATAATAAGCTATTAAGTTTAAAAATGAGATAAATTCAAATTTAACATAACTTTTATTCAATCAAATAATTCCTTTTTAATTCAATTGAATCATAAATTAGTTTTTATTTCAAGCAATGTCTTGAAATACTATTTTATGATAAAATCATTTGGAGCAAATAACATAAAAATATATATACACACACATTGATTATCAAATCTATAAGTTTATTTAACTCATTTATTTATTTATTTTATATTAAAACTAATCTAACCAAAATAGAAGTAGATTTTGATATTTCTATACACTTTAATTAGAAGTTTTGATACAAAATAATTTTACCCAAGTCCATTTTAGTACTTTAACAATTCTATTAGCATGTTTAGTTAAGTTTAAAATTCCCTTAATATGGATTTTTTTTTTTCTTTATATGGCCATAAAACTCCTTAGGGCATTTTAAACCTAGCCAAATATGTTTGTATTTATATTTTGATACTTAACAGTGTAATCCAACTCAAGTAATTACTTTAAGAGTAATGATATTCATAGTCACTCACTATCGATAGTCAGCTTACGTGGTATTACTTAATTAAGGTAACTCTAACAATTATTTATCCTAGACATTATTTATCGTAAATTATTTATTAATTAACAAATCTAATTCCTAATAATAATTTATGTATAAATATTTCGTTAGCGTGTTTTGAAAAGATGGATAAATAATGTCGCACTTTTTGATTTTGTTATTTATTTTAAAGTATGACGGGTAAATAAATTTATTTATGCACTCCTAACAGAATTTTTGAATAGAACGACAAGATATATTAGTTAATGGAATGTTGATGATAAGAATGCGACGAAAAAATTTGAGGATACAATTGCATCAATGAGTAAAGATTCGAAATCATTAATGTAATTAAAAAGTGATGCGCTAAATAAAAATTGTAATGTCAATATAAATATTTAAAAAATATTTTTTTTATCAACTTCTTGTGTGATGAATTCGGCCGCAATTTTTTTTTACATTTTACAGAATTGTTTTCAATGCATACGACAATCCCTAATCCTCTCTCCTCTATTTGCACATTGATCTTTTAGCTTTTTTGGGTTGAATCAATGTTTAAAACATCGCTAATAAAAGACACATATATTTAGATAGAGAATAGGAAAATAGCTGAGACAAGCTAAATGTTTGTCTAGAGGCCTAACACTAAACTAGGTCGTAGTTAATTGAAGAATTATCTTTTTTTTTATATATTTTCGACAATTATGAAGAAAAAGAAAAAAAGAAAAATGCTGGCCCACGTATGAAGAGTCAAATCCTCATGACCTAGCTCTTAAGAGACTCGTTCATATAACAAATGTGATGTTGCGTCTTTAATTCTAGACTTGGTCAAATATTGACTCATAAGTCTTTCAATACCACATGTGCATTCTTGCATTTTTATTGTCCCTACGATATCAATAGAATTGAATGAATGGACCTAACCAAGTGACACTCCAGCCTACCTTAGAAAAGGTCTGGACCCCGAATCAAGGTCCAGATTATTTCTCCGAAATGCTGCGTTTCCAAAAAGAAACCCCTCCCTCCTGCGAAAAGAACCCCTCCCTCTGCAAATAAAATCCCCCACCACTACCCTACCCCTACCCCTACCCCTACCTTAACCACCCCAATCCATTTACTTTCTTCAATCCCTTACTTATATACCACCAAATTTATATCCATATTATTAATATAATTAAATTTATTAAATTAAAAATAAATATTTTTATTAATATATTCATTATATTTGTTTTTAAAAATATAATATTATTTATATCATATATAATCGGTAGAGTTTTTTGAGGAAAAAATATTTTTTATATGACTTTTCAAATTTTTTTGTAAAAGGGTTGAAAAGTCAAATTGTGTAAAAAAAAATAGATTTTTGGAGAAAAAACTCTCACCGAACATGCTCATAATAAATAATATAATTAACGTTAATTTTATTATTAAAATTACAAGTGAGACTAATTAATTAGTTTATATTTGAGTAACAAATTAAATTTTGCTTAAAAATAAAAATAAATAAAGCATGCATAATAATTTGCTCCGGATCCACAATACGCATATCATGCTCCGAACCTACAATACTCGATCACAAATAAAGAATAATTCCTTATAATAATATGAAATACGATGCACGCTTTAACCATCGTCACTAATTTGTTACTTTTAATGTAATATTACTTTCTTCTTTATGTGTGTAAATTATCAATTGAAGTAAATTTATATGCATGCTTTATTTATTTTTATTTTTTAAACAAAATTTAATTTGTTACTCAAATATAAACTAATTAATTAATCTCATTGTAATATTAATAATAAAATTAACGTTAACTATATTATTTATTATATGATATAAATAATATTTAACTCAATAAATATTATTATATATTATATTTTTAAAAATAAATACAACGAATATAATGATAAAAATATTTATTTTTAATTTAATAAATTTAATTATATTAATAATGTGGATATAAATTTAGTGGTACATGAGTAAGGGATTGAAGAAAGTAAATGGATTGAGGGTGGTGGTTAAAGTAGGGGTTGGATTAAATAAGAAGTGGGGTGGGGTGGGGGTGGGGGTCATGGCGGGATATGGGTTGGAAGTTCCCAGGTGAAGCCGTGTGCTGCTCAAAAAGTCCACACCACAATGGGCCCGGCCGGATTTTTTTTCACGAGCCCGGACCACCCATTGGCCCATATAATCGAGCCCATATGGGGTGCATTCGGCATTCGGAGTTCATTCGTATGAATAAAAATTAATTTTTTGAAATTACTAAAAAATTTCAAAAAAAATTAGCAACTTAATGAGCTTATTGTAATTCAAAAAAATGTTTACATGTATAGTAAAAAATGTGTGAAATGTCACATTTGCAGCAGCCAGTGAGCTGCTTTTACCATTTTTTTTTTTTATATATATATAGTATATACTAATACTATATTAATATATAGCAGCAACAAGCTAATGTGATGCGGCTGTCACATTTGCTTTCTGCCTTTGAATTTTTATAATTCTTTTTTTTTATAATAATACAGGCCAGTGGTTAATCGTTGGCCCGTTGGGGGCCGCGGTTTAACCTCCTTGGCCCGCGGCCCGTTCGTCCGCTCGGTTCACGGGTTGGCCCGCTGTCTCGGGTCGAGGTGGGTGGGCCGATGCGGGTTTGGTCGGCCGGCCCGTCTTGACACCTCAAGGTGGGGGTTCTTTTTGACGCGGGGAAATGATCTGGACCGATTCTCATACTACATAACAGGCTGCAACTTCTTTCACTTTACAGAAGCATTTTCAATTAAGAAGAAGATCCTCACTCTCTCCACTTTCTCTCTCCACGACTCCAACACATCTTCTACAGCCATGATCACGAAAAACAATTTTGTTTTTATGTTCTGCATGTTCTTTATCTTATGTTTCTCTATAAACCTTAATCTTTCGGAAGGAGCTGACAGCATCACTGCAAACCAATCTCTGTCCGGAAACCAGACAATTGTATCTTCTGGTGAGACTTTTGAACTGGGATTCTTTTCTCCCGGTAATTCTTCCAGGTATTATGTTGGAATATGGTACAAAATAGTTAGTCAAAGGACCGTAGTTTGGGTAGCAAATAGAGAGACACCCATATCAGACAAGAATTCTGCAGAACTAAAAATTTTAGATGGAAATTTAGTGCTTATGAATGAGTACCAGGTTTCGATTTGGTCCACAAATGTAACCTCCACAACCTCAAAAACTGTAGTGGCGACCCTAGGTGATGATGGGAATTTAGTTTTGAGAGATGAGTCAAAACCTATGCCAAGTGAAGGATTTTGGCAAAGTTTTGATAATCCAACCGATACATGGTTGCCTGGTGAGAAAATTGCTTATGACAAACGTACGAAAACACAGCAGCTCCTCATTTCTTGGAAAAATTCTGAGGATCCTGCACCTGGGCTATCCTCCCTTGAATTAGATCCAAACGGGAGTCAGTATATAATAAGATGGAATAGGACTGAACAGTACTGGACTAGTGGAGCTTGGAATGGGCATATTTTCAGTTTAGTCCCTGAAATGAGGCTAAATGATAGATATAATTTTAGTTGTGTAGTTAATGATAATGAGATTTATTTCACGTATTCGCTTTATGATACTTCCATTATATCTCGATTCGTGATGGATGTTTCCGGGCAAATTAAGCAATTATCTTGGTCGGAGAATTTGAAGGAGTGGACTTTGTTTTGGTCTCAACCAAGGCAGCAATGCGAGGTGTATGCTTATTGTGGGGCATATGGTACCTGCAATCAGAATTCATATCCCTTCTGCTATTGTTTGCCCGGATTTAAGCAAAAGTCAGAGAATGATTGGAATTTGAAGGATTTTTCTGGTGGCTGTGTAAGAGAGATCAATTTGCTGCAGTGTGGGAATGGTAGTACTTCTACAGGGAGAAAAGACAAGTTTTTGCTGAATCTCCAAGTGAGGTTACCTAAAAATTCTCAATCAGTGATGGCAGGCAGTGCTGGAGAATGTGAATCTGTCTGCTTGAATAATTGCTCTTGTACAGCTTATTCTTACGATGGCAATGCATGCTTGGTTTGGAATGGGGAAATAATGGATTTGCAACAACTCTCGGAAAATGATGGCAGTGGGAAAAATATTTATGTTCGACTTGCTGCCTCTGCTCCTCAGTTGTCGAGCAACAAAAAGAATAAAGGGGTTATCATAGGCGCTGTTGTGGGTTCTGTTGCTGTTGTTATGGTGCTCTTGGCAATTGTTGGTGTTGTGATCTGGAGACGTCAGAGGCGTGGACTTGGAACTACAAAAGCCGTAGAGGGTTCGTTGGTAGCATTTGGGTACAAGGACTTGCAAATTGCAACCAAAAATTTCTCGAATAAGTTGGGGAGGAGGTTTTGGTTCTGTTTTCAAAGGGACACAGACATTGCCTGATTCTACTGTCATAGCTGTCAAGAAGCTGGATAGCATCAGCCAAAGGAGAAGCAATTTCGGACTGAAGTAAGCACGATTGGGACGATTCAGCATGTTAATCTTGTACGGCTTCATGGATTTTGTTCTGAAGGTGATAGGAAGTTATTGGTTTATGAATACATGGAAAATGGCTCCTTGGATTCACATCTTTTCAATGTCAAGGATTCTAAGGTTTTGGACTGGAAAACAAGGTACCAAATTATGTTGGGAATAGCTAGAGGGTTAAGCTATCTCCACGAGAAGTGCCGGGACTGCATTATACATTGTGATATAAAGCCAGAAAACATTCTTTTAGATGCCGAATTCTGTCCCAAAGTCGCTGATTTTGGTTTGGCAAAGCTGGTGGGGCGCGATTTCAGTCGGGTTCTGACAACCCTAAGAGGAACGAGAGGTTATCTTGCGCCCGAATGGATATCCGGAGTTGCAATAACAGCCAAAGCCGATGTTTACAGCTACGGCATGATGCTTTTTGAATTAATATCCGGGAGGCGAAACTCTGAGCAATCCAAAGACAGGATGGTTAAATTCTTTCCTTCTTTTCTTTGCAAGTGTGATGGTGAGAGGGTGGCGGCGTCCTTGGCCTATTAGACCCCGCATTGAATGGAAACGCATATGGAGAAGAGGTATCAAAAATTTGTAAAGTTGCTTGTTGGTGCATACAAGACGAGGAAAATATTAGGCCATCAATGGGTCATGTTGTTCAGATTCTTGAAGGTGTCATGGATGTGAAATTGCCTCCAATCCCGCGAACACTGAAATTGTTCGTCGAAAGTCAGGACCACATGGTGTTCTTCACCGATTCCTCGTCAGGCCAGAGTTCACAAACAAGAAGCGACAGTTCACAAGCTTCCTCTCATTCCAAGAGCACCATATCAACAAATTAGTGTTTTATGATCGAAATGATAATATTTGCTACATGTATATTCAACCTTAATTGTTTTAATTTTGTCAGTTGTGTATTCATTTCAATCATGCTTTCAGATGCAGATGTATTATGGTTAAGAATGTTTGGTTTTAACTGGAATGCCTTGAAATATATATCCAATCAACCCAAAACAATATATCTTAGCCAAAAAATAAAAAATAAAATAAAAATAAAAATAAGTATGTACGTAGCTTCTCTTAGAAGCCAAAAAGGAAAAACTTGTCATTTTGTAAAATGGTATATATGACTTTTTCATCTAAAAATTGCCAGTAAATACTAGTGAAGTGCACGTGCAAATGCACGTGTTATATTTTAATTAAGTATTTAATAGCGTGGTCATTATTTGTGAGTTTCTTAATTATTTTCTTAGTTATGAAAGACTAAGTAAAATATGTATTAAAATTTGTTGGAGAAATAAGTATTATTTAAGAGTGAGCGGTATAATTTCGATTGATTTTTAACAGGAACGTTCTACTTTTAGATGAGGTGATGAATAGTATGTAGTTTCTGATAGAATTGATTATTGCAATTCCTAGAATTGAATACTTCAATTATTATCTGAAAAGATTATTCTACTGCTTTCAAGTTTAAACTTTTTCCATATTTTTTATTATTCTACTGCTTTCAAGTTTAAACTTATTCCATATTTTTCTCATTATAACCTGACTTTGTAAGTTTTTTCAATTTTTCAATTTAATTTTGTTCATTCTAATCAAACATTTAAAAAAGTTTAGATCACACGAATGTCATGAGATATGCACAAGATTACACGTGAACTTGCGGTAATAAATATTAAATAGTAAAAATACTTATTATAGAGTAATGCAAGTTGTTAATCAGTGATTTTCATTAGGTAGATTTTTTAAGTAATTAATAAGTAAGAATTTGGGGGAAAAGTGTTGCTTTATTGATATATATTTATTTCCTCAATTTAAAATTGAAAATCAACAAAAGTATTCCGAAATCTAAAAAAGAGTTGATAAAAATAAGTACAATAATAAAATTTTACTTGTTTTTGCAATAGTAAAGGGTACATCACATCAATACTATAAACATGTACAATTATAATAATTTAAACATAATTTAACAATACTAAATTACGTAAAAACAAAAAGAAAATAAAAACTCCCTATAGCTTAAATCAAACAAATATAATTCAAAAGGTAAATAAATATTCATTCTAGAATTTAAATAATTTTATGCTTATAATTTCTCAACACAACGATTAGCAGTGAAAACATGCCTTTGTCATTTTTAACAGTGTGTTCTGAAATGCAAATTTCAATATCCAATGAGTGATTCACTAAATTCTTTTGCCGTAGCCAACAAGAAATCAGAAAAATTATTTTTACTATAATCAATTACCGAGGTAAAAATAAAAGTAAAAGTAAAAACAAAATAGTGTAAAAGAACACACATTTAGAAACGATTTTTTGACCGGTGTTAAATTTAATATTATTGTTGTTTTCCAAAAAAAAAAAAAAAACTTACATACAAATTCAGAAAATTTTCCAAGATGATACTTACAACGCCAATAAATACTGACTATGAATTTTCATTTAAGATACCGAATATTAGAACTATTTAGAAACTCAAAATGAGAATTGAAAATCAACACTCAAACAAGTAAAAATGTTCAAATAAGTATAAGAAATTAACAAAAATAAAACTTATACAATCAAATAACTACTTGTAATGGTCAATTCACGAACCCTAGAAATAATGACAACCAATAGCAACCTTCAAATCCGTTTTGAACAGCGCAAAAAGTTAAGAAGATAGATCCCCATAAATAGCTTCCGTTTGGGAGGAAAAAAAAAAGATTTGGATGGGTACCCAAAATAATCAACATATTTGTAAATTTTTGGACGATTTTTTAAAAGACGTGACTGAAATCGGAAGAAAGACGAAAAATATGAACGAAGAAATACAAGAGAAATAGCAAAATGTCGGAAAGAAAATTGTGCTGAAAAAGATTTATGATTGAGAAAAAAATGTGTCAATTTCAAGAAATTAGGAAAAAGTTAAAAAAGAAAGAAAGAAACAGAAAAAAGAAAATGATAGTTGTGGGCATTCGTAGAATAGTGCCACACTAAAAAAAAAAAATAGCGTTAATTTTGGGAAATCATAAAAACTTAAAAAAAAAAGAAAAGAAGATCACAGTGATGGGAACACATTCATAGAAATAGTACACACTAAGATCTCTCTTTTAATATATACTAGTTGTGACACATGTGTTGCACGTTTGGCAGCCGTAATTGAATTTCTAGCAGCATTGCAAAATTTAGGAAACAAACTAATAAATAATCAAAGTGTTGGGTGAAATTTAATAAATACAAATTACTAAAAATATATAGAAAAATGAATTAGACAAAAATGAGAACTCAGTTAAAGACAGATCAAGGCAAAGTAACTGACATATGTTCTATTTCCCAAAAGCTACAGCTCACCCTAATTTCGCCCAAGAATAATTTGTCCAAAGTCAGCCTCTTTAAGCAAAAAATTATATTACAATATTTCAATAATTTGTTCTCCAATTAAATGTACCAGCAAACCTGTAGATTTGCTCTTTTATTATGCTATTGCATCATTTTGGCATGCTTTTAAGATGGAGAACTTCTATTTTATTCCTTTGATTTTCTGTAATGCAATGAATATTTGACAACCTCATAAAAGGAAACCACGATCCCGACTGAAGGGCCAGCTCGAGCAACTCGTGGACCGACTCCACCCTTCAAACCTCCATCCCTGATTCACAAACACAAGAATTAGTTTAGAAGCTATAAGAAAGGCTTAGGCGCAACAGAACTTGTACTTTTGTGAAGGTTCACATTATGATGAAACTATACCGCATGCTCCATCAATTTGTGAGCGATGATTATGTTATAATGGAAACTAAACCAAGAATGTGGAAAATAATGAGACAATTTATTTCCTTGTGACCTAATTCCCATGTAGAAACTTTCAATAGGCTTCTCTACCAAAAGCATGCATATAAATGGAGATACCAGGTGGCCACTCCATTCACATTAGGCAATACGTCCATAAAATATAGAAACGGTCATCTTTTGAAAATTCCAATGGCAATTAATGAAAATTTATTTTGCTAACACACAATACCAATTAAGGTCCGCACTAATATTTCATCAACCAAGGAAAAAAGTAGGAGAAAAAAAAGAAAGTCAAAGAAACAAATAGCAAGAAACTCGACCAGGAAAAAAATGGCAGACAAACAACATTGCTCGACTGATTGACTAAGAACCAAACATGTGGGGTCTATTACCTCAAACAGTGAATAGAATAACAAGAATAAGCATTAACTAAAACTCAAGATAGTATTGACCATGACAAAGGGTTAATTTTCTGGTCATGCATCAATTCATGACGCTAACCCTTATGCACATTGCAAAAAGACACCTGATCGAACTGCATACAAAGGGTGGAAGATGAAAATGTTTCTTCACATGACATTTTCACAGAGGATAGGCACTATATATGTTTCGTTAGTTGTGTATAGGTCTAGCATCTACGAGAACCCAAAGGCTAACTACCATCTGAAGCATCTTGTCAAGCGAATATACGAAACGATAATCTTATAGATTCACATAAACAGAGGGGCAGAAGAAGAAAGATTACAGTTCTTGATGCATACCTCCAGATCTCAATCAATGTTTGGCTTGTTGTCATTGTCAATGCCCGCATGCGGTCTTTCTGAAAACCCAAAATATAAACCATTAACTCAGCAACATTCTCAGATCTTTCTGATGTAATAATTATCAAATAGCAGAGAATGATAAAACGAGGATTTATTATATAGATGACCAGATTTTGCAACTTATGCGACAGGAGAAACAAGTATACGTTGCCAAAGACTACTTGTTGTGCTCACACCTTCTCAAACTAAGAGCAGAATATGTAACATCCCATACTTATCCTGCATCGGATTGATGAGCAGAACGCGAGAAATTTATAACTATGGGGCCCCATCTGCAACATTTGGTACCACTTTGGGCCAAGTCAATCAAGTTGGCCTGGGCATGACAAAATAAAAGCACTAAGATTTGTGACATCTATCCTTCCTTGGCGTAAATAAAGTGGTGGAAAGAACATATGCAATAGGTTCAATAATTTAGTGACACCAAATCATTCGGGTTAAAATATAAATGACTCTTTTCGAGCAATGACTACTCATTTGGAACCAGAGCTGTTCAGGTGTAACTATCATTCTTCTGTTTAACCATTCATTGGTACATATACAGAGGTACTGAATTGAACGTGTAATCAAATTTCACTAAGAAATATCACTCTTCCTTTGTAGTGTTTAGTTTTTGATTCATGAACAATTCTATTTTTAATCAAATAATAAAGTGAAACAACCTCGCTCTGCCGCCGGGTCCTTGCAACATCTAGAGGACATGTGGCAGCAGCTGCAAGGCTTCCTGCCACAACACCAGCACAAAAGTTTGCCCCAAGGACGCTAGACGCACAATTCTTCTTCTAACATGTAGATAAGTAGCAGCAAGAGTAAAAGATCCTAAAATCTAAATCTATTTAGGAAAAGTCTGTACAAAATAAGCTATCTCACTAACTCAAGAGATGACCAGCAAATTGCAGAGAAAGGAACATCACGGGCAAGTTGTGCTCCAAGGCCGGTCTATAAGATGCGGTATCTTTGTATTGCTACAAAATTGATATTTATTTCCCAATTACATCATCCCCAATCATTGTGCAGATGTGCAATGACAAAAGAAGTATTAGGACAAAATATCAAACTACATAAGCAGCAGAAAAAAGAACAGTTGCATTACAAAACCAGTTACTCGATGTGGGATGTGAAACGTCAAACAGCATAGCACATTTGTCCAAAAAGAAAAGCCAACACTAAAATTGTCTAACAAACCATTGCAGCTGTAGATCCCAGCATCCTATAGTTTCTTCACATCTCCAGCATTTATTCAATCACTGCAAAATATATAATGAAACAGAAGTCCAAAACAATAGTATCAAATTTTAACCGGAAACCATTTGCTATACAAATTCAGCCAAATATACGGAACGTTTCACATTTGATGTCCAAGACTGGGAAAAATATTTTGCACTTATATATATTGAGGAGAATTTAATTTTAATTCAATGCTTACTTGAACGACTACTCCAAAGGAACCAGTTCTAACAACATGTGCTGCTACGTAATTGACGGCCTGTGAACCTGAATAAAAATGCATCGCAACATAAATTAAAATATCAGCACAAACAAACTAATTTATATTATCATATGAAATCCATATTTTTATTCCATGTCTTCAATCAAATTGTCCAATGCTTCGGACAATGATAATTCACCAATGTGAAACCCAATTTCTTGAGCACAGAGCGCAAAGGAACCAGATTATCAATATATTCGTCCTACCCCCAAAATGTGAACAAACCAAATGGTATAAAGATGATTTCAGCAATCCTAGATTATGGTAATATTATGTTATTCAAGAATCTCTAATTGCAAATCAAGCCCATTAATTTAAGCACCTAAAAAATTTCGAGAAAAAAAAAAATCTCAAAACTACATTACTATCTTTCCAGTTGAAAATAATTTCTTCAAGATATCAAGAATTTTCCCAATGGAATCAAGTCTTTTATCAGAATGATTGAATTTCAATGGAGTTTCATAGACCAAATCCAAAAAAAATATCTGCAAGGAAATGTGAATTTCACTATTAGAAGGAAAATAAACACCCTTAACCGTTATACTCTATTCGAAAAATCAACCAAAGAATGTAAAATATAGGTAATTATTAGTCCATTTCAAAATGATCAATAGTTAGCTGCTGATGTTCTTGTTGCTCTTACTATTATTATTATTACTACTACTAAATAAATTATGCATTCACATATACAATTACAAAAGACCATATAACAGTAAATGCAAACGAGATTACCTTAAATGAAGTAATTATCTGGTCCTGGACACTTGCTCTTGCGAAAACTACCAATGATTTATGATTCAATAATTCTTTTAATCAAATACCAAAATAACTCCTCAAATTACATAGAAGTTTTAAAAAAAAAAATAGTGAAACTATATCACCAAAAGTAGTAAAACTACAAAAGCAAGTAACCTTTTTATAGGCGAGTGACTGAGTGACGATGCGCGTGTGGTCTCAGCGCGTGGCAGACTTGGTCATTCGTTTCAGCCACCATGCACTGCCAATTAGCACCAAAGTCTTCAAGACCACCCCCCGCGCCCTACTCCACCCGTTTGTACCCGAGTCAGAGTCTCGAACCCATATCTCGTGCATGACTAAAAGTAACAAAGAAAAAGGAAAGCCAATCAATACTTCTTCAATTGACATAAGAAAAATAGAAAACGCTTTAGGAATTGGGGAAGTTCTCATCATACACATCTTGGAACAACATCATCAGGATTTCAAAAGATCCAATACCCTAAATTAAAATTCCCAAATTGTCCACTGAGTTACTCAAAGTGAAGCAACTATCACAAAATAGGGAAGTGCTTTCCTCCATACAACCAATAGAACAAATAAACTTAATTCTCATGCCTAGCTAAGTAGAGGAAAGAAGAACGTAAGAGTTAATGAAATACTCATTACTCACCATCTCATAGATATTTGAGAGTTGCTAAAACAACCTATTCTAAATTAGTGGAGTAATTAACACAAGCCCAACCACAAAGCAATTAACTCAAAACCAAATCAACTCATTTCATTCACTACAATTACATAATAAGGCATAGCTTTGCCTCAGAAAATCCATCCATGTTGTGTACATGGGGAGAGAAACGTCATGTTTTTTTCTAATGTAGTATGAAAACAGTGTTCCTAAAGCGAATAAATCTAGAATACAAAAAAAGTAATGTCAGATCATAATCAATAACAATCTTGTTTTGAAAATTTGAGGCTTTACAAAGAAGAAAATATAAGACATTCAAGGACTTAAGAGAAGGAGAGAACGTAACAATCCTCAGCAACCATTATAGAAAATGTGGAGTAAACAATGTATCCCCTGATTTTGAATTGGCGTCCACCATGGCTATTGCTGCAATCAGATTTAAAGACAACTGAGGTTCCAAAAGCAAAAGACACATACGGTAGGTAGAGATTAAAGATTACAAGATATTAAAGGATTTTCTTTAATAAAACTTTGTGAAACATCTAAAATGGAAGCAAGAAAGGCAACAATGTTAGAAAACAATTTTCTAAATAAAAACCCAAACAACAAAATGATATCAGAGATTCTTACTACAAGTATATGTGCTAATCCCTTATTTTGATAAAATGTTCGCAGCCATATATTAGACAGTATCTAAGCATGCAGAAAAGAATGAACATAATAAACTAAGAAAACGAAAAAAAAAAAAATTAAAAGTTTTCATACCTATAAATCCACAAATACAGCAGAGCAGATGAGAAGAACGAGACAAATCAACACTCAAACTCCACAAATAATGTCAAAGCGACGATAAGACACAAAAACATACTGAGTCTGATTAAATATAAATTCGATAATTTTCTCTTTATTTTTTTAATGCTTAATCTTTTTAAAAGACAACTAAATAAGTTTCATGATCAATCTTATAAGATGTAGACTGAATCAACCTATTTTAAAACTGGATCGAAATTCGATCCAAAATTTAAAACCAGTTCCAAAACTTTATTACACCTAATTACATATTCAAATCAAAAGAGCAAATTTAATGGATATACTGAGGCCTTTTCCATCACTCAACATAGCTCATCCATACATTACTGGATATAAAAAGAAGATTAATGAAAAGTAGATAGTTAATAAATAATTTAACTTAAATAAAAACATAAAAATTTTGGTTATCAACCTGATATGAAGAGGATGCAATTCCAAACACGAAGTTGTTCAGAAATCAGATGAATATGAATTTTCTTTCAGAGAAACTTTGCTACTCAAATTAAACAAAAACAAAATAATAGACAATAACATTTCAAATAGGAAATTAGATTGAAAAGAGGTTTATATATATACTATATTGCGCAATCTGGTGGCCAGTATTTCCCTACCCGATATCCTCTCCAATATGTGAATCTTCAGCAATTATTCACAGAATTTGGCTATGTATATAGCCATTTATGTTCTTCCCTTCGCGCTCTCTCCGATGGCGCCACCAATCTCGGCGACTCCACCTCCTCCATCCACGCCCATTCTCGTCTCCATCCATCTCCATCACCGCTTCCTTCCTCGAATCTTTCTCGGAATATTTCGGGAAAGAAATTTGTGTACTCTTCCCACTATTCCTCATTCTCGGAATATACATACAAGAAGATGAGTAGGGAGAAGGGTCGGCGGAAGACACAGCTACGTTTTCTGGCAAATGAAATTTTTTGGGTTCTCATACTAAAACAAACCAAAAACGACGTCGTATTGGTCGTTGCATGAACAGTGCTGCCCAAACTCACTCTTATATGTTATTACTAGTCTTGCACGCGCGTTGCACGTTTTTGTAGATCATCATTGGATCGTAGTTATTAATAGATTGAATGAATGAAGTATGAATAACTACAATTAGTACATATATCGGTTGGGATTGAATTAATAGAGAATTAATCCAACACGCACGCAATAATTAACAATTGAATTGCAATAAGAATCAAGAAAAGGGTATTGAAATAACAGAGAATTAGCACAACATGATTTGTGTGCATATACAAATAGTTCTTGAAATTCATAATGCGTCTCCTAGATAAGACAATCGGTTGGTGTTGTAGCAAGATAGTCCTTCATGAACATTTGCTTTAGCTTTTCACTGTTTTCTTGCACCACATAAATCAGCGATGGGTTATATGATTAAAGCATTCTCTAAATAAAAAATTAATGTGAAGATGTATATATATTTTCAATATTATTTACCAGCTGTGAAGTTGAGTAGCTTGTTCAATTGAAGCATTGAAATTGAAGGTGCTATTAGATTTTGTGGAGATTGAGACACCTACAAAACAAATAAGTAAACATGTAATATGAAAGGGATTAGACAAGGATAGAACTTTTAACAAAACATAATAGATGGTAAGTACAAAGCGAAACTTGATAGCTTTGTCACATAAATAAGATCTAGTTTGTAGTTGGCACTCACCTTTGAAGGATGAAACTTTTAGATGGCTAGCGATGATGATTGGTTTTTGTTTGAGTTATCGATATGTAGATGCACTATTTTTCCACAAATTGGTCCCACGTAGTCAACAAGGCTATTTCAAACTGTTTGATGGAGGAATCAAAATGGTTTAAGAAAATAGAGCATATGATGCAAGCATATAATCGACTCCACAATTATTAACGATTTTTATCGTCTCATGGTCCTAACTTAAGTGATAGATCCTCACACGAAAAGTTCCTTTCCGAGATGTCCGGATCGCACTCTTCCGGACAACATATTGTTACGAACATACCTACATCGACGGTCAATTAAAAGGAATGAACATTTTTATTCATGGCCAAACATGTGTATATAGGCGATTATGATAGATAAGGACACGAGAACAACACATCTATTTTGCATCAATGATGATTGTGCGGTGAATCAAGCGACTCATGTGACAAGTATTATAGTTTTCTTGAAAACATTTATTAGAATAAAAAAGAAAGAAATCTTGTCCAAAAATGAATAAAATGCCAAGAAACCTTGCAGGATGTTTTGTAAGCGATAAATAATGGAAGAAGTTGTGGCTCGCAAACTTACAATTCTTTTAGATTTGGTAGATCGCCAAGAAGAAAGGTAGCTTGTCGGTCAATTGATTATTTTCAAGATGATCGTAAGAGACAAACTCAATGATCGATCGAAACCACTTACAATCACAAATAAGCCACAAATATGAGAGTAATGCTATGAACAAACCAAGATGAGAACGCTTATAATCAAAAATGAAAGCAACTTAACAACAGAAATTAAAGTGAAGCGAAAATAAACACACTCTCATCCATAAATTGATATCCATTTGTCTTTATTTATTTTTTAAAATTCAGAAATAATAACCGATTTCCTTAAAGCTATCAGTTATCAATGTTATTATTAATCAACGATTTTTTCAATAGCTAGTTCAAGTAAAAGTGACATATGTCAAATGGGATTTTCTGTCTTTTACTATGAGAGAAATTATTAGTTAAAAGTGGCATTTGTCCGGTGACCTCTAACGGTCGAATGAAGTGTATTATTAAGTATTCGAAAATCCAAGCATGCATACTTAGTGTATGAATCTTTGGAAGTGAAGTTTTAACAAAAAAAAAAAAAAAAAAAAACTTACTTTGGGCAGCAGCACGGGTAAAATACAAAGAGGGAAAAAAATAACACCTTATTTCTTCTATTCAACCCATTGAGCTAGAACTCTGCAACTCTCGATGAAGTGCTCGGTGAAACCGAATTTAGCAAGAAAAATTGTAAGACTTAAGTAAAGCATTTATTCTATTATTTGCTCCTTCATGATGCGAGTTGGTTGGTACTTGCATAGTTTGTTCACAACAAAAATCTTGCAACAAAGATCTGAGACGAGATGCTTTTGGTGTGCAAAGCAACATGGGAGAGATCTATGGTTTTTTTACAAATTTGTATAGCTGCCAGGTTTTTGCATTTCTTCAAATATGTTTATTGCATTTACTTTTGGAGATGTGAGCTCTCTCACATTGTACTTAGCCAATTCTTTGTATTTCTCAACAAATCCAATAAAAGCATACGGTCTACAAGAGAAATTGTATTAAGTTTAGCAAGTTTCGCCAATAAGTTTACTTATAGGTAAATTTATTTGTGGACAGTACTGCATGAGTTCACCAGCAAGGCGATTGTCCCCGAGACACAGAAGTGGTGGATATTGCCTTCACTTGTTGTTTGGGTTATAGTTTGGTTTGGTACTTCGCTAAATGTGCGGTGATGAAGAAAAGGATGAAAATAAGTTGAAAAAATGGGTCAAAGGAGAATAGTTCCAATTCCTAAGACTTTTGTAGTAGAGTATCCCAAAGTTACGTCCATATCCTCTAGAGCACTGGAGGCCCAAAACTACATGTCCAAGTAGATATTTTTCTCAACTTTCTATAAAGGATTGTCTCTGAGTCCACGGTGCCAAATCATCGACTAATAATGGTCAAAATGGTAGAAGGAAATCTTCTCTGAGGTTTCTTACTAATCATTGTTTGCTAGTGACAAGAAAGTTAGAATTATTTTTGGCCATTTAATAATGTTTTTCTTGTGCCATTACAATTTACCATGAATACTACGAGACAAGTATGAGGTAGTTAAAGATTTCTAGAATTTGGATTATTCGAGATAGAACTAAAGGAAGAATCAACAAAAGAAAGAGACTTTTCTTCAAAGAAAATAACGAGGGACAAGCATAGAGCTAACAATAACGGTGAAAGTGTTTGGGAGTTAAAAGAAAATCCTAAAGAAATGCTCACTTTCTTGAGCAGACAACCTAGATTTTCAAGATATGGCCCCGGAGAAAATAATATAAAATTGAATTACCACATATAAGAAAATCAAACAAATTCATGGACAACACATTTCCCATCCTTCAACAAAAATGCTCCACAATATTTATGAGAAAATAACACAATTGGCATATGACTTGTTTGGGAGTTAAAACACAATCCTAAAGAAATGCTCACTTTTGTGAAGCAGACAATCTAGATTTTCAAGATATGGCCCCGAGAGAAAACAATATAAAATTGAATGACCATATATAAGAAAATCAAACAAATTCATGGGCAACACATCGCACATTTTCAACAAAAATACTTCACAATATTTAATGAAAATAACACAATTGGCACATGACTACATAGCATTGCTAGGAGGAGAAATGAATATGCATCAGCTTTAATGTTTGTGGTTTTAATAGGTTGCCCCTGTTTTCTTCTATTAATTGCCATTTCACGTAAAATTATGGAATGAATAAAAATAAAAAGAAACAAACTAAGAAAAACCTCCTTGGCAGCTTTCACTAATTGAACTCATGGTCTTGGGTTGTTACGCAAGATTTGTTGACTCCTCCGTGCCATTGGCATTCATGGGAGGCTCTCGGGATAATTAGGCGATTGATTTAACCGGAGGGGCATCTCTTTGAAGTGTCCCAAAGATATTGAATGAAAGAGCTGCTACTGTGTTTTCTTGTTCTTGTAATTGGGATAATAGGATATTATGTCTATCTTGCACTTTTTTTGCCCAAATATTCTCAAATATATTTGTATTTATAAACATTCATTAATCATTTGAGCAGTTGATGACCTATTATAGTAACTATTAATGCTTTTTTTTTTTCCATGTGTGTTTTTTTTTGGGGGGAAGCTAATTGAATATGTAAATGAAATAATAAACATACGAAATTATGGTAAAGAAGTCGAGATATCAATCAATTGACGGGCATATAACTTACCCCTTTGCCATGAATTTTCGAATAATCGTTATCTTTCTAGTTTAAATTTCACGGATGAACCACAAATTGTAACATGCGACTTTTGAATTTGTGAAAATGTAAAATCCTAAGTCACATAGAAATTACAAAGGCGAACATAGTAAATAGGATGAGCAAATGGAATCGAATAATACTAAAGTACATTAATCCTCTACAGAATGAAAGCGAAAATAGAATCCAATTAAACAAGAAGCATAGAAATAGCGTAGCTAAGAAAAACCATAGAAGTTTGTCCATGAACAATAACGAGGTCCATTCAAAGCTGTTCTTTATGAAGGATGACAAGAAAATACGCATATCGAAGGAAAGAAATATACCAAAATGGCAAGGCAATTTCTTCTTGTTATGTAGCGTGCTTTGCTAGTTCGTTTTGTTAGCAAGCTTCTTATGACGAATGAAAATCAAAGGCTACCTGTAAGCATTTATGAAAATAAAGAATATTGGTAAAGAGTATAACATCAGTTAATTAAGTATAGATAAAACAATAACTCGATCTAACCAACCATAAAGGACAATCAATTTTGGATAACGAAGAATGAGAAATACATGTATTTTTGTCCAAAGAAACAAACAAGAAATCCGAAGCATACAAATCTACACCAAAAATCTAAAACAAATAAATGCACCTATGAAATCATAAACGAACAATGTTATATAATTAATCATATTGCACAGGTAACATACCTGTGATGAAGATAACACTACCCCAATGGATAACAACAAAAGCTACACCAAACAAAACGAAAAAATAAAAATATTAGACACAATTAACAGTAATAATATAATTAATTTTCAAAGAATTAACCGTACACCAAATTGTACAAAATAATATTTTTTTTTAATAGAGGTTATAATCAATTCCTCCATATTATATTATCTTAGAATGTGCATCCTAACAATAACAGAATAAAAAAAGGAACTCAAAAAACAAGATTAGTAACATTATAGAGAAATTGTCATTATTCATCCTAAAAATAACGAAAAACAATTTACGAAAACAAAAATTAAAATCGTAAGAATAAATAAATTCAACCAAATGAAACGAAAAGAACAAAGAAAATCAACACTTAAAACTAATGAACAACAATCACGCATAAAACAAATAATATTATGAGAACCCGAAAAAAAAAAAGTAATTTTATTGTTGCAATCTACGAAAGGGGAAAAAATGTTTCAACAAAAAATTCCAGCAAATAGAACAAAGAGAACCAAAAAATAATATCAGCTAAACACTTAAAACAACTACAAGGTTTCATACCTATAAATCCACATATACGATAAAATAGAGAAGAATAAACAGTGTAACGAACACCAAACTCCACAAATAACCTCAAAATGACAATAATATGAGTAGATCTGGAATTATTTTGCTTTTTTTTTTTTAACACAAACCACAAAACGAGAAACCCAAATATGAAAATGTTTTACCGATAAATATTGATGGATTGAGTTCAAAGATGGAACTATAATTCCTGATCTCCATCGGATCTTCTCTTGGCCGAATGTGCGAATAGTAGACATTTTAGGGTTTGGAATTTGGTGGGGAATGGTGTTCAGACAAAAGCGGAAAATAGGGTATTAAAAAGATGTTTTTGGACGGGGAAATTTTTTTTTTTTTAAAAAACCAAAAGCGGGCGTGGTTTTGTAAATGACCAAATCGGTGCCGGCGCCATTTTTGGGACGTGGATGAGCAGGAACAAGAAACCACATCTTATATATTGTTAGGCTACAAGGATTTTGCACCCATATTTTAATTTAAAAATAGGCCAAAAGCATAGTAATAAAGCGACAAAATAAATAAAGAGCCGAACTTGAAGGCGATGATGTTTAATCTTGGTTGGATGATTGGGCAATGTTACTCTTGTCATTGACATCTTTGAGCGGTGATGATGAAGGAGGCGACTCGAACATAAATTTGTTTTTTCAATTTGTGTGTGATAATGGTAAATAATAACTAATAGAACAAAAGAGCACGAGATAAATGATATCTAAGGATTTTAGGGACAATAATCCGTCTTGAGGGAGGGGTTGAAATTGTAATGCAATGGCAAACTCGTAAGCAAGCAACAATACCACGTGGACCATTATTACAATAAATTCAATACTCGATAAGTCACGAGTGCGGTGATGTAATGTCGACATTACTTAAAACACTTTGCTCTCCCAAAAACCAAAGTTTCGCTTGAATGCCGATAGTTCATTCAATTTCCATCCTAAAAATTCTAAAATTTCAGATCTAATTAATTGTTCATTGCATATTTCTTCATACCCTGTAACAGAATTACTATGGGAAATGAACGTGAAATCATACAAAAATAAATAAAGTCAAACATTTTCTTGTCCTTGTTCGAAAATTAACCGATCTTAAATCATAATTAACATAGAACAAAACTTCAATTTCTTAAAGTGATCATATTCATCAAACAATTAGGCTCAAAAAAGGAAAAAAACAGAAAAATAGAAACTTTGTATTACCTTTAGGTGTCGATTCCTCTTGGTATACTGCAGGAAGATCTCTCCACACCTCTAATGTTCGGTTCATTGTTTTCCTCACAACTTTCACCTGTTACATTAAAGAAAAAGAACCAAGAGGTTATTCGATCGGTGCTTAAAAGTTGTTTTAGGTGATGATTTTTATGTGCCCACATATAAGTGCTAATAAACCCACTTTGGAACACGACCAACATGCCGTTGATATAATTATAAAATCCCATATTTCCCAAAATGATTAATAATTACAAAAATAAAATTATTTACCTTGTCAAATCTTCGATATATCGATTGTAGCTACACAAGAAGCCTTAAACTCTAGTAACATAACCCTCTCCGTAGTGACCGGCCTCTCTAAAAACCTCTGCGCCGCTTTTTGGTGGCCCGATCTTCACTACTCACAAACTCAATAGTGGTTGAAATTAAACAATTCAATAAATTCTTGGTTTTAACGGCACCAACGCTCACAATAATGCCAATGAGTACTAACAAAGCGGATTTTGCTTTAATACGGTCACTTTTCACACGGTTTCAACGGCATACGCAGCGGAATTTTCAACTCGCCATGTCGGGTTCCTGCGCCGCTATGCGAAATTACAAAAAATAAAACATACAGAATCAATCCCATCGGGACTCCACCTGTCCACTAGTTCTTCATTGAGGTCGGGCTCTATTTCTGACAACCTAGCATACAATCTTGTTGACCTAATTTGGTAATAATTTACATCATTTCTCAAAGCAAATGAATTTAGGATTTTCTTAACAAATTCCCTTTACGGGTTTCACGAATCGGGTTTTCTAGATATGATCATGAGGATTGAAGGTTTGTAAAGAGAAGAGAATAGGGAGAAGGATCGTGAGAAGAGGGTTGGCGGAAGAGGCAAATGAAATCCAAATATTTATTAGGCGGGCCGAAAAATGGAAGCTTTCAAAGCCAACACCTTATACACTAATCCATAGGATATTCACCTAGATCATTGTAAGAGATTCATCATTTGTTTGTGTCGGAAATGATGAAATTGCACAACAAAAGCGAGGTGCTGTGATAACAAACAACATACCAAATCAACGAAAATAGAACCATAAACTCCACAAACAACCTAAAGTCGACGAAATAACACAAAAATTAAAACAAAATGAACGGATCTATAACAAATTTTTCGAGGTTTTGAATCACAAAAACAAAACACGGGCATAACAACAGCTAAAACTAAGAAATTCAAAAAAAAAAAATCAACATATTTTAACATTACATACCTGTAAATGAACGAAACCGAGGCAAACAATGGAAAACAACGAACAAAATAGGCAAAAATTGAACCGGAAACTCCACAGGCGACCTAAAATCGAAGAAAAAACACAGAAATTGAAACAATATGATCAGATCTACAAAAAAATTTTGATTTTTGTTTCAATAACCTAATTGAAGCTTTTGTGCTTTCGACAAAGAGAGAGAGAGAGACGATTCTAGGGTTTGGAAATTGATGGGTATTGGTATTCAGACAAAAGTGGAAAAATAGGATATTTATGTAGGTAATGAAACGACGCCGTTTTGTAAATGTCAAAAACGACGCCGTATTGGGCGTTGGATGAACAGTGGTAGCAAAACCCACTCTTATATGTTATTAGGATTATTAGGAGAGATTAAAAGTTGCTATTTTCAAAAATCAAACTCTTGCATTTGTCTACATTTCTAAATTCTCCTTAATAATTCCGATACGATCCACTTGTCATTTGGCTCTCAATCTTTTTGTCATGTCCTAGTGCTAATAGGTTGGATATCCACCTTGTAACACCCTAAAAATTCGTAGCTCTATTTATTTTTTTTAAAGACGAATAATAGAGTAAAATAAGAAATTTATTTAAGTTGTCCAGAAAAATACTTCAAATCTTACATTTATCATTTAAATTAAATCGAAAAAAAAATATCGAATTTGAATAAATTATTTAAAGTCTAATGTGAATTAAATTCAGAGTTAATAATTCATGTTAGGACTTGATTGGATGAAAGTGAGAAATTTGGGTTGGAAACTAAAAAGTCAATAAGTGAAATTTTAAGCTTTTTTTAACCAAATCGAGCAAACATTTTTGAGGCAATCATACAAATTCTACATTCGTCAAAATTTTACGAATCTTATGACATTACAAAGTACGCAACGAGACCTTCTACATGGAACGAAATATGCATACATTCAATTAATAAATTATCTCCAAAATCGAGTGCTAAAAGTATTCTACAAACTGGAAAATTTGGAAAACACTTATGTATTCCAGCAAATTGTGTTCTAACAACCATTTTTAAGATGGTCGTACAGCCTTTGTGGTTGCCCATTTTCTACCATTCAAAATGGGGAAATTGGCCCAAATCGTCCCTAACGTATAGACCATGTGCGCAAATCATCATTACCTCTCAAATTTTGGCAATTACATCCCTCAACTATCCATGTAGTGCGCAAATCATCATTTTGAATGAAATCCATCCAATATTCCGTTAAACCTTTGGGATTTTGGCACAAATGGTCCCTAACTTTTGTCCTTAGTGTGGAATTGGTCCATAACGTTTATGTTTTGATAAACAAGTCCATAACCTATGTGTTTTGGTGCAAAATTGGTCCTTATGGAATGAAAAAGACAAATATACCCTTAGTTTAATTAGAAGAAATTGTATGTGGATTCCTAATCATTACAAAATGTGCAAATAAGTCCAATATTTTTATTTTTTATAAAAAAAAAAAAAAAAACTAATGAGTTTTTTTTTTTAAATTAACACTTTAGTAATAAACATGTCAAATAAATTTATTATTTTTATTATTAAGTAATAAATATATTTAAAGAGAGAAAAATCATTGTGAGAAATCATTTTTCTCCCTCTTTACTTATAAATTTTTTTCTCCCTCTTTACTCTAAAAATTAAGTTAAATAAATAACAAAATGACGTATATAATTTTATGACATTGAACTAATCCTATTACATTTTTATTTAGCATAAAAATACTAATAAAAATTAATTTACACATTATGTGTTTTATTTTTGAACGAAAATAAAACGATAAATTAAAATATAAAGAATATAGTTAGATTTCTAATATTTGTAGTTAATAAACATATAACTCAATTAAATAAAAGTATTTGAACATCAAGTTTGTGACAAAGTTATTTTTTTATACAACAATAAAATAAAAGTTTTAATTTTAAATAATATATTTATTACTTAATAATAAAAATAATAATTTTATTTGACATGTTTATTACTAAAGTGTTAATTCAAAAAAAAAAAAAAATCATTAGTTTTCTTTAATTTTTTTTATAAAAAATAAAAGTATTAGACTTATTTGCACATTTTGTAATGATTAGGAATCCACATACAATTTTTTTTAATTAAAACTAAGGGTATATTTGTCCTTTTCATCCCATAAGGATCAATTTCATACTAAAACACATAGGTTAGGGACTTGTTTGACAAAACATAAATGTTAGAGACCAATTCCACACTAAGGGCAAATGTTAGGGACCATTTGCGCCAAAATTTCAAAGGTTTAACGGAATATTGGATAAATTCCGTTCAAAAGGATGATTTGTGCACTACATGGATAGGTGAGGGATGTAATTGCCAAAATTTGAAAGGTAATGATGATTTGCGCACCCGGTCTATACGTTAGGGACATTTTGGGCCAATTTCCCTTCAAAATGTGTTGCGAAGCTCTTTGTAAGATATTCGAGATGGTGTAAGAGACATCGATAAGTGATCAAGGATCGACTTCCAAATCACGATTCAAAAATGGAACCAAAAATCAAGAAATCTGCTAATTTTTGTATTAAATAATTAGCAAGTGAGCCAAGTGGATTGTGCAGAGATTTGCTCTCCTATTTGTCCTATTATACCCTATACTAGTATAGAGAAATATGAAGAGGTTACTTGTTGGCCAGGAGAAAATCTCAATCTCAAATAATTAAACAAATCAAAAATTAACAAGTAGATTTGAGAGAAAATCATAAGACAAAATAAGTAAAATATAAGTATACCTATATATGTATACAACCGTGTATATGTATGTATGGGTAGTATTTCCTATAAATACCCCCTAACAATTTCTTACATTTTTATACCCGATCTCTCTACCACATTTTTTAAAAAACACACACATTAGAAAATCAAAGAGGAAGAGGATAGAAACGGAAAAAAAATTATCTAAGTATAAGAGGTAAGTGCAATACATAAAATCTTAGTGTAGTATTAATGGTGTGGAGACCCTTTAATTTAATAGAGAAGTTCTCCACACCCAAGCTCCAATAGCCCCCATGGTCAATACCAAAAGAGCAAAAATTTAGAACTTGTGGTGGAAAGATGACTAGGAAACATAGATTAATACCCGGATTTTTAAGACAAAATAAACTTTAAGAAAGTGTAGCCACCAAGGGCATGTGTAGCCACCAAGTTATGGCCAGAGTGCTTATGTAGCATTGAGATTTTTAGTTGAGTGCTTGGTGTATGAGTATTTTTTATAAGAAAAGTCCTAAGAAAGATAAAAGTTGTATTTATGTTCAATATCATACATGTACTCTACTTTATTCATTTAATGTCACCATTTATAGTCATTGCATGACTCTTGTAGGAACAAGATTACTTTGAAGTCCAGGGACAAAAGTGAAAACTAGCTTCGAATGACCAAGAATACCATTTGAACACTGAAATAGATGCATTGTCTTACTATTTACATAGCCCTGAATTACATAAATTTGGAGTAAATTATGGCTTGGTAGACCATTAAGATGCTTGAACTATGGAATACCTTGTAACCAAATTCTACATCCTTTAATGTAAGCTCGATAACCCGTTTTTATATAACTAGGCTTACCTCCTCTTTTGTCAAAGTACTGTAAGGGACTTTTGATAATCACACTTTTGAACTTAAGTGGTTTTATGGGCTACAAAATGTATGATTAACAAACGGGACATAATGATTTGTCATGTTTTATTTTAAAATAATGTTGTGTTGAATACATTTCAAACCTTGTGTACAAGTCCTTGTTAAGTAGAAAAAGAGATGTTGTAATAGCCTAATCTATGGTATCTTATGTAACGGGTGTATAATAAATAAAAAGATGAAGTTTAATCACTGTTTTGTTCCGCTATATTTATTTGTACTCATTAAATCTAACGTACTCTTCTATTCGTACAGTGGCCTTCGTACATAATCAAATAATAATCTTGAAGCAAAAGTAATGAATGGATGACTCCGACATTCATATTATGATTCTGCCTTAATGAACTTAATAAGGGACACAATTAAAACTAGAACATATAATTAGTTAAATCTGTCCTAAATCAAATCAGAGATTAAAATTGGTTTCTGTATCTAAGGGTATTAATAACCCTTTAAAATAGATATCAGTAATCCTCTGGAACATAATCAGACCTTTAAGAAAACAAAAAATTAATATAGAATTTCGGAGTCGTCACACACTTCCTTCTTCTTAATATGATTTCTGACATTTATATCAATGTGCTTGTTGTGACTTTCACTTTTGTCATTCTCAAAAAAGAATATTGCAGCTGAGTTGTCACAATATATCTTTAGTGGTTTTGCAATGGAATCAACAACTTGCATTTTGAATATAAAATTCCTCAACCATAATGCTTGTGATGTCGCTTCGTAACGTTCTATGATTCAGGCTATTCAGCTCTCATGGTAGATGATAGGTGTAATATTTACACTTATTATATGACTTAATCTTGTATGTGTGCTAGTTGTTTAGCTCATTTTTCTATTGATCTTGTGTGCTTTCGTTGTTTTAAGTTAATCTCGAGCTTTGGAGGGAGAAGCCGGAAATAGAATGGAATGAGAAGTACTGAGATGTGGAATTGATAGTTAAAAGGTGGAATGAGCAAAGGGTCGAGGCCAAGATGAAAAGAGCAATGAAGTAGAAAAATGCTGGCCATAGTGAAAAACGTCACAGACGCGAGAAACCCACGAGAAGAGCCATTTGGCTATCTTCCAGTTTGCAGACATGGGAATTGAAGAGCAATTTGCTCGCGGCCGCTAGACGAGAAAAATCGGGCGAATAAAACTGCAGATTTTGAAGTGTAATTTTGGACATTATGGCATGAAATTTGAAGTGTAAACCATTACATTATAAATGCCTATTGTCTTAGACTGGAGAGGGGTTACACAATCTTGGACTTTAGACAAAAATACTCGAACACACACCCAAGGTTGGAAACTTGAAATTGAAGAAGAAGACGAAGATGGCAGGGTGAAGATCAAAGTTCTGGCGAGGAGATTTGACGTGTCATCTTCAACTATTTCTTTGTTTTCATCTTTAATTCTCGGTGATGTACTCAAATCAAATTACTTATTTGTGTTTGTGTAGTTCTATCATGAGTAGTTAAACTTTTAGTTAGGATGAATGATGTAGTCTAGTTTTAATAGTTTAATTTTAATTATCAAGTTTTAACTCCAAATATGATGTCATTCGTGTTGAATTTTTTCATAATTATTCTTATTTCTTTTGTATTCCTAGCCAATTTACGAATTTCATGTGAACTGTATTGAAATTGAGAGGTGGTTCACATGTTTTGGCTAGTGCATTAAAAGTCATGAATTTATATAGTAGATGGAGATATACTCTGTAATATTTTATGGATTTTTTGTGATTTAATGCGCATAGATATGTCGTGATTTACATAGAGATATAGTAAATTCACATGTTTAAGTATGTTTAATATTTTATTTGAAAGACACTGTCATATAATTTGATTGACAAGACGAATAAACATTGTTATAATTTGATATGCGGAGTTAAACTAGACTAAACTACAGTAAAATTGTGAATCCGAATGCTTAAATTCATTGAAGTTTTCTTAAGTTTAGATTGCTAATAACTTTTGCGTATTTTTAGGCTTTAGCTTAACAGAAAAATCACCGAACAACTTGAGCTTTTAATTGTTCAAATAGGAATAGGATTAATCTAAAATCCATATCTCTATCTATTAAAAGAGTGAACTTCTTGCAGCACTGTTCCTAGGAACGCGTGCCACCTACTGTTCATTTTTTTTCCTTTACTTTTCTCTAAAATTGTGTCCTTTGGTTTTTTGCCTTTTCAAATTGTGTTGCAGACTTATCTCCATCTTCCATCTTGCTTATATTTTTTCTTTCTTTCTTTAATCTTCTTTATCTTCTTCATCTTCCTTTCGATTTCAGTCATATTTGTAGAAAAATCACCAAAAAATTTGTAGATTTGTTGATTATTTTAGATACCCAACTATCTCTTGTTTTTATTTTTCTCCAAACGGAAATCACCAAAAAATTTGTAGATTTGTTGATTATTTTAGATACCCAACTATCTCTTGTTTTTATTTTTCTCCAAACGGAAGCTCGCGAACTGTATGCTCAACTGTTCTCGACACTTTGCTCTTCTTTGACAGTTGTTCTAGATAGGCGTTTAGAACAGATTAAGGTTGTTATTGGCTGCCATTATTTCTAGGGTTCACAAATTGAACATAACAGGTAGTTGTTTGGCTCTATTTTTGCTTATTTGTTAAACTTGTTTGAACATTTGTGCTTGTTTGAGTATTAATTTTTAATTCTCATTTTGGGTTTTTATCAATTTTCATCATAATATGATGTTTGTGGTTCTTCTTAAAAATTAGTGTTTGAGATTCAATATTTCAATTCTTTTTTTAGATGCATAATTTCAAATCCTAAGTTGCGGAAATGGTTTGTTATCTGAAACTGAGATTTCTTGCTCCTTGATTGACATTGTGAGCTAAACGCTCTTACGTCTCTGTTATCTTTTATTTTCCTCATTCTCATTTTGCTTAAAAGGTATGTCTGTTGCTAATTTTATCATTTGCATGGAGGAAAAAAATTGATTTGGGGTTTTTTTTTTTTTTTTTCCCTTTTGGATGTACTTGTGGAAATGTGATTTGGACTTCTGAATAATTTCTTTTAATTTGTTAAGCTTCTGCGTGCACATCTTAATGTGAATATCTTAATTTAATGCAAATTGCTGAAAGAATGAATTAAATTTAGAGTTTTAACTTGTTCTAAGTGGGGCCATTTATATTTATAGAGGAGATTCTATGCACTTGCCGTTACAAGGTTGAAAGAGATACAATGCCACAGAGGTGTTAGACATATAAGGAATTTGCCATATGGAGGACATATGACTAAGAACAATTGTAAGACCTTGAAGGGAAAAAGAGTGTTTACAATTCCTGGGAAGAAGAAGCATTAAGCGTTTGCTTTCTTTTTTAAAATTCATAGGTAATTGTCACATTAGGCTTGAAATATATATCTTCTTTAGTAAAATACAACTACTACAATGTGATTATATTTCATTTCCTCTTTACGAAATCACATTTGATATTGCTTGTTTCTCGTTCATAATCAAACAAAGTTTCGTGTTAGTTTGTTTGCATGTCTTACTCAATGTAATTTTTTTTTGGAATTAATCTTACCTATTATTTAGTTCCCATAAGTCACTACTCAGTAATGAAATTTTTTGGTGAAGTGAACATTGTATTGTTGTTCTGCGTTGTGATCTCAAATCATATAGTCTAGAAAACTTTGGTTACTAACTTGAATAATCTTAGTAGAGATAGAAATTGAAATAGCTCATCTTGTTTCCTTCTTTCATCTCCTTCGCCTTCCTTATGATTTTAGTCATATTTGTTGAAAAATTACCAAAATTTTTGCATGTGTTGATTATTTTGGATTTTAACATTAGATTTTAATACAACTAGCTACCTATGAGTGTGTTGTTCTTATATTTCAGTAAAGATTGTTGAATGAATAGATGGTTTTCACTTTTCGATCCAATTTTACCAATGCACATTTTAATTAATGTTGTTTGTAGTTTGGTGGTTGTGTTTTCTGTCATAATTTGCATGCGTTAAATCGTGATTTTTTTAATGTTACTTCAATAAGAATAAGTGCTCTTGAGGCTGATTTTTTTTTTTTTTTTTTGTTTTACTCACATATTTTTTCTCATAGTATTCCCGACTTCTTTTGCATAAAAACAGTGATTTCCATTATAATGAAGTCAAAATGTATAAAAATTGTACATCTAACTTCATGGTATTTTGGTTTGTATTGTTTATTTCAAAAGTAAATATTTTGGTTTGTATTGTTTGCTTAAAAAGTAACTGAAGTAATATTCTAGGCTACGCAAACAAAAAAAATATTTACTTGTTTTGGATGAAATGGAAGCTCATTGTATCATAATGTACTTTGGTTTTTTAATTTTTCTTATAAGTGTAATGAGTATGTGTTCTTAGCTTCAGATTTCACATATGTTATTTATCATTTTTAAGATACAATGAAAACCAATCATTGAATGGTGTATGATTGTCGCATGAAAGGATTCTAAATTTTTTATTTTTAGAGTATTAGATTTATTAATTTTCACGGTAGAACTTCAATATAAGATAGGGACACCTAGATTTTAGTATTTTGAGTTTTATATTTTGAATTATTTTTGTTAATTTAAGCTATTGAGAGAATTTTTTTTTTTCCCTGTTTTTATGTAATTTAGCATCGTAAAGTTATATTTAAATTGTTATAATTGTACATGTATATAAGATTGAGATGCTGTATAGTTTACTATTGTGAATTTTTTATTATTGTTCCGACCTTTTCAAATTTAAAAAAAAAAAAAAAGAGTTACTTATCGTGTGATGAAAAGTCCTCTTTATATAACTTTGTTCGACATTTTCTTCTTTTTCTTTAATGTTGCTTCTGATCCTTATAATTACAGTAATTTGATAGCATCCATGAACCAAGAAAATCACTTGCATAGTTTTTGCTGTTTTGATTTTATTAGATTAAACATAATTTTGAATGTTGGATAGTTTAATTTCTTCATTCTGGAATTTTGATTAATTTATGAAAATTTATTCTTCACTAAATTGAACTCGGTAGCCACTATAGTGGGTTTGCTAATGGGTGAATATGAGCAGCAATTGTGTGCTGAATTGTGAGTATAAATTGGCATTCTCACTCTTGATTAAAGACGCCTTAACTATTCACTCCTAATGCATCACTTGCTTTCAAGTTTCAACTGCATTTTGAGGACTCCATATATAATTAGTATTTTTTTATGGAAGTTTTTAGATTGTTCACTTTGATTTGGAGGATTTGACTGCCAATAACCTAAAATGTCTAATGTGGTATTGGTGTGTATCACGACATGAATAAATATAATTCTTGTCTTTGATTAGAAAAATAGGGATAACTAAAAAATGGTAAAAGCTCTCAAGACTTTTAGCAACATGAAGCAATTATTATTACCGCAAGTTCACAAATAGTTTTATGTATATTTTATGACACTTGTGAGATTTAAATTTTTTTTAATATTTGATACATTAGAATAAATAAAATTAAATTGACAAGTCAAGTCAAGTCATAATGAAGAGAAATATGAAATAAGTTTAAATTTTAAAGCAGTAGAATAATCTTATGAGATTATAATTGTAATATTCAATTCTAAAATTTGTAATAATCACTTCTGTCTGTCAACTTCATACCATTCACCACAGTAAAAATCATTAACTATACCTATCTTCTATGAATTATACATGTTTTTCTTAACAAGTTTCATGTTCATTTAATCTTTTATAAGAGAGAAAATAATTAAGAAACTTACTAATAATAACCACGCTATTAAATACTTAATTAAATTACAACATGACTAGTAATTAATAAAAGAGTCAAGTGTTATGAATTTTAGATTAATATCTTCTTGTTGTATACTATTATTATTCCACATGTAAACAATAACCATATATAGTGCATTAATGCTATTAAATATGTGGTTATAAATAATTAGTAAATATTTAGAAACACGAGTAGACTACTAACAAGCTTTCATTTTCCACAAATCATTAGTATTTTAAGGCCCAAATGACCCTTTAGAAATATTCATTTTCCAGAAACCAACAATAATTCGAAGGGCTAAATGATCATTACACGTGATTTGATAATTGCTCATGCTCATGCTCATGCTCATACTCACAAAGAGATCATAAAGCATGCATTTACTAATTGAAGAGTTTGTTGTACTGAGGTTTTTGAAGGGGTCACAATGACGGAGTTTGGATTTTGTAGGGCGTGGTGGTGGTGGTGGCAGATGGCGGCTGGTTGGTGTTGCGATTTTGTGATGGCAGTTAGTGGAGGACGTCGTGGTGATTTTTTATTATTATTCCTTTTCAATTTTATTGATTCTTTTCTTTTTTTTGACTTGTCTTGGATCAAAATAAGGGTATAAAAGTCATTTTGATATAAAATTTGACTTCTCACAATCAAATTGACAATTTTCATCAAATGAAAACTATGTTATAAAGATTTTAAAAGATTGGAAACTTGTGAGCTACATCTCGATTAGTCCCAATTAAATATTTGTGTCAGAATTATTTTTGTGAGGCTAGTTGTCATTTGTTAAGGGGCACAATTGTATTTCCACTATAAGAAGTTGACTTGAATAAAAATAAAAAATTGAATTCCTAACCTTTTCCGTTCATGAATTCTCCTGCATTATTTATCAAGTGACGGTCAGCCCCCACCTCATTTGACTATGATTAATTCAATTTTGGCTATCATAAATTATTCCTTAGACCAATAAATGTCAAACGTTTTTGGTTATTGGTTAGACTCAAAAGTAAGTCAAACTTACTTTTGAATATCTTATTTTACCATTTTGCTTAAAAATAAGCTGTTTCTTAAATTATAAGAGCATCTCCAAAGACTCCAATATTACATTTTATTTTGAATATTTAGCTGATGTAGTGATAAGATGGAGAAAACAAAACTCATGTGGTAGTATTTATTGTAGAAGACCCGTCCAACATGCCGTTCAGTTTTAGACATCCTGTTAGACGACTTTCCACCCATTTTTTTATTAAATTGTATATATCTCTCTCATCTATTTTTTTTTATCTCTCTCTCTCTCTCCTCATTTCTTTTTTCACTCTTGCCGCATAGAATTTTTAAAAAATGTCTAGTATTGGAGATGCTCAAGTTAGTATCAATTAAAACTATCTATCTACCTAAAATTTTGAAAATTTGTCGTGTTCATTTGACTTAAAAGTAATTAGATTCTCAAAAATAAATTTAATTACAAGTAATATTTTCTCAAATACTTAATCTTAAAGAAGCTTAACATTTTTGGAAGCACACCCAAAGATGGTTTAAGAGTATGTTCAAACATATTGGATGATTTAAAACGAAGTCATACTTTTAAAGTTTCTTAGTTTGTCAAAGAGTTTATAAGTTAATTTTTATAAGAATAGAAATTAATATTTAAACTTATTCTTAAGAAGAATATCATTTTAGAACTACCTAACATGTATTTAGTACACTGAACTTGATTAGATTAGACAAGATTAAGCAAATGAAGTGTAATTAAACGTAACAAACATTATTATTAGAGTATGTACTGTTTTTAAAATCCTTCCTCTGTAGTTTTATTAGATTCAATGTAACAAACACACCATTAGAGTATGTACTGTTGCAAAAAATTATTTGGTTTAAATCAATTGTTTATACAAAGGAAAATCGCTTGCCCTGTCCCAAACCAATTTACTTCATTTTGTATCTCTATTTCTAACTTTTATTTCTTGACAATATTGTCCCTATCTTTTTATTTTTGGCAAGTATGGTCGATTCCTACTATAAACCATCCAAAATGACTATTAATTTCATATAAAATGACAAATTTAACATTTGCTATAAATGATGCTATTTAGGAGTTGAACTGTTGAAGGAAGCTTCTGATAAGTGTGATTTTGCTCTTATGGAGTTGAATATGCTACAACAGCAATGAAACTCCTACAACCATAACAGATGAAGCGGATAATATTTGCGTGTTACCTATCTTCAATGGCAAACCAATGATCCAATAAAATAATAACAGCAGATTCAACAAAAAACAAATTATTTCGTAGAATTTATATATTTTTATTCGCATATACCGTAGAATTTACTGTTTATAATATACCAAAAAATTTTACAAGAAAGAAGTCAACATTCAAGTTTATCAAAAACAAATATTTTATTTCTTTATATTTGTCTATTTTCGTATTTTTTATTCCTTTTGGGATTCTTGGATCTAAATTTTCTTCAAAGTCCGAATTTTGGAAGGGTTTGCGGTTAAAGGACAGAGATTCGCCGGACATTGGTGGCGGTTGTATTTCGATTGTATGAAATTTATTATTTGTGTTCCAGTTACTTATGGTGGTCGGTCAGAGTTGGTGACGGCTTTGGCAGCTGCAATTTTTCCATTACCATAGTATTGTATTAATTTGACTTTGACTTCAAACAAAAAACATCTTCTTCAGCTGAAACGGTCATGAAGTCCGCTGCAATTTTTTTCCCACTTTAAACAACCATTTTCGTAACAGACGACGGCCAACTGATCCTCTCTCCCTCTCCTCCTTGTTTGTACTCATCTTCTGCAGCCATGATCACAAATAAAAGTTCTTGTTTCATGTTCTCTGTGTTGTTTATCTTATGTTTCTCTATAAACATTAATTTCTCCGTTGGAGCTGACAGCATAACAGAAAACCAATCTCTTTCCGGGAACCAGAGAATTGTCTCTTCTGGTAACACCTTTGAGCTGGGATTCTTCACACCAGGTCATTCTTCCAGGTATTATGTAGGAATTTGGTACAAAAATGTTAGTCCAAGGACCATAGTTTGGGTAGCAAATAGGGAGACACCCATTTTAGACATGAATTCTGCAGAACTGAAAATTCTACATGGGAATTTGGTGCTTATGGATAAGTCCCAGATTTCAATTTGGTCGACAAATGTAAACTCGACAGCCTCAAGTTCTGCAGTGGCAACTCTAGGCGATAATGGGAATTTAGTATTGAGAGATGGGTCAGAACCTAGGACAAGTGAAGGATTTTGGCAAAGTTTTGATAATCCAACAGATACGTTGTTGCCTGGTAGCAAACTTGCCTATGATAAACGTACAAAAACAAAGCAACTCCTCACTTCCTGGAAAAATTCTGAGGATCCTGCACCTGGGATTTTCTCCCTTGAACTAGATCCAAATGGGAGTCAGTTTATTATAAGATGGAATAGGACTGAACAATACTGGACTAGTGGAGCTTGGAACGGGCGTTTTTTCAGTGTAGTTCCTGAACTGAATTATGTCTTTCATCTTAGTTATGTTGATAATGTTAATGAGACTTACTTCACATATTCTCTTTATGATCCTTCCACTTTATTTCGATCTGTGATGGATATTTCAGGGCAAATTACGCAGACGTCGTGGTTGGAGAATACGAAGGAATGGAAATTAATGTGGGCTCACCCTGGGCAGCAATGTGAGGTGTATGCTTATTGTGGGGCATTTGGTACCTGCAATCAGAATTCACCCCCCTTCTGTTATTGTTTACCGGGATTTAAGCACAAGTCGGAAACTGGTTGGAATTTGAAGGATTATTCTGGTGGCTGTGTAAGGGCAATCGAATTTCTGCAGTGTGGGAATGGTAGTACTGCTAACTGGAGAAAAGACAAGTTTTTGGAAAATCCCCATGTTAGGTTACCTAAAAATTCTCAATCAGTGATAGCAGGGAGTGCTGGAGAATGTGAATCTGTCTGCTTGAGTAATTGCTCTTGTACAGCTTATTCCTACAATGGCAATGCATGCTTGGTTTGGAACGGTGAATTATTGAATTTGCAACAACACTCGGAATATGAAAGCAGGGGAAGAACGATCTACATTCGACTTTCCGCCTCTGACTCTCAGTTTTTGAGTACCAAAAATGGTAAAGGGGTTGTAATAGGTGCCGTTGTGGGTTCTGTTGCTGTTGTTATGGTCCTATTGGCCATTGTTGGGGTCATGATCTGGAGACATCAAAGGCGTATAATTGGAACTACAAAAGCAGTCGAGGCCGTAGCAAACTTAGGGGGGGATAACAAGAGTGGTATAGGCGTTCCTTTCTGCAATTGGGAAAGTATATTAGCTGCTACAGAGAACTTTTCAGATGTACACAAACTTGGGGAAGGGGGATTTGGACCTGTTTACAAGGTTTTACTACGGTTTTCTCCATAATTATTTTCTATAATGAAGTTTGTTCGCTTATTTATTGATTCTAGTTCACAACTCTTGCAGGGAATGTTTCGTGGAGGACAAGAAATTGCGGTGAAAAGGTTGTCAAGTTGTTCTGTGCAAGGCATTAATGAATTTCAAAATGAAGTTGTATTGATCGCGAAGCTTCAACATCGAAACCTTGTTCGCCTTCTGGGCTACTGTATTAAGGAGAATGAAAAGATCTTACTCTACGAATATATGCCCAACAAAAGTTTGGATGCCTTTATATTTGGTTAGTTCATGAAAATAACATGTATTATTATGCAAATGCCATTTCAATCAATAACATTTGTTTTTCACAAAAAAAATTTAGATAAACAACTATGCATGTTATTGGACTGGAAGATGCGGTTTGACATCATCTTGGGGATGGCAAGAGGGGTTCTTTATCTTCATCAAGATTCAAGGTTAAGGATCATTCATAGAGATTTGAAAGCAAGCAACATTCTGTTAGATGAAGAGATGAATCCCAAAATTTCAGACTTCGGTTTGGCAAGAATTGTTGAGGGCAAAGGAATGATAGCAAGTACCAAAAGAGTCCTTGGAACCTAGTAAGTGTCAATTTACCAAAAGTTTTTAACATCTTATCATGACTGTTATGACCTTGTACACAGATTTTGGTCTAGTTAAACCAATTCAGTTCTTGGAATAGGCACTAAAGAATACAAAAATTTAAAAAGTAGATGGCTTAAAATTGTTCTGAGGGTTTAGCCAATACCTATGATCGTTTTCTTGGGCTCACTACACTATGAACCAATGAAGTTACATTCTGAAGATTACAACAAAGAAGGAAAACAGATCACTGAGAACTAGAGAGAAAACAATTTTGAATAAGGAACACTCTACCTCTGCTTTTTGAGTGAACATCTATCTAGTTGGTAAAAGACAGTTATCAAGGGGTAGCAATGGGCAGCCCTCCCTATGCACCCCTTGGCCCACAGGCTAGCCCCGCCCTCCCATTGGCCTAAATATTTTTTAATTTTTTTTTAAACCATAATTCTAAAAATTTATTTAAAACATAAGATCAACATATTAAACAACCCTCATCTTTTATCAAGGCTTGAAATCTGCTATGATTAAACATAGGCAGAGGTAAAATTGTATTGGGAATTATTATTTCGTGTTATTTTTTTTAACAAAAAGTTGAAAATAAGTAAATAATTTATATTTATCTTACACTTTGCAATTGCAAAACATTGGATATGTTTCACTTTTGTCCCTCCGGGTTAGCCCGCGCCAAAACCTGTAATGATAGGAGGTTTGACGCCCAGTAAGCAGTGTTGTGAGAACTCCAAGTTGCTTACATGATCACCGGTCAGCAATTTTTGCTTGCTTAAAGATTGAAGGCCTATTTCACTAATGTGCCCGATTCTTCTATTCTGTAGCTTTATGTTCCTATGATGGTACAATAGTTGAAGCACTACCACTGTCTGTCCTTTAAGAATGTGTAGACCATTCCTTTTAAAACACCAATGAACCCTTGCAGATCCTAAGCTTTTCATTTTTAGCCTTGTAAGTGTAGCCAGGCTCATCAAACAATCCTAATGGCTATAGCTCCATACCAACTAGTGGACAGGATTGGTTACTCCATCAATTCCTTCCCACCATGTGATAGGTTCAACCTGAGTTAAGAATCCGTTCTTGGCTATTTTCTTCTTCTGAGACTGCAAAGACTTCACCATCTTCAAATATCTCAATGGTAACTGCAGCATCTCCACTTGTTCCCTATTTGTGTCATCTTCTCAATCATTTCAAACGTAATGGTTTTTCCAGGTGGCCCTCTTCCGCACAGAAGTAGCACTTCTTAGAACCATATTTTGGCTTGGATTTGAGATCTGTGATTTCTCAAGCTTCTGCTCTTTCTCCTTCCTCTGAGATTACTACTACTCTAAATGCTTTTGCCTCTAGCAAATAGATTGTCTCTTGTGATGTTTCGACATTAATGTTGATACACATTCATCAATAGTTAAGGAAATTAATCTGATGCTTTAACTTCTCTAAATGACTCAAGCAGCGAATTCAGTAAAATAATTGCATCAATTTCATTATTGACCTTCTCTCCTTCTCCAAAGTTTTCCAATTTAATTGTCATATGTATACATACTAACATATAATTATCTTGATCCAGTGGTTATATGTCCCCGGAGTATGCATTGGATGGGTTATTCTCGATAAAGTCTGATGTATTTAGTTTTGGAGTTGTTGTACTGGAGATAATCTGTGGAAAAAAAAACGTGGGATTTCATCAGTCCACAGAAGACTTGAATCTCTTGGGTCATGTAAGTGGCTAAATTCCTCCATTTATATGCAACTTATTAACCAAATCATTGTCTAAAATATTTTGAAGCTATTTCTACAGGTATGGAGATTATGGAGTGAAAACAATGCACTTGATTTAGTGGACCCAATACTGCTTGAATCTTGTGATAAATCTGAAGTTATAAAGTGCATTAATGTTGGGCTGTTGTGTGTGGAAGACAATCCAAGTGACCGCCCCACCATGTCAAATGTCGTTCTCATGCTTAGTGGCGAAACTGGAGTTCTTCCAGTTCCTAATCAACCAGCTTTTGTAATGAGAAAGCGCGGTTTTAGCACATCTTCCTCGTCCTCTAATAAACCAGAATCAATCTCCAACGAGTTGACCATATCTATGCCACAAGGACGATGACGAATCTGCTTATTCCATTAGTATTTTTTGTTTGTATGTTCAATCATAATTCTCTTAAACTCATTCTTAATTTGAATACCTATAACTTATAGAAACTTCTAAAAAAATTAATTGAATACTCTATAAATTTTTAAAAAAAATTAAAATAATTTCTAAAAGTTTATTGAATACGCCAATACTTTTAGAGAGTCTTAAAAATCTACATTGAATATGTCTAAACTTTTAAATTCTTAAAAGTCTCAATTTAAATACACACCTTTACACCTCTATTTTGATGTTTTTCTTATTCTTTTGGCATTGTTAAGAGCGAGAAATGACCAAGCGGATTTTGTATTATTTATGAATAATAAAAATAAACTATCCATAAAAAAACAAGCAACAGTTAATTGTTAGACATATTGGAGTTTGTTGTTATGGTAAATTTTAATCTTCCAACTAGTGAATTCTACCTGTACAATTATACACAATGTACAAGTGATTGATGAATCCCTAGTCTTCTCCACGATTGGTGAAACTCTAAAGATCTTTAAGGGGAATGATCTATTGCCCACGGTGGGTAATTCTTATTTTGTCTACTAGACACTTATTCAGTGAGTATTGGAACTACATTTGTCCAGTGGGTAAAATAAGAATTGCCCACCGTGGACAATAGATCATTCTCTAGATCTTTGAACCCCTCGCAACCCCAAAAAAAAAAAGTTTCTTAAACTAGTATGCTGTTTGTATTGGTGGAATTCGATCGTAGAAAAACAAATAGAGATTGATAGGAGGAATAAGGTTGAAATTAATAAAGAAAGATTTGGAGAAGAATGGTGAAGAAAAAGAGAATTGGGAAAGACAAAATTGAAAAAATTGAAAAAAAAATTGGAGAGACTGGCAATTGGGTTGGGTTGGGTTGGGCCGGGAGCAGGGCCACACTTGAAACTGAACCGATCCGGCCCAGCCAAGTTTTGTGCGGGCCAAAAATATTCTAGTCGATCACAGTCCATCGGCTTAATCCGGTCTTAATTTTTTTTAAATAAATTTTTTATACAATCTAATACAATTGCATCAAATACAATCTTAAATAAACTCAAACAATATATATCTTGAGATTTTTAAAGAGATTAATTTATAAAATTGGGACTCATTTATTAGTCAATATAGAAACTTCAATTTTCTTTCAAAATAATAATTTTTTTGGTTAATTGTAAACTATTTGTTGACGTATTTTTTTAAAAATATAAATAGTAAAAGTATGCTAGTCTTATTCTTTGATATATAAGCATGTTTGACTTAAATTAAAAAATTTACTTATAAGTAAATTTAAAATAAATAATTTAATTGTCACACCAAACATAATTTGGATTGAAATTTGAATTAAACTAGATTTTAATTAAATATAAACAATTTTACGTTGGAACTTAGGATTCTTGGACCAATGTTTCAAAAAATGACAATTTAAATTGGAGACTTGGACTTTAAGTCATTTTAGATTGATATTATTTGAATTATGTATTGGAACTATTCACAAAATAAGTTATTAGAGTTAAGGAGAAAAAAAAAATTTGCGGGCCACCTCGACTAGCCCGATGAGGCTAGATGGGCTAGGCCATATAGGTTTGATTTTGTTTGGGCTAGGGCCAGCCCAACTCAAAATCTGGGTTACATGATGGGTCGGGCAGGTTTTGCCACGGTCGTGATTAATTTTTACTTTTTGTTTTGTAATATTTTTATTAGAAAATTTACTTAGGAATTCATTATAACACTTCAAAATTTTGTTATATTTTTATTTTTAATAATACGAGTGAAACGAGTTAAATTAACTTCAAATACAATTTAATTAAATAGACATCTAAAAATGGAGACGAAATTAGAATATAGAATCTAATTCTAACAGTCGTCTTTGACTTGTTATTTTGTATTCCTCGTTTAACAATTTTTTAATCCTAAATAGATGTTACGAATTTTGCTATTAACACTTCGAAACAGTACCAAGAACGTAACTCGACAAGTGAAGAAACATAGAATAAAAATAAGCCAAAAGGTGATGCAAAAATGGGAATTAATATAGAAAAAGTGAATTATTAAATCTATTTATAACAATCATTTTTGGCTTGTTATTTTGAATTTTATTTAATGATTCTTTTAATCCAAAAGATGTATTGCTAAATTTGCCATTAATGCTTCGAAACAATACCAAGAGTCTCATCGATGAGTAAAGAAATATAGCCCAAAATAAGCTAAAAAAGGTTGCGCCAAAATGAGAAGATAAAAACCAGATTATTAAATCCATTCTAACAACTTTTTTTGCTTGTGCTTTTGAATTTGTCATTTAACGATTTTTCAATCCGAAAGATACATTGCAAAGTTTGTAATGAATACTTCGAAATGGTACTAAACTTAATTTGATGAGTGAAGAATATAATCAAAAAATAAGGCAACAAATGTGACATCAAAATGAGAATTAGAAGATAAGAAATAAAATTATCGAGTCCATTTCTAACAACTATTTTTGGCTCGTTATTTTATAAGTAATATGAAACATGCGTTGCATCAACGAAAATTTTTGGTACCTATGTTCTCTCTTAAACCCGCAATATTTCGTTTCTTCCCCTCGAAAAAAATACCCTTCAGATTTAGAAATATAGATTGTTAATTCACAACTCAACCTTATTTGATTGACCTATGTTCTCTTTTAAATCGACCAACCCGACACGACGGTGTTTTCAAACTAACCCAAACCAATATGAGTCAGTTCGAGTCGATCAATTTGGTGATTTTATGAGTTTTTTGTCCACCCATAGGAATTATGTTTGCACGGTTTTAAAAGATTGAAGACTTGCATGCTAAGTTTGGTTGGTTCCTATTAAATATTTATCGAAGAATTATTTTTATTAGGCCAGTTGTCATTTGTTAAGGGCACAATTGTATTTCCACTATAAGAAGTCGACTTGTCAAAAAAAAAAAATTCCTCAGCTTTTCTGTTCATGAATTTTCCTGCATTATTTAGCCCTCGCCTCATTTGACCAGTTGCCGCAGAAAAGTATTATCAATTCAATTTTGGCTATCATAAATTGTCTATCGCCTACAGTTAGACTTAAAACTAAGTCAATCTTGCTTTTAAATATTTTATTTTACTTAAAAATAAGTTGTTTCTTTTTAAAGTAAAAAAGAGCTCAAAAGCTATATAAAAAAAGAAGAATCTCAAACTGCCTTGCTGCCAATAAAAAAATTCTACTTAATTTGAGAGTTAAAGTCTCCGTTTGACAGAGATTATAAACTAAAATTAGTTTAGTTCAGTCGACTTTTTGGACTTTTTAACTTACTTTTATCATGAACTGACCATATTACTCTTAATCAACAAAATGTTATTTCAAAGTTTAAAGAACAATTTTGTTATTTTACATTAAAATAGTTTGAAAAGTCAACAATTTCAATTCAAATAAACCAATATTTGTTTATAAGGTAGTTTATAATCTCTGTCAAACATATACTAAACTAAATAAAACAATAGATTATCTTCACGATTTATCTAAATTATAAGTTACCATCAATTAAGACCATCTACCTAAAATTTTGAAAATTTGTAATATTCATTTCACTTAAAAGTAATTAATTATAAAAAATAAATTCACTTACAAGTAAAATATTTCTCAAATACGAAATCCAAAAACATAATCTTAAAGAAGCTTACCATTTTTTCAAGCACGCCCAAAGGTGGTTTAAGAGTATGTTCAGAACATATTGGATGTTTTAAAATCAAGTCATACTTTTAAATTTATTAGTTTGTCAAACATGAGTTTCAAAGTTAATTTTTATAAAAATAGAAAATAATTTTAAACTTATTTTTAATAATAATAACATTATAGAACAACCAAACATGCTCTTACTACATTGAACTACATGTTTAGCATAATTTTTTAAACTATGTTTTTTTTTAAATTTATTTTCAACCACATATTTTATGGGATTCACAATTTTTATCACACGTTCATTAATTTTTTTCAAAATTTTTTTAAAAAATTACTTTTAAACTCTACAAAAATGATTAAACAAGATTAAACAAATGAAGAATATGGAAGTTTAAAATCCATCCTCGTAATTTTTATTAGACATGATTATCCTCCCACGCTGATTTTATAATTTTAGTTTTATAATCTTGCTCCTACAACAAAAAAAAAAAAATAATAATAATAATAATTAGATAGACATGCCTCTATCATAGTGGCAAAGAATCTCAGTTGGGTTTGGACAGATCCAGGTACAAATCCCAGCAGCAATGTTATTTTATTCTTTTTATTTTCTTTTGAAAAATTTGTACAATTAATCCCCAACCTTTAACATTTAGTTTCATTTTTTTTATTTCGTTTATTTACATAATTTTATAAACTTTAACGTTAATTTTTTCCCGTTTGAATGATAAAATTGACAAAACACTATACTTAAAACTAAACTTAATATTTTAGACCTTAATGATTCATTAATTTTCAATTCCAAAATCTGAGTACAAATTTCGTAAAAATATAGTTGAGTTTTTAATTTTTTACTTAGTTTGAACATAATTTTTTTTTCACTAATTGGGAATATAATTTTTTGAATTTATTTACTTTATTTTTATATTTATATGCATGAGTAACTATAATTTTCATAATTTTTTTTTTCAATTTTTAATCGAAACTTGATTTCTTTTAAAAACGAAATATTGATTCTATTTCTTAATTTTCACTTTTTTATTCTATTTTTATATACAGCCAATTCAAAATGATTACTTTAATTCAAGTGCGTTTGATTACTTTAATAAAACCAAAAGTGGTTTATTTTTATTATTTTCTTCAAACTAAAATTCTGTTTTTAACCTACCAACCGCAATGTGTAATTTTATTATTTTCTTCAAACTATTCTGTTTCTACCTACTACCGTGTGGCGTATTGCTGTGGGAGCCGGGAGGTACATGCCACCGCAGTGTTATCAATCGGCACTGTAGCCCGCTAACCACCATAGCGCTTCCGCCCCTGATTATTCTCTTATGGAGTTGAATCAGGCTACAACATCAATGAAACGCAAGTTATAGCAAACTCTTACAGCAACAATGGAGAAAGAGGATAATTTGAGTGTTACTTATTTTGAATGGCAAACAAATGTTCCAATAAAGCAATAACCGCAAGTTCAACAAAAATTCAAAGAGATCTTATCAAAGAAGGAAGTGTCGTCAAGGGTTGTTCCCGCAATTTATATAGATACTGTTATTGGAGATCACTTTGATTCAATCGTTCATAACTTTCCAACAACTACTGCACTTTCAAGAATTTTTCAATCAGGAATTACCGGTCAATTGTTGGAAGGGTTTGCGGTTGAAGGCACAGATTCGCCGGACATTGGTGGCGGTTGTATTTCGATTGTATGAAATCTATTATTTGTGTTCCAGTTATGGTGGTGAGGTCGGTCAGAGTTGTGCGGCTTTGGTGGCTGAATTTTCCTTTGTTTGACTTGACTTCAAATAAAAAACATCTTTCTTCAGCTCTTCGGTCATGAATTCTGCTGCATTATTTTATATTTTACTGAACCATTTTCGTAATAGACGACTCTCTCTCTCTCTCTCTCTCTCTCTCGTCCTTGTGTGTACAGTGTACTCATCTTGTGCATCCATGATCACAAAAATCAGTTCTTGTTTCAAGTTTTCTGTGTTGTTTATCGTATGTTTCTCTATGAACATTAATTTCTCCGATGGAGCTGACAGCATAACAGCAAACCAATCTCTTTCTGGAAACCAAAGAATTGTCTCTTCTGGTAACATCTTTGAGCTAGGATTCTTCACACCAGGTAATTCTTCCAGGTATTATGTAGGAATTTGGTACAAAAATGTTACTCCAAGGACCATAGTTTGGGTAGCAAATAGGGAGACACCCATGTCAGACATGAATTCTGCAGAACTGAAAATTCTACGTGGGAATTTGGTGCTTATGGATAAGTCCCAGGTTTTAATTTGGTCGACAAACGTAAACTCGACAACCTCAAGTTCTGCAGTGGCAACTCTAGGTGATAATGGGAATTTAGTTTTGAGAGATGGGTCAGAACCTAGGACAAGTGAAGGATTTTGGCAAAGTTTTTATAATCCAACAGATACGTTTTTGCCTGGTGGCAAACTTGCCTATGATAAACGTACAAAAACAAAGCAACTCCTCACTTCTTGGAAAAATTCTGAGGATCCTGCACCTGGGCTTTTCTCCCTTGAAGTGGATCCAAATGGGCGTCAGTTTATTCTAAGACGGAATAGGACTGAACTATACTGGTCTAGTGGAGCTTGGAACGGGCGTATTTTCAGTTCAGTTCCTGGACTGAATTATATCTATAATCTTAGTTATGTTGATAATGCTAATGAGACTTACGTCACATATTCTCTTTTTGATCCTTCAAGTTTATTTCGATCTGTGATGGATATTTCCGGGCAACTTAAGCAGACATCGTGGGTGGAGAATACGAAGGAATGGGATTTAATGTGGAATCAACCTGGGCAGCAATGTAATGTGTCTGCTTATTGTGGGGCATTTGGTACCTGCAATCAGCTTTCATCCACCTCCTGTTATTGTTTGCGGGGATTTAAGCAGAAGTCGGAAACTGGTTGGAATTTGAAGGATTATTCCAGTGGCTGTGTTAGGGCGGTCGATCTTCTGCAGTGTAGGAATGGTAGTACTTCTACGGGGAGAAAAGACAAGTTTTTGGAAAATTCCCAAGTAGGGTTACCTAAACATTCTCAATCAGTGATAGCAGGGAATGCTGGAGAATGTGAATCTGTCTGCTTGAGTAATTGCTCTTGTACAGCTTATTCTTACGATGGCAAAGCATGCTTGGTTTGGAATGGTGAATTATTGAATTTGCAACAACTCTCGGTATATGAAGGCAGTGGAAGAACAATCTACGTTCGACTTTCCGCCTCTGACTCTCAGTTTTCGAGCACCAAAAATGGTAAAGGGGTTGTAATAGGTGCCGTTGTGGGTTCTGTTGCTGTTGTTATGGTCCTATTGGCCATTGTTGGAGTCGTGATCTGGAGACATCAAAGGCATATAATTGGAACTACAAATGCAGTTGAGGGATCATCTGTAGCAAACTTGGGTGAAGATGACAAGAGTGGTGTCGGTGTTCCTTTCTGCAATTGGGAAAGTATATTAGCTGCAACAGAGAACTTTTCAGATGTACACAAACTTGGGGAAGGGGGATTTGGACCTGTTTACAAGGTTTTACTACGGTTTTCTCCATAATTGTTTTCTATAATGAAGTTTGTTCGCTTATTTATTGATTCTAGTTCACAACTCTTGCAGGGACTGTTTCATGGAGGACAAGAAATTGCGGTGAAAAGGTTGTCAAGTTGTTCTGTTCAAGGCATTAATGAATTTCAAAATGAAGTTGTATTGATCGCGAAGCTTCAACATCGAAACCTTGTCCGCCTTCTGGGCTACTGTATTAAGGAGAATGAAAAGATCTTACTCTACGAATATATGCCCAACAAAAGTTTGGATGCCATTATATTTGGTTAGTTCATTAAAATGACATGTATTATTATGCAAATGTAAGTTCAATCAATAACATTTTTTTTTTCACAAAAATTTCTAGATCAAAAACTATGCATGTTATTGGACTGGAAGAAGCGGTTTGACATCATCTTGGGGATAGCAAGAGGGGTTCTTTATCTTCATCAAGATTCAAGGTTGAGGATCATTCATAGAGATTTGAAAACAAGCAACATTCTGTTAGATGATGAAATGAATCCAAAAATTTCCGACTTTGGTTTGGCAAGAATTGTTGAGGGTAAAGGAACGATAGCAAGTACCAAGAGAGTCATTGGAACCTAGTAAGTGTCAATTTACCGAAAGTTTTTTACATCTTTTTATGACTGTTATGAACTTGTACACAGGAACTCCAGATTTGGGTCTAGTTAAACCAATTCAGTTCTTGGAATAGGCACTAAAAAAACAAAAAATTAAGAAGTAGATGTCTGAAAATTGTTCAAGGGGTTTAGCCAATACCTACGACCCTAGAGCTCGGTTTCTTTTGCTCACTACACTATGAACCAATGAAGTTACATTCTCAAGATTACAAGACAAATATCTCTCGTTACTTCTTTCTGAAATACATCATAGAAGGAAAACAGACCACTGAGAACTAGAGAGAAGAATTTTGATGAAGGAAAACTCTACCTCTGCTTTTTGTTTTCAATCTTGCCACATATATATGTATGAGTGTCTCTGCAAATGCTTAACCTATTCTAACAGATTTGTTTTATTATTGGTGCTATAGCCAATTTAGAGTGAACATCTATCTATCTAAGATTAACATATTAACTATTAAACAACCCTCATCTTTTATCAAGGCTTGAGATCTGCTATGATTAAACATAGGCAGAGGTAAAATTGTATTGGGAATTATTATTTCATGTAATTTTTTTTTAACAAAAAATTGAAAATAAGTAATTAAATTTATACTTATCTGACACTGCAATTGCAAAACATTAGATCTGTTTCACTTCTGTCCCTCCCGGTTAGCCCGCGCCAAAACCTGTGATGATAGGAGGTTTTACCCCCAGTATGCAGTGCTTTGAAAACTCCAGGTTGCTTACATGATCACCAGTCAGCAAATTTTGTTTGCTTAAACATTGAAGGCCTATTTCACTAATGTGCCCAATTCTTCTATTCTGTTGCTTTATTTTCCTCTGATGGTTCAATACTTGAAGCAATACCACTGTCTGTCCTTTAAGAATGTGTAGTGAACCCTTGCAGATCCTAAGCTTTTCATTTTTAGTCTTATAAGTTTAGCCAGGGTTATCAAACAATCCTAATGGCTATAGCTCCATACCAACTAGTGGACGGGATTGGTTATTCCCATCAATACCTTCCCACCATGCGATAGGTACAACCTGAGTTAAGAATCCGTTCTTGGCTATTTTCTTCTTCCGAGACTACAAAGACTTAGCCATCTTCAAATATCTCAATGGCAACAGCAGCATCTCAACTTGTTCCCTATTTGTGTCATCTTCTTGATTCTTTCAAACGTAATGGTTTTTCCAGGTGGCCCTCTTCTGCACAGAAGTAGCACTTCTTAGAACCATATTTTTGCTTGGATTTGAGATCTGTGATTTCTCAAGCTTCTGCTCTTGCTCCTTCCTCTGAGATTACTACTACTCTAAATGCTTCTGCCTCTAGCAAATAGATTGTCTCTTGTGATGTTTCGACATTAATGTTGATACACATTCATCAACAGTTAAGGAAATTAATCTGATGCTTTAACTTCTCTAAATGACTCAAGCAGCGAATTCAGTAAAATAATTGCGTCAATTTCATTATTGAACTTCTCTCCTTCTCCAAAGTTTTCCAATTTAATTGTCATATGTATACATACTAACATATAATTATCTTGATCCAGTGGTTATATGTCCCCGGAGTATGCATTGGATGGGCTATTCTCAATAAAGTCTGATGTATTTAGTTTTGGAGTTGTTGTACTGGAGATAATCTGTGGAAAGAGAAACGTGGGATTTCATCAGTCCATAGAAGACTTGAATCTCTTGGGTCATGTAAGTGGCTAAATTCCTCCATTTATATGCAACTTATTAACCAAATCATTGTCTAAAATATTTTGAAGCTATTTCTACAGGTATGGAGATTATGGAGTGAAAACAATGCACTTGATTTAGTGGATCCAATACTGCTTGAATCTTGTGAGAAATCTGAAGTTATAAAGTGCATTAATGTTGGGCTGTTGTGTGTGGAAGATAATCCAAGTGACCGCCCCACCATGTCAAATGTCGTTCTCATGCTTAGTGGCGAAACTGGAGTTCTTCCAGTTCCTAATCAACCAGCTTTTGTAATGAGAAAGCGCGGTTTTAGCACATCTTCCTCATCCTCTAATAAAGTAGAATCAATCTCCAACAACTTGACGATATCTATGCCACAAGGGCGATGAGGAGTCTTCTTATTCTATTAGTATTTTTGTTTGTATGTTCAATCACAATTCTCTTAAAGTCATTTTTAATTTGAATACTCTTCTAAAAAAATTTAATTGAATACTCTATAACTTTTAAATTTTGTTTTTTAAAATTTCTTAAAGTATCTATTGAATACACTAATATTTTTAAACAGTCTTAAAAAGTCTTCATTGAATATTTCTAAATTTTTAAATCCTTAAAAGTACAAGCCTTTACACCTCTTAATTCGAAATATTTTACAAAAACTTATGCACGTTTTTGTCCCAACTGCTATGTAGATATTTCTAATTTCGCCGGGAAAATTTTCATTGGTGAGTATTTTGCTAGAGCAAAGTTTCAAAACTATAAAAGATTTGTTACTGTATAAATTTTAAAACGAGTAGTTATATTGACATGACACTTTTCGTTTGTTCCATAACTTTTAATTGCACTAGAGATCTCCAAACTTTGCTCATTGTCTGATTTCTATCTCTTAACTCTTTGTATCGCATTCTTGACATCAATCTTCTATTAATTAGGCTGCGTTTGATTGCAAGTGGAAAATTTGGGTGGAAAGAAAATATTTTCTATGGAAATGAATTACCAAGAAATTATGGATTGGAAAATGTTCCATGGAAAATAAATGGGTTGGAAAAGGTTAACAAATTTTCCATGGAAAATAAATTCTCATATCCCACAAAGAAAATATTTTCCTTGAAAACAAGGAAAATGTGGCCAAAAGTAGAAAACTTTGAAAAAAAATTCCATGGAAAAACAAAAGTTGCAATCAAACAAAAGTTGGAAAATAGGTGAGAAAATGCATTTTCTATGGAAAATTTTGCTAATCAAACAGACCAAAGCTGGAAAATTGGTAGAAAATTTTCATTTTCCATGGAAAATGAAAGGAATCAAACACAACCTTACTATATTATGTCACTAATAATTCTGTTCAAAAAATTCGTCAAGAGGGTTAAAGAATATTTATTTGTCCCTCATATTATTAAATACAAAAAAATACAAAGTGTGACATAATATTTGTCGCCTTATTTCAAAGCGCGTTAACAAGATATATTGATAGACGATGTGCTAACTAATAGAAAATTGAGGATAAGAATACGACAAAAAATAAAGATATAATTGTAATAATTATTAAAGAGTAAAAAAGATGCAATTAAAATGTAATAAAAAAAAAAGAAATATAAAAAATTTAGTGTTAATATAATAATTATTTTAAGAAATAAAAATAAGTGTCACCTTAATAGTCAACTAGTATATCACCCATGCGATGCACGGCACTTGTTTTTCATGATAGTGATTTTAAAATATTTTAAGAATATATTGTTCACTTATTACATTCAAAGAAAAAGTATCATGTAAATAACATTTGACTACATATTCATATTGAGAAACAAAAAAACAAAAAATATAGCTAATCCAAATTTTCAGACGCCTCTTTGAAAACTACGTTTGTGGTCGAATTAGTTGACACTACATTCCTATCATAGATCAACATTTTCAATCTCGTACGATTTGTAACTCTAGACAATGTTACATAAATTTGTCCATGACTAAAAATTGATTTTTTTAGATATAATCTCACGTAGGAAAAAGGTTGACTCTGACTTTTATTGCAGTCATAGCATATGAGACAATTAATTAATTTTTGGCGCAACTCATTAAATAACCCACTAATTTGTATATTATAATTTGAAAATTGATTTTCTAAATTGTAAAGATGCTAATTGGTTTAATGATATTCTGTAAATTTATTGTTTTTCTATTTGTAGACAATTAGTAATACTCCCTTTATCCTGCAAAGATAGGCTCGTTTTCTTTATTTATCTGTCTCAAATTATAGGCTACTTACTTTATAAAGTGTATTAAATTTTTCTTTTTACTAATGTACCATTATTTAATTTACATTGTTATCAACCCAAATAAACTTAACATATTCCAATTATAATAAAAAAATACATAAATTTATTAACGCATTTACTCAAGTAGGTAGTCAATAAATTCCACTTTGCCTAGAAACACTCATCCCCTAATAACAAAGTCAACAATTGATTTCATTATTATTAATGCAATTCAATTTCATTTGCATTCCAATTGTAACTTAATGAGCATTTAAATTTATTAGATTCATTAATGACTAATATTAAAGGAGGGCATAATAGGAAAAGTGTGTGCAAAATTTATAATTTCAATTACATTAAATGATATTTCTTAATATGTGTAAAAAAAGAAACGAGCATATCTTTGTGGGACGGTGGGAGTATTTACATACTTTAAATCTTATATTGATTAATTAATGTAGCATTCAAATTTGTTATTACTAATAATTGAAGTGAATTTATCTTGTTTTGGAATATGTATTTTTTAATTGAAAATGTCAATTCATAATTTTATTCATTTTACTGAGTATCATAGAAAATTCAAAATATTGGGAAGCTGAACCACCGGTACTATTTACACAATATTGGAATACTGATAATTAATTAAGTGAAGTTGGACAATTACTTAACAAATGAATTATTGGAAATTTTATATAGGTTACATTATTATTTCATGAGCGTTCTTTTGCTCAATTGCGAGAATAGAAACACTTTTTTTTTCATTATTCAGTTAGAGCATTTCTATCATAACACAATTCATCCTATATAAATCTATTACTGCGAATTGAAACATCTCCGATATCACAAAAGAGCATTGTTTGAAAGTCTCGAATACTCTTTCCACTACTCCGCAATTTTTTTTCAATCTCTGCTAGTGTATAATTTTTTATTTCTTCATCACTCAATTCTAAATATGTAAATTGTGACAAAAAGACAATTATAATTAATTTGAAAGACAAAGCAATAATAATTATTATTATGTAATAAAACATTGAAAATCTAGAATCTGATTATTTAACGTTTTCAGCCTATCTAATAAACATTAATAAAATTTAACATTGATTATTTAACGTTCTCAACCTATCATTTGTCTAGAACTCTTTTGAGGAGCTAGAATTTGAAGCGGGCTATGAATTGTATGAATTTAATTTTGAAATTATCATATCTAGTTTATTAGTTTAATCGACTTATTATTTTTATCAATAAATCACATCATTTGATAATATAGCACAATTATATATTTTACGTGTATTGATTTTTTTTTTTTTTTGAAACTGCAATCTATTTAAACCCACTATGAGAAGTATAAAAATTTTGTGGGAAAAATAAGTCCATTTTTGAAAACTATTACATTATTGCTAATAGTTCTCATACATTGATGTTTCATTTTTTTGAAAACATAACTTATTTAAATCCTCCAAACGGTATAAATTAAAACCTTGGAACACATAACATCATATGTTTTGTGTTTTGAAGTGAATTTATCTTGTTTTGGAAAATGTGTATTTTTTTTTTTGAAAATATTAATTTTTGATGTTATTCATTTTAATTAAGTATCATAGAAAATTGAAACATTGGAAAGCTCTTCCTGATTAAATTATATTGGAATATCGATTATTTATATTGAAATACTGATTATTTATATTGAAATACATATTATTAATTATATAAGGTTAGATAATTAATTAATTAAATTTTAATATTATAAAATATTAAAATTTTGTCATTTGATTTAATTTTATTTTTTTACTGACTCTGCGTAAATAAAAATAATAATAATATTATTATAAAATATAATATAAATACTTTAATATTATTTTTATATATAATATAAATAATATAATATTAAATTTTATTGAGTAATTTTCTATTATAATTTAAAAAATAATTTTCGAGTATGCATAGATAAGTTTTTTTAATAATCGATACAAATATTATTAGATGGATTAATTTTTTAGTTACAATATCAATTTAAATCTTATCATCTGTTTAAATCAAATGAATGTGTTTTCCTATCTCTATTTAACAGTCAAATTGTGTATTTATATATATTTTGTAAATTGCAACTAATTTTAACTGTTTCTTAGTTAACGTGGAAAAACAAACAATCAAAATTTAAGAAAATGCTTGATTATCATTTTCTAATTTTTAAAAAGTGCTTTCGACTTAATTTTTGGCGCGGCTAATTAAATAATCCACTAATTTTTATATTATAATTTGAAAAGTGATTTTCTAAATTGTATAGATGCAGACTATGTTAATGATATTCTGCAAATTTATTGTTTTTATATTTGTAGACAATTAGTAATATTTACATACTCTAAATCTAATATGATTAATTAATGCAGCATTCAAATTTGTTATTACTAATACTTGAAATGAATTTATCTTGTTCTGAAAAATGTGTATTTTTTAATTAAAATGTCAATTCATAATTTTATTCATTTGTACCGACTATCATAGAAATTTAAAACATTGGAAAGCTGAAGCGGTTGTAGTATTTACACTATCTTGGAATACTAATAATTAATTAATTAAAGTTTGGCAATTACTTAACAAATGAATCATTGAGAATCTCATTCGGGCTGCACATTAAATCTGATTATTAATTACTTGATATTGAACAATTAATTAATTAAATTAAATTAAATTAAATTAAATTATATATATATATATATGTATGTATATATTTTTTTTACTATAATATAAGTCTCTATCAATGTTTATTGTTCACCCTTCAACCAATACGACATAGTTTTGGTGTTTTATTATTCTAATATTGTCCTAATCTCACGCTTTTATTCCACAAATTTTCATTAAATTATTAACAAATCAGCTTTTGTTGACTTTTGTTTTTGTTTTTGAATGTTTAGCCGTATTTTTTGACTTGTACTTCCTTTTTTTTTCTTCTTTTTATGTGGCAAATCTCACCATTTTGTCATATAAAATAAAATAAAAATGAAGAAGTCAAATATTGCGACTGAAATGATTAATCTAATATAATAAAAATTTTGTCAAAAATTGATGTCGAGTTACTCGATAAACTCCAATTGGAGTTTGTCGAGTAACTCGACAAAATGATTTTTTAATAAATTTTTTTTTTGTCATGATAAATTGTGTAGTTACTCGAAAAAAAAAATTCAAGTTCCTCTAAGAAACTACTATTCAACGTGGAGATGTTTTCACCCTTTAATCTATAGTGAAGCTAAGTGATCCACTGGAATTAGCAAATTTGCTCAAATAAAAGAATGGATACTTACTAGAAATGGACCATGCTTTAGCAATTGCATCAAAACAGAACTTTCAAGGAGATTACAAAGTTGGCTATTGTGGAAATATGAAAAAGCATAGAATAAATTTTACTCCATCACTAATAACATTCTATAGCGTTTAAGTTCATAGAAGTGAATAATTGGCAATGAGACCAAATCAGTATATACCCAAATCTATACTACTCTTGCTTTACTCAATCATAAATGTGCCATTTGAGAAAAAAAAATCTTGTCAAGTGAAAAAAAATTACAAAAAGACAAAGGAAATGAAAAAGTCCACATAACAAAAAAATAAATAAATAAAAATTCGTGAACAGTAACTCGATAAACTTTGTCGAGTTAATAGTTCACGCAATTTTTTTTTTAAGGTGAGCTTTTCCATTTCTAATTTTTTTTTTCAATGAAAAAAATCAACAATTAGTGATAATGCTTGAACCTTTTGTTATGGTGTATTCCCTCTCATTATAATGATCAAAGAAGTTCAAAAAATGTAATTAAGAATGCGGTCAAATCATTTAATACACATCTACTACTATATATATGTGTGTGTGTGTGTGTGTGTGTGTGTGTGTGTGTGTTTAGCGCCCTAATTCATTTTGATTTTATATTTCAACAGACAACATAATACAACATAATTTAAGTATCTAAGTTCATTTCGAATATATTGAAGGTTAAAATTAATTTATAGGTTAATGACACCATTATTTGGAGATTGTATCTGCAACTATTTGCTTGTCTCCTACTAAAACCACAAATTACTTAAATAAAACTCCATATTCCCACACCCCTCTCCTCACTTTTTACAAACAAATATTGCACTTCTTCATTGCCAAATAAGCATATTCATATTCAGATGAAGATACATGAAAAATTAAGACAATTCTTAGTTATTATGATCTATTAAGTTTCAAGAAAAACTCACTATCCATGTTACTGCATTGGGAGATGTGATTCAATAATCTTCTCTATCTCATATTAAGTGTGGATTAATTATAGTATGTTGGTTCTCTGTTTTTAAGTTGTAAGAATGTTTAGTGCACATAATTTGTTATTCTTGACCTATATTGATGAACATTTGTTCGTAACTTCCGACATGGTATGCAAAAGTAGCATCAAGGTGAAACTTCTTTGTAATTAAAATGAAGTTTTCAATCATAATCACTGTTTTTCTATAAAGAAGTAGAAAGTTATCATTCTTGTCCAGAATTAGATGTTTTACTTCTAATTTGAAAATATTTTCAACAATGATTTTTCCTCAAATCAGATGTTCTTTTGACACGTTACTTTATTAAATTGAAGCAATTATTATCTTCAAAATGGAAGAAATGTACAGAATATACAAAAAAAAAAAAAAAAATTGCATGAATAGTAACTACTGTTCACAATTTTTTTTTTTAGGTGGGCTTTTCCATTTTTAATTTTTTTCACTTGACAAGATTTTTTTCTTGTCGAGTGTAAACTTCAGAAAAAATTTCTTTTACATATATATTTTACTCGACAATAATTTTTTTTTCTTTTCTTCTTACAGTGTATAGATTGTAATTAATTCACCCACAATTTTTATTTTTTTTGTTATTGACCATCCCCAACATTTAAATTTTGTTGAAAGCCCAATTTGACCATTTTTTTTCTTTTTGTGGAATTTTGTCTTAAATTCTACAATATGCATTTATTTGTCATAAATTCTATAATGTTATAATTGCTACACGTGCAACGCACGGGCTTAAAACTAGTGTGTGTATATATATATACTAGTTTTGGCCACGTGCGTTGCACGTATGTGAAAAATGTAGTGAAAAATTTTAGGTTGAAACAATAGGAACCTTTTATACAATTATTCATAAAATAAAATAAAAAATAAAAATGGGTCAATGTCCATATGTAAAAAAAAAAATCAACTTACAATGTTGTCGAACTACTCGACAACACAAAAAAAAAATTCAAATTCAATGTTGTCAAGTAACTCACAATATAAAAAATAAAAAAAAATTCAAATTTGCTTATAAGATAAAATAAAAAAGATTAATGAAAAAATTGAATGAAAATGTGTAAAATAAGAACAAGTAAGGAAAAATAAACTAAAAAAAAATTGTCAAAAAGATTAGAAAAAGACAAAAAAAAAAAAAAAATATTAAATGAATTTTTTATAATTTGTCATTGCTCGGCAATGACAAATTACAGTTAATTTTTTTTTTTTTAAACTCACACATATGTATTAAAAAAAAATCTTTGGTTCTTTGTTCATTCTTACCGGAGTTCTTTGAATGAATAGGTGTAAAATAAATAAAAAAAAATTGTGTAAAAAAAAAGGAAATTCTAATGAATAGTAAAAATTTTGTTCATTCCCGATGAACATTTCATTGCCGAGATTTTTACTGTTCATTAGAATTTCTTTTTTTTTTTAAATATGGGGCAATGAACAGTGCATTGCCAAGAATCTCGGCAATGAACATTTCATTGCCGAGATTTTTACTTCGTTCAATTTTTTTTTTTTTTAATATGGGGCAATGAACAGTGCATTGCCGAGATTTTTACTGTTCACAAATTTTTTTTTTAAAAAAAAATATGCGGCAATGAAATGTTCACATTTCAAAATTGATGTTTTGAAATAGTTACAAAAAAAACTCGCCACCAGAATTGCAAAAACAATCTCAAAATTGATGTTTCTACCCATTTTTTATAGGCAAAATCTGTGTTTTCGTGTGTCCTACGCTCTGCAATCTTACATTTTACGTGTGTCTATGTCAAGTTTCAAGAACTCAATTCCCATAATATATGGAATAGTCACCTCTATCTTTCGCTCTCTCTTCTATATATATAACTTGTTGGTAAAGTGGTTCACCAATGGTGTTAAAAGTTGTTAATGCGGAGTAGCAATTTGAGCAACTCGGCAACCAAAAATTTGTTGGTTGCTCGAGGAACAAACCGGTTGGCTAACGCCAACCATTTATGGTTCCCGAGCAATAGAATTAGAAATTGGTTTTTTTTTTCATTTTTCTCTTGTTAAAAACAACAATAATATAAACTATAATTGATGTAGATAAATTGTAGTCAAATGAAGTATTCCCTACGTGAATCGCGCGCTCATTTTGTATCTTGGTTGTTGACGCCGAGAACTGCGCACCCGGTCCACGTGTCAGCAGATCTCCGATCACTCTTACGCCGGCTCGTATGTTACACCGCACACTAGGACGAGCGTTAGGCACCAAGATCTCCGGAGAAAAAAGGTCCGGCGATCGTTGGCACTCCGACGATCAAGTCAACTGCCGGTATATGAGAGATACACGGGGGCGGGAACAAAAAGGGGTGTGGGAGAGACAAGCAGGCAGAGATTTGAGTAGAGTTTAGGGTGGGATTCTTAAACATAAAAAGTGCGTACCTTGGAACAACCGGAGACGTTGTATTTATAGCGCAAGAATTCTAATTGATTTGGAAGACAAATCAATTCGGTCTTCAATCGGATCCTCCTTCCTTATGTGATAAAGATACCCAAGATTACCTTTCTTCCTTGAGTTTATCACGTTGCATGATTTTAGGAGATCATGATTCGATTTCCTTGTGGGGATTCGTACGCCCAATCCAACGCAATCTTTCTTTAATTACTTCTCTGGTTGTCCTGGCACATCGAGTTGCTCGCTGGTTACGAATGATGCGAGGCCTGACGAGGCCCTATGGTTTGCATGTGAGTTCCGAGGCCCTCCACATGACTCGCGGATTTCTGGCTGCCGAAGGTCCAAGCGTGTGACGGGCCCTTCCGGGCCCCTAGCAGGGCCCAGATAGGGTTCTTGATAGATTACGAAATGGGCCCTTACTGGGCTTGGATGGGGCCTGTGCTGACGTGGCAGCCATACTGGGTAGGTTGAATTACTTCCTGCCGAACCACCTTAAGAATATATTTCCCGCGAAGCGCATCAACATTCCGTTCCTGCGAGGCACATCAACATTCTGTTTATCCTCAAAAGTCCCACGCCCATTATAAATAATAGGCTTGGACTTGGGGACTATTGTTACCACACGATTACGATATGGGCGCCACGTCGGCACGGGCCCCATCAAGCCCAAGTAGGGGCCCCAGTAATCTATCAAGAACCCTATCTCGAGCCTCGCTAGGGGCAGGAAGGGCCCGTCCACGCGCTGGGCCTTGACTAAAAATCTACGAGTCATGTGGAGGGCCTCGGCACTCACATGCGAACCATAGGGCCTCGTCAGGGCCTCGGATCATTCGTAACCGGTGAGCAACTCGATATCTTGGGACAACCGGAGAAGTAATTAAAGGAAGATTGCGTTGGATTGGGTGCACGAATCCCCACAAGGAAACCGAATCATGATCTCCTAAAATCATGCACGCGTGATAAACTCGAGGAAGGAAGGTAATCTTGAGTATCTTTATCACATAAGGAAGGAGGATCCGATTGAAGACCGAATTGATTTGTCTTCCAAATCAATTAGAATTCTTGCGCTTATAAATACAACGTCTCTGGTTGTTCCAAGGTACGCATTTTTATGCTTAAGAATCCCACCCTAAACTCTGCTCAAATCTCGCTGCTTGTCTCTCCCACTCTTTTTGTTCCCGCCGCCTAACGGTACACACACACACTCACACACACATATATGTCAATGGCCGACTGAACCTGTCTTTTTCTTGAGATTCAGAATCTTGGGTACCCTCATTAAACATTTAAACACAACCCTCTTCTCCTTGTCTTTTCAAGAAGTTGTTTCAGAGAGAAAAAAAAAAAAAATTGCAACCTCTCGCCGGCTCAAACTTCCCCCCCATATACAATGAATATACATACACATGTGTTTGTATATATATATGGGTGTTAATCAGTGACTTAATTGACTGATTGTACAATTTTCAATGGCTACGGATGAAGAAACCTCCATCAACTCCAACCTTAAACCACAAGAGAGATGTTCATATTTTGTGTTGGGATTTCCTGCTGATTTTTTTAGCTTATGGAGCTGCCCAAAACTTAGAGAGCACTATCAATACTGTGAGTTCCGGATTATTTTTCATAGTTTTCTAATTATTAATTCATTTCAATATAAAAGATGAATTTTTTTCGATTAGGGATTAGTGCCGAGATGAGGGTGGGATCATGAGTTGTTTCGACCCACATCGCGTATAAAAGAGACACACTCATCAATTCCTGATAAACATTTATCGGGTTTTTCCAGGAAGGAGATTTGGGGACCATATCACTGGGGATTTTGTACTCGTCCTTTACATTCTTTTCGGTGTTAGCTTCAGTGGTGGTGAGGAAGCTTGGCTCGAAGAATGCTCTGATTCTTGGTACAACTGGATATTGGCTGTTCATTGCTGCAAATTTGAAGCCTACTTGGTATGGTCCTTTTGTGTCGAATGATCGTTATAATTAAGCTTTACTTGGATTGATTTATAAAATTCGCACTGCAGTTGACTTTGGGATCCCCACATGTTTTTGCAGTTAATATCGATGATCTGTGATACAATGTCATTGAAAATAAGTTTACCTCCGCCAAATTGACCTACTAATGGGCGTGTGTAAATTGTTATCGTTCATTAATTTCAGTGTTTCAGGATATTGTGGAGCCTAATGCTTGATGACACTTCTCTCTCAAAATTAAATAGTGATGCTTTTCATGTTAAATGCATGAGAAGGGAAACGAATGGGTTTTGTAATGTTCTAATTGGGTGCAGCTATACTAAGTCGTTTGAAATATGGGCAACTATGATTCGGATGAACCTAACCCGGGGTGTTTATATGTCATTCTGCGTTGAGTTTTTCTTCTCTTCTGGTTTGGTTATGTATTACTGTGAAAATTGTGATAGTGATTGTTTAATGAGTTAAATTTTTAATTCCATATCCAGATATTGTTATTATTTAATAATCAGGTGGTTCAACTTTTCATATTTATGTTGGATTTTTGAAATTCTTGCAAGGCTACTACTTACCATATTGGTTTTTTGGCTTGCTGATGCCAATCCTTAATAATGTATGAAGCTAAGTCTTGCTTCTAAGGATACATGGAATAATCTGATTTTATGCCCGTATTATTGTCCGATTCATCTATTTTCTCAATGGAGTATTTATTGATTCATATTTTAGGTATACTATGGTGCCAGCATCTTTGTACCTTGGATTTGCTGCTTCAATAATATGGGTTGCACATTTCACAAATAAGCGATGTCATCCACAAGCCATATGCATCGAAGCTGGATTCGAGAATCCTATAGTGGAAAAAGAAACCAAGAACCACAAGGCGGAGAAGAATTATCAATCTGTAAGGGTTTATCTTGCTCGGAGCAATGGATAATTTACTCGACAACATTAGAAAAAATAAAAAAATTCAATTTGCTTATAAGATAAAATAAAAAAGATTAATGAAAAAATTGAATGAAAAGGTATAAAATAAAAATAAATAAGGAAAAATAAACTAAAGGAAAAAAAATTTATGAAAAAAATTAGAAAAAAACAAAGAAAATGGGTTAAAAAAATCATCAAACACATGAAAAGGGTTGCAAGTTTGCATTCAAAACTTCACTTAAATATCCAAAAGACAGTCAAAATTCATCAAACAAAGTAAATTTTAGAATCAAATTCTACTCATGGAATCCCAATATGTGGTTAAACACAAAAAATAGTAGAATTATTTATACCATGTAATTCAAAGAAATTAATCAAGAACTCACCTTAACTTCTAAAGTTGTCTCTCTCTAACTCTCCGAGCAATCAAAGAAAAAACCCACATGCAAAAACGCTGTATAATTTGTATAATTTTGCCTTTTTGTAGTGAAGTATAAAAATATAAACTGGGCACCCACTTTCACATTCAACTTTGATCACAGAATGTGGCTTTGAAGAAAGGCAAAAGAAAACATATATAGGCCCAGACAGAGACTAATGTAGTTTGGTGCAAAGATTTTGACTAAACAAAAGAAAAACGACAAGTTTTTTGGGTTGTTTTGTGGGGTATTTGAGGATTGAGGGAATAGCACCTTGCAAAAGAGGGGAATTGGAAGCAGAAAAGACAACAATTGAAATGGCATTGAGGCAAACTGTGTTTAAATGAAAAGGGAATTGAAGCATTTTATGCAAGAGTGCACTTTTTGGAGCATTGCCGAGCAACTCGGCAATAAACATTATGAACAATATTTTACTGTTCACGATTTTTTTTTTTTTTTAATTGGGCTTTTCCATTTTCTTTGTCTTGTTCTAATCTTTTTCACTTAACAAGATTTTTTTCTTATCGAAACTTTAGAAAAAATGTTAGCTTCCATGGTTGGCAGTTTAACTATATTAAAAACTAATATTTGATTTTGTTTGTTGGTCTTTTCTACATCAGCCTGTGTATGAACGTTAGTTTTTTATGTCTAATTTTATGCTAGTCAATTATTTTATCACAATTAAGCTGTTGGAATTTGTTGTTTGGCTGAACTTATCTAGCTATGGTCATTAATTGGGTACATCTTTTTTGGTTCAGTTGGAGTTGAGGCTGATTAAAAGAGAAAAAAAGTGAGCACTGACTCAAAGACATGGAACTTTGAATCTTTTTTATAGATATACATGAATTGATTGATTGATCTTGAATTGATTGTCTTTGATCTTGATGGGAAAAATTGACAAATTGGTGGTATCCAAACTACATGAACAAGAAATGAAAGCTCAATACTGCTCAAATATACATATAGATCATGCAAGATAATGTAATCGGAGTATAGTGCAGATTATTATGAAAATATGGATATAAAGACACAAAATTTGGGTGATAAGTAAAAGATTTTCAGAATGATAATTTATTTGTTGAGTGCATTAATTACATGAAGTTCAAAAATTAACTTAATATCAATGAACACAGGTAGTAGAATCCCAAGATTTCACAGTGCGCGTGGGTGTAGATTTATACATTACCTGAAATTCTTGAATCCTCTTTTGGGCCTTTTTTTAACAATAAACATCCCAACTTTCTTTCAATTTTTTAGGTTATTTTTTATATACTATGTGCATTACCAAATCCCAGCAATTAACTCCTAAAAAACAACTATGTTAACGACCAATTATGGTTGCCAAATTGGTCGGCAACCAAGACCAAGTTGGTTGCCGAGTTTCTCGGCAACCAGCTTTCTCAGCAACCATTTGTGGTTGCCGTTGCCGAACTACACTTGCACATCATTTGCAACATATGGTACCCAGCTAGTACCAGTCCACTCATAGATTTGAACAGAAAATTCCTACAAGAATATCAAACTCGTAAGAAAATGAAAGTTCCATTTTTCGCAATTCATTTTTAATCTTTTTACCATTTGCATAATCTTGAGCTGAGCTACAATTCTGGCACTTTATAATCAAGTAGCTTAGCTCAGGACAAATCTTGATTTTCTTATTCTACTGGTCTTTGAATAACAATAGCTTGGTGGCCCAATTCCACATTCAATTGGTAAACTAAGTCGGCTTTCATGGTTGGATCGAGTTATAACAAGCTTAGTGATACCATTCGATCGCCTTGATTTAAACTGCTGCGTCGGGTTTGGACATGCTATCTAATGCTAGACACTTGTATGAATTCTCTCTCGAGTTATTAAAGCATTTAGAATTTAGTTTCTCCTTCAATATATTGCTTTTACTATTAGCAAGAAGTCATTTTCATTTTTCATGACCATTTGTCAAATAATCTACTTTACGGTTCTATTCCCGATCAATTTATTCGGTTCAAACATGAATCTTGATAAAGTTCGTGTCGAGTAACTCGACAATGAGCGAGACCCACAGCTAGGCAATGAAATGTTCATTAGAGTATTTTCTTGTTCACGAGGGATTTTTTTTTATTTTATTTTTATAGTTAAAAGGTGAAACTATTTTTCTTTTTGCATATTATTTTTTTTAATTGCACATTATTTTGAGGTTCTTTTGGTTTTTTATTTCTGAAATAAGAAATGGGTATTTTAAATTACAAGCTCCAAAGAAGGAAGAACAACATGGAAACAGAATGAAGTTCTACTTCAAAAATTTGTCATTGTCATACAAATACACTTACAGAACTTGACAAGAACTCTGAATTAGAAGTTTCAATAGAAATTATGGACAAATAAGAACACAGCTAAATCAATGGAAGCAATGGCTTCTGAAAACACGGAAAGTCAAAAGGTAGAAAGTGGGTGAATAAAGTAGGTAAGAGTGTTGTAAAAAAGCGACGGGCGTGTTGGACGAAAAAAAATGAGCACTAAAAGTTTAAGGCTCTTATATTATTATAAGGATATATATATATATATATATATATATATATATATATATATATATATATATATATATATATATATATATATATATATATATATATATATATATATATATATTAAAACTTTGTTGGTTTAGGTAAAAATTCGAGTGTAAAGTCAAGGATTTAATTAAGCAGGGGTGATCTAACCCCCACCGTGGGGAAACCTTATAACTCCAATTGCTGATTTGGCAAGGCTGACTCGGATGAAATTTCCACCTACACAAAAAATAATTGTCCATACCAAACACCCACAACCACACACCGAAGGAAGCCCTTACTCTCTCCTCTCCCCCATGGTTTTTCTCCCAAATCGTGCCCTAAAAATCCCCACCCCATCGCCACCACCGGTGAACGCCATAGCCACCGACCACCATCGCCATACTCGCCGCTGACTCGCGCTGTGGAGCTTCCTTCGTGGACAGCCCTCTCGCACTGTGGGGCTTCCTTCGCTGTGGGGCTTCCTTCGCGCTGTGACCCACCATTTGCGCCGAACTTCGCCTTGAAACCGAAACCACTGCTTGTTTCATGTTGCCGTGAAACGCGCCATTTCCGCCGTGACCCACCATTGCCGCCGTGAATATGCCATTTCCGTCGTGACCCACTGTTTGTGTAGTGACCCACGGTAATGATTGTTTGGGGATTAACACTGGTAAAAGCTGATAGTATGTTCACAACAATTGAAATTCATCATTGTTGATTGTTGTAAAATTAGATGCAAGTAGACAGGGAGTTGGGTGTATATTCAAAAATTGAAAATCGTCATTGTTTAATTTTTCAAAATTATCTGCAATGGGATTAACATTAAGTGGATGTAATTAGTACATTTGTATTGAAAGTGGTTTATTCATTGTTTATTTCAAAATTAGATGCAATGGGATTAAGATTTTGATGTAATTTCAAAAATTGCTATTCATCAATGTTTATTATATCTAGTGGCTGCAACTGGATACAGAATGAGTGGTGGTATCGATAATTGATTTTTTCTTATGTTTATTGTTTCAGAATTCGAGCAATGGAATCACAAAGTGCAGACAATATGTATACTCCTCAAGTTTTAGTTTAGCGTATTCCTGCAACTGGACAAGAATTTCAATCACATGAGGCAGCATACACTTTCTACAATAATTATGCTCGGGAGGTTGGATTTAGTACACGAATAGAGAACAGTAAAAAGAATAAGATAACTGGTGAGACGTACTGGAAAATGTTTGTATGTTCGAAGGAGGGGAAGGCGAAGATAAATATCGAGGAGGAAAATTAAAGACTACGTGTGCCAGCGTCTTTGGGGAAAGAAAAAAGTGGGCAAACACGAGTTGGCTGTGGTGCTAGATTAAGTGTAGTCAAGCAACAAACAGGATAGATGTGGATAGTTAACAACTTTATCGAGGAACACAATCATCTCCTTACTACTCCTAGTCGAGTTCATTTGTTGAGATCTCACCGGACGGTGTCGACTACAAAGAAAGCACTTACTCAACAATTTTCTGATGCTAATATACCAACATGCCAGCAATTAAGGCTTATGGAGATAGATTCTGGTGGTCCATCATCGATTGGGTGTGTGGAGAGAGATATTAGGAACCATGAAAGAAACCTTCGAGAAGAGCAAAGGGGGTGACTGCGAAACATTGATAGAGCATTTCACATTTGAGAAAGAGAAAAATCGAACTTCTACCGCCTACGAGATAGGCGAAGCAAATAAGTTGAATCGTTGTTATTGGGCGATCTTTGAATCTATACGGTCTTATCGTTGTTTTGGGGATCTTTGTTGTTTTCAACACAACATATAACACTAATAGGTACTCAATGACCTTCGCCCCTTTCGTAGGGGTAAATCATCATGGTCGGTTGTTGTGTTTGGGTGTGGATTTTTAGCGACGAAACAACCGAGTCATTTGTGTGGTTGTTGTCGAAGTTCATGGAGTCCAATTCCAATCATGCTCCCCCGTTGATTATTACTGATCAGGATGCTGCAATTGCGAAGGCAATATCAATAGTCCTGCCGATGACATTCCATAGGTTTTGCATCTGGCACATTCTAAATAAGTTTTCAGAGAAAATTAACGCTATGGTGTACAATGAGCAGTACCATAGGTTAGTTAACATTATCAAAAATTCAGAGACGCCGGCTGAATTTGAGGAACGGTGGAATGATGCTATGGTAAATACAGGCTTACATTGTAATGAATGGCTACAATCGATGTATGACATCCGGGGTCGGTGGGTGCCATCATATGTTAAGCACATATTCGGTCTTTGGAATGTCTAGCGACCCAACGATGCGAAAGTGGGCACTCATTTCTTAAGAAATGCGTGAATAAGAAGAACTCATGATGGGATTCATTACTAGGTTCAATAGGGCACTTACTCATCAACGCCACGAAGAACTAGTAGCTAACCATGTTGATCTAAATGAACAACCCCGCTTGATGTCCAGTCTTGTTATGGAACACCAAATGGTTGAAATCTACACGAAGAAGGTGTTCATGTTGTTTCAGACAGAAGTTGATAAGAGTAATGCATACATTTGCTCGAAGAGATCAACTTTCATCGGTGGGAAATCTTACAGTGTGCAGAGATATGAATCTGGTAAAATTGTTGATCGGCCACGTGAGGTTACATATTTCACGAAAATGACTACGTATCATGCAGTTGTCGAACTTTCGAGTTTGAAGGTTATCCATGTCGCCACATGGTATGTTTTTTGAAGAAAAAACAAGTTCTTTTACTTCCAGAAAAATATATACTTCAACATTGGACAAAGAATGCCAAAATGGGTAATGTCTGCGACACTAATGCACCTTCCAACATTGATGACTCATCTATCCAATCTTTAATGGGCCGACATGGGTTGTTATCACACAAGGCATCTATATTAGTAGATAAGTCGGCCTTAACAGATGCCCGTAGTACATTTCTATTAGATGAGTTTGAAAGGTTGGATTTGAGAGTCGACCAAATTGACAATGGTGGAAATGTCGGTAACAGCAAGTCCAGTTCTAAAAGTCGTGAGGTCCAACAAGAGATACAAGATCCAAATGCTGTTCGAGCAAAGGGATGTGGAAAACGATTGAAGTCTTCAAAAGAGAAAGCGATCTCCAAAATGAGTAGACAATGTTCAATTTGTGGAGCAAATGGACATGACAAAAGAACTTGCTCGAGATTTAATGATAGGTAACTGTGAATATTATTTTTTGCTTTACCATTAATTTATGAAACTACTATATTTATACTAATATCGTTATTTTTGTAGATCACATGTACCAACCATACCCGAGCACTATCATGACTACGATGACCTGCAAAGTAGTTGGAGAGAGGACGCCACTTTCACATCAAATGCTTTTAGTTCGACAAGTGATGCAATGAATTTTAGATTTGGTTTATAGCAAATCTTTTGTATCTGTTTACCTTATGTCATTCAAACAATCCTATCGTGTGTATTTTATTAGCCAATGTTTCTATTTTTGTGTATTTGGAACAATGAATTGTTAGTGATTTTATATGATTTTACGAATGTGGAATGATCATGTTTGCTAATATATTGTAATCTTGATCGTAGTACACATAACAACATCTGCATAAAAATTGTATGAAAATTATGCATGAGCGATTATCATTAAAAATTACACCAACATATTCATTACAAAAAACACAAGTACGGCGATGCATGAAATAATTACAACATCTACGCAATTGTAACCCCTATTTCTAAAACGTCGACAAGACTGAACTTTGTTTTCTAGCTTATCTACTTTCTCTGGTAAGCTCTGTACATTACACTTCAGTTGTTCAAATTCTGAATGTGTTTGTTCAGTTCCTGCAAACTGCGATCCAAAGTTCGATTCAACCTCGTCGTCCCAACTAAAGGCATCGCACATGATACCATCCTGCAATAATATAATAACATTCTAGTCAATCCAATTAAACAATCCAAACAATACAAATTAAAACTCAATTACCTTCACACTATGACATCTCCAATATCGACGGTGTGGGTTCCTTTCGGAGTGTGAGGTATGTATCTTCATATACTAACCACATCTACAATTAAGTTGTGCCTGGATAACATTTCCACTAGAAGAAGACATCGATCCTTACCTATCTGTTATTCGAATGTCACACCAATATCAAAAGAATACCAATAAGTTCCACACGCTATACATTATTTTACAAATTGACATATTCATTGGAGGCTCAGATCATGTTTTCGGTCTACATTCATTAGCACTGCCATGGCTGCAAAACACCGGTTGTATGAATGTATGGGCTACCCCATCGCTCATGCCATCCGGGCTGCCAAGCCAAGATACGAGACTGATTTGTGTAGTTGTCGAATTCCAACAATCACAACATGTCAACAATATTGATCATCACAGCCCCTTCATCAAATTATCAGGCCTGATCTACTACTCAAATTAGCATCATATCCCTATCTCTCTCTCCCCTCTCCCCTTATACAATAAACTGGACAAATCATTGGGTTAGATGGAGATGGAGACATAATTCTACTTCATACATCGGGAAAAATTGATGAATCAACCAACAATACTCCTAATCATCCCAAGTCATCGAATTATTCATAAATCATTCACAAATTCATCACGAATTTGATTGGATGAAAACGTCAAACCATAACAAAAGCGTAAAAATTATCGATTGCAAAATTATCACAAATTTAGAGCAAATTTCAAATTCAATGAAATCATTGGGTAGGAAACCGCAATCTCACTACACCCTCGAGATAAGCGTACAAAATTATCGATGTAAACACAAACAAGAGGTCGCGGAAATGGTGGGTCACGGTGAAAATGGCGTTTTCACGGCGAAAATGGTGGTTTCAGTGCTCGAAGTTCGGCGCAAATGGTGGGTCGCGGTGGAAGGAAGCCCCACAACATGAAAGCAGCGTGGTTTCGGTCGTGAAGGTTGCGCAAATGGTGGGTCGCGGCGTGAAGGAAGCCCCGCACAGCGAGAGAGGGCTGTCCACGAAGGAAGCTCCACGGTAGCAGTCGGTGGCGATATGGCGATGGTGGTCGATGGCTATGGCGTTCACCGGCGGTGGCGGCGATGGGGTGGGGATTTTAGAGGCACGATTTGGGGAAAAACCGTGGGGAGAGGAGAGTAAGGGCTTCCTTGATTGTGTGGTTGGGGTGTTTGGTATGGACAATTATTTTTTTGTAGGTGGAAATTTCATCAAAGTCGACGCGCAAATCAAGCAATTGGAGTTATAAGGTTTCCCAGCTGTGGGGTTAGATCACCCCTGTTTAATTAAAAGTGCACTTATTTTGACCACTAAAATCAAGGATTTGGGGAGACCAAAGTTTGAAGATGTATAAAGTTGAAGAACCTAAGATGCAATTTTTTAAAGACTTAACTGAAAGATAATTGAAAATTTGGGGACCAAAGTGTAAAGATGTAAAAGTTGAAGGAACTAAGATGCAATTTTTGGAGGACTTAACTGAAAGATAATTAAAAATTTAGAGACCAAAGTGTAAATATATAAAAGATTAAAGACATAAATATAATTTTTGAAGGACTTAATTAAAATATAGAGACTAAAGTGAATGTTATATAAAGTATATGGACTACTATTCAATAAATAAATACCACATCATTATGCCACATCATCATTTTAAATTAGAAATTTAATGGATTGACTATTAGTGAAATGATTTCTGACTTCAGTGATCACCACAGAAACTTTTGAACTTCAATAACCATTTTGTAATTTGAAGGTAACTTCAGTGACCATTGGTGAAATTAACTTATATATATATATATTGGCAACATTATAAAAATAAAAAACATTCAATTTGCTTAAGATAAAATAAAAAAGATTAATAAAAAAAATTGAATGAAAATGTGTAAAAAAAATAAAATCATTCAATTTGCCACCGTGGAATTTGAAAGCATTTTTAGCATTTATTTAGAATAATTTGTAAAGGTAAAATAAAAAACAAGATTAGTAAAAATTGAATGAAAATTAAGTGTAAAAAAAAAAAAAAGAAAAATAAATTAAAGATTTTTTTTAAAGTTGTTGGCATATTCCAACGATTTTAAAACAATAGGGACCTTTTGTGCAATTATTCCTTTAAAAATTGAAAAAAAAAAAAGTTAAATACTTGATTGCCGAGATGCCAATTGGGCTCAATTGGCAAATTGAGCTAATTGGCAATCAAATTGATTGCGAAACCATCTCGGCAATCAATTTGATTCCGAGATGGCTAGGCAATCAAATTCCGAGCACTTTTTTTTTTTTAAAAAAAAATTATTGTGTCAAATGGGCTTAAAAAAATTTGGTGAACCATACAAAGATATATATACATTTAGAATTCAATGACAAGTTTATCATTATATAAATTCAATTTTACATTGAAAGAAGAACAAAATATCTTGTTTGTATTTTAATCCAAAAACATATCTTTAAATTCATACTATAAGAAATGATTGTCGATAGTTCATTTTATGGATATGAACTTTTGAGACACGACTTCTCATAAATAGAGCAATCGGTTTCTTAGCTCTAATGGTAATGAATAAATGCTTTTAGGATTTATTAATGTGAGAAGATGATTCTCAATTGCTTCCTATTCTATTTGTGGAGATGAAATTAATCCTTTTGCATTTAAAATCTATTCATAGTGTCGATTAAAGGCAAATTTGACCCAATCTAAAAATGGCACACACTTCTATCTTTTAATGGATTTTCAACGTTTCGGTTTTTCAAGAAATGGATTGCTACACTTGGTTTATCAAACATCGATCATTTGACATTCGATTGGGCTAGATAGTCCATTGAGTTCGATTTATCATTTTAATGTTGGTGTTCGTTTTATGCGTTCGACGTGGATAATTCAAAACCGGATCTTCATCTTGGTCATTGACAATCTATTTCTAAGTTTAGTGCACGCGGAGGTTAGTGTATACACATATCGATTATTAATGGAGCGCTTGGTGCCCAACATTTGCTTATCAAAATCTCGGCAATCAATTGATTGCCGAGCTATCTCGGCAATCAATTTTGATTGTCGAGCCATCTCGGCAATCAAATTTGATTGCCGCAAACTCTCAACTCCACTCTCAACTCATCACCACCGGCCTCCACCATCATCACATTTGCTCAACTCTCCTCTCCTCCTCCAACTCTACCTCTCAACCCCTCAACCTTCCCACATGGAACCACCCTTTTCCACCAAATCCAAGAACCCAAAAGCGCTCTCTCAAATGGAATCACATGATCAGGCACACCTCAAATACCAACCCGTTAAAGGCGGATCTTTATTCCAAGAAATTCTATTAACCGTGCAAAAATTCCAATGAGAAATCCATTTACAATTTCATAATGATCCTTTTATTTATGCTTATTTGATTAAAGCTTGTAACAACGCTCGGGCTTTTGTTGAGGTAAGTCAATACCTTTGTTATGTTGTGAAGCTTGGCATGGATTGTAATGTGAATATATTGAGCAGTCTTGTGAGTTTTACATGGGTTATGTTAATTTAATGAATTATGCCGATGTTACATTTGATAGAAGATATACGTGTATGTTAAAAGGAGGGATCTTGATGTGGGTTTCACGTTGTTTATTAAAATGTTGAGGGCCTCTTTTGGTTTGAATGTAGTGCCTAATTATGTTAGTTATCTGGGTTTCTTCATGGTTGGCAGATTCATGCATTTTACCATTCTCATCTTGGATTTCATTGACCTTGATTTCTCCACTTGTTGATACATTAGCCCTTGTTGTCCTTAGATTTACCAATGAATTTGATGCATCATCGGTACTAACAGACCATACCTTGACAAGCAACTTGAGATGGCGCTTCAAATCCTCAATTTCAACTTCATTTTGTCGTAAGATTTCAGACAGAGCTATGACTTGGGATTTCGATCATTCACTTCAATAGACTTCAGTTTCAACAGCTTGGCCTCATATTACGTATATATATATATATATATATATATATATATATATTACTCGGCAACTAAGTTGGTTGCGAGATTGTAACAAACCGTTTTGGTTGCCGAGCAACCTCGACAACCAACTTGATTCCGAGAATTAATAATTTTTTTTTTTTTTTTCGTTTTCTCTTATTAAAAGCAATAGATAAATTGTAGTCAAATGAAGTATTCCCTACGTGAATGCGCACTCATTTTGTATCTTGTGTTGGCAAATGAATCTCTAATTGTTGTAATAATACTTACGGTGTTTTAAAATCTACCTTTGTAGGATCCAATCTTTCAAAACTCAGCTCCACTCTGAATTCTAGAATTCTAATTCTAATGGTGAATAAAATCTGCTCCAAAGCTTGAAAAGTAATAGAGAATAAAACAAATTAAAATTAAAGTTGTATAAGGGACGGAACTCAGTGTCTGAATCAATTTGAATTCTAATTCCAATAGTCAATAAAAAGTACGCTAAACCTCAAAAGTAGCCGAAAATGAAACAAATTAAAGTTGTAAAAAAGAAGTTGTAAAAGCGGCGGTATAGGACGAAAAAATAAACAGATATATATATATATATTAAGATGAAGAAAGAAAATAATGCGGCCGAGAAACTATTTAGGCCCATCGTGAGGTATCTTCTTTGATGGTAGAAACGTAGATAGATGTGACAAAATTGGTTCGGCCTATAACCCGCCTTTTTGGGTTGGGTTGGCCCTAGCCCAAATAAAATCCGGCCAATATTGCCCGGTTTTGGACGGCCTGATTTTGAATTTTTTTATTTATATTTTTTTTGCTTTTGCTCTTTCACACTACTAACCACTCATATTGTGAATAACCACAATACATAATCCAAATAATATCAATATAAAATAATCTAAGCCTAAGTCACCAATAAACATTAGTACAAAAATTTCAAGATTTAACATAAAATTGTTTAGATTTAATTAAAATTTAGTTTAATTTTGAATTTTTATTTATTTATTTTTTTTGCTTTTGCTCCTTCACACTACTAACCACTCATATTGTGAATAGTCCCAATACATAATCCAAATAATATCAATCTAAAATAATCTAAGCCTAAGTCACCAATAAACATTAGTCCAAAAATTTCAAGATTTAACATAAAATTGTTTAGATTTAATTAAAATTTAGTTTAATTTAAGTTTCAACCCAAAATATATTGCAATTATTTATTTTAAATTTATTTATAAGTAAACTTTTTAATTTAAGTCAAATATTCTTATATTTTCAAAGCAATAAGATTAGCATGCTTTTAATATTTGTATTTTTTTTAAAAAAAAAGTATCTACAAATAGTTTACAATTAAAAAAAATCATTATTTTGATAGAAAATTGACGTTTATCCATTGACTAATACATTAGAACCCCAATTTTATAAATTAATTTCTTTAAAAATCTTAAAATATATAGTCTAAATTTATCTAAGATTGTATTTGATGTAATGTATTAGTTTTTTAAAAAATTTATTTAAAAAAATAGAAAAAAAAAAAAAGAAAATTAAATTTAAGTTGGACCAATGTGCTGGATTGGACTAGCATATTTCTGGCCCATACAAAATTTTATGTGTGGTTCTGCTCTAATAGATTGGGTTGATCTAACTCAACCCATTTATCAGTTCTAGACGTAGAATTGGCGTAGAACGTACGTATCTCTCTCTAAAGTCTCCACCACATGAATCTTCTTCTCTCTATTATTAATTTCCACAAGCCATCATTAACGTATGGAATTGACATTAATTAACCTAATCAAGTGGAATCGGGCCTGCTTCATTTGACTAGTTGCACAACAAAAGTCGCTAATTCATTTGATTTTTGTCACGTAAATAGCATGTGCTTGACCCTTTAGTTGTAACGCGTATAATATTTCACTTCAATTGACCCAAATGTGATGTCGACGGATGTTCATTTCTTATTTGTTAACCAAATCTTATTTAGTGTGAGTTTGATTTTATTAAAAATTAATTTTTGTACAAAATTTAATGAAATTTGATAAAATATGTAATTAAAAAATTGATAAAAATTATAGATTCTACAAAATATATAATTAAAATTAATTATTAATTTTGACTTCAACTATTTAACAATTTTTAAAATAAAACCAACAAAGACTTAATTGGAATATAAACGGGCAATCGGAATAGATTTTGGATTTACTAGTTTGAAGGGTATGTTTAGAGCATCTCTAATGAAACATAAATTGCTTAAATAAAATAGACAATACTTTATTAAAAATATTAACCACACCACCTTGTAATTGCAATAAAAGACTCTAACTCTTGCTCAATTTTGAATTTGTATCTCCAACTTTTTTTTATCATATTTTTATCGTTAAATAAAGACCAATTGTACACCAAAACACATAGATTAGAAATTTTTGTGCCAAAAAAATATTGGGAACTATTTCTGCATTGAGGACAAAAATTAGAGACCATTTGTGTCAATTTTCCTCTTATCTATGATAAGAAATTAAGAATATACATTTTACTAATTCTGACTAGAGAAATTTACAAACAAAATGCTCTTATCAAAAGGTGTAAAATAATTTTTATGCCTTTCATATTTTAAAATAAATAATAAATATAAAATTTTGACAAAATATTCTCCTTCATTTTAATGTACATTAGTTGAATATTTAGATAAAAATGTCATCAGAGACAAAATGAAAAAATGAATTGAAAGTTAATAATAATTTATACGATAAACAAAAATTGGAGACATAGTGTCAAAATATCAAAGGTTATGAGATTTTTATTGTAATTAAAATATAACGTAGATAATAAAAAATGTATTGTTAATATAATTACCTTTTTATTATTATTATTTTGTTTTTTTATTTATTAAGTGACGGTCAGACCCCGTCTCATCTGACTAGTTGTAGAGGAAAAATAATTCATTTAATTTTCTTGTCATACACAACACGCCGGTTGACGCACCAGGTGTAACATGTATAGTGTATAGTACCTCCATCAAATGACCAAAATGTCCACTGATGTATTAGAGAAGAATATTTGTTTATTTTTATTCACAATATTGAATAAGATTTGACTAAAGAAAAAATTTAAACTTATGTTTCTATGTTTAATATTATCTAATCCTCACTTCTAAGATGTATATGATAATTTAATGGTTTACAATCTACTTTTCATTATTAGTAATCTTCCTTAATTTGAATCTAATGGGGCAATCATTTTTTTTTTTTTTAAAAATTTCTTGTTATTGGAGTTCAAGGAGTACTGCGAAGATGCAATGATTATAAATGACTAATGAATAATTTAGTGCTCGGTAAATGGCTAGGTTTTAGGGTGGATTTATTATAAAAATTCTGAAAATTGGTGCAAATAGTTCATAATCTTTGTTTCTCGGACATATATATATCCATGCGTTTATTTTTAAGCCTTAAAAATTAACTTAATCTATGTATTTTAGTACATAATTAATCTTTATTTTATAAAAAAAAAAAGACCAGTATACCTTTAATTTTAATAAGAGAAATGTGCAACTAGGTTGCTAACCTTTTTAAAAAGTGCAAATATATCCCATAATTTTGTTTTTTTAATAAACAATTGAAGGAAACAATTTTTTTTTTTTTTTGAATTAACAATTTATTTATCAAATTGATAATATACAAAATTGTTTTATATATTTTACGAACTATTATAAAATAATTAAAATTTAAGCTCATAATTATTAACAAACATATTGGATAAAATTATTTGTTATATATGTGAAAAAATTTATTTATTCAAAAATAAAGAATACATAAATTATATATGACATAAAAATTAAGTTAAATAATTAACAAAATATCATATATAATTTTATGACATTGAACCAATCTTATTATGTTTATTTTAAAAATAAAAATACTAATAAAAATTATTTTACACATTATGTGTTCTTTATTTTTGAGCTATAATAAAAAAATAAATTAAAATATGAAAAATGTAGTTGGAGCTCTAATATTTGTAGTTAATAAATGTAGTTTAATTAAATAAAAGTATTTGAGTATCAAGTTTGTGACAAATATATTTTTCTTTTTATGTTATAATAATAAAATAAAAGTTTAAATATTAAATAATTTAATTACTTAATAATATAAAAAATAATTTTATCTAACATGTTTGTTAATAATATGAGCTTAAATTTTAGTTATTTTATAACAGTTCGTAAAATATATAAAATAATTTAATATATTATCAATTTGGTTAATAAAGTGTTAATTAAAAAAATTATTTATTTTCCTTTAACTTTTTATGAAAAATAAAACTATGGGACCTATTTGTACTTTTTATAAAGGTTAGCAATTCACATTTCTCTTATTAAAATTAAGGATAAATTAGTCTTTTTAATCAAATAAGAACCAATTGCACACCAAAACACATAGATTGATGACTTCTATGCAAATAAATAAACATTAAGAACCGTTTCTGTAATGAGAGCAAAGATTATGTACCATTTGCACCAATTTTCCTAAAAACTCTTCATCTTAATAATTGAAAAAAAAAAAAGAGAATTTATTATTTGTTTTCTTCAAATTACTCTAATTTTCTTTAACCATTTAAAATGCTAAAATGCTAGAACACAATCAATATCAACTTTTACTCAATCAAATCTTACTCATCTAAATCTCAATCAAACATTGCCCTTCCAACCTTATTTTTGCTAAAAAAAATTAGACGAATTTATTTTATCATTAACCGTGCAAAGATGAATAACATTATTATTCTCTCGTTACGCAAATGTTCTTAAAAATTTGCATTTTCAAGGTAAAACTCTCTTAAAACTACAAATAAAATCGTTTTTATTTTGTACTTTGGTGACTTTATTGTGTCTAAGTCGATATTTTTTGGGTGAATATTGATAATGATGGTGTGATTTTGATCGTTTAGATGGTACAATAATATTGCAAAAAAAATAAAAAATGGTTTGGCCAGTTGTCATTTGCTGAGGGTACAATGGTAATTCAATGTGAACGAGTTGACTAGACTTAAAACAAAAAAATCTTGGTTCAGCTTCTTCGGTCATGAAATCTGCTGCATTTTTTTACTTTTCAGAACCATTTTTGAAGAAGACGACGATCCACTCATCCTCTCTCTGAAAATTCTTCTGCAGCCATGAGCACAAAAAAATGTTCTTGTTTGATGTTCTGTGTGTTGTTTTTCCTATGTTTCTCTATAAACCTTAATCTGTCCGAAGGAGCTGACAGCATCACAGCAAACCAATCTTTGTATGGAAACCAGACAATTGTCTCTGCTGGAGAGACTTTTGAATTGGGATTCTTTCCACGAGGTAATCCTCCTAAGTATTATGTAGGAATTTGGTACAAAAACGTTAGTCAAAAGACCGTAGTTTGGGTAGCAAATAGAGAGAAACCCATTTCAGATATGAATTCTGCAGAACTGAAAATTTTAGATGAGAATTTGGTGCTTATGGATAAGTCCCAGGCTTCGATTTGGTCCACGAATGTAAATTCGACAACCTCAAATTCTGTAGTGGCAACTCTAGGTGATGATGGGAATTTAGTTTTGAGAGATGGGTCAGAACCTAAGTCAAGTGAAGGATTTTGGCAAAGTTTTGATAATCCAGCAGATACATGGTTGCCTGGTGGCAAGATTTCTTATAACAAACGTACGAAAAAAAAGCAGCTCCTCATTTCTTGGATAAATTCTGAGGATCCTGCACCTGGGCTATTCTCCCTTGAATTAGATCCAAATGGGAGTCAGTATATTATAAGATGGAATAGGACTGAACAGTACTGGACTAGTGGAGCTTGGAATGGGCATATTTTCAGTTTAGTCCCTGAAATGAGGCTGAATTATATTTATAATTTTAGTTATGTAGATAATGTTAATGAGAGTTATTTCACATATTCGCTTTATGACCCTTCCATTATATCTCGATTCGTGATGGATGTTTCCGGGCAAATTAAGCAATTATCATGGTCGGAGAATTTGAAGGAGTGGACTTTGTTTTGGTCTCAACCAAGGCAGCAATGTGAGGTGTATGCTTATTGTGGGGCATACGGTACCTGCAATCAGAATTCATTGCCCTTCTGCACTTGTTTGCCCGGATTTAAGCAAAAGTCAGAGAATGATTGGAATTTGAAGGATTATTCTGGTGGCTGTGTAAGAGAGATCGATTTGCTGCAGTGTGGGAATGGTAGTACTTCTACCGGGGGAAAAGACAAGTTTTTGCTGAATCCCCAAGTGAGGTTACCTAAAAATTCTCAATCAGTGATGGCAGGGAGTGCGGAAGACTGTGAATCTGTCTGCTTGAATAATTGTTCTTGTACAGCTTATTCTTACGATGGCAATGCATGCTTGGTTTGGAATGGGGAAATAATGGATTTGCAACAACTCTCGGAAAATGATGGCAGTGGGAGAAATATTTATGTTCGACTTGCTGCCTCTGCTCCTCAGTTGTCGAGCAACAAAAAGAATAAAGGGGTTATCATAGGTGCTGTTGTGGGTTCTGTTGCTGTTGTTATGGTGCTCTTGGCAATTGTTGGTGTTGTGATCTGGAGACGTCAAAGGCGTGGACTTGGAACTACAAAAGCTGTAGAGGGTTCGTTGGTAGCATTTGGGTACAAGGACTTGCAAATTGCAACCAAAAATTTCTCGAATAAGTTGGGGGGAGGAGGTTTTGGTTCTGTTTTCAAAGGGACATTGTCTGATTCAACTGTCATAGCTGTCAAGAAGCTTGAGAGCATCAGCCAAGGAGAGAAGCAATTTCGGACTGAAGTAAGCACGATTGGGACGATTCAGCATGTTAATCTTGTACGGCTTCATGGATTTTGTTCTGAAGGTGATAGGAAGTTATTGGTTTATGAATACATGGAAAATGGCTCCTTGGATTCACATCTTTTCAATGTCAAGGAGTCTAAGGTTTTGGACTGGAAAACAAGGTACCAAATTATGTTGGGAATAGCTAGAGGGTTAAGCTATCTCCACGAGAAGTGTCGGGACTGCATTATACACTGTGATGTAAAGCCAGAAAACATTCTTTTAGATGCCGAATTCTGTCCAAAAGTTGCTGATTTTGGTTTGGCAAAGCTGGTGGGGCGTGATTTCAGTCGGGTTCTGACAACCTTAAGAGGAACAAGAGGTTATCTTGCGCCTGAATGGATATCTGGAGTTGCAATAACAGCCAAAGCCGATGTTTACAGCTATGGCATGATGCTTTTTGAATTCATATCCGGGAGGCGGAACTCTGAGCAATCCGAAGACGGGATGGTTAAATTCTTCCCTTCTTTTGCTGCAAGAGTGACAGCAGATGGTGGTGACGTCCTTGGCCTATTAGACCCTGCATTGGATGGAAACGGCGATGCAGAAGAGGTATCAAAAATATGTAAAGTTGCTTGTTGGTGCATACAGGATGAGGAAAATATTAGGCCATCAATGGGTCATGTTGTTCAGATTCTTGAAGGTGTCATGGATGTGAACTTGCCTCCAATCCCGAGATCTCATCAACTGTTCGTCGAAAGTCAGGAACACATAATGTTCTTCACAGATTCCTCCTCAGGCCAGAGTTCACAAACAAAAAGCAACGGTTCACAGGCTTCCTCTTATACCAAGAGCAACACATCAACAAATTAGTGCAGTAAAATTGAAATTATAATATTTGTTTGATTGGATCAAATGCAAAATCTAAATTATCTGTCATTTGTATTAATATTAAACCTTAGTTGTATTAATTTTGCCACTTGTGTATTTCTTTTTCCCATCTCTTTTCTCCTGGCCAAAAAAGCCCATGTTACATGTGACCAAAATTACTTGCAAATTTTGAGTAGCAATTGTCTAAATACACAGCCTAACCGCAGTATCCTCAATCATTGTCACAAGAAGTTTTTGTCGTGTTTTTTGTATAAAATTGTAAGCGACTGGATTGTACATGATAACTCATCAAATTAGGTATACAAATCCCGTTAATTGCATATCGCTTGTAGAATGTGGGTTTACAAGCAGTTTGACCACCCTAGTTTACAAGAAGGTTTTAAGGGTGAGTTTTATACAAAGTAGTTGTTACACGAATGGGAAGTGAGTTTGATTATTATACAGTCTTTTACGCATTTGTGTTCGTTAAAATGCCTATGAAATGGTGGGTGAATTTTTTTACCTAAATCAATGCAGTCTTCAACAGTTCTTATCAATCTTGATATCATATTTGATTTTCTTTTGAGTTTTGATGCTTTTGAAGTGTGTGCTTTTCCTTCTGATCCAATGGAATAATGTATCCTTTGGTAAATAGTATTGATTTCATATAATAGGAGTTTTGTTTTATTTCTAGCAATGAATTGAACCAACGGAAGAAAAAGGATTCGTGTAGCCAACTTTAAATTTATTGGGAACACAACTTAATTTGTTGTTTGTTCAATCATATAGTTTCATTTTATTTCTTGTTTACATGTTTTTAGAAATTAATATTCAAAAAGGTGAATTATGTTGTTCCGAATTATCCTAGTAATGTTGTCATTAACATTGCTTTTTTGTTACACTTAACAAGCCATGCCAATGCTAAAGCAACAACATATTGTTCTCAAGTTATGACACATCACTTTGTCAGCCAAGATTCAATTAGTAGCTTGCAAGATTGTTGATCATTTGTTATGGCATACTGATGTTGAACAAGTAGTCTCTTAGTGATATTTCAGTCCATCTTTGAAAAATATCCAGTTAAAACAAAACTCTTTCTATCCAATTACTCAATTCTTATTACGTGGTACAGAGTTCTCTGTCTTATGGAAAAAACTTTAAATTTATCTCCCAAAGACTGCAAAATATGAGCAGTTGATGAACTCAATACGTGGAAGGCTTTTGGGTTTGTTCTTGTTTTCTTGGACGAAAAATTGACAAACTAGCAATGGCAAACAATTCTTTTACATTCATTTATGAAAATGTGAAGAAAATTCAACCCTGTAATGTGTAATTTTAATATTGCAGGTGTAGGATTTTAGTAAGCCATGGCAAGTTCAGATCTTGAGTCTGACCAATTTATCAAGCAGTTTTGCATGCCGAACTATATACTTGTGTGACTGTGTCTGACTTAGAGGCTGATCATTTGCCTGATTTACCTGAACGCCCTATATTGGTATAATGGTATTCATCAATTCCAGAAGTGGTGGTCAGCTCGGGGGAGATCTTCTCATTACTTACCGTTCCATATTGAACAAAAACCAGGTGAAGGCAGTCGTTAGTTTTATTTCTACATGGTAATTCTTACGGATACAAAACACCCTCAGAAACCTCATGATGCAAATCCATTACAGAAGTTTGTTAATAACGGTTGGAGAAGTAGAATATTTTTAGATGCATTTAACTTCTTCAATATTCATGATTTCAAAACAATAAGGGATTTTAGAGAAAGTTCAGTTTGGCTTCTTCAACTAGTGCTTCCACAATCCCTATGTTGTAAGGGATGGAAATTGCAGTCTCAGAAGCTGGGTATTCAGAAAGCAAGGAGGTCTTTCTCCTAGGAGTCTTTTGTTATAGAGTAATGAGCTCTTTTCCCGTATCTCACCATTGTGGATAAAACAAGGTCCTCCCCCCGAGAGCAAAACCTTTCCAATCCACCATCAGGATACTGTATGAAGTTGTCGTTTTGTTTAGTGATTAGAGGAAGAGAGACCTAGAGAATTACCTTCTAGAGCTGTTGGAGTAGGAAGAGTAAGTATGCTACTAATAGGATAGTAGGCACTTGAGTTGGAGCAGGTTTGGAAAAGGGAATATAAATATCCTTTTTCCCTTATGAACGAATCCGAATGAATCTAAGATGATTAGTTGGTTTACATTATGAGTCGACAGAAATCCATACCCGATCTCAAAAAATATATATAATTCTACAGAAAGCTGTTTGCACCATTCTGCATATGTTTAGGGGTTTGTGTGTAAAATGTATAGAGAACTTCCTTTCTTATGCAACGCTAATCGTACTGATGTTTCAGGTTTTTGATTTAGGAGAAGAGGCTCCTGATAGTGCGCTGCGTAGGCTCTATTTCAATCTAGAAAGGCTCAAGGTTCAGGGTGATGAATTTGCTCTTAAACTTGAGGAGAAGTTGAAAATAATTGTAAGTTGGAGTTATATATGAATATTTGAAGTTGCCTCCTGCCTTAAAGTAGCATATGAATCTCCTTCAAGTATAATCTCTCTCCTGAGGCATGTGACATGGATTCAACTAAAAGGTTGCAGGTGGAGATGGTACAGCCGGATGGCTTCTTGGGGTTGTTTCTGATCTCAAATTGTCTAAGCCACCAGCAGTTGCAACAGTGCCTTTGGGAACTGGAAACAACCTTCCATTTGCATTTGGCTGGGTATGAGAACTCTGCAATTTTTCAGCGGCCCCCTTGATGCATTTACTACATAATTTCATCTTGAGCTCTGTGAATTTGGACTAGTAAATTTTCTTAACTAACTTGTAATGCACTTTAACTGTATATGTGTTTGGATATATATATATTTATTTAAAATAAGATCTGCTTACACTTTGCACACATCTGTTACCTAATCTTATGTCAATCCGAACAACCACATATCGTGGTCCTTATACTCTGTCATTGGTCCTTTTGGTTTCCTCCCCTCCCCCCCAAGAAATACAGAGAGAAACAAAGAATTTTTATAAGCATTATGTCTTAGTTACTTTGACTCTGTGGTTTCTCACATGGCACCATAACAAGCAGAGTCTAAGTACAAGTCTTGCCGTTACCCATTTTGTGTAAACTGTACATGCGTCAAACCTTTGATTGAGAAACGAATTTGCGTGCACGTGAGGGGGTTTATTGAAGACATAATAAGTTTTTCCCTTCTCTACCACCTTATGTTTTAGATGAAGTGGTTCAATAGCTTTTATTAACGATGCTTTTTTTTTGTTTTTTTTCCTCTACTTTCTTCATAAGAACTTAGAATGACCTGCATAGGACTTCAGAATTGTGTAAATAAGAATGTTTACTAATCCAGTTGTGAAAATGGATTTAATATGTGCATCTGACATTCAATGGCTTTTTTCTTACTGTGTGTTTTGCAGGGAAAGAAAAATTTTGATACCAGCACATTTATCGACATCCAGATATAGGATTTTAGCCACAATGATGTGATTTCTTATCATTAGCTACCCTACCTTAAAATAATTGCGTCGCCATAGAGTTCATCTCTGTCTTTGAAAACTTCCATGCAATTGTAAGGAGAAACATGAACAAAATTAATAGAATGATAATCGTGAAGAGAAGAGATAATTGTTAATACTTATTGAATTCAAGATCATACCTCACTTAAAGGATGTGATACAACCTAGTCTTTTCTTTCCCCATTGTAACATGGTTTTTGCTTATATGACTCTCGTCATGTAAAAATAGTCTCCCTAAAACAGGACTTATGCACCAAACTTTAATAGCATTTTTGATGAACCCTTACTTGTGCACCTTGTATGGTATGAAACAGAAGATATTGACTCTTAAAAGAATATGATATTTAAAGAACTCAAGAACCAGTTTGAGGACAACTTTGTAATTTTAAGTGCACTGTCTTTTTGTCGATTGCAGCATTTTTGTTACCACAACAGAGATGTATCATTTCTATAGTCAGTTGATCATGAGATGTTTCATACTGGAATCAAATTAGTTTCCTTGATCAATTTTTTATTGAAATCTGACAATTTTACATAGTATTTATTCCCGATTGCACAATCAAATTTCAACTCAATCCAGCTGGCATATTCTCATGCAAATGAGAGCACCCAAGGAAGGATCTTGCGATCGAATCGCCCCTTTGGAGTTGCCACATTCACTGCATAAATTTCATTGGTTATCTTCAACGGATGCTTTCAGTGTGGTACGACAACCTTTTTTAATCGATATTCATTTGCTTTCTGGATGCAAGCAGCCAAGCCTTTTCACCTATAGATTCCTTTTTCTTTTTTGCTATTTGAACTCGTCTCAAGTGTTGCATTTCATATATCAATATGGAATTTTGTTGTTTCAAACTTCCAAAACATAAATCAATAATAAGATGGACTACGTCTCTACCATTTCTTTACAGGTGGAAAACAATTCCTGACATTCAAATGAAATTTATCGTCATATAAATTCCTGAACATGGATTTCTTTACTGATGGTTTTGAGGAATCCGTGGAATAGTTCCCGATCTTACCGGTGTTAAAAATCTTTTCTTTCCACATTTATGTAACTAACCATTGAAATTCATCATTCTCTGTGCACAAAATAGGTTAAAAGAATGGAAAATAAAAAACTTTGCTTTTGAGCAATTTTTGTGATTTTCAAAAACTTATTTTTTATTTTTGAATTTTTTTGTAATTTTTTGTAAATATTTTTTTAGAACTCATCGGGTGAACCCGGGTTCGACTTTTGACCCTTGACCCTTTTACTTTTTTGGGTCGATGCCCTAGTCGATTTTTAAAATATTGATTATGACACATTTCGCGGAGGATTTTGAAATTACTTCAATACTTTCCAAGATATCCTACAAAGTTACTTGATTTTCTTTTTTGGTCAAATTCGTAACTTTCTCAAACTTGTAATCATCATACTACACCATTGATGCATCTTTTCATATAATTAAAATGTTGAATATTGATGTAATGTGCGTGCTTGAAACAAAATTGAATCAGGAGAAACTTAAATGTGTGCTAAGAAATAAGTTTGGTGGTTGGAGACATGTGGATAACTTTGCTTCTCATCCTGTGGGTAGGATCTTGGTTTTTTGGAAATCGGATAAAGCTTGGATTGATGTAATGGAAACCTCGGCTCAATATATTCATTGCTTAATTACTTGCAGAATTTTGTCAAAAAAATTCTTTGCAACTTTTATTTACGGTTTCCATGCAACGGTGAGTAGAAGACCTATTTGGGACAGCTTTATGGAATTTAGCAATAACCTTTCAGCTCCTTGGACCGTTATTGGTGACTTCAACAATGTTCTAAGGCCGGAAGAAAAGTGTAATGGAGCAGATGTAACTTATTATGAGACTAAAGATCTATTTCACTGCTGCACATATGCGGGACTTACTGATATGAACTCGACTGGATGCTTGGACCAATAATTCGGTTTGGAGTAAAATTGACAGAGCGATGATAAATGAATTTTGGCTGCAATCTGGACTGTTAAGTCATGCTAATTTTCTGCCGGCAGGGTGCATTTCAAATCATTCCCCATGTATTATCTCTTTGTTAACAAAAGAGACAAAAGGTAGAACTCCGTTCAGATTTTTCAATATGTGGGCTAATCACACTGACTTTCTTGACATTGTTTCACAGTCCTGGAATCAACAGATTAACGAAGTCGATCAATTCCGTCTCTGTAAGAAATTACAAACATTGAAAGGGGCTCTTAGACAGCTAAATGTACACCATTTCGCGCACATTTCAAGTAGAGCTACCGCGGCTAATGTGGAACTTAAATCTTCCCAGCTATTACTTCATGACACTCCGTCTGATTTGGGACTTCAATCAAGAGTTGTTGATCTACGTGAGCATGCTCTGATCCTTGGTGAAGCTGAAAGAAGTTTCTTTTTCCAGAAAGCTAAGTGTAATTATCTAAAGCAAAGTGATAAATCTTCAAAGTCTTTTCATGCTATTGTCAAAAGAAATTGTAAACGCAATTTTATTGCCGCTGTCCATAAATCAGACGGGACATTAGCTTCTTCGCAAGATCAGGTTACTGAGGAGTTTCTATCTTTTTATCAAGAGCTGTTGGGAACCTCATCCATTCATTGTCAATCAAGGTGCTATGGTTTCGGCTGAACAAGCTGCTTCTTTATCTAAAGATATCACCCATGATGAGATAAAATCAGCTTTGTTCGACATTGGAAAAGAAAAATCTCCAGGCCCCGATGGATATTCTTCATGCTTCTTTAAAAAGGCATGGCACATAGTGGGCTCGGATTTCAACAGAGCAGTTAATGAATTTTTCACTACGGGATCTCTCCTTCGACAGATAAATCATTCAGTAATTTCACTTGTTCCTAAATCTCCTCATTCATCATATGTTGGTGATTTTAGACTCATTGTGTGTTGCAATGTTACTTACAAGGTAATTGCGAAAATTCTTGCATCTAGATTAGCTCCCATTTTGGATTCCATAATTGATCAAGCACAAGTTGCCTTTGTGGAAGGTTGATCAATAACTGAAAATATCCACTTGGCCCAAGAACTATTATGACAGTATAACAAAAAAGAGAACTTCTCCTCGCTGCCTTCTTAAAATAGATCTAAGGAAAGCCTATGATTCGATGGATTGGAAGTTTCTTCAACAAATGCTCATTAGCCTCGGGTTCCCCCAAAGATTTATTGGCTGGGTCATGGAATGTGTTACTACAATAGTTTATTCAATTTCTTTAAATGGTAATTTACATGGATTCTTTAATGGTAAAAAGGGACTTCGACAAGGGGACCCACTTTCTCATTTCTTATTTGTTATCTGCCTTGAGTACTTCTCCAGATCCTTAAAGGCAGTGACCACAAATACTGATTTCAACTATCACCCCAAATGTGGACAGCTCAAAATAACCCATTTGGCTTTTGCTGATGATTTAATGATACTTGCAAGAGGGGATACAACTTCAGTAGAAATTGTTATGGATTGCTTATCAAAATTCGGTGGATGTTCTGGACTTAAGGCGAATATGACAAAGTCCAGCATTCACTGCTTGAATATATGGTTCAGATTTGGATAAGATTAAAAATTTGACGAATATACCTTTGGGTCTAATGCCGTTTAGATATTTAGGTATCCCTCTTGCTGCGGAAAAATTGAAAATTATGTATTTTCCTCATTTCATTGATAAAATTGCGGGGTACATTTCTACATGGTCCAACATTACACTCTCTTATGCGGGTAGAGCAAAATTAATTCGAACAGTGCTTCAAGGAGTGGAATGTTTTTGGCTTTCTATCTTCCAATTCCCGCGGCTGTTATTTCCAGAATTACAAAACTGTGTCGATGGTTTCTTTGGAGTAGAAAAAACCGTTGGTTGGGTGGAATGATCCGTGTCTGCCTAAATGTGAAGGGGGCCTCAGATTTAGGGATATTAAGTGCTGGAGTACAGCACTTCTTGCAAAAACACTTTGGAATATTCATGATAAAAAAGATACCCTTTGGAACAAATAGATTTCAAATGTTTATCTAAATAGGACGGCTCTCTATAATTGGTTACCACGTAAAGGAGACTCACCGCTGCTCAAAAACATCTTTGCAATCAGGGACATGTTATGTTGAATTGAAGGGACGCCTGGTGGAGCTATTTCGTGGATGATAACTTGGATTTCTTCAGGTAAATTTGGCACATCACTTGCTTATGAATTTTTTAGACCTAAAGGAACTAAAAACTGCTGGGCGAAGACAGTTTGGAACTCGTGTATCATTCCCAAGCGTTCGTTCGTCTTATGGTTATGTGTGAAATCAAAACTCCTGACTAAAGACTTGCTTTATTTTCTTAACATTGACAAGAATTGTGTCCTATGTGAGACGGTACGTAAAAGCAGTCGAAAGATCTGCTTTTTGATTGTCGAGTTAGCTCTAATATTTGGAGATAGGTCAAGGAATGGCTAGGCATCACAAGGTCCATGATGACAATTAATAGTGCACTCAAATGGATTAAAAAAGATGCGAGAGGAACTTCTTAGCAAAACAAAGCAAAAAGAACTGTCTTAACGTGTACGGTTTATCAGATTTGGACTTCCCGTAATAGGAAATTTTTTGAAGGTTTAATTTCCCATCCTGATTTTATTACCAGACGAATTAAAACACAAGTATACAAGATCTTGTTTTCTTTGTATCTTAATGTTTTAATTCATTATGAATCTGTTGTTTTGCGCATTTCATGATGATTTCTTTGTAATTCTGAGTATGCTCAGTGTATTTTGTACATATCTTTTTGATCTATAAAACATTACATTTACCAATAAAAAAAATGTTGATATCTTTTGCTAAACCTTGATTCTTACCAAGAGCAGCCTTTCCAAGCTAGATTGTTCATGTATTCCTTTTCGGTCAGCTTAGGATGGTGAGGTGCATAAAACAATTAACTTTTTGTTTTTTTTTTAACACAATAAGTTGTGCATGCTATTAAATATTGGTTGAAATTGTAAAATCCTTATACCAGCTTCCAGTGGCGGATCTAGGGTTGAAGTTCAGCTAAGGCGGATGTTGACTGGTCGGCCAATGCTTGTTAGAAATATAAGTATTAACCACACACTTGATTCGCCTCCAACACTAGCGTAAGAAAAAACTTAAAATAAAATAAAATCTATGGCCAAAAAAAAAAAAAAAAAGAGCAAAAATTCTGATAAATATTTTATATATTCTTCAATTTTGACCCCCCCCCCCCCCCTCTTTTCAAATTATGCAATTATCATATTAAAGAGAAATAATAAATTCTTTACTTGAGGATTTATTCATGCAATTATTTTATTTTTTTAACTTCTCAAAGTTCAAGAACCACAAATGAGATTTTGAATTTAAAATAGACATTCTCTCTCTCTCTCTCTCTCTCTCTCTCTCACACACACACCGTCTTCAACCCAGGAAATTTTATATATACAGCATATACATACACACGTAGGAAATTTTGTTTTGTTCTATCTTAAGAACATGTTTCGTACACTGAATTTTAATGAATAGTTCAATAAACAAGATTTGATCTTAATTTTTTCTTCTTCTTTAATAGTATATATTGTAAAATGTGAAGTCCATTATTAATTTTGTTTTTTACTTCTTCAAGTCATCAAATTTTTCCACACAAAAGTACAATACCCAGTTGTAGACCTTCTATTTTCTACTGTGCCAGCCAATCTGCATCTGTAAATATTTCTACTTCATTGCAATCACTTTTCTTGAAAATATCTCCTGCTTGTCAGGAGATCCTTTAAAATATATGGATAGACCAGATATGCTAATTAATAGAAAATTGAGGATAAGAATGCGACAAAAAAAGAAGAATATATAATTGTAATAATTATTAAAGAGTAAAAACATTTAATACAATTAAAATGTAATAAAAAACAAAATATGAAAAATTTAGTTTTAATATAATCATTATTTTACAAAATAAAATAAGTGTCACCTTAACAGTCAATGAAGAAGAAAATAATGTGGGCCGAGAAAATATCTAGGGCTGTCGTGAGGTATCTTCTTTGGTGGTAGATACGTAGAGTTGTCGTAGGGCTTACGTATCTCTCTCTAGAGTCTCCACCATATGAATCTTCTTCTCTCTATTATTAATTTCCACAAGTATGGAATTGACATTAATTAATGTCGCTAATTCATTTGATTTTTGTCACGTAAACCCTTTAGTTGTAACGCATATAGTACCTCACTTCAAATAACCCAAATGTCCTGGATGTTCATTTCTTATTTGTTGACCAACTCTTTTTCACTTTGCCTTTGATTTTGTTAATAATAATTTTATATGTAGATTTAAATGTAATTTTTTTATATAAAAAAAAACTAAAAAACACCTATACAGTATTATTGAGTTTGATATACAACTCATTAAAAATCAATTTTAAACTTGAGTTATCTTATGAAAGATCAATATAAAATAGACTCAGTTTTCCAATTAGCATACTACTAGGTACCAATTATAAAATGTATAGGAGATGCTCTTAGAGACTTGAGTAAGTTGCATGTATTTAAAAATAAGTTAAACTTATATTTTAAGTTACTTATTTTATCAAACATGATTATTTTACCTTTTGTACTAAGAAAAGAAAAGAAAAGAAAAAATCATTTTTAAGCACAACCAAACATTTTCTCAATGTGAAATTTAGTATATAGGATATCAGTTTATTAAGAATAAAACGTAAAAATTAGAATGAATAATATTAGATGAATAATATTATATTGGATTAAAGTCATTATTTCAATCTTAATAATAGACTATCGAATCTTATCCGTACTGGACTAATTTTGTTACTCTACAGATATTATTCAATATTTCAATTAGCTTAAAATATTATAGAGATGAAGATCATATTAATCTATATTAATCGATTATAATATTATTAATTTAGTACTATCTATCCTAATTCGGTATGCCAAATGCAACCTTAGTATTATATTCTAATTGCAATAAAAATCTCCAACTATTGTTTATTTTTAAATTTATGTCCTCAATTTTATCTAGAGTTAGAAGATTTTTATTACAATTAAAATATAATGTAAATAATAAAAACTTTAAAATTAATATAATTACCTTATTATTATTATTATTATTATTATTATTATTATTTTGTTTTTCTATTTCCCAAGTGACGGTCAGGCCTGCCTCATCTGACTAGTTGTAGAGAGGAAATGTAATTTTCTTCTCATACAAAGCACGCGGTTGACTTACCAGTTGTAACTTGTATGGTCCCTCCATCAAATGACCAAAATTTCCACGGATGTATTAGAAAAGAATATATATTTGTTTATTTTTATTCACAACTAGTGTGAGTACGTGCATATGAACGCGATGTCTCGTTAATTAAGAATGTAATAGTGTTTATTATATTTCTATTTTACGAATTGATTTGATATTAGTAATCTAAGTAGAAAAAAAAATATATTAAAAAATCAAGCGATCGAAACCTAAATATAAGGATATTTATAACTTAAAACATAATTTATTAAAATTCAATACAATATATGACTCACACATATGATATAATTGAATTCAATTTACTTCATAAAAATTACTATTCTTAAGTACCCATGTTCTCCGAATTTGCATTCCTCCTCGAAGACTAAGTTCATTCCTTTATAATATTTTAATTACGTAAAATTGAATGCTTTTGCATTAAGAAATTTCATATTTGCTCCAGAATAAGACTTTTGGTATAAGTATTTACAACATCTGTACATAATTGATGCAAGTTAGAGATTGTGGGCCACAAATGTGTAAAAAAATAAACAAGTCAATAAACATATTAATTACAATTAAGATTATTTCATAACTACCCATGTGTAAAAAGTAGCATATTAAATACAAATTTCTAAAGCACTAAATAGAGTTTGCATTGCTAATGTACAAACAAATCATTTTAAAAAATAATACGTTACAGTTGCATTAATATTCAAAAGGAAAATGACAATAAAATTATAAACTCAATTTTGTTATTTATTTGGGGACCATTTGCATCAATTTTCTTAAAAATTAAGTTAAAATGTGAAGAATACAATTGGAGCCCTAATATTTGTAGTTAATAAACTAATAACACAATTAATAAAAGTATTTGAATATCAATTTTGTGACAATTATTATTTTTATGTTGTAACAACAAAATAAAATAAATTTAAAAATAAAATTACTTAATAATAATAAAATAATTTTATTTTACATATTTATTAATAATTATGAGCTTAAATTTTAGTTATTTTATAATAGTTCGTAAAATATACAAAATGATTTAGTACAATATCAATTTGGTCAATAAAGTGCCAATTAAAAAAAAAGAACTCGTTAGTTTTTTCTTTTTTTATAAAAAATAAAATTATTAAACTTATTTGTACCTTTTGCAAATATTAGAAATCCAATTATCATTTTCTCTAATTAAAACTAAGGGTATATTTGTCTTTTTCATCAAATAAGGACAATTGCGCACCAAAATACATAGGTTAGAAGTCTTCTGTGTAAAAAACAAATGTTATGGATGATATCTGTACTGAGGACAAAGATGAAGGACCATTTGCCCCAATTTCCCTTTTGGTTGACCATTTTGAATAGTAAGCCAAACATTCACACTTATATTATAGGTAGGATATTAAATAAGAGCATATCCAACACACTCTGTTTATTAATTTAGATGTGCCATATAAATACATATAGACAGAGTTATTAAAAAACATTCTTCAATGCATGCTGACGAGGACTCCAAATAGCTGATATGACACACCAAAAAAATACCCCGTTTAAATTTAGATGGACTTCTAGATGAAATGACTCATCAAATTTAAATTCAACTCAGTATTATTATTAAAAAAAAGTCAGATGAGGGATATAAAAATTAAAGACTTGTCAATTTTTTTAAAAAAATAATGTCACATAAACGATAATCTTGGTTTTAGATAGAATCTATTGGAGATGAATTTATAATTTGACTGTATATTCAATAGAAGTAATGTCACATGGATTGAAAATTCGTCTATTTTACTTGTCATATAGACTACAATAGACGACCATCTATTACTTCTTAGACGTGCCACATAAGCACATATAGACGGAATTATGAAAAAAACTCTCTCCAATGCATGTTTGCGAGGACTCTGTCTAATTGATGTAGCATAGCAAAAAATAGACTTCGTTAAGAAGTCCGTCTAAATTTAGATGGACTTTTAGAGGGAATGACTCAACAAATTTAAATTCAATTCATCATTTTATTAAAAAAAAGTCGAACGAGAGAAATAAAAATTGAAAACCCTCTAGTTTAAAAAAAAAAAAAAAAAATTAATGCAACATAAACAGTAATATTAGTTTTAGACGGAACCAACTGGAGATAAATTTTTTAATTTGATTATCTATTCAATAGATGTAGTGTCACATTGACTGAAAAGTTCGTCTATTTTATTTATCACGTAAACTTCAATAGACAGAATATATTAAATATTTCTAAGATTTGACTAAAGAAAAAATTGAAACTTATTTTTTCTATGTTTAATATTATCTAATCCTCACTTCTTAGATGTTTAGGATAATTTAATAGTTTACAATATACTTTTCATCATTAGTATTCTTCCTTAATTTGAATCTAATAGGGCAATCAATTTTCTTCATTATTAAGTTGGAGTATTGCAAAAATTTAATCCCTATATATTAAAAGAGGAACTTTAGTATGACACTATTTTTATGAATGCATGCCACCGCTATTCCTTTTTTTTATAAGTTTTTCTTGATTTCTTGAAATTGACATTTTTTTCTCTCTTTTTTTTTTTTAGTGTGGCACTATTTCTATGAATGCTCACCACTGTTCATTTACTTTTTTTTTTTTTTTCACATTTTATGAATTTTTTGAAATTGACACCGTTTTTTTCTCAATCGTAGATCTTTTTTAGCACTATTTTCTTTTCAACATTTCATTATTTTATTTGTATTTCTTCGTTCGTATTTTTCGTCTTTCTTTCGATTTTAGTCACGTCTTTTGAAAAATCGTCCCAATATTTATAGATATGTTAATTATTTTGAGTATCCATCCAAATTTTATTTTATAAAAACTGTTTCTACAGATCTATCTGCTTAACTTTTCGCATCACTGATCAGAATAGATTTGAGGTTGATATTGGCTCTTATTATTTCTAGGGTTCGTGAATTGACCATTTCAAATAGTTGTTTAGTTGTTTAAGTCTTATTTTTGTTAATTTTTTATACTTATTTGAACATTTTTACTTGTTTGAGTGTTGATTTTCAATTCTCACCTTGAGTTATTAAATAGTTCTAATATTCAGTATTTTAATATATTAAAAGAGAGATCTTTACTACTGTTCTTGTTTTTTTTTTTCCTAAAATTGACAATATTTTTTTTTTTGGTGTAGCACTGTTCCTATGAACGTCCACCACTTTTCATTTTCTTTTTTTTTAGTTTTTCCTAATTTGTTGCAACAGAATTGGCAATGTAAGATTTTTTTTTTTGGGGAATACAATAGTAATATTAAATTTAACACTGGTCAAGATACAAATTATCGTTTCTAAATATGCGTTCTTTTAAACTAATTTTTTTTTTGTTTTTATTTTTATTTTTACCTAGGTTCTTGATTATAGTAAAAATAATTTTCCTAATTTCTTGTTGGCTATGTCAAAAGAATATAGTGAATACCAATTATTGGATATTGAAATTTGCACTTCGAAACACGCTATTAAGAATGACAAATGCATGTTTTCATTGCTAATCGTTGTGTTGAAAAATTATAAGCATAAATTATTTAAATTTTAGAATGAACATTCATTTATTTTTTGAATTATTTTTGTTGATTTAAGCTATTGAATTTTTTTTTTTTTAGTATCATGAAGTTATGTTTAAATCATTACAATTATACATGTATATGGTATTGATGTGTTCTATACTTTATTATTGCGAAAACAAGTAAAATCTTATTAATGCACTTATTTTTATCAACTCTTTCTGAGATTTTTGAATAATTTTGTGGATTTTCAATTTTTAAATTGAGGAAATAAATATAAAACAATAAATCAACACTTTTCTCCGAATTTATTGCTTATTAATTACTTCAAATATCTACCTAAGGAGAAATCACTAATTAACAACTTATGCTAATCTATAATAAATATTTTTACTACTTATTACTGCAAGTTCACAAGTAATCTTTTGCATATCTCATGACACTCGTGTGATTTAAACTTTTTTGAATGTTTGATTAAAATAAACAAAATTAAATTGATAATTGAAAATTTTTACAAAGTCAAATTATGGGGAAAAATATGGAACTTTAAATTTGAAAGCAGAAGAATAATTTTTCACATAATAATTGAAGTATCCAATTTTATGAATTACAATAAATAATTTTGTCAGAAACTACATACCATTTATTACATCTAAAAGTAAAGAACGTCCATGTAAAAAATCAATCGAAACTATACTGCTTACTCTTAAAAAATACGTATTTTCTCCAAAAAATTTTAATACATATTTTACTTAGCCTTTCATAACTAAGAAAATAATTAAGAAACTTACAAATAATGATCACACTATTAAATATTTAATTAAAATAAAATACGTGATTTTACATGTGCACTCCACTAGTAATTATAAATGACTAATGAATAATTTTGTGCTCGGTAAATGGCAAGGTTTTAGGGTGGATTTATTATAAAAACTCAAGAAATTGGTGTAAATAGTTTCTAACATTTGTTTCTAGTGCATAAATGGTCTCTAACATTTTTTTGGTATAGAAGTTCATAGTCGATGTGTTTTGATGCGCAATTAGTTCTTACTTAATGAAAAAGACCAATATACTCTTAATTTTAATAAGAAAAATGTGCAATTAAGTTGCTAACTTTTGCAAAAAGTGCAAATATGTCCCATAGTTTTATTTTTATAAAAAATTAAAAGGAACTAAAGATTTTGAGGGTGGATTTATTATAAAAACTCTTCATCCTAATAATTGAAAAAAAAACCTAAAAAAAAAGAGAATTTTTATTTGTTTTCTTCAAAGTACTCTACCATTTAAATACGGCTTATTTGCACAAATGGTCCCTGACTTTTGTACTTACTGCGGGTTGAGGATCTATTTTTTCATTTTTGGCAGTTTAGCCCCTATTTCAAATATTTTTGACAGCAATGGTCCTTTTCAACAATTTCCATCCAAATGACCGTGTAATTTGACAATGGAAGTTTTTTTTATTTAAAAAAGACTTATTTGCACAAATAGTCCCTGACTTTTGTAAAGAAAAATTTGTAGCAAAAGTCCCTAATATTTTAGAAAGTGTTGAAAAGTCCCATAACCTTCTAATCCTAACACATATGACCCTAAACTTTTTGACAATTTTACCCTAACTTAAATAAATTAAAAATAACTCACAACCTTTTCAAAAATACAAATAAGTCCTAAATCTTTTTTTTTTTTACAGATTTACACTTAAAATAATAAAAAGTGTGTCATCAAGTCTCAAAACTTTTAATTTTGTTCACCAAAATGATATTTAAAATGTGTTTGATTAAAATCAGATTTTTTAGTTGTTGACGTCGGAACCTGCTACGTCCACGTGTCAACAGATCTCCAGTCACTCCTCTGTCAACTCGTATGTTACCTGCACACTAGGACAATCGTTAGACACCAAGATCTCTAGAGAAAAAGGGTCCAGTGATCGTTGGTACTCCGACGATCAAGTCAACTACCGGTATATGGGTGATACACGGGTGGTGGAAATAATGGGGTGTGGGAGAGACAAGTAGGCAGAGATTTGAGCGGAGTTTAGGGTGAGATTCTTAAGCATAAAAGAGTGCGTACCTTGGAACAACTGGAGATGTTGTATTTATAGCGCCAGAGTTCTAATTGATTTAGGAGACAAATCAATTTGATACTCAATCGGATCCTCCTTCCTTATGTGATAAAGATCATTCCTTATCCATGCAATCTCCGAGATTATCTTCCTTCTTTGAGTTTATCACGTTGCATGATTTTAGGAGATTACGATTCGGTTTCCTTGTGAGGATTCGTGTGCCAAATCAACGGATTCGTGTGCCAAATCAACGCAATCTTTCCTTACTTACTTCTCTGGTCATTCCGGCATATCGAGTACGCTTCTTCGGTTACGAATGATCTGAGCCCCGACGAGGCCCCATGGATCATGGCGTGAATGTCGAGGGCCTCCGCGAGCTCCGTGGATTTCTGGCTGCCGAAGGCTAAAGCATGTGATGGGCCTTCAGGCGTTTTATCAGAACTTTCGAGGCCCTAGCAGGGCCCAGCTGAGGTTCTTGATAGATCTTGGACGGGACCCTTACTGGGCTTAGATGGGGCCCTTGCTGACGTGGAAGCCATATCATAATCGTGTGGTAACATTAGTAAAAGTGATTGAAAATTGTGGGACCATAAAATGTGTGGTTAAAATTAATTGTTGACTTTGACTTTTACTTTTTAACAAAATAAAATTGAAAACAAGCAGCTCTTAGAGTCTTACAAATTTTATCCGGTGGTTTATTAATTAAAAAAAATTATACCCATGATCAAAATTTGACCAATTTAAAATTTTAATTTATTTTCATATCAATTACTAGAGGTGGTAAAATGGGCCGGCCAGAGATAGCCCGGTCTACGGGCTGGGTGGTCCAATAAAAATTGATTAAATAAAAATTAGGTCGATTTAGTCCGATACAACTAGTCGACTGGTGGCCCGATAAATTTTTTGCCCAAGTCCCTACCCCACACTTCAAACACCCCACCCAACCCCTCCCGTGAAATGTGGGTGCCGGGGTGGGGTGTTTGAAGTGTAGGGTAGGGACTTGGGCAAAAAAAATTATCGGGCGACTGGTGCTGGTTAGTTCTTTCGACTAAATTGACCTAATTTTTATTAGATCAGCCCAGCCTAGAGACCGGGCTATTTGGGCTGACCCATTTTGCCACCTCTAGTAATTGATATGAAAAATAAATTAAAATTTTAAATTGGTCAAATTTTGATCATGGGTATAATTTTTTTTGTTAATTAATAGACCACTGGATAAAATTTGTAGAGGCTCTAAGAGCCCGTTTGTTTTCAATTTTAAATTTGATAAAATGTTAAAGTCAAAGTCAACAATTAATTTTAACCACACATTTTATGGTCCCACAATTTTTCAATCACTTTTACTAAAAAATCTGATTTTAATCAAACACATTTTAAATATCATTTTGGTGAACAAAATTAAAAGTTTTGAGACTTGATGACACACTTTTTATTATTTTAAGTGTAAATCTGTAAAAATTAAAAAATTTAGGACTTATTTGTATTTTGAAAAAGTTTGTGAGTTATTTTAATTTATTTAAGTTAGAGGTAAAATTGTCAAAAAAGTTTAGGATCATATGTGTTAGGATTAGAAGGTTATGGGACTTTTCAACACTTTCTAAAATATTATGGACTTTTGCTGCAAATTTTTCTTTACAAAAGTCAGGGACCATTTGAGCAAATAAGCCTTTTTTAAATAAAAAAACTTCCACCTTCAAATTACACGGTCATTTGGATGGAAATTGTTGAAAAGGACTATTGCTGACAAAAACATTTGAAATAGGGGCTAAACTGCCAAAAATGAAAAGATAGATCCTCAACCCGCAGTAAATACAAAAGTAAGAGACCATTTGTGCAAATAAGCCATTTAAATACTATAACCCAATCAATATCAACTTTTACTCATTCAAATCAATTCAAAATCTTACTTATCTAAAATCTTAATCAAACCTTGCTCTTACAACCCTATTTTTGCAGAAAAAATTAGACGAATTCATTGTTAGTTCGTATCTTTAATCGTGCAAAGAAGAAGATCATAATTATTTTTTATTACACAAACGTTCTTATCCAAAAATTTGCATTTTCAAGGTAAAACTCTTTTATAACTACAGAAAATCGTTTTTATTTTGTACTTTGGTGAACTTTATTGTCTCTAAGTCGATATTTTTGGGTGAATATTGATAATGATGGTGTGATTTTGATCGTTTAATAGTACAATAATATTGCAACGTTAACGAGTTGACTAGACTTGGTTCAGCTTCTTCGGTCATGAAATCTGCTGCATTTTTTGACTTTTCAGAACCATTTTTGTAGAAGACGACGAGCCACTCATCCTCTCTCTGAAAATTCTTCTGCAGCCATGATCACAAAAAAATGTTCTTGTTTGATGTTCTGTGTGTTGTTTTTCTTATGTTTCTTTATGAACCTTAATCTCTCCGATGGAGCTGACAGCATCACAGCAAACCAATCTTTGAATGGAAACCAGACAATTGTCTCTGCTGGAGAGACTTTTGAACTGGGATTCTTTTCACCAGGTAATTCTTCTAAGTATTATGTAGGAATTTGGTACAAAAATGTTAGTCAAAAGACCATAGTTTGGGTAGCAAATAGGGAGAAACCCATTTCAGATATGAAGTCTGCAGAACTGAAAATTTTAGATGGGAATTTGGTGCTTATGGATAAGTCCCAGGTTTCGTTTTGGTCTACGAATGTGAACTCGACAACCTCAAATTCTGTAGTGGCAACTCTAGGTGATGATGGGAATTTAGTTTTGAGAGATGGGTCAGAACCTAAGTCAAGTGAAGGATTTTGGCAAAGTTTTGATAATCCAACAGATACATATTTGCCTGGTGACAAGGTTTCTTATAACAAACGTACGAAAAAAAAGAAGCTCTTCATTTCTTGGATAAATTCTGAGGATCCTGCACCTGGGCTATTCTCCCTTGAATTAGATCCAAATAGGAGTCAGCATATTATAATATGGAATAGGACTAAACAGTACTGGGCTAGTGGAGCTTGGAATGGGCATATTTTCAGTTTAATCCCTGAAATGAGGCTGAATTTTATTTACAATTTTAGTTATGTAGATAATGTTAATGAGAGTTATTTCACATATTCGCTTTATGATCCTTCCATTATATCTCGATCTGTGATGGATGTTACCGGGCAAATTAAGCAATTAACGTGGTCGGAGAATTTGAAGGACTGGGCTTTATTTTATTCTCAACCAAAGCAGCAATGTGAGGTGTATGCTTATTGTGGGGCATATGGTACCTGCAATCAGAATTCATTGCCCTTCTGCTATTGTTTGCCCGGATTTAAGCAAAAGTCAGAGAATGACTGGAATTTGAAGGATTATTCTGGTGGCTGTGTAAGAGAGATCGATTTGCTGCAGTGTGGGAATGGTAGTACTTCTACCGGGGGAAAAGACAAGTTTTTGCTGAATCCCCAAGTGAGGTTACCCAAAACTCAATCAGTGATGGCAGGGAGTGCTGGAGAATGTGAATCTCTTTGCTTGAATAATTGCTCTTGTACAGCTTATTCTTATGATGGCAATGCATGCTTGGTTTGGAATGGGGAAATAATGGATTTGCAACAACTCTCGGAAAATGATGGTAGTGGGAGAAATATTTATGTTCGACTTGCTGCCTCTGCTCCTCAGTTGTCAAGCAACAAAAAGAATAAAGGGGTTATCATAGGCGCTGTTGTGGGTTCTGTTGCTGTTGTTATGGTGCTCTTGGCAATTGTTGTTGTGATCTGGAGACGTCAAAGGCGTGGACTTGGAACTACAAAAGCCGTAGAGGGTTCGTTGGTAGCATTTGGGTACAAGGACTTGCAAATTGCGACAAAAAATTTCTCGAATAAGTTGGGGGGAGGAGGTTTTGGTTCTGTTTACAAAGGGACATTGCCTGATTCAACTGTCATAGCTGTCAAGAAGCTTGAGAGCGTCAGCCAAGGAGAGAAGCAATTTCGGACTGAAGTAAGCACAATTGGGACGATTCAGCATTTTAATCTTGTACAGCTTCATGGATTTTGTTCTGAAGGTGATAGGAAGTTATTGGTTTATGAATACATGGAAAATGGCTCCTTGGATTCACATCTTTTCAATGTCAAGGAGTCCAAGGTTTTGGACTGGAAAACAAGGTACCAAATTATGTTGGGAATAGCTAGAGGGTTAAGCTATCTCCACGAGAAGTGCCGGGACTGCATTATACACTGTGATATAAAGCCAGAAAACATTCTTTTAGATGCTGAATTCTGTCCCAAAGTCGCTGATTTTGGTTTGGCAAAGCTTGTGGGGCGCGATTTCAGTCGGGTTCTGACAACCTTAAGAGGAACAAGAGGTTATCTTGCGCCTGAATGGATATCTGGAGTTGCAATAACAGCCAAAGCCGATGTTTACAGCTATGGCATGATGCTTTTTGAATTCATATCCGGGAGGCGGAACTCTGAGCAATCCGAAGACGGGATGGTTAAATTCTTCCCTTCTTTTGCTGCAAGAGTGACAGCAGAGGGTGGTGATGTCCTTGGCCTATTAGACCCTGCATTGGATGGAAACGCCGACACAGAGGAGGTATCAAAAATATGTAAAGTTGCTGGTTGGTGCATACAGGACGAGGAAAATATTAGGCCATCAATGGGTCATGTTGTTCAAATTCTTGAAGGCGTCATAGATGTGAACTTGCCTCCAATCCCGAGATCTCTCAAATTGCTAGTAGAAAGTCAGGAACATATAATGTTCTTCATCGATTCCTCCTCAGGCCAGAGTTCACAAACAAAATGCGACGGTTCACAAGCTTCCTCTCATTCCAAGAGCAAGAGCAACACATCAACCAAGTAGTTATGACACATAAAAAATAATTTTCACGATAGATATACAAACACAAGAACATTGTTGTCCTACAATTTAATTTCAAAATATTCTCTTTAATTGTAACCTTCAACTTCTGCTATAAAGTCATTTTTATAATAATTACAATTTGTTTCACAAATATTTCATTCCACTTTATTCCATAATTGAAAGTGAAGGCTATCTAAAATGTTAGTAACATAGGAAATACTTAGGTCATTTTTAAGAAAAAATATAATAGTAAATTTTTATGTACTTACGTGTGAATCGTGATTGATGTGACGGATAGAGAAATCAACTTTCCACAGTTTCGGGTGCAAAAATCTCTCCATTTCTAAGCCATGTTCATATTTCATAGTTCTTAATATTTTTTTATTTTTTATTTTTCCTTTTTTCTCGAAACAACCAAGGATGAAGGATACATATATGGAGGAACGAGTCATATGATGATGGAATGCTCTCTAATCCGCAAAATATGTTAATGCGGGAGTTGTTAGGATAAATTATATTGGGGTCCGCCCAACTTTAAGTGAACTCTCAATTAGGTCACTCTATTTTTAAAAGTTTCATTCAATTCATCATACTTAAATTTTATATCAAATTTAGTCATTCTGTTAAATATCGTTAATGCAATTGTCACATTGTGCCTACGTGGATGAAAAAATAGGATAGTATGTAATAGAGGACCTAGTTAAACCATGAAAATTCCATGTCATTGAAACCAAATCGTGTATTTTTGGAACACGATTTCCGCAAATAAAAAAACTCTTATTTAACGCCATTTACATTTCTACAATTGATTCAACTTTGTCTATGTGGCATTCCATCTAATTTTAACGTTCACGCAGACAAATCCCGTTGATTGCATTAACTGCGTCTAATAGAGTGACTGAATTTGAAATAAAACAAAATTTGATAATTTGATTGAGACTTTTTAAAGTTGGTTGACCCAGTCGAGACTTTGCTCAAATTCAGGTGACCTCCAATAAGATTTACCAGAGTATACAACACGGTATAAACAACCTTAACAAAATAGTATTATTTTGTATAGAAACGAACAGCCAACCTTTCTTTCTCTCTCTAAAATATTGAATATTACATATATAAATGTACCTAATCTTAACGTCCAATCTGTTTACCCTGATATTAGCCCACAAATAATAACTCTTAATTTACTCATAATCCATTTCATGCATTTTCTCCGTCTGCGCATTTACGTAGGGGACGTTTAATTGTATTTGTCTGCATCGTGTCGGCTTGGTTCGACATTTCCGGCACTTTATATGAAGTTCAAAAATTAGGCCCCCCAATAGACCCCCAAATTATATTATGCATTTAATATCCACAAGGCTATTACGGAACTAACTACAAATTTAAAACTCGAAGAAAAAAAATAACAAACAAAATATATTATACAAAAAAATTTATATTATAATATATTGTTAACAAGGTCGAAAATGTTCTAAACTATCACTTAAATACAACTCGTCTAGCGGTTTTAGAAGCAAAAATATTAATCAAATTTGAGTAATCTAATTGTTCAACTATTTCTTTCTCAATTGATATCATAGCCAATCCATTCAATCTTTCTTGTGACATAGTTGATCGGAGATAAGACTTGATCGACTTCAACTTGGAAAAACTCCTTTCCATGAGATGCAATCATGAACCGGTATGGTTAGCAAAATTTTGTAAGCAATATAGGCATTTGGAAAACAACCATCCAATGTCTTCAAATAATGTAACACATCAATTGCTTTCTTTGCTTCACTTGGTAAATAGCTCTTCAAGGCATCAATTCCGAACATAAATCATCTCCATTAATATCCGAATGTCCATTATGTGTCAAATCATCGCTCAAGATTATTACAAGACTTCAACAAACCGACACAAGATGTACGATATAACTTCTCCAAACTAAACAAAAATCCAAATGTCTCTTCAAGTTGTTTAAATTGTTGAAATCGTGTTTGAAGCGAAGATCGAGCTTGGTCAACAATAAAAGGAAGTAATCAACTCTAAAAGATTCTTCTGGCGATTGATTTACCTCATCAACGCCACTTTCATCAAAGCGCTTCTTTCTTGAATGACACGTTTTTCTCGAAATACAGCTTCAATTCCCATTTCACTTGCTTTTGTTTTCGCTTCATCTATGGCAATAGCAAACCCATTTTCTCTATAATCGTCGAGAAACGTAACAAGTCCTTGTAAGAGGTTGATAGCACCATCCACATCCATGTTTTCAGCTTGAAGATATTTACTCACCGTATTAATTGCATACAACAACCTATACCAAATTACCATGCCAAGCAAGAACTCAAAATTTTCAAGTTCATACGTCGCTAAGGACTCAGCTTCACTCTTCGTTTTACCATCTTCAGTAATGTCTGCCAAGTCAAGTAAAGCGTCTCTTATTTGTGCAGTTTGCTCTTTTATAGGTTTGACACTTTCAACATGACTTTCCCAACGTGTTTGTGACAATGGTTTCACTGTCAGACCTTCTACTTTATCTTTAAAAATTTTCCATCGCTTAGGAGAAAAAGCGAACAATGTGTAGATCCGTTGTATCACTCCAAAGAAGGATAGAGCTTTAGGACAACAATTCACCATATCACATAATGCTAAATTAAGACTATGGCAACCACATGGAGTATAAAAAGCTCTAGGATTAATTTCAAGTAATCTTTTTTGTACACCTTTGTGTCTCCCGCTCATGTTAGCTCCGTTGTCATATCCCTGCCCTCTAAAATCATCAATATCAAGCTCAAGATTGGTTAAAACATTTTGAAGCTCGAGAGAAAGTCCAAGTCCTGACGTATCATCTACCTTCAAAAACTCAAGCCAATATTCTTCTACTGTCGGTGATTTTTCCAAATCATCAACACATCGTATGACTAACGACATTTGCTCCTCGTGACTTGCATCTGGAGTACAATCAAGTAAAACTGAAAAATATTTTGCATGTCTAACTTTCTTGAGAATTGAACTTCTTACCTCTCCTGCCAACATTTGTATCAATTCATTTTGAATTGACTTACCGAGATATGTATAATGAATCTCACGTGCTTTAGCACGTCGAATGTGCTCTTGCATTATTAGATCAAACTCAGCAACCATTTCTACCATTTGCAAAAAGAGACCATTGTTCTCAAGATAAAGCTGTTCATCATCTCCTCGGAATGCCAAGCTGTTCTTGGCGAGTCTTTTCACAATAGTAATTATCCTCATTAACACTTCTCTCCAATGTTTTCTTTCTTCATCAATCACCAATTGCACGCTTCTATCAATTGTATTTTTTGTTTGAAGTCTGTTTTCCAAATCAATCCAACTAGACATGCAACGTATATGCTCTTCATTTCCTTCATGACTTTTAATAGACCGATGTTGATTATGCCGATCTTTGTATCCATCATTACCCAATTGGCCTATTTTATTCATTGTAGATGGTGTTTTAAACAACTGCGGCAAAGAAAAGCAAAATATCCTATCCAAAGATCTTGAATATACTAGCCATTTTCTATCAATAGTCCGCCCATTTGGTAGTAATCGCAGTATATTGTGAACAATCAAAATGCCTATTTGCACCATCTTTGGGAAATATGATGCCATTGACTCTTTTTGGACCCATTTCAACTAAATAATCCCTCATGTTTTGGTCAATATTTTTCCAATTCCCGGGATCCTCGAAATTAAAAGAAAAGCCACCCTCTTCATTTAAATTTGTATGCTGAACATCAGCTACAACATTCTCAGTTGATTCTTCCATATTCTGTTGTTCCTCAATCACAAAAGTTTCCACCGTTTCTTCACTCTCCTTTTTTTTGTTTCGATTGAAATACTTATCCATATCTCCTGCTTGACTTTGAACTAATGCCATTTCCTTTTCTTTTCGTTTTCTTTTTTGAGCTCCAGACGCATATTTAGGAGGCATGGCTAGCCTAAAAAATAATAAAATATTTTAATAATCTCAAAATTAAAGCAGACAAGGCCACAATCATATATGCCGACAAGGCCACAATTATATGAGCCGACAAGGCTACAATCACGTAAAAGCCGGCAAGGCTTCAACTATTTTAATTAAATCAATAAATAAGCGAGGGATAGCCATTGCTTACTTGAGAGTGAAATTTGAGCGGCAATTATGATATGACAAGTGTGAAAAACCACTTCTTCTTCTTGGAAATGTTAAACCTAAAATTAAGTATTAAAATTTGGTCAATCACTCAAACTCAATAATTATAATTGCTCCCAGACCGCATTACCCCAAACCGAAAAAATAAAAGAGAGAGAAAATCTTTCTTGGTTTTAATACTATTGCATTGTGTTTACTGATGTTTGAGTTTTCTAAAAAAAAAATGTGATATCTAAAGTTATCTTTAATGAAATTGGTGACCCTGTCATGAAATGAGAGCTGAGAACAGATGAATAATCCATTAATCCTATAAATTACTTTACTTCGTAGTTCGTAGCAGCAAGCCAGGCCAGCAAATGAAATATTGAAATGCATCAATGAACATAAGAAGTAAGAATCCGGCCCTGACCTAAACTACTCCAATAAAATAAAATGGGGGAAAAAATGATAAACCTTGGCAGCAAGCCAGCAATAATACCCATTAACAAAGATTAAGATAAAAAAAAAAAAAAAGAAATACCTTTAACCAAGCCCGAGTCGAAAAACGGAAAAGGAGTAGAGAATCAGAGATGGAGGAGCCGAGGAGGAAGTAAGGAAGAGCCAAGAGGAAGATAATAATTTTTCTTGGACAAATTAGTGAAAATTTTGGACAATGTAATGAATCGCCCGTAGCGTCTCCAAGGCTCCAGCTGACTCTGCGTGTATAATTGTATATAAGTGTATCTGTGTATGTATTGCTGATTTGATTTGCGTTGTGTGACTAAAAGTCTAAAAGTGAATAGTAGTAGGCTTTTATAATTATTGGGCTTGGTTGGTTTATTGTGGATATATAATAGATTAAGTGTTGTTGTGTTGGTTTTAATTTTTTTCAAAAATTTGGACGTTGGCTTTGGGCCAAAACTACACAGTAAATTTTTTTTTTTTTTTTTTTTTATAAAATGGGCCCCCTTTGGTTTTGGGCCCGAGGCGGTCGCCTCACTCGCCTCGGGCCAAAACCGGGCCTGGTCTGTATATACGTATTATGTATACATCTCTCTTTGATCCATTTTTTATTCTGCTACTTTTGCAAGATCCTAACTCTGCTTGAAAAACTCATAATTTGCAGGTACAAATACTTCTTTTCTTTATGATTTTGGTTACATGTTCATTTGTCACCATCTTTCTTGCATAGTTATCTCAGCACCATTAGTGAATTCGAATCTTATAATTCAAGAGAGTTTCTTTTTTCTTTGGGTTTTGGAAGGGGTCAGGGAATTGTACTACGATCCAATTGTATTGCATATTGCTTGTAGAATGTGGGTTTATAAGCACTTTGACCACCCTCGTTTACAAGCGGGTATTAAGGGTGAGTTTTGTCCAAAGTGGTTGTTACACGAACGGGAAGTGAGTTTGATTAATATGCAGTCTTTTACGCATTTGTGTTCGTTAAAATGCCTATGAAATGGTGACTGAAAATTTTACTTAAATCAATGTATTCTTCAAAAGTTCTTATCAAATCTTGATATCATATTTGATTTTCTTTTGAGTTTTGATGCTTTTGGAGTGTGTGCTTTTCCTTCTGATCCAATGGTAATAGTGTTGGGATATTTTTCTCAAAACTTGCCAAAATCAAAAGATGCACCAATTGTTGAAAAGAAAAATATAGGATATAATATTATATTATATTATATTATATTTGGTGGCTAAAATTGGACAAGTTTCCAAATATTGGACACCTTGGTAGTTGAAACTTGGAAGACATCTAGGTCATATGTTAACTATAAATTGACGTGATTTATTCTCTTTTGTAGGGGGTGGCCTGAGGGTTTTTGAAAGAAAAATTGTAAGCCTAGCATCCTAGTTGTTTTCCATGCATCATAAAAGTGAAACACAACATTTACTTGTCAATTTTTTCTCATACGTCCAAACTCAATTCCATACTCCTATAACTAACATTCGAGTTGATAATGGACGGGAATTTTTCACTCTGAAGGATTTCTTTAAACAAAAAGGCACAATTTATCAACACACTTGTATCTATACCCCCAACAAAATGGGATTGTTGAGCGTAAACGTAGACATATTCTTGAGTCCGCCCGAGCCCTACGCTTTCAAGCCCACCTACCTTTATGTTTTTGGGCAGATTTTCACTGCTGTCCATATTATTAATCGTTTACCTACACCACTCCTTTCTCACCAAACTCATTTTCAACGTCTTTATGGAAAAATACCTTCTTATTCTCATCTAAGAGTTTTCGGGTGTCTCACTTATGCTACTGATGTTCATGTTTTCCATAAATTTGCTCTCCGTGCCAAAAGATGTGTTTTTGTTGGTTATCCGACCAGTTAAAAGGCTTACAAACTTTATGACATTGACACTCACGAAATATTCACTAGTCGTGATGTCGTTTTTCATGAAAATATTTTTTCCTATAAGTCAATTCCTCATACTTCCCCAGATCAAGCTCCCGTCATTCATATTGTTGCTTCTGATACTTCCTTTCCAGAGCCTGTTCCAATTATTCCACAAACACAACCACCAATACTTCCTTTAGACACCACTCCACTCACTTCCAACAGCCCTCCACCCACGCCTTGCGCCGTTCCCAAAGATCTCATGCCCCACCTACAGCTTTGCATGATTTTATTTTCAACCATGTGACGTCTCCCAAATCATCGTGGCCTTTGTCATCTGGTCCAAAAAAAGGTACACGGTATCCTCTTTGTAATTTTCTCTCTTATCATCGTTACTCACCCCGGCATCGATCCTTTATTGCTACTATCAGTCAGGACATTGAACCTACATCTTATGACGAAGCAGCATCTTATCCCCACTGGAAAGAAGCAATGCAATCTGAATTGGCCGCTTTAGAAGCCAATCACACTTGGTCTCTTACTTCTCTTTCTCCTAGCAAGAAGCCTATAGATTGACGTTGGGTTTACAAAGTCAAGCGTAACTCTAATGGTACCCTTGAGCACTACAAAGCTCATTTGGTGGCAAAAAGTTACACCCAACTTGAAGGTGTGGATTACCATGACACTTTTTCTCCCAATGCTAAAATGATTACTGTCCGTTGTTTATTAGCTTTAGCAGCCGCTCAGAATTGGACTCTTCATCAACTTGATGTCCATAATGCTTTTCTTCATGGTGATCTTCATGAAGAAATTTATATGTCTCTACCTCCTGGTCTTAAGTGACAGGGGGAGAACCTTGTATGTCGATTCAAAAAGTCGTTATATGGTTTAAAACAAGCCTCTCATCAATGGTTTGCCAAATTCTCTACAGCTATTTAAGATGCTGGATTTGTTCAATCCAAAGTCGATTATTCATTGTTCACATGTCGAAAAGGCAAATCTTTTACAGCTTTATTGATATGTGTTGATGACATTCTTATTACAGACAATGATCTAATTGACGTATCTGCTCTCAAGCACTTTCTGAATAATCATTTTCGGATTAAAGATTTGGGTGATTTCAAATTCTTTCTAGACATTGAAGTCTCTCGGTCAAAGAAAGGTATTTCCATTTCACAACGAAAATATACTTTGGAAATATTAAATGATGGTGGTCTCTTGGGAGCTAAAGCTGTGAACTTTTCCATGGAGCAAAATTTAAAACTCTCAGATGAAGGAGAATTACTTAGAGATCCATCTCAATATAGGTGGCTTGTTGGACGCCTCATATATTTGACAATTACTCGACCGGATATCACTTATTCAGTTCATGTGCTGAGCAGATTCATGCATGCACCACGCATACCACATATGGAGGCTGCCTTACGGGTACTGCATTACTTGAAAAATAATCCAGGACAAGACTTGTTTTTCTCTTCTCAGAATGATCTATCTCTATGAGCTTTTTGTGATTCATATTGGGCAGGATGTCCAATCTCTCGTAAATCCACCACAAGCTATTGTGTCTTTTTGGGATCTTCTCTTGTTTCTTGGAGAACAAAGAGGCAGAAAACTGTATCTCTTTCTTCAGCTAAAGCCGAATATCGTGCAATGACAGGTACTTGCTGTGAATTAACTTGGTTACGCTCATTGTTGAAGGATTTACGAATATTACATCCGAAACCAGCATTGTTATATTATGACAATAAAACAGCCTTGTACATAGCAGCAAAATCCCATTTTTCATGAGAGAACCAGACATATAGAGATGGATTGTCACTTCATTCGCGATAAAATTCGAGATGGTTCAATTGTAACAAAATATGTTTTTTCAGCTAACCAGCTTGCAGATATCTTCACGAAGCCATTGGGTAATGAACCATTCTCAAAAATGATACACAAGTTGGGAGTTCTTGATATTCACTCTCCAACTTGAGGGGGAGTCTTAAGAAAGTCAATAAAATCCCACTATCTATGGGATTAATTTGTATTATATTAGGTGTAGAATTATATTTTTTCGTTTGTATTTATTTTGCTTAGAATAGTTTAGCCTAATTATGGAAAGTTTCTTGTATAAATTCGTAGCTTCTGTTTCAATGAAATCATTCAAACCAAAATATTTTTCTCTTCCTTTCTTTACAAATATTGCAGTAGGATTTATGCCATGGCAAGTTCAGATCTTGAGTCTGACGAATTTATCAAGCAGTTTTGCGTGCTGAACTATACACTTGTGTCTAACTCAAAGGTTTATCATTTGCCTGATTTACCTGAATGCCCTATATTGGTATTCATCAATTCCAGAAGTGGTGTGGTGGTCAGCTCGGGGGAGATCTCCTCATTACTTACCATATAATAAGCACAGACACTCCAACAGAACCGGCGTGTCGGTATCCAGCACGTATCGGATACCGACACGTATCAGACACGTTTCTGGGTACTTGTTTAGAGATTAGGAAAAATATGTCACTCCTTATCGATTGGTCAAAATTTTAGATGGGCCAATTATTTGTTTGTTAATGTTAAAATCGGTCAATCATTTTTTTGTGCTATATTTTATGGAATAAGTATACAAATTTTTATTTTCTTTACACTATAAAAATTTTTTTAAAAAATTAATCGATGTGTCGGCGACGTATTTGTGTCGGTAATTTTTTGAAAATTGTGTATCGTATCGGACACGCGTATCCATATCGGTGCATCACAGTTTACCATTCCATATCGAACAAAAACCAGGTGAAGACAGTCGTTAGTTTTGTTTCTACATGGTAATTCTTACGGATACAAAACACCCCTCAGAAACTTCATGATGCAAATCCATTATAGAAGTTTCTTAATAACAGTTGGAGTAGAATATTTCTAGATGCATTTAACTTCTTCAATATTCATGATTTCAAAACAATAAGGGATTTTAGAGAAAGTTCGGTTTGGCTTCTTCAACTAGTGTTTCCACAATCCCTATGTTGTAAGGGATGGAAAGTGCAGTCTCCGAAGCTGTGTATTCAGAAAGCAATGAGGTCTTTCTCCTAGGAGTCTTTTGTTATAGAGTAATGAGCTCTTTTCCCGTATCTCACCATTGTGGATAAAACAAGTTCGTCTCCCCAAGAGCAAAGCCTTTTCTAATCCACCATCAGGATATTGTATGAAGTTGTCGTTTTGTTTAGTGATTAGAGGAAGAGAGACCTAGAGAAGTACCTTCTAGAGATGTTGGAGTAGGAAGAGTAAGTATGCTACTAATAGGATAGTAGGCAACTCATGCTACTAATAGGATAGTAGGCACTTGAGTTGGAGCAGGTTCGGAAAAGGGAATATAAATATCCTTTTTCCCTTATGAACGATTCCGAATGAATCTAAGATGACTATATGGTTGGATCAATATATATATATATATTATATATATATATATATATATATATATATATATATATATATATATATATATATATATAAATCTATAGAAAGCTGTTTGTGTGACATCCTGAACTTTATCTCTAACCATTAAATATGAATTTAAGACTTTATGAAAGTATAAGGACCTAGTGCTATTTGATAAGTAGTTGAAGGACCATGGTACAATTTTTTTTTTTTAAAAAAAAGAAAAAATATTTTTGTTTTCTTGTGCTCTGATACCAGATATATATATATATATATATATATATATATATATATATATATATATATATATATATATATGTGTGTGTGTGTGTGTGTGTGTGTGTGTGTGTGTGTGTGTGTGTGTGTGTGTGTGTGTGTGTGTGTGTGTCCTTATATATGTGTTAAATATGTTAAAGGGATTTTCCTTATATATGTGTATTTACGTAAATAGGAAAGAAATATGTAATTATGTAAAGAATATATAGGATTGTTAGATGATTTAAATTAGTACAAAATTACGTCATTAATTAGGTACAGTATATATGGAATGATCTGTGTGTGTGTATAATGAGAAAGACGTTTTCCTTACCTTTTACGTAAATTAAGGGGAGACAAGAATTTATTCTTTACCATGTTTAGATTATATGATTTGACCTAGCTCTACCTTATTTAAAGGCACCAAAGTATAGGCCACTTTACACCACTTTTCATTACACACACACATTCACTCACTCTCTCTCTCTCTCTCTCTCTCTCTCTCTCTCACACACACACACACACACATATGCTTACAATTAGTATACGCACAAAATAATCACTATCCACACGTGTAGTTCAAGGTCGGAAGTACAATCAACACTTTATTGTTATCTTTGACTATCCTCACGCAAGGTAAGCGTGTATTTATGTTTACGTATAAGAGTACAGTTTCTTCATGTATTTCACGGCTATGGATCCATGTTATGTAAGAATGGATCGGAGTCTAGTAGCGCTATGCACGAAAACTAGCACTATCTAAGTTCGGTCCAATTTTCGTGTCTTCCTATGCAAGTATGAATTTTCCGTTAAAATATCTATGTATGAATTAGCTATGCATGCACGCTTATTGAGATTTATTTTCTCATCCCTCTTACGTTTCCCAATTTCAGATGATTGACGATTTGAGATCGTTGGCTCGGGGTGGTATATGGTTGTGGGAGTTCTCTATCAAGAAATTAAATATATAAACAAATAATTTTCCCGTGTGGCCAATTTCTTTGTTTTTTCTTTCCTCTTCAGAATCTTCTTCAGACTTTAAATTATTAAGAGTTATTTACATTTTTTGAATCTAAATTATTTAAATTCATAGTTTCAAAGATGTATGTTTATTATGATTAAATTCTTGAATTTATTATTTAAGTCCCTCAACAAGAATCCTAAAGGTATGATTGGTGACACTCGAGCCCTCAAGGATTCGGGTCGTCACAGTTGGTATCAGAGTCTTTACGATTCTTGGAGACTTTCAAAAATTTTGGACAGCAGCAACTTCAATGTTCACGTGAACAATGAGTGAACTTACCAACAATGTATCGTTGACTGAAACAATGTATTGTTGACTGATTACCTTTTTAAGTTATGGTATGTTATATATATATATTTTAGGTAAATTATTATTACCTTTTTAAGTTAAGTTTAGGAGTAATTTAAGTTATTATTTATTATTACTTTTTAAAGTTATATTTGAGTTTTATTTAGCAGCAATTATTACTGTTCATGTGAACAGTGCGTGAACAGTATTCACTGTTCACATGAACAATAAACAACACTATTCACTGGTTTTATATATATATAAATTTTAATTGATTTAAGTCACCCTGCTACACCATACCCCAGGCCACGGCTTTTCGAATCAGGTAACTTGTGTACTAACTTATGAAATTTTTATTTTGTTTTCATCATGTATAATTATGTAGAAAATATGATTTATGAACGCATGAATAGAAGACGATAGGATGATAATTTAAAGGGTCCAAACATCTAAGTTTAATTGTTTATGTGTTAGCAATACATGTTTAGTTATCATAACCAAAATGTTTGTGATTAAGTATAGGCTACTTAAATAAGTATATGTTATGTTCTCAATTAATCATGTGTTACTCTCCATCTAAATTAATTCTAGAGAATCGTAACATGATGAATACTACTATGCGAAGCCTTTAAGTTGAAAGTGCCAATTAGGGATTAAAAATAAAATAAAATAAAATAATTTTAGACATCTTCACCTATTGTTTGAGTTTTCTAATTTGTATATTCGCAAAACTGAAAGACTTTGTCAAAAGGACCTAAACCGTCTAAGGAGAGCTTGGGATTTAAGTGGCCCACTTATGGCCCCCCTCCTCACCTGGAAGCCTCTCAGAATGCGTTATTCAAATCAGTAAAACAAAGACAATAATGCAAACTTAATTTAAATTTAAAGAGGCATTGATCTTATTATATATATATATACTTAGTTCGAACTAAAGTACTTAGCAGTTTTCATGCCTTTTTTTTTAGATGCCTAGTAGTTAAGCTCAATTAAGAAGAGAGAAGGTCAGAAGACGGAACCTATCAAGATTCTTATACCTCCTTAGGTTTTATACAAAAAACCCAAACCATAATCTCATGGAACATATGGAAGCTATTGAAGAAATTCATCAGGGAGCTAGCCTAAATGGTCATGAGCTTTGTAGAGACGAGGCGGTCTTCCACCTCTTTAGAACCCTTATGGGATACTGGAGAAATTTTGCTGAACAACTCAATGTAATGTTCGATCGTCAGATGTCTGTCAAACTCCTTATTGCTAACCTTAGAGAAAGATGGGTGATCAACAGCAAAGATTACCGAATGATAAGAAGGCCTAAAGGGTATGAGCCTAACCACCATCAGCACCAGCCTCATCATGCGTCCTGGGAGGGAGGCCATGAGCAAGTACCAGAGGTAGATAGTGAGGGACACATAATAGAGTATGTTCCCGGAGATCCAGAAGAAGAGGAAGATCCAGAGGAAGACGAGGACCCAGAACCAAACGAGGGCGCTGGAGAAAATTATTAGACCATAGTCTTTCATGTTTAGCGTTTTGTTTTCAGTTTAATGTTTCGTTTCAGTATAGTATTCCTTCAATTGTTATGAATTTCTAAGGTTAACAACAACGGTGAGCGACCTCAACAACCCCAACCTAACGGTGTAGACCCACATTTTGCCCAGCAGTTCCTGGCCATAATGCACACTTTTTCACAAGCAACAACACCGCCACAACCACCAAGCCAGTCGACACCTCCAGCTCCACCACCCCAGCCACAGGCACCCACTATGGCGGGGGACACAAGAATCAATGTCGCTGTTATCGTTGAGCTATTCAGGAAACAACATCCCCTAACTTTTGAGGATAGTATAGACCCTTTAGAGGCAGAGGATTGGCTGGTTGGAATAGAAAGGATCTTCGACCTCATTGACTGCCCAGATCCAAAAAAGGTTACATGCACAACATTCATGTTGAAGAAAGGTGCTAGACAATGGTGGGACTCAACTGCTAGGTCGAGGATCCGTGGGCACATCTGGACATGGAACGAATTTAAGGAACTTTTTTTGAAGAAGTACTATCCCACGAGTATTCAAAATCAGAAAGAAAATCAGAAAGAGGCTGAGTTTCTCACTTTGACTCATGGCTCATTATCCTTAACTGAATATGAGTGGAAGTTTGAAGATCTTTCCATTATGCCCCTACCACTGTGGACACTGAAGAGAAAAAGACGAGACGTTTCGAGCAAGGGTTGAGAGATGACCTGAGGCAGGCGGTAGTAGTGCTCGAACTGGAGACCTACCATGAAGTGTTAGCAAAGGCACAGTTGGCAGACTTCAAAGGCCGCTCTAGTGGAGAGAGCAAACAGTAGCAACAACAGTTAGAAAAGCGCAAATGAGAAGATAATAAGGACAAAGAGAGACAGGACTATGCTAAGAAGGGCAAGGTAGGGTCAACCCAAGGTGGAGATAAGAGCTATCCACTTTGCAATAAATGCCAGAAACACCACTTGGGGATTTGTCGTATGGGGACGAATGCGTGTTTTCGGTATGGAGAACAAGGGCACGTGGCTATATTTTGCCTGAAAAACAAACAACAAGGAAATGCACAACAAAAGCAGGGATACGAACCTAAGGGGCAAGCAAGGATCTTCGCGCTCACAGAACAAGAGGAGAGTCAGAACCGTAACATTTTAGCAGGTAACATCCTAATATCTAACTTACTTGCCTATGTACTGATAGATTATGGTGCCACCTACTCCTTTATATTCCTTAAGTTCGCACGAAAAGTTGATGTGGTTATTGAACATGCGTGTTCTCCCAAAGAAGTATCTATCCCTTCCAGAAGTGTGTTGAATACAGATAACATAGTTAAGGCAGCACGAATAGAAATTGACGGTAGATCTTTAGAGATGGAGCTCTATGTATTGGATTTGCATGAATTTGACGTTATTCTTGGAATGGACTGGCTATCCACAAATCATGCGACCATTCATTGTTTCGAGAAAGAAGTGGTCTTCTAAAAGCCAGGAGAAGAGGAATTTCGATTATCTATAACAAATAGAAAATCCTTACCACATGTAATTTCTGCATTTCAAGCACGACAGATCTTACGATCGAAAGGTAGTGCGGGATTTCTTATGTCGGTAGTAAGCTGCAAAGGAGATAAAGATTTGATTGTTAATGATTATAGAGTAGTACGGAAATATCCTGATGTTTTTCCAGACAAATTACCAGGCGTGCCGTCAGAACGAGAGGTGAAATTCACTATCGATCTCATTCCCGGGTCGGCACCAATTTCTAAGGCTCCTTATAGGATGGCACCTAAAGAACTACAAGAATTAAAAGTACAGATAAAAGAACTCTTAGAAAGAGGTTTCATCCGCCCCAGTGTATCACCTTGGAGAGCGCCAGTATTATTTGTTAAGAAGAAGGATGGATCGATAAGGATGTGCATCATTACCGAGAGCTGAACAAAATCACTATCAAGAACAAGTATCCTCTTACTAGGATCGAAGACTTATTTCACCAACTTCAAGGTACGGTAGTATTTTCCAAAATCGACCTTCGATCCGGCCACCATAAGTTAAGGATCAAGACCAGCGATATTCCAAAGACGGCTTTTAGAACTCGATACGGTCACTATGAGTTCTTAGTTATGCCATTTGGTCTGACCAATGCTCCTAGAGTATTCATGGATCTGATGAATCGTGTCTTTCTTAAATACCTGGATCGTTTTGTCATCGTATTTATCGATGATATCCTAGTCTACTCTAGAAGCGAGAAAGAGCATGATGAGCACTTGAGGATCGTGCTGGAGACTTTGAGGAAGGAGAAAATGTACGCTAAGCTTAAGAAATGTGAGTTTTGGTTGGAACGAGTAGCATTTCTCGGACATGTTGTCACAGCACGAGGAATAGAAGTGGTTCAAAATAAAGTGGAAGCAGTTCTAAATTGGTCCAGGCCAACTAATGTAGGAGAAATTCATAGTTTTCTGGGCCTAGCCTGGATATTACAGGAGGTTCATTGAGGGGTTTTCAAAAATATCTAGACCATTGACACAGCTAATTCGTAAGGGTACAAAGTTCGACTGGACTGAAAAATGCGAGCATAGTTTTGAAAAGTTGAAACAAAAGTTGGTGAGTGCACCAGTGTTAACTATACCGGAGGGATAAGAAGGTTTTGTAATCTATAGTGATGCATCTAAGCAAGGCCTTGGTTGCATTTTGATGCAACAAGGCAAGGTGGTTGCATACAATTCAAGGCAATTGAAGCCATATGAACAAAACTACCCCACACATGACTTAGAACTTGCTGTGGTAGTCCATGCTCTGAAGATTTGGAGGCACTACATCTACGGGGGAAGGTGTGACATTTATACGGACCACAAGAGCCTCAAGTACATCTTCACTCAAAAGGAATTGAACATGAGGCAAAGGAGATGGCTCGAGTTGGTGAAGGATTATGATTGTGAAATCCATTATCACCCCGGCAAGGCGAATGTGGTGGCTGATGCCTTAAGTAGGAAAATGACTAGTCAAGTGGCAATGTTAACCGTGCAGAGACCTCTATGGAAAGAGTTTGAACGGTTGAGTCTCGAAATTGTCATTGCTCCGTCTGATGCCGTCGCTAGGATGACAGCTCTTTTGATCCGACCAACACTCTATGACAGGATTAAAAGTTATCAAAAGGGTGACCAATCTTTTGAGTTTATTAAAACTGAATTAGATACAGGAAAATGAAAGGACTTCACCATAGCCAAGGATAAGTCGTTGTATTGTCAAGGGCGGTTGTGCGTCCCAGACTTCAAGAAATTAAAAAAGGAAATTCTAGAAGAGGCTCACTCTGCTCCCTATTCAGTGCACCCAGGAAGCACAAAGATGTATCAGGACCTAAAAACAATATTTTGGTGGAAAGGAATGAAGAAAGATATAGCTGAATATGTTGAGAAGTGTCTAGTTTGCCAGCAAGTGAAAGCCGAACACCAACGACCTTCTGGGTTGCTTGAACCCTTAGAAGTTCCAGAATGGAAATGGGAACATGTGACGATGGACTTTGTTGTCGGCTTTCCAAAGTCAACAAAAGGCCATGAGGCCATTTGGGTAATTGTGGACTGACTCACCAAATCAGCTCATTTTCTACCGGTGCGAATGACATTTTCTATGAACCAATTAGCACAGTTGTATGTGAATGAGATAGTAAAATTGCATGGGGTTCCCATTTCAATTGTTTCAGACAGAGACCCAATGTTCACATCAAATTTTTGGAAGGGTCTACACCGAGCGTTGGGGATTGAGTTGAAATTTAGCACAGCCTTCCATCCGCAAACAAACAGACAATCTGAGAGGACGATTCAAACATTGGAGGACATGCTTAGGATCTGTGTCCTTGAATTTGGAAGGCATTGGAAGAGGCATTTACCATTAATTGAGTTTGCTTACAACAATAGTTATCAGTCCTCTATTAGCATGGCACCTTATGAAGCATTGTATGGGAGAAAATGCAGATCCCCAGCTCACTGGGATGAGGTTGGCGAGCATAAGATTTTGGGCCCAAAGATCGTTGAACAGACAGTGCAAGCTATCGAGAAAATTTGAAGCAACATGAAAGCAAATTTCAGACAAAAGCGTAAGAACTATGCAGATAAGATAAGGAAGGAGTTGGAATTTTCTAAGGGCGACAAAGTGTTTCTCAAAGTTGCGCCCATGAAAGGAGTATTATGTTTTGGCAAGAAAGGGAAGTTACAACCAAGATTTATTGGTCTATTTGAAATCTTGAAACGCGTTGGAAAAGTAGCATATCAGTTAGCCTTACCTCCAGAACTTTCAGCAGTACATGACGTTTTTCACATATCTATGCTCAGAATGTACGTACCTTTTCTGAGCCATGTAATTAATCATCAATCGATTGAATTACAACGTGGCTTGAGTTACAAAGAGTTGCCAGTAAAAATCATTAATCAAAAGTTTAGGGCACTTTCGAAGCAGTGGTAATTCCTTTAGTGAAAATGTAGTGGCATTACCACTCAATTTGAAGAAGCAACTTGGGAGCGAGAAGTGGAAATGCACGCCAAATTTCCACAACTCTTCGAGGAATTTCAAGGTAAATTTCGAGGATGAAATTTATTTTAAGGGGGGTAGATTGGGACATCCCGAACTTTATCTCTAACCATTAAATATGAATTTAAGACTTTATGAAAGTATAAGGACCTAGTGCTGTGTGATAAGTAGTTGAAGGACCATGGTACAATTTTTTTTTTAAAAAAAAAAGAAAAAAATATTTTTTGTTTTCTTGTGCTACAGTACCCGATATATATATATATATATATATATATATATATATATATATATATATATATATATAAGTTAAATATGTTAAAGGGATTTTTCTTATATATGTGTATTTATTTATGTAAATAGGAAAGAAATATGTAATTATGTAAAGAATATATAAGATTGTTAGATGATTTAAATTAGTACAAAATTACGTCATTACAATTAGGTACAATAAATATGGAATGATATGTGTGTATAATGAGAAAGACATTTTCCTTAACTTTTACGTAAATTAAGGAGGGACAAGAATTCATTCTTTACTATGTTTAGATGATATGATTTGACCTAGCTCTACCTTATTTAAAGGCACCAAATTATAGGCCACTTTACACCACTTTTCATTACACACACACATTCTCTCCTCTCCCTCTCCTCTCCCTCTCCCTCTCTCACATTCTTACTCATATACGCTTACAATTTGTATACGCACAAAAAAATCACTATCCACGCGTGTAGTTCAAGGTCGGAAGTACAATCAACACTTTATTGTTATCTTTGACTATCCTCACGCAAGGTAAGCGTGTATTTATGTTTACGTATAAGAGTACAGTTTCTTCATGTATTTCACGGCTATGGATCCATGTTATGTAAGAATGGATCGGAGTCTAGTAGCGCTACGCACGAAAACTGGCACTATCTAAGTGCGGTCCAATTTTCGTGTCTCCCTATGCAAGTATGAATTTTCTATTGAAATATCTATGTATGAATTAGTTATGCATGCACGCTTATTGAGATTTATTTTCTCATCCGTCTTACGTTTCCCAATTTCAGATGATTGACGATTCGAGACCGTTGGCTTGGGGTGGTATATGACTGTGGGAGTTCTCTATCAAGAAATTAAATATATAAACAAATAATTTTCCCGTGTGGCCAATTTCTTTGTTTTTTCTTTCCTCTTTAGAATTTTTCTTCAGACTTTAAATTATTAAGAGTTATTTACATTTTATGAATCTAAATTATTTAAATTCATTGTTTCAAAGATGTATGTTTATTATGATTAAATTCTTGAATTTTTTATTTAAGTCCCTCAACGAGAATCCTAAAGGTATGATTGGTGACACTCAAGCCCTCAAGGATTCGGGTCGTCACAGTTTGCACTATTCAGCATAAGTGTAGGGGTTTGGGTGTGAAATGTGTATAGAACTTCCTTTCTTATGCAACACTAATCTTACTGACGTTTCAGGTTTTTGATTTAGGAGAAGAGGCTCTTGATAATGCACTGCGTAGGCTCTATCTCAATCTAGAAAGGCTCAAGGTTCAGGGTGATGAATTTGCTCTTAAACTTGAGGAGAAGTTGAAAATAATTGTAAGTTGGAGTCATAAATGAATATTTGAAGTTGCTTCCTGCCTTAATGTAGCATATGAATCTCCTTCAGTATAATCTCTCTCCTTAGGCATCTGACATGGATTCAACTAAAAGGTTGCAGGTGGAGATGGTACGGTCGGATGGTTTCTTGGGGTTGTTTTTGATCTCAAATTGTCTAAGCCACCAGCAGTTGCAACAGTGCCTTTGGGAACTGGAAACAACCTTCCATTTGCATTTGGCTAGGTATGAGAACTCTGCAATTTTTCAGCGGCCCCCTTGATGCATTTGCTACATAATTTCATCTTGAGCTCTGTGAATGTGGACTAGTAAATTTTCTTAACTAACTTGTAATGCACTTTAACAGTATATGTGTTTGCATATACATTATATATCACAACAATATTATAAGAGCTTTGTTTTGTTTCACTGTTCATTTTTCGTCCAAAACGATGTCATTTTGGGCGCAATCAAAACGATGTCGTTTTGAATCGTTTTTCCCCCTGCCGGATTGTTTGATACACGCAACCTACCTTCTTCTCTCTCTCTCTCTCTCTCTCTCTCTCTCTCTATGCAACACTGAGTACTCCATTTTTTCTCCCTCTAGAAATTATATGGCTTCTGGTTCCTTTTCAAACCCTAACACCCACTACATTTTTTCCATTCCTTCTCATTTCTCTGTTGTGTTTAGTGAGGACAAAAATTTGGATTTGAAATCTTTTCTTCTGTTCAAGAAAATAAAAAAATGGGATCTGGATTACACTCATCCTTGTTCTTTGTGTTCGGTTCGACAAAATGAAAGTGGTATCAACCTTCAATTTTTTGGCAAATGCGAAATGGTGGAACTTGACATTCAAATCAGCTCCGGTGCCCTTTGGATCCCAGATATTACAACTTGGCTGGTTCCCAGTTTCATGGCTCCGAACATTTTAAAATTTGTTACTATCCGATCATCCGTCCTTAACACCGTTCATGCTTTTGGTCAATGCTTCCACTTTGGTGTTGGCTTGTGTAAAATATAGTTGGCGTTGCATACTTAGGTTGTTCGTCGAGTGGAGAACTAGAGAAGGTAATGTGTTTTAGTGTGGACCTTGACTCTCACTACAAGAAAATGCGGCATCAGAGACGGAAATTTCCGTCGCTAATGCCTTAATTTCCGTAGTTAACGACCTTCACAGACGGAATTCTTCCGTCGGTAAATCCGACAATAAAACCCTCACCACTAATTTAGCGACAAAATTCTTAGGCCGTTGGTAAATTAGTGAGAGAAATGAGTTGTTGGTATTTACCAACAACTATTTCCGTAGCTAATCAACGACGACATTGATTGTCACTAATCCGTTGGTGATTATCTACGTCTTTTCAATGTATTTATAGCAACGGAAATTAGTGACGAGTTATTGATTGCTACATAGCTACGGATGTTCCTTTTTTATTTCCGTTGCTAAATTCCAACAATTTTGCCTACCAAACTAATCATTGCATAGGAATGTATATTTCATTTGCTACTACTGTTCCAAATTTTCTACACAAATTTCCAACAAGAATAAATATGTCAAAAAAATAGGATTACACTTAAAACAAATGCCACTAATTATTACATTAATAATTTTTCTTGTGAATTTAAAGTATTATACAACAAACAAATATAAAATCGCAAACATTTCCATTCCATAAATTCACGTTCAAAATTATACAAACTTGCATTAATTTCTGTTTCCTTTCAAAAATCAATACTAACTTCTTGAAGTTAAATCATATCCCTCATGTCATAGTCTGAACCAAAAATAGGTTTCGTAGTTGATCAATTGAGGCAGTACTTCATGTCTTCTGCTCCTCGTTCTTTTTATTTTTTGGCCAAGACTATTGTTGCTAATGAAGGCACCAACAATTAGTATGAAACAACAAAAGTTTAAGGCCAATTAGCATATTTAAACACTAAAAATAAATGTATACTACCTAAAATCTTTCCCACAGTATATTGTGTCATGTGGCACCAAACTTGAAGTAAGTAGGGTAAGGCCCGCCCATATAAGCCTTCAATTTGGCACTTACAGGACACAATGCCGTGAAAGTAATGAATCTGCAATCGTAAAAACACAAGCAATGAACACGATGATGCACTTATCTAATACACGAATTCATAATCATTTTAACAAAGAAATCAAGCATGGCAAACCATCACAATATTTGCTTATTAAATCTGGAAAACATGGTAGGAACTTGGAGGGCATTCTGTTACTCATGCAGAAAGGAAAACATGGTTGGAACTTGAAAGTGACACCAAATAAACTTCAGTTTAAGCTCTAAAACGGGACCACAAAATAGAGAAACAGCAAATAAACACAAAATTTGCCATCTCACTCCTTCCATGCCAAGCAGTTTAGGTAAAAGTTATACGCAATTGAGTAGGAGTTTTTGATCCGTAGGATTATCTATGTGTTATCATATGTCATTGCAAGGAAATCAAAATTTGCAAAAGAAAATTAAAGAAAACAAAATCACTTTATCATGGCAAAAATGTTATAAATTGATAATGCATACCGTTATAGTCATTTGAAGAGGATTCTAGAATCTTTTATTGGCTTCCAATTTGAAGCCTCAATTTCATACTGCTAGAAACACTAGATATTTACTTCTTGATTTGATAACACTACGTGATAGTCTACAGGAACATGTTATGAGAATACATTGTTTCCCATAGATACATCAATTAAAAGAATAACCAGAAAGAATCAAGTCCAATATGCATGACAAAAGAACCAAAGAAATGCAAAGTAGATAGAACTGAGAAAAATAATAAGAAACAAGTAATTTAAAGGCAAAAAATAAAGTAATACTTCCGGTCCACATATATGTGGATGCTCAAAGCATCTCCACTAATCTTCTCTCCATATAATTCAATTTGATGACAGAAGATTAATAATCTTCCAGTTCTACACCATAAAAAAATAAAAACTTAAAATTTCACATTGTTACTCAATCCATTCATATTCAATTAAAGGTCAAACACCTTCAACATTAAAACTAAATAACATGGGAAACATCATAAGCAAGGGAGCTAGAGATATTATAACATAAATGTCCAGAAGCTGAATATAACCAGAGCCGAAAGGCACCGTCTTCTACGACAAGGCGTCAGATAATTCATTTGGAAGCAAAATGTCGTCAAGATGGTCTTTTTGCTTCCAAGCTGTAAACCATTGAAGTTCTCTGTAGTTTCCATTAAAGAACAGAGAACTTGTCTGGATGGGAAAAGAAAAAAGAAAATTCCATGTAATATTTTGTGGAACAGGGGATTTCTAAGTCAGAGTACTAATTATGGTGATTGGTTGGTCAATGTGTAAATAAAATCTGAAACACCAACAGACAAGCATGCAATCAGAAGAAAAATAAAGCCCAATCAGGCATTCATTACCACTTTGAACATGAATTGATGCTTAACAAAGTCTGGCACATGTTGCATGCACATTTTATACGACTGAATGTCTAAGCTATCAATTTATCATTTCCTTTGCACTGAAGATTGAGAGGCCTGAGACTTCCACTAGTTAGTTTTTGCAGTTCAAACACCATGGAAGCCACATTTATTGCCTCAAACCTTGATCGAAGCTCAAGTTCATATGACCTTAGCTTTTTATAATATCCTAGCAAGTTAACTTTTTTTGCTTCAAACCTTGATAGTTATACAAGGGATTCTAAGTAAAAGAATTCCAAAGAAATAGATACTGTGACACTTCTTCAAAAGAGTTAACTGAATTGCAAAGCATGATAAACTAAAATCAAACTCAATGAGCATCTGTATTCAATCAATGTTCTTTGTTTTCTCATTAAGTGGTAGATTCATGACTTTACTAAGCTCTCATATACATAAACCTCAATATTCAGTAATGTGCAAAGTTCACTTATTAAAAATGAGTTATTTTAAAATGATATCAAACAAGAAATAATAAAATCCAGAGTGCAGAGGCCTTAATGAAGAAGCAATTCCCTTTCATTAGGCAACAAGATTAAACGTCAATTCGTGCCGGTAGTCAAAATTTTCTAACCAAATCACAAACCTAATGTCCATCAAGATCAATGTTCTAACCAATAAACTAAAAGAACTGTTATCATATCAATGACAAATTCCAAATTATTGCAAGACAATATAAATGACCACAGATAAAAATTTTAGAATAGAATATCTTCAAAGAAAAAAAAATGGCACTAATTGCTAATAGAACAGGGTGGGGCTACAAGAAAAGGACTCAAAAATTTAGTGACAACAAACACTCACATCTAAAGCAACCTGCATAAACCTTTCGAAAATAGCACAATGGAAAACCCAATATACAAAAAATTGAAATCACACGGGTGAGCCACATAAACACCAACTGTGAACACTAAAATAAGGCAACAAATTCCAAAGATTCAGAAACCCAAATGGAAAACCTTATATAAATTTCAAAAACCATGTTCTCATACACTTTTAGCTTCATGTGCTCAAGAAAAATATGAAAAAGAAAACAAAGAAAAATGAGATCTTTTAATGGTAAATTAAAATATTAAATTAGGAAGAAGACATACAAATTACCTGATTGGTGCAAAGAGCAAAGATCATTGCAGACTGGAAATCTTGAAATAGAGGTCTCAATTTTCACACAAATAACTTTCAATTTCCAAAATCCCAGAAGAAAGAGAGGAAGAAATGGCGGTGCCTGTTCCCTTTTTTTTTTTTTGCTTGAACGTGAAAAGTAACTCCTTTTTTTCTCAATTGTTCATCTCTCTCCATTATGAAGAATCCCACCAACTGGAGCTGACGGAAACAGAAAAATACGTATAAACAATCACATAGTCATAGATAGATACATAAATTCATATGCCTACATTAGTATAAGAATTGTATTTAGTGAAAAAACAATTCTTTGTTTGGCAAACAGAGTACAGAAACCAAATAAACATATCAAATCCAACAAAATCAAACCACAGAGTCCAGAAACATACTACATTCGAAGCAATAAAACCAAGATTAAAAGCAACGGACCTGTAAATAGAGATGACAACCACAACAGTGCAACCGAACGAACAGAATACAACCAAATGAAACCCAGAAGTCCAGAAATATGCTCGATTCCACTAAACAAACGAGAAATTAGAAATTTCTGAACAAATCTATGAGAAATTTTTGGGTTTTTGTAATCACAAAAAACCCCCAAAATCACAACCAATGTTTCTAGGGTTTAGGCATTCAAAATATGGACAGAATGAGTCACCACTTCCTTAGTGTAGAATCAGTCATGAATCAACCCATAAACCAAAATACCAAATAAATTCATCTAATTCCTCAAAATCGGCTGCTGTTTGTATTGAGATGTGTAAAGAAATAGAAGGATTCAGGGGAGACGGAAGACGGTGAACATGAGATTGAGGATTTGGATACGGAAATGGGTGTGAGTGAGTGTGTGTGTGTGTGTGTGTGTGTTTTGCGGTGGGGGATAATGGAGGTGGCATATAGTGAAGATAGCTTTCAAGAATTGCTAAATCTTCAAAAAGCCTTTGACCAAATAAAACCTAAAATACCCTTAACATATAAAGAAATACCTTAACATACAAAATTTTTAATATTTGCTATATTGCTCCCTTATAATTACGATTTTAAGTTTTCGCACCCAAAACTGGTATCAGAGCCAATTAAAAATATAATTATGTCAAATAATTATAACAAAATATCAAAAATTAATATAATTGAACAAATTAATTGGGTAAAAACCTTTTTGATAAATAAATTTGGATTAATTGGAGAAAAACATATTAGAAAAGAAGATCAAGAAATTCTCAAAGAAATTCTACAAATTGAAATATTAAATAATACAAATAAACAAAAGTTACAGAATCTTAGAAATAAACTTTCTGAGGAATATATAACGTTAAACGATCAAATAAAATTAATAAAAACTCGCCAAGAGTTAGAAGAATTAAAAGAAAAAATAAAAATATTAAGAAAACCTTTAACTCTAGAAGAGAGAATAATAAATATAGAAACGAAATAATAGATCATAAAGAAATAATTAATTGAAATTGGGAAAAGATTAGGATTTCAATTTGAAGAAAAGACAAATTATTAATAAAAGAAAATATTGTTATGATGAATGAAGTAAAACAAAATTTTCCAACAGAACAAGAAACTATAATAGAAAAATTTCTTGAACAAAATAATAAATACTACCAACAACTTGAACCTTATAATTTAAATCCAAGTATGAATACTCAATTAGAAGATATTTCAAAAAATCTTTTAAAAATTAATGAAAATATTAAAATATCAACAGCAATAACAGGAAAACATATAAAAATCTATACTAAAGAAGAACCCCAAACTCTAGAATATGTATATAATTTAATGAATGAAACCAAACAAGATCTTGAAGAAAAATTCTTTGAAACTTCGGGAGAAGATGCAGAGAGAGATATAGAAAAATGTTAGAAGATTTAGAAATACAAATGGCAAACATAAGTTTAGAAAATACTAAGATGAATACTAGTACCACGGGAGTTAGTAGTTCTACTACCCTCCTCTGAAGAAGACAACCTCCATTTACACCTACTACACTACCAAAAGCGAAGGAATATACCCTACAAGTATGTTCAGTCTGTCATCGCCCATTGTATCAAGATCTGAAGAACCGGGACAAACTAGTGGTGTAAATAAAGAAAAGAATAATGAAGAATATAATAGTTATAGATATCCAACAGATGAAGGAGAGTTATATACCTGGTATAAATTCAGCCCAGAAATAGAAGGCCCAAACAAAAGAATAAGTCCTAGCAAAATAAAAGGCAACTTCAAAATAACTACCAAAGAAGAAAGTCCTATAGAAAATCTAACAGAACCAATACCAACAACAGGAATATGGTTAGATCTAGATTCAGGAGATAAAGATAAAAAGATATCTGCTTGGGTTAAAGCCTCTAGCCTTGCTATACAATTTAGCAAAGGATGGGATACATATCTGACTTTCAATTTTCTTGAACACACCTTCAGAGGAAATACTGAACAATTGTGGAAGAAAACTTCTGATCAGATAAAAAGTAATATAAAATATGGAGAAGAATTGATAGCTGATTCAAGAGAACATTTAAATAACCAAACAATTATGGATATATTAAAAAGATTAGAAAAATACTTAAGAGCACAATTTCTTGGAGAAATTGCAGAAGAAACTAATATAGAGAAAGAAATAAGAGAAAAATTAGAAGCACAAATAGAATTAGAAAATCTAAAAATTTGTGATATGTGTGAGCTAAAAGGATACTTAAGAGATTTTGAAAAAATCTACATAAAAGCTTTAAATAAAGATATGAGTTATAATGAAAAACTAAATTATCTCAAAATAATGTTCTTAAAACTTCCTTACCCTTGGAGCATAAAAATACACCAAGAATATGAAAAGATTAGGTCTGCCATGACTCAACCAGAAATAAATGATACTTTTGGCAATAGAGAACAATTTATTATCAATACAAATAATAAATGGTGTAGAGAAATACGATAATAAAGCAATAAAAAAAGATGACAAAGAAAAACCCTTTGTTGCAATCAAGATATCTTTCATACTCATCAATGGGGATGTTATCCAAAAGAATATAAAAAGAAAAAGAAATTCAAAAAATTTCTTAAACCGTATAAAAAGAAAGATTTTAGGAAAAGAAGAGATAATTGGAAACCTAATAAAAAACCTTTTAAAAAGAGAACGAAACCAAAGGGTTGGATACCTAAGAAAGAATATATTAAAAAATGTAAATGCTTTATATGTCAAAAACCAGGACATATAGCACCAAACTGTCCAGATAAACATAAAAATAAAACCAACTCAAAATTTTTAGAAGTATATGAAGAAGCTATATATGACTCAGAATATGAACCTTATGAAATAAGTGAAACCGAATCAGAAATTTCTACTATATATATATATTCTGATAGTGAAATAGAAAGTGAAGAAGAAAATGAATTCATAAATTATAACTTTATGAACGAAGTAAGAATTGAAGAAAGTATGGAAATACAAGAAACTAACATAGATAATATAGAAGGAATAAGCCAAAGCTGTTACCTTGAAAAGAAAAATATGATGAAATTATGAAAAAGTTTTATCCTTAAATCAAAAAGATGTTTTCAAAAATAAAACATTTTGGAACATATTACCAAAACTAAACAAAACTATTTATGTTATAAAACACAATGAAGTTCCTATTTATATAGAAAATGTAAAAGGATCTACAACAATTCCCATACTAAATAGGAAATGGATAAATGAAGAACTAGCTAAGATAAAGCCTGATATTAGAAACAAACTCAAAAATGTAGAAATTGGAGGAATCCAGATCCTTATGAAAGGATTCTTCAGACAAGGTATGGATATACCAGTCAACATATTTTGCATGGATAATAGAATATTGCATGATCCTATAGACGCTCTTTTAGGAGCAGTTTCAGGTAATTTGGTATACCAGAAACTAATATTTACCTTAAAACCAGGATTTGCAGTTTCTTTATTAGATGAAAATATCGACATATCCTTAAATTTATATCATAAAATAGATAGATTAGATATGCCAGAAAAATCTAAGGCAGTAAGCCTTACCATAAGATCTATATTTGCTTTCACTACTAGCCACCATCAAGAAATAAGAAGAAGTTTTGAAGAAATAAAAATTGAAGAGGGATTTGAAGAATTAGCGCAAGCTATTCCGCCTAGAAAATTCAGATCCCACGAAATTGAGATACCTGAAGAATTTGTTTTAGACTTCAAAAGAAGAATTAAAACAATTAAAGAAACAGGACAAACCAGTAATCTACAAGGCAATGTTTCTATTGATTCAATAGGAAATATGATAGCAAAATTCCCTCCTAGAAGAAGTCTCGGTCTTCCTAGAAATTGGAAAAGCTACATAGGAGAAACATCCACTCCAAGAAACCATTGGAAAAAGAATATACCAATATTTGCCAAATTAGATAAAACCTACAGGAGACTATCTAACTATAGGATCATGGCCCATTTTGCCACCTCTAGTAATTGATATGAAAAATAAATTAAAATTTTAAATTGGTCAAATTTTGATCATGGATATAATTTTTTGTTAATTAATAGTGGCCTATTTGAACCATACTGGACAAAATCTGTAGAAAGACTCTAAGAGCCCGTTTGTTTTCAATTTTGATTTTGTTAAAAGTTAAAGTCAAAGTCAACAATTAATTTTAACCACACATTTTATGGTCCCACAATTTTTCAATCACTTTTACTAAAAAATTTGATTTTAATCAAATACATTTTAAATATTATTTTGGTGAACAAAATTAAAAGTTTTGAGACTTGATGACACACTTTTTATTATTTTAAGTGTAAATCTGTAAAAAAATAAAAAGATTTAGGACTTATTTGTATTTTTGAAAAGGTTTGTGAGTTATTTTTAATTTATTTAAGTTATGGGTAAAATTGTCAAAAAAAATTTAGGGTCATATGTGTTAGGATTAGAAGGTTATGGGACTTTTCAACACTTTCTAAAATATTAGGGACTTTTCTTTAAATTTTTCTTTACAAAAGTCGGGGACCATTTGTGCAAATAAGCCTTTTTGAATAAAAAAAACTTCAACCGTCAAATTTCACGGTCAATTGGATGGAAATTGTTGAAAAGGACCATTGCTGCAAAAACATTTGAAATAGGGGCTAAAGCGCAAAAATGAAAAGATAGGTCCTCAACTGCGATAAGTGCAAAAAGTCGGGGGACCATTTGTGCAAATAAGCCTAAAATAATTGTACCACAAATACAAAAAGCTGTATCTATAGCCCAAAAACCAATAAATCATCAAAGTTCCTCAACCCAGCGTGGTGGATGTTATACGGAAATAGAAAAAGAAAATTTCAAATCACTATTATACAATAGTATAAACCTCCAAATAAGTGAATCAGAAAACGAAAAGCTAGAAAGAATAAAAAATAATCTCAAAAATAACTTTTCAGAAAATCCATTAGAAAAATGGTCCGTCAATAAAACAACGGCAAAAATAGAATTAATAGAATCAAATGTCATAATTAGAGTTAAACCTATGACATATAGTCAAGAAGACATAAAAGAATTTGATATACAAATAAAAGAATTATTAAAAGCAAAAATTATTAGACCAAGTAAAAGTCCACATAGTAGCCCAGCCTTTATGGTTAGGAACCATGCCGAAATAAAGAGAAATAAAGCCAGAATGGTTATAAATTATAAGAAACTAAATGAGAAAACCAAATTTGATGGATATTACCTACCAAATAAGGATATTCTCATAAAGGCCATACAGAATAGCAAAATATATTCTAAGTTTGATTGCAAAAGCGGATTTTGGCAAATATGTCTATATGAAGAAAGTAAACCACTAACGGCATTTAGTACTCCTAATCCTTTAGGACAATTCGAATGGAATGTAATGCCATTTGGATTAAAAAATGCCCCCCAAATATATCAAAGAAGAATGGACGAGGTATTTAAACCAATTAAAAAATTTTGTGTAATATATATTGATGATATACTTATACATTCTACTACTTACAAAGAGCATCTAGAACACCTAGAAAAATTTGCATATATTATCAACAAACATGGAATAATACTCTCAGAAAAGAAAGCTGAAATAGCTAAGACAAATATAGAATTTTTAGGACTCATCATCAAAGAAGAAGAAATTCAATTACAATCTCATATTGGAGAAAAATTACTCGAATTTCCTGACGAAATAATAAACAAAAACAGCTACAAAGCTTTTTAGGATTATTGAATTATTACGAACAATTTATTGAAGGATGTGCTTTACTTAAAAAGCCATTTCTAAATAAACTAAAAATGATCGGGGTTTGGAATTGGACCAATGAAGATACTAAGAGAATCCAACATATTAAAAATATTGTTCTAATCTCCCAAAACTATCTATAGCGAGAAGATGATGACTATTTTATTCTTGAAACAGATGCTTCGACTATTGTTGGGGAGCGATCTTAAAAGCGATATCAAAACATGGAGAAAACTACCCATGTCATAAAGATTGTTCTAAAACATGTCACGAAAAATTAGTTGCATATACTTGAGAACCTTTAAAGATGTTGAAACTAGATATGACTCCAATAGAAAAGAGTTACTCTTTGTCGAAAAAAGGAGTTGCTAAATATGAATATTATTTGATTAAAAATCATTTACTATTAGAAGCAGATAATACTCAAGTTAAGTATTTTCTTAACAATAATTTAGAACCAAATGTTGCTAACAAGCCATTAATTAGAATACAATCTGGATGGCCAACTTCAAATTTGATATTCAATATATTCGTGGTAAAGATAATTTTCTTCACGATTTCCTTTCTAGAGATGGAGCAAATCAAGCAAGAGTTGCAATCAATAAAGCTCTCAAAATAAAGGAGATGGAAGAGAAAATATACAAAATGGAGAATGAAAACCTCGAGAAAAGAAGATATTCCACGAAATATTCAAAAAATCACATAAAATATCAAAGAAAATAAAGCTTCCTCCTCTCATTGTAGTCCTTTATACAAGATATATCCGAAATTAACAAATCAAATGTTATCTGAGTTTTGCCTTGATCTCTCCTATCCTTTGGGATAAAAGATGAAGCGAGGATATAAATACAAAATATGTCTTTTCAATCTTGTGGCCTGTTGGTTTATTGAAATTGGTAATAAGCCATGGATGAAGACTTTGAACTATGGAAAATATAACAAGGTGAATTTCTATCCTGGAGCACCACCAAATTGGATTCGCCATATGTATGATATTGGAAATATACTCTGTATTTATCCTAGCCAAAATCTCAGAGAAATTTCTATGCTGCCAGCAAGAATCAAAATAGCAATCGAAGAGTTTGTCCGAATTACTAAGCCTACCAACATTTATATCAGATTCTTCTCTGCAGTTCCAGAATGGGATATTTATGATCATTACCTCATTCCAGTCAAAAATGTTATCAAAATTGGATTAACAAGAAAATTGTTCGATCAAGCGATCAAAATACTCATGAAATCACTCCTCAAGAAATTTTGAAGATTGAACATATCAGAAGAGCCAAAGGATTCAAAGACCAATTTGATTTCTTAGTTGACACCATGAGTAAAAATGAAAATATCTGGATATACCCATGTGAAGATCACATAATCTTCAGCAACTGTACCAGAAAGACTCGTGATCAAGATTGGGCCCTACTTGACCACTGGTGCGACAAAATAATGAATAATGAAAATAATGGATCACCAAACTTTCTTGAAGAAATGTAAGATTATGGTGAGTCATTTGAACATAGTTGTCAAATTGCATTATTGAAGATATGGATCACGTCTCCCTCAATGAAGACGACATGCCACCAGACTACTTTGAAGGAAAAATGATCGGATAGGACCCTTCACTCACTACCAATGATGATAATTTTATCACTTTGGAAAAGTTGTGGTCCCTATTTACCGACAAGATAAAAGGAGATTCTTTCTTGATAAGGATCAATTATTGAAAATAAGTTGTATCTCGAGTCTTTATATACCACTTACATATCGAGTTGTAAGGTATCGAAAGTTAGAGACAATCACCGAGTTTTCTCATATCTCTCTACTATCATACCATAGTCTTTTGGTCTTTTCTTCAAGCGTCAATAAGGTAATCTCTATGGAGTTCTAAACTTCAAACATAGGGAGTACCAAGAGTGTTTCTTACTAGAGTCTTTGTATATCGGTGTGTACTTGTAATATGCTCATAATAATTTCTATAAAAGTATTTGAAATGTTTTCCTACAATCTATTTTCTAAAGAAAACTACCTTTGATAGCCAGTCCCCGGCGGTAGTAAAATAACCTTGTGTTATTTCCTTTAAATCTCCTTGTTTTCTCGTTTTGGCTTGTGTTGCTTTGTTTGGGAATGTTTGGAGTGTCATTGGAAAAATCAAGTAGGTTTCTAAACTGAAAGATTTGTTACAATAGGGGTGAAAACAGCTAGATGAATTTCAGTGTCGGGGTTGAATCTTTTAGATTTATATCCGTTAGCTTGAACTATCAATGCAAAAGGAAGAAGTAGAAAAGAAAATGAGCGGAAGACATGTTGGACCATACGTTAAAAATCTTATGAGCTATAGACAAAAGCGAGATCTTGCTTTGCTAATGCACATTTATACACAAAGACTTGAAGAAGATCACTCGAGGAAACCTAGCTTTCTTTATTAAAGAATTATTCGGGTTTGGCGTTCTTATTTTCATGAACACTTTGCACAAGCATCCACATCCACCTTGATTGTGATCTTAAATTGTATTTAGATGATAAATATATCTCGTTTTTATTAACCTTGGTTGATAAATTAGAAAAAATTTATTTTACTGGTCAATCTAAGCTCAAAAATATTTACAATAGCATAGATTTTGCTTGCAAAAATAATATAAGAATTAATTCTGTAGAAACATCTAAAAATATAAAGAAAATTGAAGATATTATTTCTGAATATAAAGATTTAGAAGAAGAGGTATCTGAAGGAATTGTTTTAGGATATATAACTCAACAGAAACATCCTAACGCATTTAAGAAATTATCTGCATATATAGATTATTTAAATGCCAGGATATAATTTAAAAGGTTATGATAACCTTGAACAAAATATATTAGATTTATTAGAGGAAGAATTCGCAAAATTAAATAATATCCAAAATAAAGTATCTTTAGAATATTTAGAACAAACTAGAATAGTAAACAGATTATTAGCCAGATACGAAAATATTCTAGATATTAAATTAGAATTGTTGGGAAGATTAAGTGACGAAGAAATAAATAGACATAGGAGAAATTAAAAGGGCATTTTGGGCACTTCAATAAAAAAGGAGGCCTTTACAACTTATTTATAAAACACTAGGCTATTTCTTTGTAAAGCTTGTTTGACAAGGCTATTTGGAAAAATTCCCCGATAATGGAGAGATAACGAGAGAAGAGAAGAGTTTTTAGAGGGTAGTGAAATTATAAGCGGGAATTGAAATTTATTGGATGAAATGTGAATATTTGAAGTTTGTATATAATATTTTTTAATATTACTTAAAAAGTTTACCAACAAATTTTTCCGTTGCTAATTTTTTTATTATTTTATATAGTTTCCAATCTGTTGGAAAAGTCGTCGGTAAATTATTTCATTTAATTTTAATTTAATTTTTAACTTTTACTAACGGATTAGCAACAAAACTGTACCAACGGTAGTCTTTCGTTGGTAATTTTGTTGGTAATTTAATATTTATTTTTAAAAATCGATAAAATAATAATTCGTTGCTAAATTTGTTGTTAATCCGTCAGTAATAGCAACGGAAGTAGTTCCGGAAGTAGTTCATTGCTAAATTCCATCTATGTTGCCTCCCTTTCTAGTAGTGTCTGCTCAACAATGATAAAAATGTTTCTCTTGGACTGATTTTACAGCGTCTTTGCTTCCCTCGGCTTGTGCCAAAAAGAGGCCAAGATCTTGTTTCTTGGCCTCGATAATGCTGGTAAAACTACCCTTTTCACATGCACAAGGACGAAGTAATATTTTTTATTTCAGAATTATGGAAAATGGTGAAATTCATGTTTACATTATTATTAATTTTTTACATGGATTATGATGGTTTGATTGAATTGGATTTATGGGTTGCTTGTAGCGATTAGTGCAGCATCAACCAACACTATATCCGACATCGAAAGGGTTGAGTATTGGAAAAATTAAGTTCAAAGCCTTTGATTTGGGAGGTCGTCAGATCGCCCATAGAGTCTGGTAGGATTGCTATGCCAAGGTATGCAGAATGCCCAAATAATTAATCTAGATACTTAATGTATCCGAGGATACTTTGTTTGTATTAAATCGAACGGGATTCAAATTTGTAGTACTCTTTTTTTATTTTGGTAAGATGGGATTTAGATAGTTTTTGTTGAATTCTTGATTTGATGTGATATTTTTTATTGTCTGACGAGAAGAAGATAGCTAAATTAAGCTATTGATCTGATCTTTTTGCCTGTGTACAACTGAATTGATCTCTGCATAGCTTGGTTTTTGCTAATGTTTCCAGCGATGTGGTGTATAACTGGTGGCTGAGATGGTTATTCTGAATCTTATGTAGAGTAATTTTTTAGTTGGAAAGCTTTGAGTGCATGATGTAATTTGGTGTGCTTTTTGAGCTGGTTTATATTAAAAGCAAGTTAAATGTCATATTAAATAACATACCATTTGTCTATCATTGATATCGAAACAATTAGTATGGGTAATTAATTTGCATTACATGATATACAACCCGAATATCTATTAGCATTGATTAGATTTTTATCCTACAATGTTTTGTTGATCCTCTACTGACCAGATCAAAGTTGTACGATAGGAATGAACATATGGAAAGCCATTAGGGTGTTCCATCATGTGGGCAATTCATATCCACCAAGGAATTGTCACCAGCTTTCAAGAAACAACTGAGTGCATCGAAGGAACAAAATAATAGGCTCAGTCATGGAACTTGTTCAGAATTGCCAATGGTTAGACAACACGTGGGCCCAAGTGAACACCTCAATCTGGTTTGACAATTTCGTACATTTATTTATTACATGAACCTCCAAGTTATATTTTCACACTTCCACTTGCCATACAATATACACTAATTACTCTTCATTTTAGCTACTCCAATACTAATTTTAATATCAGGCACAAACCATATTACTTTAGGAAGTAACACCATTACATTATTGTTGCATTGTATTATGTACAAATAAGCAGCTTACTTAGCCATATTTAAATAAACCCATGCCTTCTCAAGGTAATTAAAGGCCCACACATGTATCACGCGCCTATATATCCCCACTCCTGCCCACATTTCTTGAAAAATTCTTTAAATTTCTAGGCTGTGAAGTATTTTCCTTTTTCTTTTTTTGGAAATTATTGCAAAAATTAAGTTCTCGAGGTATGTTGTACCCACAATTAACTTAATGAATATCTTGTGGGAGGGAAAAAAACTAATTTTTTCTCAAAATCATCACATTTCTGGGATTTGTGCTATCCTTTCTTTCCCATCATCAAAGAATCTCATGAAGGTTTTTTCATGGTGTGAAGGTTGGATTGTCTTTATTTATGCATTGCTAAATTTTTAAGGATAAAGAATCTTGCTTTTTCACATTTAAGAGGGAACAACATAATCTCCTTGTAAACGAAGGTGCTCTATATGCGTCTGCCTTTTGTTATGTTTTGATTGTATAATGTATTTACTCTTCAAGCAATATTATTGGATGGCAAATGAAGCATTATCCTCGTTTTTTTTTTTTTTTTTTGTAGGTTAGAATGTTTGTTTTGAAGACATACAATGATTGGAGAGAAGAATGTAGAAAATGGTATCATCTGCCTATTATTTATATAGCCAATGATATTTATATTTGTTTGGCATGATTGGATTCATGAAGTGTTTTTTATGAAGATGGATATGGACAAAGATAGATGCAGACATGCATGGCGCATTAGTTTTATCCTATGATGATGTCCTGCACAGAAACCAATTTATTAATATCTTCAGGGAGTTTATCTTACACAATTCTAGAGCTTTGACATTTGTTGTTTGTTTAACAATAATGCATCTTCTCAATTTATAAAATAAGAGTATTTGGATTTATGAGTTCCAATAATAATTTAAAAGTTGATATGTTTATTCTCTCATTTAGTAGTGTATATATAGTGAGTGAATTTATTTCCACATGTTTCAATTTATGAAATTTGTAAAAAAAAATATGTATTTGATGTTATTACTTATTCATATCTTATTGCTGAGCCACTAGCTCTTGGTCCGAGTTCTGATTCATTGAGTGAACTATTTGCAAAAGATATAGTATGCCTTCATCGACATTGTTTGACATTACATTTGGATTTTTAGATCTGCACATTTTGTATATATGATGGGCATGGAGGTCAGCTAGCTACAAAGTATGCACAAAAGCACCTGCACAGATTCTATGAAATGCAATCTTTGGAGTAAAGTATTTGAACCTGTTAAAACTCATCTATCCCTTCATCAAGTAAAATTGTTTGTAGATTTGAACTCTTGATTACAACTTTAATAATTTATCATTTTTGGAAGGAAAAAAAAGGGAATTGAACAGGTAATTCAAGGGAATTTTACGTTATTTAAAGAGAGAGAATACATCATTTGGATATGACCGGATGAGTAATGAAAAGATTAGTGTGCAAAACTTAGGTTTGGTCCATGCAGCACTTTCGAACAAAGTAATACATTAACTTGGGGTCCGAAATCGGTGTGGTGTGACATTAATTGGAGAACGATTTACTTTCACTTGGGGATAAGGAATGCAATGTGAACTGCTAATATTGCATTTGGTTTTAATTGCTTATTTGCGTCCAATTATTAATACCATTTATAAGTCTATTCACCATGTTCATTATGTAGATTATTGTGAATTCTATATCGGTCAAAGTCAGTCATGGTGTGAAGTCAATCTACACATATGTGTGTGGTGGGATCATAAATCTACACATGCTTGAGATTATTTTGTGTGGTGTTTATTCTAGATGTTAGTGCATGTTGATGGTATGCTAAATTAAGTGCTTGAGATTATTTTAATTAGAGGATTGTTATTCTAGATATATAAGTGTGATTCCAATTTTGGTTGTTTATGGTATTTTAGATGAGGATTCGATTCTATGTGGCTTTGAATGTGATTACAATTTCTATATGAGGTTTTATATATATATATATAAAAAAATAAGTTTATTTTTTAGATAAATTCATTCTTTTGAGTTGTTTTATGTTTTTCCGTGTTCTAGATTTTTCTTTATTCTACTTTGACTTTTTAACTGGTTCTAATATTTGATATCATTGGCTTTTTCTATTGTCTATAAATGTTTTGTTATTATTTTTCTTTACAAATGATGCTTGGCTTAGTTTATGAAATTGCATTTGAAAAAAAGCCAATTTCAAACTTTTTTTTTTTAATCTTTAGTATGTCAATTCTTTTTCTTTTACTTTGTGGCTTCATATAGAAGATTGATATATGAGTTGATATTGGAAGGAAAAATGGTTTCGTTCTCCATGTTTTCTATGCAGTCGAGAGACAAAAAGTTGTTTAATTAGAATAAGAAAATAATGATGTAAAAGCAATTTTTATTTGAAAGTGCAAGTAATGTCCTTTTATTTAATTATAACATTTCTTGGATTGTCTGATGCTATTGTACAGGTATTTATAGCTTATTTGTTTCTTTTTTGTTGCTGATTTTATTTATTTCTTGCTCCATATATTAGTTATATTACTTTGTAGTCACTTGTAAAATATCACTGCTTTACTTTAATAGGATCCAAATGTAAATATCAGTTGAATCCTATATTAGATGTTGTATGGTATATGAATTTGTCATTATTTGTACAAATTATTTACAAATCGTTTATCAAGTCTACCTGTGCGGCCTCAATAGTAGAACAAAATTCTTGCGCAACTCAAAGAAATTGATACTAAAATGTTGGACCGACACCAATTTGATCAAAATCAACTCTTATTTTTGTATGTATGTATATATATATATATATATATATATATATATATATTTGAAATAAGATCTACTTACACTTTGTACATATCTGTTACCTAATCTTATGTCAATCCGAACGACCACATAACATGGTCATTATATGCTCAGTCATTGGTCCTTAGTAAAAGTAATTGTGATTGAAATACTGAGAGAAAAAAAAAATTTTGTAAGCATTATGCCTTAATTACTTTTACTCTATGCTTTCTCACATTGCACCAGAGCAAGCAGAGTCCTAAGTACAAGTCTTGCCGCCATCTATTTTGTGGAAACTATACACACGTCAAACCTTTGACGGAGAAACGAATTTGCGTGCATGTGAGGGGGTTTATTGAAGACATAATAGGTTTTTACCTTCTCTATCACCTTAAGCTTTTAAATGGAGTGGTTCAATAGCTTTTATTAACAATGTTTTTTTTTTCTTCTACTTTCTTCATAAGAACTTAGAATGACCTGCATAGGACTTCTGAATTGTGTAAATAAGTATGTTTACTAATCCAGTTGTGAAAATGGATTTAATATGTACATCTAAAATTCAACGGCTTTTTTCTTACTTTGTGTTTTGTAGGGAAAGAAAAATTCTGGAACTGATCGTTATTCCGTGCTTTCATTCTTGGATCAAGTAAGGAAAGCAAAAGAAATGAAGATAGATAGGTACTATTACCTTTCCATAATTCTTTGATTCCAGCACGTTTATCCACATCGAGTTATAGGATTTTAGCCACAAATGATGTGATTTCTTTTTATTAGCTACCCTACCTTAAAAATAATTGCCTCGCCATAGAGTTCATCGCTGTCTTTGAAAACTTTCGTGCAATTGTAAGGAGATACATGAACAGAATCAATAGAATGATAATCGTGAAGAAGAGAGATAATTGTTAATACTTATTGAATTCAAGATCATACCTCACTTAAAGGATGTGATACAACCTAATCTTTTCTTTCCCCATTGTAACATGGGTTTTTGCTTATAAGACTCTTGTCATGTAAAAATAGTCTCCCTAAAACAGGAATTATGCACCAAACTTTAATAACATTTTTTGTTGAACCCTTTCTTGTGCACCTTGTATGGTAATAAACAGTAGATATTATTGTTCCATAGACTCTTAAAAGAATATGATAGTTAATGAACTCAAGAACCAGTTTGAGGACAAGTTTGTAATTTTAAGTGAACTGTCTTTTTGTCGATTGCTGCATTTTTATTACCACAACATAGATGTATCATTTTTTATAGTTAGTGGATCGTGAGATGTTTCATATTGGTAGAGGTGGCAAAATTGGCATGCCCCTTAGACCGGTCCATATAACCTGGATTTTTGGGTTGGGCTGGCCCTGGTCCAAATAAAACCGAGCCAATATGGCCCGGCCCATCTAGCCCGCGGGCTAGTCGGCGGCCCGATTTTTGTGTGTGTGTGTGTGTGTGTGTTTTTTTTTTTGCTCCTTAACACTAATCACTCATTTTGTGAATAGCCCCAATACAATAATCCAAATAATATCAATCTAAAATGATCTAAGTCCAAGTCTCAAATAAACATTAGTCCAAAAGTCCCAAACTCCAACATAAAATTATTTAGATTTAATTAAAATTTAGTTTAATTTAAGTTTCAATCAAAAATATATTTGGTGTGACAAGTATGTTATTTATTTTAAATTTACTTATAAGTAAACTTTTTAATTTAAGCCAAAAATGTTTATATCTAAAAGCAAAAAGACTAGCATGCTTTTAATATTTGTATTTTTTTTTAAAAAAATGGTCTACAAATAGTTTACAATTCACAAAAAAAAACATTATTATTTTGAAAGAAAATTAATGTTTATCTATTGACTAATATACATGAGATTCCCAATTTTATAAATTAACCTCTTTAAAAATTTCAAAATATATATTATTTAAATTTATGTAAGATTGTATTTGATGTAATGTATTAGATTAAATAAAAAATTTATTTAAAAAAAAAAAGATATTTAAGACTAAGTTGGGCGATAAATTTGGACGGGCTATCATTTTCTAGCCCATACAAAACTGGGCTTGGCCATTGATCCGGTTTCATGTGTGCCCGACCAAGGTTCTAAAATGCGTAATGCGTGACGACGCGGCGAGATAAAGCATCAAGAATTATAAGCCTAAGCGCGCCTATGCGAAGCCTATGCGTCAAAATGCGTTTTCGAATTTTTTTTTTTTAATGCTCAAATTTTAAATTTTAATAACATAACATAGAATATACTGATTTAGATTACAAAATTACATGCCTAGTTTTCAAAAAATACATGAGTTTTCAAAATTAGATGCACGCTGTAACAATGAAGAAAAATTAGATTTATATTAAGGCATATATCATGGTTGAACATATCACATTCAACGTGGTTCAAAATCAAAATTGCAGCACTAATTTTAATATCATAGTCTACAATTAGATTACAAAATAAAAGCCCAACTTAATAGTTTTCAAAAGTTAGTAAATTTTAATTATCACAAACATAAACACAAATTACTCAATAATTTTCTACAATTTTATTACGTACCAACATAGCTTAAATATTTTCTAACTCTTTATCGGATTCTAAGTCAAGCTCTTCTTTTTTATCTAACTCATCTTCCGTGCCATCTGTTAAAAAATCATTTTCGTCGAGTTCTCTTATTTTATCTTGAGCATTTATGGTATCTCTTGTAGATTTAAATTTTTTTTATTTTGGTCCAATCTGAAAATAAATTTAAAAAGAAGCTTGCTTGCTCTAATGCGTGTTATGCGTGATTATTCGCACTTATTCTCGCATATTCTCGTCTATTCGTGCCTAGGCGGTCAACAAAAAGAGTTGACCGCATTTTAACGCGCATACCCTCAATGCGATACGTTTTACAAACGCATTGAGCTTAGGCGCGCCTAGGCCTCGCCTTTTAGAACACTGGGCCCAGCTCAGCCCATTTGTCAGCTCCACATGTTGGAATCAAATTATTTTTCTTAATAAATTTTTTTTTGAAATCTGACAATTTTATGTAGTATTTATTTCTGATTACACAACCAAATTTCAACTCAATCTCGCAGGCATATTCTCATACGAATGAGAGCACCCAAGGAAGGATCTTGCGATCCAATCTCCCCTTTGGAGTTGCCACATTCACTGCATAAATTTCATCGGTTATCTTCAACAGATACTTTCAGTGTGGTACGACAACCTTTTTACTCTATTCATTTGCTTTCTTGATGCAAGCAGCCAAGCCTTTTCACTTATAGATTCCTTTTTCTTTCTTGCTATTTGAACTCGTCTCAAGTGTTGCATTTCATATATCCTCTGATAAGAAGAAAGTCTCGAAGGCGAAGTCCTCCACTTATGTTAGAGGTCTCTTGACCAGGCTGGTTATAAATTGATGGATGTGCACGAGTGGCAGGAACATGAAGGAGAGAGCCAACAGGCCAACCCCCAGGACAGACTCCCACAATATTTCAGTAAAAATCTGTCTCACACGAAAATCAAACCTGCACTGTCAGAAGATTTTTCCTCACGTCACCTCAGATCTTACCTACTCCCATATGCCCCTGGGGCTTATTATTTTAGTGTCAAGGAAATCTCTATGCTCTTTAAAATAAAAATTTGTCAAGGCTTTACTATTGCATTTCATATATCAATATGGAATTTTGTTGCTGCACATTTGCCAAGGCTCTAGTGATAGACCAAAGATGCCGTCATCAAATTTTATGTTCCCAATCAATACTATACAATAATTTTTCTTACAAGCTTCCAAAACATAAATCAATAATAAGATGGACGATGTCTCTACCATTTCTGTACAGATGGAAAACAATTCCGAACATTTAAATGAAATTTATCGTCATATTCTGAACATGGATTACTTTACAGATAGTTTTGAGGAACCCGTTGAATTGTTTCCGGTTTTATTGATTTTAAAAATCATTTCTTCCCACAATTAATGTAACTGATCATTGAAATTCATCCATCTTTGTACATGAAATAGATTAAGTGAATGAAAAATCAAAAAAATTGCTTTTGAAAAACTTATTTTTGATTTTTGAAATTTTTTTGTAATTTTTTTTTTTAAACTCATCGGGTCAACTTCGGTTCAATCCTTTGACCCTTGATCCTTTCACTTTTTCGGGTTGATGCCCAAATTGGTTTTTAAAACATTAGTTATGAAACATTTCATGGAGGATTTTGGAATTACTTTAGCATGGGTAAGTGTAGTTTCCAACATATCCTACAAAGTTACTTGATTTTCTTTTTTGGTCAAATTCATGTCTTTCTCAAACTTGTAATCATCATACTACACCATTGATGCATCTTTTCATATAATTAAATGTTAGTGTCTTTTGCTAAACCTTGATTCTTAGTACGAGCAGCCTTTCCAAGCTAGATTGTTCATGTATTCCTTTTCGGTCAGCTTAAGACGGTGAGGTGTATAAGATAATTAAAGCTAAAATTACTTAGAATAGCTTAATTCACTATGTCAGTCATCACATAATATGCATAAGCACTTGCCACAAGAAAAGTGGCAATTAGTTCTTTTCTTATTTTTTTTTTTTTTTTTCAGTCGGAACGGGCTAGGGGTAGGTAAAGCATCCCGAGGTTGGTGTTGTAAAGGAAGTGAATAATGGGTACTAATAATATTTGGAATTTTAGTTCAAATATTGATCTTTCAACAATGACCATCAGACTTCTCAACAGTGAACACAGACTCCTCATACTGTAATTAAATTATTATAAACTTTAGGCCAAGGAGAGTTTGATTAAAGCAGGGTGGAGAGTTTGATTAAATAAGGGTGGTCCAAGTGAGAAATGATAGGCAATTGCATGATTAAAGATCGGAATAAATTCATACAATTAACTTCTTTTCTTTCTTGAACACAATATAATTAAGTTGTGCATGCTCTTAAATATTGGTTGAAATTGTAAAATCCAAATACCAGCTTCCCTTGGACCTGTGAGGCTTCTACAGGTAGGTGATTTTGTCATGCATTAATACTCTACAATAAACTTTATTTGTTTTTGTACGTCGTAACGACATGTTTTGTACACTGAATTTTAATAAACAGTCAAATAAACAAAATTTGATTTTAATCTTTTCCTTCTTTAATAGTATATATATAGCATTGTAAAATGTGAAGTCCTTTATTAGTTTTGTTTTTTATTTCTTCAAGTCATCAATTTTTTCGATACAAATGTACTATTCCATAGTAGATTTTCTATTTTCTACTGTGCCAGCCTAATTTGTATCTTTAAACATTTCTATTTTCTTGCAATCACTTTTCTTGAAAATAATCCCCCGCCTTCTAGGAGATCTCTTAAAATATATGGATAGACCAGATGTGCTAATTAATAGAAAATTGAGAATAAGAATGTGACAAAAAAGAAGAAGATATAATTGTAATAATTATTAAAGAGTAAAAAAAATTTAATACAATTAAAATGTAATTTTAAAAAAATATGAAAAATTTAGTGTTAATATAATAATTATTTTAAAACATAAAAATAAGTGTCACCTTAATAGTCAATGAAGAAAGAAAATAATGCGGGCTGAGAAACTATCTACTATCTAGGCCCGTCGTGAGGTATCTTCTTTGATGGTAGAGACGTAGAGTTGGCGTAGGACTTACGTATCTCTCTCTAGAGTCTCCACCATATGAATCTTCTTATCTCTATTATTAATTCCCACAAGCTATCAATTAATATATTGTGATATTATTTTTTAAATGTTGAAATTATAAATTGTTGATGAATATGTGGATGAAAAATAAATTGTGAATTATGAATTTTATAAATATATGAATAAAAAATATATTTAACTAATTTAACTGGTATAATTTAAATAACTTCAAACATGTGAACTAAATAGCATCAGGCCTGCCTCATTTGACTAGTTGCACCACAAATGTCGCTAATTCATTTGATTTTTGTTACGTCAATAGCATGTGCTTGACCTTTAGTTGTAACGCGTATCATTCACTTCAATTGACCCAAATGTCTGTAACGCGTATCATTCACTTCAATTGACCCAAATGTCCACGGATGTTCATTTCTTATTTGTTAACCAAATCATGAGTCTTTTTCAGTGTTAATTTGATTGCCAGAACATTGATGCAAAAAGTTGCTTTTTGCGTCAGCGTTTCACATGCGACAACTCAAAGATATTGCATGATTTCTCACCACTGAGGCGGAGATCTTTCCACCAAATCATTTTAAGTGTTAATTTGATTTTACTAATTAATACGTCTTTTGTAATTATATTGTTAATTTTTAATATTTTTATTTTTAATTATTAATAATTAAAATGTTAAAGTAACAATTGCAATAAAAATTAAAAAAAATATGATTGTTGATAATATGTTATTTTGTATTGTTCGATGTTGATATTTTATTTATATTTATAGAAGTACAATTACAATTAAAGATGAGTTTTATATAGTAGTAATACGAATAATAACTTAAATTCAGTGAATTTTTTTTGGTGATTTGAGCTTTAATGATTGACGAACCATTGATATCAAATCGTACGGAATTAATGATGTATTAATAGGGATCTTTAGAGTTGTATTTTACGAAAAAAAATTATTAATTATTAATTTTATTAGAGAGAATGTAATGATTGACTATATAATATTGTACATTTGTTGGAGTAGTTACTCTTTGTAAACAGTATTCTTTTTGTATGTTTTCTTTTTATTAAACGCGTCCGATGCATTATTAATTAAATTAAAAATAAAAAAATCATTTATTAGTTGTCAATTATAATCACTGTAATTCAATGTATTCAAAATAATCTTTTCATCTCCATGATTTGAATTTTAATCCGGTAATAAAAAAAAAGTTACAATTTTTCCATTTATTTTTTTCAAAATCTATTTCTCATTTCTTTCATCTACATAAGGCAAAAAAAAATTGAGATCGTCTTTTCACCTTCATATTTAATTTAATATATTAAATATTTACAAATTTTAAATGTATATTTAATAAATTGTTAGAAATTTAACGTATGATAATAATGAACAATAAAAGAGTAACAAATGATTATTAAAAGATAATTACATTCATTTAAGTACAATTACAATTAAAAATGAGTTTTATATGGTGATAATATCAACAATAATTTGAACCCAATTAAGACCTTTTGGTGATTTAAACTTTGATGATTGACGAATCATTGATATCAAATCTTATATTATTAATAATCTTCAGGGCCGCATTTTACGAAGAATAAAACTAATAATTACTAATTTTATCGTGAAAAAAATGTAATGATTGACTACATAATATTGTACATTTGTTGGAGTAGTAGTTCCTTATGAACAATATTCTTTGTATATGTTCTCTTTTTATTAGACGTGTTTAATTTGACGAAGTAAATGAAATGTCATAAATGTGAGTAAGAAACAAAAATTAAAGAGATGACAATAATTGTCTATGTTGTAAGAATATTGTTGACGGACGGAAGTAAGATGAGAAAAACGTTCTATATATATAAATTAAATTAAAAATAAAAAAGCTTCACACGTTAGTTCTAAACTATAGTATATGTTTGGTAGGATTTAAAGATTTTGAAAAAAAATTGGTAAAATATATGATTGAAAAGTTGATAAAAGTTGTAGGTCTCACAAAAATATGTAGTTGAAAATAAATTTGAGAAAAAAAGAATTAAAAAAAAAAGAACTGAACCAAACATGCTCATAATTACTGTAATCTAATGTATTAAAAATAATATTTTTATCTCCATTTCAGTTTTGACAACTATGATTCGAATGACAACTATGATTCGAATTTTAATGCGGTAATAAACAAAGTTACAATTCTTCTCATTCATTTTTATTTTTTACTCATTTCTCATTCCTTTTATCTACTTAATAAAAAAATAAAAAATAAGATTATTTTTTCACCTTCATATTTAATTTAATAGATTAAATGTTTAAAAATTTTAATTGTATATTTAGTAAATTGTTGAAAATTTAATGTACAATAATGATGAATAATAAAAGAGTAATAAATAAAATATTAAAAAATAATTATACATTAATGACTAAAGGTGAATATGAAATTTTAAAAAATTTATAAGGGTATTATAAATTGACGAACTATTGATATCAAATCTTCTAGTATTAATGATCTTCAATGCTACATTTTACGAAGAATAAAATTAATAATTACTACTTTTATTGCGAAAAAATGTAACGATTGTCTACATAATATTGTACGTTTATTGGAGTAGTAGTTCCTTGTGAACAATATTCTTTGTGTATGTCCTCTTTTTATTAGACGTATTTGATTTGACGACTTAAATGAAATGTCATAAATGTAAGTAAGAAACAAAAATTAAAGAGGTATCAATACTTGTCTATGTTGTAAGAATATTGTTGACGAGAGAGAGTAAGAATATTGTTGACGGATAGAAGTAAGATGAAAGAACATTTATATATATAAATTAAATTAAATTAAATTAAATTAGAAATGAAAAAAGTTTCACACGTTAGTTCTAAACTATAGTATATGTTTGGTGGGGTTTAAAGATTTTGAAAAAAATTAGTAAAATATGTATTTGATAAGTTGATAAAAGTTGTAGGTCCCACAAAAATATGTAGTTAAAAATGAATTTGAGAAAAAAAGAATTAAAAAAAAGCGAACTAAATATGCTTGTAATAATTGTAATCTAATGTATTAAAATAATATGTTTATCTCCATTTCGGTTTTCAACTATGATTTGAATTTTAATGCGATATATATATATATATATATATATATATATATATATATATATATATATATATATAAATTAAATTAAATTAAAAATAAAAAAATTTCACACGTTAGTTCTAAACTATATTATATGTTTGGTGTGGTTTAAAGATTTTGAAAAAAATTGGTAAAATGTGTGGTTGAAAAGTTGATAAAAGTTGTAAGTCCCACAAAATATGTAGTCGAAAATGAATTTGAGAAAAAAAGAATTTAAAAAAAATAACTGAACCATAAATTGTTGAAAATTTAATGTACAATAAGAATGAAAAATAAAGCAAATTCCTTCATCAACATAACAAAACAAGACGAATTTAGCTTTCTTATTATTTTGATATTTTCTTATTATTGATTGATCTTTCTTTTTATTATATCATTCGTCTTTGTTTTTTATTATGCCAATAATATTTTTTTCATCGCAATGACGATTTTTAATCTTTGATAATTAGTTTGATAATAATGTGGTAATAATGGATGTGTTAATTTTCTATGAATGATTTACTAATTTTAAGAATATATATGATGGTAATATTGATTTTAAATTTTGATTTCAAAGTTAGCAACCATAATAAAACTATGTGCCAATTTCCCAGATTTCAGTCACAATAAATTTTCATCACTTTTGCTCCTAGATTTGCATTTTTTTCAGCATAAGAACATATTTTAATATAATTTAAAACAATTAATTTATGTCATTTGTCATATATATGGCCCGTTTAGGATTGATTTTGGAACAATCAAAAGTTATTTTAGGTGTTTAATAAATTTTTAAAAAGTGATTCTAAAAAGAATCTATATTATCTGGCAGTAGATTTTGAGAAGCAGCAAAATTGTAACTTTTTAAATTCTACTTTTAACTTTTTTATCTATCTATTATAAAATACTAATTTTGACTTTAATTAATTAAAGTGATTCATTTTATATCACGTGTTTATTAATATTCTAATTATAATGTATCTCCACAGATAATTTAAAATTAAATTTAATTAATTTTTGTACAATATTAGTATGTTTTTATTTTTTAATATTTTAAAATTTAATAGATATATATTATTTTTATTTTAAAATAATTATGATAAATGCATTGTCTTGAAAAAATATTTGATAAATTACATATTGTTATAGAATTTAAAATAAATTTTACATCATGATAATAATAATACAAAATAATATTATTATAATCAATACCCATTTTAGTATTTTATACAATCATAGCAATAAATCATTTTTATTTACCAAACGCTTAAATACTAATTTTTAAACATACAACAATTATGAAACAAGAGTTTATTAAATATTTATTCGATTCTTTTCTGTTGATTCTTTTTTTTGAAGACAACAAAGTTTTAATTCTCTTAAAAAGCAAAGAACAACAAATCAAATCAAGCCTAATGTGACTTTGAGACTTGAGATGGTCATTTTACCTAAGTTTAAAATCAAAAAAGTAATATGCGTGGAATTAGACAAAGTGCAAACAATTCATTGAAACAAAAGAGGCAAAATAAGTCCTTGAGTTTGTCCATCGAACCAGTAGCATGTTTGTAAATGGTTGAAAGCAGACAAATGCGGATGTGAACAAATTCTTAAATCCGCTCTTAGAGTTCGAAAATTTTAATGCAAACAAATCAGCTAGCAGTCCAAGGGCCAAACTTATTGAAAATGTACAATTATGTTGCTAACTTTGCAAAAAGTATAAAAATATCCCATAGTTTTATTTTTTATAAAAAATTTAAAAGAAAGTAAAGATTTTAATGGTGGATTTATTATAAAAGCTCTTCATCCTAATAATTGAAAAAAAAAACTAAAAAAAATAAGAGAATTTTTTATTTGTTTTCTTCAAATTATTCTAATTTTCCATTTAAAATGCTAGAACCCAATCAATATTGCTCTAATTTCCTTTATCCATTTAAAATGCTAGAAACCAATCAATATCAACTTTTACTCATTCAAATCAATTCAAATCTTTACTCATCCAAAATCTCAATCAAAATTTGCTCTTCCAACCCTATTTAACGAATTCATTGTTAGTTCGTATCATTATCCGTGCAAAGAAGAATATTATTCTCTCATTACGCAAACATTCTTACCAAAAAATTCGGACTTTCAAGGTAAAACTCTCTTAAAATTCAAAAAAAAAAAAAATAGTTTTTATTTTGTACTTTGGTAGTTTAGTGAATTTTATTGTGTTTAAGTCGATATTTTTGGGTGAATATTGATAATGATGGTGTGATTTTGTTCGTTTTGACAATATCAGTAGTTTAATAGTACAATAATATTGCAAAAAAAATAAAAAATAGTTTGGTCAGCTTTCATTGGCAGAGGGCACAATGGTAATTCAATTATATAAACTATTTATAATTTTGTCCCAAAGACTTTCTAATAGGACCTGTTTTAACAAATAAATTGATGCAAAAAGATTTAGGACCCCGTATGTGAGACCCCCCTCCTCCCTCTCCGCAAAAACCCACCTTCAGAAAAGATCCGGACCCCGTCACAGGTCCAGATCATTTTCCTCGTCTGTGAGACCCCTGCAAAACAAATGTAATAACCCCCCCTCCTCCCATCCCTCCCTCCCAAACCCACCTTCCCTCTACAAACAAATGTAACCACCCCACCCCACCCCACCCACCCCATTATTTAATTCTTAACCTATTTATTTACTACCAAATTTATATCTATATTATTAATATAATTAAATTTATTATATTAAAAATAATTTTTTAATTATTATATTCATTGTATTTGTTTTTAAAAAATAAAAAATAATAAATAATAATATTTATTGAGTTAAATATAATTTATATCATATAATAAATAATATAGTTAACGTTAATTTTATTATTAAGATTACAGTGAGACTAATTAATTAGTTTATATTTTAGTAACAAATTAAATTTTATTTAAAAAATAAAAATAAATAAAGTCTGCATAATAAATTTGTAATAAATAATTTACTGTTTTTTATTCGCCTACTAAATTTCGTTTTACGTGCATATTTATTGTAAAAATTGTACGCCTCTTCGGATAATTCGAATTCCTGACCAACTTGAAAAATGACACCGATAGTCACTTGAGGAACATATACATTATCACCACTCTCAAATTCCATCCATACGAAAATATACTAAAATAAAATATATTATTTATATGTGCAAATAAACAAAAAAATTAAAAAAATATTAATAATGTTACAAATAACTTGCAATTTAAAATAAATCTGTACAAATAAACGAAAATAAAAAATAAATTAATAATTTATTACTAACATTTGAAAAATATGAAAAAAAAATAAGTGGGAGACAAAATTGGTAAAATAAATTTAGAGTATAAAAGTGATTGAAAAAGTTTGATTTTGATCAAATTTGAGTAAAGTAAATAAAGCAATTGAGTTGGGGCAAATTTAAAAAAAAAAAATGTATTCTCATGACGACGAAAAAATATATATTGTAATGACTGGGGAAAAAAAAATGTATTCGTCGTCGTTGGCGGCGGCGGAATAAAAGTGCGCCTGACATTTTGGAAAAGGCTCTGGACCCTGTCACGGGCCAGATCTTTTCTCATAAATTGATTAAGTCAAAATTTTTGAAAGAGGGTGTCAACGAGTTGACTAGACTTAAAACAAGAAATTCTTGGTTCAGCTTCTTCGGTCATGAAATCTGCTGCATTTTTTAACTTTTCAGAATCATTTTTGAAGAAAACGGGGGGTGGCATAAATTTTTTTTGTCGAATGGCTGCGTGACACGCAGCCATTCGGGAAAAGGTTCTGGACCCGTCAAGGGGTCCAGATCTTTTGAAGTCAAATTTTGAAAGAGGGTGTCAACGAGTTGACTAGACTTAAAACAAAAAATTCTTGGTTCAGCTTCTTCGGTCATGAAATCTGCTGCATTTTTTAACTTTTCAGAACCATTTTTGAAGAAGACGACGAGCCACTCACCCTCTCTCTGAAAATTCTTCTGCAGCCATGATCACAAAAAAACGTTATTGTTTGATGGTCTGTGTATTGTTTTTCCTATGTTTCTCTATAAACGTTAATCTCTCCGAAGGAGCTGACAGCATAACAGCAAACCAATCTTTGTATGGAAACCAGACAATTATCTCTGCTGGAGAGACTTTTGAACTGGGATTCTTTTCACCAGGTAATTCTTCTAAGTATTATGTAGGAATTTGGTACAAAAAAGTTAGTCAAAAGACCGTAGTTTGGGTAGCAAATAGGGAGAAACCCATTTCAGATATGAATTCTGCAGAACTGAAAATTTTAGATGGGAATTTGGTGCTTATGGATAAGTCCCAGGTTTCGTTTTGGTCTACGAATGTAAACTCGACAACCTCAAATTCTGTAGTGGCAACTCTAGGTGATGATGGGAATTTAGTTTTGAGAGATGGGTCAGAACCTAAGTCAAGTGAAGGATTTTGGCAAAGTTTTGATAATCCAACAGATACATATTTGCCTGGTGGCAAGGTTTCTTATAACAAACGTACGAAAAAAAAAAAGCTCTTCATTTCTTGGATAAATTCTGAGGATCCTGCACCTGGACTATTCTCCACTGAATTAGATCCAAATAGGAGTCAGTATGTTACAACATGGAATAGGACTGAACAGTACTGGGCTAGTGGAGCTTGGAATGGGCATATTTTCAGTTTAACCCCTGAAATGAGGCTGAATTATATTTATAATTTTAGTTATGAAGATAATGTTAATGAGAGTTATTTCACATATACGCTTTATGATCCTTCCATTTTATCTCGAACTGTGATTGATGTTACCGGGCAAATTAGGCAATTAACGTGGTTGGAGAATTTGAAGGAGTGGACTTTGTTTTATTCTCAACCAAAGCAGCAATGTGAGGTGTATGCTTATTGTGGGGCATATGGTACCTGCAATCAGAATTCATTGCCCTTCTGCTATTGTTTGCCCGGATTTAAGCAAAAGTCAGAGAATGACTGGAATTTGAAGGATTATTCTGGTGGCTGTGTAAGAGAGATCGATTTGCTGCAGTGTGGGAATGGTAGTACTTCTACAGGGGGAAAAGACAAGTTTTTGCTGAATCCCCAAGTGAGGTTACCTAAAAGTTCTCAATCAGTGATGGCAGGGAGTGCTGGAGAATGTGAATCTGTCTGCTTGAATAATTGCTCTTGTACAGCTTATTCTTACGATGGCAATGCATGCTTGGTTTGGAATGGGGAAATAATGGATTTGCAACAACTCTCGGAAAATGATGGAAGTGGGAGAAATATTTATGTTCGACTTGCTGCCTCTGCTCCTCAGTTGTCGAGCAACAAAAAGAATAAAGGGGTTATCATAGGCGCTGTTGTGGGTTCTGTTGCTGTTGTTATGGTGCTCTTGGCAATTGTTGGTGTGGTGATCTGGAGATGTCAAAGGCGTGGACTTGGAACTACAAAAGCCGTAGAGGGTTCGTTGGTAGCATTTGGGTACAAGGACTTGCAAATTGCAACCAAAAATTTCTCGAATAAGTTGGGGGGAGGAGGTTTTGGTTCTGTTTTCAAAGGGACATTGCCTGATTCTACTGTCATAGCTGTCAAGAAGCTGGATAGCATTAGCCAAGGAGAGAAGCAATTTCGGACTGAAGTAAGCACGATTGGGACTATTCAGCATGTTAATCTTGTACGGCTTCATGGATTTTGTTCTGAAGGTGCTAGGAAGTTATTGGTTTATGAATACATGGAAAATGGCTCCTTGGATTCACATCTTTTCAATGTCAAGGAGTCTAAGGTTTTGGACTGGAAAACAAGGTACCAAATTATGTTGGGAATAGCTAGAGGGTTAAGCTATCTCCACGAAAAGTGCCGGGACTGCATTATACACTGTGATATAAAGCCAGAAAACATTCTTTTAGATGCGAATTCTGTCCCAAAGTCGCTGATTTTGGTTTGGCGAAGCTGGTGGGGCGCGATTTCAGTCGGGGTTCGACAACCTTAAGAGGAACAAGAGGTTATCTTGCGCCCGAATGGATATCCGGAGTTGCAATAACTGCCAAAGCCGATGTTTACAGCTACGGCATGATGCTTTTGAATTCATATCCGGAGGCGGAACTCGAGCAATCCAAGACGGGATGGTTAAATTCTTCCTTCTTTTGCTGCAAGTGTGACATCGGAGGGTGGTGACGTCCTTGGCCTATTAGACCTGCATTGGATGGAAACGCCCGATGCGAAGAGGTATCAAATATATGTAAAATTGCTTGTTGGTGCATACAAGACGAGGAAAATATTAGGCCATCAATGGGTCATGTTGTTCAGATTCTTGAAGGTGTCATAGATGTGAACTTGCCTCCAATCCCGAGATCTCTCAAATTATTCGTCGAAAGTCAAGAACACATAATGTTCTTCATCGATTCCTCCTCAGGCCAGAGTTGACAAACAAAAGGCGACGGTTCACAAGCTTCCTCTCATTCTAAGAGCAACACATCAACAAATTAGTTATGACACATTATCAACTTTGATACTATATTATGAATTGAGAAATAAAAATAATTTTCATGATAGATATACACACACAAGAACATTGTTTTATGTCCTACAATTTAATTTCAAAATATTCTCTTTAATTGTATCTTGTAACTTTCGCTATAAAGTCATTTTTATAATTATTACAATTTGTTTCACAAATATTTCATTCCACTTCATTCCATATTTCCATAATTGAAAGTGAAGGCTATCTAAAATGTTAGTAACATAAGAAATACTTTGGTCATTTAAAAAAAAAATTTCATAGTAATTTTTTATGAACTTATGTGTGACTGACGTGACGGATAGAGAAGTTAAATTTTACTTAAAAAAATCAAGCAAATGTTTACATGGTATTCTTCTTATGTCTAAAGAAATGATTTTTTCAGGTTCAAAAATCTCTCGGTTTGTGAGCCAAATTCATAGTTCTTATTATTTTTATTATTTTTTTTTTATTTTTATCCTTTTTTCGAAACAACCAAGGATGAAGGATACATATATGGAGGAACGAGTCATATGATGATGGAATTCTCTGATCCGCAAAATATATTAATGCGGGAATTGTTAGGAAAAATTATATTGGGGGCTTCCCAAATTTAAGTGAAGTCCCAACTAAGTCACTCAATTTTTAAAACGTTTCATTCAAGTCATCAGACTTTAATTTTATATCAAATATAGTCATTTTGTTAAATGTCGTTAATGCAATTGTCATGTTGTGCCTACGTGCATGTTAAAATCAGATAGAATGTCATAGAGGACCTAAGTAAACCATGAAAATTCCATGTTATTGAAACCAAATTATGTATTTTGGGAACACGGTTTCCTCAACCCAAAAACACTTCTTTAACGCCATTTACATGTCTACAATTGATTGAACTTTGTTTATGTGGCATTCATCTAATTTAACATTCATGCAAACAAATCCTGTCAATTGCATTAACAACGTCTAATAGAGTTACCAAATTTGAAATAAAATAAAATTTTATAATTTGATTGAGACATTTTAAAGTTGGTTGACCCAGTCGAGACTTTGCTCAAATTTAGGTGACCACCAATAAAATTTATCTGAGTATACAACACACAACCTTAACAAAATAGTAGTATTATTTTCAATAGAAACGAACAGCCAACCAATTTCTCTCTCTACAATATGGAATATTACATATATAAATGTACCTAATATTAACGTCCAATCTGTTTTGATATTAGCCCACAAATAATAACTCTTATTTACTCATAATCCATTTCATGCATTTTCTCCGTCTGCGCATTTAAGTAGGGGGCGTTTAATTGTATTTGTCTGTATATATGTATTATGTATACATCTCTCTTTGATCCATTTTTTATTCTGCTACTTTTGCAAGATCCTAACTCTGCTTGAAAAACTCATAATTTGCAGGTACAAATACATCTTTTCTTTATGATTTTGGTTACATATTCATTTGTCACCATCTTTCTTTTTTAACTGTTTCTATTATGCATAGTTATCTCAGGACCATTAGTGAATTCGAATCTTATAAGTCAAGAGATTTTCTTTTTCTATTATGCATACTTCTTTTTCTTTTTCTTATAATTCGAATCTTATAATTCGATCCAATTGTATTGCATATCGCTTGTAGAATGTGGGTTTATTAGCAGTTTGACCACCCTCGTTTACAAGCGGGTTTTAAGGGTGAGTTTTGTCCAAAGTGGTTGTTACAGGAACAGGAAGTGAGTTTGATTAATATACGGTCTTGTACACATTTGTGTTCGTTAAAATGCCTATGAAATGGTGGCTGAATTTTTTTACCTAAATCAATTTAGTCTTCAACAGTTCTGATCAAATCTTGATATCATATTTGATTTTCTTTTGAGTTTTGATGCTTTTGGATTGTGTGCTTTTCCTTCTGATCCAATTGAATGATGTATCCTTAGGTAAATAATATTGATTTCATATAATAGGAGTTTTGTTTTATTTCTAGCAATGAATTGAACCAACAGAAGAGAAAGGATTTGTCTAGCCGATCTTAAATTTATTGGGAAAAAATGCTTAATTTGTTTTGAGTCGAATCATTAGAGTTTCATTTTATTTCTTGTTTACATGTTTTCAGAAATTAATATTTAAAAAGGTGAATTACGTTGTTCCGAATTATCCTAGTAATGTTGTCATTAATATTGCTTTTTTGTTACACTTAACAAACCATGCCAATGCTAAAGCAACAACATATTGTTATTAAGTTATGACACATCATTTTGTCAACCAAGATTCAATTAGTAGCTTGTAAGATTGTTGATAATTTGTTATGGCCTACTGATGTTAAACAAGTAGTTACTTAGTGATATTTCAGTCCATCTTTGAAAAATATCCAGTTAAAACGAAAAATCTTTCTATCCAATTACTCAATTTTTATTACGTGGTACATAGTTCTCTGTCTTATGGAAAAAACTTAAATTTATCTCCCAAGGACTGCACAATATGAACATTTGATGAACTCAATATGTGGAAGGCTTTTGGGTTTGTTCTTGTTTTCTTGGACGAAAAATTGACAAACTAGCAATGGCAAACAATTCTTTTACGTTCATTCATGAAAATTTGAAGAAAATTCAACCCTTTAATGTTTAATTTTAATATTGCAGGTGTAGGATTTTAGTAAGCCATGGCAAGTTCAGATCTTGAGTCTGACCAATTTATCAAGCAGTTTTGCATGCCGAACTATATACTTGTGTCTGACTCAGAGGCTGATCATTTGCCTGATTTACCTGAATGCGATTTACCTGAATGCCCTATATTGGTATTCATCAATTCCAGAAGTGGTGGTCAACTCGGGGGAGATCTTCTCATTACTTACCGTTCCATATTGAACAAAAACCAGGTGAAGGCAGCCGTTAGTTTTGTTTCTACATGGTAATTCTTATGGATACAAAACACCCCTCAGAAACCTCATGATGCAAATCCATTACAGAAGTTTGTTAATAACAGTTGGAGAAGTAGAACATTTCTAGATGCATTTAACTTCTTCTTCAATATTTATGATTTCAAAACAATAAGGGATTTTAGAGAAAGTTCGGTTTGGCTTCTTCAACTAGTGCTTCTGTAAGGGATGGAAAGTGCAGTCCCCGAAGCTGGGTATTCAGAAAGCAAGGAGGTCTTTCTCCTAGGAGTCTTTTGTTATAGAGTAATGTGCTCTTTTCCCGTATCTAACCATTGTGGATAAAACAAGGTCCTCCCCCCGAGAGCAAAGCCTTTTCCAATCCAGCATCAGGATACTATATGTAGTTTTCGTTTTGCTTAGTGATTAGAGGAAGAGAGACCTAGAGAAGTACCTTCTAGAGCTGTTGGAGTAGGAAGAGTAAGTATGCTACTAATAGGATAGTAGGCACTTGAGTTGGAGCAGGTTTGGAAAAGGGAATATAAATATCCTTTTTCCCTTATGAATGAATCCGAATGAATCTAAGATGACTAGTTGGTTTACATTATGAGTCAATAATATATATATATATATATATATATATATATATATATATATATATATATATATAATTTACAGAAAGCTGTTTGCACTAGAAGTGTAGGGGTTTGGGTTTAAAATATATAGAGAACTTCCTTTCTTATGCAACACTAATTGTACTGATGTTACAGGTTTTTGATTTAGGAGAAGAGGCTCCTGATAGTGCGCTGCGTAGGCTCTATCTCAATCTAGAAAGGCTCAAGGTTCAGGGTGATGAATTTGCTCTTAAACTTGAGGAGAAGTTGAAAATAATTGTAAGTTGGAGTCATAAATGAATATTTGAAGTTGCTTCTTGCCTTAATGTAGCATATAAATCTCCTTCAACTATAATCTCTCTCCTGAGGCATCTGACATGGATTCAACTAAAAGGTTGCAGGTGGAGATGGTACAGCCGGATGGCTTCTTGGGGTTGTTTCTGATCTCAAATTGTCTAAGCCCCCAGCAGTTGCAACAGTGCCTTTGGGAACTGGAAACAACCTTCCATTTGCATTTGGCTGGGTATGAGAACTCTGCAATTTTTCAGCGGCCCCCTTGACTAAATAATTTCATCTTGAGCTCTGTGAATTTGGACTAGTAAATTTTCTTAACTAACTTGTAATGCACTTTAATGTATATGTGTTTGCATATATATATTTATTTGAAATAAGATCTACTTACACTTTGCACATATCTGTTACCTAATCTTATGTCAATCCGAACGACCTCATAACATGGTCATTATACTCTCAGTCATTGGTCCTTTTTGGTTCCCCCCCTCCCCCTTTTTTTAGAACTATATAGTAAAAGTTAGTGTGATAGAAATACTGAATTTTTATAAGCATTATGCCTTAGTTACTTTTACTCTATGGTATCTCACATGGCGCCAGAGCAAGTACAAGTCTTGCCGCCACCCATTTTGTGGAAACTGTACACGCGTCAAACCTTTGACGGAGAAACGAATTTGCGTGCACATGAGGGGGTTTATTGAAGACATAATAAGTTTTTCCCTTCTTTATCACCTTAAGCTTTTAGATGAAGTGGTTTATTAGCTTTTATTAACGATGTTTTCTTTCTTTTTTCTCTACTTTCTTCATAAGAACTTAGAATGACATGCATAGGAGTTCAGAATTGTGTAAATAAGTATGTTTACTAATCCATTTGTGAAAATGGATTTAATACGTGCATCTAAAATTCAATGGCTTTTTTCTTACTCTGTGTTTTGCAGGGAAAGAAAAATCCTGGAACTGATCGTTATTCTGTGCTTTCATTCTTGGATCAAGTAAGGAAAGCAAAAGAAATGAAGATAGATAGGTACTGTTAAGTTTCCATAATTCTTTTATACTAGCACGTTTATCCACATCCAGATATAGGATTTTAGCCACAATTGATGTGATTTCTTATTATTAGCTACCCTACCTTAAAAATAATTGCCTCGCCATAGAGTTCGTCGCTGTCTTTGAAAACTTTCGTGCAATTGTAAGGAGATACATGAACATAATCAATAGAATGATAATCGTGAATAAGAGAGATAATTGTTAATACTTATTGAATTCAAGATCACACCTCACTTAAAGGATGTGATACTACCTAATCTTTTCTTTCCCCCCATTGTAACATGGGTTTTTGCTGATAAGACTCTTGTCATGTAAAAATAGTCTCCCTAAAACAGGACTTATGCACCAAACTTTGATAGCATTTTTTGATGAACCCTTACTTGTGCACCTTGTATGGTAAGAAACAGTAGATATTATTGTTCCATAGACTCTTAAAAGAATATGATACTTAAAGAACTCAAGAACCAGTTTGAGGACAACTTTGTAATTTTAAGTGCACTGTCTTTTGTCGATTGCTGCATTTTTATTACCATAACAGAGATGTATCATTTTTATAGTTAGTTGATCATGAGATGTTTCATATTGGAATCAAATTATTTTCCTTGTTCAATTTTTTATTGAAATCTGACAATTTTATATAGTATTTATTCCTGATTGCACAACCAAATTTCAACTCAATCCAGCTGGCATATTCTCATGCGAATGAGAGCACCCAAGGAAGGATCTTGCGATCCAATCGCACCTTTGGAGTTGCCACATTCACTGCATAAATTTCATCGGTTATCTTCAACGGATGCTTTCAGTGTGGTATGACAACTTTTTTTACTTGATATTCATTTGCTTTCTGGATGTAAGCAGCCAAGCTTTTTCACTTATAGATTCCTTTGTCTTTCTTGCTATTTGAACTCGTCTCAAGTGTTGCATTTCATAAATCAATATGGAATTTTGTTGCTTCACCTTTGCCATGGCTCTAGAGATAGATGCTGCCATCAAATTTTATGTTCCCAATCAGTACTCTACAATATTTATTCTTACAAACTTCCAAAACATAAATCAATAATAAGATGGACGACGTCTCTACCATTTCTTTACAGATGGAAAACAATTCGGGACGTTTAAATGATGTTTATCGTCATATAAATTCCCGAAGATGGATGTTGACTTGAAAATATTTTATAGATTAGAGATAATGGTCTGATGCTTCTAGAGATAATAAACTTGGACGGTAAAACTGGAACAAAATATGCTCTTTAGACTAGGACTTCTTCAAAAGTAGGATTAGTTGTCATGAAAGGTTTCTATAGGATATTACCACTCAATTAAAAGTATCCTTGCTTGTTTACTCTTCTGGGAGTTATTCATCTACATTATTAAATATAACGATGCAGTACGTCTTAGTTTTCTTCTTAATTTTTATCTCAAAAGTGAAAAGCTATAATATTTCAAAAGACGAAAACACTACTAATGTTGTATTATTTCGGTGTTCTAATGTTTCACAGGAAGGTTATGACACATTTCGTGGAGGATTTTGGAATTACTTCAGCATGGGTAAGTGTACTTTCCAAAATATTCTACAAAGTTACTGGATTTTCTCTTTTGGTCAAATTCATAACTTTCTCAAACTTGTAATCATCATACTACACCATTGATGCATCTTTTCATATAATTAAATGTTAGTATCTTTTGCTAAACCTTGATTCTTACTAAGAGCAGCCTTTTCAAGCTAGATTGTTCATGTATTCCTTTTAGGTCAGCTTAGGACGGTGAGGTGTATAAGGCAATTAAAGCTAAAATTATCATAACTTTCTCAAACTTGTAATCATCATACTACACCATTGATGCATCTTTTCATATAATTAAATGTTAGTATCTTTTGCTAAACCTTGATTCTTACTAAGAGCAGCCTTTTCAAGCTAGATTGTTCATGTATTCCTTTTAGGTCAGCTTAGGACGGTGAGGTGTATAAGGCAATTAAAGCTAAAATTACCTAGAATAGCTTAATTCACTCTGAGTGAGCACATAATATGCACAAGCACTTGTCACAGGAAAAGTGGCAATTAGTTCTTTTCTTATTTTCTTTTTTATTCAACCAGAACGGTATAGGGTAAAGCATCCCAAGGTTGGTGTTGTTGAATAATGGGTACTGATAATATTTGGGATTTTAGTTCAAATATTGATCTTTCAAAAGCTAACACAGACTTCTAAATTATTATAAACTTTAGGCCAAGGAGAGTTTGATTAAAGCAGGGAGTCCAATTGAGAAATGATAGGCAATGGCATGATTAAAGATCGGAATATAATTTCATACAATTAACTTCTTGTTTTTCTTGAGCACAATATAATTAATTTGTGCATGCTCTTAAATATTGGTTGAAATTGTAAAATCCATATACCAGCTTCCCTTGGACCTAGGAGGCTTCAACAGGTAGGTGATTTTGTCATGCATTAATACTATACAATAAAATTTATTTGTTTTGTACGTCATGAGAACATGTTTCGTACACTGGATTTTAATGAGCAGTCCAATAAACAAGATTTGATTTTAATTTTTTTCCATCCTTAATAGTATATAGCATTGTAAAATGTGAAGTCCTTCATTACCGGAAACAAAATAGAATAACAGACTAAAAACAAGATAATACCTCCAACCCAACGTAGCTGCTTCTCCTAATCCACTCCGTTTCCATGATAGCATCATTACATTCTTTATCTTTCCAACACCTAGCAGTATATTTTGACGTTTCAAAATTTTTCTGACATTAGAGCACGTTTGGCTAAGCCTAAATTAAAAGTAAGTTTACTTAAAAGTGAATTTTAAGCTTAGCAAACATGTTTGTAGCCTTAAAACTTCCTTTTAAGCAACTTTCTTCCCCAAACATGTTTGGCTTTTCTTTATGAGTTGCTTTTTTCTTTTTCCTGAATTTTTTTTATAAAAGTTGGCTTTTTTAAAAGCATGGTCTTCCTTGTTTTTTAAGCTTAGCCAAACATGCTCTTATCCTATATATTCCCTGTCTGCAGGGATGGATGCACAAGTGTCGTATGCATTCCACGCTGAGCGAAAACTTCATCCAGAACGATTCAAAAACCAACTTGTTAATCAGGCATGGTTTGTGCAAATGTGGATAGCATTTATTGAATCTATTAAGTTTCTTTTTCTGAGAATTATAGAATTTCCTCCATAGTGATTTTTTAATAAAATTGAATGAAATTTAAGGTATTAAATTAATTAAGATGAGATTTGTGCTAACTCAGTTAAGATGTGTGGTGCTGATATTAATATGATTCGGGTTTTATAATTTCTAGCTCTAATAATTTATTTGATGCCAAAGATCAATAAATAGTTCATTTTGTGTAATTGAACATAAAGGGAAAATTTTGATCACAAGATATTTCTTTTAGATTTTAGGGCACTTCGAAAATACTTGTGTTACTTCATGGAAAATTTTGATACGGCTTAACTCCCTTTTGGTTGCAGAATATTTTATTTTTACCAATTTTAATTGAAATTGTAAGTGAGCTTCAGAGTCATTGGCTTATTCTTCATAGTATATCCAGAAGCAAAAGCTATGTTTTATTCAAGTTCCAAATGGTCAAATGACCTCACACTGTTTCAATAATCTTTAGCTGTCGAGGCGATTCTGTAATACAATAGCTTTTCCAACCTTTTTTTTGTTTAACCTGAAAGTAATTTATTGTCATTACTCACTCTGTGATAGTTTTTTGTCGTAGAACTAGTTTTCATTGCGGGTGTGTCGTGGTTAAATCTTTATCTGGTTGCATTTTACTGCCTCCTAGGGTACATATGCAAAGATTGGATGCACACAAGGATGGTATTTTGCTTCTCTTTTTCACCCTTCTTCAAGGTGAGTATATGTGCTTCATCCAATGCGCAGATTATGACTTAACTTTCTAATAATAGAAATGAAAGGTGTTATTTACAAAATTGAGATATCATCAAATAAGTAAAAGATGCTGTGTCCCCCCTCCCCCGGAGATTAAAAAAAAAAAAAAAAAAAAAAATACCGTCAGTTGTATTTGATTGTGTCTTGTTTTGCATAAGATATACCCCAAATTGACATGAGTTTTAATGTTTTCTACACCAGAAATTAATGTTAGTCGTGATGCAGGAATATGGCGCAGCTTTGCAAGGTTAGCATAATGAAAAGACATGGTGATTGGCAAGACCTCCAGATTCCTCAAAGGTAGATAGCTTGTTTTCTATACTGAAACTACTCGTTCCCCCTTGGAGCTTCAGCCCCTGCACATTTAGATGAGAAATATAAAAATAACACCTTACGAGTTAAGAGGCATTCTAGCCTAATCTATTTTTCATCCATCTTTTATTTGATCAATTCTTTTTCTGAATCACTACGAATTCTCTCAGTTAATTGTGGCCCGAGAGGTCTGTTAGAGTGTTTTCAACAGAAAGAAGAATTATGTGAGAATGTATTTTATCCATTATTTTAGCCACTATTATTTGCACCGTGTTTGAATCAAGGACCGAAATATTGAAATTGAACATCATGTCAAACTTTTACAGTTAGAGATATCAATACTGATGTCTTTTAGAGATAAACTTTTGAATAAATTGACAGAAACATTTGGTGATATAATTTTTACACCATTATATTACAATGTAATTGTATAGTTAACTGCTATGCATTGAATAGCATTCAAAACCTTCGATTTATTGCATGAAACTCGAATACTATATTCAGTTCTGTTTTCGCTTTGGCGAGATTTGGACGAATAGTTTGTTTGTGGGAAACATTGCTTGCCTCTATAGAAAATGACAGAACACAGTGATTTCACTAAATGTTTCTTGTTCTAACAATACAGCATAAGGTCAATTGTCTGCCTCAACTTGCCTAGCTTCTGTGGTGGATTAAATCCTTGGGGGACTCCAAATATATGTAAACGACGTGATGTGTGTACTCTCTAGAACACCTTCATTTTGCTGCTGTCGTCTTTATTTATCATTTGAGAGATAAAAAATTGATATATTTTTGCTTTGACTTGATGTGCAGAGAGACTTGACTCCACCTTTTGTAGATGATGGCCTTCTTGAGGTAGTTGGTTTTAGAAATGCTTGGCATGGGATGATTTTGCTTGCTCCTAATGGCCATGGGACGCGTCTTGCGCAGGTTAGTAGTGATTATGTCGACGCCATTAAAATTCCGCGGATTATATTCTGAAATCAAAGAAAATGCAGATATGCACATTTCTTTTTATCCTTTTTTCTTTTTTTTTTCTTGGGCAGGGTGAGAGGAAAAGAGCAATATAAGTTTCACCGCTATTAACTTAACGGTCTTGATAGAAACCGTCAGCTTGCATTTGCTCCCAAAAAAAAAAAAAAAAGGTCAAGGAGTTTAATGCCAAGAAAAAAGGTTGGGACTAAAAGTACAAGAGGGTATCAGTTGGGACGGCTTGTGTAATTTAGTAGAAGGATAATAGAACCTGGTGATACACTACATTGACTAGTATGAATAGTGGTAACAAATTATAAAATGGTTCAGAGATGATGCGATGTCTAATTTTCTTGATATGCTACTAAAAATATGCCTATCAGGAAGGCATGTATGAAAGAAAAGTGTAGCTAGTCTTGTTTAGGTACAAGTTCTGTGAGAATAAGAAGAAAGACGTTTGACCTAATGAGGTGTGACCTGTTGTTTATTCCGTTTAACTAGTAATTGGGCTACTTCGAGTAGAAGACCGATTCCGTGCCCGAAATATGGGCACCTCTGAATGTGTCGGTTCTTAAAGTATTGATGGACTCTAATGTCTCTAATTGAGTTTTATTTTTTGAAGTTAAGACTTAACTTGTGAGGTTATAGACACCTGGACACCTTCCTCGTTCAAGCCAGTTTTAAGAAAGATTTCTACCCAACATGGTCGTAAGCGTATATCTTTAGTAGTTTAGGTATGAGCCCTGGGAAAATGAGGAGAAAGCATGTTTGAACTAATGATGCGTGAGCTATTGTTTATTCTGTTCAACTAATAACTTTATATTGTTCATCGTTTTATTTTCTCTCGAGACTGTGTTTTTATTTTCTTGTGCGTAGGCTTATCGAATCAGATTCGAGTTTAATAAGGGCGCAGCTGATCATACATTCATGAGGATTGATGGGGAACCATGGAAACAACCTCTTCCTGTCAACGACGACACTGTTGTGGTAGAGATATCTCATCTTAGCCAAGTGAAGATGCTTGCCACCCATGATTGCAGATCCAAAAGTGTTTACGACGCCTCGTCTCCCATGAGTAACGATGCTGATGAAAGAGATAGTGACAACGAAGAGGAGTCCATAAGTGAAGAATTCAGAAAATTTGGGGCAGCAGACACACTGAAGATCCCGGATGATGTTGACATTTCTCAACTCAGTTAACCTGTTCTTAAGTTTCAGCTAAAGCATAAATCACGCGGTACACTATTTCTTTTATTAATAATTTACTGAACGTTGTCTATTATGAAGTTGTATAGTTCTATAATAACAAAATAGGAGCAATAGAGAACATCTTTAAAGAGACAGTCCAAAAAGAGTTCTTTATTTTCAGTTCTTCATTTTCCTTTTTTTTCAATAATAATTATTTTTTTCCTATTTTTTTATATATATATATTAGATGTCAATGACTAAAAGTGACGTGAGTCATCGTTCTTTTAATTCACGTTCAATTGGTGTCATTGTGTTCTTTTAATTCACGTTCAATTGGTGTCATCGTTACTTGTGGCGTATATTCTTATTTCTTGTGTTATCCATTTCTAATACAACTACAAGATCATCTTAACATCTTGATTTCCACTACAAAATATGCCTGAAAATTCACAAGTTGAATCATCATTTCGGTAATACTGAAAATAATAATAATAAAACCTTAACAATTTTATTGAAATCCTCAATTTTAAACTCTACTCAAATCATGATGTTAGATTTTAAGAAAATCAAATGATGGAATTAGTTTTTTGTGTAATAAACTTTTGTTTTAGAATTGTTGTATATTTTAAAATCAACATTTGAATGTTTTATAAACAAAGGTGTTTTATTGTTGAGTAAATATACAATTATTAAAATTCATATTGACTTAAGAATGGCAAAATGTCTTGCCACACCCTGTCAAATACCCGATTCTTTTATTTTTAAATCTAAATCGTATTTTAGAAAAAATATTTAAAAAATATAAATAAACAATGTGAAAAATGATGATATTTTAATTCCCGTCTCTCGAAAATCCTCAGCGGGCTGGGGACAATGAAGGCCACCCCGCCCCATTGTCACCCCTAATTAATTGTAATAACATATTTATATGTTATTATTGTTGATGATATTGTTAAATTTATGAAAAGATGTAATATTATTAAATATTTATTTAAAATGATATATTCATCTTACTTATTTTAAAGGGTTAATTTCACTAACGATAATTGAAATTATTAACATATATTTACTTACCATATTCACCTTGTTGGTATAATTGTATTTATAGAAAGATATCATATATGTAATATTTATATATTTAGCGATTTCTTTTCCTACTAGTATATATACATTGTACTCTTGTAATATTCATTTATTCAATCATTATTCAATTGAATCAATACGAGAGTAATTATTTCTACACATATTCTCTTTTATATTTCTTCATCTCTTTCATATTTCTACATGGTATCGAGCGACGATCGATCGAGCAACGATGTCGATACAAAAATCATAGAAGCGACGATTGCCCAATCGGATCTCATGGCTCTACAAACAATCCGATCATCCCGGCTTAATCTTTGTTTCTAAACCACTTGATGGAAACAATTATGGACAATGGAGTAGGGCTATGAGAATTGCCCTCATCGCTAAGAATAATGTAACGCTCAAAATTCATATTCCCAATTTAAATAAGAAAATGAGAATAAAGCAAGAATTTTGGTTGAGTTGTCCCAAAAAGTATTTGAAAGTCGTAGCGCTTAGAATTTAATTTAAATCCGATTATTAAAAAGAGAGAAAATCGGATCTAATGAGTTGTGAAGGGACTAAGATGAATTAATTTAAGAGTGATTGGCTTTTATTAAGGCTTGATTGGATAAAAGTGAAATAGTTGGGTAAAGACCCAAAAAGTGAGAAAACAAGTTTTGAGCCTTTTTCATTAAAGTTAAGTAGCCAACTTTGGAGCCATCGTATGAATTGTGTATTGGTCGGAATTCTGCGAAACTTATGGTGTTGCGAAGTACACAACGAGACCTTCGGAATGGTACCAAATATGCATATTTTCGACTATGAAAACAGCCCCGAAAAATTTTGTCAAAAACGTTCTAAGATGTTAGATATCTAGGAATCAGCCAAAAATTTCAGCAAAACTGTGTTCGGGCAGCCATCTTTAGAGTAATGTTTTAACCTCTGTGTTGGTCCATTTTCTTCGATTCAAAGTGCGTTGCGAAGTACGCAATGAGATCTTTAAAATGGTATCAAATACACCTATGTTCGACTCAGGAATCAGCCCCGAATATTTTTGTCAAAACCTTCCAGGAAGTTGAAAATCTGGAATTCCAGAAATTTGGTTCTGAGCAGCCATTTTGAGACGATGCTGTGATCGCTGTGATGATCCGTTTTCTCACGATTCCAAGTTCGTTGTAAAGATCCCCATGAGATCTTCGAGATGGTATAAGAAAATTCGAAAAATGAGCACGTTTTGACCTTCAAAACTCGACCAAAAAAACAGGTCTAGAAATCTGCCTAATTGGAGTTTTTGCATTTTTACCCTATAGGCTACCCCTAGTACCTTCTTAAATGTGAGTAGTTGGGGAAATGAATTTATGAAGGCCAACCAGAAAATCTTCAGCAAATCTCCCCAACTTTACATGTGTCACCATGAGGATGAATGCAATCATGAGGAATGAGTTGAATTTTCCTATAAATACCCCCTCATTTCAAGCCCCAACTTGCCCCTTTCTTCTCTCTAACCTCCCTAACACTCCCACACCACTCCCCCACGTTTTCTAGCTTTAGGCAAGGAGGAAGTAACCTTCAAATAAGAGAAAGACACCAGAAATAGGAGGTGAGTGTTGGTATATTAAGAAAGCTTGGGAAGGAGGTTCTCTAATTCAATAGAAGAATCTCCAACCCAAAGCACCAAAGCCCCATTTTCAGGCGTGACATAGAGGGACCAAGGAACTCGGGGTTTTGGTGTAGAAAGTTAGATCTTATGGGTCAAGAACATAGCTTTCAAAATAAAATGTTTTAACACCTTTACTTGGGAAGTATATCGATACCTCAGATATTCGCTTTTATGACGAGGGTACCAATACCCTAAAAAAACTAGCCGCACCGTAAATAATTTAAGGTCGTTCTTTCATGGTTCCAAAGACCCTCAACTTCAGATTTAAGTATCATTCACCCCATGCAAGGTTATAATGTTTAGAACCTTTCCCTTTTCGTGGATCAAGGATAACGTCAAGTTGTGAGTAAAATTATGTATATGACTTATATGCAAAATGATAATTATATACATCTATGTGTGTATATTCCATGTGCTCTTGATGAACTATTTTGATGAGTTACATGATATGATTGTGAGCATCTTGAGCTTATTGACTATTTTATACAACAAGAAGTTGTGAGTAAAATTATGTATATGACTTATATGCAAATGACAATTATATACATCTATATGTGTATATTCTATGTGCTCTTGATGAACTATTTTGATGAGTTACATGATATGATTGTGAGCATCTTGAGCTTATTGACTATTTTATGCAACAAGAATGAGAAAATTATCTTGTGCCATTTATGCTCAACTTGAGAAGGCAAAAATTATATGTAAACAAAGATGAAGTATGTTTGAACACATAAAGATTTCCCCAAACTTATTTGTACACCACAGGCAAAAGTGGCCCATAAGGGACGATGAAGGTCCCAAGAAAAGAGTGGATTCCATGTTGGCCAAGCGGTTAGAACGACCCACATAAGGACTTGAGGTCCGATTGAACTAAGGCCGAGGTTAGAACGACCCACATGAGGACTTGAGGTCCGATTGAACTAAGGCCGAGGTTAGAGCAACCCACATGAGGACTTGAGGTCCGATTGAACTAAGGCCAAGGGCAAGAGTAGCCCATGAAAGGACATTGAGTGTCCTAAGAATATTGATTTGAGCGCTCGATTGTACAAATATTGTTTGTGGGAAGGGCCCTAAGAAAGATAAAAGATATATTATGTGCAATATCACACAAGCACCATAGTTTTACTCATTGAATGTCACCATTCATAGTCGTTTTATGACTCTTGTAGGAAATGGATCTAGATATGTATGAAGTCAAGGGGCAACGGGTGGAAGCAGATTTCGATGAACGTGAATACCATTTGATCACAAAGATTGAGATATGGTCCTCCAATCCTCTTCAACCCGGATTGCAAAAGCATGAAACCACCTACCTTTGCGTGGACATATATGATTTTTGGACCATGGAGTATCTTACTACTCGTTATTATGAAGTGTAATATTTTGATTAACATTGTCTTTATCATATCACCTCTTTCTTAAAGTATTTAGTAGTACTTATCAACGGGCTCAAGCTTTTGGTGTGTTCATGAGACGTAATGATTTGTCATGAGCCATTTTTGAAACCAAAATGTAAGTGAGGTACTTCTTTTACTTACTTGGGCCCATATTTTGTGGTAACTCATACCATTAAAGGTGAAATGAACTAAAAGACCAGATTCATATGAACTTTCGCTATATTTAAGTTATCATACTTTTACCTTATGGTTCTTTATTTCATCAAGTATACATGTTTTTACTTAACAAAGAATAAAGCAAATCCGAAGCAAAATGAGAAAGGGTGATCTCCAAATCTCGTCTAAGATTAGTTTCTAACTACTCTCCTCAAAAGAAAATAAAGAAAACATGTTTTAAATCGGTTTTTAATCAAACCAGAAGTAGGCGCTGTCTGCGTAAAGGGTATCAATACCCTCAAATATGGGTACCAAGACCCTACTTGGGCGAGAATACCAAAAAAAAAAAAAAAAAGTTTAAGCGAATTTTGAGGTCGCCACAAATAAAATTGGCTTCATTGATGGAAAGATCAAAGTGCCAGAAGCAGAAGATGAGAAGTATTCTATTTGGGAACGGAGTAATCACATGGTACTATCATGGATACTTAACTCAGTACATCCAGATATTGCTGAAAGTATCATATACTCCGAATCTTCCACAGAAGTATGGAACGACCTACGAGATCGATTTTCTCAAGGTAACGACGCGCGGATATATCAGATTCGTCAAGAAATTGCTGAGCATCGACAAGGAAACCAATCGGTGTCAGCTTATTACACCAAATTAAAAGGACTATAGGATGAATCGGGTTCTTATCACAACCCAATTGGATGCACTTGTGGAAATCTTAAGGCACTAGCTGCAAGGGATGAGAAGGAGAAGGCCATGCAATTCCTGATGGGGTTGAATGATTCTTATTCCACAGTTCGTGGAAACATACTTATGATGAGCCCCTTTCCAGATACTAGAAAGGTACACGCTATTTTAATGCAACATGAAAGACAAGTTGAAGTTGCAACAGATCGTGAAGGGCAACATTCAATCAATTGGGAGAAATCAAACCGAAAAAGTGACAATCGGCCCAACCGGTCGATCGGTTCATCCTATCGGCCGACCGCCCCGATTTTAAACCGATGAAAAAAAGTGCGCCCACTTTGTGGAATGATCGCCATATTGTTGATACCGCTATTTTATCCATGGCTTCCTCCAGGCACATGTTTCATGGGAAGGACGTGAAGCCACAAAACAAACGCTTCACAAACACCGCCGGCCGCTTCTACACGACCCAAAGAAAGGAAAACCTCACAACCAAGGAATATGAGCGGATCATGACACTTCTAAAAGGCAAGACGGGTAATGATAAGTCTCATATTAATACATCAGGTATCAATTCCTCTACTACCTCTTTGAGTAATTCATGGATTATTGATAGCGGGGCCATTGACCATGTGACGAAAGATGGGATCGTTGAGAATAAATCCATGCCAAAGCACAAAACTGTTCAATTACCGGATGGGGGTCATGCAATTATTAAATCTATTGGTGTTGTGAACTTAGGGAATAATATGACTGTTGATGATGTGCTTTATGTTCCTAACTTCAAAGTTAATCTGTTATCTATTAGTAAACTTACTAGAAAGTTAGGTTGCTCTGTGACATTTTTCCCTGATTTTTGTGTCATGCAGGATTTGACTACGAAGAAGACGATTGGCTTGGGAAGGCAGAGTAACGGCCTATATTACCTTTCACAAAGACCGAAAATACATCATACTACCACTCGTTCTATAAATCTGTGGCATAAACGTCTTGGACACCCTTCAGCCTCACCTCTTCAATTCCTAGCACAAAATGTCTTAGATATTAGTTTTGATTCTCACGATATTTGTGATGTATGTCATTTGGCAAAACAATCTAGATTGCCCTTTAAAGTTAGCCAAATTTCTAGTAATAAACTATTTGATTTAATTCATTGTGATATCTGGGGCCCTCATAAAATTTATTCTTATTCGGTGCTAGATATTTTCTTACAATCGTTGATGATTTCTCTCGCTATACTTGGGTACACCTTATGAGTCATAAATCCGAAACTCAAGGCATAATTAAGAATTTCTTTGCTTTGGTTTAAACACAACACAACCCGCCCATAAAAGCCCTAAGATCCGATAATGGCCAAGAGTTTTTATCCTTGCAAGCCTTTTTAGATCAACATGGTACCGATTTTCATAGGTCATGTCCCTATACCCACAACAAAATGGAGTTGTAGAGAGAAAACACCGCCACCTCCTTAATGTAGCCCGTGCCATTAGATTTCAAACTAACCTTCCATTAAAATTTTGGGGAACATATCAAACGGCTTGTTATCTTATCAACCGGATACCTTCTCCTTTACTTTCACACAAAACACCATACGAGAGATTGCACAAGAAATTACCATCTTATTCCCACTTGCGTGTTTATGGTTGCCTATGTTTTGCCACCAACCTCACACTTTGACCATAAATTTGACACACGGCTGCCGACGATGTGTGTTTCTTGGTTACTCCTTAGGGCAAAAGGATACCTTTTATATGACCTCACCGATAGAAGACTAGTGGTGTCCCGGGATGTTGTGTTCCATGAAACCATATTTCCATATGCCTCCCAGCCAAATGAAGACACTAACTCCATTCCATTACCACAATCTATGCCTCTTGATGTTGACATGCCACATTTACCTTGTCCTGATGACCAACATATAGCAGAAACAGATTCCTTGCCTGCAGGTCCCGCACACTGTTCAAACGGTCGACCTACCGGTCGACCGGTTCCATCATCCGTTTCAACAGAGAGTTCATCCGGTCGACCGGTTGAGCAGCCAGTTCCATCATCCATTTTAACAGAGAGTTCACCCGGTCGACCGTCTGGTCAGCCGGCTCCCTCATCCATTTCTACAGAGAGCTCAGACGGTCGACCGTCTCCACATTTCGGTCGACCGGTTGAGCAATTTTCCCCATCTTCACCTGGCAGACTACCAAACCAACCTCCTGTCATACCCAATGACCAACTTCGACGATCCACAAAATCAATTCAAACCCCAATTCACCTGAAAGATTACTATATCAATCATGCTCTGCCTACTCAAACCGGGTCTCTTCCGGCCAAATCCAAAGACTCGACATCCTATATCAAAGTATGTGTCATATAGCAATCTTTCTTACATTCATCGTGCCCTTACATACAATATTTCTCATATTGTTGAGCCAAGAACATTTGAGGCGATTTTGTCGGGATCCCAGTGGGTAGTCGCTATGAATGATGAAATCCGTGCTCGAAGAAAACAACACTTGGTCCCTTGTCCCACTTCCTCCGAAGTTCTCATCCTATTGGTTGTAAGTGGGTGTTTAAGGTCAAATTTAATTCGATAGTCATCGTTGAAGCGTTACAAAGCCGGTTTGGTGGCAAAGGGGTTTACACAACGAGAAGGATTGATTATAATGAAACTTTCGCTCCGGCTTGCAAAGTTAACAACGATCCGATGCTTACTCATTGTCGCCTTTATTGCATCGCGAATCGGACGCTCCATCAAATGGATGTACACAATGCCTTCCTTCATGGTGCCCTTGATGAAGAAGTCTATATGACTCCTCCACCGGATTTCATCGACAGGGGGAGACACGATTGTTTGTCAACTTCATAAATCTCTATATGGATTGAAACAGCATCTCGTTCTTGGTTTCAAAAATTTGTATCGCTATTATTCGGTTTGGGTTCAAACAAATACATGCGATTATTCACTCTTTATCAAGGTCAATGGTGATTCATTTACAATTTGTTCTATTATATATGGATGATATGATTGTCACAGAAACGATAAAGAAGCGATTTCTTCCACGAAGACGTTTCTTGCATTTCAATTCAAGTTGAAGGACTTTGGTACACTAAAATACTTTCTTGGAGTAGAAATTGCTCGCTCGAGATTAGGGATCTCGATAAATCAAAGAAGTATACTCTTGACATTCTTCAAGAGGCCGGATTACTTGGAGCAAAACCTGCAGCATTTCCCATAGAACAGTCATCAAAATTTAATTCGACAGATGGAAAATTGTTGAAAGATCCCACATATTATCGACGGTTGGTAGGGAAGCTCATTTATCTCACTATTACTAGACCGGAAATCTCATATTCGGTTAATACACTCAGTCAGTTCATGCAAGCACTTAGACAACCCCATCTTGATGCGGTTCACCGATTGTCTCGATACTTGAAAGGAGCATCGGGACGAGGATTATATTTTCCATCAAGTGGGAAATTGCGGCTAAAGTGATTTTGTGATGCAGATTGGGTGGAGATGTTACTACACGACGGTCGATTGGCCGGCCACGGATATTGTGTATTCTTGGGAAATGCACTTATATCATGGAGAAGCAAGAAGCAAACGATTGTGTCCAAATCTCAAACAAAAGCGCGTAATATAGGCAATGGCTTCCATTACTTGTGAGCTTATGTGGTTGATAGCGATTCTTGACAGACTTATGTGTGGATCACCCACAAGCAAAGAACCTTATATTGTGACAATCAAGCAACAATACATATTGCGGCTAATCCAAAGATATCATGAGAGGACAAAGCACATTGAAATTGATTGTCATATTGTTCGTGAACGAATCATTAAGGGAGAAATCAAGATCGCTTATGTTTCAAGCAAAGAATCGATTGCAAATTTATTTACTAAAAGACTGGGCAATGAGGCATTTCACAAGTTTCACACGCATAAGTTGGGCACTTTTGACATACATGCTCCAACTTGAGGGGAGTATTAACATATATTTACTTACCATATTCACCTTGTTGGTATAATTGTATTTATAGAAAGATATCATATATGTAATATTTATATATTTAAGCGATTTCTTTTCCTACTAGTATATATATACATCTTTCTTGTAATATTCATTTATTCAATCATTATTCAATTGAATCAATACAAAGAATTATTTCTCTACACATATTCTCTTTTATATTTCTTCATCTCTTTCATATTTCTACAGAAATTACCTTCAAATTTTAAAACGGTCACTAAAGTTCAAAAGTTGCAGCACTGATCACTAAAGTATATAATCATTTCATAAACGATCACTCCATTAAATTTATAACTTAAAATGGTGATGTGATATAATGATATGGCGTACAGTAGATATTTATTTATTACATAGTAGTCCATGTACTTTATATAATATTCACATTAGTCTCTATATTTTCAATTATCTTTCAAGTAAATCCTTCAAAAATTGCATTTTAGGTCGTTAATCTTTTACATATTTTTACACTTTGGTCCCCAAATTTTTAATTATCTTTAAGATAAGTCCTTCAAAAATTGCATATTAGGTCCTTCAACTTTTTACATATTCAAACTTTAGTCTTCCAAATCCTTGATTTTAGTGGCCAAAATAAGTACAATTTTAGTGGTAAAAATAAGTGTACTTTCAGTTAAATTCTTGACTTTACACTCGAATTTTCACCTAAACGAACAAAATAACATAATTAAATAATAAAATATTTGACAAAAACTCACAAATGTCCACTTTTAGTAGTCAAAATAAGTGCAAAACTCGCAATTATCACCTGGAGTTGTTAATAAAATATATTTTTATCTATTTTTGTCAACTTTAAGTTATAAGTGCGAGTTTTACACTTATTTTGACCATTAAAAATAGACATTTGTGAGTTCTATCAAGTAGTTTATTTTTTATTTATGTTATTTTGTTAGTTTAGGTGAAAATCCAAATATAAAGTCAAAGATTTAATTGAAAGTGCACTTATTTTGACCACTAAAATCAAGAATTTGGGGGACCAAAGTTTGAAGATGTAAAAAGTTAAAGGACTTAAGATGTAATTTTTAGAGGATTTAAATGAAAGATAATTGAAAATTTGGGACCAAAGTGTAAAGATGTAAAAAGATTAAGGATATAAAATACAATTTTTAGAAGACTTACTTAAAAGATAATTGAAAATATATAGACTAAAGTGAATATTATATAAAGATACTACTCACCATACAATAAATAAATGTCTATTGTATGCCACATCACCATTCCAAATTATAAACTTAAGGGTGTGACCGTTTATGAAAGGATTATATACTTTAGTGACTAGCGCTACAACTTTTGAACTTCAGTGATCATTTTGAAATTTGAGATTAATTTCAATGACCGTTAGTGAAATTAACCCTATTTTAAAAGGAAAATATAATATTTATTAAAACTCAAAATTTATAAAATTAGAAAATAAAAGCACTCTATATAGTTAAAAAACTCAAATAGATGTAGACTACCAACAATTCATGAGTGTTAAAATTGGTATTTTAACGATGGTAACGTGATAAGCTAAAAGCAGAGTATAAATTCTACTGCCAAATACTACAGATTCTTCCATAATCAATATTTTATTAAGTTCACCAAATACCTGATATAACAATCAACCCCAAACCAAACTGGGGCTTATAGTCTTCACACTATTTAGAATGGTAATAAATTGAACAATTATCTTTTAATACAGAACACTAGGAGTCGGAGATTTAAAAAGCAGTGTGTACATGTTAAATTTCATCTCTATGCCTCTTGTCAATAGCATGTCTGAAAAAGGTATTACATTTTACAAAAAATAGTAGTTCTTTAAAAGCTTAATAGTTCAACATCAGGATTCCTCTCCATTACCAGACTCCAAACTATTGTCATCTATCATAAAACCGTATTTTCAAATAAATTAACTTACTAGTTTGTTCCTCTAGATGTCTAAGCTTGATAACAGATAAACTTTGCATTACTGCCTGGAATACTGGTATTCTCCCAAGCATTTTGTAACGGCTTCATTCGCTTTCTGGGATTCTACCCTTTCTTCTCTTTTCTTTTTCTCCCTGAAGATTACATTCATCAAAAGGGTTGTCACTGGATTGTTATATGGAACATTTTAAAAGCGGGAAATTAGTGCGAATATGACACTATATGGTGATATCGGTTGAGGACTACTGAAAGTGAATTACTTGTTTATGGAAAAAGAAAAAAGAGGATTGAAAACCATCAATATGCTGGTTTGTAGTGGCTCAAAAGAAGAATGCAGTTCAATTCAATTCCATTCAAGTAATTAAGAAAGCATTGTAGAGTGGATGAGTAAAATTGACTAGGCTCTTGGGAGGAAATCATTACCTGTAAACATATTCGTTTAACAGCTCTTTTGCTTGAACCAGCTTAGAAAGAAGATTACGATAGACATCAAGATCACGATCAATGCTTTTCTTATCTACACATAGTGCAACACAAAGCTGCCACACGAACAAAGAAATAAGCCAGTAAGAGCATGTCTTCTGCAGTTGCAAAATACTCATAATGCATGACAGACTAAAGGAAAAGTGAAATGTTGCTTAGTGAAATACTTATAATCTAGAAAATAATCATTAACAATCGCTTATAATCAAGAATCCAACAGATGTTGAGTGATATGTGATAAGCAGGGGGAGAGACTCCTCAGACTTCGAGTGGTTTTCCTCTTTTAGTAATTAACACTTGGATTTACAAAATGAAAAGAGAAGTTACACTCTTCACCTAAAGGTTTTCAAAAATGGAGGTGATATCAGTATTCCATCTATTCCCTCCTGCACTCCACCTTATTTTCATTTATCCTAGATTTTGATGAAATTTCCTTTTCCTTCTCCTGTGTAACTGGGATGACTCACCTGTACACCCCTCAACTCCCACCCCCAATTCTTCATACTAAATTATGAGTAATCTGTTTTCTTTTCTTTTTATTCTCATTCACTTCTGGTCCATGCTCTATTCATAATCGTCTTTAGAATTGAGAGGTGATTAAACTCACACTCCACAAAGTCCCAGTGACAAAAAGAAGTCTGTAAACATCCTCTAAAAGTTGACATCTCTCACACATTAATGCTATGCTGAATCTTGGCCATGTATTGGACACAAAGGATAGCGATTTCCTTCTCCAGAATAGACAAAGAAAAATCGGAACTCTTGGCCCAATCTCAGGTATTAAGGAGATGCTGAAGCACCTCAACGTAATGATAGGGAGAAGTCAAGCATGCCTCACCTTAAAGAAAACCGAAAAATTTGTTATGCAGCAAACCTTTCTCAATGTAGTCCCAGAATCTACTGATCCAGGCTTGATGTATAAAAATGTTCTTCTTTACCATATGTGCTTGCTGGCAAGCTGGCTTATGTAATACTAGATTCCAGATTTTGAAATATTGTATACCTTAAGATTGAGACAGAATCAGCCATTAGCCCATTACAAAGCACTGTTGAACCATAGTTTGTAAAAATTAGGAATCAGAAGTTGTATGAATATCCCAACGGTGCAGACACCATTTCAAAGTTATAGGAATTCAGAGACAAAGTTAGATTTTGAAAATGAAACCAGAGATAAATCTTGGTTTACCTTCCGAACCATTGCTTATCGGATCTAACAACTGCTAGGGTCATTTCCGATGTTTACAGGATCAAACTCTAAAATCGCACTGTAGCAGATGTTCTGGATTGAAAGGTCCCAGCAATCAAGTTCTTGAAATTTCTAAATCGCGCCTCTGAGATGAATCTAACAGCCAATGGCGTGCAAAAATATCAACAGAAAGAAATTCAAGCAAGCCTTCAGACTATATTTTCTACATTTCCAGATCAATCATGATTGGCACATCCTGAAAGATGGTCTTTCACTGTATCTGTTCTGAATTTTATACCAAATCCTAAGCATCGTCGATTTGAATAGAATTAAATTTGGTTATTTACTTTGTGCTATATCTGATCTGATTTGATCAATGCAAACTCAAGCTAATCCATATTAACAGAACTGATACTGACTGCTACATGACGAGTGAACAGTCCTCACACCAGACTAATAAAAAGGCCATGTTAAACATTCTTATCAACAATAGTACCAATTGACACAATATTAGTTTAACATTTAGGGCATGTAAAACAAACCCAATGACATTATATTATCAATATCAGGCTTTAGAATATGGAAATTCTAATAAAGCGACCAAACCTACAAGATTTACCTTTTCTAAAACTGTAGGCTCAGTTGCATTTGCTAGCTCAAGCAGGCGAAAGAGACCGACTGCAAAGAACCGACTATAGCTGAAACTTCCCTTGATCCCCGCTCTTTCTGCGATGTCCTTCAAACTGCCTTCAATCTCTCCTTCCCTGGATGCAAAATCAACTAAAGCACTGGCAGTTTGTGCACGAGCCCATTCTTCTACTTTCTGTGCATCAGCCCTGAAATATAGAAATAGAAACTTTAATATACTCATTGAAACCTTAAATCTGACTACTCAAGATCGGTAAAAGGCCATAACCAATATAACTTGACTAACATGAAATACATGTTAACAATTTCTGCTCTCCTGCAAATAAAAGCTATGACAGATAGAATAATTAAGATTCTAGTCAACAGATTACAAGTGAGTTGATCAGCACATCCTTATCAAAATATAGGTTGAAAACAAGACGTTTTTTTTAGAAGAGTGTTTTGTCTGTCATTTTCATTATTTACACAACAAACTCACTGGGAAAAAAAAAAAAAAAAAACCATTTTCCTGAGTTGATAACAAACGTTTCAAAATCACTTACATTCAGTGGCAAAAAAAAAATAGAAAAATCGAATATCCAGGATCAAAATTAGATAAGGAAACTTCTAGACATGCCTATATTGATCAGGTTCCTCATTCAAAGCCTCAAGGTAAGCTTTAAAAATAGTGCCTCGATCTTCATCACTTGGGTACCCCTCCATGAGTTGATCATATACGGTGACAAAACCGAGTGCAAACACAGGATCATACCGATATGACCTCTTGTACCTCATCAAATGTTGCTGCACAATCAGCTCTTGTAATACTGTGTTGTATATACTGGGAATCGGCCTCTTATATGCTTTCAAGAAATTCAGCTTTGTGTCAGTCACAGTGGGCACATCTGTAACAAATGAATGCCCAAAATTAAATTCAAAACCAATTAGCTCGAGCTAAATAAAATCAGTAATTTAAGTAATAATGCGTAAAATTATGATAATTCAAATTCATTTTTATTTTTATTTTTGCCGCAACTGCTAAACTGAATTACTAAAATTTACCATTTTATACCATTCATAAATCAAGTTGGAGATTTCGCTTGAAGTTTTTCAAGTCTAATCCCAGAAAATTAACTATTTAATCACAAAAGGTACAAAACATCACTTGGAACAAAAAATTGTATCTTTTTTTTGGCTGAAAGTGACATCTCCGTGTAATTTCCTAATAATTTGATAATAAAATTACCTGTGGCAGTGGACATGCAGTGAACTACCGTACGAGGAGTCGAAGCTGGAAAATTAAGCGAAAAATTCGTACTACGAAACTTGAATGCATCGAAATTGCAAATGTGATTAGGAGCGGAAAGAATTGAAAAATTCCTATCCAAGGATTGAGTTATTGACATGAATGATACTGAAGCCATACCGGCCATTTATTATTGAATGTAGAAGAGAGTAACAGAATTGATTGTTCTTGAATCTTTCTGTGTAGGGAAGGGAAAATTGGGTTCAGAATAAGAAATGGTTTTCTCAGTTTTGATAAAATACCGAGTGCTAATGAAGTTGACACGTAGTTGAAAAGGTGATGCTGACCTATCATTGATGAGCTTAGATATTCTTAGTTTTTGCAAATTTGTTTGTATAACATAGGACTAGAGTGTGTGGTTAAGGTGGTCTGTAATTTATGGTAGTTGACAAGTGGGGGGGATGGAACGTTCATCCAAATTTTCTTTATCCTTTTCTTTTATTGAATCCCATGATATCGAGTGCTACTTTAAATTTTAACATTTTTTGACGTCATCTAATTTATCTTATAAAAAATACGTATTATATTATGTAATCAAGGTGGAAGACCTCTATTTGTTGTATAATGTTTTACAAGTTCCTTTCAATTGTTAGGACAAAAAAATAGAAAAAATCACAGTCCCTCTAAATGTAATCTAATGCATGATGACGGAGGTAATTAAGGCACTGTTTGTTTTTAATTAAAATTTTGTTAAAAAATTAAAGTTAAAGTTAACAATTAATTATAATCACACATTTCATGGATCCACAACTTTTTAACTATATATTTCATCAACTTTTCTAAAAAATCTGATTTTAATCAAAATCAAACAAAATCTAAAAAGCTTTCTAAAATCATTTTTGTTATGAAAGACTAGAATTAGGAATATACTAGTATATCGTTTATCGGTAGAATTTGACCATAGTATAAAAATAAATGAAAATTGATAGGAAAACAAAGTTAAGAATGAAAGATTTGGAGAAGAATGGTGAAGAGAGAGAGAATTGGGAAGAAGAAAATTGAGAAAATTGAAAAAAAATAAAATTAGAAAAGGTGAAAACCTTCGATTTTTTAGCCAATGTAAAAAAGATTTCTACGGTTGTAATTAGAAATCATAAACACACTATGGGAGGCGCGAAAAACCAAGAATTGGGGGCAAGCCCTGAGATGCAAGGCATCGCTACTTTTAGTGCTTGTGCTTGTGCTTGTTTTGCCTACTATTTGTATGGATATTGTTTATACGGTTGGTAGTGTTCGTTTGAATTTGTTAAAAATTAGATTTTTTAATATAAATTTTAGTTAAAAATTGATGAAATGTGTAGTTAAAAAAATGATAAAAATTATGGATCTCATAAAATATGTGGTTAACAAAAATTATTGACTTTGATTCCAATTATTTTTAGTAAAAAGTAAAATCAAAACAGACAGTAAATAAGACAAACTTCAAATCAGAAATTAATTCAATAGGCTACTGATGAAACCAAATTTGACAAAGGTTCAAATTGTTACCTCTGCAACTCCAAGGATTGTTACGTTAACATCTCACTTTTTATTTATTGCATATATTTTAATTACATTTAAGGTCATCAATCTTTTTTCATTGTATCAATTATGTCTATATGACTTTCTTTTTTTTTGGTTGAATTATAATCTTCAATCTTCTATTAATTAACACATATAATCTTTAACAATGATTTCTATCAAAATATTCTATTTGCATGCTTTGAAATAATGAATAAAAATTTTTATCGCATTTTTGTATTTATTATTTTTTAAAAAAAATATGATAGACAAATAAAACGTTTTATGCTCTCCCAGCAGACTTTTTGGATGAAAACTATTATTTATAGACCAAATATGCTAATCAATGAAAAAAAATAAGGAAATGAATGCCACAAAAAATTGAAGACATAATTGTTATAATAAGTAAAGATTGAAGACCTTAAAGACAGTTAAAAGTCTACACCCATGATCATGAGAGTCGACACCACCTAATTATGTCGATGAAGGTTGATGAACAACAGCCACCATCATGAAGCAAGGCAAACATAATTGGCCTCAACATGAAGTGCAAAAAGCATGGATGACACAACAAGAGAACTTGTAAAGGGTCACAAGCGACAAATATTCAAGAATTGTCATGTTTCTAATGTTTTCTTCTCAACATTTTGAAGAGATCTTTATCTCTCCATACTATGCCAATTTTAGGAATGACAACAAGTCAGAGCAATTCTTATCCTCCCTGTCCCATCGGAGATTATTGAGAGTCGGTGCGGAAATTAAAATATCTCTATTTACTACACTATTTAATTAATTATTTATTTTTTAATAATTCTATTTATTTTTTAAATACGAATTAAATTTTTAAACATAAAAATAAAATAATTCATGGCAGACTTGAAGAATTCAAGGCAGAGACCATGATCAATATCCCCATCCTGATTACCTAACAACGTAGGACGGGGAAGACAGTGCGGGATATTTTGCCATCTCAAGCCAAGTTATAACATTATCCAATTAATTGCATGCACAGTCCTTAGGTCTTAATTGTAATTTAGTTACATTCTTTTTAAAGAGCTATCAAAAGGACTTGATCAGACCTATGTTATTCAAACTACAATAATTAGATACTATCGAGTCGACTCTGGATTACTTGGTATAATTATTAGTCTCCATTCACTCCATTAAAGGTACGAGACTGAATTCTCGAATAATATAAAATTATAAAAATTATATTAAAATCTATTATTATATCCTCTAACCCATTGAGCTAGTATTTTGCCCATGTCCGAGATCCAATAATTAGAACTGGGCTATATGACCATTTGCTTTTTGAATTATTTTTACTCATTACACTCATTTTTCTTCGATAAGCTCTTTTTTTCTTCAATGGTTATCTATGATCTAGTCACATACGTAAATTGACTAACACAAAATACTAATAAGATTTTAAACCATTCAACATAAAATACTTAGGGTGTGTTTGATTGGCACATTTTCCATAGAAAATGTCACATCCATATATTTTCTTTTCCACCTTTGTTGTTTGATTACACATGGAAAATAAAATTGATTTTCAAGGTACAATACCTTTAAAGCACACTTTTTCCCATTTTCTTGAAAAACATTTTCTCACCTATTTGGTGGATTTTATTTTCCACCTTAGATGAAAAAGAATTTCATTTTCCACCATTTTCCATGTAAACCAATCAAACACACCCTTAATGAATATCTTTTATTCTAATTATGAGTGACAGTTTCCTAACACGAATAAACGAATTATACTATGTTATACTTCGCTTACTTTTAACTTTTCAACACACCGAGATATTTGACCATTTAATTTGATCCTCCTCAACTCAGTGGCATATCAAATAACTCTTGAGCTCACGGAAAGAGTCCATTGTCATGTTTATAAGATTGAGGTAAACCATCCGGCAATCACGTAATTTTTTTGCTTCACATGGTCATACTATAAAACTAATTTCAAGCATATAGTTAAATCTAATGCATTCTGAGCGCACTACTATCACTACTATTCTTGTGATGCTCACCTCGATCAGTGGAATAGTCAACACTACAACCTTGACAGATTAAAACACCAACTTTATTTTTTGATCAAAATATAAGTTGTATCACACTGTTTTTTTTTTCCTACACAAGCACCAAAATTATATTATCTCAAGTCTTGGATGGCACTTAAATGCTTACTCAAATAATTAATATTAACATTGTAGAATAAATCATATTTATGGAACAAGAATGCATTCTTACACTTGAAAATAGATCTAGCCTTTACGGCACCAGTCCCAACATTGATTTAATCAAATTTTCGTAAGTTAAGATTGAATCACGTTTCAATTGCTTTCAGTAATTTTGGTTTAGAAAAACCACCAACTAAATCGAATATTTTAATTGTTCAAATAAAAGTTAAGACTATTTTGAATCGATAGTTAATAACACAGTCTTCGTGAGAACCATGATCTATACATTATTGTATTACTTATCGAGATATCATGCACTTGCAATTATCGAAGTGAGCAAATAGATAAAGAACTACACCAAGTGTACATGTACACGTGTGCTCATAACTTCGACTTCACATATATTTAAGGTTGGAGTTTTATCCACCGTTAGAGGAAATCATTTATTTAATTGTTACGATTTTGTCTTCTATTTTAATATACATTTCTATTATTTTCTTTCAAATTGTCTCATTTTTGTTAGAATTTGGGAATAGATATTTTCATTTTTATCTTATTCAAAAGGACAGAGAATGTTTCGCATCTTATTCAAATTAATGGCATAAATTTTAACAAAAATCAGACAGTGAAAGACATCTTCTTTAAATCCTAAGAATCATCACTCACATATAGTAGAATCCTACAGTTGAATGCATGGAAGAATAACTTGATGGAATAGATTTGTTTGCACTTGTAATATGTCTATTGTTTTATTTAGACAAATAATTATTCTGAGTTCATATTTTTAATTCATAAATAAAATTATCTACAATAAAATAAAAATTAATTTTAAAATAATAAATCGCCAATGTTTTGTTACATTATTTTTCAAAAAATTATAAAAATTAATAACAGCGACAAACTACAATGATAAAATTTGTTGCTAGAGTGGCTCACATTTTAGCAGTAGTTTTTTTTTTTTTTTTTTGAGAAATAAGCAATTTATTTATTCAAATCTCTCCGAATATGGGGTGAGAGAAAAATCGGGATACAATTCGTCCAATAAGAATTCGCCAGAAAAAAAGAACCCGAAGCAAGTTCATGTGCCACACAATTACCTTCACAAGAAATATATTGGCAAGAGCCCCTGGCATAATTTAAGAATTAAAGTAGATATATCATGTAATAACTCAACTAGTGGGGAGAAAGTAAAGTCGGATTTTAATTCTCGCACAATCGACAAGGAGTCAACTTCCTCCGCCTCCAATTGGTAATGAAGGCTATTAGCAAACTCAAGTCCCTCCCGAAGTGCGATCAATTCAACTTCCACCACCTCAAAACTACCTGCGAAAGTTCGAACGAAGATTGCCATTACATGTCCATGATGGTCTTGTATTATCCCTCCAGTACCAATCTATCTCGATCCTCCACGAATCGCCGCATCAGTGTTTAGCTTCAAAAAGTTAACTCTCGGAGCCTGCCACTTTACCATGAGATCGCAAGGTGATAATTCTTGCGATCACATGGTAGCGCCTAAAACGTTACTGCATCTTTTCCCCTGGTTCGTGCGATCGCATCACTTGCTGTGCTTGTTTCCCAATTTATTTCTTCTCAATATTTTCTCCAAACATGTACTCTAGCCCAGATAAAAGGATGCTGGTTGATCTCGAGGAGTCGCCATGAAGAGTACCATTCCATCCTTGCCAGAGAACCCAAATATATAAGACACCCAAATAGTTGGAGACAAGGCATATCGAAATTCTTCCCCATATGGCCAAGCATAGCCCGGATATCATCGCCCACCAAAAGTTCTTTAATCTGGTTCCATATCCCTACTGCTTTCCAAGCACATTTTGAAGGGTAGCAAGTGAAAAGTACATGATTCAATGTTTCAATGCCTCCACAGTGATGACATTGAATACTCTCGCTAATCCTCTTCTTGTGTAGATTGTACTAAACCGGAAAAGCATTATAGTAAAGACACCATAGAAATATGCACACCTTGGGATGAACAGCTAACGACCACAAGGTTTTCCACCACTTGTGCTCATAGTTTGGAGTTGATTCAGCCGGGCTTGTTTTTTACCTCAGTTGGAATCGTTCGCTTTTTTTCGATTGGAGGACGTGAGGTGATGATCAAAGCGGTGCTGAGGTAAAAAAAACTTTTCACTTGCTACGATTTTAGCGGTAGTTGTTGTGTCAAGTTGAGTTTCAATGAGTTTGGGTCCATTTTATGCCTCGCTACATTCGAATTTTGTGCAAATGATGAAACCAATCTAACATCCAAATACTTGGCATTAGCTAATAAACAAAGTGTAAAAAGGTCTCTCATTGTTGATTAAGATGCTTTCTAACAATCTAAGTAATTGTAAATTTTTTTCCTTTTGCATAAACCACTCTAGGTGGTAGTTTTTGTTGATAACGAAAATAAAATATAAATCATACTTAGGAAGGGTTGGCTGACCTCCAGCTAAAGTTGCAATATAAGTTAACTTATAACATTTCCAATGTTAGACATCTTCTAAAAAGTCTATGTGGCAAAAGAGAGAAAAGCAATGAGAGAGAGTGGAATGAGAAAAGAAAAAAATAGATGAGAGAGATGGATACAATGTGGCAACATTTATTCTAGAAGGTGTACAGTCTAAAAGTAGACATCTTGTTGAACAACTTTCTACAATAAATAATGCCACATTAGTTTTGTCCATCCATCTTCATCGCCACATCAGATGGACATTCAAAATAGAACCTACCATTGGAGATGCTCTTAGTAAACACAATTAAAAGTAGTCGAAGTGACATGGGATTTCATAGGCTGCATTCCTTTCTTTCTTGCTTAACTTTGGTAAGTTTGCTTTGCATCTGATTTTTCGACGATTATCAGGGACCTCAGGAGGTTTTACAGTCCTGATCAAAGCCCAATTCACTCCCTCGAAGAATTCATGCCTCTTGATCTCAACAGAGCCATTTTGGCTTCCAATTCTTTTCTTAGGATTCTTCACCAGAAGCCTGCTTATTAAATCCTGGACTTTCACCAATTCTTCATATTCTTTGCGGCTACTGACTCCCATCCTTGGGAAGGTTAATGGTTGCTTCAATATGTTGATGAGAGTTTTCTCATTATTCTCTCCATTAAACGGTGTCCTACTGTACAAAAGTTCGTATAGAAACACACCATATGTCCACCAATCTACTGCACTCCCGTGTCCTTGCCCGGAGATAACCTCTGGTGCCAAGTACTCGTGTGTCCCAACGAAGGATTTTGATCGAGCATTAATAGGTTCCGCTACTAATTCAGTACTGTATTCTTGAACATCATTTTGTTTTGGAATTTCTTTTGTAAGACCTGGGGACAAAAACATAATTAGATACAAAACAATGTAATACAGTTGAGAAGTACCACGAACAAAAAATTTCTGATGTCTGGGTATCTCTGATGAGTTTATATAATTCAAAGAACCGTGACTAAGAGATCCATGTCCAACCTCTGTATGGTTTATATAATTCAAAGAAAAGTGCAATTAATTTTGAAAATATGATGAATATTTATCCCTTGAAAGGTTAAAATAGTCCAACTATAAATATACTATTTCACCATAACTCTAGTCAATTTTTTTTTTTTTTTTTTCGCGCATTCATTGTCTTCAATTCATAAATGATCTTAAAAAATTAATTTATTAGTTGGACACGATTAAAAAATTAATCTTTATAGTTGGACCAATAAATTTTACCTACATTTTTTTAATATACCATTACAATTAATATAATATCATTTCATATTTATTGATAACAAGACACGTTATTTAGGGGTCTATTAAAAAACTAAGAAATTAACTATACTATTAACAAGAAAAGTGACCTATAATTTGAGTTGAGACAGATAAATAAGAAAAGTAAATATATCTTTATGGGACGTAGGAGTATAATATAATAATATAATGTAACAATACCTTCTTTCATGGTAGTTGAGAAACATGAGAGCACTGGCTGTATAGGCATGGCACAAGAGGGAGTTGAGCACTTGAGATTTTTGTCAATAGCTGGTTGTGGTTCAAGTTTAGATCTTATGAGTTTGGGAACAGTATCAGATTTGAGAGAGAGATCAAAATCTGAAAGCATAATGTGACCATCTCCTCTAACAAGAACATTTTCTGGCTTAAGATCTCTGTAAACAATGCCCAACATGTGGAGATACTCTATGGCCAACAGAGTTTCTGCTGCATAAAATCTGAAATGCGTGTATCAAAAATATACTGTCAATTTGTCCACGAATACTAGAATATTTACAATGTTGATATGATTTATGAACGATAGATCACAAATTCCCTAAAAAACCTTTTAGATAATTATAATAAAAAATGTAGAATAAAGTAAATGATGACCAATGAAAATTTGTGCAATCATCGATAATATTTATTATTGTTAAGTGATATTGATGAAAATCAATATTTTTTTTATGATTCGATAATAGTTCGGCGATCACACATGAACCTTCGTCACTGACAATCACTTGAGTTGATCATTGATTGCAATGAAGGAACCGTTAGTGATTATCGTCGAAGTCATGGATGAAAGTTTATTCTTTCTTTAATTTTTTGTTTTCAATAAGTTAGTGTCGCAATACTAGATCAAAATTAAGATGTTTTTAACTTTTACCTACTATTTCATCCATAAATTGTTGGATATGAAAATATAATGTCCCACAACTAAAAAAAAAAAATAGCGCATGAAAAAAGTCTAGCAATATTTATTTAATTGCATTAATATTATTAATTTATAATATTCTATTTATTTGCTTCAACTAAATTACGTTGAAAGTCAATAGTATAAATTATTATCTCACTCTCTTTTTTCTTTTTGGTAAAACTATGAACTTCTAAATGGTTTGTGGATAAATTCAAAAAAATATGGTATGTAACTTATTTTAAAAATATTTTCCAACAAAATGAATAGAGAGAAATCTATTAATATGTTTTTCATAAAAATATTGGTAATTAATCATGCTATAGAGTTCGTGGGAAAAAGAAGAATGAGAAAAAAATGGTTATAAGAATATTGAAGACAAAAAAAAAAAAAATCCACATTGAAGAAAGAGAAAAATATTGGTAATTAATCTTGACTCTAGTGCTGTTTTTTATAAGGAAAAAGAAAAGAGAAATATTGTGTAAAGAAAAAAATCATAGAATAAAAGACTTTTTTTTTCAAAATTCTTTCAAAGTTTTGATGATGAATGAGAGAGAAATTATGATATCTCTTTTATTTATACATTGTGCTTTAAAATTAATACATAGAACACATTAAAATCATTGACATTTTGAATACCAAGTTTTAAAAAAATATGAATTAAATATCACATAAATTTTAAAGGCTTTTTAAAAATCTCTATTGAAAATCCCAAGTCGTTTATAGAGCTTAAAATGTATTAAATACATTCAAAACTTTTAAACTCTATAAAAATCTAATAAAATCATAATTAAATATACCTCCTAAGACTCTGTGGCATTAGGAGGGTGTATGTAATTGTAGATTTTTAAAACAATTATAGAATGAAAAAATTTAGGTATATTCAATATGGACTTTTAAGTCATGGGTGTTCAATAATTACTTTTCTAAAATCTATGAAAGTTAGGGGTATTCAAAATGTAAATAACTTTTATAAAAAGTATCCATTAGAAATTACAAATAAAAAATTTCTTATTTATGTCTCATTCACCTCCAAGATTTTAAAGACTTCGACACCCAAAAAAAAAAAAAAAAATTCTCAATTTATGATTTTTTTTTTCCCTCTTCAATATTTCTCTTTCTTTTTCCTTATATGAATCCTAGAACCATGATTTATTACCAACTTCTTCTTTAACCTCTATTTTTTTTTCCTCTCAGTTTAATATTCTTCAATCCGTTTCTTTCTCTCTCTTCCCTTTTATTGTTTCAACTTTTTCTCTGGAAAAAAATCAAGTTATAACTAAAATTAGTACGTATAAGGTTTTATTGAAAAAAAAGTAGATAAATTTGTAATCAATTTAGGTCATGATAATGATAAAGATTAATAATTTATTACTATTTTTTTTTTTTTAATGCGTGAGTCAATTAATGTGGAAAAGTTTATTTTTTTATTTTTTTATTTTTTTTATCATGATGAGTATGGATGCTTCTTTTTTTTTTTTTTTTTTTTTTTGGCGTGGAAGTATTTTGATATGACTTCAATTATTTCACTTACTTTGAGTTTATGTTGCTAGATATTTTGATAATTATATCTAATAATTTTTTTTTCATTAAATCTAAAAGTATAAGTTTATAGAAGTCTTTTAAAATGAAAGTCCATAAAAATGTAGGAAAGTCTTTTGTAGTGTTTATAAAAGTCGGCAGAAGTTCTTAAACTCTACAAAATCGATCACTTAAAAAAAAAAAGTCTACAAAGTGCTTGAAAGTCCAAATTAAATACATTCTCAAAGCCACTTTCTTAGAGTTGTTTGAGCAGGCTTTGCTTTGAATACATTGTTGAACACGCTTAAATTTTATTTCAATATCATTCAAATATTTGGTCCTATGTTGAAGCACCTTTTATATGGTGGAGTAGTTTAACATGGTATCAAAGTATTCATATTTTTTGAGATCAAAGTATTATCGTCACCTATATATAAAAATTGTGCTCGTATCAAGCGTTTAAATAAAATAATAAATTTGTTCAGCACATAAAATGCTAGTGTTGATGACAGTTTAACTAAATAATTTTGTTCCAACTCCAAAGGTTTAGGCTTTCAAATAATGTGGATCAACAAGATGACAAATTATTTATTTAAAATTCTTTCTTCACTACGAATTTATGTGCATGCCAAATTTGTCTTTACTAATTCTTTAAACAACTTCTTCAAATTCTCTCTATGATCAAAGATCCTAATTTTCAACAAAAAATAAGGTTATATTGAACATCTAACTTAGAATATTTGAGCAAGCATAAGAAGAAACTACACAAAGTTCAGAAATGTAGAACCAATGTGAAAGAAGTTACAAGCTTACTTGGCTGATGAAATACTGAAGCGCTTCCCCGGCTGGCGTTGCCGGGCGGCGTGCAAATCTCCGCCGGCGCAAAACTCCATAACCAAGCAAGAGTAGTGAGATGCATCAAACTTTGCATATAGAGTTGGTAGAAATGGATGATCAAGCATACCCAAAATCTCTTTCTCCATTTCTGCTCTTTGAAGCTTTTTCCTTATAGCGAGAGCTTCTCTATCCACCACTTTCATGGAATATAAACACTGCTGTAAACCCTCAACAGGGTTCCTCATCTGACAAAGGTACACATTTCCGATATCCCCCCCGCCAAGCCGGCGGATCAGTTTAAAGTGTTCCAGCCCTACTTGGCCTTTCTCACGGCGGAGCAGCCTCATGGCTTCCCAAGCTGCTTGATTTGCCTTGTGTGGCTTGTCGGAAAAAGGGTTGTCAGTGGAAGATGAAAGCGATGCGGAAGTGGAACTCCGGTGGCTGCCGAAGCTAAGGCTGCTCGGCCAACTCCGGGTGGAATCCTGCACCGTTATGGAAGAGCAGCTGCTGCTGTCGTAGTCAGAGTCATAGCGGATTATGCTTGCCATGATTGTTGATCAGAGCACGTTTGAGCTTCTTTAGGCTTTAGTTGGGGCTCAGGCTTTGTACATATGCAGCCTTTTGGTATTTGAACTAAGAAATTTGCATAAAGTGCTACTTTTGGCTAGTGCGGAAAGGGCATAGGTTTTGTTATATAATTAAGATATACCACTTTTATCACATGATTTCCCATTGTTGAAGCTGCTTGTAATAAGCTACTTATAGGCCATACATTGAGAATTCGAACCAAACTAAATTTAGTTTCAGTTAACATTTAACTGGTTATAAGTTTTGGAATCGATAACCAACAAATATGGTCTGGTTTTAAGTTTCTAAATTTTTTAATTATTTAATAAAAAAGTTTAATGCTATTGAACGTGACACACCTAGTTATTATTATTCTCGATCAATTAGAGTATATGTTACTTGAATTATTTTTGTCGTTCGTTTATTGATACATTTACCAAAACAACCAACGCATACATATTCTTAGCAATTATAATTTTTGTCTACTCCTTCCTCTTGGACATCTATTTTACAAAAGTTATACTACACTTGTAAACGAGTATCAAATAATGAACTTTTTATACAGCCAAAGTGGCTTATTTGCACAAATGGTCCCTGACTTTTTTGCACATTACTGCAGGTTAAGGATCTATCATTTTATTTTTGTCAATTTGTCCCTTATTTCAAATGTTTTTGATAGTAATGGTCCTTTTCATCAATTTCCGTCCAAATCCCTGTGAAAGTTGACGGTGGAAAATTTTTTATTTTAAAAGTAAAGGAAAATTTGCAGCAAAAGTCCCTAATCTTTTAGAAAGTGTTGAAAAGTCCCATAACTTTCTAATTGTAACACATATGACCCCAAACTTTTTTGACAATTTAACCCACAACTTAAATAAATTAAAAATAACTCATAAACCTTTTCAAAAATACAAATAAGTCCTAAATCTTTTTATTTTTTTTACAGATTTACACTTAAAATAAGAAAAAGTGTGTCATCAAGCTCCAAAATTTTTAATTTTGTTCACCAAAATGATATTTAAATTGTGTTTGATTAAAATCGGATTTTTAGTAAAAGTTGTGGAAATATGTGGTTCAAAGTTGTGTGACCATAAAATGTGTGGTTAACATTAATTGTTGAGTTTGACTTTAGTTTTTATCAAAATTAAAATTGAAGAACAAAGCGAAATTTATTAGAGTCTCTCTGATTTTGTCAGGTGATCCATTAATTAACAAAAAAATTATACCCATGATCAAAATTTGACCAATTTAAAAGTTTAATTAGTAGAGTTGGCAAATAGGTCAGATGAACCGCCCAACCTAAAATTAGATGGACCACATAAAAATTGGATCGAACTAGTCTCGATCTAATTTACATGGATTTGGTATTTCTTGAACCAACCTAGCCCGATTTTTTGGCCAATGGGCGACACAACTTACATTTTAACTTATTTTTTCAAAATAATTACTTATAATTAAAAAAATCAAAATTCACCATCTTCTTCCACCCCACCCCCACCCCACCCCACCCCACCCCCCCCGCACCGAAAATCCGACCGGAGGGGAGAAGATTTTCCTCAATCTCCTCTCCGATAGTCGAATTTTCGACGACTGAGGCGGCGACTGTGGGGAGAATCCCTCCCACCGGGTCGCGAAACTAGGGAGAAATAGAGATTTCGCCTCGAAAGGGAGAGAAATCCCTCCCGTCGCGATGAAAAATTTGGGGGGATTTTTCCCCCTTTTCAGCAGTGAAACGAACAGGAGAAATCTCGTTCTTCCTGGTTTCGCGACCCACGAGGAGGGGATTTCTCCCCTCCTAGTCGTCGGAAAAATTCGATGACCAAGGGGGGAGAAATCCCCTCCCCTCTAGTCGAATTTTAGGGGATGGGGGTGGATGGGGTAGGGATAGTGAAGGAAGAAGTGAATTTTGGTTTTTTTAATTATAAGTAATTATTTAAAAAAATAAGTTAAAATGTAAGTTAATGCCCATTAGCTCAAAAAAATCAAAGCTAGATTGGCCCGAAGAATACCAACCCACACATAAAATCGGGTCGAGACTAGTCCAATCTAATTTTTATGGTCATTCATCCAATTTTGGGTGGACGAGTTCATCCGCCTATTTGCTAGCTCTACCAATTAAAATTTTAAATTGGTCAAATATTGATCATTTGTATAATTTTTTTGTTAATTAATGAACCAACTGGACAAAATCAGTAGACTCTAACAAATCCGCTTTGTTTTTAATTTTAATTTTGATAAAAAGCTAATGTCAAAGTCAACAATTAATGTTGACCACACATTTTATGGTCCCACAACTTTTCAACCACACATTTCAACAACTTTTACTAAAAAATCTGATTTTAATCAAACACAATTTAAATGTCATTTTAGTGAATAAAATTAAAAATTTTGGGACTTGATGATACACTTTTTATTATTTTAAGTGTAAATTTGTAAAAAATAAAAAGATTTATGACTTATTTGTATTTTGAAAAGGTTTATGAGTTATTTTTAATTTATTTAAGTTGGGAGTTAAATTGTCAAAAAGGTTTGGGGTCATATGTATTACAATTAGAAAGTTATGGGACTTTTCAATACTTTCTAAAAGATTAGGGACTTTTGCTGCAAATTTTTCTTTACTTTTTAAATAAAAATTTTCCGCCGTCAAAGATTTGGACGAAAATTGATGAAAATGACCATTACTGCCAAAAATATTTGACATAGGGGTCAAACTGCCAAAAATGAAACGATAGGTCTTCAACCCGCAGTAAGTACAAAAGTCAGGGACCATTTTTGCAAATAATCCCACCAAAATTGTATATGTTGGAAAATTCAAAATTACCACTTAAAGCCTACCTAAATTCAGTAAGAACTTATGGACACTCTACTTAGACGTTTGTGTCAAGTTGGTCGCTTTAGCTTCAATTTATTTAATTTAATCAACCAACTTACGATTTTTAACCATTCTATCTATAACAAAACCAAAAGTAACGGTCAGCTCCAAGTGGCCGAAGAAATGCATGACGTGACGCTTTGACTAGAAATAAACTTGTACATTGGATGACCTCCAGTGAAAATTCTCGTTTGAATTAAATAGGATTGTGAATAGCCTTTATTACATGGTTGACGGTCAAAAACCTTACCTTGAATCATTTATGGTCCAATGTAGACCATTATGAATAGTAGGGGAGCTTTTTAGCAACATTTTGGGTGCAATAATTTTGAAGGTGCACAACATGAAGCATCCGTGACATATTCATTTCCACCTATTATGCCTTGAACAAATATATATGCTATGCAGTTGTCCTTCTGCTTGCTTTCTTCTCATTATGATTTACTTGCACAACATGTGAATTCAGGTATGAGATTGATATGAAACTTTGTGCCCAGGGATATTTTCGGTATTCAATTTATTTGTTTTTTTACCGGTCAAATACATATTTGGTCCTTCATGTTGCAACGAAATTTCAAGTTGGTTCTTAACATTTTTTATTGTTCTAACGGGATGTAATGTCATTGTGCAAATCATAATAATGTTAAAAATGGGACCATGAAATCTTGAACTTGTTTTTCTTCCAATTGATTTCACGTTTATTGAAATCTGATTTTTGTGGTATAATATAGTTTTGTCCACTAAAAATTTGATCACTTATTAAAATGTTTTCTTGTAATTATATTTTTAAGCGTGTCAAATGAAAAAAATCCAAAAATTAATATAATGATATTTTTTAATGAAAAAGTAACACAACATGAGACTTATTCATTTAAAAAAAAAATCACAATTAATACTAAAAAACCGGAGACATTATCCATTAATTTAAATCGTTCTCATAATCACATTTTTAAGCTTAATCAATCATTTCAAATGAAATTATCCAAAAATTTATAGTATGATACTTTTTTAATGAAACAATAACACAACATGATACTTTTTCATTCAAATAAATATTTCACAAGTAATACAACAAAACAAAAAAGAAACAGCTAACTATTAAATTAAATTACTCTCATGATTACATTTTTAAGCTCAACCAAACATGTCAAATGAAATAATCCTAGAATCTATATAGAACAATACTTTTTAATTAAAAAAGTAACAAATAATGATACTTGTTGATATAGGAAATTATTTCACAGTTAAAAATTAAAAAAAAAAAAAAAAAAACAGTTAACCATTATATTAACTTCTTGTACTAATCACATTTTTAAGCTTTGACAAGCATGTCACATGAAATAATACAAGAATATACAATATAAAACTTTTTAACAAAAAAGTAACACGTCATCATACTTTCTCTTTGAGAAAATTAACTTACATTTAATACAATAAAATAGAAAAGAAACAATTTGAACCACATAAAATTCACAGTTTTTTAACTAGTTTCAGTTACAATCAAAGTAAATCATGCAATTGATATTAAGTTCAAATTGTTAATAATATTATAATTCATAACCTGCACATCATATCTATTAGCACAACACAGTTCGGCAACAACAACTGTCGTGTAAGTCAATGGAGTAATCAGGTGACCCAAGATTATCGGAGTAATAAAGCTGGATGCTCCCACAATACTGCTTATATTAGTGGAGAAGTTGGGGGATCAAGGAGTCTCAACAACAACAAATTCAAACCACAATGATAGTCCAATAGATATAGGAAACTCCAACAATGCGAATTGAAAATATTGGATCTAGATCAATCAGATCACCCTTGGTGAAATGCATACAAGCAGCTTCAAGTCTTGATGCATTTGAAACCAGTCAATCGAAGATATGAAGATAATATGATCTTCCGATTTTTTAAGAAAATCAGTTGTTGCTTAATTTATTTTAAATATGAGTTCTCTTTATTGTTTTTTTAATCATTCCCCATCAATAGAAAATTTTAGATTATTCTCAAACGTCATTACTATTTATTTTCAAATTTTCTTTTTGGTATAAGAGAAGGTGTGAGCACTCTACACAACGCAGCTCTTTCCTTCAACCATGACTTTACTATCTCTAAATGTTGGCAAATTCATTACCCTCAAACTCATTTCAACCAAGGAAGTTCAGAAACCAAATTAACAAAAGATTACCACTAAATTTTGTAAGTCTACACTTTAAACCATCATTTTCATGAGTAACAGAATAGTGAAAATATCACTTTTCTATTGATCTAATTACACAGAATGTAAGTTAAGAAGCACATAGTAGAAAAAATCATGCTCTAAAACAACCAAAAAAAAAATAATTCTCCCCAGCAATATGCAACCATGTACAATCATCCCCAGAATTCATAAAATCATTGCATTCATTTTGATTGTTGAGAGGTTTGTAAAAAAGTTCATTGAACACTATAAATATGGGTGCTCATTTTTCTTTTCTAACAAGCCAATTTAGAGATTATATAATACAAATTCCTTTTTAACGTCTTTAATCTCTCAAAGATTCTCATTAAGTACTATCCAAACAAAGCCATCTTCCTAACAAACATTGTATTCACTGGCAAGGGCACGCAATGTATTGTGAAGAAATCAGAAAGAGAAATGATTACAAAGGTTGTGGAGGAGGATCAGGTCGGGGGAAAAAACTCCTCTCTCAACAACAACAAATTTTATTTTCAAGAAATTTTGATAAAATGCATTGGGTTTAATTAGTGATTAATGCAGTCTACAAATGAACCATTTGATTAATAATTGACCTTCAATTGAGTATAAATCTTCAAGCAGGTTACAATAGGTTTCACTCCTGAAATAAACCATCTTCTCTCTCAATTTCAACATATTGGTTGTTGGATTTTCAATTGAATGGGATCAATAATAACCGAAAAAACCCGATTTTTCGATACATCATTTGGATCACTGTGAGCGTTTCCGCACTGATAGTGACACTGGGCTATTCGAGCAAGGTTTATAGCTATTTCAATGAAGGACTTATCGAAAACGAAATTTGAAACCAATTCTTTATTCATCATCTTCCAATTCTCATCAATCAAACTTGTAAGGTATTCACGAGCAACTTCCTCAGAAACATCATTTTCATGCATGTAACACGAAATTGCATTTGCAGTTTCACCTCTCTCAATCTCGGCCTGCAGGTACAATAAAAATATAATAAACAATTATTGTCTTCTAAGAAAGTGATCTAAAAAGTAACAAAAATTGGTACCTTTGAGGAACTCAAATCATTGGAAAGACGAAAAATTGTGGATGGGAAGCATAAGAGAGAATGGTAAGTGTTGAAGGATTGTAAAGCTTCATTTGTGATATTTTGAGACATTAGAAAGTAAGCATGAACAAGTAGAAGTGGTCCAGATGATGATATCCATCCATTACTCATATACTCTTCAAACTTAGGTATTTGTTTATTGTAACTCCATTTTGCTTCCTTTAAGAACAATTTGCATAAATCTGCCCACTGAAAAAAAAAACATTATTTTTAATTAGAAATACATTCAGGCTCAGCAACCAAAGTATTGTACAATGTTGATTTGATGCACTTACCACTTTTGTGAGCTGAGGAAGGATGAAATGACCTTGTTCCTTAAGAACATCATATGCCATGTTATTAACAGTATTGTAAAGAGCTAAAAAGCATATCTTCATATAGTCAGGAAGATCCTGCAATGCATTGATATCCCATCTATATAATAAAAGTACCAAAATTCAGATAAACAAATTTAAAGTATACAAAAATGTAATAAATTTTTTATTATTTTCTAAAATTACAAACCTCTCAACAGCATCTGTAAATTGTTCGAGTTCTTCAAGAGAACCATAAACATCGTAAACATCATCAATTATAGTGATTAGCTTAGCCACTTTTGTTAAACCTTTTCGGCATTCACTAAATTCTGGTTGAAATACCATACCAACTGACCAGAAGAAGCTCTCCATCAGCCTGTCTCTTGCAAACCCCAATTTTTTTGCTAAGCCAACATCCTTCCACCAACTACATAAATTTCAAGAAAGAAAACCATAATTAATTTAATAGATAATTTGCAGAATAAAAAATGAAATAAATTGAGTAATAAAAATACCATGAGACTTGTTGGAGATCTTTTTGGAGCATGGATTGGACCATGTTGAAATCCAATATTGCTAGTTTAAGTAGAAGTTGATTTGCACCATCTTTTTTAGTATATTCTTCAATATTCCACCTGGCTTCTAGTCTCTGCATTCTCCACTGAAATGGAATTTCCAAGGCATGTCTCACTTGTTCACCAATTTTCATGTCAATCTTTCCCAGCATTTCTTTTAGTTTCATACTTGTGAATTTTCTGGCCTCATCTAATATTTTCTCCTCATTATATGCAAAATGTGAAGCTTCATACAGACTTAACATTCCAACGACATCCTGGGACAGGCTTTCTTTGAAGTTGCCATTATGGTCCTTGAAATTCTCGAAAATATCTGAGCACATGACAAAGTCCGCAATTTAGGACACATAACTGCAGAAAACTATGTGTGACTGAATACTCGACCCATACCTGCAGAAACCTCGTACCCATGTTGTCTAAGGAGGGTGAAGTAGAGAGAACAAGTATGAATACTATTGTACATTTTCTCTTTCATTTTTTCTGAACATTTGATTTTGTTAAGAGCACATTTTGTGCTCTCTCTGAAACGGTATCCCAATCCTAAGTGCTGAATGTCATCAATTAATTGAAGTATGTCCAATGCCTCCGTATCTCCATCGTCAAGCATGTACTTCACTATCTCCTCCAACTTCTTAATGCTACTCTCCTTTGGAACTTCCATCTGCATGCAAGACAAAAGTTATATAAGAATTTATTGAAAATTTTGAGTCATTCAAAGAATACGATAATTATCATATATGAAAGAATGTACTATCCTAAAAAAATAAAGTAAACAAGAAAAAGAAAAAAAGAATGCACTACCCCACGATCATTTGCTTTAGTAGCTTGATAATTTTTATTATTCTTTGTCAAATAAACCATTTCGGTCAAATAAACTAATTGTTAAACTATATCAAACAAACTCTAATTGATATTGAATCAATAGATCCAATTGTCATTTATTAAACTGATATTAAGTAAAAATTAAATTATATATTAAAAACTTAAAAAACTTAAAAAAAAAAAAAAAAAAAAAAAAAACACCCAAAAGTTGGGGATCCAGGTCCCCCTGAGACCCCCCCAAACTCCGGCCCTGGATGGTGCATGGATTGTATGATAATATTGTTAAATTTTGGATTGGAAGATGACATATTTTATACATATATTTCACATTTCGTTTGACTAAAAACAGTATTCTGTCAAAGACAAAACTTTTAAACTATTGCATCAAGCGTAATTACATTTCGTCTCTAATATTTTCTCTCATTGTGCAAATTATTCTTATCGTTTGAATTTTGACATCTAATTCCTTAAATAAACGTTTCTTTGCAGAAAAGATCCATGCCATCCATATCTGTTAACATTTACGGTTAAAATTATCAAAATAGTTCATTACCGCAAAAAACAATAGACGATAAGAACGTTTTGCACACACAAATATTTAAAACCTGATTTTGTGTCTTTTTTCTTCCAACAACTATAAAATTTCACAAAAATAAATAAAATCACATATATTGTAATATTACATTAAACATAGTGAAAGAAACTCATACATATTACAAAAACATGACACATTCCAACAAATGTACTCCGACAAATTCTAAACACTTCAATAAACCATATTACAACCAACCCGCACACAAAATTCAAAAATTGAACAACTTTTTCTCTTTCTGCAAATTCAATAATTGTTCTTCATACGCATTCCTGGATCTAAGCAAACCAAGTTCTATCTCCACTGTGACACACTTTGTCTCTATCGTTTGTGTTGACGTCGGAACCTGCAACGTCCACGTGTCAATAGATCTTCAGTCACTCCTCTGCCAGCCTGTATGTTACCTGCACACTCGGACGATCGTTAGGCACCAAGATCTCAGAAGGAAAATGGTCCGGCGATCGTTGGTATTCCGACGATCAAGTAAACTGCCGGTATATAGAAATTATACACGGGGGGAGGTAAGTAATTGGGTGTGGGAGAGACAAGCATGCAGAAGTTTGAGCAGAGTTTAGGGTGGGATTCAAGTGTAAAAAAGAGCGTTCCTTGGAACGACCGGAGACGTCATACTTATAGCGCAAGAGTCCTGATCGATTTAGGTAACAAATCAGTCAGACACCCAATTGGATCCTCCTTCCTTATGGGACAAGGATCCTCTCTTGTCAATGCAATCTCCAAGATTTTCTTCCTTCCCTGAACTTATCACGTTGCATGATTTTAGGAGATTATGATTTGATTTCTTTGTGAGGATCTGTGAGCCGAACCAATGCAATCTTTCCTTAATTACTTCTCTGGTCATTCCGGTGTATTACGTTGTCTGCCAGTCACGAACTCCTGCGAGGCCCTATGGTTCGGCAAGGCGTTAAGTAAGTCTCGATGGGCCTCTCCGAAACCCGACTGCAGAAGGTTAGGATGTTTGATGGGCCTCGAGGTCCTTTATTAAAATTCGAGGCCCCTCCCAGCAAGGCCCAGATGAGGCTCTTCTTTGGGCCCGGATGGGGCCCCTGGCTGACGTGGAGGCCATATCAGAATCGTGTGGTAACAATAGTCCCCCAAGTCCAAGCCTATTATTCATAATGGGCGTGGGACTTTTGAGTGTGAAAAGGATAATTTTGATCGAAAAAATTTCGATCTTCGGGCTCTGCGGAATGTGGTCTTCGTGTGCGTTATTTCATCATCTTACCCAGTGTAGTCTCCCAAGTCCGAGGCTGAACATTCATGACGGGTGAGGGCTTCACGGGGTCAAACCTATGGTGACGTGTCCACGGATGGAGTAGATATGTCAACCAAGGCTGTCCATCCGCGATCAGGTAATCATGAGTGAGAGGGTGTATGCAATTAATGCAGTTGCGCATGGCGGAAAATGGAGGCGCGCGTGAGGTGCGTGGGTTCGTGGTTCATTAGACGCTTGGGGTTTCGCTTTCCTGCCTGTTACTTATTTTGAAACACGCGTCCCTTGTCCGCAGGGTTAGATGTGACGCTTGGAGTTTGGATGGTGGTTAGTGGAATGCAATACTATAAAACCAGACGTCTCTCCCAATATTGCAACTTCTTCTGACGTCTGCGCCTCCTGTGAATATTTTGCTGATAAGCGAAAAGCTCCTAGCGGTTGTGTCGTTTTAAGCGCATATCCGAGGTAAAGCTTGTGACGGTTGTCGTGATTTGTTTCCGTTGTTTCTTTTCATGGTTCTTGCCCGATTCCGTAGCTTGGGGATTAGACCTTGTAGGTGTGATGTAAATGCGGAAGTGGAGACTCACAAAACCCATCCGATGTGCCCACAAACCCTAGTATCATCGGGAGTGTATCATCGTCGGCCGCTACATCATCTTCATCTCTCGAGGTCGTCGAGGAGAAGTAAACCCGAGCCTACCACCATATGCCCGTCGACTCCGTCTGCGAGTGGGAGGAAAACATGTCCGTCTGCACCGGCAAGCGAGATGACGGAGAGAGGGGGACCTGACGCTGGGGTGCTCGAACTGAAGAGATCACTCGATAAGAGGGAGTCCTCGGCCGCGAAGGCGCTTGATGAAGAGTTGAAACGGTCGGCCACCGAAGCGTCCATGGCCCAATCGAGGATTACCAAGGCAGAGTTGGAGGACATACGGTTGTCCTATGACATTCCTGAGTCCGTGAAACTCAGAGCTCCTGGTCTAGAGGAACGTGCCGACGATCCTCCCGAGGGGTATGTCGCGATTTACAAACCTGCGATGCAACAGGGCCTTCGCCTGCCTATGCATCTGTTTTTTCGTGAGGTGTTGAAAGATTGGAACTTAGCCCCCTTTCAGATAACACCAAATGGCTGGGGGCAGATGGTTGCCTTGTACGTATTGTGGCGTATTGCTGAGGCGGGAGGGAATCTTACCCCGAGAGAGTTTGAGTCTATCTACCGGCCTTGTCGATCTGCGGGCTATTACAATATCTCTCCCCGACCGGGTCAGAAATGGAGAACGGCCACCGACAGGCCCACCAAGGTGCACAACTGGAAAGAGAGGTTCATCTTCGTTGGCGGGGACTGGGAATATGCGCTGGAGGACCCTCGCCCTAATGTCTCCATCCCACGTCGATTCGGAGAACTCGGTATATATTGCTGCGGTTGTGTGGGTTTTGATAATTGCTCCTGACTTAATGTCTTGCTTGATTTTGCAAATTGTGGTAAGCCGCCCATTCCGAAGAGGGACCAAGGAGGGCTGAGGGTGAAGTGGAACAAGGTATGGGCCTTCAAAGAAGAACTACTGAGTCTCAAAACTTTGTTGAAGGACGACAGCTTGCTAGCTGGTTGTGGATTGATGTGTAAGTCCTCCAATTTTTGGTACTTTTACGTTGACGGAAACAATCGCCCCAAACTTGTTGTAAAGTGTTGCCCCTGCCAACAGCTTTCAGGTTCAAGAACATCCCTACTCTCCGACTTGCCCGTCCCGCCGGTGGAGAAGGTTCTTCGTCCCAGGCGCCGGCGAGTGAGGCGACTGGACCATCGCACGAGGACCAAAATGCTATACCGGCATGGTCTGTCCCCCCGGCGGCTCCTGCTCCTCCTCCTAGCCAAGACGTTCCTCCTCTGTCCCAACCTCCGGCATCCGTATCTTCACCCATCTCCTGGTCCGACCAAGGATAAGGAGAAGGAAATTGTCGAAGATGCCGGTGACACGGCCTTGCAGAAGAGGAAGGTTCTCACACCCGCGGGTGGGTTTATGCAGGATGCTCGTAAATCAAGTCGTACCAAGGGTGCGAAGAAGTCTAGCTCCTCGTCTAGGCAGGGGAGTCCCGTCTGCGTTTCGCAACGCCAGGGAGAATTGGAAACCTTTGTCATGGAGATGCCCCGCCCCCACCGGCTATGGTTGCGGCGAGCGTGCACAAGTACTGGACACAGAAGTGGGAGAAGGTCGCCGAGGAGGCCACTGTTCGGGAGAGGCTGCAGATGGCGGAGATGAATCTGATACGGGGCCTCGTCTTGACCAAGGAATTGTTCAACACCTTGAAAGGGTATGATGGTCAGTCTTGTGAGGAAGAGGCCAAATCTAAGAAGCTGGCTGAGGAGCTGAAGGCTATGGGCCTCTAGAAGGCGCAGTTGGAGTCCGAAAAGAGGGGGCTGCAATTCAAGCTGGACTTGGTCGTGACGAAGGAGGTAGACATGAGGAGTAAATATGAGATTGAACTGAAGGCTGTCAAAGAGAGTTTAAAAATAGCACGAGATCAGAAGAGGGCTGCCGAGGCTTCTCAGAGGCGTGCCAAAGAGGCTCAGAAAGAAGCCGAAGACCGGACTCTTGCCGCTGAGACAGCATTGGCCACTGCAAATAGCAGGCTGGATATCGTCGTTACGGAAGAGGAGAGGTTACTATCGGATGTGAGACTGGAATTAGAGAGAGTTCGGACCGAATACGCGGGCGCCGAGGCTAGGGCAGTTAAAGCTTACCAGGAGGCGTTCGTGGATACTCTCGAGTATTAGGACTAGCCCGTCGCCTGATGACCATTGGGGCGAACAGTTGGTGGAGCGGATCTTGGAGACTCATCCGGAGTGGGACATGTCATTCTAGCGACAAGTCCCTGCCGAGACATCTGTGGAACCCGAACCAGGTGTATCTAGCGAACCCACGCCTCCACCGGATGCAACCGAAGGCTTGTAATGTGCCGATCCTTAGAGAGTCGACGGGGCATCTGAACTTTTTGTCACCTGTCCTTGGATATGTTTTTGAATAAATTACTTGGCGTACTCTACTGAATTTATGTATTTCTGTCCTGTCATTTAATGTTGTAATTATTGCACGTGGTGGTGGTGGTGGGGGTGGGGGTGGGGGGGGGTGGGGAGGAGGGGGAGACGGCTCAAGCTTAACTTGACTTAATCATTTCCCAGGGCGTTAATGGCACAGACTTTTAACAAAAACCGTAGAGTTGCGCCTTTAATGTTTTGGGGAGGCAGAACGGCAGGGTGGCGTTCCAAATTTCCCAGAGATATCCTCCTTTACTACGTTGTACGGCCCCTATATAAGAACATATTGGACGTCCCCATTGTGCTCTTCATGTGTACGCAGATCCATGAAACCGCGTAAATTAGATCCTTGCGCTCCCAAAAATTTTTCTGATCGTTCGATCAGACTTTTAGTTTCAAATGTACTCATGAAATCACGGATAGAGGAACAGCATTCCGAATATCAACCGGCTGAAGAATCAACATTTAGAGGACCAAACGCCATTCCAATCAACCTTCAAGGAGACCAAACGCACCGGGGGGTTGGGCCTAGTAGCCTTAGCCCGACCATGCCCTGGACGGAGGGCCCTGGTTCAGGTGGAAAGGCCGACTGCAATCTGCCAAAAGGCGTCAACGGTATTTTTTGAGCAGTGTGGCCTAATAAGTCACCAAATCAACTCATGTTGGTTTGGGGTGACCCCCGATCATGGTGGCATCAGATCCCCCACAACAGATGATGCGCGGGGTGACAAAGACCAGGAGATAGGCTTAATAGATCTCGTATCCCAGCGTGTGCCGATCTAAAGAGACGGTGGGGAAGTAGGATAATTATCATACACATTTACTTTTGCCCTGTATTCTAATCGTATTGAATAAATCGTAATTACATCCGAATTTTCCATAATTGTTTCGTCCACGCCATTCGATTGTGGCATCTGGACCTTCATAATTATCATGCGAAGAGGAATCCATTCTCATCTTTGCATTACTTGCGAGGCTACGACCCTTTATGACTCTCCGTATTGGAAGTGTTCGCGACATTGCCATGTATCGACGTCCATGAGATTTGCGAAGCGCGTGTTCCTACGCGCCCTCCGTATTTTCCTAGGGTTTACCTGACGTGAGGTTACTTTGACTGTCCGTATTCCACCGTGCCTATATATATATATATATATATATATATATGCATGCAGGGCTTCACTTTACTGTTTCATTCCTGTCTTATTTCCTCCCTGTTCTGATCTTGGTTATTGCTGGCCATGTCGGGCTTTCACTTTTCTCTGTCCCAAAGTTTAGGATAAGACGCGGGAGGGTTGTGGACGACGTCTCTTCTCCTCTCCCAGTTCCTTCCGCGGCGCCTAGCCCTGGAGTTGTCACCGGGCAAATGCCTGGAATAACGGCGAGTGGTCCTTCCTTTGTCCGTTCTGCGCCAGAAGAGAAACGGTCCTCTGTGAGACTCGTGCCTTCGCCGGAGGGTGCCAGGCAATTGGGCAAGAGAAAGGTAGGCCCCCATAGTGGAAGGAAGGCATCCCGAGATCCCCCTGCTTCCTCCATTGGCAAGAGCAAATATATAAACGTCGGGTCTCGTGGGGACAAGCTAGATCCAACGGTTCTGGGGAAGCTCCCGCGTCCCGGCTGCTGTCGCAGCGGCTTCAGTTCATAAGTATTGGAATTCGGCCTTCGGGAGGGCAATTGAAGACACAGAACTGACAGAGTTCCTAAATCTGGCCGAGATGTATACCTCTCATAGTCATGTGCTTAATTGTGAGTTGTACAAGTTGTTGGGGATGAGGATTGACTAAATGCATTCCACTGCAGGGGAAGATGGAGATGTTGAGGCCCTGCGTGCAGAAAACAAAGACCTTCGGAAAAAGCTCGCATTCTCCGAAGATGCTAGGGCTCGAGCGACGTATGACGTCGCCAAAATCCAGACGATCTAAAAGGCGTGTGAAGCCCGTAAAAAAAGCGGTAGTCGCAACTGAAGTCCTGTCAGGGCATGGTTTCTGCCAAAGACAAAGAATTGTCCAAGGCGTTGACCGAGCTGTCAAAGGCCCAGGGTCTTCTGGCCAAACCGGGTCCCTGTGTCGCATGAACCCAGTTGTTCTCGACTGAGACTTTAGGTTTCTTTTTGTTCGAGTCATGTTATTATTGTTGCTTTGAGTTGTAAATGTAGGTCCTTGAATATGCCTTACCTTTTCGTTGTTAATACACTGAATGTTTCCATACGTTGCCGAATACGAAGTCTATTTGCTTTCACTTGTTTGAATACACGTTGAATGTTTATCCGGTGAGTTGAAAGAGTTGGCCATGAACCTCCCTCATCGCCGAATTGCTTGCACTTGTTTAAATACGCGTTGAATGTTTATCCAGCGAGTTGAAAGAGTTGGCCATGAACCACACTCCCTCGCTGTCGAATTGCTTGCACTTGTTTAAATACGCGTTGAATGTTTATCCAGCGAGTTGAAAGAGTTGGCCGCGAACCACACTCCTTCGCTGCCGAATTGCTTGCACTTATTTAAATACGTGTTGAATATTTATCCAACGAGTTGAAAGAGTTGGCCGCGAACCACACTCCCTCGCTGTCGAATTGCTTGCACTTGTTCTTGTTGCCCGAGAAAAACCTTGGATGCATAAATGATGACTTTTATTAGGGGCGCGGCCTTTCGGGGTGCCAGACAAAAAACATAAAAAATTGAAAATGGTGTCAAACTAAGGCTACTGATAGTATGGCCTCAAGTGGGCGATGTTCCAAGGGTGCCTCGTTTCTCTGCCTTCGGAATCCTCCAGTCTGTAAGTTCCTGGGCAGATTTCTTCGACGACCCTATATGGTCCCTCCCAAGTTGGCCCTAGAGTTCCGGCCCTTGCCTCTCTACTAGCTTGAAACAACTTTTTCAGGACAAAGTCGTTGACGTGGAATCTCCTGCCTTTGGCCTTTGATCTTGGAGTTGTAGTATCGGACCATCTTCCGTTGGTAAACGACGAGGCAAAGCTGTGATTCCGCATGTCTCTCGTCTTGTAGATCGAGGCTCGCCCTTTGTAAATCATCGTTAGTTACCTCGTTGAAGTGCAGGTGCCTGGGCGACGGTATTCCTATCTCGACGGAGATCATTGCCTCTGCCCCGTACGCCATGGAGAAAGGAGTTTCACTGGTAGCCGTCTGGGATGTGGTCCGGTACGACCATGATGTCTCGGGTAGCTCTTCAGCCCATCCCTCATCCCCTTCGCGGACTCTAGTTTCCGTTTCAAGGTATGCTTGATGATCTTGTTCACGGCCTCTACCTGACCATTGGACTGAGGGTAGTAAGAGGTGGAGAAGTCCCTCCGGATACCGAGGTTCTCACAATTCGCGTTAAACTTTATTCCTACGAATTGGGTGTCGTTGTCGGAAACGAGGGAGTGGAGAATGCCGAAGCGACAGACTATATTTTTTTATACAAATTTCCACGCGTTTTCCTCCGTGATTTTGGCAAAAGGTTCAGCTTCGCACCACTTGGTGAAGTAGTCCACCGCAACGATTGCGAATTTAACTCTCCCCTCCCTGTTGGAAGGGGACAAATGAAGTCGATTCTCCATTTGGCGAAGGGCCAAGGACTAGTGACCGGGGTGAGGTTCTGAGCTGGGAGCTTTGGTATGGCTGCGGAATTTCGACATCTATCACACTTCTTCGCGTAAATGTGGGAATCCTTTTTCATGGTTGGCCAATAGTATTCCTATTTCAGGGCTTTCTGCGCTAAGGCCATTCCTTTCGAATGATTGCCGCATATCCCCTCATGTATTTTCTTCATCACGTAAACTGTCTCCTCCTGCGTTAAACAGTGTAAGAGGGGGTGGCTGAATCCCCTCTTATATAGGATCCTGTCTTGTAGCACGAACTTCGCGGCCCTCCTGCGAAGTTTACATGCTATTGTTTAATCCTCGGGCGATGATCGGTTGGTTAGATATTTGGTGATCTCCTTCATCCATCTAGGAGAATCAGATATTGACATGACCGCCTGCGTGTGAGGTTCATCGATGGAAGGCTGTTTCAGCCTCTCAACCGGGATGGCCTTCATTAAGTTAGAATCTCTGTTGCTTGCCAATTTTGAGAGGGCGTCCGCATAACTGTTTTCCGTTCGTGGGATCTGTAAAAGTTTGTATGCCTCAAAGTGGGACAACAGGTCCTTGGCCTTTGCTAGGTACGCCACCATGGACTATTCGCGTGCTGCGAATGTCCCATTAACTTGACTGACATCCAGCTGTGAGTCGCTATAGACCATGAGCTTTCTCGCCTTCATCTCTTGTGCCAGCCTCAAGCCTGCTAGAAGTGCCTCGTATTCTATTGCATTGTTGGAGGCTTTAAAATCTAGGCGAAGCGCGCAGTTGAGTTTGTGACCGTCCGGACTAACCAGCAAGATCCCGGCTCCAGCTCTGGCCTCACCCGAGGATCCATCAACATGTAGCTTCCATGTTGGTACCTCCAGGGGTCGGGCCTCGAGCGAACCCTCGGAGATGTGGGCGAATTCAGCCACAAAGTCTGCTAAGGCCTGTCTTTTGATCGAAGGCCGGGGCTTCTAATTGATGTCGAACTGACTGAGTTCTACCGACCATTTCATCAACCGTCCTGACGTGTCCAGTTTTTGGAGTATCTGTCGTAGAGGGAGGTTTGTCAGGACGTCTATGTTGTGGGATTGGAAGTACGGTCGAAGCTTTCAGGAGGCGATGATTAATGATAGGGCGAGCTTTTCCATATCCGGGTATCTTATTTCTACGTCTTGCAGGGCCTTACTCACATAATAGACAGGGAATTGCGCTGGGCCCTCCTCTCGGATTAAAAGCGAAATGATCGCCTTCTTGGATACGTCGAGGTAAACGAGCAGCGTTTCTCCATTCTTGGGTTTGGATAGCAGCGCGGATTTTCCGAGGAGAACCTTGAGGTCTTGGAAGGACTTCTCACATTCTTTGGTCCAGTCAAACCTCTTTCCTCCCTTGATTGTCTGAAAGAAAGGCTGGCAGCGGTTGGTCGCCTTGGATATAAATCGGTTCAGAGCCGCCAACCTTCCCGTCAGGCTCTGGACTTCCTTGGGGGATAATGGTGACCGCATTTCGACGAGCGCCCTAATCTTTTCGAGATTCGCCTCTATCCCGCGTTGATTGACCATGTAGCTGAGGAACTTTCCCGACGCAACTCCGAATGCGCACTTCAAGGGGTTAAGCTTCATGCGATACTTACGAAGAACTCCAAAAATCCCTTTCAGGTGCTCTATGTGGTCCTCGACGTGTACGCTTTTTACCAGCATATCGTCAACATATACTTCCATCGTATTACCGATCTGTTCTACGAACATGCGGTTTACCAACCGTTGGTACGTGGCTCCTGCGTTCTTCAAGCCGAAAGGCATCATCCTATAGCAGTATAACCCTCGATCGGTGATAAACGATGTGTGATCCTCGTCTCTCGTAAACATCGGGATCTTGTTGTAACCCGAGTATGCATCCATAAAGCTAAATAACCATGGCCGGCCGTCGCGTCGACCAGCTGATCGATGCGTGGTAACGAAAAGCTATCTTTAGGACACGCTTGATTCAAGTCGGAGAAGTCTATGCATACCCTCCACTTCTTGGTACTCTTCCTTACCAGCACCGGGTTAGATACCCATTGGGGGTAAATTGCTTCCCTGATGAACCCGCTGGCTAGTAGCTTATCAACTTCTTCCTTTAACGCACCGTACCTCTCGGTGCTCAGAGGCCTCCTTTTTTGAATCTTAGGAGGTACTTTCGGGTCTACTTTCAAAGCATGGCACGCCACTGACGGATCTATCCCGATCATGTCGCTATGCTTCCATGCAAAAACGTCGGCGTTCTCTCGAAAAAATTGTTTTAATTCTTCCTTCATTCTTTCTTCGAGCTTTTCTCCTACCTGCAACACTCGGGCTGGTTTCGAGGGGTTCACTAGAAATGTTTCCAACTCCTCGGCGGGGGAGGCAAGAGTATCCACGCCTATGATTCAAGGATCCAAGCCCTCGTCCAACATTAGTTCTTCATCTATCCCCTTGCGGTCAACATCCATGGGCTCTGAATGTATGGCCATTATTGCTAGGGCGGTATCTCCACGCTTAGCAACCTTCCGTAATGCGTTCATGTAGCATGCCCTTGCTTCCGTCTAATTACTGTAGATTCTGGCCACCCCTCCGGGTGTCGAGAATTTCATCACCAGATGATGTATGGACGTGACTGCCTGTAGATCCTTCAGCGCGGGCCTTCCGAGGACCCCATGGTAAGCGGAGCGAATGTCGACTATCAGAAATTCCATGAACTTCCAGAGATGGCATGGAGGTTCTCCGAAGTCTACCGTCAGAGTAATCCTTCCTCATGGAACGAGGTTGTCACCGGTTAAACCGAACAGCAGATCCGAGATGGCCGTTAGTTCATGGTCCACGTCCATTTGGTCGAAGGCGCTGCTCGAATAGCATGTTCACAACGCTTCCATCGTCGACCAAGATCATCGCCTATACTATTTCTGGCAACGACGACGCAGACCACCAGGGTATCGCAGTGCAGATAGTGTATGCCGGCCTCGTCTTCCTCCGTGAAAGAGATCTGCGGTGCTTTTGGTCGATGCCCGTGAACCTGCCAACTTTCCAGGGGTTCTTCTCTCGTCGCTTTGGCATAGTTGCGCCGCGAGTTCATAGTGTGCCCTCCGACATAGGGCCCTCCTATGATGGTGTTTATCTCCCTAACAGGGAGAGCCCCCGCAGTCCTTCGAGCCTTGGCGAGTCTCCGTTTCTGTCATTTCTCACTTCGTTACGTCGGGGGCCATCGTTCTGGCGCCGAGGATGAGGTCTTCGCCCCTGTGTTGGTGGCCCTCGACGTCCTCTCGCGGGCCGATCCTCCTCTCTCTGCTCGTGGTTTCCACGATTTATCAATTCTCTCACATATGGGCAATCATCTGTGTTATGCACCCTGGTCTTGTATATCATCCGCGAAATTGACCGGGTCGTGGTCGCGTGGCTAGCATAGGGGCTGCCACGGGCCCCCTAAGGTAGAGAACTGGGGCTACCTCCGTTTGATCGAATCTCCTGTATCGACTATTTGGAAGAACGGGGAGTGCCTTTTTTTAAAGTGGGAGAAACGAGGCTCGAGAGAGCGTCGCCCCTCTCTTTTGTAGCGGTCGCCTCTCTCTCTTTTTGCCTTCTCCCGATTTTCGATTGTCTCTTCTGATCGAATCTCGCGCTGGACCAAGTCCAATAACTAGCTGTACGTCTTTGGTTGACTGTTCTACACATCTCTCCAAAAGGGAGTGCGCATGTGTAGTCCAGTCACAAGCGCATCCAGAGCCTTTTCATCCGTCACGGTCTCGATTTTGTTGATTACATGACTGAACCGTTTGAAATAGCTCTTGACAGTTTGTCCTTCCTTTTGTCGGATATCGTGGAGCTGGGCAATGTCGACTACCATCGTCCGATTGCCAATGAAAGCATTGACAAATTCCTTTATGAGATGTGGCCAGATCCGGATGCTTCCTGGTTTCAACTTATTGTACCACCTCTTCGCGTCTGACGTGAGCATAGTATGAAAGTTTCGACATTTCACCACGGGGGACTGACCTTGGAGCTTCGTTTTATACGTATTTATGTGATCCATGGCGTCCCCCTTCCGTTGTACTTGTCCATCAGAGGCATCCAGAAGTTTACAGGTATCTCCATGTCTTTCATGTAGTTGGTGAATGGGAGGTTCTCGTCGTCGTCATCCTCGTAACACTCCAGCCTCTCATTTTCTTCTTCGGTCTTTCTGTGATTTAGTTTCATGGGCCTCCTTCTCTGCATGACGAGTCTCATTTTGTGCTGCTCGCTCGCTTTCTTTCTGTGCAAGGCGGGTAGGGGGTGCTATGGAGGATCCCACTCCTAACCTGTCGAACACGCTAGCAGCAGGAACGTGGCGGCTTTCTCGCACCGGGAGGGATCTTCTCTTCTGGTCTTCTTGTGAGGGCTTCGGAGCGATGTTGCGCGGGTGCCGACCGTTAGAAACGGGCGTGTCTCCTCGCGATGGTCGACTTTCCAGCAAAACTAAACGTGAGGGGCTTCTCCAGGCACGACTGCACTTGGGTCCATGTTGGAGGGATTGATTCTCCAGCAGTTCAAGCCCTGCCTTCATCCGGGCATTGTCCAGCTTCAGGTCTTGGTTCTCCTGTTCGACCGTTTACTTTTGTCGCTGTTTTCTTTTCTTGCGACGGGTCACGTTCTGGAGGTCCTGAATGCTTTCCTGTCGCATATCCGTGTGGTGAGACTCTACTTCTTCCTCCATCGAATGTTCGGTCGCCATGCTCCTTTTGGTAGAAAACGTGTTTTTACCACAAGTTCTAAGCCGTGTAATGTATTTCGTTTCCCACAGACGGCGCCAATCTGTTGACGTCGGAACCTACAACGTCCATGTGTCAACAGATCTCCAGTCACTCCTCTGCCAGCCTGTATGTTACCTGCACACTCGGACTACCGTTACCCACCAAGATCTCCGGAGGAAAAGGGTCCGGCGATCGTTGGTACTTCGACAATCAAGTCAACTGTCGGTATATAGAAATTATACACCGGGAGGAGGTAATTAATTGGGTGTAGGAGAGACAAGCATGCAGAAGTTTGAGCAGAGTTTAGGGTGGGATTCAAGTGTAAAAAAGAGCGTACCTTTGAACGACCGGAGACGTCATACTTATAGCGCAAGAGTCCTGATCGATTTAGGTAACAAATCAGTCAGACACCCAATTGGATCCTCCTTCCTTATGGGATAATGATCCTCTCTTGTCAATGCAATCTCCAAGATTTTCTTCCTTCCACGAACTTATCACGTTGCATGATTTTGGAGATTATGATTTGATTTCTTTGTGAGGATCGTGCGCGAACCAATGCAATCTTTCCTTAATTACTTTTCGTCATTTCGGTGTATTACATTTATGCGCGATCACGAACCTGCGAGGCCCTATGGTTCGGCATGGGGCGTTAAGTCACTCAGTGGGCCTCGCCGAAACCTGACTGCAGAAGGTTAGGATGTTTGATGGGCCTCCGAGGTCCTTTATTAAAATTTCCGAGGCCCCTCCCAGCATGGCCCGGATGAGGCTCTTGCTGGGCCCAGATGGGGGCCCTTGCTGACGTGGAGGCCATATCAGAATCGTGTGGTAATAGTTTGTAAAATATATTATGCAAGAATGCGTATATGACAGCATACATTTGTTTGGATATGTCAAGTTCTTATAATGTGTATGAGTTTTCTTTACTATGTTTAAGTGTACAATATATGTAATTTTATCTGTTTGTGTAGAATTTTATAGTTGTTGGAAGAAAAAGATCCAAAATATGACTTTAAATATTTGTGTGCACAAAACGTCTCTATTATTTATTATATTTTGTGCAAATCATCCTTATCGTTTAATTTATTTGCGGTAATGAACCTTTTTGATAATTTTAATTGTATATGTATGGACGGCATGGACCTTTTTCGCAAAGAAACGTTTATTTAGGGACTTTAATGTTAAAGTTTGAACGATACAGATGCTTTGTACAATGAGAAAAATTATTAAAGACGAAATGTGTTAATTATTCTCCTCAAAGTTGTTTTCAGGACGATGTGAAACAAATAGATCCCGACAAAATTTCATTAAATCACACATTAAAAACATTTTATTGTATGTTTTGGAGTCTTTGAATTGAACCTGATGGATGATATGCAAGGACAAAAATATGGAAAGGTCAAAGAAAGCAATCAAAATCCACTTGGACTCATAAGACATGTCAAATCAATACATTTCATCTATCTATGGTTACATCTACTAAAAGCAATAATAATATCAATTACTTTTTGCAAACAAATCTATTCATTTTGATTACTTTATTTATTTATATTTTATACCCTTAATCCTTATGTGTAAATCGAACTCCTTTTTCATCAACTATCTTTGAATCTTTATATATAACTTTCATACTAGCTACTTTATAATAGTATTTGTCATCATTATTTCCAAAGAGAGGAATGGTAAATAGGAGCTATCAGTGTAATTTTCAAATAAGCTTATGGTGACTAGGATCAAACAGTACTAATTTTGAGTGTCAAATGGACTTGACCAGTGGAATGGTCCAACGAACGTGTCATTTGTCATAATGGAAGATTTGGGATTCGGCAACACAATTTTTTATCACCCAAAACAATTATGATATCAAAAAATATGAGTTGGGCAAAGAATTCTCTAGTTTTAGTAACAATTTCTAATGGAACGGTAAAAACAAAAATATAAAGTTGAATGACTAATCTAAAACAAACTTGTAAGTTAGGTAAAATTTTCCAAACAAAGAATAAAAATTTATGATAAAAGGAAAATAAAGAATTGAATCAGCGCAAGAGCCAGCCAGTTTCATGGCTGCTAGCTCGTTGTGCAACTTCAGGCGTGGGAAAGTTCAAGCTTTACACAGATGCACTTGTGCGACAGGGATATAAAATCATAAATAGAATTAATTAATTGACAGGAGTTTCAATCCAAACTCTCTTATCTCAGAGAAAGCGTATATTTCAAGTGAGATCAGTACACAGACACTATTTTTTAATCCAAGTACAAGAAATATGTCGAGTTCTTGGAGATTGAGACGAACCTATGGACGTCTTGAATTTAGGGTGTGATAATAAATTTATGAAATCTCCTTCAACTAGCGAGTCTGAAAGTGACACGATTCAGACAAACACTATACTCGCATGTGATAATAAGGAGTTTGACTATGATGAATGAAGTATAGTTTTATGATTTTCGTCTCAAAACGAGGTAAATTAAGTTTAATTTCTTCTGCAATATTAGTTGAAAGTCAGGCTAAACCTCCTCCTAAATATGTATATATTTTATTTTCATTTTTAAAAAAACTAATTGTCACATATAATGGTTTAAAAAAGAAAAGAAAATAAATAAACTGAATTGAAATTAGAAAGAAAAAAAAACATAAAGTATTCAATCTTAAATAATTAAAATACATTTAATACAAGATCTAATTATAATATCCCACATTTAATTTTTCCTATGACTCCCCCCGGAAATTGGGTCTAGTTGGAGACTTAAAAATCCTACTTAAACTTTGATGGTATTTATCTAAAAAAAAAAAAAAACAACATAGACAAGATCTAAAGAATAACGTGGTTAAATGAGGTGATTAAACATGGTATTAGTGTGTTTTAATCTCGTCGTCACCTAATTATGGAAATTGTACAAACTTTTTAAGACTCAAATTTTAAAAAATAAAATAAAAATGAAACTAATCTACACATTAGAAATACATTAAAGACAATTTTTAATTTAATACATGTGGACCCTTTCAAAAATGAGGAAAAAAAGAACGTATTACCTCACGATTATCTCCGAGAGACATTATGAACTCATGACTCCAAGAACTCGGCTTATAATAATTGGAACGCTTGTTAGTATTCAAGTAGTGAGTTTGTTCATTAGCAACACAACATGATATTCGGTACCTTTGTTCAACATTAAAAATAGCTTCTCTCACAATTTGTTTGGGAAGGTTTCGAATGAAAGAGGAACCAAGGGGTAGGAGTTGGACAATATGTGCCATCCTAGTTAATATGATACCACAAAGAACACAATTTCTAGTTATATAAGCATACATATATGTTTGATCACGGTAGTTTTTTCTCTCAAACCCATCTTTTCAACTATTGCATCGTTTAAAATGTCACCAAAACAAAATTCTACTACACATTTTCTTCGTTAACGTTCCAACCTCAAAAACGAAGAAAATGAAAGATCCTTGTTCATTTGTTGTTAGCATGAACTGGCATGCTACAGTCCTACACTAACAACCACAAAAAATTAAGTCCTGTCTTTCGAAAATTTTAATATTAACTAAAATTGCTTTCACCAATAATTGCTGGGGATGCATATAAGCACCTATACATAATTACTTGGTAGAAAATGCATATAATTAAGCACCAACTGAAAATGTTTTATTGTCATTATACTTTGACATATTTTGATCATGCTGGATGATATGCAATACTAACATGCTGAGATTTGAGACTAGTTCTTCGATTCATCTATAAGATTCTTGTTGAAATAAATAATAAAAAGTTAGAAAAATAAATAGATAGTAGAAAAAAAAACAACACAAAAGTTTTAAGTGTGGAGAAACAACAAGGCTTAAAAGAAATTACACTATGTAACAGTAATTCGCTCACACGCCTTAAATTTATTTTGATTTTTCAATCAAAAGGTACTTATTGTAACAAAAGAAAAATCAATTCATTTTGATTTTGCTAGACCCAATAATTTAAAACTTTTAATTATCATAGTGTATAAATTTATTTATTTATATTTTATCTTTAACATATTGTCTTACATGTGGACTAAAAATTTTTCATTTAGATCAAACTCATTTTTCATCAACACGATAATACGATAATTGTAGATCAAACGATTCATTTTTCATCATAGCGTTAAACCACAAGAAACTCATAATTATTATTTTGTTGCGTTAATTCACAATTATTTATTTTGAAAAATAAGAAAGATTATATATACTCCAACAAAGAAATATGAATGTGATCAGCTGCCCCCTTCTTCCCCCATGGCTGATCCTGCTTCGCACTACAAGAAATTTCACTTTTAACGATGCATTTTTTTGTCGTAGGAAGACATTTTTAGGTTGTTTTGTCGAAAAAGGGTCGTCGAGATACTTTACAAGACCAAAATTTTTGTCGTTAAAAAAAAAAAAAAAAAAAATTGTAGTGTCGTTCTCCCCAAACAAATTTAGTTTTTCACCAAAAGTTGATGTGAATCAAAAAACAAATTGTGATCAGATCAGTACGTGTGGGTTATCAGTTCCGACAAATGAACTTAGTGCATGTTTGACAATATCGGAATTATTTTTAAGTGCATATAAGTTGTAAGTCTTATAAAATGTGTGAATAATAAGTGGGTAATAAGTTGTGTATCCTACAAAATATGTTGATAAAAAATATTTTTGACCAACTTAAATTATAATTTAAACTTAATTAAACAAGCTGTTAGTTTAACTTCCCTAATAACCAGGCTTCAAATTGAAAATTTTGTAGAAGAAATTTTTCTTTAATGGTTTCTTAGTACTAGAAAAAAAATATCTTTATATGAGGCCATTCAAGTTCTGACATTCAAACAGCATGACAATTGACATCAAATGTTGACAAAAATGTTAAGAATTGATTTGGTATTGTCCAATTAGATTATGATTTGAATTTATGTTTTACATATAAAATATGACTTGTAGTTTCCTACTTATAATGGATTTGTTTAGAACCTCACATTGAATAAAAATTAAAGTTCATTCTTTTTGTATTCATGTAAATAGAATGTTCCCCTTAGTATTTATTTATTCCAATTTGTGAAATAATTATGGACTATCTTAGGGGTGAAAATTGAAAATCCTTTATAGTCTTGTCCTGTAATTAAAATGAAGATTTTTTTTAGTATGTTTTGATTGTACTTGTGGTTTGGGGTATGAGAGAGTTAATTGTCAAAGTTAATTATGTGATATTTTTACTTAGTGGAGTTACTTTTACTTCCGATTTGAAAGTTTTTTTTATCTAAATTCTTGTGTTCTTCTTGTTGTTATAATTCTCTTTTTTTATTTTTTTATTTGTCTTGATATTTTTTGGAGGATCCTAGGAATGAATCAAGAAATTAGTCTAGATTCTCATCAAGTAATATCATAGCATTGAATCATTCGAAGCATTCGAATACAGAGAAGATATATGTCAAGTGTCAAATATGAAATGAGAAATTTCACAAGAGAATCAATTTTGACTTGTAGCAAGTACAAGTCAATAGTGTTTTGATTCAATTTGGACTACACATAAGCTTTAAAAGAAAAATCAACCCTAATCTGACAAAGTGCTAAAAAATTCCGTATGTGCAAATACGATACATCTCTGTCTCGCCAAAACATTCTTGCAAATATTCATATAATATGTGTTGCAAATGAACTTTGGAAAAAAAAACTTGAAGAATTGTATTAGACAAAGAGCCTTCCAAATAGATTGTATCTAACAATTTCATTCTTTGTGATTGAATGCAAGTACAAAAATTTCAAACTAAGTCTTCTCAATGGGATCATTTATAAATTGGAAGCTATTTGAGTTAAAATTAATGACGAGGATAAACGTTAAGAAATTGTGAATTTCATAGAAGTTACGAGTAAATTGACTTCTAAAGGGAGAAAGTTGATTGATAGAAGTAATCTGAAAACTCGTTACTTCTAGCTCAAAAATAGATGAATAATGACTCCATGAAAAAGAAATTATCTAGTTCAAACTGTAGACAACTTGGTCACATCAAGCAAAACTATTGGAAATATAGTAGGCTTGACTAACAACTCAAAATCAAATACGAATAGTATGTCTCTCTTTATTGGAGAAGATTATGTTGCTTGAGTAATATATGTACATCCTATTGCCATGCCGCTAATTGTCATTATAGAGGATATAGTACCATTGGTAAGTCCATATTTTTTCACACAAGCATTGACTTTTGATATTAATGCAGTGTGTGTGGTGAATTTATGTTTGATGGCTGATGAACACTATAGAAAATCAAGAAACGAGGTATACAATAATTTTCAGCAAGTTTATTCGACATGAAGTTTAAAATTCTTAGAATTTGTTAATTCTAAGTTATTATACTTTATAAAAAATTATTAATTCTTTGTTTTGAAAATTGTAACTAAATATCCAAATATCAATTGGAATATCTCGATTTTGACATACAATTTTTCTCCATCTATTTTGTATTTTCTGAATAAGAATATATAGCAAATTAAAGGATTAGTCACAATTCTCAATAGAACTAGTTTGTGGACGTGTGATACACGTCAGGTGCTTATAATGATTTATTATTAAGTACGACTCGATAAATATAATTCAAATAATGTATGAAAAAATGAAAGATGGAAAAAAGAACATCTCAAAAATCAAATTTTGTGTGTTGTATTTGCTTAAAGTTCAAGAAAGCTAAAGTATAGAACAAAATCATTTTGTATAGTCCTATTTCATGGTTAATGAGTCAATACATGGGCTTATTTTCACAAATGGTCCCTGACTTTTGTACTTACTGTGGGTTGAGGATCTATTTTTTTATTTTTGGCAGTTTAACCCCTATTTCAAATTTTTTAGCGTCAATGGTCCTTTTCATGAATTTTCATCCAAATCACCGTGAAATTTGACGGTAGAATTTTTTTTATTTAAAAATGGCTTATTTGCACAAATGGTCCCTAACTTTTGTAAAGAAAAAATTTAAACAAAAGTCCCTAATCTTTTAAAAAGTGTTGAAAAGTCCCATAACCTTTTAATCCTAACACATATTACCCCAATTTTTTTTGACAATTTTACACTTAACTTAAATAAATTAAAAATAACTCATAAACCTTTTCAAAAATACAAATAAGTCATATATCTTTTTATTTTTTTTACATATTTACACTTAAAATAATAAAAAGTTTGTCATCAAGTCTCAAAATTTTTAATTTTGTTCACTAAAATGACATTTAAAATGTGTTTGATTAAAATCAGATTTTTTTAGTAAAAGTTGTTGAAATGTGTGGTTGAAAAGTTGTGGGACTATAAAATGTGTAATTAAACTTAATTGTTGATATTGACTTTAGCTTTTTAGCAAAATCAAAATTGAAAATAAACGGGCTCTTAGAGTCTCTACAGATTTTGTCCAGTGGTCCATTAATTAACAAAAAAATTATACCCATAATCAAAATTTAACTAATTTAAAAATTTAATTTATTTTTCATACCAATTTTAAAAAAAAGGCGGTGGTGGGCTGAAGATTGTGAATAAATTTTTTTAACTATTATTTAGTAATTGGTAGAGCTGGTAAATGGGCTAGATGGACTAGCCCAACTTGAAATTAGACGAGCCACATAAAAGATTGACTGGGCTAATCGACCCAATTTTACATAATTTGGTATTCTTTGGGCCAATCCACTCGATTTTGAGCCACATGGCCAATAGGTCGACCAACTTACATTTTTAACTTATTTTTCAAAATAATTACTTATAATTTTGTAAAAAAAAACAAAAGCTCGCTTAGTTTTTATTTGATCAATTTTGAAGTGTTTGAAGTGTAGGGTAGGGACTTGGGCAAAAAAAAAATTATCAAGCCGGTCCGGTTGGCTAGTCGCACGGGCTAAATTGAACTAATTCTTATTTGATCAATTTTTTTGGACCGATCCGACAGAGAGACCGAGCTATTCTGGCTAGCCCAGCGAATGGCCAGCCCATTTTGCCACCTCTAGTAATTGATATGAAAAATAAATTAAAATTTTAAATTGGTCAAATTTTGATCATGGGTATAATTTTTTTTTGTTCATTAATGGACCAACGAACAAAATCTGTAGAGACTCTAAGAGCTCGTTTGTTTTCAATTTTGATTTTGCTAAAAGCTAAAGTCAAAGTCAACAATTAATTTTAACAACACATTTTATGGTCTCACAATTTTTCAACCACACATTTCAACAATTTTTACTAAAAAAATCTGAATTTAATCAAACACGTTTTAAATGTCATTTTGGTGAACAAAATTAAAAGTTTTGGGACTTGATGACAAACTTTTTATTTTTTTAAGTGTAAATATGTAAAAAATAAAAAGATATAGGACTTATTTGTATTTTTGAAAAGGTTTATGAGTTATTGTTAATTTATTTAAGTTAGGGGTAAAATTATCAAAAAAATTTGGGGTCATACGTGTTAGGATTAAAAGGTTATGGGACTTTTCAACACTTTTTGAAAGATTAGGGACTTTTGCTGCAAATTTTCCTTTACAAAAGTCAGGGACCATTTGTGCAAATAAGCCCTTTTAAATAAAAAAATTTCTACCCTCAAATTTCACGGTAATTTGGATGGAAATTTATGAAAAGAACCATTGACACCAAAAACATTTGAAATAGAGCTAAAGCGCTAAAATAAAAAAGATAGGTCCTTAACCCGTAGTAAGTACAAAAGTCGGGACCATTTGTGCAAATAAGCCCGATACATGAGATTAGATTGTACGACTTAAATTACGTTTTGACATAATTTGTGAGGACGACACTTCATATATATATATGTGTGTGTATTCACGACTTAACAACAAATAAAATTGAATTCAAACAAGCACATGAACAATAATAAACAAATCTTAATTGCTTAATTGTTGAATAAAATTTACACTAAGGGTGTGTTTGATTCCTTCCATTTTCCATAGAAAATGAAAATTTTCCACCCATTTTCCAAATTTTTAGTGCATTTGATTGGCAAAAAATTTTCATGGAAAATGCATTTTCTCACCTATTTTTCATCTTTCGTTTGATTGGAACTTTTGTTTTCCATGAAAAATGTTTTCCATGTTTTCCACTTTTGGCCATATTTTCCTTGTTTTCAAGGAAAATATTTTCTTTAATGGGATAGGAGAATTTATTTTCCATGGAAAATTTGTTAACCTTTTCCAACCCATTTATTTTCCATGGAAAATTTTTATGATTTCAATCCAAATTTTCTTGGTAATTCATTTCCATGGAAAATATTTTCTTTCCACCCAAATTTTCCACTTGCAATCAAACACAATCTAACTCTTCTAATGGCATTAGCATGGCTTTTGTGACTATCGATGTACATGTTTGAATGTGAATAACCGTAGACATTGCACTAAATAATGCTTGCTTTATGTCAAAATCAACAAGAGATGGATTGAATAACTTAGTACACCTTGATTAAGGTATTAAGAGTCCGTTTGAAACAGCTATTGTGAATAAAGCTTTTAGCAATAAAGCTTTATTAAAAAGTCGTTGACTGATTGTATGTGAATTCAATAACTGCGTTGTGAATATTAAATAAAGTGTTTAGCTGCATAACTATAAAAATATTTTGTATAAATTTTATATTTATTTGACAAAAATATAATTAATTATTACATATCTAATATTAGTTTCTTTTATAAATAATATTTATTTGGGTAATTATCACAAAATGTCCCTATCTTTTAAAGTTATTGTGCAAATCGTCCCTACATTTGAAATTTTGGCATTTTCAATCTCACCTACACCATTTCTTGCACAAAACGTCCTTTCCATCCATTGTCATCCATTTTCTGCCATTAACTCATTTCTACAACACAATTCGTAACATAAATGAAGTGTAATTTTGTTTACCTACCTATTTCACTTGTTCACCCAAAGCCCAACAAGAAGATATGCAAAGGAAGTCTTTTTTCATATTTGTAGAAATGAAAAGAAAGTCTTTTTTTCATACCTTTGAAAGTAATGGAAAATCGATTGTGCAGATGCGGAATCCAAATTGAGATAAGACTTCGTGGATGCAAGAAAATTCTGGAATGGATGTGAACAACAAGTGCTCCATTTGCAGAATGGGAAAAGGACGTTATATGTTCGGAGCTGGTTTTTCGATTTTGTTTGTGAGCTTGTAGTGATGGGAGTACTCATGTAAGCATCCTGTTGTAATATTGCCTAAATTAAAAGTATAGTTCAATTGTGTAGAATGTAGTGTTGGGATTGCTTAACTGATACAGCTATGTTTCAATTTTGATGTATAATTGTCGTTGTGGAAAACATCCCAATCTTTGGATAACAATGTGCAAATCATCCTTACATTTGTTTATATTTTGTGCAAAACGTCCATATCTTAGCTTCTACAATGCATTGAACGTCCTTATCGTTCCTTGGTTTTTTGGTAGTGCCCATTTGCATCCATGAACACATTATTAACACAATCAGTTCCATCTTCTCTTTGTTAGCCATATTCTCCTTCTGTGCTCAAACACCTCCAACATGCACCAAGAGTCTCTCCATTCCTGAGAAAAGTGCACGCAACTCGTGGGGTGAAAATTTATCATTCATTACTCGAGCACATCGGAAGGTTCTCGAGTCCTGTGCTCTAGTTCTTCAATTGCCTCAAAAAATCCTTCACGCATTTCATCATCATCGTCACTGGTGTGAAAAAAGACTTCCTTTTCATTACTTTCTCAATTTCTTCGATTTGCCATTACTTTCAAAAATATGAAAAAAGACTTCATTTGCATCTCATCTTGTTGGGCTTTAGGGTGAACAAGTGAAATAGGTAGGTGGACAAAATTACCCTTCATTTGTGTTACGAATCATGTTGTGAGAAGTGAGTTAATGAAAGAAAATGGATGACAATGGATAGAAATGACGTTTTACGCAAGAAATGATGTAGGTGATGGTAAAGATGCCAAAATTTCAAAGGTATTGACGATTTGCACAATGACTTCAAAAGGTATGGACGTTTTGTGCTATTTATCCTATTTATTTCCTATCCTACTTCATAAGGGTAAAATCGATCGGTGGCCACCTAACTTTAATCTGGTTTCTATTTAGCTACCGAACTTTAAAATGTATCTCAACGCCCGATCAACTTTCTACTAAGTTATTCATCCATCACCCGTTAACCATTCGCATGCAATACCTGACAGAATATCATACGTGGCAAACGATCTTTTGACAAAGCGTAGTAATGATATTAAATCTCTCCCAATCAACAAAAAGCACTATTCAAACACGCATAGTTGGCATGAAGTTGGTTGTAAAAAACTGAAAGCGTTTTCAATTTCTTTAAAAAAAATGTCGTGTTTGGTTAGTACAATTTTGTTGATTGAGAGAAATTTAACATTATTAATATGCTATATTGAAAGAGCTTTTGCCATATTGGACATTCCGTCAATTATTGCAAGCAAATGAGTAACGGGTGATAAATGAGAAACTTAATTGAAAGTTGGGTGGACGTTGAGATACTTTTTAAAGTTCGGTGTTTAAGTAGAAACTAAGTTAAATTTCGATGGCCACTGGTTGATTTTACCCCATTTCATAATGTTATGATATCACAATTATTTTAGTATATATCATATTACTTAAAATTAATTTATTTAAATCAAATATATTAGGTGTAATTTGTATTATATTATTAAACACGTTAACATATAATTTCACTTTATATAAATACATAAAGTAACAATTTGATATAAATAATTAATATGGCGAATAAATTAATAAGCTTATGCTGAACTCATACATCGACAAAACTCTTCATTGAATGAAAAAATATATTTTTTAATGAAGAAATTCAATACAGTTTCTAAGTTAAAAGTACAAAAATAGTAATCTAAGATGAAATTAACATAAAAACTACAAGACCTATAGTACAACTTGATGAGGCAACATTGTCACTTGAACATGTGCACTAGGTGAAAGCTCCAAGCCACTAGCATTTTTATATATTAAATTCTACCAACATATTGCGATAGTCAATGAATTGGAATTTCCCATAGTTAAGAAAATCCCAGAAATTGCACATATAGCATCTACTATGTATTCTACTTGATAAATTCTAAAATCATAAAATACACATTTAAAAATAAAATTAACGTAAAAAATAAGATAAAAATGTTATAAATCATTGAAATTATTTAAATTGCATAAGTTCATGAAGAGACAAGTTAGATAGAAAGTTTTATTTCTATTTTTATTAATGATAATTAATGATAATTTTAATATTTTATTAAATGTTAATTGCAGCTTAATGTAAAAGTTCAAATATAGTTTTTTAGAAAAGCTCAAAATTTGAGTTCTCTAAAACAATTTTTTTAAACTTTTTTTTTTTCAAATTTTAGCCAAAAAACTATAAATTTAATTAAAAATATTTTTACTTTTTAAAATGTGCTTTTAAACTTTAAAAAAACATTTCCAAACACACTATAAATCTTCTATCAAATGGAAAAAGAGATTTTTCTCCAACACACAAATATGACCCACCAATACACACTTTAATTTGACATCCCACCAATATATATAGTGTGTGGGTGCTAGTGTGTGGGTGCGCGCGCGCACGTTTATTTAAATATGTCGGTCCAGATTCTTATGAATAATAATGGGTCCCGTGATCTCATTGTCCAAAATTATGGCCATTAATTTTCGGGTACATCAAAATCATTTATCTTAAATTCTCAATTTTGTAATTTAATAAAATTTAGAGGTGATAAAATCTAATCATTAAAATTTATACATACAGTTTTAATTTTTAATCTATTTCAAGATTCAGTTCTATTTTTTTACTTTGTTTACAACTCTACATATTTCTATTAAAAAATGACAATTCTTTAATGTTGTTGGACATTCAATATTCAAATGATTACATGTTTTATAAAAAACTCTTATACTTCATACTCCTTCACGTTTCTTTCCCATAACTTTGTTAGATGCTAACTTAGACTCTATGGTGCTTCGCCAGATTCTGCCACTCTCAGAATGTCCTAATACCTCTTTGACTAAAATCATATATCCGCTAGACGAAATAAAGAAATCTAAAATGTGTTGATAATATATGAACCCATATTGGGCCACCCATAATAAAGTTCGTGCAGATATTTTTGTTGACTGAAGCAGTCAGTCACAAAATAAATTTCACTTGCAGATTCAAAAAGAAGTTCCTATTAGTATTTAATCAAATTAGTTAAAAACATGTGCTTTGCTTGCCTTTGCACGTGATTTTGTAATAATATCGTGAATTTATTTATTTTTGTTAAAAATTTTAAATAATAAAAGTTTTATAGTTGTTTCTTTATTTTATCTATCCAACCTTCCATCAGTATCTCGAATCACTTTGATTAAAATTTAAAATATTACAAAAATTGTCAATTTACTTATAAATTTAAGAAAAACAATGGAGTACCTCAAAACTTAGGCTTCTTCAACCTCTAAAAACTATAGATGTTCAACTGCATGTGTCGTGATATTAATTTTCTAAAGATCTTTAATTTTAGAGATTAGATATCTATTAGGACTTGTGTCTTCAATATAAGGTGTAGAAAATCACATATATATAAAGTGTTCAAAAGTTTTCCATTTTACCCACATTTTCATCATCATTGAGAAAAAATCATAAACTTACCGATGATTAAATTCACAATAAAACCCATAATTCATCTTCATTTTCACTTTCATCTTCGTAGGGCAAAACATTTTTTGATGGCATGGCATTATCAACAAATGTTGTAGAAATGATCTCCATTTGACAAATCTTGACAGTACCAAACAATTTCTCCGACAATTCCTTCTCCAACTATGCCTCCACCAAGAAACTCATGTCCACCATCACCACTGTAACGCACCCCAAAGCCAGGCGCAAAAATTGCGGTGACGATTGTTGAGCTACCAATATCAACATATATTTTAAGATAATTAGATCATTTGTAGTAATAATAATTCAGAACTTTACCTAATAGGCATGCAGAGTAATTTTTCACTGTAGTTTTCATGATCCATTGTCCATTCACAATTTTGTTTACGATCTTAAATCTACTATTGCGAAAAACATCCGACTTAGGAATAAATTGATACAATAGTGAATTGGAGTGATGACTGATAGTTAGAGTTGGAGGCTAGTGTTTTCAATTAATTATATTTCAATTTATAAAATGAATAGATAAGGGTAGATGGATATGTGGAGAATTTTAGATGTCTTAATTAAGATTTAATTGAACCAATTTTAAAAGGTATTTTAAATTAATTAAGGGCAAATTGCAAAATTTAAAATATGAGGGAAGATATTTTGGTCCAAAAATGTTTATCCCTTTTAGAGATATAGTATAGATTAAATATGGAGATTTAGTTTTTTCAACTTCTAAGGACTATATGTGGTTATAAATACTAAATTAGGAGTTTAATTATAACATTAACTCAATAATAATTTAAGAAATATAAAATATTAATGAGGGCATATTTGTCCAAAAATGTTTCTCCCTTTAAGCTCTTTTAGATTAGTATAGATATAGATGACTACACCCAGTGTTCTAAAAAACGTAAAGCGTGGAGGTCGAATTTCAAACTTTTCGAGTCTAGGCGAAACCTAGGCGAAAGCGAGATAATGGCAAGGCGAGGTCGAGGGCGAGGCGTGAGGCGATGTAGAGCATAGGCAAAGTTTAGATAGACTTTTTAGAACAGTGAATACAACCAACAATAATTAAGAAGACTTTATCTCTCTAAATAGTTGTAGCGTCATGTTGTTTTAGTTTACATTGTCAAATTATAGGATGTTGTTTTATGATGCTCGTTGGTGGATCTACGTTTCACAATAATAAATTTATAGAGAGAACTTTTTCTAGGAATGGCAATGGACGGCCCCGCCCTGCGAAAATTTTGACTCGACCGCCCCTCCCCGCCCACCCCGTGAATTCGTGGGGCCGGGCGAGACGAGGCGGGGCAGCCCTTCAACCCTCCAACCGTCTCGGTTAATTTTTTTTTTTAATAAACTGAAAAAATAATTAAAAAAAAGAAATAATTTTTTTTCTATTATATATTTGTACCAAACAAAACAAAAAAATTATAAGATTAGAGTTATGGTGTAGTGATTAAGATTGGTAGTTTACAAGTTTCAACCCGAGTTCGAATCTTCTTTAGTCTATTTGTAGTGAAAACTATAATTTCTATTCTATTTTATGATTTTTCAAAAATAAAAAATAAATAATAATAATAATAAAATAGAGGGGGCAGGTCGGGACTGCCCCGGACCCGCGGCGAGGCAAAAATTTTTGCCTCAAACCCGCCCCTATTATCCGGCGGGGCACAGGGCGGGGTTTTTTTTGTCATCCCTACTTTTTTCTTAATAGTCTTATAAATTTGTGAGTTAAGTAAATTGTTCTACATGTACATGTTTTGTTAAGACTAGATGTGTAAAAGCACATCCTTATGTCAAGTGACTAGGTGAAGCTTGTCCACTTTGTACAGAAAAAATGAAGGAATGCGGACAAACGACACCATATTTTTAATTTTTTCTGATTATTTAGAATAACCAAAAATAGCCCATGCGGGCGCCCTACAAGTGTACCAGGCAGGGCAGCACGGCATAGGTTTCTGCCTAAGAATGAATGGTCCACAGTCGAGTGGAAGTAACATATCTGTACCGGGGCAGAATGACCCGACCCAAGTTTACACCCCTAGTTATGATAATGTGTATGAGAAGGAATGAACCACAGTCTGATGGAAAGTAACAACATTCCTTTGATTCTGACGAGTCTATTTGTGCAGACATATTGTTCACCGACATCACGGATTGTCCCAAGATGAGAATGATACTGAAAAGGGTCTTGACCTTACTGCACCATTTTTGCTTAAACTTATTACAGAGAATAATAAGTTTCTGCAGGAATAAAACACAGCTTTTTCTCTTACTTTTACTATACAGCCAATACTTCATTCTCTGTAAAAGCCAGTCCCCTCAAATCACTTTTTTATGATCCAGAACATAAAGGAAAGAATATTTCTGCAGTCATCAAAAGAACATGTCCCATTCTATATACACATATATGAAAAATTGGAGTTACAAGAAATAAATTAAAAATTTATTTCATGAACAGAGCCTAGGTACAGATTTAGCATTGCTGTGGTTTGATAATCTTGATTTTATGATCTTTGTCATCTGAATTTGCATTTTCCTGCAAATCTTTTCCAATTCCAGCACTCTCCATTGCATGCCTTGTAAATGTGCTCGGATCCTCTCATTCTCAGTTGAGAAATCGAGCTGTCCTGCATAAAGCACGATTTGCTCACGGGGTCCGTCTTTCTTCTCCGTGCTCCCTGTTTTGTGAAAAATGGGAGAGTTGGTGAAGTTATTTGGTTGGTTTGTGCGTTGAAGCAAGTTTTTGAGTCTACACTGCTGAAAGTTAAGGGCTTCGACTGCAGATTTTGCTGGGAATTTCTTGTTTTGAGCCAGGTGGTTTAAGGCATCAGATGATAGTTTCTCGTAATCTAGTCCATGACAGACTCTCGTTTTTTCTTCTTCCAACAACCCTGAATGAACCTGGAACACACAAACTGTCAAACATAAGAATAAATCACTGGAATGAGCTTTCCGTTGAGTCATTTCCGGGAAAATGAACTAGGCAAATAAAGAAATATCAATATCAAGAAACTAAATCATCATTATCCGCATGTTTGCAATCATATCGGTGATATACTTTTCCACGAGAATTCGCAGCATATGTATAACATACCTCTAGATACAAATCTACGGAATGGTAGATTCCATCAAAAGAGTCTCTAGCAGAGTCCGGCAGGGCCCTAATTAGGGCCAAGAACTTTGATGGTTTCAGATGACGATCGGGAGCTACTTCGGCTATATACAAATCTACCAAGGTCGCAACTTTCTTCAGTCGACTCAATGGCAAACACCATACTCCTTTGGCAAGAAAGGATTTCACGAGCCTAAGAACCAGATTTACATCGTACAAGTAACGTGCCCGGACTGGAGATGGAACCAGCAAATCATCTAATGTTGCATGATCTAATTGCGAACCAATCATACTCTCCAACTTGTTCCTGCAGCATTTGTTAATGTTTACATGTAAAGAAACTCTAAGCATCCCAAACAAACTCTTGTAGGACACAGTGCTTAAATCCAAAGAATAAAGCATCTCAACAACTGCTTCAACCATCCTAATTTTCTCGTCTGAAAAGGCGGAAGCCAATCTTGATTTTTGGTAATAAAAGAGAAACTTAATGATTATACTATGGTTAAAGTTTCTTGATACCATTGACTTCACCAACATTTCAATCAGATGAATATCCAACTGTACAAGATCTTCGAACCACCATGCAACCCGAAGGAAGCTGCTTTTCAAGCTCTCGCTACTTCTTGTGTCACATGACGCCCGAAATTTAGAACTATCAGGCGAAGAGACAGATGGGCACGGACTTGTTTCACAGGATGATGCAACCCTTCCAATAAGAAAATCCAAGCATTTTTCAAGTATACCCGAAGAGCTTGCTACTGGGAGGAAATCTTGACACCGCTTCAATGCCACCACAAGTTCGGACCATGTCCAATACCTGGTATCTTCAAGTGATTTCTCAGTTTGTTCAAGTAAATTTTGGCTTCCAGTGACAAATTTGTTCATTTCCATGAAATATGCAGCACAATTTAGGTCAGTAATATTAAAGGGACTGATGTCAACTTTGCTGTTGTTGTAGCAAAACCTCGTGATGAGCTCAAAATTTTCAGCTCCTCCGGGAAAGTCATGGAATATCAGCTTCAAATTTCGTTTACCACATTTTGATTTGCTAAACATTTTTTTAATACTTCCCGAATAAGATGATAGAACTTTCTGTAAGAATTAAAGAAAAAAACAAAGCCAGTTAAGAAAATAAGTTGATGGCGCAACAGAAAAAGAAACTTATTAAGTAAGAAAAAAAGCAATTGGAATCTACAAAGTAATGATATCCATACCAACTGCAATATTGAGATTAAACAAGTTTCCAATCAATGGATACAAAACAGAAAGTTATGGAAAACCAAGTAACACAGATTGATATTGATTAAAATAACAAGTTACGTTACAAGAAAGTCCTACATAGCATTTACGGTGGTGCTAGTCTGTGTTCTTGAATGATCTCACATGAACAAGTTATCGGCTAACATAATCGAAATTAGTAAAACCGAAAATGGAACCAAACAAATGTGCACTCAATTTCCTGAAAAAATGAAATACGAAAATTTAAACACAAACAATTGAGTAAAGGGTATCCAGAAAGAGGCATGCCAACAATCCCAACAAAGAAGGGAAAAAACGATAGTAATTACAGTGAGAGCAACCTCTTTTAGTCACTTTCGAAATAAGTGAAACGGCACAAAAAAGTACGAACATTTAATCTCCATAACAACAACAATAAATGCAAGAAAGAAGTTAAATAAAATAATGGAAAAATTCATTGTCTGAATGGTGAAAATAAGTGGATATGACAGAGAATAATCACCAGAAATCAAGCTCCACATAATAACTTAAGTCAAATTATACTGAAAACAAATATGCCAAAAGAATCAAAATTCCAGAGAACCCATATTACAATTAAACTGAAATTCATACAAAATCCTCAATTTTTGCAAAATTATAACCAGTGAAATCCAAATAATTGAGAATTCATTAATGAAAGTGAATAGAATTTGGATTGAAACTTAAAATAGAAGACAATGAAACCAGAAAATCTTTACCTTATCCACCATGAAAACCTCTTCGCCATTGACATCAACTTCAAGATCACAATAGGTATCCATTCGAAAATAAACAAGAAGAAAAAACAAAGCCCGCCTCAAAATAAGAAGGAAAATGGGATCATATTCTGGGGTCGAAAAGAGGACAAACAGAAAAAGGTCAGTTTCTTGGTATTGCAAAATGCTATGTGGCTCTCAACTGCGGTGTGTGTATTTATTTTGTATAGAGAGACAAGAGTGTATGTGAAGCTACAAATTGCACAAGGACACAGAATACACACTTACAAATGCATATTATATGAGGATAAAACAAAGAGAAATCAGAAAAGGTTAGACTAAGAGAAACAGAGTTGTTGAGTGCCCACTAATCTTTTCTCTGACATTCTTGGCCCATTTTTTTCTTTTTCAACTGCAGATTTTGTACATAAGATTTTATGAAGGTCCTTTGTGTGAGCTGGGATTGCAAGGCTTATTTTTTCAGTTATTATGAATTTCTTTGCAGCAAGGTCACTATTCACCCTACCACAATTTTTTTAATTTATTATCTCTCATATTTTAATTTAGGTATGTACAAGTTGCAATCTTAATGGTTACTGACCGTATTACCCATAAATTATATTTCAAATATTTGCTAAGGAAAATTGCACTATTAGTCTTTAGCCTATTTTCTTGACTCTAATGTCCTCCACATTTTTGTTTTTAGCATCTTCAGCAGATAGATTTCGTCCATTTGACTATCGCAAGTGTTCGATATTGTGACAAGTAATAAAGTGTGTAAGTCAAGTATAGATTCCACGAGAATTGTGTTAATAAGGACCAAAATTATTAACTCTAACTTTATCATAATAATCGATTCATTATGGTTTTAAACTAAAGCTAAAATTTAACTAAAAATGATAAAAAAAAAAAATACTAATCAACAATCTTAATTTGTCAAAGTTCAATAAATTTAAGGTGTTTGTGAATCACGAATTCAATTAAAAAAAAAAACAGATTCATCTTTGTCGAAGTCCCAAGCCCTAGCCCCCAACCATAGAGACCACCACCAAAATGCCCATCTTCACCTTCAGTGACTATTTGACTGTTAGCAATGCACTTATGAGGATAATTATTGTACACTTAAATTTGATGAAAAATAAAAAAGAAAAGACAGTCAAAACGTAGTATTATATTCGTCATTTCAACAACATATTAAAATTTTACACTCAAAATGTCGGGAACGAGCCTGCAAGGACCAACAATTCTATAAAACTCAACGGTTGGAGATGACGCTGCAAAAAATAAGTTAGAGACTAAGCTGCGACAAAAGACATAAGTTGAGGTCAGTTGTACAATTTACCCTTATTTGTTATTTTGTAGGTACTTCTTGGCATTTAAATAGGAAAATTTGCACTGTTGGTCTTCAATCTTTATAGTTTGTTACTAATTTACCCTAAATTAATTTTTATAGTACCAGATATTTCCAACTTTTTATTCAATTACAAATCACGTCCCCATTGACAAATTTTGACAGATTTTTCCTCCTCTTTATATAAACAAAAATTTTAAAAAAAATAAACAACAAAAAAAAAATTACAAATGAAGTCCCATAGAAAATTCTTGAAAACTAATGAAGCTGATTTTGTTCTAGAAAATTCTTGATCTTTAAGTGTATTTTCTTTATCTTTCTGCCTTCAAAAAATCAGTGTTCTAGGTTTTTCTTGGTTATTTTTTTTTTTTTTTAAATTTATTCAAGATTTTCGTTTCTCTTTGTTCTCTACTTTGTATTTTGGTCTCGCGTGTGTATTTGTTTATTGATTTTGAGCTGGGCTTTGTGTACTATAGAGTTTTATCCCCAACTATTTTTTGTGATTTCATGATCTATATTTCACTCAATTCTTGGCGTTTGTCTTCAGTAGTTTTAGTTTTGTTTTTAGTCTTTCATTCGATCAAAGTAAAATAAATCTGGTATGTGCGTTGAAACTCGATTTTGCAATTCTCGTGTCTACTGTTCACCCAGAATGACCATAGATTTGATTTTGGAGTCTGGATTCTTTCCATTTATTCTTAATAGTTTTCCACCCCGTAAAATATGTCACCGATTACTTTGATTTTGAGTTCAGTTTACACCATATGCATGTGTATCGGTGAGATTTTTTTTGGCTTCATCTCGAGAAACTTTCAAATTCATTGCCTCTTGTCATCATATCATCTTGATTTTCCTCTCTTTAGATTTGATTTTTCATGTGCAAGGTTTAGTTGTTTCCCATCTTCAAAGGCTTTAGCAAATCTATGTACTTTCGCTTGGCGCGAGGTCTCACTGTGCACCTCCAGCGATGGTGATGATTTCCGGTGAAGGTGGGGTCTGTGGATGTGACGTAGAGATTGTGACTATGGTGGGATGAGTTAGACCAAGATGAGGTGAGGTAGGTGGAAGAAGAAGTTATTTTGTATTTTTTAAAAGTTGTGGGATTTCATTTACAATTTTTTTTTTAAGCTTTTTTTTTGTTTAATTAAAGAAGATGGCAAATTCGTCAAAATATGTCGATGTGACGGTATTTTACAATTAAATGAAAGGTAATTATATTCACACAACACTTTTTATTTTTTACGCCACACTTTAATTACATTTAAAATCCTTAATCTTTTAACATTATAACACATGTCCCCAACTTTTTTTGTCAACTTTTTATCTTCAACTTTTTATTAATTAGCACATTTTATGTTTGATAACGGTTTCGTAAAAAATATTTGTTTAGAATTCGTAAAAAGACTTATTTGTCTGTCATATTTTTAAAAAAAACAATAGATACAAAAGTACGATAAAATATTTTTTCCTCATTTCAAAACACGTAAAAAAAACATCTCGACAGAAACCATTATCAATGATAAAATGTGCTAATTAATAAAAGTTGAAGATAAGAATTCGATGACAAAAAGTTAAGAACATAATCGCAATAATAAACAAAAGTTTAGGATATTAACTACAATTAAAATGTAGTACACTTATAAAAAATTATAGTGTGAATATAATCATCCTTAAATGAAAGGTTGGGAATGTCTGGTGCTATAAAAATTAGTTAATGATAGATTATTAATAAACTGTAAAAGTTTAGGACCAAAAGTGACAATTTTCCTTTAAAATAATATTGATTTAGGTCATTTCATTAACTCAAGATAGACCATTGTGACTTCTTTTCTTTTTCTTTTTCCTTTTTTTTTTTAACAAGGAAATTTGTGACTTCTGGTTTTGTGTTTTTTGAGCTCTACTAATGTACAAAGGTCATATTTAATTTCTCCATCAAAAATTTATCATGTGACTTTTTTTTTTTTTTGTGATAGTGTTGGAAAAATATGTGTCATATTTTTCACTTTTTATATCTGCTACCTTAATAAATTTCTGGTTTTTTTATTATTTTGTATTCATTGGAGTTGAGCTCTATATTATTTTCTAATGTACAATTTTACGTGTAGGTCATATTTAATTTCTCCATCAAAATTTTATCATGTGACCACTTTTTTTTTTTTTTTTTGAATGCAATTTCAAAATGGCAGGCCCCCATCTCCATCCAAAAGTGCCAACAACTTGCAACAAATTCCAACAAATTGCCCGAAGCAAGAAGCTTTGAACATCTTCTTATGTTCATCATCCAGCCTACCAAGGATTGAATCAAAAAAAAAAAAAGGATTGAATCAATTGAATGAGACGCATTAAAACCCTTTTCAAGGAACATAATCTTTTAAGCAAAACTTGCATTAAATCCCCACGTAAATGAGCGGACCAGTCTCCGTTCACTCTCACCTTCGAAAGATTTATCCCAAATATCAAGAATACCTCCACTCCACAGTGGTCTACTCACGACGTTTCTTTCCTCATCTCTCAAAGCAAATGAAAATCTCTTTTCAAATGATTGTCTCCTGCATAGATCTTTACTACTTCCATCGGCGGTAACCGGAAGTTTCATCCAACTCAGTCTCATAGTCTCCCAATTGGACTAAGCATGGAGTAAATACCAGCAATTGCAGGGGCACCAATTGCAACAGAGATGCATATTCCAACCCCAATAGCTGGTCGCTCAGATCTCTTGTATCCCAAGTTCAGACCACATAATGCATATTGAGCGAAACAGTTAATGTTGAGTAGAGCAACAACCACCATCATGTGTGCCCACTCATGGGGCTTATAAGTGCCATTCTTGCAGTAAACTTTTCTGAGCTTTAAAACATCTTCTGGTCTCCATCTCAATAGTAGTGCTAGGTGATATATGCGTTTTGGGTGTTGGTATAAACACATGAGGGTGAACAGTGCATTGAGAATTTGATTATTGACTTCAAACCAAGTATCTCTTTGAGACTTCTTTGGTATGGCATGGTTCAACATTCCAATCATGACCATGAACAGAATAGCACCAGAAACAGCAACACAGGTAATCCAGATAAAAAGAGCCAAATTCATGGGATCCTTTATCCATTCTTTGCAAATTTTCCCAAGAGAATTCCAAGGAGCGTGAAGAGTATTGGTGGCTGAATCTTCCGGAAGGTGAGAGTGAACGGAGAACTGGTCCGCTCGATTTACGTGGGGAATAATGAGCCGCCATTAATGCAAGTTTTGCTTAAAAGATTATGTTCCTTGAAAAAGGGTTTTAATGCGTCTCATTCAATTGATTCAATCCTTTTTTTTTTTTTTGATTCAATCCTTGGTAGGCTGGATGATGAACATAAGAAGATGTTCAAAGCTTCTTGCTTCGGGCAATTTGTTGGAATTTGTTGCAATTTGTTGGCAGATTTTGGAGATGGAGATGGGGGCCTGCCGTGCAATTTTGGAAATTGCATGGGAAACCCCCCCAATTTTAAAAGAAGTAATATATATGTGAAAAAAGTGGTTGGACTAATTTACCCCTATATTTTTGGATGAAGGACGCTTTGTTTTGGAAACCAAGAGTAAGGGTGAAAATGCCAAAATTTTGAAGGTAGGGACGTTTTTCCACAATACCATATAGGTAAAGGATGTTTTGTCTATTTACTTCTTTTTCTTATTCTCTTAGATTTGTTTAGGAAGGAAATATTTAGTTTCCTAAATTCTTTCATTCTACAAATCTAAGAATATATTTCTATATTCTTTCCTACTAATTCTCTTACCATTCTTGTTGCATATTTTTAGGTAAGAAAGAATTCCTAATTTGATTTCTACTTTAACTATAAGTAAGAGTGGAAATCAATAAGAAATTAAGCCTTTGAAAATATTTTTGTGTTCTTGTTCTATAAGCTTCAAACCGGTCGAATCCATTCAAGGTGAACAAGACATGGCGCTTCATGGATTAAGTCGTTTAAAGGCAGCTAGTTTTTCAAGACATTGAAGAATAAAAGGCTTTGAAAAATAATTTTTGGTCTTGGATTCTCTAAGCAAAACCGGCCAAATTCATTGGTGGAAAACAAGACCCGATGCTTTATTGATTCAACTTTTAAAGCAAAAAAGTTTTCTTCAAACTCATTGAAGAATCAAGAACTTATTGGTGCTCAACAAACAATTCCATATCTTGTTCAAGCTACTTGGTGAGAAGTTAAGAACGGGAGTTCTTAATCCAAGTGGTGGTTGCGGTCAAGTACAATAGGGAAGTGGCGATAAAGTCAAGACCGGTGGATTTGATTCCACTTCATCAACAAGTCAGAAGAAGAAGTATCACATGGAGTTGATCTGTTTTCTTTTTATTGTTATTTTGTTAATTTTGCGAAATTACAAAAATCAATACTATTGTATTTTTGAACAAGATTATTAGTGAATTGTTTTTACTTATGGCATGGGGGCCCGTGGATGTTTCCCTTAGGGGTTTACCACGTTACATCTTGTGTTCATAATTAATCCTTTAATTTTCGCACTTGACAAGATTAGGTAAACAAATACTGTTGTGCGAGTCAGAACTGTTATCTCTATATCTTGCCAGTTCTGACTACGTTCTGTCCACTGCTTGTTTAATTAAGATTAAAATTCATTTTTAATTTAATTAATCTAGGTTTTAGAACTTTAATAGTCGATTTTAAATTATTAGCACAATTATTACCGGGCTGCAGCAAGACTATTTTGAAGCTATAAGCTGCCAGTTGCGGATGTCATCATGGAACGAAATGTGGTGTCACATGGCGGCAAATGAAGAAAGGAAGAGGTGGTGGTGAAGGTGGTGTTGATTAAGGAAAAAATAGTCATTTCAACTTCAAAAATTTTTAAAAGTCAACATTGTCAAGCTAAAAAAACTATTGGAAAAAAATGAGTACCAAACAAGCCTTAAGAAAATAATGTAGCCCGTCATTTAGCTTCTTTTGTTGATTTGGCTCTGGTCGATTTGTATTTGATTGATTATAGTTTGTACTTTATTGCACCATTTTGGCGATATTCTTTTAATAAAATAGTTTGTTCTGGTGTTATAAAGAAAACATTTATAGCACACAGTTTAGTTTTTTGTTATTGTTGATTTTAGATGACACTCTACATAGGTGTATTAAATTGAGACTTTATAAGTAGGTGACTTTTGTGAAATTTGTCAACTTTCAGGTGACTTTCATGAATTTGTTAGAAATTAATAAAAAGTTCCATAAACTTCTGTAGATTTTCGTTAAAGATTTCTGTAAACTTTCATTTTTTTTTTAATATTAAGCTAAATTTCTGTGCAATGTAATATTATTTTGAACTACTTCTCGTATGTACAAATTACTTACACCACAAGTAATTAAGAATCCAAAGTGATAAATTATATTTTTCATGTCAACAAAAATATTTCTTAAAAAATATTAAAATAAATAAATAAATCACCTCAATTAGATTAACAAATAATTTAAATACCAAAAAGAATAATAACATTTTAATAATGTTCAATAAAAATAATACTTGCAATTTGATAAGTTTATTTAAGATACAAATAAAAGTATTTAAAAATAAAATTATTCAAACCCCAATCTTTGTCTGCCCATTTCAAATCAATTTAAATCCAAATGCATTCACGAGTATATGTATCAATCAATTCACATAAAGTGGGGTGGGGTGGGGTGGGGTGGGGTGTGTGGGGTGGGTGGGGGGGGATAAATTTGACATTCTAGTTAATTGTTCAAACGGACTTAAGATGCAACATGATTCCAAGATAAAATGCATGAATCCAACGATTTTTTTTTAGGACAAATGAATCTGATATAAAATGAAATTCAAACTATCATGCATTGGAAAAATCCATAAAGACACAATTGTCATAATTTAAAAACAAAACAACACGTTAAAAATCATGAGAATTCATTAAACAAAAAATAGATTGATTTTTTTTAAAAAAAAATCTCATTATGCAATCAAGAAAAGTGCACACCGAAAAATAGTAAATTCAGATTTCACATAAATTATAAAATAGCATATCTAAAACAAGTAAAATCAAATTCTTACAATAAAAAATACAATAAAATAGAAGTTCTTTATTTTGAGGCTATGTAGTCTTCACTAAGAGCATCTCCAATGTATTCAATGAATTGGGAGAAAGCTGTGTCACATCATCAAATAGACAATATCTATTAAAAATACTTCTCCAATGCACTATGTGGAAAGATTATGTTAAAAATGTGATATGGCATAAAAATAGAAGATGTGAGATACTCCTTCTATATCTAGACGCTCTGTGAGATTGGATGAATCAGTAATTATTTTAATTCTTGTTTTAATTTTTTAAAATTGTGTTAAGTTGATCAATTTATTATTTTTTAATTTAAAAAATAAATGTCACATAATCAATATTATTGGATTGTAGAAGGAACCATTGGTAGCGAAATTTTGGACTTCACCGTCTATTTATTCCACGTAATCTAGAAGTCCGTCTATTTAATTGTCACATCTGCCACAATCTATTGAATGCATTGGAGATGCTCTAATCCCACAAGCATATGAGAGGATTTTCTTTGAGATTTGTTGTTTATACTTTCTACCAAAAAGTCTCCAAAAGTTTAGTAAGTAGAGAATTTCTTAAAAGTCATTCTTAATTTAAATACATCATGCCTTATATAGACTTTTAAAAAATTTTAATTGAATACCACGTAACTTTTAAATACCTTTTTAAAGTTTCTAAAAGTCTTTATTATATATATCAATACTTTTAGTGGGTCTTAAAAAATCTAAATTGAATATTTCTAAACTTTTAAATCCTTAAAAATCTTTAATAGTCTCAGTTTGAATACATCCCTTAAGATTTAAATTTAAAATTTTTATTTGTTTTGATTCTATGCTAATTCACTTAAATTTAAAAATTAAGTTGTTATAGAGTGAAATAATTATTATATTTATAGTGTTTATTTGCAAAAATTGCAACAAACAAAATATATTGCTTTTTATTTATATAATTGAACGGGGAATATTATCCTACCCATGGTGGGTAGGAGTTATCATGCCTACTGCTGAGGTAGCAGCTCATGATTGACAATTTATGGCTCCACATTCATTATTTTTTCTAATTATGGGTTACCACAACAGTAGTAAGCATTATAATGCATATCCACCATGAATAGGAGAACATCCCTCGTAATTGACCATACATGAGAAATTTATTTGAATTTTTATAATACATTATTATTCAAGTATTATCTTCTCGGATTTTTATATATATATATTATAATATGCAGACAAAACGGTTTGGTGCTATTGGTTCATGCACCAGTGGGGATTGGGATAAGGGGAACGGGGGTCATGTGAATCATTTTGTAAATTCCGTTTCTACCCCTAAAAGAGTAATAAGCCCTTATCTTTACTAGCTACTTTTTCTTTTTTTTAGTTCTTTAAAACCTTTTAGAATCTAAAAGTACAAAATTTGAAAGAAGGGAAGACAGTACTTGTGTTTAATTGGAGGTGACATTTAGGATTTGAGAAAAGGGAAATATTGGATTTCACTTTTTAGATCCATTGGTGCACCAAACGCTCTTTGGCATAATAATTTGTCAATCATTTGTCGGAATTTTGAATTAGAGAGCCAAAACAGGAAAATTGAGTAAATTAAGGTTAGCTCCCAACATTTCAGATCGCGTAGTTTTAGTTTCTTACTTCCAAAATGAAGTTTTGAGTCCCTAACCTAGTTAAATTTTTATGTGATACAAACTGTCAATGTAAACGTAAAAATCTCATGCTTCTTTTACGTGACTTAAAGTTAAAAGTGAAGTGGTTTGAGAGTTTTTTCTTTCAACTTTAAGTCACATGTAAGTTGCGTACGATTTTAACATTTACATTGACGATTTTTTTCATATAAAGATGAAAATTCACAGATTTAAATAGGTTGGAGAGTTAGAACTTCACTTTTGAAGATTATAGACTCAAAAATACACTGTTGATTGCAATATTTATTTAAATATGGTATTAGAAAAAGGGATTTAATCGGTTTTGCAGACTTAAAACTTTTTGATAATTTACGAGTGATACCAACATCGAGATACACAAATAAGTGGTATTACATCGTCAGAACAAAAGGTTACCTTTTTGTAGACTTTACTTGTAATGTAAATAAAAAAAAAAAAATTATTTGAAAAAGTATATCTATAATGTCTGAACGAATGATGTTGATAAAAATCTACAATATTACAAGCTACGTCATTGTCCATCCTTTGATGATGTATTATTTTAAAAGAAATTATGCTTCCTAAGATATGTTAAAGTTTATTGACTTACTAGAGGAACTATACGACTTAGACGAGGAATTAATTCAAACTATACTTTTATTCAACACTTGAATGCACGAAGATTGTTTATAAGCAAGTTTTGAGGCATGTGTATGAGTTTAGTCTAGGGGAGGCTATTCAATACCTACTCCAAACCCTCAACACTTATTGGAGGACTAAAGTTATATAGTGCGACAGTGACTTTCTAGTATTTGGCTATGGATTCTCAGCTTGCCATCAAATGTATTTGGTCGATTGGATGGAGTTTCTTGGACTAGAAAAATTACATTATTTTTCAGTGTTAACTATTATGTCTTGTTAAGAAATAAACAACAATATTTAGCATTTTATCAAAAGATAATGACCTCGCGTCTTACCAATTGTAACAACCAACGTCTTGTTAGAGGCAAGATCGAATCTTTCTTAAAAAAATAATGAGAGTTGATTAAACTGTAACATAATTGAATCCAAATTTTATTAAGTGACGTAATTTTGCAACACAAAATATAACTCTACAATACTAATTTTTATGGTCTAAATACATTAAGCGTTTTATGGTTTATAAAAATCTTAATTTTTATGGTCTAAATCTTGAGTCACATTAAGTGCCCGTTTGGTGTAGTTTATAAATTGGTTTATTTGACCAAAAATAGTTTATTTGACTAAAAAATTTGTCTTCATATAATGACATTGTTGACTATTCTTGATCAAATAAACTATTTTTATTAAAAAACTGGTTTATAATCTATATCAAACAAGTCCTAAGTGATAGGATCTATACAAGTGTCCCACCATAACATACTTTAATTAAATAATCTAAATGAGATCATCTATGACACAAATTATACTATGTAATATTAAGAAATTCTTTTGTGGGATCATTATGTAAATTTTGTTCAACTAATCTAGGTGACAATTCCATAAAATATAATTTTGCCGCATCAATTAAATTAATTATTATTGACGTTGATATTTCGATTAAATATTAATTAAATGGTTATTTGAGAAAATAATTTTTTAGAAATTTACAAAATACGCACCGGTTTATTTACACTTTAAATATTTTCTTTCCAAAAAATACTATATTTTATAAATTTACGATTTACATACTACTTTTTACTAAATATAACAAAAAATACCATTTTTTGAAGGGTGGTTACATTGTCACACTCGTATTCCTCACTTTTTCTCCATCGCATTCTTACCATCAATCTTCTATTAATTAGTATATCTTGTCCATAATAATGATTTAAATTCAAATATTTTATTAGTATGCTTTGAAATAAAAGGCAAATATTATATCATACTTTTTATATTGGTTGTTATTTTACTTATTTAAAAATATGAGAGTCAAATTAGTATTTCTATGCCCTCCTAACAAACATTTTGAACGAAAATTGCAATCATGACAAAATGTGTAAAAGTTGAGAATAAACGGAAAAAAAAAAGGTTTGGACATAAGTGCGAGAATGAGAAAATGTTGAAGAGCTTTAGAGTTTGTTTGAGAGTTTTTCCCTCGGTTTTGAGTGGTACCATTTATGAGGGGTTAGAAAAATCAATACTTGTTAGTTTATTGGGGCACTGGTTTTGAGTGATTTAAAAACTATAAAAAATCAGTGTAGTGTAATTTGGAGTGTATTTCCCAATCCTCCAAATCAGTGGTTTTTTTGCCATTTTTTCAAATTATCTTCTAATTTTACCCTATCGAAAATAATTATTTCTAAATCTACCATAAACCTAAAATGGGTACTTCATTCTTCCTCTTCTCTCCAAACGCAAATGTTGCTTTTTCTCCAAACAATAATTTTTTATGTACTATTGAATTATTTTTTAAAATTTTTGCAGTCGAACATATATTTACATATTGTTTACACAAAACTACATTTTTTGATTATATATGTAATTTTATTGTTTTAAAAACTTTCAGAATCGGTGGATAATAAATTCTTAAGCATGAGTTTGACTGAACACTACTAAAACCACCTAAAACTGAACCATTCATAAACACCCAAAACCAGTACAAGAAATATCAAATTCAACAACCATATAAATGGTCGTAAAATATACATTTCTAGTTGTTGATTACATTTAACGACTAAAATCGGTTGTTCGTTCGTTGGTTGGCAAAGAGGTGTTGGCGATTGTATTCAATGACTAAAAAATGTTTAGTCGTTAAATGTATTATTTCAGCAGCTAAATAACTGGTCGTAAAAAGTTTGTATTGACAACCGATTCTTTTTTCAACAACCACTTGTTTAATCGTTGTATCAACTATTTTGTCGTTCAAATACAATTAAAGCAACCAACTTTTAGTTGCCTTTTATTTTTGTTGTTAAAATACAATTAAAACAACCAAATTTTAGTTGTTTTTCATTTCAACAACGAAAGAAATGGTCGTTAATATTTAATATTGACAACCGATTTTTATTTCATCAACTGTTTGGTTTGTCATTGTATTAATTATTTTGTCGATAAAATATCATTGAAACAACTAAAATTTAGTTGCCTTTCTTTTTAACAACAAAAATGTGGTTGTAAAATTTTCATATTAACAACCGAAATATTAAAATAACGAGAAATATAGTTGTCAACAATAATATTCATAGTTCCATAACTTTCACACATTTACATCATACTACAAGCACATCTTACCCACAACCATAAATAATTATAAGAAGTAAAAGAATACAATTGTAAATAACATTAACAAGAATTAAATTTTCCTGGCATTCAATCAATTAAAATATTTCAATATTAACTACAACTATATGTCGATATCAAATGTCATGACTTAAACAAAAGATTACACTCAATTCAGTCATTGATGTTCTCAACATAAAAACAAGTAGATGTAGAGTTAGACTATTGCCTCGATCAAAGAAAAATATATTACTATTACCACCATCACCAAAAATAAAGTCAAGAACATATTAATTATTACCAATTGAGCCATTAGATGGAGACGCATCAGGTTGAATAGTTCGTAGAAGAAACTCCTCAAGAATGCGACTTATAAATATCTGCACAGATTTCAACTAAGAATGAAGATCTTGAACCTCATTCTGTAAAGCAGCATTCTCTACACAAGTACCACAATTTTCCAACTTTATCTTCTTTGGATTTTTCTATTGATCACGTAGCTAAATCTCTTGTCTAAATCTTACTCACATATTTCAGATTCTTTCAAAAGCATAAGTTGTTCATTCGGGTCTAGTTGAAAATTATGTTCTTGTAAAAATTTGAGCATTTGATTCTTCGGATCTATGTAAATTATAAATAAAATATTAAGCTGTGTTTGATTCTCATTCTTTTCCATGGAAAATGAAAATTTTCAACCAATTTTCCATTTTTTAGTCATTTGATTGGCAAAATTTTTCATGAAAAACCATTTTCTCAACTATTTTCCAACTTTTGTTTGATTGCAACCTTTTTTTTTTTCCATGGAAATTTTTTTCAAAATTTTCCACTTTTGGCCATATTTTCCTTGTTTTCAAAGAAAATATTTTCCAGTGGGGATAGGAGAATTTATTTTCCATGAAAAATTTGTTAACTTTTTCCAACCCATTTATTTTCCATGGAACATTTTCCAACCCATATATTTCTTGGTAATTCATTTCTATGGAAAATATTTTCTTTCCACCCAAATTTTTCCACTTGCAATCAAACACAACCTTAGAATTTTGAAATATATATTATACCATTGCAACAAATAAAACTACTTACATAATGAGGTTGCGCTTCTTTAGTTGTCCATCCACGTTTACTACACTTCATGTCATAGAAAAATTTAATCTGACAAGTAGCTCTTTTGTAAGCGGATCCCTCTTTCAAAAAATAGAATTAATGTATGAAGTTCATGAAATATAATATGTATCAATTTTAGTGAAAAGTAGGAAAGAGTTTGCTAAGGCATAATGTTAAGAGTCGAACCAATCTAAAAAAACTAGACTTAACTCAAGTAATATGTGAATACCAGCTAAATAAATTTCACACTCATCAAAAGAGATCTAATTAACAATTACAGAAAGAATAACCGTAAATTACTAATCCACTTATTCGATAAATTGGCTTTCAATTAAGGCATAGATTCCTTCAAGAACATGCATAAAAATAGTATCATTGTAGAGTACTAACCTTCATCTCATCACTAGCAAAGTAATCACAAAGGGAATCCCAATCACTTTGCTCTACTATAGAGTGAATTTTCAGACTCAGACTCTTCGTCCTTCGTGAAATTCTTTGATTGTATTGATGGTAATTCCTCTTCCAAGCTAACTGGTGTGCAACACAATCTCCAAGATATATGGTGCTTAGGATTTTCAAAATGAAACTCGATTCGATATTGTCAATCTTTGGTGATCGACCACTGTACTCCAACCAGCCATATTACCATGAATTCAATCAACATTTATCATCTTGATCCTGCCATTTATCATTCGGCATTAATCAAATGGAAACAAAAAGTAATTAAATTATGCGCATAAAAATACTTCGGTTGCCAAAATTGTACAGAATTAAAGAAGAAAAAGTCATCCTTGTAATAAAAGATAATGCACACACCAACACAGATTTAACATTAACATATCCATATTATGAAAGAACAAAAATATACAATATTTATAATGCTAGAGAACGAATCACGTTGTGAAGACGGTTTTCCCTGCAGTACTTACTACATTGCACTTTAAGAGTTCCCGCAGCAATGAAATAAAAATTAAGTCAGTATAAACAAAATCTTTGTGTCTTCTAATTTACAAAAGTCGTTCAGGCATTTACTCAAACACATTGAGAACATTGTCTTACTTCAACTGCAGAGTTACAAAGATCATATTTTTGTACTATAATAAATTGATTTAGAGAGCATGAAATCAACTGGGTTTCATGAGATTAAGAATAAAAAAAATGCACAAAAAGTGATCTTGGAACTGCTACAACTCGCCAGTTCTGCCTCTTTTCTTCCCCTTCACAGATTTGCCTGATGGAAATGAGAATGGGTCAGATTTGAACCCTCTTTTTCCAGATGGAATGGGCGAGACTACAAAAAACCGTGGCTTCAGAAACGGATTTTCCATTACTGAAGCAACGATATATGTGCCTAATAGTCGCTACAAATTGACTATTTGTAACTGAATTTCCGTTGCTATTATAATAAGGGTCCCTGAAAGTTACCAACGGAATTTTCATTGGTAAAAGCGTGTGCTATTACCAACGGATGGTAATGTTCCAACCCTTTACCTACGGAATTTCCGTTGGTACTGACACACACTATTACCAACGGAAAATTTCGTTGGTAATGTTCCAACCCTTTACCTACGAAATTGCCGTTGGTAATGACACACACTATTATCAACGGAAATTCCATTGGTAATGTCTCAATCCTTTACCTACGGAATTTCCATTGGTCATACGGAACTTTCATATGGGAAAATTAATATTTTTTTTTTTTTACAAAATCATTAAAAAATTATAAAAATGCACTAAAATAAATAAGCTAACAATAATCAATATACCAAATATAAACACTATTATCTTAACGCAACAAAAATTTGATAAATGAAATTGTTACATCAAAATTCTAAAGAAAAAGTACCACATGTTCATATATCATTATTTCGTGATCCAGAACTAGAAGGAAATTGATTGTTTGAAATATTTAATTCCCCAAGCATACTTCGTATTGTTTCTCGTAACTCGACCTTGTGATTTCTTTCAACTCGCTCGAGACGTACGGTGAGATTATCAATCCTTTCATTATTTTCTTCTATCGTATTTCGTGCACTAGCCAACTCTGACTTCAACTTATTGACATCTTCATTACTCATAAAGTCATGAGCAAGTATCGAACGTCTAGGTAAAGTGGGTGTGCCCAAAACATGTGAAACAGGTTGTCGAGGACCAAACCCATAAATATGACCTTTAGATGGCTCGTTGACAGCATTGATCTATAAATCGAGATCAAACTCAAGCTAATCATTTGTCTGTACCATACTTAAACTCGATAGAAGCTTTATACTTATCTTGAAGAAAAAAAAATATTAATTTTTATTGTTTTCACTATCTAAAAAATATTTTATCAATAAAATTCCTAAGCCTGTGATTAGTCCTGTGGACATGGCTGAAGAGCTCCAATTGATACATGGGATGGTCCATATCCCTCACTTTAAAATACGTATCACATTAATCACAATTAGTTAAACCATAAATGAAACTTAAAAAGTGTCAACTCACACAATTAATCACAATGAACTACTTAATTATACTTTTCCATGACTGGTTGACTTTTGACTGAAAAGATTTATAAAAATTTTGACATAGTTTCCCCTATGAACTTAACCAACTTGAAAAAAAAAATCAACAGAAATCCTCATACCAACATAGAAGACATATATTGGAAACCACTTGTCCCGCTAATTCACCACAATTAATCACAATGAGTTAAATCATAATCACAATAAGATACCGGACTTACCACCAAGGCTACTTATACTTTTATATAACTGGTTGACTTTTCTTTGACTAAAAAGATTTTATAAAAATTTTGATAGAATTTCCAATGTAATATGGACTTAATCAACATGAAAAATCAATATAAATCATCGTACCAACATAGAAGACATATTTTGGGAACTACTTGTCTCGCCAATTCACCACAATTAATAACAATGAGTTAAATCACAACTAGATATACGACCTACCAATCTACCACCAAGGCTACTTATACTTTTCTATGACTGATTGACTTTTCTATGACAAAAAAGATTTTATAAAAATTTTGACAGAACCTCCCGTGTAATATGGACTTAACCAACCTGAAAAATCATCAGAAATCCTCATACTAACATATAAAATATATATTGGGAACCACTTGTCTCGTCAATGCACCACAAACTGAGTAAAACCAAAATAAACTCGACTAGTCCATTTCTATTACAAAATATTGACTCCACATGAAAATTTAATGTTTGAGTTTTGAAAACTCATGCTCAGTATATATTTAGTCCAGTCTTTTGTGTATTAAATAATTGGTTGATATGTATGCTACCAATATAAATCAAATCAGAAATAATATACCAATCTCTTCTTGGTAGTCATAAAGAAGACTGAATCGGCAGTATGCTTCTTCATTTCACCACCATATCCTTGTGTAATGCGGTTCTCCTTAGCAATCTTGGCATTGTTTGTCCACTTATCGATATCTCAATAATTTACAAGACTATCCCAATGCTCTGCTATTATCCAAGGTGGGTCATGCCCTCTCCAATCGATAGGACTATCGGATTGACTTTTACACTTTGCTTGGTTGCGAGCATCATTGATCATATCTTTATATCTATCCTTCGTCATCTTCTTCCACGCATCATACATATTGGCAGTATTTGCAGTTGTCCATACATATTTATCCTTATAAATTAATAAAATAAAATCAATTATAGGCGTATAATGAATATCGAAATTAACAACTATAATAAACAAAAATTACCAGAAATATATTCCATAAACCATCTCTTATGGATTGTGGCATTGAGCGAAATGTGGGGTATGGGCCATCAAAATATGCTTTCATGGTGGTGGTGATGTCACGAGGTACGAAGGCTTCAACAAAACTGTATAAATAACATAAAAATGTATTGTCACACGCGTGTATCTTCGTATAACCAAGAGCAAGACTACTTAACATTTTCTTTGTCTTGTAAAATGTATCATCTAACTACACCCCTTCTGGCAACATGTCTTTAATTATGGATAACATGCGATCATAACAAGTTGCAGATATATTAAATTCGAACTTACAATTCAAATGTTGTGACATCGCTGAAAGTTTAGTGAGCTTAGTACAATCGGGCATATAGGTTCATCAGCTTCTTGAATAAGTCTAAAGAAATTTGTAGCTTTAGGATTCGGGCATGTTTTTCTGGGTCAGAATGTTGCTGATTGAAAAAAGTATTGTGAGTATCAGGGCCCATAGCATCCATTACCATTATTTGATTTGTACATTCAATTCATCCTTTTGCAGTTGAGGATTTCCCGAATTAAATCGACTACTTTATTGTTCACCATGTGCATTCCATTGATTGTAATCATGGGTAAACCATTTGCTGTATAAGTGAAGTTTTACATCATCTCTCTTGTGGAATTGTTTATTGTTACATTTATGGCAAGGGCACCTAATCTTATCAAATATTCCTAACTACGAATATGCAAATTCAATAAACTCTTCAACTCCTCTAAGAAATTCTTTTGTAAGAAAACCTTCATCCACTCGTCGCCACATCCAACTACGATCAGATGACATACTGCTGACAACTAAACTTAAGAAAGTTAGACATTGCATTTAAATGTTGCAAAAATAAAATAAAAATGTAGTACTTTTAATTTGTAAAAGGTACAAATTCTTGTCTTAGGTATGTTAGTCCGAAAAAATGCATATATTTTCAAAAAGTAACTTATTGCTGCTAAAAAACATGTTTGCTAAAATTTTTCTTCAAATGATACACTCAATTTCAATTTTAGCATGTACCATAAATTTCTAGAAACACCCAAGAGAGAGAGAGAGGAGAGAGCAAAGTAGTGATGAAGAAAGAATTTAAGCAATAATCTGTCCTATACATCTTTCTAAGGTGGGTGTCCTCAACTCAGATTTTAATAAATTTCTTAATATTTATAAATTCTTATAAATTTCATGGAATTTAATAGAATTTGAGAGATTTGATAAGATTTTAATAGATTTCTATATTATAGATTTTAATAGATTCTCATGGATTTCATTGAATTTGTGGTCTTTTTATTAAAAATTATATTTTCATCTCCTCAATTGTGTCAACTATAAATTTTGAAAAAGTTTTAAAATTTCATCATAACATTTCAAGTCTATTTTTTTTTCAAACCAAATTATGTCTTGACGAGAAACTTGCTCTAAAATTAATGTTGACAAGTAAACTCACCATAAAAGCACAAAATTTTCTTTTTTAAAAAACTAGACTAATAGCAAAAAAAAAAAATGACAACTAATTCATGATATATTGATACATATAATTTACATTTTAAATATTAAAAATGAGTATCGAGACGTTTTAACTTTTAAAGATTTCTAAATTATAAAGGTTAATGAAGTTCATATTTGTGATTTTTTTAACTATAACCACTCATTGTGCATAAACGGATTATTATTTTTTTTGTTAAAAGCTAAGAAAAAAGTATAATGTCTGACTAGATCACTAAAAAAAATAGCATTGTGATTAATAAATAAAATCCATAACATTATCGAACATTAAAAGAAACTTCTAACTTTGTCATTTTAAACAAAAAATTCCTGAAGTTGGAAATAAGGGCAGTGTTTTGAGAAAAACGGAATAAAGACGTGAATAATTACAAATTGGTACAAAAGAGTTTCAATAAAATTTTATGTGAAATGTGAGAGGTTTGTGAGATAAAGAAAAAAAAAGTCAATTGATACAAAAGAGTTTCAACAAAATCGTATGTGAAAAGTGAGAGGTTAGAGAGAGAGAGAGAGAGAGAAATCAATTGAAATTTTGAGGTTTGGAACAAGAATTGTTAAAAATTTTAGTAGTTATAATTATAGTTCCAAATCTATTGAAATATGTGAAAATCCATCAATTAATGAAATCTTTAGAAATTTAGTAGTTATTGGGGACACCTATATTTCTAAAGAATCTATTTAAATCCGAGTTGGGAACACCTAAATTTCAATGAAATCTATTAAAATCTGAGTTGGGGACACCTAAATTTATGTGAATTTTTCAAATCCATTCAAATTTGAGTTGAAGACACCCTCCTAAATTGACTACAATTGTAAATATATCACATTTAATAGTCAATCCATTAATATCCAGCTTTATCTAACATGGATTGCCACTTACTTTGAAATCCCAGGATTTGAAAAATCCAATCTTCTCAATGATTTCCAAATCTACCACATTATCCTAAATCAAGTAATTTGATTAATGCTGAAATGGAGATATTGTAATTACGAGATTAACTAAATACTAATAATACAAAAAGGATAACCCAAAGTTATTCTAAGCTTTGAAAAAAAAATATGAAGTAGGCAATAAACATGAAGCAAATATACAAATCTAAAATGTACATAATCAAATATAGAGCAGTTTTTAATCCAACCTCAAATCCAATAAGGTGGAACTACATCTTTTCAGTCACCATCCAAAACGTGTTTAAAACAAATTGAGAATTATATCCCTTACATCATAAATGGCAATTTTAAACAAGGTTAAAGGAGTCAACATAACAGCGTGAATAGAGAAAACTACATCATTCGCATCTACGTGTATCATCCGCATAAAACAATCACAAAAACAATTGAAAACCAAAGTGCCAAGCAAATGAAGAAACGAAACATAGGTTCAGAAATTAAATTTGTAAGTAACTGGTGCGACTAGCGGTAATGTATCTGGTGGCGATTGGCGGTAATGAATCATTGTTGATGCTGAAGGCGATGACTCGTGGCGGCAACTGGTGGCAGAGGACTCTCGGCGACTATTAGCAGAGGACTCGCGACGTTTGTGGCTCAAGAGAGCAACTGTAGCTCAGGGGAATCGCGCGCGACTATGGTTGAGAAGAATCGCGCACAACTATGGCTGGGGAATCTTGCGCACGATGTGGCAGATTGTTTAGGTTTATATTTCAAATTGATTTCAATTTGTTTTGGTTTTCATGATTCATACATATGGGTGCCTGCATTGAAAAAATGGGTTGAATTGAGAATTGGGCTAAAAATTAATTTACAAAACTGGGCTTATAATTAATTACATCATTTTAAAATTGGTTTTTGCTACGAATTTTCTTTTGTTGAAACAAATTGAAAATTTAAAAAACGGGTTTTGCTACGGATTTTTGGTTGCTAATGTATTATTATTTTTTTATCTGTTTTATTTATTTTTTAACTTTAAATAATTATCAAAAATTTATATTTGCTATATATTACGACTTTTGAGGAATTATTGTGTTGGACTTGTACTGAGCGTTCGCCCAATACAATAATTTCATCAATTTTTTTTTTGAAATTTTGGTGACGTTTTATTACGTTTTGGCATCGTTTGACACATAATCGTGTATTAGACTTAATAATCTATAAGTATAGATGGTTTTCATGTTAGAAAATCAATTATTAACATCAAAGCGGCAAATCATTTGTAAAACAACAATATTAGCATTAAACTATTAAAATTTTTTGAATAATCAATTATACAAAATTATTTCTCAAAAATTTCAAGTAAACGCGTTTTCAAGTATACCCAACTAAATGGATATTGTACAATAGGCAAACTACTCCACCTATGTTTTCTTCATACTGGAGTATAGTTTGAATCTTTTTTATTTTTGTAAGGGTAATTATTTTCATACCACGGTTTTTATTATCTACACCACGTTTTTAATTGCAATAAAAGTCCTTCAACCTTGATATTTTAACATATATGTCTCTAATTTTTTTCGTCGTATTTTTATCATTAATTTTTATATCTCGTCTCTGACGACGATTTTTGTCCAAATAATCTGCTAATGTGCATTGGAATGAGGACAATATATTTTTTCAAATTTTTGTATTTGTTATTTGTTTTGCTTGTTTAAAAATACGAGAGACAGACAATCTTTTTAAGCCAATCTAATTAACGTTTTGGACAGAAATTATCGTCAAAGACAAATATAAGACATGCAAATTAATAGAATGATGATAAAAATGTGATAAAAAAAAATTAAGAATAAAATGCAAAAATGAGCAATAGTTTGAGACTTTTATTGCAATTAAAATGTGGTGTGGTTAACAACTAGTGTGGTGTGAATATAATTACTCTTTTTGTAATTGCATAACTTTGTTATAAAAAATTCGAATGTTAAATGAATGAAACATAATTTACGACTATTCTTTAAGTGATTAACCTTGAACTCCATATGATTGAATCTTTTTTCATTTTCAAAATTTGATTTACATTACTCATGAAAAATATGCGGGTAACAAGATCTACTCTTCAACAACATACTTTATATAGCTCAATGGTTGAAATATTAATATCACATATGGACTATCTGTAGGTGATAGGTCGAAAGATTTTTTCGACTTATGAATTACTCTTCACATAAATTTCTGGTAGGTGAATAGTTGAACTGTGTTTTTTAATTTTCAAAATTGATTTATATCACCTACAGAATATTCGTATGCAATAAGAATCACTATTCACCAACGGATATTCCATAAGTGAAAGGTAATATCACCAACGGAATTTCTGTAGGTAATATGATTCACTCTTCACCAACGGATATTCCGTAAGTGAAAGATCAAAAAAAATTTCATTTTTCAAAATTATTTAATATCACCAACGAAATTTTCGTAGGTAATATGATTCACTCTTCACCAACGGATATTCTGTAGGTGAAATGTCAAAATTTTTTGGTTTTTAAAATTAATTAATATCACCAACGAAATTTCCGTAGTTAATATGATTTACTCTTCACCAACAGATATTCCGTTGGTGAAATGTCGAAATATTTTTTGGTTTTCAAAATTAATTAATATCACCAACGAAAATTTTGTAGGTAATATGATTCACTCTTCACCAACGAATATTCCGTAGGTAAAAGGTCGAAATATTTTTTAGTTTTCAAAACTAATTAATATCACCAACGAAAATTTCGTAAGTAATATGATTTACTTTTCACCAACGGATATTCCGTAGGTAATATCCATTGGTGAAATGTCGAAATATTTTTTAGTTTTCAAAATTAATTAATATCACAAACGAAATTTCTGTAAGTAATATGATTCACTCTATCCGTTGGTGAAAGGTCGAAATATTTTTTAGTTTTCAAAACTAATTAATATTGCAAACGAAATTTTTGTAGGTAATATGATTCACTCTTCACCAACGGATATTCCGTTGGTGAAATATCAAAATATTTTTTGATTTTCAAAATTAATTAATAACACCAACGGAATTTCCGTAGGTAATATGATTCACTCTTCACCAACAGATATTCCGTTGGTGAAATGTCGAAATTAATTAACATCACCAACAGAATTTTCGTAGATAATATAATTCACTCTTCACCAACGGATATGCCGTTGGTGAAAGGTCGAAATATTTTTTAGTTTTCAAAATTAATTAATATTACCAACAGAATTTTGGTAGGTAATATGATTCAGTCTTCACCAATGAATATTCCGTTGGTGAAAGATCGACATATTTTTTGGTCTTCAAAATTAATTAATATCATCAACGAAATTTCCGTAGGTAATATGATTCACTCTTCACCAACGGATATTCCGTTGGTGAAAGGTCGAAATTCGTTGGTGAAAAACTATTATCTTTGCCAACGGAAAAGTTTTCACTGATTACCGTAGGTGAAAGGTCATCACTTTTACCAACGGATAATCTGTTGCTAATTACCAACGAAAATAATCCGTTGGTGAAAATGCGATTTTTAGTAGTGTGGTTATTGTTTTATGGTGATGGATTGAGGGGTGAGTAGAGGTTTGGATACGATCTTATGAGGGAGAATTTAGTTTGAAGGAGGTGAGATTGAAGAGATTGTTTTAGAAGGGAAAGAATTGGGGTTTTGGTGAGAGAGAAATATATTCAAGAAAAATTGGTGGGAAACGAAAAAATTTTAGAGCTCTTTTATCATTTTATTTTTTATTTTTTAAAAAATATTTTTACCTTTTTAAAAAATGAAACATAATTATTTTTACTTTTATGATTTGTTTGGTATAAAATTTTTAAAATTGATTTTACAAAAATAAATGTTGTGAAGTTGTGGAAAAGTGAAAAATCCATGGAATGTGAAGTTGAAAATGTGAGAGAAATTCTTTTATATATATATAAAACTTAAACCAAACACGTAATTAATTAACTTAAAAAATTATGAATAATTTATTTTTGAGTATCCTAGATACAAAAAGTATTAGTCGAAATACGCCAATTTATTATGAGGGAGAATTTTGTTTGAGGGAGGTGAGATTGAAGAGATTGTTTTGGAAGGGAAAGAATTGGGGTTTAGGTGAGACAAAAATATATTGAAGAAAAATTGGTGGGAAACGAAAAAATTTTAGAACTCTTTTATCATATTTTTTAAAATAAATATTTTTACTTTTTTCTTTAAAATGAAACATAATTATTTTTACTTTTATGGTTTGTTTGGTATAGATTTTTTAAAATTGATTTTACAAAAATAAATGTTGTGGAAAAGTGAAAAATCCATGGAATGTGAAGTTGAAAATGTGTGAAAAAAAATAAATTTTGATAAAACATAAACCAAACACGTAATTAATTAACTTTATAAAATTATGAATAATTTATTTTTGATTATCCTAGATTCAAAAATTATTAGTCGAAATACACCAATTGATATTAAATATGCCAAGCACCATTGGTAAAAATGCGATATTTTTAGTGTGTCCTTTGATTAAGGAAACTAGCGCTCCAAATTCCTCGCCCTGTCTCTACCCTACTCTACTCTACCCTACCCTACCCTACCCTATCATATTCTACCCACCTCTGTCTCATTGCCAAACTAACTATTAGTACACATGAGTTGGACTTCGATGACCAAAAATAAAGCAAGAAGGATTACCTTTAATTTATGTCTCTTCTTAAACGATAAAGGAATATAGATAGATGTATAACCTCAAGGCAGGTAAAATGAATATTTACGTACCTCAATAATGAGACGAGGTGCATATTTTCCTATAAATATTTTTTCTATTCGCATTATAAGTAGTATTGAAATATGTCATTCTTGTACTACAACATATAATATTAGTGCATTAACGACCCCGTACACTTAGTGCTAGGTCAAGCCTCGCTATGTCAAAATGGGCTTCATTCACTCTTATTGGCAACTAGGTGGATTCGGCGCGGGTCGGTCAATCTATGTGCCGCCCTACCAGTGATTTTTCTCCTATTTCCTCCGTGCCCCGATTAAGATAAGAGTGGGGTGGGTTCGGGATACCCGCCTCACTTATCTTACATTTTATTTAAATGGACTGGATGGAGCACCCAAAACCCACCCCTGGTCACAAGATGGAGCAAAAAAACTCATTCTGTCTTGTACCGTCCCACCAACCTAACAAGGCGAGGAACTTTTCCCCGTTCGGGGTAGGGAGATTTCTCTTTTTCCATAGTGATATACAAGGTATTATCAACATGCTAACGGCAAAAAAATCAATGGCGTTTAGGAATATGCTAACATTGTTTTGAAATAAATTATTTTTTTAACAAAACACATAGTTATAGAAGGACATAGTCGGTTTGAATTTTTTTAATACTTTTGACAATGAATATTATGCTTATAGTTATTTACTTTTATTTTTAAATTCTAAAAAATTAAAACATTTTTTTGTTGTGTTCTCAACGACCAGTAGTCTAGTCATTGAATGTCGAAAACTATTTTAGCGCAGGTAACCAGGTTGTTTTCAACCTTCAACGACTAATTATCTGGTCGTTGAATGTCACCTTGGACAACTAAGTAGTAGTAGTCGTGGAATGTCGAATTTTTTCCTACTTCCAACAACGAGATACAATTAGTTGTTGTTTTACTATATTAACAACCATAAACTATGGCCATTGAATATTTACTATATTATTTGTGTTTTTAACAACTGATTACTTTGTCGTTGAATATCAACATATATTTTGGCTCGATTTCTTGATTTGGCATCCACCCTAGACTAATCTTAATTTCGTTGGAGGAAATATAAGATTAACAAGTATTCATTGGTCGTTAAAACATATTTTTGACAAACTCAAAATTCAATTGTATACAATCTATTTTCAACGACCAAACATATCATTTAGTTGTTGAAAACAGTTTTTAATGACCAAGTTTTTTGGTCGTGAAAAGTATTTTTTAACGACCATCTAATATTGTTAGCAAATATTTCTTTTAACGATAAAAAATATTGGTTGTAAATATTATCACTAAAAAAAGATGGTCATTAAATTAGTCTAACGACAACCAATTCTTTGGTTGGCAAATATATTGTTGTAGTTGTTGATTATTTTGGCGGGTTTCAAGATTTTGGCCCCACACATACAACGACCAGATTTAAATTGGTCGTAGAATATAAAAAATTTACAACTAATATCGTGGTCATTAAAGCTTATCTCCAACTAGCTCAGCATACAATTGTTTGTAACAGACGATTTACGATTAAACATTTATTCTGGTTGTTGATAAATATTTGTAACAACCATATTTATTTGGTCGTTAAAAAATTAGTTATCAATTCTCATTTTTCTTTACTCCAAAACTCCCAAGCTGGCCCTTAGTCTAACTTAAAAGTGGTGCAACAAAAGAAAAATGTGTTGTCAACATAATTGACCTTTTTTAAAAAACAAATCGTAATTAAATTCACGCCACACTTTTTATTTGTTGTACTTAAAGTTTTCAACTCATTATTGCACTCATGTCCTCAACCTTTTTGTTACATTTTTATCCTCAATTTTCTATTAATTAGCATATTTTGTCTCTAATAACAGTTTTCGTTCAAAAAGACCGTTGGGATGACGTAAAACGATTTATTTGTCCATTATATTTTAAAAAAATAATAATAAATACAAAATGATGTAACATTTTTTCTTCATTTCAAAACACACAAACAGAATATTTTGATAGAAACTATTCATAATGATGAGATATGCTAATTAATGAAAGTTAAAAATAAGAATTTGACGGAAAAAAAAAATAAGGACATAAATACTAAAGTGAGTAAAGGTTGAGGATTTTAAGTGAAACTAAAATGTGGTGTAACAAATAAAAATTATAATACAAATATAACCATCCAAAAAGAAATAGAAAAAAATTAGAAATATGCCATATAAAATACACAAAATAATGTGGTGTAACAAATAAAATGTGGTGTAACAAATAAAAAATTATAATACAAATATAACCATCCAAAAAGAAATAGAAAAAAAAAATAGAAATATGCCATATAAAATACACAAAATAATCCCTAATTGAAAATAGAAATTCACATCCCATATATTACATTATTTAACACTTTATATTTCATTTTTTAACTATTTTATTATTCTACAAAATTTTTATTATTTGAAGCCGTTAAGAGATGATTTTTTAAAATGTAAGATTTACAAAATTCATTATTTTCACTTTCATCCAACTCCAATTTGAAATGAATAAAAAGTTAATTTAATGAGTAATAATGTATTCAAAAGTGTAAAAGTGATTAAAAGTTCATGTATAATAAAATTAATTTATCCTTGAACTCACAAATATAATAAGAGTAATATTATTTATCATAATTAGATAATAAATAATATGTCTAATAAAATAAGTTTTATATCCCTACATTTTATTGGACCTATCATTTAATACCAACACAGTTATCCCGTAGACCGGTGATAATTACTAGTAATGTTGTTCATATAATAAAAATGTTAAAAATGTTTTACAATGATAATTTACTATTAATTAGACTAGTTAAGAACAAATGCGTGCAACATGATTTTGTAACAATTGTAAATTTGTTTATGTTGTTTAAAATATTATTTCAATATGTAATATTGTCACCAAATATCCCTCAACAACCTAAATCGACAGTTGTCCTCTTCAATTAGGAAGACTAATGAACCAAAGCCCGAAATTAGTTGTTTGTTTTTAGCATTTTTATAAGTAAAATCTCATACTATATATAATTAAAAAAAAACATTTAAATCGAGTTTCTAGTTGCTTTTGACTTTCTTGGCCTAATTCATCGTTTTCAGCCTACTCAGTGATTTTTTTTTTTTTTTTTGTAAAGCTTTAAAATACGACACGAATTTAAGTGTCTTTTATTATTATTAGTTAGACACGCGTGCGTTGCACGTGCTTTTGTAATCATATTGTTAATTTTTAATATTTTCAAATTTTTTGTTTTTTAAATTGTTAATAATTAAAATGTTAAAGTAGCAATTGCAATAAAGAAAAAAAAAAATATGGCTGTTGATAACATGTTGTTTTGTGTTGTTCGATATTGATATTTTATTTACATTTATAGAAGTATAATTGCAATAAAAGATGAGTTTTATATAGTAGTAATATGAATAGTAACTTGAATTCAGTGAAAAGCTTTTGGTGATTTGAACTTTAATGATTGACGAACCATTGATATCAAATCATATGGAATTAATGATGTATTAATATGGATCTTCATGGTTATATTTTACGAAAAAAATTTAATAATTATTAATTTTAATAGAGAGAATGTAATAATTGACTATATAATATTGTACATTTGTTTGAGTATTTATTCCTTGTAAACAATATTCTTTGTGTATGTTCTTTTTTTATCAAACGCGTCTGATGTATCATTAATTAAATTAAAAATTAAAAAAAATTTAATATATTAATTGTCAATTATAATCACTGTAATCTAATGTATTCAAAATAATATTTTCATCTCCATGATTTGAATTTTAATCTGGTAATAAAAAAGTTACAATTTTCCTATTCATTTTTTTCAAAATCCATTTCTCATAAGCAAAAAAAAATTGAGATCGTGTTTTCACCTTCATATTTAATTTAATATATTAAATATTTACAAATTTTAAATGTACATTTAATAAATTGTTAAAAATTTAATGTACGATAATAATGAACAATAAAAGAGTAACAAATAAATATTAAAAGATAATTACATTCATTTAAGTACAATTACAATTAGAGATAAGTTTTATATGGTAATAATACAAACAATAACTTGAACCCAATTAAGGCCTTTTGGTGATTTGAACTTTGATGATTGACGAACTATTGATATCAAATTTTATAGTATTAATGATCTCCATAGCTGCATTTTACGAAGAATAAAATTAATAATTACTAATTTTATTGTGAGAAAATGTAATGATTGATTACATAATATTGTACATTTATTGGGGTAGTAGTTCATTGTGAACAATATTCTTTGTGTATGTTCTTTTTTTATTAGACGTGTTTGATTTGACGACGTAGATGAAATGTCATAAATGTGAGTAAAAAATAAAAATGAAAGAGATGTCAATACTTGTATATGTTACTAGTAAATGCACGTGCGTTGCACGTGGTAGCGTACTAAATTTGACAATATTAATATAAATTGATTATCTATATTGAAATAAAATATAGTGTACAAGGTATGAAATAAAATTAATGTATTTATTGAAAAACGGTTACCCATTTATTTATTAAACAACTTATATGTTTTGTGCAATTAACGGTAAATTGTATACGAATAACAATAATTATTATTCATAAACGTAAAAACTTACTAACAAACACATCGAACGAAAATTAAAATTCATAGAGAATACATCTATCTTATTTATATAATGATAATATACATAATTTTTTGTTAATCATTAATTGTACTATATAGTTCGTCGATGTAGATCTTCAATCCCTGTAATTTAGACTGTAATGCAAGACCGTCATCTACCATGTCCAGAAGCTCCAAATTCATGGATGCAAATTTTTCTATACTTTCTCGTTATTTTAATCATACACGAAATGTTTAGTAAAACTCTAAAACGTGGCATAGAATAGAAAACGAAATATTTATTTAAATGAATAGAAGGCAAAAAGTACGAGTAACCCACATCAATGATCATCTTGTCAATCTCACAGATGTCTATTTTCTCAACAAAAGAATGGTGAGCCACTTCACGCAAGACACCACCATCTCCTCCTAATAACCAGAACTTGAAAGTAGAAATCATGTAGAAAAAATATTAAGGAAAGCAAGAAAAACAAAGAGCACTAATGGTTCCCTAAGTCTGTTTTCTAGAGGTCTACACAGAGATCGAGCAAATGCCCTGTGAACGTGATTTACTTAATTGGAGAATCCTTAAAAAATCTCTCACGTTAAAGATCATTAGATTCTTTGGATTCGGAATTGAGCAAAGTGGGAGATGAGTAATCATCTCTTGATAAGCACATTCATCTTAGTAAGTTTAATTACATCATCCAAGACAGAACTTTTCCATAAGTTGATTACTGTAGCAAAAATAGATCATATTTTATGCATTTAGAAATAAGAAGCATTCATATGTTAAGAATAAATCTGAAGGATTTAAAATTTTACGGCCCTCGAATATCTGAAATACCATGACATTCTGGTAATTACACTTTCTCTGGAATAATATCTTCTCTACTTTTAATGAATGAGCTTGTCCTGCATGATTGCCACCAAATAAATTCACTGAGTGTCATAACTAATTAAGAGAGAGTAGTTTTTAAAATAAGTACAAGCAAATAAATTCATAGTTTTCGAAACAATCATTACTATGTTTGGAAGTTTTTCTTCTCTTTACCCCCACCCCCACCCCCACCCCCACCCCCGTCCGTATATGTAGGTTTTTCTTTTCCTTTATAAGTTAATGTTAGCTAGAAAAGAGGGTGGAGTAGAAGTCATGAAACTTTCCGATATACGGAAAAGTTTCTATTCCTCAGTAAACTCCATATATATAGTCATCTGGAGTTTCCTCGAAGCTACAACTGAACACAAGTATTTCTTAAAGCAAAATATCAATACAACTGATTACAAGATTTAGATAAAATAACTCTCATGAACCGAAAACGAATGAACACTCAATTAAATTGAAAAAAAAGACGATATGCGTCAGATCGCAGAATATGAAATTCACAACATGCTATAAACATGCTGGTGTGAACTAAGTCAAAGCAAACAGTAAAAAGCATAGCAAAAAAAAAATAAAATATTAGTTAAGAAAACACTTTAATAAGGTCATCCAATTTCATATAACCCTGTGATTTATATAATCATCACCAGAAAAATTTATTTTTTAAGGTGGCTATAAATATTCAATACCAAAGTATTGAGATTGCTGCTTCAGATTCCAAAACAACATTTCACATTATAAAGTTTATACCTGGAGGATACCATTAAAAATTGGATAGAAAAGCAAAAACATGACCATGTCATGAAATCAAACAGTGGTCGAGCACACCGACGGTGTAATTTGACATGTGGCATATAACCATTTTAAAACTATTAGAGTGTGTTTGATTCAAACATTTTCCATGGAAAATGTCACTTCCATGGAAAATCTTGTCAAATCCAACACTTTTATTTTCCCACTTTGTTGTTTGATTGTCACATGGAAAAGCAAATACATTTTCTAGGTACAAGCATTTAAAGCATGGATTTGCCTTCTTTCTTGAAAAAAATTTTCTTGCCTAGATAGTGGAATTTATTTTCCCACTTCCATGGAAAATATTTTCATTTCCCACCTTTTTTCCATGCTACCAATCAAACACACCCTTACAAAATTGGAAAGAAAAATAACTTGCCAGATTATTGCAGCTGTGAACATGTATTCCAAGTTTATTGCCATACATATACGCATCCATGTCTTAGAAGCTAAAGTTATCCATTCCAAAATTATGAAAATAACAGTATGACATTAAAGAATCATAAATTAATTTATAAATCAGTATGAATTCTTCATAAAAGTAATACTACACCTAAAATGTTAAAATTAAAGCTTGACATGATATAATAACAATTAAGTATAAGAATATAACAAAGCGTTCTATGTCTACTATCTAGCTCTCTTTCATTTGAGTAAATATAGTCCAGGTTGCCAAACGTTCTTATTTTTAGGGAATTTAAATCTAGGTAGGTACAACATTTGAATGAACTTATGTGGTCTACGTAAACAAAATATCAAATGAAGCCAAGTCAATGGGCACCAAATGTCGTTTTCTTTCCTCTAATCTATTTGCCAATGAATTTCCTTGGTTGTGCTTATTTTGCTAGTAGCAAAAGGTAGCATTATTGTATGGTAGCAAAAAGGTTGCATTATTTTATGGTAACACTGTTACCTAGTAAAGATAGTTGAAAATGTTAAGGATGAAGAATGAAACCAGACAAATGCATCATTAACCTGAATAAATTTTTTGATAGACCATCGAGTTTTAAAATTGTCATAGAAAACAGACAAATGTTTCGCAGTACTCCATGTCATGATAATCCATTGCTAGACTTTGAGGGTATTAGTTCAATTTTGTCATTTCTAAGAGTCTATTTGCTTGATAAGGCTTCTCATGTATAGTCTGACTTCTATTTCCATTGTGATAAATTCTTTAGATTGCTCAATGTTAAATTATAGTAATGTAAGAATACAATCATATAGAATACTTTGAAAGACATACACCAAATGAGCTGATTCATTTATTGATTTTTTAGGAACGCAGGTTAATGGACATTGGCCCTCTCAATTGGCATAGATCTTGTTTTGTGCCAAACAAGGCAAATGCTCTTGTGGTTGTCTTCAGAAAGTGGTAAAACAAGTATAGAAACACTCATGTTGCCTGGGGAACAAAATTTAGCAGACTATTCACACCAACTCCTCCTAGAGAGCAGCTGTTCGGTAGGTAAATCCGGAGGGCTTTGACTGTGGTCCACTCTTCAGCTAAGCTGAGACAAATATAATGTCGTCTTCATTTTCTTTGATTTCTCATCGTAAAATATGTCCTTGTTTGATAAACCGTGGCATATGCTATTGAAGGAAAAATTTCAAATGTCATTCAGAGAATCGTCCTATTTTATTTCGGTACTATGAACATAATCATTTAACAAAAGAAAACATAAAAAATTAATAGTTTATTGGGCTTCAGAGTGACTTCTCTTCACCACACAAGCTAATTTTTCACATTCATATCTATGCCAAAAACCAAATAAACTTTAATCTAGTGAAAGTTGTGTCCACTTTGTAATAAACTATAAGCAAATAGTTAAAAAAATATATTCTCAAGGACGAGAACCAGAAAACTCACCCATGCTTGTGGAATTCGTGACTGTGCGTGCACCAACAACCGCAGACACCATTCTGGCAGCACGAGTGTTCTCAAGCCCAATGTTATCAGCAACCCCATCAATGATTGTCGAGCATTTCACCATTTATCTGGACAGAGGTGGATTTATTTGCTATGCTATAGAAGATCAAATTAAGTTACTTATCTGTAAAAGAACAGTCAGCCTAGAAGACAAAAGACCGTGACAAGTAATTATAACGAGGGTATGCAAGTGATGGAGCGGCCCAAAACAAAGGAAAATGGAATTTAGAGCTAAATTTCACATACATGTCACAATAGCTGAGAATTGAGAGGCTCAACTTTGAAAGAGTATGCGAGTTCTAAAGATCAGAACTTTCATGGGTCTCATGAGATTTCAAACTTGTAGTGATGGTAATAGCGTTAGGAACTTCAATAAGCATGTTAATCTGTAAAATATTATTAAGGTTAGAAAAGTTTCCTTAGTAGAATGTATAAACATACCGTGCATAATCAAAACCATACACAAGGAAATTACAATGAAACTTAAATAGAAGCATAATCAAATGAACAAATTTGACATTCTAAACAAATTCAATCAAGAAACCAAACCCACACTGAATCATCACAATAACATTGTCAGAAGAGAAAATCAGATTCCCCAAAATAATCAATTTCAATGATATTAAATATATGAAATGCATAAACATACCGTGCATGCTGTAAATGCAAATAAAAAGCGGACGGAGAAAAAGAACTCTGCCTCCAAACAAAATCACCAGAATCTGCAGGTATTGAAGACACAATCGGCGACCATTACCAGATTTCCAGAGGGAAAACACATGCGGCTGAAACTACAAGCACGCTGATCAGAAGATGAGCGAAAATGGGGAAACCCTGCTGCTGGAAGTGAAAACCCGCTGGCCAGAAGAAAGAGCAAAACGGGACAAAGAGGAAACACGAGCTACAGGTAGATAATGAAGTTGTAAGTTGTAACCTCGAAACTGGCCAATGGCGCCTCTGGCCAATGATTGGACGGGAAAAGATAGCACACCGGTTGGATTGGAGCAAAGAAGAAGAGGATAATGGTGGTTGGAACAAAAAAACGGCAATCGGAAGGAAGAGCGGTATGGGGAACACCGTGCGTATGAAATCAGAAGCCAACTGGCCGGAGGAAGAGGAAAACAGGACAAAGAGGGAACTCTCTTCGCTGCAGTGCAATACACCCCACCCCTAACCTTACCCCCACCCCCACCTCCAAAAGAGTACACCGAGGCAGCTGGTCGAGATCGATTGGACGGGCAAATACAACACACCGATTGGAGATAAGAAGAAGAGGAAAACGGTGGTTGAAACTACAAAAAACGGCAATCATAAGGAATAGCGGATTTGGGAAACCGTGCGGCTGAAAGCAGAACCCACTGGCCGGAAGAAGAGGCAAACAGGACAAAGAGGAAACCCGAGCTACAGGTAGTTGTCCCTGGCCACTGGAGACTCTCGGACCAAATTTTTTCCAGAGAAAAAGACCAGGCGAGTTCCGCTGCAGTGCAATACAACCCACTGCCAACCCTAGCCCGACCTCGACCTCCAGCTCCACCTCCAAATGAGTGCAATCGGACCGCCGGCCGAGTTCGTCTGAGCGCGAAAATACGGGGAACAGGCCGATTGGAGAAAAGAAGATGAGGTAAATGGAGATTAAAGGTGAAGATTAAGAAAGAAGAACAAGAAGAAAGGGGAAAGAAAGACTGTGGAGAGAAGGAGAGAGAAATAAAAAGAGAAAGACATTCGGCTTAGTTGGCTCGCGGACGGCTTGCACGGCTAGAGGACGACGGCTCTAACGGCTTATAAATAGTGACCCTCATTCACTCTTATAATATAGTTTAGATAATATATTGTTTTGACGTAAGTAGAGATAAACGAACGAATTTATATATATATATATATAAATATAAAAATATATATTCAAATTAAATATATTTGGTAGAGTTTAAAAATTTGAAAAAAATTGATAAAATATGTAGTTGAAAAGTTGATAAAAGTTGTAGGTCCCACAAAAATACGTAGTTGAAAATGAATTTGAGAAAAAAAGAATTGAACCAAACATGCTTGTAATCACTGTAATCTAATGTATTAAAAATAATTTTCCATCTCCATTTCAGTTTTGACAACTATGATTTGAATTTTAATGCGGTAATAAACAAAGTTGCAATTTTTCTCATTCATTTTTTTTTTTGTTGAAACTCATTTCTCATTCTTTTTATCTTTTCACCTTCATATTTAATTTAATAGATTAAAAATTTAAAAATTTTAATTGTATATTTAGTAAATTATTAAAAATTTAATTTACAATAAGGATGAATAATAAAAAGTAATAAATAATATATTAAAAAATAATTATACATTAATGACTAAAGGTGAATATGGAATTTAAAAAAATTATAAAGGTAAAATAGTTCAAAAATATTTTTCCATTTAAGCTCTTTTTAGAAGTAGTATAGATTTAGGAGTTGAGGGACTAGAGGGCAATTTTAATTCCAATTAGCAATTAGGTTTTACTCCCTGTAAAACAATGAACCGCCCAGAGAGAGTTCTTTGGCTTTTGTTTGAATAAAAATAATATATTCAGAGACTTGTTGTTTATTTTTTATCTAAATCATATTCTACGAAATCAATAATTTGTCATCACGTGTTATTCTTCATTTCAAACGCTTTTGATATGTTGTCATATGGTATTAGAACAAGTTGAGATTCTTGTCTAAACGTCACCAAAGGGACAAGAGTTTTTCTAATCATAATCTAGCAAAGAATGAACTTTTTGATGGATCTAAAGAAGTAAGTGTTCGTCTTTATGCTTCTGTAAAAATTGGGCAAACTATTCTTTTTTTATTTTTGTTGTGCTTTTCAAATCAGTTCTTTGGGTACATCTGAGAACGACACTCTCCATATCAAACGTTCTGACAAGATGTATAATATTTACAGAACTTTTTGATTAATTAGTTGATTATTTTTTTCATTCTACCGACAAATTAGCAATGGAAAAAATATGCATTTGTTACTTCCACTGAATATTAATATTAACTAGTTAGTGATGATTTACAATATTTTATCATAGATATGAATTTTATGTATATACAAACTGCTTGCAGTATAAAAAAAACTTGTGGTTCTAATTGTTGAACACTTGTGTCCCATGATTGTGTCTGTATTGTGTTACAAATCAAATATAATTATTTCATTATGAATACTTATCTTGTTATTTGTCATTGTTACTATCTATGTTATTAAAGGAGCAACGATGATGATGGTTGTTACTGCACTTTATTATTATAGTGTCAACGATGCAGATGGTGCCGAATAATCATTGTTACTACCGTTAGTACATATAGTTACTGAAATTTGAAATAATTTTCAAATTACACTTGTTACTATATTTTATTATTGTCTATTGTTTAAACAACATGTTGTCTTGTTTTTTCTTAGCAACGAGATTTTGATTATACAATTTTGAATTTTGATTGAATTGATAGGGTATAATGTGGAGAGAGAACGTAGTTTAGAAAGAGAAATAAATGTTATAGAATTAGATAGAATCTATTTAGATAAATAGTGGTTTTTATTTATTTTTTTTTATTTTTAGGTAACTTACATTAATTGTGATTAATAAATAGTTAGCAGCGTTTTTTAATGAGTACTTTTCAATTAATATACTCCTCCGTCTCACAAAGATAGACTCGTTTTCCTTATTTATCTGTCCCAAATTCTAGTGTATATATGTAAATTGTCCAAAATTCAAGACCGGCTACTGATCATGCGCTCATTGGCTCCAAAGTTATATAGCTCAAACTTAATTCAATTAAAATTATATTTCAACGCTAAAAGATCAACATGTCAACGCTAAAAGATCAACATGTCCCTGCAATTGCAAAAATCGCTAATTCAAATAAGATATTGTTTTATTATGATATTATTTTTTATTATGAGAAATGTTATCCTCCCCATTGTGTACATTACAGTTTTCTATTGGCTAATTTTACTTGGCTAATAGAAAATTATCATGTAGGCCAGTGGGGAAGATAAATCTTCCCTATTGTGGGGAGGAGAACATTACCTTTTTTATTATACTGTTTTCTATATTATTCTTTTATTATGATATTGTTTTATGAAAAATACTTACACTATTTTACTTTTAATATTGTACACTAGTTTTTGTTATATTATAGCATGTTTGGTCATGCTTATTAACTTTTTTTTTTTTTATTTTAATAAAGGCCAGGTTTAATAAAGTAGTATGAAGTTATAAAGCTTGTATGGGATTTCTTGTAATTAAGCGATTACTATGTATTTCCCAGATCTAATATTAATGCAATGTGGCCCCCAGGGCATATCTCCATGGCAAATGGGAGGGTGGATAAGGCTTTCGGTAGCGGTGAGTGCGAGGTTCGAATCTCGAAAAATTGGATTTGTGCTTGTCATGCAGCGGGAGTTACCATATGGTTAATAACAAAGCTTATCATCATGTTTTCTTCACCCAGCCTCCCGGAGGCACATCCCGCGATTTACCTCCTCCACCAAGAGCCTAGGGCAAAGTCGGTGGGGGCCCTCAAGATTGGGGTTCAACCTTTTTTTTAATATTAATGCAATGTGTTTGTTGATGCTTTTTACACCAACTCTTACATTCAAGTTTAAACATAGAGTTGATGAGTATTATGTCTTTTAATCATTTTTGGAAAATTGATTATAACTTGATTTTCTTTTCTTCATAAATTCAAACTTCTATGTTCCTCTCATCATTACAGAGTATATTTTATCTTCTTATTCTTTCACAATAAATTAATTATACAAGTTTTTTTTGTAGTTTAACGTGTTATTCAAGCAAAAAACTAAGGCCGTGCATTTGAGTTTATTGGCTTATTTGTACAAATGGTCCCTGACTTTTGCATTTACTGCGGGTTGAAGACCTATTTTTTTATTTTTGGCAGTTTAGCTCATATTTCAAATGTTTTTGGCAGAAATGGTCCTTTTCATCAATTTCCATCCAAATGACCGTAAAATTTGACGGTGAAAATTTTTTTATTTAAAAAGGCTTATTTGCACAAATGGTCCCTGACTTTTGTAAAGAAAAATTTGTAGCAAAAGTCCCTAATCTTTTAGAAAGTATTGAAAAGTCCCATAACCTTATAATCCTAACACATATTACCCCAAACTTTTTTGACAATTTTACCCATAACTTAAATATATTAAAAATAACTCATAAACCTTTTCAAAAATACAAATAAGTCCTAAATCTTTTTATTTTTTTACAGATTTACACTTAAAATAATAAAAAGTGTGTCATCAAGTCTCAAAATTTTTAATTTTGTTCACCAAAATGACATTTAAAATGTGTTTGATTAAAATCAGATTTTTGTAGTAAAAGTTGTTGAAATGTGTGGTTGAAAAGTTGTGGGACCATAAAATGTGTGGTTAAAATTAATTGTTGACTTTGACTTTAGCTTTTTAACAAAATCAAAATTGAAAACAAACGGACTATTAGAGTCTCTACAGATTTTGTCCAGTGGTCCATTAATTTACAAAAAAATTATACCCATGATCAAAATTTGACCAATTTAAATTTTTAATTTATTTTTCATATCAATTACTAGAGGTGGCAAAATAGGTCAGCCTAGATAACCCGGTCTCTGGACTGAGCTGGTCCAATAAAAAATTGATCAAATAAAAATTAGGTCAATTTAGTCTGGTACAACTAGTCAATCAGACTGACCCGATAATTTTTTTTTGCCCAAGTCCCTACCCCACACTTCAAACACCCCACCCCCACCCCCCCCCACCCCCACCCCCCCCCCCCCACCTAAATGTGGTCGCAAATGGGGAGGATTTCTCCCGATCACCGGTCGAAGCGCGAGGAGGAGAAATCCTTCACTCTCCTCTGCGAAAGAATGGGATTTCTCCCCCTCTCTGTCGCAACAAATAGGGGAGAAATCTCCCCTATTCACGACGAAACCAATGAGATTTCTCCCTGGTTTCGTGACCAAAGGGGAGGGAATCTCTCCTCCTTTGGTCGTCAGGATTTCCTGACGACCAAAGGGGGAAAGATTCCCTCTCCTCTGGTTGGATTTTCAAGTAGGGTAGGGGTAGGGTAGGGTAGGGTAGGGGTGGGGTGGATGGAAAATTTGGTTTTTTTTTTTTTTTGTTTTACAAAATTATAAGTAATTATTTTAAAAAAATAAGTTAAAAATGTAAGTTGTGCTAGCCCATTGGCCCTGTGGCCCAAAATCGGGCTGGGTTAGCCCAACAAATACCAGCCCATGTAAAATTGGGCTAGGGTTAGTCCAATCCAATCTTTTATGTGGTCGGTCTAATTTCGGGTTGGGCCAGTCCATCTGGCCCATTTGCCAGCTCTATCAATTACTAAATAATAATTAAAAAAAAGTTCTTCACAATCTTCAGCCCACCACCACTTTTTTTTTAATTGGTATGAAAAATAAATTAAAATTTTAAATTGGTCAAATTTTGATCATGGGTATAATATTTTTGTTAATTAATGGACTACTAGACAAAATCTGTAGAGACTCTAAGAGCCCGTTTGTTTTCAATTTTGATTTTGCTAAAAAGCTAAAGTCAATGTCAACAATTAATTTTAACCACACATTTTATGGTCCCACAACTTTTCAACCACACATTTAAACAATTTTTACTAAAAAATCTGATTTTAATCAAACACATTTTAAATGTCATTTTGGAAAACAAAATTAAAAGTTTTGAGACTTAATGACACACTTTTTATTATTTTAAGTGTAAATCTGTAAAAAATTAAAAAAATTTAGGACTTATTTGTATTTTTGAAAAAATTTATGTGTTATTTTTAATTTATTTAAATTAGGGATAAAATTGTCAAAAAGGTTTGGGGTCATATGTGTTAGGATTAGAAGGTTATGGGACTTTTCAATACTTTCTAAAAGATTATGGACTTTTGCTGCAAATTTTTCTTTACAAAAGTTAGAGACAATTTGTGCAAATAAGCCCTTTTTAAATAAAAAATGGCTTATTTGCACAAATGGTCCCTGACTTTTGCATTTACTGCGGGTTGAGGAACTATTTTTTTATTTTTGGCAGTTTAGCCCCTATTTCAAATGTTTTTGGCGGAAATGGTCTTTTCATCAATTTCCACCCAAATGACTGAAATTTGACGGTGGAGATTTTTTTTATTTAAAAAGACTTATTTGCACAAATGTCCCTGACTTTTGTAAAGAAAAATTTGCAGCAAAAATCCCTAATCTTTTAGAAAGTATTGAAAAGTCCCATAACCTTATAATCCTAACACATATTACCCCAAACCTTTTTGACAATTTTACCCATAACTTAAATAAATTAAAAATAACTCATAAACCTTTTCAAAAATACAAATAAGTCCTAAATCTTTTTATTTTTTTACAGATTTACACTTAAAATAATAAAAAGTGTATCATCAAGTCTCAAAATTTTTAATTTTGTTCACCAAAATGACATTTAAAATGTGTTTGATTAAAATCAGATTTTTGTAGTAAAAGTTGTTGAAATGTGTGGTTGAAAAGTTGTAGGATCATAAAATGTGTGGTTAAAATTAATTGTTGACTTTGACTTTAGCTTTTTAACAAAATCAAACTTGAAAACAAACGGACTGTTAGAGTCTCTATAGATTTTGTCTCAGTGGTCCATTAATTTACAAAAAAATTATACCCATGATCAAAATTTGACCAATTTAAATTTTTAATTTATTTTTCATATCAATTACTAGAGGTGGTAAAATGGGCCAGCCTAGATAGCCCGGTCTCTGGACTGAGCTGGTCCAATAAAAAATTGATCAAATAAAAATTAGGTCAATTTAGCCTGGTATAACTAGCCAATCGGGCTGATCCGATAATTTTTTTTTGCCCAAGTCCCTACCCCACACTTCAAACACCCCACCCCACCCCACCCCCACCCCACCCCACCCCACCCCATAAAATGTGGCTGCAAATGGGGAGAGGATTTCTCCCCCCGACCACCGGCCGAAAACGAGGAGGGAGAAATCCTTCACTCTCCTTCTGCAGCAAATGGGGGTATTTCTCCCCCCTCTCTGTCGCAACAAATAGGGGAGAAATCTCCCCTATTCACGGTGAAACTAAGGAGATTTCTCCTTGGTTTCGTGACCAGAGGGGAGGGAATCTCTCCTCCTTTGGTCGTCAGGATTTCTCGGCGACCAGGGGGGACAAATCCCCTCCCCTCTGGTCGGATTTTCAAGTGAAGTGGGGTGGAAGATGGTGGATTTTATTTTTTGTTTTTTTTTTTACAAAATTATAGGTAATTATGTTGAAAAAATAAGTTAAAAATGTAAGTCAGGTGGCCCATTAGCCTACAATATTTAAAATCATTTGGGTTGGCCAAAAAATACCGCTTATGTAAAATTGGATTAGGGTTAGTCCAATCCAATCTTTTATGTGGCCCGTCTAATTTCGGGTTGGGTCAGTCCATCTGGCCCATTTTCCAGCTCTACCAATTACTAAATAATAATTAAAAAAAAAGTTCTTCACAATCTTCAGCCCACCGCCACTTTTTTTTTAATTGGTATGAAAAATAAATTAAAATTTTAAATTAGTCAAATTTTGATCATGGGTATAATCTTTTTGTTAATTAATGGACTACTGGACAAAATCTGTAGAGACTCTAAGAGCCCGTTTGTTTTCAATTTTGATTTTGCTAAAAAGTTAAAGTCAAGGTCAACAATTAATTTTAACCACACATTTTATGGTCCCACAACTTTTCAACCACACATTTAAACAATTTTTACTAAAAAATCTTATTTTAATCAAACACATTTTAAATGTCATTTTTTGAACAAAATTAAAAGTTTTGAGACTTAATGACACACTTTTTATTATTTTAAGTGTAAATCTATAAAAAATTAAAAAAAATTAGGACTTATTTGTATTTTTGAAAAGGTTTATGAGTTATTTTTAATTTATTTAAATTAGGGATAAAATTGTCAAAAAGATTTGGGGTCATATATGTTAGGATTAGAAGGTTATAGGACTTTTCAATACTTTCTAAAAGATTAGGAACTTTTGCTGCAAATTTTTCTTTACAAAAGTTAGAGACCATTTGTGCAAATAAGCCTTTTAAAAAAAAAAAATGTCCACCGTCAAATTTCACGGTCATTTGGATTGGAATTGATGAAAAGGACCATTTCGCCAAAAACATTTGAAATAGGGGTTAAACTGCCAAAAATAAAAAGATAGGTCCTCAACCTACAGTAAGTGCAAAAGTCAGGGACTATTTGTGCAAATAAGCCAAAAAAATGTCCACCTTCAAATTTCACGGTTATTTGGATGGAAATTGATGAAAAGACTATTTTCGCCAAAAACATTTGAAATAGAGGTTAAACTGCTAAAAATAAAAAGATAGGTCCTCAACCTGCAGTAAGTACAAAAATCAGAGACCATTTGTGCAAATAAACCATAATCAAAATGAATAGATTCGTTTGCAAATAGTACTTGACATTATTAGACTTTTAGTAGATATAACCATAGTCACTGGCAGAGGCGGAGGTGTCCTGTGGGGGACCTAGACCCCCAACTTTTTAGGGAAATTGTTTTTTTTTTATTTATTTATCATCATGCAATTTAATAGTACAAGAAAAAAATATTGTATTTTACTTATATTACTATCTTTTTAGTTCTAGTTTTAATTTTTTTTTTTTTTTTCTGTCGGCAGATTTCAAATTACAAAAGGAAACATAGTCTAAAACAAATAAGAATTGCATGTTAATTTGAGACCCGTAACTTAAAAAGGCTAGTTCCTCTACTCACCATAGATGAAACGTTTTTGTTTTAAAAAAAAACAAAGTAGCTAGTTCATCATAAATTACAAGGTTTTTAGCACGAGGTAGGTATCCCACTGATTGATTTGACCTGCTTTATGGGACAAGTGGAGTTTGATTGCTTTCTTTGATATTTCCTTACCAGTTTCAAAGACTTCAAAACATAATTACAATAAAATGTTTTTAATGTGTGATTAAAGAACACATTCGGTGAGGCTTTTTTTTAAAAAATCCATTTTTTTTTTCTGATTTTGACTTTTCAATCCTTTTACACTACAAAAACATTTGAAAAGTCAAAAAGTAACAAAAAAAACCCATTTTTTCCACAAAAAAACTCTACCGAACAAGTCCTAAATGAAATTTTGTCTTGTGTCAAGGATCTATATGTTTCACATGGTCCTGAAAACAACCTTGTATGCAATAGTTTAATAGTTGTCTTTGACAGAATACTTTTTTTAGTCAAACAAAATGTGAAATATATGTGTAAACTATGTCATTTTCCAATCCAAAATTTACAATATTATCATACAATCCACGCACCATGCTGCTTATATAAATGCCTACCCAAAGACAATGGACATAAACCTAATAAGAAACTCTGTTCTTTGTGGTATCATATCATATCATATCAGGATGGCACATTCTCTCCAACTCCTACCCCTTGCTTCCTCTTTCATTCAAAACCTTTCCAAACACAATCCAAGAAAATCTATTTGTAATGTCGAAAGGCATGGCAAATATATATGTTGTTTTGCCAATAAACAAACCGAAGGAGTTTCTAGCTATTACAAGCCGAGTTCTTGGAGTCATGAGTTCATGATGTCTATGGGAGATGATAGTGGGGTAGTAAATTCTTTTTTTCTTTTAATTTTTGAGGATAGTACATTCTTTCATATATGATAATTATCGTACTCTTTGAATGACTCAAAATTTTCAATAAATTCTTATATAACTTTGGTCTTGCATGCAGATGGAAGTTCCAAAAGAGAGTAGCATAAAGAAGTTGGAGGAGACAGTGAAGTACATGCTTGACGATGGAGGTACGGAGCCATTGGACATACTTCAATTAATTGATGACATTCAGCATTTAGGATTGGGATACCGTTTCAGAGAGAGCACAAAATGTGCTCTTAACAAAATCAAATGTTCAGAAAAAGTTAAAGAGAAAATGCACAATAGTATCCATACTTGTTCTCTCTACTTCACCCTCCTTAGACAACATGGGTACGAGGTTTCCGCAGGTACGTGTCGAGTTTTCAGTCACACAGTTTTCTGCAGGTAGGTGTCCTAAATTGCAAACTTTTGTCTTGTGCCCAGATATTTTCGAGAATTTCAAGGACCATAATGGCAACTTCAAAGAAAGCCTGTCCCAGGATGTCGTTGGAATGTTAAGTCTGTATGAAGCTTCACATTTTGCATATAATGGAGAGAATATATTAGATGATGCCAGAAAATTCACGAGTATGAAACTAAAAGAAATGCTGGAAAAGATTGACATGAAAATTGGTGAACAAGTGAGACATGCCTTGGAAATTCCATTTCAGTGGAGAATGCAGAGACTAGAAGCCAGGTGGAATATTGAAGAATATAATAAAAAAGATGGTGCAAATCAACTTCTACTTAAACTAGCAATATTGGATTTCAACATGGTCCAATCCATGCTCCAAAAAGATCTCCAACAAGTCTCATGGTGTTTTTATTACTCAATTTTTTTCATTTTTTATTCTGCAATATTATCAATTGTATTAATTATGGTTTTCTTTCTTGAAAATTATGTAGTTGGTGGAAGGATGTTGGCTTAGCAAATAAATTGGGGTTTGCAAGAGACAGGCTGATGGAGAGCTTCTTTTGGTCAGTTGGAATGGTATTTGAACCAAAATTTAGTGAATGCCGAAAAGGTTTAACCAAAGTTGGTAAGCTAATCACTATAATAGATGATGTTTACGATGTTTATGGTTCTATTGAAGAACTCGAACAATTTACAGATGCTGTTGAGAGGTTTGTAATTTTAGAAAATAATAAAAAATTTATTACATTTTTGTATACTTTAAATTTATTTATCTGAATTTTGGTACTTTTATTATATAGATGGGATATCAATGCATTGCAGCATCTTCCTGACTATATGAAGATATGCTTTTTAGCTCTTTACAATACTGTTAATAACATGGCATATGATGTTCTTAAGGAACAAGGTCATTTCATCCTTCCTCAGCTCACAAAAGTGGTAGTGTCTGTGCATCAATGAATATTGTTCTCAAAACTTTGGTAGCTGAACCTGAATGCATATATGTCTAATTAAAAATAATGTTTTTTTCAGTGGGCAGATTTATGCAAATTGTTCTTAATGGAAGCAAAATGGAGTTACAATAAACAAATACCTAAGTTTGAAGAGTATCTAAGTAATGGATGGATATCATCATCTGGACCACTTCTACTTGTTCATGCCTACTTTCTAATGTCTCAAAATATCACAAATGAAGCTATACAATCCTTCAACACTTACCCTTCTCTCTTACGCTTCCCATCCACAATTTTTCGTCTTTCCAATGATTTGAGTTCCTCAAAGGTACCGATTCTTGTTACTTTTTAGATCACTTTCTTAGAAGACAACAATTGTTTATTATATTTTTATTGTACCTGCAGGCCGAGATTGAGAGAGGTGAAACTGCAAATGCAATTTCATGTTACATGCATGAAAATGGTGTTTCTGAGAAAGTTGCTCGTGAATACCTTACAAGTTTGATTGATGAGAATTGGAAGATGATGAATAAAGAATTGGTTTCAAATTCCCTTTTCGATAAGTCCTTTATTGAAATAGCTATAAACCTTGCTCGAATATCCCAGTGTCACTATCAATATGGAAACGCTCACAGTGATCCAAATGATGTAACGAGAAATCGGGTTTTGTGGGTTATTATTGATCCCATTCAATTGAAAATCCAACAACCAATATGTAGAAATTGAGAGAGAAGATTGTTTATTTCAGGAGTGAAACCAATTTATATATTGTAACCTGCTTGAAGATTTATACAGTTATACTGAATTGAAGGTCAAGTATTAATCAAATAGGTCATTTGTATTTGAGACTGCATTGATTAATCAAGTATTAATCAAATAGTTCAATTTATATATTATAACATGACCAAGAGGATATTGCTGGATTGAGACGTTCTTGCTGTGAATTCATTACAACATTTCCCCATGTTCTAATAATTATTCGAAACACAATTTATCTCTTAACATGCTCACAAGATGGTAGCTCATTTGATAACACCAATTTTAAAATTTTATTGTTTATTTGAGCTTCTCAACCAACATATGCGATTCATTCCCGTAAAGATTATAACACACAGAAGACTCCTTACCTTAGGAGCGGGATGAGTGATACATCCGGCGAGCGCCGGTGAAGAACGCAAGCAAAGCTGGAGCTCGGGTATTGATATATTCCATCAAGAGAAAGGAGGCGGAGATGAATCAAATTACTTGTTTGAGCTTGTTGGGCTCTGTTATTATATTATAATTTAGGTTGCATCTTAAAATGTAAACCTAAATAAAATGAGTAGTTCCACTATTTATATGTGAGTTATAATTTCTATACTATAACTCTTATCAATTCTGTTGCATCCTTCGGTGGTTCCACGACTCACTTCGTCTACAAGTCCTCGAGCCATATATTGTTGCCTTGCTTTGGCGTGATGATGTCTTCAGTCCTTTGGCTTCTGCCTACAATCTCTTGCCTATGGCATTTGTCTTCTTCTCTCTCATAAAATAAAAGGTTGAGGACAATGCAGTAAAAAAAAAAAAGTTTGGAGACTAATCGAGAGCTTCATTCTGTTGTGTCTAGAGGAAATTGCTTCGGTTACCTTCTGACAAGGGATTGGCTAAGATTTGAGATTTGTTTTTGTCTCTCCCATTTCTGTGATCAAAATCACTTTGACTTATTACATTTGTTAATAAATTCAATTGATTTCCTTTTTTGTTTTAGTCGAATTGTGTTTATTTTTTGTCAATGAAACTAATAGTTCCATTTTTAATAAAAACCCAATTTAGTTAGGTTCTCAATCAAGGGCAGAGTTAGAAGGCGGAATCAAATTAAAATCCGGTCCAGCTATGAAAAAATCAATTTTTATAGTGTAAATTTTTTTTTTTTCTTTCAGTAGCAACCCGATTTTAAAGTGCAAATTTTTGTTTTTAAATAGTAGTCCTCTTTCCAAAAAATCTTAGTTTCTGCCTGGTCACTAAATCAGCCGATGACTACCTCTAACCGCGCCACCCAACATTATTCGACTGTCGCTACCTACCCTCATTCGAAAGAAATTTCCAGATGCACTGAAATTGATAAGTGTTAATAGCACTATAATTTGTGGTGGAAATTCAATGGTATTTCCCTGCAATGTATGGAATGCATGCATGCATTTATTTCTAATAAGTGATGAATCCAGATTTTTCTTCTATGTTTCTTTCTTAACCTGCAAACTCTCACAAGTCTGGCTCAGACATTAAAGATGATAGATATATTGGTGAAAAATTGTAGCCTAGTTCCTCGATCTATGGGAATTATAACAAGTTGGTCCTCCTTCTTGATATTTAGGAGTTCAACATTTCAACTTTGTAGCACATTGGTCCCTAGTGAAGAATTTGTATCTATCTTGACACTAAAAAAAAGGTAGATTTTAGAAGGTATTTATACCTATATATTTTCAATTAAATAAGAAATGAACAAAGAAAATATAAGAAATAGCATCTACATCCCTTACTCTAGGAACTTCTTCTCTCATGCGCCCTAACAGCTGCTCCCCTCTTCTCAAATTGTTGCGATAAAGTTAAACCCCCTCCACCCACCCACAGAGACCACCCTCCCTCTAGCGCATGTTCATAAGTCGATTCTTGACTTATTTTAAATGGTCTTTATTTTTCTTTATTGTTACTTGTATTATTGATTGATTTTACATCTCCGTTCTCATTTTAATCCAATATAATAGTTTTAATGGTAACATAAATGAAAATTGACTAATAAAGATGAAGGTACAACAAACTTCAAAAGTTAGGAACGTATTATTTACTCAAAAAATGTTAAAGACTTGTACAAATCTAAAAGGTTGATTAATGCCTATTGTCTATGCTACAATTTTCTCTATTTTAATGATGGATAGAAGTTGGGTTATTAAGTTATACAGCTATTTTTTTTTATTTTTTTTTGTTATTTATATTTAAAAAATGGCCAAAATGATTGCACAATTTGACACGATCGATCCACAAATTAAGTAAACACGAAAATGGTCATGCAACGAGCATTTTAAAGCTCTCTAATTATTTTTCACTTCATTATTAATATCATACGATAATTATTCACTTTTATAATTTTGCATTAAATGCTTGTATGGTCCCCTAATCTATACTAATTTTAAAATGCCCTAAAAGGAAGAAACAATTTTGAACAATTTTACACTCATATATTACAATTTTTGACTATTTTATCCTCCTACATTAAATAAAAAATCCAAAAATCTTTCATCTCCCACCATTATTGAACAAAATAAGTTGTTTGGGACCTTTGAACAATTTATGTTCAGATTTTTTCCCCACCGCGGAATACAAAGGATATGCTCTAAAAGGGGAAAATAATTTTGGACTATTTTATCCTCGTACATATAAAAGTAGGGTAATTATATTCGCACCACAGTTTTTGTTAACCACACCATATTTTAATTACAATGAAGGTCTTCAGCTATTACTCAATTTTACATTTATATTCCCAACTTTTTTTTATCACATTCTTATTATCAACCTATTAATTTTTACATCTTATATTTATCTTTGATGATAATTTCTATCTAAAACGTTAATTAAGAGAGCGTAAAAGATTTTTTTGTGTATCGTATTTTTTAATAAGCAAAATAAATAACAAATAAAAAAATTGAAAAAATATATACCCCTCATTTCAATACACATTACCAGAATATTTAGATAAAAATTATCATCAAAGACAAGATGTGAAAATTAATTGAAAGTTAATAATAAAAATGCGACGAATAAAAGTTGAGGACATAAGTGTCAAATTGTCAAAAGTTGAGAGACATTTATTGTAATTAAAATGTGGTGTAGATAATAGAAATGGTAGTGTGAATATAATTACCCATAAAAATATATAAAATAGAGAAACATTTTTGGACGAATACGTCATCATTAATATTTTATATTTCCTAAATTTTCCTTCAATTAATATTATAATTAAATTCTCAAAATAATATTTGTAACCACATTTAGACATTTAGTCATTGGAAGTTAAAAATGTTAAATCACCATTTATTACATTTAATTACTGGATTTTAAAATATTTGGATTTGGTCAGTTACAAGATGAATATTTATTTACCTTCTACCAACAATGTATTCAACTTATTTTAAGCTTAATTTGAAGTTTAAGGTTGCTTCGTTTAAATGTAATTATGTAGTTTGTGATGTTCATAAAAAATTGACTTGAAAATTTGTGTGTTGTGATTATGGTTTTTGTTACTTCACGTGAATAATCATTTCTGAGTACTCTTATTTTTTATTTTCTTTTTCTTTTTAACTTCAATAATTAATATGAATCTCATTTCTATTATTCATTTTTATATTTTTTAGTTGAATTGTTATCTATTACTTAAAGTAATTTTTCTTCACTATTTATGCCCCTGCATAAGTTGCTTAAATCGTTATAATATTTAGTTTTGGTAATATTACTTTACTTCTCTATTACCATTTGGATAAGTTCACGTGAATACATGTGGGCCCTGAATTGTGCAAATGAGATTGTTTAATTTTGTCAATTTTTGATATAAATGCTATTTTGTTTTATTTTATATAATGATTCATAAATCTACCTATAATTGCTAACTTGAGGTGTTACGAGCCCAAATTACATGTGATATTTTGGGTTAAAGTCTCTTCATAGTTGAAAAGTTATATTAAATTTCAAAAATTTATTATAAGTCATTTGTCATTTTATAAAGCAAGAAGATTAAATAGATTTGAGTGTTCGATATATTTAAGAATGTATACTTCTGTTTGTATTCTTTAATTAACATTATTTGACTATATTACAAATCTTAAAGAATAGAGCTTCATGTTCTCACTGGTTACATAATTATAAAAAGTACTTTGTTTATTTTATTATGCATCTAAATTAAAATGAATGTATTGATTGATAGTTAAAATAAATATTAATCATCATTACATAAGAACGTGGCTAATTTGGCATTTGAATACTGTAGCAAATGGTATATTGCACCGTATTTTTAATGTCAGATTTTTGTATATTAATGCAGTATCAAATTGAGTATAATTATTTAAATATTTAAATAAAAAATTTAACTTACAATATTATTATTAAATTACGTGCAACGCATGTATTACATACTACTACTAATAAATGATCACTCCATTGTCAATTCCAAGTTGTGAACCAGTTGTTATAATTTCCATTAATTATTGTTAGTGGGTTGATTATTTTACTATAAGTCAGAGATAATTGTGGTTTTACTTTGCAGCATTGTATGTATAATATACAAGTGGTCCTTATATTATTCATTAAGGTTCCTTTAGGAGAAATTGGACATGTTTATGTAATACTAAGTATAGGATGAGATTATGGTTTTTTTTTCCCCTAGATTGGATACCAGAATGCTCGAGCTAGCTCATTTTATCTCGCTGTAAATAGAATGATTCTCTTATTTACACTCCACCTCGACAAATCTTGCATCTATTTTTTATCATTTGAAACTCAAGAAGTTAGCTTTGTCAACTACTATTCTAAAAAATCTATCTAAATTTTGCCTAAACTCTACTTAGGCATGAAGTGCGGCTTCCACACCTAGTCACGCCTCACGCTTCGCCCTCGTTTGTCCTTGTCTCACAAGGTCTAAGCTCGAAAAACTTAAAATTCGACATCCACGCCTAATCACGCTTTAAACTTTTTAAAACAATGTTGCCAACATAACATTGGGGTCGACCCCTTCATTCTATTACGTTGACTTCAGCTCCCGTCGGCTTTTCAAAAGCCCGTTCTCACCACACATATCCCTATAATAATATAAGAGTTTTGTATTTTTTAGTGTTTAAATTTCGTCTAATAGGACATCATTTCATTGTTTCAGTTATTATGTTAGTACGAGTTCGAGCATAGAACATTAAAAACTTGGCATGCTTAGATGTCACTAAAGTGTGGAGTAATTGAAGATTAATGCTTCATGCGGAAGTACTTTTATATTACTCTAATGAATAAAATCGACTGATCAAGTAATTTGGAGTTACGTATAAATACTATCTATTATGCCCCAAATTCACTATTTATGTGTAACATTTACTCAATTAAAAATTCATGCCCATGAACTTGATAATGTTTGTCATTATATAAATTGTTTAATTTAGTATACGAGGGGGCAATTAAAATTAAATTTTAGAGTTCGAGGTGAACATGGACTTTTGATGTAAACTAAATCTTTTTTAGGATTTTTTGGGTTTGTCCAAATTTTATTGTGCGTTGTAACTTAATTTAACTCTTAAAGGGGTCCATCTATTTTGATATATAATTCCAAATAAACAGTGACAATTTCATCATATACTACAAAATGTAAAATAATTTAAAAATATTATCTAACTTTTTTTATTCTAAAAATATTATTTTATTTCAGAACATTTGTTGTTACATTTATTATTTTGTTAATAACAAATGTAACACATTTATTATAATTAAAATAACAAATGAAATAATAGCATTACAAAAATAAAAAACATTATTTTTATAAAAAAAAATATAACAATATTTTAAGAAATATTTTATTTATTGTGATTATCTGTGAAAAAACCCTACTAGATATGGTGAAATGAATTTTAACTTTTTTTTATTCCTTAATTAATCAAAATTTCCATAAATAATATTGGTGTGATTTATAGTAATCTTTTGTAATTATACAAAATATAGGCTGCTCCAATTGACATGGTGCTGTCAAATTTGTGCTTATTAGAGTAGTGCTAGTTGAGGGCGTTTACCCTTTTCCTGAAAAGATAATTGGAAAAATTGCAGTCGTCATCCCCACTTTTTATTTTCTTTTACATTTTTGTCTTTAACTTTTTTTTTCCTCTCTTGATAACGATATCCCAACCTTTCTTTTATTGAAGTTTGGCTTCTCTATTGACATATTTTATCCAAAAAATCAATTAAATAGTCATGTGTCGCTCACATGATCAATTAAGCAAATATCATTAATGTCCAAGTAGTATTTGAATATTGAATGAGTAAAAACAATAGGTAAAAAAACAAAACAAAACAAAAATTGTTGTTATTCAAGCTTCCAGCCTCCCGATAAAACCAGAGTAACTAACAAAGTAGTTGACTTTCATCATCCGAGCTAGAATGACAATAGAAGCCTAAAACTATGGACTATGGAGAAGGAAATGAAACTCAATTGCCACCATAGTGTGTGTGGCTAATTATAAATTCCATAACCATATTACATAAATAGGAATTTGAGCTTGACATCAATATCATTTGCTTAATTAGACGTGTGAGTGGCTCGTGACCTCTAAATGAATTTTTTGAATGGAATTCGTCTGCAGGGGACGATAGATCAATAAATAAAAAGTTAAGGATAATGTTGTCCCCCAAAAAAATAAGGGGCAGAACTGCAAAATGAATAAAAGTTGGAGACGGCTGCTCAATTTTCCCAAAAAAATAAAAAATAAGAATTAGTTAACATTCAAATCCATTTGACTATATATATATAGTAGTTATATACAAAATCTTACACATAGTCACAGAACTAGTGAAAACTCATTTGATATGAAGTTTTTCTCCGAATTAGCTTTATGTTGGGGTGGAGCAACGGTGAGTCCGGCGGCGGAGACCATCGTTAGTGGGCGGCTGCGGGAGGAGGATCACTGGCCGAGGAACTGCAGCCATGAACATGCTGCAAGTGGAGGAGTAAGGAAAATCAAGCCCTCCAGGTCCAGGCATTGGAAACCCATGCTTCATGCAATTTCTGAAGACAGTCCAATTTCTGATCTAACCCAACGGACGGTCAGATCTGATCATAAAAAACAACCTCTCAAAGTCAAACCTAAATCTACTACTAAGGTTGTACCACCACCAAGTCCCCATGACAACTACTGGTACGTATCGTTAATAAAATTATATATAATTAAAAAAAAGAGAGACGCTGTCGTATTTTGTACACTCACTACAACAATTTTGACGTGCTTGCAGGAAATCGTCCCATACGATGGCTCTTCCCGCTTTCTCTCCGACGCCGTTTATGATCTGAGTTTGATTTGGGGTTACACATTCATTTTTTTCCCTTTTTTTTACATGGTAGTTAATGCAAGTTGCTACAGTGTATTTCTTGAGATGATTTTACCATCCATGATCCATTAATGTGGAGTAGTGAATTTTGTATAATTTTTTTTTTTTACAAATTATTCTTGTGTTTGCACGTCGTAACAATAACTAGTGATGCTAAATCGAACATGAAAGTTTGGTTTTACTCGGCTCCTTTACAAAAGATACATTAAATTCTTAGATCTGAACAAAATTCTACTATTAAAACATTTCTTTCCCCTTTTCTCTAGTCCCAAAATGACTAAAAATTTGTGTGCGCTTATAAGCATGTATAAAAGCTGGTCAATTATCATTTTTATCTACATATTTCGTAAGGTCCACAATTTTTACTTATTTTTTATCCACATATTTCATAGAACTAACTACTTATAATCTACAAAAATCTTTATCATACATACACTTAAATATCTTGTGGTATTTATTGGTATTGGTTGATTGTCAACTCTAGTCGAAATCAAAGATGCAAGTTTGAGAGGGATAGTCTAGGGCCTCCAATTATTGCGGAGTCTCAAAAATTGTGGCCCATTTTATTTTTTATTTTTTTAAAAATTAGCTCACTTACCATTAAAATAAGCCTAAATAAAAAACAAGCTCAAATCTAACATACATTATCTATCTTAATGTACTCTTTCAATTGTATACCGTACAATTTTTCCTTTAAATCCAGTTTAAAAATCTTTATCTTGGCTTCTGAATCAAAAGGAATTTTCAAATTCCAACCCCTTTTTTATTTAGTAAAGAAAAAAAAATGTACTATTTTTTTTACTTTATATATATATATGCACGGCATATGTTGCGTGCATATATTTTATTTTTTTTATATTTTCTCATTTCTTTGGCATTTGTTTTGTTCTTGAAATTCAAATTTTAAGAAGTTAATGGGTGTTGTGAAAAATACACAAATTTCATTAACAAATACACAAATTTAAAAAATATTTGCCCTTCATTTCAATGCACATTAGCAGATTGTTTAGACAAAAATCGTCATGTGAGACAATATTTGAAAATTAATTGAAAGTTAATGATAAAAATACGACGAAAAAAAGTTAAGAACATAAGCACCAAAATATCAAATGTTAAAAGACCTTCATTACAATTAAAACATGGTGTAGATTATAAAGAATATAGTATAAATATAATTACTAATTAGTCTAAGATAAAATTATAAACTACATAAAAGATGAAATTAACCTTAAAGAAAAACTTAATTAAAATTTATACTTACTATATCGACCATCAAGAGGTTGCCAAAAAATTATGAAAACATTCACTTACAATACAAAAAAATATGAAAACATTCACTTACAATCTACTAATGCCCATTGCATAAAGGTTCATTAGCCTACCTAACTCATAATTGTAAAATCAGCTTAATAATGTAAGAATTATCATCTCTTGTATGCTTTTCACCTCCCTCCCCTCGATGTCTGGGTTGTATTCACTTCACACTCCCCTCCACAAATGTTGGAGACAGATCACATAGTTCATGAGCCTAACTTAACACATTATTAATGAGAGTGTTTTTCTCTTTGTACCCAAGTGATGTGGGACTAGCCTTTCGCTCTCACTCAAGTATGAAATTACTAGGCACTTCCCTTCCACACGTTAGGGTGGTCCTTGGGAAGACCTAGACTCCCAAACTTTCTGAGATTCACTTTTTTTTTTTTTTAATATGTAATTTAATTTTGACATAATATCAATTTAATGGATGATAATTGTACCTATTGACCAAATATCAATTTAATATTAGACAATTAGACTCATTGACCTAATAAAATTAGTAATATAAAATTACAAATTATTGTCACATTCCTCAATTTAAGTGGGCACATTCCTCAATTTAAGTATGCACATCCACCCACCTAAAATCTGAATCTCACATTTCTCCTCTCTGCTTTTAATATTGAGTAAAGCAGAAATTAGATTACGATATTCCAATATCTACAAATTTCTCCCAAATCACTCAACAATCACCCTATTTTAATTTTTCCCAAATTTTTAAATCAAATATCTAAAATTTAGCATAAAATTTTCAATTTCTAAACCACCAAAAAAAGCAAAACGACATACAAGACACTGAAGTATGGAAAAATTTCATGTTCGTCACTCCATTGGTAAATTCTTTAAGATAAAAGGAATACTAAAAATAAGTCATTTTTTTATAAACAAAAATTAATAAATGCAGTTTACTTGTGAATACATATCGGTTTCAATTGATTTTTATTTATTTTTTAGCTTGAATGATATTTAATTTCATTTGTGTACCGAATCTTCATATTTTGGAAAATAATTTTGTAGAAGGCAACGTGAACAAGAAGAGTTTGATATTTGTTTCTTTTGTAGTCTTATTTTAGACATTGTAAATTAGTAATGCAGAATCAGGTCAAACAATGGTGCGAATGAGTTTATTTATCTGTTTGTTTATAGTATAGTGTATAAATTAAATAAAGTATGAAAACTTGTAAGGAATGTTTGTAAAAAAAATTCCATCACTATTATATTGTTTCAAATTTTTTGCACATTAATTAATTTGAGACCCCCACCCCAACTCAAATTCTGTTGCTCCACCAACCACAAAGGGCTAGAAACATAAGTCCATTTTATACATGGCACATACTTGTTTAGGGTCCTGATGTCCTGCCTATTTGAGGACAAGATATCCTGCCCACCTCTACTATACCAAATTAGTCTTTTTATGACAATAAAATGACACCAGTCTTCAAAAGTCCGTCATATAATGGTCAATAATTTTTTTTATAATCTATGAAGATTATGCTAACACGTGCTACAATAGCTAATTTATAATTACTAGTTAAGAATGCGCGCATTACACGCAATTTATTACACTTGATTTTTTGTAAAATTATCGATGAATATAATTTTTATAAGACACTCATTTTTAATCATAAGTTCATCTATGACAATAAACAACTAAGAAATAACAGTCAAGTTCCTTCGTAAAACAGGTAGTTCATTAAAAATTATATAGCCAATGTAAATGCTAAGTTTAAAAGATTATTGACGTAACATATTAATATACTGCAGATACTCTTTTAATTATATTTTGAATCATATATCTAATGGCATATCAAGGAAATGCAACATTTTCTTATGAAAATTAGTTTCAAATTCTAAAATATATGAAAAATAATAGGTAGAACACAATTTTTTATTGATTATCTATATTTATATCATTTCAAAAGGCACGTGGAAAAAAAAATTAGTCATTTTTAAGCAATTATTTATCAAAAAATAGAATCTCAAAAGTCTTTGAGATAGAATAAAGAAGAATTTTGTCTTGTAATATTTTCACTAAAACACTGATCAAAACATTCAGTTTTAATGCACCCATAAGCTAAGACTTTTTTTTTTTTTTCGATTCATGCATTTTTTCCACAATTCCATCTATTATATTAATAAATCCCAAGAAGATTTAAAATACCTAGATACTTAGAAAACCTCTTTCCTAATGAAATTCATGATTTTACAAAACCAACTTATCATGCAAGATTTACATTCACCTCATGCATGTCACGACTCAGTTTTATCCAAGTTACGTTGTACATGTTTACACTTTTCCTCAGTTGCTGGTTTGAAAAGGCTAGAGTAACATCAATTCTCATTGTTTTAACTATTTCTTCTTCAGTAAATATATATTTAATTGTTTACAAGATGACATAAAATATTATTCGAGTTTAAATCCCTTTGCTATCAAGACTACTACAATAATAAATATTTTTACTTTGAACAAATATTCAAATCAAGAAAAAATAATCAAGGATGGCAAAAAAACTCGCCCTCGACCAGTCCCGCATTCGGGGCGGGGACGAAGATCATTATCCCCGCCCCGAATATTTTTATTTTATTTTTTATTTTTATGTTGTAAAACTTAAATGATATTTAAAAAAATAAAAATTGATATTAAAAATTAATTAATTAATTAATTAAACAGGACAATAAATGAAGATTTTTCAAATCCCTCCCTACCTCGACTCCTAAAAATCTCTGATGGGGCGGGAATGGTAATTGCTACTCCGGTTCCATCTCATCCTGTTGCCATACTTAAAAAAAGATATAGAAATTAAAATTAAAATGAATATTACCATCATATTCTCAAAATTAGTAAATCATTCATGAAAAATTAACACATTCACTATCAAGCTAATCAAAGATAAAAAAAATTGTTCTTGCAAAGGGAAAAAAAACAATTCCCGACATAATTTTTTTTACAAAAAAAAGAACAACAAATGAAGAAATCATGAATCAATAATAAGAAAGTCGAAATGCAAAGACAAATTCCTCTTGTTTTGTTATGTTGAAAAATGAATTGGTTTAAATTTTCATGCATAATAAGATTGATTATTAGAGTGTTTATAGTTAATGATAATAATTTCAATATATTAAAAACCTTATTAGCATTATATTTTTATTTATTTTCATTAATTACAATATATAATAGAATTTAAAGAGGCGATCCATCTTTAATAATCTGAAATGCAATATTTATTTGGTATTAAATAATTTAATTAAAACTAAAATAGATAATACTAATTAAAATACTATTTTAGAAATTATAAGTTATTTGTAGAGGTAATATCATTTATAAATATTTTTCCCACTGAAACTTTTATATGTAATATAGATTACAAACGTATATAATATCATAATTACTATAAATCAAGATTTATCCAAGGCGGTGGCAGTTTTAGCTATTATGGAATGCGTTATCCATAAGGACCAACTCAATGAAGGATACTTCACTCTTTAAGGGTTAGGAACTTAGGATAACAAAGAATTCTAGAGCCACTACCCATTTCAATTGTATCAGAATATGCAATCATCCAGATAACCACTTAAGAATACTATCTTGACAAGTTGGACAAACTTTCCAAATAACCTCTTCGTGTCCCGTCTCACGTGTTTGTCGATCCATGGCTCTTACTTGACTTGTATTTATATAATTGATTTAATACCTAACGTCTAAATGACATTCTTTTAAAAATTTTCTAATTATTTTAAGTTGAAAATCTGCCGTATATGCTTCACAAATTTTTTGCATAAACGAATATGTGTTTTGGACTTGAACATGCACCAGCGAAAAATGTTTCAAATGTTAACTAATATAACATAGTAGACAAGCTCTGAACTAGTGGCCTTATACGACTTACCGAAAACACTTCAACACACAAGTTTTCGTATCTTTGTGTGTTGATATAAACCGACATGTATATAGGCCATTTGTCTTTTATCCTGAATTTTCATGAATGTTTTAAATAGATAGCCAAGCCACCTTTGAGACAGTACTTTCACTTACATTCATGTAGGTATACTTATTAAGAATACTTACACAACTAAAGTATTCCGTATAAATTTCTATATAATCTTAATCTTAATCTTAATATATATAAGAATATATTCAAAAAAGTCAATATATATATATATATATATATATATATATATATATATATATATATATAATTTAATTAATTAATTACACAATATCAAGTAATTAATAATTAGATTTAATATACAACCCGGATGAGATTTTCAATAATTTATTTGTTAAGTAATTGCTCAACTTTAGTCAATTAATTATCAGTAGTATCGCTAGATCAGCTTCTCAATCTTTTGAATTTTCTATGATACTCGGTAAAAATGAATAAAATTATGAATTGGCATTTACAATTAAAAATTACTCATCTTCCAAAACAAGATAAATTTACTTTAATTATTAGTAATAACAAATTTGAATGCTACATTAATTAATTAATATAAAATTTAAAGTATGTAAATATTACTAATTGTCTACAAATAGGAAAACAATAAATTTGCATAATATCATTAACGTAATATGCATCTTTACAATTTCGAAAATCAATTTTCAAATTATAATATAAAAATAGTGGGTTATTTATTGAGCTGCGCCAAAAATTAAGCCATAAGCACTTTTTAAAAATTAAAAAATGATAATCAAGCATTCTCTTAAATTTTGTTTTTTTTTTTTTTTTGCTAGTTACAATTTATAAAAAATATATAAATACACAATCTGATTGATAAATAGAGATATAAAAATACATTCATTTGATTTAAATAAATGATAGGATTTAAATTGTTATTGTAACTGAAAATCAATATATCTAATAATATTTGTGTCGATTATTAAAAAAACTTATCAATACATACTCGAAAATTATTTTTCAAATTATAATAAATAAGTTTTAATATTATACTATTTGTATTATATATTAAATAATATTAAAGTATTTATAATATATTTTATAATATTTATATTATATTTTATATTATTATTATTATTATTATTATTATTATTATTATTATTTATGCGAGTAGTAAAAAACAAACATAATTAAATCAAATGACATAATTTTAATATTTTATAATATTAAAAATTAATTAATTATCCATCTTCAGATAATTAATAATCAATATTTCAATATAACTAATCAATATATCAACACAATTTAATCATGATGAGCTTTCCAATGTTTCAATTTCCTATGATACTCGATTAAAATGAATAATATTAAGAATTAAAATTTTAAAAAAAAAATGCACATCCTCCAAAACAAAATAAATTCACTTCAAAAACAAAACATATGAGGTTATGTGTTTAAAAGTCTTAATTTATACATGGATTTAAATAAGTTATATTTTAAAAAAAAATGAAATATCAATGCACGAGAACTATTGGCATAATGCAACAGTTTCCATAAATGGACTTATTTTTCTCACAAATTTTTTATGCTTCCTACAATGAATTTAAATAAGTTGTAGTTTCAAAAAAAAAAAACATTAATACACGAAAAACATATAATTGTGTTATATTATCCAAGCATCTGATTTATTGATTAAAAATAATAAGTCGATTAAACTAATAAACTAAATATGATAATTTCAAAATTAAATTCATACGATTCAAATACCACATCAGATTCTAATTCCCCACAAGGGTTTTAGACCCGCCTCAGATTCCAACTCCACAAAAGGGTTCTAAACAAATGATAGACTGAGAACGTTAAATAATCAACGCTAAAATTTATTAATATCTTATTACATAATAATATAGACAAATGATAGACTGAGAACGTTAAATAATCAACGTTAAAATTTATTAATGTTTTATTACATAATAATATTTTATTAAAACGTTAAATAATCAAATTCTAGCTCCTCAGTGTTTTATTACATAATAATAATTATTATTGCTTTTTCTTTTAAATTAATTATAATTGTGTGTTTGTCTCGATTTATAAATTTATAATTGAGTGATCAAGAAATAAAAAATTATACATTCGCAGAGATTGAAAAAATATTGCGGAGTAGTGAAAAGAGTTTTCGAAACTTTCAAACAATGCCATTCCTTGAGATTGTATATGTTTCAATTCGCAGTAATATACTTATAAATGATGAATTACGTTATGATAGAAACGCTCTGGCTGAAAAATGATAAAATAAATTTGTTTCTAATGTCACAAATGAGCAAAATAATGCTTATGAAACAATAATACAACTCGGATGAGATTTTCAATGATTCATTTGTTGATTACCCGCCTAACTTCAGTTAATTAATAATCAATATTTCAATACAATATAAATAGTATCGCCGGTTCAGTTTTTCTATGTTTTGTATTTTCTATGATATTCGGTAAAAATGAATAAAATTATGAATTGAAATTTTCAATTAAAATATACACATATTCTAGAACAAGATAAATTCACTTCAATTATTAGTAATAACAAATTTGAATGCTACAATAATTAATCAATATAAGATTTTGAGTATGTAAATATTATTAATTGTCTACAAATGAAAAAACAATAAATTTACATAGAGCATGTTTGTTAACCATTAAAATCTGGTTTTGGTTTTTTTTGTGTTTTGACCAATTGACTAAATCATGTAATGTGGAAAGCATTCAACTTAAATGACAAAAATGACATTTGTTGTAAACTTCAGCCACACTATTTGACCAATTCAAAGGGTAATTTCGAAAATTAGGTTTCAAATTTTATGGCTTTGGCTGTACTGTCGCTGACATTGGTGGGCCATACTAGATACAAAAATCTAAACACTGTTGAGAAACCAGTTTTTAATCTTGAGCAAACAGGGCTATAATATCATTAACGCAATCTGCAACTTTACAATTTAGAAAATCAATTTTCAAATCATAATATACAAATTAGGCTTGGTTTGGTATTGCTTTTTTAAGAGAATTACACATGTTGTCTTTGAAAGAATCAATCAACGTGGGAAGAATCGAGATAAGTGTTTGGTAAACTATTGTTTCAAAATTGTTATGATTGAAAAGCAAGATTTGAGTGTTTGGTAAACAAAAGTGATTTATTCAACAGAATAGCGGTATTAAATTACTAAAAGGATATTGATTATAATAATGTTATTTTGTATTATTATTATTATCACGAGTAGTAAAATTTATTTTTTCCTAGTCAAATATTTTTTAATAAGACAATGCATTCATTATTATTCTTTTAAATAAAAAATAATAAAAACCTAATAAATTTCAAATTTTATAAAATTATAAAATAAAAATATAGTCATATAATGCAAAAATTAATTAAATTTATATTATTTTTTGTTATCCAACTTGCATCAATTCGATTTCTCAAATGGTTATTAAAGGAATTAGTTTGATTAATTAGGGGTAAAATGGATATTTTAATAATATATAAATGAAAAGTTAAAAGCGAGAATCCGAAAAGTTGCATTTTTTCGCTTCTCAAAATCTAACTGCCAGTTAGTCGATTATTTTATAATCACTTTCAAAAAAATTTGTCAACGCTTAAATCAACTTCTGATTGTCTGAGAATCAGAAGTTGGGCTCCAAAATCAATCACAAAGCGGGGCCTTAGTGGGTTATTTAATGAGCTATGCCAAAAATTAATTAATTGTCTCATAAGCTATAATTATTAATAAAAGTCGGGATTAATCTTTCTCCCGCGTGAGATTATATCTTAAAAAATCAGTTTTTAGTCATGGACAATTTTATGTTGCATTGTCTAGAGTTACAAATCGTACGGGATTGAAGATGTTGATTTGTAATGGAGATGGAGTGCTAACCAATTCGACCACAAACGTGATTTTCAAAGAGGCGTTTAAAATTATAGATTAGCTATGTTTTTTTTCCCCAATAATATCATTGAGTAATTAAATGTTATTTATATGATAATTTTTTTTTATTTGAATTTAATAAATAAATATTATACTCTTAAAATATTTTAAAATCACTTATGAAAAAACAAGTGTCATACATCACATGAGTAATATACTAGTTCTATTAAAAACTAAGTAGCTTAACATTTTCCATTTCTTATTACTTGTACTAAGCACATTTGTTGTATAATACTTACAATCACTCATATAATGTACTTTGCTAATTGAACCCAATATCTTGATTATTCAAGTGTTGAAAGTCGAGTTCCAATTACTAGCGATTAATTGTTAGCTTCATTCTCACACCCCTTTGACGTATTTCTCAATTAAATCCCTTGCGATGCCTTTTGTTAAAGGTATTCACATAATAGTAAATCGATTTTTTTTATAGAGTTACATTTATTGTTCAAGAGTCTATTAAGTTGAACACCTAATTCATCAGTCAAATAACTATTTGTACATCTAATTCTTGTACATAGAGAATAAGATACAAATGTTCTATTTGTAGCTTTAAACACCTTTATTAATCGAATCTTCTTGCATTTGATATCCTTATCGAAATTTTACAAATACATTGGTATTTTTACTTCATTTTAGAAGATCAACTAGATATTAACTTGATTACATCATTTGGTTACATCTTTTCCAAAATCAAATATTTGAAGAAGACGTTGCTTGCTTCTAGATATTTTATGGGACTCAAAGACAAAAATCCCAGGACACTTAAGCCACAAAATTATTAAAGTCATTCAACATTCACGTATTCTTTATGAACCTAATACAACATAAACGTGAAATTAATTGTGCAGATACAATTTTTTTTTTATAATAAAACAGTGAAAGTTTTCTAGTTCATATAAATTTTTACTTAGAAATAACAATAACAATAATACGTCAATAAAAAGTATAATTTGCTGCTCGAAAACTACCTAACCAGATAAATTCGAGCTAATTCATACCCATTAAAATTGTGGCTCAAAGATTCTATTCAATTCCAAATTTTAATGAAATTTTGGAAGTCCCTCCACTTAGAATATTTCGTTGGTGTTAAGCGCCAAAACAAACAACCTCATTTTACCAAAATGTCCCTCTCAAATTTTCTCATCTGCATTGAACAGAATTACAAGACACAAATTGCAGTCTCAATTTTACCAGAATCTCCCTGGATGTTTTGGTCTCAAGATTAAAGCTTAATAATTAAATGACTGAAACAACCTTCTCATCTAAATTGAACAAGGAGAGAGTGGTTATATTTTGTATCATAATTTTTATTTGCCACATTACATCTTAATTGCACTTAAAATCTTCAACATTTATTTATTATAACATTTATGTCCCTAACTTTTTATTCATCAAATTCTTATCTTCAACTTCCATTAATTAATACATATTCCTATAGTTACTATCAAAATATTCTATTAACGTACTTTTAAATGATGAAAAAATAATTTGTCACACTTTTGTATTTATTAATATTATTTTAAATAAAATGAAAAAAAATAAGTTGTTTTACGTCCTCTTAATAGATTTTTGGACTGAAGCTGTTATTAAAAAAAACATGCTAATTATTAGAAAGTTGAAGATAATAATGCAACAAAAAAAGATTAATGACATAAGTGTAATAATGAACAAAGATTTGAAAACTTTAAATACAATTAAAATGTGGTTCAATAAATAAAAAAATCATCAACCTTTGTTCATTGCCGAACTTATATCCAATATATTTTTCCGTTGAATTTTTATGTTCAATTTTCTATTATTTAACACATCTCATCATTATTGATAATTTCTCGAATCAATTGCATCAAATTTTATAATATTATGTTTTGTCGTACCAAAGACGAGTGCAAGTTGTAAAACCAATTCCAAATTTGTTAATGGTACAAAGAGAAACAAATTTTCGAGACTTTTTAAAAGTATTTTCGTTTGTAAGAATAACATTTTTTTTTTAAAATTTATGATCAAAATACTTGCGCGTATAAAATAATATCATGTTTTAAAAACACACAATTGGCACTTGAAAAATATAAATATAAAATTATTTTAAATTATTTTAAATTAATCTCGAATGACTCATATTAAAACAAGAAGCATCCGAATCATTCAATTTCTTCAACTTTAATACAGGAGTAAAAAAGAAAGAGAAATTATAAAATAGAAAGGATCAAAATTGTGCAATTTATTTATTTATCAATAGTTTTGTAATTTAAAATACATGAAGAGAAATTTAAAAACAAAGAAATAGACATCTAAATTGTTATAAAATGAAAAATCTGGATTTTAATTAAATTGGTGTATATTTTACAACAATAACATTTCTAAATTTATCGTCATTGGTCAATGTCCTCAACCTAATTTAACGTCCTTGATAATTTAGTCGAGTGACGATTGTAAGATATATTAAGTGTGTTATGTCAAAATTGACCGATTTTATAGATTCGTTTTTATACACTTAATATACCTTATAACCGTCACTCGACTAAATTATCAACGCCATTCACGTTTATATCCCCAAGTCTGGCTTTTTTTTTTGGTCCTTAGTCAACATTGTTTGCTGTTCTAACTTCTAAGAAACATACACGATTTCGCCCTAATTCTAATCAGGAGTTGAAGGATCTGTTTGAATAAATAAACAGAATCAAAGGGTATAAATGGAAATTAGTTAAAAATGATAAACAAGAAAAATTGACCCAACATAAATCCAAGCCCCAAGTCATCTAAAGCCCAAAAACAAATTTCGACAAATTATTGAATTAATATTACAAAAAAAAAAAAAAAAAACCTCTCATTTTATATACAGACACAGAGAGAGGAGAAAAAGATTTACAGAGATTCGTCTTCAGCTATTCAATCGATCCGGTGTTTTTCTCTCTTCTTCGAATTCTCTCAATTTGAATCTACCGCGACTCAGTTTCGACTCGCTCTCCGATCTCGCGACTCAGCTCCGTAATTCTCAACTTGTAAGTTTCCAGATTCAAAACCCTAGACTCTTGAATTTGACATTACATCTCACCATTCATTTTTTGGTATTTGTGTTTATCATTGAAAATCCTAGCCTTTTCAATTTCACTGTTTGTTTCATTTTCAAAAACCCTACATTTCTGCCTTTGATTGTGTAATTTGTTATTTCTTTAAATTGGTTTGATAATTTTTGCTGATTTTCTTTCTAGGGTTTGGATTCGGAGGAGGATTTGGGGTCTTTATAGTGAAGAGTGGATTGTGAAGGAGCAGTATGAGCATCGATAACCCAGGCGGAGAACGGAATTAGGTTTGGTTACGGTGAGTTCCATTGTAAAAGGAGTTGTTTGGGACGTTCCATGGGCGATGGCGGTGTTGCATGCGTGCCTTCACAGCATGTTATGGAGAAGTTTACAATTTGCGGAGGCAAGACCAATGGCAACACCAAGCTCAATTCTTCTTCTAAGTCTTCACTCAAAATGAGTCAAAAAATGAAGGGAAAAAAAGACAGGGGAGGTGAATTGGGTTTGAAGAATATTAGCCGTAATAAAGAAGTTGTTGACAGCAATGGCAATGGTGAAGTTTGCAGTAATAATAGAGATGAGGTGGAGGAAGGTGAATTGGGAACTTTGCCCATTGAGAATGGGGAGTTTGTTCCTGAAAAACCGGGAAGGAAACATGAGATTAAGGGTGAGTTTGAAAAGAGCGAGTTTGTTAATCCAAGGTGGCGAAAGGGTGGTGGTGAAGTGGATAGGGATGAATGGAGGTCATCAAAGGATGAATTGGAGAAAGGGGAGTTTGTACCCGACAGATGGCGTAGAAGTGAGTTTGAATTTCGTGGTGATGATTATGGCTACTCAAAGTCGCGAAGATACGATTCTGCAAAGGAAAAAGTATGGAAGTTTGAGCATGAACGAACACCACCTTCTTCTGTAAAGGAGAAGGGATGGAAATTTGACCGTGAACATGATTGGACTCCACAGTCCCGTAAAGAAAGGGGTTGGAAAGGCGACCGTGAATGGTCGCCACCTTCTTCAAAAGAGAAGGGGTGGAAAGGTGATCGTGAACGTGAGTGGACGCCGCCTTCATCCAGTAAGTATTCTGTTGGGAAAGAGTTTAATAGAAGTGGTCATGCAAAGAAGTCTACTTCTAGATATGAAGCTGACAGGAATCTGAGGATCAGCTCCAAAGTTGTGGACGAGGAAAGTTCCTTCAAGAATGACCTCAATAACGGTAAGAATCATGCAAGAGACTATTCCTTTGGTAATCGTGCAAAGCGGCATGGTAATGATTCAGATAGCATTGACAGGAAGTACCGAGGTGAGTATGATTTCTACTCTAACTCAAAAAGCCGAAAGCTTGCTGATGAGGGTAGCCGCACTACATACTCGTCAGAGTACTATTCTGGCCGGTTTGTTGAGAGACAGAGTAAAAATGCTACTTCTTCATCACGGAACATTCCCTCTGAAAGGTATTCTTCTAGGCATCTTGAGTCATCTAGAGCAGTTTCTGACAGGCATAATAGCAGTCCACGACATTCTGAGCGGTCCCCACGAGATCGGGCCCGCTATCAGGATAATCGGGATCGGAGCCCAGCCCGACCTGATAGGTCCCCTTATGATCGGAGCCATCACTACGATAGAAGTAGGTCTCCCCATGACCGGAGCCGCTACTATGATCACAGATATCGAAGCCCTAGCTATGTGGAGCAGTCCTCACACGACCAAGGTCGAAGCAACGATGGCAAGACTAGGACACCAACTTTCTTGGAGCAGTCCCCGTTTGATCATGGTAGGTCCAGTGACCACAGGGAAACAAATTGGAGAAGTGGATCGAGTGAGAAGCGGTCTAATCATTATGAAAGAAAAGGACAAGAACCAAAGCATAATCAGAAGGATTCTGGTGGGAAGGATTCACAAATTTCAGCTAAAGAGTCACAAGATAAAAGAAATTTGGATATTGAGAATGGCTCCAGTGATAAAACTGGCAGCCATGCTTCTCACCTGGAAGAGCCGTCTGAAAGTCCTATTTTAAAGGGCAAAGAATCTCCTCTGGAAAATGGAGCTACTGAGGAGCTGACGTCCATGGAAGAAGATATGGATATTTGCAACACGCCTCCACATGTCTCAGTGATAGCAGATGCGGCCACTGGAAAGTGGTACTACCTGGATCATTTTGGTGTGGAACGGGGGCCTTCCAAATTGTCTGATCTAAAAACATTGGTTGAGGAAGGATATCTTGTATCTGACCACTTAATCAAGCATTTTGATAGTGACAGGTGGGTAACAGTTGAAAATGCAGTTTCCCCATTGGTTACTGCAAATTTTCCTTCAATTGTTTCGGACAAAGTTTCTCAGCTAGTGAGCCCTCCTGAGGCTCCTGGTAATTTGTTGGCAGATAATGAAAACTGGGCACTCTCTGGTAATCTGGTTGGTGAGGTATCAGTGGCCCTTTCTTCCGATCCAATATTCTGCTCCGAGGACAATTCAGCTGTCTCAGAGCATTTGGAAGATCTACGTATAGATGAAAGAGTTGGAGCACTGTTAGAGGGTGTTGAATTACTTCCTGGCAAGGAACTGGAGACTGTTGGGGGTAAGCTAATAATCCCGTCATTTGTCTATTGACTCTTCTACCCTAAATAGGTTTTGAGTTCCTCTTTTATATGCCAGGTGGCACTTAATGATACAAAAGTGCCTTCTTTAATTTTTGCCACTTGGTGATTTACTGGTTCATGTAAACCATTCAAACTTTATATTACAGTTAAGTCTTAAAATTATCTTAACTGAATTTGGGCTGTTAATAGCTTCTGTTATTAAATGATTTTCCAGTTTTTCTGTTTATTTAATTTAATTACGTTCTTGAGCTCATGATGGCATTTTCTTTCAGAATTGCTGCAAATGACTTTTAGGCCTGGAGAATGGGAGAGAGGCGGAAATTTTGAAGGTACTTTTTTGTTTGTTTGTATTTTCTGTTAACTCATTTATTCACATTTCTCTTTCAGGTGACCAGCATAGTTATTTAAGCTGCTCTGTTGGCTGATATTGCTGGAGTGGTCACACTGGATTTATGTAGCTTCTGCTCTTTTATTTACAAATGAAGTTGGACAGTAGCAAATTCGTTCTTGGATGACATGTTACCTGCATGTCTATGTATATCTTGTGTGGCTTTAAGGCGTTTGGTTATCCATAGTGTGCAGTGCAATACTAAAAAAGTGTTGATGTATTTTCTATATATTACTGTACTAGTAATATGACATTTTCCCACATTCTGCTGAAGCTTCTGAACAATTATACTGGAATGTCCCAGTGTTTGGTTTTCATTTTCAGATTACGCATAAAAGTTGTTTTAAGTTGTATTCGGATTAGTCATTTGAGGTGAACAGGTTCCTCTTTTATTATTGAATCCTTGAGTCTTTATAAGGATCAACAATACTCAGATATGAGATTACTACTACTTAATGAGTCACATGCTGCAACATTGTATTCTTTACAGTAAAACCTATTTATATGAAATTTTTGGTACGCGCTTGCTGCCCTTCTATGGAAGAACTTATTTGGAAAATTTGCAGGTTTCAATTGGTGTCAACTTCATATAGGTGAACAAAGTGAGGGCAAAAGTGGCGATGGTTCTTATGGTGTTTCCGAATTTTCACTGAAAGACACTGAAGAATCAAGCTCCATTATGCTGGCCCCATCTGAGAAGGATAGTGCTTTTGCTTCTATTGACACTGGTGAATGGTTTTCTGGCCAGTGGTCATGCAAGGGCGGGGATTGGAAGAGAAACGATGAAGCTTCTCAAGATAGATCTTGGAAGAGGAAGCTTGTTCTCAATGGTGGCTATCCTTTATGCCAGATGCCAAAATCTGGCCATGAAGACCCTCGATGGCAGCAGAAAGATGAATTGTACCATCCTTCTCAGAGCAGAAGACTCGACCTCCCACTGTGGGCCTTTACCTCACCAGATGAGTTGAATGAACCTAGCAGCGCTAGCAGACTAAGTCAAACTAAATCTGCCCCTGTTAGGGGACTGAAAGGAATAATGCTCCCTGTGATCAGGATCAATGCATGTGTGGTAAAAGACTATGGGTCATTTGTCTCTGAGCCTCGCATGAAAGGTAGAGGAAAGGAAAGATACTCTTCAAGGTCCTCACGACCATATTCTGTAATTGGTGAAACAAAGAGGTCATCAGAAGATGATTACTCAAAGAGCTTGAATGAGCAAGACTCACAGGGTTCTTGGAAGAGCAGCATATCCTTAAGTATACCAAACAACCGCCTCTGCAGAGTAGATGAGTTACAGTTACATATGGGTGATTGGTACTACCTAGATGGTGCTGGGCATGAAAAAGGACCTTTATCATTTTCAGAGCTTCAAGTACTGGCGGATCAAGGTGTAATTGAGAAGCATAGCAGTGTGTATAGAAAGCATGATAAAATTTGGGTCCCACTTACCTCTACTGCAGAAGTCCCTGAGCCTGCTGGAAAGTTTGAAAAAGACAATACTGTAGCATCTACAGATACTTCTGGAGCTTCTGTGTCAGAATTAAGGGCTATATCAAGTGGAAGCCACATAGTTCCCACTAAATTCCATGACTTACATCCACAATTCATTGGGTATACTCGAGGAAAGCTTCATGAATTGGTCATGAAGTCATACAAGAGTCGGGAGTTTGCTGCAGCTATAAATGAATTCCTAGATCCATGGATCAATGCCAGACAGTTGAAGAAAGAGATGGACAAACATACTTACCTATCAGGTGCTGATGTAACAAAAATTCAAAAGATCACCCGTTTTATTTTTTCTCCATCTTCTGTTTGTCAACAACACAGTCCTTAAACTTTGTGCAAGTTCTATCTCTTGGGGTTTACAGTTTTTCATTTTAGGTTATGGCTTGAAAAATATCCTTTACCACATTTTGTAATATATTTATTTTTATTACCTTCTATCATTTTTCTCCACTAAAGGTGTCATTTATGTAGATCATTTTCGTCCGAGCAAAAGAGCCAGGGTTGATGGAAGTGAAGAGGAGGATGAGATGGAAGAAGATGCATCAATTTTTCAGAAGGACAGGTTCATATTTGATGATTTATGTGGCAATATGACTTTCTGCAAAGGTAGTGAAGCAGATTCTGAGATTGAGAGGGGAAGCTGGGATCTGCTAGATGGTCATGTGCTGGCACGAGTATTTCATTTTCTTAGTGCTGATCTTAAGTCACTTTTTAATGCTGCTTTGACTTGCAAGCACTGGCAATCTGTGGTCAAGTTCTATAAAGATATTTCTAGACAGGTTGACTTTCTCTCCATCGCCCCAGACTGCACTGACTCCATGATCTTGAAAATAATGGTAAGTTTTACTTGTATATGTTCTTATGGGCATGTGTGCATATATTTTGGTTTTTCTTCTTTCTTTTCATTTTTCTTCACTTTTTATGTTATTGGAGGTTGGGATTCAAGAATATTGGACATATATATTTTTTGATTTAATTTTAACGTTTCCTTTGCAGAATGATTACAACAAGGAAAAAGTAACTTACTTGTTCCTACGTGGTTGTACTGGCATTACTTCTGGCATGCTTGAAGAAGTTCTTCGGTCATTCCCTTGTTTGTCATCTGTAGATATTAGAGGTTGCTCTCAGTTAGAAGATTTGGTTTTTAAGTTTCCAAATATTAATTGGGTCAGGAGCCGGGCTTCTCATTCAAAAATTAGGAGTCTAACTCACCTAACTGATAAAAGTTCATCAGCTTCTAAAACGTATAGTGGGCTGGATAATAAAATGGAAGATTCCAGTGGATTGAAAGAATATTTAGAAAGTTTGGATAAAAGAGACTCTGCAAATCAGTTTTTCCGTCGAAGCTTGTATAAGCGATCAAAGCTATTTGATGCTAGAAAGTCCTCGTCCATCCTCTCAAGGGACGCTCAATTGAGACGCTTGGCTATGAAAAAGTTCGAAAATGGGTATAAGAGGATGGAGAAGTTTATTGTTGTAAGCCTAAGGGACATCATGAAGGAGAACACTTTTGAGTTCTTTGAGCCTAAGGTATTACTTTTCGTTTTAGTTTGTTTTATTGTTATCTATTTGTTTATCTAGGATATTCATGTGAACATGCTTCTGAAGCTAATATAATCCATTTCCCCCTTTTTAATCAGGTTGCTGAGATCGAGAATAGAATTAAAAATGGTTATTATGCTAGTCGTGGCTTGAATTATTTCAAAGAAGATATCAGCCGGATGTGCCGGGATGCGATTAAGTAAGTTTTCTTTGTTAACTGCTAAGCGTTTGACGCTGTAGAACTATATAAGCCTCCATTTCAGTCTGAATTCCTGTGGCCCAGAGGTACTCGAATAGTGACAACCTCGAATAGTTATTGTCACTTCTCTTTACTTTCCTGTTCTTTTTCGAAGGGGTGGAGGGTGTTCGTACATTTAACTTGTAACACTATATGTGCCACAATGTTGTCACTCAATGCCTACCTATAACTATTCAATTCTTGATGTTTATTTTAATTTCAATAAATATTTTATGATTTCAGAGTGAAAAGTCGTGGTGATTCCAGAGATATGAACCGAATCATTACATTATTTATCCGTTTAGCCACGAGCTTGGAAAAAGGTTCGAAGTTGTCTCATGAAAGAGATGTGATAATGAAGTCTTGGAAAGATGATTCACCTCCAGGCTTTTCCTCTACTTCGTCAAAGTATAAGAAGAATCTGAGCAGGGTGTCTGAAAGGAAGTACTTGCATAGGAATAATAGCTCCCCATTCATTGATGGTGCTTCTGATTGTGGAGACTATGCATCTGATCGAGAAATTAGAAGGCGTTTATCCAAATTAAACAAGAAATCTATGGACTCCGGGAGTGACACATCTGATGACCTCGACAAATCTTCTGGTGAAAGTACTGACAGTGAGAGTTCTGCATCAGACACGGAAAGTGACTTGGAGTTACGGTCAGAAGGTGGAACTGGAGAGTCAAGAGGAGATACATGCTTTACTCCTGATGATGGGTTTGATTCTTGGGCTGATGAACGTGAATGGGGTGCTCGCATGACAAAGTCTAGCCTTGTTCCACCTGTTACTAGAAAGTATGAAGTCATTGATCATTATGCAATTGTTGCGGATGAGGATGAAGTGAAAAGAAAGATGCAGGTTTCTTTGCCTGATGATTATGCTGAGAAGCTCAATGCACAAAGAAATGGCACTGAGGAGTCTGACATGGAAATTCCTGAAGTGAAGGATTACAAACCCAGAAAATTCCTGGGAGATGAGGTGATAGAACAAGAAGTGTATGGCATAGATCCATACACTCATAATCTTCTTCTGGATTCCATGCCGGAAGAATCAGACTGGTCTCTTCTTGATAAGCATTTGTTTATTGAAGATGTTCTCCTTTGTACTCTCAACAAGCAGGCCAGACACTTCACTGGCACTGGCCACACTCCCATGATTTATCCTTTGAAACCTGTATTTCAAGAGATATTAGAAACTGGGGAGGAAGAAAATGACAGGAGAACCGTGAGACTATGCCAGTTCATCTTGAAGGCCATTGATAGTCGTCCGGAGGACAATTACGTTGCTTATAGAAAGGTTTATCGCATTATCATTAAGTTGTATTGTCGAATATTTCTTTTCTTGCAAAATATCTTGTTTTAGATGCTCATTCGGCTACTTTGAGAATATCTAATTTTATTTCCTTGAACTTCTATTTTCTAAAAGGGGCTTGGTGTTGTTTGCAATAAAGAAGGTGGCTTCAGTGAGGACGATTTTGTTGTTGAGTTTCTGGGAGAGGTAAAGTACAATGTCATATATTGTGGATACTGTCCATCTACTGTACGATTTATGGAATGGTGCCAATGTGCTTGTATATGCTCTTCCCATGAATTTTGTGAATTGAACTCTAGGTCTTTGTAGTTATTTTGCATTCTCATTGATTAATTATGTTAATCGTTTTATCTAGTACCATGTTTGTCTACATGTATTCCTACTCTGATGCTTGTTTCAGCAAAATGTTTTCAAAATTTAGGATCAGTTATTCTTTTTGATAATCATAGGTTTATCCTGCTTGGAAATGGTTTGAAAAGCAAGATGGCATTCGTTCATTGCAAAAAAACAATGAAGATCCAGCACCTGAGTTCTACAACATATATCTTGAGAGGCCAAAGGTATCCTAAATTTGATCAAATTTCCTATTCAGACTCGTTATTTGATTGTTTTGCTGCTTCTTTCTGCTTGCCCCAGAATGGTTTTACCTTACATATTATCTTCAAATGGCAGGGTGATGCTGATGGGTATGATTTAGTTGTTGTGGATGCAATGCATAAGGCAAACTATGCAAGCCGAATTTGTCACTCATGTAGACCTAATTGTGAAGCAAAGTAAGTTCTTATGTCTGTTAAATTAATAATGTATTCCATTCCAGTCTATAGGCGTTATAAGAGCTTGCTCTGATTCTGTTCCCACAAATTTTTGTGGTGGTTATTTTGGAAGCTGATGAAAATCTGTTAGCAGAAAGGGGGATGTTTTTGCATATGCTGACCTTGAATTTTGTATTCTCTCTGTCATTTCGAAGTAACTGATTGGTCATTAAGGATTTATGTTTCATCACCATTTTCATTGTATTGTCCGAGTTAATTTCGATAAAGAATTGTTTTTATTTTGGAATCTTGTGGATGTCATAAGAAGTCATACTCTCTGACCATGAGATAAGTTATTGTTTATTTTTTCATGATGATATGTAATTCTATCATATCAAGATCTGTCATATTATTAACCAAGCTATCCTCCCTTTTCATGATAACAGGGTTACTGCTGTTGATGGTCAATACCAGATTGGGATCTATTCTGTTAGACCCATTGCATATGGTGAAGAAATCTCCTTTGACTACAATTCTGTTACAGAGGTAAGTGTCAACATCATGTGAAGCTTTTCTCAAGCTTGACAGCTTAGCTGTCTGTTTACTGTTGTACTGATTGATTTTCAATGCCATTGTTGTAGAGCAAGGAAGAATACGAAGCTTCTGTTTGCTTATGTGGCAGCCAGGTTTGCCGTGGGAGTTATCTGAATCTAACTGGGGAGGGGGCTTTCCAAAAGGTATAGAAATCGCATCTTTTTCTGTTAGTTAAAAGGATTGCTTAAACTTTTGTGGCTGCTTATATAAGAAAAGCATAAAAGTGAGAACTGTAAGTTTACGAATTGAGAAAGTTCCCAATTTTGTTATTTGGGATATCTTAGGTTTTGGGGTGGACATTATTGAATGCTTCATGAATTTTATTGCACCTATTTTTTTTCTTCTGTAAATACTTTTCATGTATTTCGACTACACCTCTGATTGTTACTGTCATCAGGTAATAAAAGAGTACCATGGGGTACTTGATCGACATCGTTTGATGCTAGAGGCGTGTGAACTCAATTCGGTATCTGAAGAAGATTACATTGACCTGGGTAAAGCTGGACTTGGCAGTTGTTTACTTGGTGGGTTGCCTGATTGGCTGATTGCCTATTCAGCTCGTCTGGTGTGTATCTTTTCTCTAGTGCTACTCCTATTTTTAGAAATAAATGTTTGATATTTTCTAATTATTGATTTGTAATATAGGTGAGATTTATCAATTTTGAGAGGACAAAACTTCCGAACGTGATTCTGAGGCATAATGTAGAAGAGAAGAAGAAATACCTTGCAGATGTAAGCCTGGAGATTGAGAGAAGTGATGCTGAGGTTCAGGTAAATGCTCTATGCTGTCTAGCGTGCTGGGTTGCCATGTGTTGAGATATGCTGGGAGTTGCTAACTAATATCGGTACTGTCAATAATTTTGGTTGCCACAGGCTGAGGGTGTCTACAACCAAAGGCTTCAAAATTTGGCACTTACTCTAGATAAGGTGGGAGGTTTGCTAATTTCTTAAAGCAAATTCACTGACCCCTAAATTAAAAAAATGTCAACACCAATAAGAAAGGGAGATAATGGAATAAGAAGCTAAAACTATTTTTGAATTTTCTGTGCACAAACAGGTGAGGTACGTCATGAGATGTGTTTTCGGTGACCCAAAGAAAGCCCCCCCTCCTCTGGAGAGGCTTAGCCCTGAAGCTGCAGTGTCATACGTCTGGAAAGGAGAGGCATCAGTTGTGGAAGAACTCATCCAATGCATGGCTCCTCATATGGAAGATGGTATGTTGAGAGATCTCAAGGCCAAGGTTCATGCCCACGATCCTTCTGGCTCTGGTGATGTAGAGACTGAGCTTCGGAAGTCTTTGCTATGGTAAACTACATGCACTATTTAATGACCTCTGGTATCTTGATCTTGGAACTTTTTCTTGAAGACTGATTTCACCTCCTTGGTTCAGGTTGAGGGATGAGGTCCGAAGTCTTCCTTGTACGTACAAATGTCGGCATGATGCTGCTGCTGACTTGATCCATATATATGCTCACACAAAATGTTTTTTCAGAATAAGAGTGAGTTTCTGTTTTCTGCTGCACTTTAGCATTTGAAAAGCCTCTAGATCTAATTCATGTCATCTTGCAGGAATATAAGACTATTACTTCCCCACCTGTTTACATTAGTCCACTTGACCTTGGCCCCAAGTACGCCGATAAGTTGGGATCAGGCATTCACGAGTATTGTAAGACGTACAACGAGACTTATTGTTTAGGCCAGCTGATATTTTGGCACAACCAAGCTAATGCTGAACCGGATGCTAGCCTAGCCCAAGCTAGCAGGGGTTGCTTATCTTTACCGGATGTTGGTTCCTTTTACGCCAAACTTCAGAAGCCATCACACCACCGTGTTTATGGCCCAAGGACTCTGAAGTTCATGCTTGCGAGAATGGTAAGCTTTGTCCAGAGTTTGTTATTCAACTCCCATTATGTTTGTCTGCATCAAAAAGGTTGAATTCCTAGGAGAAAGTTAAATAATGCTTTTGCACAAGATGCATTAACAACTTAATTTGCGTAAATTTCTAATGAATAGGTGTCCACTTGAAACAGAAAGCGAAGTCCTCTCTTCCACACCACAAACACAATTGCTATATTAACTTGCTTTCTTGTTAAGGTTTATTGGGGAAAATTTTGAAGTGCAATGCCAGTGGTACTACAGAATATAGAAAGTGAATGCTACGTGGGTTGATACTAAATTTAAAAGTAAAATTAGTCATGTCTTAAAGGTCAATGTCGTTACATCCAACCACTGGAACCCCACTTTCCTGAAATTTCAAAAAAGAAATAGAAAAAAACAGGAGGGGGGCCCTACTCTATCTATTCTTTCATTTGGTAATTCGATTCTTGATTTTTTGTGTCTTTGTGAACGTATACTCTATTGTTTATGAGCTCTCGATTGAATCATCTTTTCTTCATCTCCAGGAGAAACAGCCTCAGAGACCGTGGCCAAAGGATCGGATTTGGTCATTCAAGAATTCTCCTAGAGTTGTTGGCAGTCCTATGTTAGATGCCCTTTTACAGGAGGCTTCGGTAGACAAGGAGATGATACATTGGTTAAAGCACAGACCTTCCATATTCCAGGCCATGTGGGATAGGTGAAATTTTTGCAGGCATATTAGGGAAGTGGCATCAGAGTTTGTTGTTTATCCACCTAGGTACACTTTTCAGATGGTTCGGTTTTAGTCGCAGCTGCCCCATCTCAGAATTGGTGATTATTTTTGAAGTATCATTTGCTTGTGCTACTTCCACTCTTAATTCTTGTGTACAGATATATTTTCTTTTCATTCTTTTTTTTTACGATCTGTAATTCATTGTTTGGGTAATAGTGCATTGTTCCTTTTTGTTTCCAGTGTCGGTCGAAAATGGCTTAGGAAAAAAATCAAGGCTTTTTAGCAATTTCGATCTTTTTATTTGTACAAGTTTATATGTATTTTATAAAGTTGGAGTTAGTTTAATACATTTTCCTTTTGCATTGCGTTATTATATCTTCTTACAGATTAAACTTTCCTTCTCATTTGGATTGGTTCAAACACCAACGTCCTACTTTTGAATATCAAACAAGGGTGCACAACTATATAGAATTATAGATAATTAAAGAATTGTAAACGACCGTTTTGTTTTTATTGAATGTTTTATATAAAAATTTGCTATGACATACCTGATCCATACATAATATCGCAAAAAATGGATACAAATTCTCGACTGCTTCTGTCCATGATGATGCAAACAAAATTCTTGAGACACTTGAGACGTTACAGGGTTAATGATGAAAGAAACACGTTCACAGAAAAACTTGAACTTAGATCAACAGCGTTTAGAACAATATAAGGCGATCCCAGTCAAAATTTTGCCATCTTCCCGAGAGGAGTTGAAGCAGCACCACCACCACCACCACAAGTTATTATACCCACAATATATGGATTGAAACCTATAGCCAGAATTGGAAAATTACCTCAAGCCATTATTTGTCGAACTCCCAAATCACACCTCCATCCTCTGCAACAGCAATTAAGAAAAATAAATTCACTTGTAAAACTAACTGTTTAGTGTATATAACAAATGTAAAAATAATGGAGGTCAGAGACAAACTCTTTTAATAGCCGCCCTGGAGTGGTCAAGCTAAAAAGTCCACTAACAATTTTTTATTTTTCCATTTAAAAGGCGTTCTTTGTAGATCAAATGTCTAATTTAACCTTAGTCCCAAGCCCCAGTTTCCACATTTCTGCGTTCCCTTAACTAGTGTCCCTCCAATTTCCCCCTACTGTGAGCTTGGGAGTCTCCCCAGTCAAGTACGGGGTCGCAGGGGTCAACATGGTTTCTAAGGAATTTATGCAAAGGGCACACACCTTTAACTTTTTTGTTTATCCAGATTTCTACCAGCATGCCAGTACCAATCCCAGCAGCTATCCATGTTCCATAAAAAGCAATTGCAGATGGTAACGATCGTCGAGGAAGGAAATAATAATCTGGAATTTGCCTAATCTTTTTTGGGAGCCGTTTCTTTACAACTTTTCCATCGTTGGAATCAGGGTTTGTTGATTCGCCAAAATTTTTCCAATCCAGCCCTTTCGTCGGATCTTTCTCTTCAGTGCCCATGATGCAAATCTGAAAAATCTAGAGAAGAGAAGGTAGCCATTAACAATCAATAAAATCATATTAGACAGACAAAGTTCTGAATGTGTTGAGAACATGTCAGCTGATGTGTTTTTTTATCAATGGCAAGCAGAAAATTCATTCAAATATTTTCTGAGCGCAAGACACGTACAAAATAAATAAATAATTGTAAGAGGTTGCTTATACATGGAATGCAGTCTGAAACAAGGAAATGGATATACATGGAAGGCAGATAAAACACCTCTTGAAAGAGGTTTCTCGGTATACACTATACAATCTCATAGCAAGAACAAAATTGAAAATCACTTGGGCAAAGTGATAAACCAAAAACCAGCCGACATGCCTCAAATTATATCTGTTCCTTGAGTTCAAATCCTTATTCATATTATTATTAGTATACCGCTTCCTTGCAATGAGATTTGACCGTAGCTCTATTATGATGATAGATTTAATCAGTGAATAAATTTTGGAGATGATTGAATCAGGGAGATAGATTAAAACAGTCAGCAAATTTTGAAGAAGATGATTATGTGAAGGAAGAAATTAAAGACGTAGTAACACACGAACGTTTGAGTACTTTTTCTTCTCGGAGAAAACTCCCTACGGTTGTGATAAGATCCTTAACATTCTACTTAAATTTGCAAAAAACTGTCCCATGTCTAGCATTCTTTTGGTGTCTGTTTGCTTAGGCCGATTGAGTAAACAATCAATCCACTTGCTCAATATAATTAGTTAGCCATTTTCCTTCAAGCAAAGAGAGAGATTTGATTGGATAAGTATAACAAAAACCAGTGTCAAAAACTCAAATTTAAAGATTTTGTGCGTTAACTGTTGTCACAATCAAACCCAAAACACAACGCTTTTAAGTGCCATTTAAACTTTAATAAAATCAAAGAAACTATCACACAAGAAAAGGGGAGTGCAGAAGAAAAGCAAACAAGAGCACATTTATGATTTATTGAAAGGCTGAAAATATAACTAATGCCATGACTGGTCAAAAGAGTAGTGGAGTACAAGCCAAGTCACTAAAGGTTTAAAACACAATTCATATACGCTCAAAAATCAATATCTTTAATTCAGTAGGCAGCATGTGTTATTATAAGCCAACTGCCAGAAAACGAAGTTCACTCAACTAAATAACACAACCAAAACTCCCCAAGTAATAGTGATGGTAATGCCTACAATGTCACTAACAATAACAGAGTATGGCATCTTACTTGGAGTTTACAACACAAGAACTAACAAATCTCTCCTGTCACTGGCTGGCATCGTAGGAGCTATTTTTTCCTTTTGAATCCATATACATCCAGTGAAGAAGTGCCCCGATTGACAAAAAACAAAAACTGCATTACGTGCACAAATGCAATACTAAACCTCCATATCTTCGCAAAACTTACAATCCAGAAGTGGTATACTCAAAAACCTAAAGTTTTTAGCTTTAAAGGACTACAGCTTCCAATGACACAAGTGACAAATTGATACAATTTCTAAACTTCCAAGGGTAAAAAATGGGGGTGTAAATGAGCCAGCTTGACCACGGACTTAGGTTGTTCAAGCTTGGCTTAATAACCATAGAGAGACATAGAAAATGTTCAAACTTGGCTCTTATATTAAAAGTCTCTTAAAGATGCCATAGTAACTTAGCCATTTAAAGAAATCACTTATTAAGACACTATGTTTAAAATGCTCCTTACTTGCATATGGCTTAACTTCATCACAATTACTGAATTTATGCTATTGGGCCATGTCTAATTATCCTCTGAAAACAAGGTTCATGTGTCATATGCCTCAACGGATGAACCTCCATTAAAAGGGCAATAACTGCCTTTTCTTCACCTTGGTCACTAATTTCTTCTTAACTATTTAAATCCAATTTCAACCCCATAGGGATATATTCACATTAATATTAAGCTTTCACGTATGATGTATCATTCTACAATAGAACCTTGAGCACGAGCCCTTGAAAACTCAAATCCTTAAAAAGTACCACTATACCTAAATAAATGAAACTTGAATTTAATGTTAACTAAACTATATTCCTTCAAGTGAACTTGAAAATGCATTACCTTTCAATGGGGTGCCACTGAGATACATTAGCCCAACACTCTTGGCATCCACAAGCAAGTGAACAGAAAAATGTAACCATTATATCAAAGAATGTAAGAGGGAACATTGTTCCAATTTGCATAGGCTTAGTGGTATAGTCGTCTTTAACCTTTTTATATCCGCCAACCTCATTGTCTTCCAACACAGTCCCTTAAAAAGATCACCTAATTCATATAAGGCTTCATAATTTCCTAGCTTAAATTACTGAGAACGCCATTTAGAATGAGTTGTTCAGACCTAATAACTTATTATACACCTTACAAAAAAATCTTCAGGTACGTGCAGTCGAACTGCCCCTTTCTAGTTTGTTGCAACACCACCTAGAAAGAGTTCCATCTAAACTATGATCGAGAAGGATGAAAGCAACTCAGCTGCTAATTCCGTCACACATATCTTCACCTTCATCTATAGTGTCCTTTGCTTTGCCCATAAATAAAATGCAGTATTCAGAGCACATTATCACACATTTTTCTCCATGTAAATGGAGTATGTTTGGGTGGGCTTATAAGCTTGCTTAGTAGAGAGAAAAAACACCCTACTTTTTCTATCTCCTCATAAGTAAGCTTATATGCCCAAATAAGCCCACAAAATCAGCTTATGCTAGTATAGCTACTAATATATATATAAACCAATTTGCTTGTTCAGAACCTTACTTTCTCTTCCATTATATGATAGTTGTTCCAGGTTTATTATAACACATAATCATGATCACAGAATCCTATGGTTTTGAGCACAGATGCTCATTACCAACCAAGAATATTTTGTTTTTAGGCCATGAATTTTCTTGAGAAGATAATGACAATGCTGCATGTAGCATACCTTAGTTCTTATCCACTTTGAATCTGTTTGGTTTTAAAACATGGGCATGTATTGTCCCCATTGTGACCCACTAGATCAATTATCACACTCGGGAAAGTCATTCATAGTCCACATAGCTACAGCATTCTAATCGTCCACAGCCCGCCGTTTTTTTCCCCCAGTTCTTTTTAGTCATCTAAAAGGTCTCAAATAGAAATAGATATCATTCCCAGTGGCACGTGGACCCAGAATAAACAATGGCATAACAAGGGAAGGCACCCTTGTACGCCTATAAGGTTATATATTGGCATCAACGTTATCACCTAGATCATCCGCATCCTTTAAAATCTATTGTTTCTGTATGGAACATCCAATCAATCTTAATGAGTAAAACAAATAATTAATGTGAAAAGTATATTCTATTGCATTAATAGTTTTATTTTGTGAATATTGCAAGCACGCAAGTGCGTGACCGACAGTGCCAATTGCTACATTATTTGCAACATTAACAAATAAATCGACATCTTTTATATGTGATTCGTGACAAAAATTTGGGTCGTGTATCTAACCCTTATCCATGACACGTACCTACAGAATAAAGGTTAAATAGATAACTTCTATATTAATTTATTGTTTGGAAATTATGTAGGGAATAAAACACAACGATAATGCAAAAAACCTCATGCAACCATTTTGCATTTATATATTATTAGTACATAAACCATGGGCAGAGCTATATTCAAGTAATCAAGTTGGTGGAGGCAATTCACTCCACTAACTTTGAAATAAAACCTTGAATACAGGTGTTCCATATTATGTTTTAATCGATAGAATAACAGCACTCATGGAATGCAAAAGGCTTATATAAAACAACATATGGAATCAACCATGTAACTTCGCCTAACAACAATAATAAGATACACTCGTAAGCTACATACAATGCTGGATGCTATGTAGTAAAATACATGAATATGACTGCAATCTTTTCTCTCAGTAACATCTGGATTACTTTCACTTGACTAACATCTAGAGCAAGAAACAAATTAACATGTGGGAACCTGAAAGTGGCTATATTTCCTCGTGCATCCACATTTAATCAGTGGCAAACCATAATGACTGAAATTTGAACGCCTATACTTTTTAATTCCATTTAACATGTAATGTACTTGTATATCCTAAGGTTTCAAAAATTAAACTGTATATCCTTATTGTTCAATTGACAATTATCCTTACAAGTTGTATTCTTCAAGATGGGAATTTGAAAAACTATGCCATATTATATTTCTCCATGTTTATTGAGAAAAAGACGTAGTGTGTTGTTATTGTTGTGAAATTACATTTGTTCCACGTATTGAGAAAACTTTGTGGACAAAGTTGGTGACTTTATGGGTATTTTGTAGCATTTCTAAAAGAAGAAGACCTACACAAGTTGACATGTAGAACTGCACATCCCAGACTTCCTAGTACATTTTTTTACATTAACAAAATGAATAGGTAATTATCTCGAAACTCTTGAAAATAAAAATGGTAGTATATGATGGAAAAGCATAGGCGTGATATGAAATTGGATACAGGAGATTTAAATTGAGATATGCACAGTGCAAGTTGGTTATGTTCACTACAAGAAATTTACGACAAAAAGTTTTACCTTGACAGTCTCTCCACAAACCTTTTTGGACGAAACAACCCCACAATGAATTTTTGCAACACAAAAAATTCTTGCAAGTTTCACAGATTAACAGTACCACACATCTCACTAGATAGATTTTCGTGAAGCAAGAACAAACTCAGCACCTAGAAGTCAAAACATAGAAAAATATAAAACTTCACACATTTGTCAGCTCCATACTTTCTTCTCAGTATTTTGTCCCCGAGTAGTTCTTTAAAACATAACCTATAAACAGAAATTTTCTACTTTCCAAGATTAAAATATTTTGTAATATGTTATTTCAGACAAAAAAATTTAAATGGGTTTACTTCTCTTTTTCCAACACTCAAATAAAAATTGATTCTTGGCTCTGCTAAGGTTAATATTCAATAAATATTTAACAAAAAAATGCAGGGAAGATGAATGGCATAACCTACAATTTGAGAATGAATAATATGAAAAGAAAAGGCAAAACCTGAAATTGAAAGTCGGTAGAAAACCCACAGCTTTGGGAACACGAACTCAAACTAATCGTTTTGGAACAAAGGTGAAAATAGAGGGTATATGGGCAGCTTTGGCTAAATAACTGCGTCAAATCACTCAAATCCCAAAAAGACCCAAGTTATATCAAATAAGTTTAAAAGGTAAAAAAATAAAAACTTAAATATTCTTATTTAATAAGCACAATTAGCAGACCACATGCTTTAATATATGTCAAAAATTTGTTAACTGACTCAAACCACGAGTCTAACGCAAATTTACATATTTTAACTGATTTTCAACTAACATACTTCAAATGAATTCAGATTTACAGAAATTTAAAGTACAAAATCACAATTCATACTCAAATTTATACATATTTTCATGATTTATACTACAAAAATACAAAATCTATAATTTCTACCGTAAGTTAAAAAGAAGAAGATAGAGACGAATGAATTTCTACTTTGAAATGAGATTTTTTACACAAATGAAACGGATTAGATTCTAATATTAAAATGGGTTAGATTGCAACATTGAAATCTTTTCTTTTTTACAAAAAGATGAATTTGAAATCGTTTGAAATTGTTATAAGCGGGGAAGAAAATGTAAGGTTATATTTGAGAATTTATAGGCCAAAATAGGTCAACGACTATTTTAAAAAATTGATCAGATTACCCGACCATTCAGCACTTATCCCACGGGTATATGGCAGTTCTTAGAAAAGCTTAACAGTGGGGTCAGGGGTGCGAATGGCCTGGGCTGCCCCATCTGCTCGCAGCTCGACAAGTAAAGCCTGGCCCATGTACCTGTTCATATTTTCTTTTTTAATTAAGATAAATTTATTTGCTTGTTTATTATGTATTTAACTTTTTATATATATATTTTTTTTAAACTAATATATCGCTTCTTTGCGGTGGGATCCGACCGTAGGTTCTATTATGATGATTGATTGAGGTGGTAAACAAATTTTGGAGATGGTCAGCGTCATGAGATGATTTTGTGATAGGAAAAATTGAATATGTAGTGACACACAAACGTTTAAGTATTTTTTCTTTTCGTAGTGGAGAAAATTTCTTACAGTCGTAATTATATCTAAAATAAAATCTAAAAAGCTTGCGGGCTTGTCCTGCTTAGTTCGACTCGTCAAGGGCAAGGCCTATGTACTAACTTAAGCCTGGCTCATTCGATGGGCCAAATCAAGCTTGGGTGGCGGGCACATGAGCCGGCTCAACTTGATTCGATCAATTGCCAATCCTAAGAGAGAGAATAAAAATAGATAAATATGTGGGTAATATCAATTATCACATAACTTTATACTAAAATTTATCTAAACTACTACTTTTAAATTGCTTCATTGACATTAAGGGTTAGTTTCAAAGATAGTCACGTTTGTAAGAAATTTCAAGATGTTCATTCAAGTAATTTTTTTACTCTATAAGTTAATGAAGTTTATAATGGTTTCACAAATGGTCACTTGGTTAAAAATGCTAAGTAAAATACTAGAAATCGTTTTTAAGTGCTACAGTGGACTAACATATATTATTTCATACACCACGCAAGGAATTATCGGGTTTCGAAAAAAACAAAAAAACAAAAATCATACTTGTTAAAAATGATTTATGTCAAACAACAATTTAAAATGATGCTAAAGTTGAAACTTTCACCTTTATTTCACATACGATTTCATTATTTATTTATGATAACACGATAATGTCTTGGGTGACATACTAAATTAATGTCTGTTAGTTCATTGTGGTACTTAACAACGACATGTAGGATTTTAGTATTTTACATTAGTATTTCTTATTGAGGGACTATTTATGAAACCGTTCATAAGTTTCGATGACTTTTAGTGATCATTTTGAAATTTCTTACAAACTTTAGTAACCATTGCACAACTTTGAAAATTATTCAATTACATCGCTACTTTAACTCTTTAAGTACCCCGTCCAATTTTTTTTAAATAGTTCGGTAAAGATTTGACTACTTTAAATTATTCAATTACATCACTACTTTAGATATGAATAGAGTATATTTGGTAAAGATTTTGTAAATTATAAAAAGTATGTTCAACGAAATGTGTAGATAAAAATAATGTTTGACCGACTTATAAATAGTTATAAGCACATACAAACATACTCTAAGTGTCTTTAACATTTCATGATGGTGGTGTAACTGACATAATTTTTAGGGTTCAATAATGTAAATGAAATAATTTAAAATTTGATGTCAAAGTAAAGTGAAAATTAACTCTGAAATTGTTTAAAATGACCTTCTTATATTGAATAATCATCATGTAGTATGTACGTTTTCTTTTCAATTTAGAAACTTTTCTATCTAACCATTTTGATACAATAGATGATTCACTTAAAAGTACCATTTAGTTTATAATAGTATAGGACTTGTTAGAAAATATTATTGTAATGTTACATTGTTTTTCGGTATGGTTTGATTTGATACGCTATTTTACTTTTACAAAAATAAAAGTAAATAATGATATATCAACTGCAATGCAAAATATGATATCTACGCATATTCTAAGAACTCTTACAAGTTACATGCAAATGTGTGACATGAAATATATTTGCTACTAGTGTACATATATTTACTTGAATATATTACGATACAATATAATTGTAATATATTGAATCTTTATGAGTGATTTAAGTGTAAAGTTTGAGAATTTAAGGGACCAAGTTGAGTTTTTTCAATTCTTGAGGGACAAGTGAAAAAAAAAGATTTAACTGAAGGAATTAGATTATTAGTGACAATAGGGGTCATTTGAGAATGGAAAGTAATTTGGGACTTAATTGTAATATTTGAAAAGTTTAGGGGCCAAACTACAATTTAAAAAAGTTGCATGTTAATGATTTTCAATCTCGAGGTATCTGGCGAAACTACAATTGTAATATTTGTAAGTTACCATTTGAGGTGTAGAGACATTGTTGCATGCATTTTGGCAAGTTTGATGACCACTTTGCAATTTTGCATACATAGGGAAGTAAAGTGAAATTTTGAGAAAAGCATTATGAATTGAGTTTTTTTCAAGTTAAATATGTTTCTGAGGTTGAAAATAATTGAAAATATATATTTGGTTTGATTTGAGAATTTTGGAGACCGTTTGGGTTTTTTTTCAAGATTTTAGATCATGTCTGGAATAGTTCAGAATCAACTTAATTTTTTAGACATTAAGTTACGAAATATGACAGAGAATATAAGGATTTCAAAAATACTAATTTTGTGAGATTACAATAAGATAGTGAAATAATTTTTTTTTTTATACAAATTAAATGGACATTTTGAGGCGTGTACAAATTATACGCTTTTTTAGGAAGAGTTAGGGCCCATTTGGGAGTTTTTTTTTGGGTAAATTCGGGATAGGTCACCTTTTTTTGAAGACTTATTGGTTCTAAAGTCATATGCTCAAAACTTAATTCAATTAAAGTCATATTTTAGAGCTAAAATACCAACATATCCTTAATTGAAAAAAACGCTAATTGTGATACTGTTTTGTGGTGATACTTTTTTTTTGGACTGTTTTGTGGTGATATTGTTTTTTGTGATACTGTTTTGTTGTGATACTATTTTTTGTGATACTGTTTTATTGTTATACTATTTTTTTGTGATACTGTTAAACCTATGATTTTGTACTAATGAAATATTTTAAGAACAATATTATTCTCTTGTTTATTATCTAATGATTAATTCGTCTACCTACCATTAAACACCTTATATATTTATCCTTATCTATCCAATGAGAATCTATGTCCTAATTGAATCTCAAACATATTCTAATTCAAGGGAAGAATTAGAAACATTGTTCATAGTTTTAGATGAGAATTCTTTGCATGACTTCCCATTAACTTGATAATGATTGGCAGTTCTTCTTTCTTCATCTTGGCATTGCTCTGGTGAAGTATGTGTTTGCTTTTAAGGGACTCAGATACCTTGGAAGAGCTTTAATTTGCAGCAAAAGAATGTACATTAATCCGTGATACTGTTTTAGAGGATTTGTGATACTGTTTTAAAAAAAAAATTAAAGATTGTCATTTTAAGCTAAAGAGACGACTTCAAACAGGTAAAATCCATCATACGCAGTGGCAAAGCGACTGGTCTTGACCATCTCGTCGAGACCATTCCGAAAACATATTATAATAAAAATTCTGAGTACGTGTGCAAATTTTATGATCATTTCTATTGTGATACTGTTTTGTATAATACAGTATCAAACAACACACATGACTATGATATCATGTTTTTATCTTTGATATTGTTTAATTAGTCATATGTTTTGTTTGATATTGTATTATGCAAAACAGTATCATAGATTAAAACATGGATTAAAACACTATTAATTTATATTAAAGCACATTACCTAAATAAAACATTATCATGGATTAAAACAGTATCATAAACAAAACAAAGACATTCAAACAGTATCACGGGTTCAAACATTGCCATAATTAAACAATATCAAAGATAAAAGCACAATATCATAAATAAAATTCATTCCACATAGATTAAAACAGTATCATGGATTAAAACAATATCAAAATATACTAATGCACATTACTTAAACAAAATAGTATCATGGATTAAAACTAAGACATTCAAACAGTATCATAGGATTAAAACAGTATCATGGATTAAAACAATATCAAAATATACTAATGCACATTACCTAAACAAAACAAGATCATAGATTAAAACTAAGACATTCAAAACAAGATCATAGGATTAAAACAATATCATGGATTAAAACAATATCAAAATATATTAATGCACATTACCTAAACAAAACAGTATCATGGATTAAAACTAAGACATTCAAACAATATCATATGATTAAAACAGTATCATGGATTAAAACAATATCAAAATATACTAATGCACATTACCCAAACAAAACAAAGATCATGGATTAAAACTAAGACATTCAAACAATATCATATGATTAAAACAAGATATCATGGATTAAAACAATATCAAAATATACTAATGCACATTACCTAAACAAAACAAGATCATGGATTAAAACTAAGAAAATGCATGCTAGTCTGCAGACAAAGATAAACCAACGAAGATAAAGACTATGTGGGAAGCAGAACCACAAATGAAAAATAAGAGGTTTACTCAACCTCCAAAGACCTTCCCACAAGAAAAAACAAAGAAAACAAGGGAAACCAACAGATGCACGAATAGAAAACTAGGATCAGACCAATAATGAATTTTTCTATCGAGGACAGTTCAGAATTCAAGTGAGCAACAGTCTCCAACAGAAATTTTGAAAGGCAAAATCATCCTTAAGGTTATTCAAAAGAACAAATCAGTGGATCCAGATCTCAACGAACACGATATAATAGTTGCTGAAATCTTGAAGATTATCTATAGAATCTGTCGCGTATTCTAACAGGAATACAATTCTTCCTTCAGTATACTTTTGCAGAAAACAAGAGCTATAAAGGATTTGTGCTTATGAATTTTCAGATTTTTCGAAAAGACGCTTAATGGAGAAAAAAGCATCGTTGCTTCAAGAGATTGTGAAGAAAAAGATAACAATGAAAAAGATCACAACATAAAAGCAGAAAAAATCTAGCAGGTGGCTATGGGTTTCATGAAATCGGGCAGGTGGCTATGGGTTCAATGAAAAAGATCTCCAACGATTATACAGTTTTCAAGTTCACTCCATCACCAAATAAGATTTTGGAATGTTCTCTTGATTCTTCGGCGGCGACGGCGAATGTGGTGGTGGTGGTGGTGGTGGTGGTGGTGGTGGCGGGAATAGTGGTGGCTGTGGCAGTGTGTGGGAAATATAGATCATATGGATAATTTTGGAATTAATATGAAAATTTGATGAAAGTATGACTTATTAACAATTTTGAAATTTGTTTTGACCTAATTTGAAACAAGTCACTTGTAGATAACTTTTAGACAATTTTCCCTTTTTTTTTCAATTATTTCCAGCACAAAATGAAAGGTTATTATTTCTCATTTTATAACTACTAATTATGTAATTACATCATTTTTAATTCTTGTATTAAGAAAATATAAGTTATTAAGACTTTTCATTATCCTTTTCTTAATGACCAAGAGTGAAATTCTTTCCTATAAATACTCCACCAATGCCGACCCCAGAATTGCAGTCGCACCAATTACTTTCTTGTTTTCATGTTGCTAAAATTATCTCGAATTATGGTAAGACACATTTATAAGTTCAAGTTGTTGATGTCATGTTTTAATATTATACTATTGAATAATATGAACTAACAATCCTAAGTTTTGAGATTAAGATTGGGTCAAGGGGTTCAAAGTTATGAGATTGAGATGAACTTAGAGTGTTATGTAGTACTACAACTTGAAATATTGACTTAAGTTTTGAGATTGAGACGATCGTGTTTTTATGAAGGATTTTTGTGATGATTTAAGTTTTGAGATTGATATGACTATTATTTATTCTGAATAATTATAAGTATGTTTATATTATTATTCTACTTAATATGAACAAAGGATTTTTGAAATCGTGTTTGTTGGACTATCTTATTATTCTACTTAATATAAACAAATAATTTTTGAAATCGTGTTTGTTGGACATAGAAGATAAAAGTAACTATGGAGTTGGTCAATATAGAACTCAAGAAGTTGAAAACTAGCTTGACCAAGTTTAGGCTACAAGAAAGATCTTTTAATAGGATTTTGTTTACTACCCCCAGCAGGTGGGTCGAATAAACTGCCCACCTGAGGGCAGTAGATCGAGACTGTCTTTTAATAATTCAAAAGTAACAGAAACAGATGAAGATTCTTTTTTATAAGAGAAATTTATAATTTTCATTTCCAATCTTTTCAATTTGTTACTAATCTATTACTAACCAATATTTATAGTATCAAACATCCCTAGTCTTTCAATTAATTATAAAACACGTCCTCAATGATAGATTCCGTTAAAAACTGCCATTATGTCACAAGCTACCCCACGCATTTATATGCCTCCACTGGTGTCTCGAGAACTTAAGGGCAAATTGGACCATTAAAAAAATATTCCTCATTTTATATTCACTACTGTTTCGTAAAATATATATATACACATTCTTTTTCTATTCACTACTATATTTTTATTCTTCATCAACTCTCTTGCAAGAATCCTATTGCTCCACTTTCTCATCCACTTTTCGAAAATGACTTGCAGTATTTAAGAGACTAGAAGCAGAGATTAAGAAGCTAGAAACACATATTAAGTGCTTGGAAGGAGAAAAGATAGAATTAGAAGCAATAACAAATCCAAAGGTGTTCGTTGAAGAAAGAAAACCCGAAAAAAGTTATTTTTGGATTTACGTAATTGTAATCGAGTTTATTCTAGTTTGGATTTCATGGTCTTAGGTTAATATCATTAAGAGTAGCGGCCAAAATTGTAAACCTGTTGTAATTATTATCTTTAGTCTAAATTGTTTTTGCAAATCCCAAGTTATTTCATTAATGTATTTCTTTCACACCCATTCCAAACATGTATAGTATGTGGTATGATTGTACCAGTGAACGGTGAGGACCTATTTTGCAACAACAATTGAAAAGGTTGGGGGCCCTAAATGCAAACAATCTTCAATGTTGGGGACCTATTTTGCAACCACATGTAAATGTTGGGGACAGATTATGCAACATTATGTAAATGTTGGAGACTTGATTTGCCAAAGATTTGTTTGACAAATTATGTGTATATACTGCTGTTCTCAGCACATCTCCCTTGTTAAACCAACAATTTCAACACATTCAAATAATTTCATCAATTTCAAACAAATGCAAGCAATGAAGACATCATCACATTCATTCAAAACATAACAATACCATAAAAAATCCATCACATTCAAAACATTCGAGATTTCTGGAGCTAGTTGACTTGGTCATGCATGTTCGCTTGTTGTGACAAATGCCCCCACAAATACTGCAAGTCATTTTCATATCATGTCTTCCTCTCTTGTTTGACTTTAGAACTTCATCTTGTTCTCTTTTTCTTAATTTCTTGAGTTTGCCCAGTTATTTACGATGAGGAGGTAAAGCAATAGGATTCTTGTAGGAGAGTGGATGATGAAGAAGAACATAGTAGTTGGTTGTAAAAAATAACACAGTAGTGAATAAAAAACGAATGGAATATATTTGTAAATTGATCAATTTGCTCTTAAGTTCTCAGACGCACTGGTGGGGGCATATAAACGCTTGTGACATAAGTTTTTAACGAAATTTGTCATTGAGGACGTGTTTTGCAATAATTGAAAGGTTGGAGATGTTTAATGCTATAAATATTAGTTGTAGGGTAGATTAGTAACAAATTGAAAAAGTTGGAGATGAAATTGCAAAATTCCCTTTTTATAAAGATAATTGAACCTTTGGCCTGTATAGAAGACCTTGTAAATAAAAACAAACCTAAAAGGGGACCAGGTTTCATTTTAGCCCCTAAAGTAGAGCCATTTTGAAAAGTTGCTCATAAAACAATTGGACGGTTGAAGGAAACGAGTTAGTGGAGAATATTTAAAGAATAATGATATTTATTATTAGTGATGATCATTACCAATTTAATTAATATTGAGTGTCTTGATTCATTGTCTAATAGAGTTGTGATGCATTTTAATGTATTGATAATGAGTCAAGAGATATATTGTTACTTAGACTATTGTTGATAATAATCACTAATAATAATGTATTGCATTATTCATATTTAAAAAGCTTTCGTTTGAAGACTTAATAATAGCATTTATATAAAGTTTTTAGGTCAAAATAGATTTTTCTAGACTTAAAAGCATCTCCAATCGAGTGCTATTTAGGAGTGAAAACTCTAAAATGGCGTCCAAATCTTCACTAACCAGGCGCTATTTCTATGCGCCATTTTGATGAGATGAAGCAGTCTTTGCGCCATATTTTGATGAGATGAACAAAGTCTTTGTGCCATATATGAAAAGATTGTAGAGATGAAGATGGTTTGCAGTGAATCTGAATTCTAATTTTACCCATGTATTGTTGAAGCAAAAATTTGTTTTTCATTTTGTGTTCTTATTGATTTGGATTTTATTATTTTTGTGATATGTAAATTTTAATTTGATTATTATTTTTATTGACACAATAAATTGTATTACGAGTACTAAATAATGACTACTAAATATATTTTAAAAATAGTACTCATTAAATTGAGAAGTTAAATGTCCAAATTTTTGAATTAGATTTTTATGTTAAGTGTTTTTTAAAATTGTGATATTGATTATCGTGCTTTATTTTTTTATTTTTTTAATGAATGCAATAATTACGGTAAATAAATGTATTTTAAAATTTATATATTTAATATAAATACACTACATAATTAAATAATTTTTGAACTAAATTATTGTTGAGAATTATAAATATAAATATATGATAATAGACACTATTTATTTGGTGCAATATTTGAAGTAATGGGTTGGAGATGATATATGTACTTGGTGTGAAAGTTGCACCATTTTAGTGCAAAAGTTGTACTAATTTAAAGATATGGGTTATGAATGACAAAAATATTTTATCCGCTCCGAACTTGATGGATACCCTATTCGAATGGAGCGAAAAATTCCTGATTTGCGAATCGACGAAACGGATCGGGGCAGATCAGAGCGGATCGCGGGGCGGGACGGGGCGGATCAGGCCTGATCCGATCCGCCCCGTTTGGAAAAAAAATATGATTAAATAATAAATAGATGAAAGATTTGGGGCTTAAATTATAATTTAGAGGTGGCTGGAGTTAGCTAAAAAAATAAAAAAAAATAAAAAACAGATCAGTATACGAATCAGGGCTCTGATCCGTATCCGATCCGCCTCGAAAAATAGCAGATCGCGAGGCAGATTTGGATGTTTTATAATTATTGCGGGGTGGGGCGGGACGAATCGGATCAGGCCTGATTCGCCCCGATCCGCCCCGTTGCCATCACTAATATGGGTTGGAGATGGTCTAAATATAGATAAATTATCTTTATATAGTAAAAATAATGTATCGACTCGATCAACTCCACAAGTTGGGTCATTAAGGAAAAACCCACTGTTTAATTTGAACTATCTTAGATTATGTTTGATTAGATTTTTATAAATATTTTTTTCTCAAACTCATTTTCAACTACATATTTTGTAGGACCCACAATTTTTATCAACTTTTTAACAATATATTTCACAAATTTTTTTTTAAATATCATAAAAGTCTACTTTTGGCGCGTGTTTGGTAGTACTAAAATTATTTTTTAAGTATTTATAAGTAGTGGGTCTTATTGAATGTGTAAAATACAAGTTGCGAGTCATACGAAATATGTGAATAAAAAATATGTTTGACCAACTTAAATTATAATTTAAACTTTGACAAACATTGGTTTTAAGACTTGGTTTGGTATTGATGTATTTTTAAAAGAATCAGCTTTTGCTGTGCTGTAGAAAAAATCATGTGGAAAAAAAATCAAATAAGTGTTTGGTAAACTCTTGTTTAACAATTGTTGAATGTTTTAAAATCAGTATTTAAGCGTTTGGTAAACAAAATTGATTTATTGCCGTGTTTGTATAAAATTACTAAAATGGACATTTGTTGATGTCGGAATCTGCATTGTCCACGCGTCAACAGATCTCTAGTCAATCATCTACCAATCTGTATGTTGCTTGCACACTATGACGACTGTTAGGCACCAAGATCACGGAAAAAAAAGGGGTCGGCGATCGTTGGTACTCCGACGATCAAGTCAACTGTTGGTATATAGCATAATATACGGAGAATGAAAACAATTGGGTGTGGGAGGGACAAACATGCATAGATTTGAGCAGAGTTTAGAGGTGAAAATAATGCATGAAAAGAGCGTACCTTAGAACTATATGAGATGTTGTATTTATAGCCCATAGAGTCCTAATTAATCTAGGAAAACAATCAATTAAATATCTGATTGGATTATCCTTCCTTATGAGATAAGGGCAATTGGTTGTCAAAACAATCTCCAAGATTTCAGCCCTTATTTGAGTTGATCATGTTACCTAATCTTGTGGTGATCATTGTGGCAATCAAACACAATCTTTATTTAATTACTTCTATAGTTATCTCAAAATATCGTGCTGTCTGCTAGTTATAATAAATACGAAGCCCGGCGAGGCTATATGGGTCGGCCATGAGTGTTCATGCCATTTATGGGCTTCGCAATACTTTAATTCAGGAATGCTAAGATGTTCAATAGACCTTCGAAGCCTTTTGAGAATTTACGACCCCTTGCTGGGCTCCCGAGGTATTCGTCGGGTCTATGGGACCTTTATGAATATGGAAGGCTCTTGCTGGGCCTATAAAGCTTTAACGAGGTCTAAATTAGGCCTATATGTGACTTTTATTGGACATTTGCTGACGTGGAGGCCTTATCAGAATCGGGTGGTAACAACATTGATTATAATAATGTTATTTTGTATTATTATTATCAAGTAGTGTTTTACCTACAATATGTAATATTATGAAATATTTTTCACCATTCATTTACACATAATTGTTTTAAAATAAAAATAATATATATCTAATAAATCTCAACATTTATAAAAAATAAAAAATCAAAGCATACTAATATTGTATAAAAATCAATTAAAATTATTTGTGGAGATATATTATAATTAGAATACTAATAAATTTGTGACATAAAAGAAATTACTTTAATTAATTAATGTCAAAATTAGTATTTTAATAATAGATAGATAGAAAAGTTAAAAGTATAATCTAAAAATCTAGATTTTTGTTATTTTTCAAAATCTGCTATATGATAAAGATTTTTTTATAATCATCTTTTTATAGTGTGTTTCGAAGGGTGTTTTTGAAGTCTAAACGTTCATTATAAAGAGTAAAAGTACTTTTGGTCATTTTTATTGTTGTTTGGTTAAAGTCAACAAGTACTTTTTGACTAAAAAATAGTTTAAAAAAGCTGTTTTAGAGAAGCCCAAATTTTGAGCTTTTCTAAAAAGTTCTCATTGAGCTTTTGCGAGAAATTGTAATTAACATTTAATGAACTTAAAAATTAATAAAATTATTATCAATACATCAAAAAAATATTAATTTATTTACTACATTAATTACTTATATCAAATTGTCACTTCATATACTTATATAAAGTGGAAAAAAAATATTGGCGTGTTAAATAATATAATACAAATTATACATAATATGTTTGATTTAAATATCAATTATTGTTTAATCAAATATATTAAAATAATCATGTTATTATAATTAAATTAATATATTCAATTTAATACTTATTATAGGATATAAAAATATATGATTTCTTTTTAAAAAATAATATGAGTTATAGTCAAATATAATAAAATAATTGTGTTGTTATAATTGAATTAATATATTAATTTTAATAGTTATTATAGGATATGAAAAAATTTATTTATTTTAAAACAAATAATATGAGATATATAATAATTAATTATTGTTTGATCAAATAAATATAAAATTTATACAAAAGTACTTTTATAGTTATGCAACCAAACACCCAATTTAATATTCACAGCATTTTTTTGATTAATATCCAAACAGTCAACAACTTTTTAACAAAAACTATACTGCTAAAAGCTCTACTTACTACTTAAAGCTCTATTCACAACAGCTGTACTAAACAGACTCTTAAAATATTACCAAACTTCTAAATCAACTTCTGATTGTCAAGTTGAGCTCCAAAAGTAAAACGGACCCTTAATCTCCACCAAACACTTGTGTCTATATCTTGAGTTTGACGTATCTAAATTTGCTGTCTCAAAAATATGTTCCCTTAACCATATCTTCAATAGAAATTTTACACATTATCAATAACAGTAAGTGTGAATGTATTAAATGTTGTTCATAATGATTCCCTTATATATCAATTTGATGATGTGTAAAGTTTTTATAAGAAGAACAGTTAAAATAACATATATTTGGGATAACACATCTAAATTCGAACTTACAAAAAATAAAATTTCACAAAATTTTCAAAATTGTATGTAATTTATATTTGAAACACACGGTGTATATTATATATTATCTTAAAGGAGAACGATGGGAAACTTGCTAATATTATCACTCCATCCAAAATCTATCACAATGCTAGAAACTTGTGACCAAATACGTGCAACGTCTGGATAAAATTTGTCAATTTTGCAATCAAACCCGTTTTGATTTCATTTAGTTGTGTCACTATGTAGATCGCAGTAACATGACAACTCAAATGGTAAACAAAAACTAATAAAATTTTATAATTAATTGAGAACAAAATAAAATCTAATGATTCAAGTAATATTTCCCTCCACCCTAGAAAATAATTCACTGTCCTTATTATCAAAAGTCAAAAAAGTATACCCATGTATATCCAGTACACCGAATTACTTTATGAATTTGGTAGATGCCCACAGCCTAAATTCACACTGCTCCACAAGCTGGCTTATACTGTATACCCTACTTTTCCCATTCCCCCATGAAAGGAATCCCAAGGAAGAAAAACGGAGAAGATAAAAGGAGACAAAAAAGCAAATTAAAGTCACCACACTTATTATTGACAAAAGAGACTTTTCCCACCATTTTATTGTTTAATACCAGATTTTAAGCGCATAACTTCTTTCACATCCTTCCACTTTTCTTTCAAATGTAGAGAGAGAGAGAGAGAGAGAGACAGAAATCTAGAGAGAGCCTAGCTTCTTCTCCCTGAAAATGAGTAAACTGATTGGGGTATTTGCATGTTTATTGATTGTGGCTTTAGATGTTGCAGCTGGAATTATTGGAATCAAAGCCGATATGGCTCAAAACCAGGTAGGTTGCAGATGTTATATGCTACGAAGCACGGACATTTCTACTACGTCGGTGTGTTTGTGTCCGATACAAGATGGGTCGTGTCGTTCAGTGACATTTCTTGAACACTTTAGGACACAAGTTGGACAAACCAAGTGTCGTGTTTTATTTTTGTTATTTTAAATTTTCGACACTTGAGAGTGTTACTTTTGGGGATACTCTTCGAGCAAGTGTCGACATGCCTTGTGCTATTTCATATATTAAAAAGTATCAAGGTAAAGATTTGATGTGCTAAATTTTTAAAGAAATCGAATCGATTCTACTTTTTTCAAAATCACGTATTGGATTGTCCGTGTCTGGATCCTTGCTTCTTAAGGTTATATGCATAGAAGATGTAGGAGTTTTATTTGTGTACTTTGTGAATATTGTTTTTTAGATATATAATAATAGATTGTTTAATTTCTTTGAATAGGAAAAGCATTTGAGGCTATGGATATTCGAGTGCAAGGAACCAAGCCATGAAGCCTATCTTCTAGGTTTAGCAGCATCAGGCCTTCTCTGTATAGCCCATGTTATTGCAAACTTGGTTGGAGGATGCAACATTTGCACACAGGATGACCTTCAAAAAGCATCCCCCAGTAGGCAGTTGTCCATTGCATGCCTCGTTTTCACATGGTATGAACGAATTAATGAGATGTTTGTTCATTGTTTTACTAAGCACGCTTCTTTCAGAAATTTAAATATAAATAAACAAAACTAGTTTAATCTAGACTTGTTTTTCTTAATAAAAATTATGTATTTATTTTGTGGTATAAGTATGTGTGTTGTGAAGTATTAAAGTGAGTTTTACTATGAATATTTGCAGGGTGATAATGGTAATTGGTTTGTCGATGCTGGTAATTGGAACACTATCAAACAGAAAGTCAAGAGCTTCCTGCGGTTTATCACACCACCATTTTCTGTCAATTGGAGGGGTTGTGTGTATGGTTCACAGTTTATTTTCTGTTGGTTACTATGTTACTGTTACTGCTGCACTTAGTGAATAGGCAAGGATATTATTGTTCACAGTTTATTGTTGTACTCCATCCAGTACTATAACAAGAGTTTGATTTTGACTAAGGTGATATATATTTTCATCTTGTAATCCCTAGAGTTGATTTGCCTTAAAGGCCTGCAGTTCAGCAAATAATTCCTCTGCGTTTACCATTCATCACCGAAAAATGCTCTTTGCACAATTGCACTAGCACAAGGTTGTCAAACTATAAGTTTACACCCACGATTTTGGAGCCCTCAAAAGATCCAAACAAAACAACACCACAAACTCTCCATCTCAGACCACCACAGGTGTGACTGTTCACTCTGTTATAGGATATAAATACCAAAATATTAATCAATACATAAGGCTTATACTACATTTTTTAATAATGTTGACTTTTTAAGATAAAACACACGGTTTCAGAGTTCATTAAGTTTTAACAAACAATTCGATTTGATTAAAACTCAAAAATGAGCACATGAATTTTAAGATTGGTGTTCTCAAACGAATTATCATTTTGCGGGGCATGTTAAAGAGTATATTCTACATCGGTTAAATACCGAAATATTAAACAATATATAATAGTTTGAACAACTTTTCTTATTAAGGTGGACATTTTAAGAAGAAACTTCAAGTTTTAAGGTCCGTTTGACACAGCTTTTGTGAGTAGAGTTTTTGTTAGAACTTCTGTTAAAAACTATTGACGTTGACTGTTTGGATATGAATTTAAAAAGTGCTATGAATATTAAATTGAGTGTTTGGTTGCATAACTATAAAATTATTTTTGTATAAACTTTATATTTATTTGACTAAATAGTAATTAATTATTATATATTTCATATTATTTTTAAAAATAAATAATATTTTTTATATCCTATAATAATTATTAAAATTAATATATTAATTTAATTATAATTACACAATTATTTTAGTATATTTGACTAAACAAAGTAATTAATTTATTTTACTTTATATAAATATATGAAGTGACAAATAAATTAATATTTTTTTGTTGATGTATTAATGATAATTTTGTTAATTTTCAAATTTATTAAATGTAATTACAATTTTGAAAAGAAAACAGCTTTTTATGTTGTTTTTAAGTCAAAAAGTGCTTATTGACTTTAATCAAACAAAATCTAACCAAAATCACTTTTTTCTATTTAAGAAGTACTTTTGGACCTCAAAAAAGCTCTTCCAAACACACTTCTAATACACTCAATTAAACCATAAAGCCAAATCATGAAAAAGAGATGAAGAGAGAGAAGAGAACGTTGAATGATAGGTTGGAACAATATGAGAGATGAGGCACTCAATCAAGCGTGTTATGGCATCATGTTAAGTTGTAAAGTCTAACTATTGTTTTTCGTAGGGTCGTCGTTAGAGTTTCATAGATTTTCATGCAAAGGGAGAGAGAGGTTGAGACTTGAAAGTGTCGATTTTTTCTTGTAAATGGTTTCATTATAATGAATTACTGTAGTGATAGAGAGAGGGTGTAGTCTCACATGCGTATTCGTGTATGTTTATTTTTTTTATGATATTTTTGCTCTTGATAATATAGAATTAAAACATCTAATTCAAAATAATTCCTACGATCACACAAGGCCACGTTGATTCATCCCAGAATCCCGTTGTAGTAAAATGGCATTCGCTAAATAATGCCGCAATATAAATATCCATTACAATCTTAAACTTGGAAAATATAAGCCATCAAAAATACGGAATTGAGGTGGTGCTGGCTGCTGTCCGGTGGTCCTCCTTGGATTCCTCAGTACAGCTGGTTCTGGTACAAGCGTGTTTTAGAGTTCTGATTTCGTAGGCCCCAAAACAAATGCCGATTTTCAACGCGGTCATAGTCATCTGCTTTGATGTTACCTGGAAAGTCTTGCCAGTCATCTTTGTCAATTGGCCCTGTGTTTCGAGTACAACAAAAAATTTGTCACTGATATTATATCTTTAATAATTTTGTAAGTATACGGATCGCTCAAATAATAAAATAGATGATGAGTTTAAGTATCGTTCTCACGAAGATTTAGATAATTTAATTTCAATTTCAATTACAATAATCTTAACCAAATCTAATGAACTTTTGAAAATTTTGTATTTAAGAACTATTTAGAATCTGAACTAAAAATAATAAAATAATTATAATTCAAATAACTAAAAATTAGATTAATGAAACTTACTTTACCTTGAAGAAAAAAGAGTACTAGGATCCCGAATTCATTTATAATTGTTAATCCCTCTATCTTGATTCTTGATTTTGACAAAAATACATCAGTTATGAAGATCAATATCCCTAGATTGTTTAACATTTTCTCTCGGATAAAATTAAACATATTCATAAGTATGACTCGACTATATTTCTATGACGAATGCGAATACAAATAAATGCATTAAATCTCTATGGATAATTAAAGATCACTTAAAGCATATCGATATATTTCTATCCCCTATCGAACTTTAAGATAATTAAAATATTATTTAGTCTGCTTTCGATTTTTCGATAATAAAACAAACCACAACACTCATATAATTATTGCGCACATAATTGTATATTAAAATAAATCAAAATTAATTATTCAAAACTATATTGAAATAAATTGTCAAAAACCAAGTCTTTGGATAGAAGAATTTAAATTATAAGATTCATCATAAATCCTAGCACAAAATAAACTAGTCTAACATACTATTAATAAGAAAAGAAAGAGGAGAAGAAAATATGGACTTCATCACACGAAAAAGAAGAAAACTCAAAGATATGATGTCTTGATCTTGATTTTCGATTGAATTCTTGAAAGAGATTCTTGGTCTTCGGTTGGTGTTGTCGTTTATTATTTTTCTCCCCAAAAACTCAGCCAAAAAACCCCCTCTTGATATGAGTTAATAACTCATATTTATATTATCCTAATGGTGCCCCAAAATATCTCAAAAAATCATTAAAATCGTGCACAAAAGTTTCTAATTGAATTAGAACTCAAAAAAGTAACAAAATTACGTTTCTGTCGTAAATACACTGGTCGATTGCCCAGTGCAAACCCGGCGGTCGCCCAAGCCAAGGAAAAATCATTATGCTGCCAAAAATAGGTATTGGCAATTGCCCAACTTTATCTTGGGTGATCGCGCAGTTCAGCATTTTCTCTCTGGGGCGGTTGTTTTTCAAATAGTCATAACTTCTGGTAGGAAATTCCAATTTGATATCCGTCAAAAGTGTTGGACTCATAATTCAATTATCCTTCCAATGATATATCATTTGCTTTGTGGAGATTTTAGTACCAAATGTTGTGCTCGAATTTCTCCACATACTTCGGTAGGTAGTTTCTCAATTCGGTTCTTTGACTTTTCGATGTTTGATCCATTGATTCAACTCTTCATTGTCACTCCAACATACCTTAAGCTTATTGATTTATCTTCTTCCTTATCCTACAATATTTAGCTCTTGATATTCACTTCAAAAACTCAACTTAGTCATCGATTTTACAAAGTTGTTGCTCTTTCCGTCCATTATTCTCTATTTGCTCATAAACGGGTCCAAAACTGAAATAAGAAGAATAATACACTAAACTAAGTATAAAATCAATAATAAGACGGGATAAAAGCTTAGTTTAAAGGCCCGAATAAGTACACAAAATGTACTTATCACTTACTTCTATAATGTATGCCATGGAAATGTCTCCTACAGTATATATAGTTTCCTTCAGCCGGGAACCAGGCGCAAACTTGGTTGTTTTCATGCCAATCGAAGAGTCAGCACGGTCTTCCGAGTGCATTGTCTTGGATCGTGGTGATCCTCCAAACTTTGCTTACCTTCATGATCGAAAAAAGTCCCTGAAATATGACAAAATCAAGATCAAAGTTGTCAATGCCAAAAGGGTTAGAGACAGAAGATGTCATCTGGTATACCCTTAATGTTAGTTAGGTGGTGACGCAATTAGAAACGTAAAAGAATAAAAACAAAACTCAAAATTAATTTGTTGATTCATATGAATACCGAATTAAATTGATTATGGTGAAGAAACTCCAAGAACATTATTCTTATTCAACAACAACTCCTTTAATGAATGAAAAAAGACTCTCAAATAGTAAATTCCTAGTTAAAATAAAACCCTAATTAATAAGTAAATGTAAAAAGACGAAAATAGACATGACAAATTAAATATTATCGTTTTAAGCTAACTAGATGACTTTAAATGGCTAAAATCCATCGTTAGTAATAGCAAAGCTACTGGTTTTGTTTGGCTCGTCGAGACGATTTCAAAAACATATTATAATAGAAATTCTGAGTCCGTATGCGAAATCTATGCCCGCTTCTTTGAAGAATCACGATTACGATCCATCGAGTCCACATAAGCCAAAGCTAGGTCCTCTACGTCATCATCTCCCTAGGGGTTAAGAAGATTCGACCTCGAATCGCTAGTTTAGCTCATCATCAAAGCGAATCACTCGCACAAAGCACCAGCGTTTGACATTGAAAATGTTAGAAGTACAAATATGGCTCGGTAGCTTCAGGCGATTGGCATTGGGATTAATTTTCTTCACAATCTCCAAAGGACCAATTTTGCGGGACAATAATTTGTTGTACTCATGAGTCGGGAAACGGTCCTTCGTGAGAACAGCCCAAACAAAATCACCCACCTCGAATTCGACATACCGTTGATGTGCATCAACCGCCAGATTTGTCCCGTGGCACCACCGAGTTGGCATGAGTTGCTGAGTGTACCTGTTGTAGTCCCTCAATGAAGTTAGAAGCATGCCCATGAATACGGGTAGCAGTCGGCAAGGATAACAAATCTAAAGGACCCCGAGGTATCATAGAAAAAACAATCTGGATGGGGCAAAACCAAGTGCTGCAATTGACGGACACATTATGAGCAAACTTGGCTTGATTAAGGTGCTAATCCCATGATTTAATATTGTCTCCAACCAAACACCGCAACAAGGTTCACAACCTCCGTCTGTCCATTCGTCTATGGGTGATAGGTGCTACTAATTAAAATTCAACAAAGTACCATGCGCCATAAACTACGCCAAAAGTGACTAAGAAATCGGGTGTCACGGTCAGAATCAATAGAAGATGGAAAACCATGTATGAGATAAATCTCATGAAAGAATAGTTGGGCCATATGAACAGCATCAGCAGTATGTTTACACGGAACGAAATGGACCATCTTAGAGAAACGGTCAATGACGAAAATATCGAATCAAACCTCGTTGAGTCCGTGGTAAACCAAGCACAAAGTCCATGCTAATATCCATCCATGGTTGAGTCGGTATAGGAAGGGCCGATATAAACCAGCATTGGTCATAGTACCCTTAGCCACATGGCACGTGCGACGCAGCGCGCTACATGCCGGAAATGTGACACTGCAAAGAGAGCCAAAAGAGAGTACGGCTGACCATCTCCACTAACCGATCGCGACCAACATGTCCAGCCCCATGAAGTTCATCTATAATTTTATCATGCAGACTGCAATCATGAATGCAAAATTGTAAACCACAAAATAGAAATTCATCCAAAAGTATAAAATCTGTGCATTGCCCAGCCTGAAGTTCGATCACAAAAGATCCAAAAAATGGATCAGATGCATAGAGGTCATAGAAGGTGTCAAAGCCATGAATTGCAACTCGCAAATCTGTCAATAAAGAGTATCGCCGACTCAAGGCATCGATCACTTTATTAGAAGCACCAGATTTATGCTTAATAACAAAGGTGAATTGTTGCAGATAAGCTGTCCAAGAGGCATGGCGTGTAGACATATTATTCTAATGGAAATTTTGGACGGAATACGTCCATAGGGACCGATTTCACACATAAGGGCATAGGTTAAGGATGTCTTAGCAAAAAATAGAAAGTTATAAACAAAAAATGTACTAAGAGCGTACTTTAAGAATTATTTGCCCCAAAATCCCAAACATTAATTAAAACATGGACTTTATTTAAAATTTTTAAATGAAGATGCAAGATTGAACTAAAATAAATTTTTAAATCAACTAGGTTTTGACTGAAATTAAGGACGTTGCAAAGAAGCAAAAATCTTTTAGTTAAGTAAAAAAAAAAAAAAAAAAGCTGACTCATCAATTTCGTCTCAACAATATCATCACCTCAATAAACTACCAAGACATAACCATTCATAATTGTCGTAGTACCTCAACAATTTCGTCTCCCAACAAATTACTCATAGTTACAAATTACTTTCAATTCTAAAAGATAGACTATTTAGAATATAAAGACTCAACAATTGGCACATAAACCGAACAATTTATTATCCTATATCAAGTTTATCTCTCGACAAATACCACATACATATATTTTGTAGGTTAATTTATTCAATTCGGATAAAAAATGCGTTGACATGACAAAATGTAGTACTTAGTTCAAAATATTAGGCAAGCACTACGTATATGATTCATAGCAAATTTTTACATGCTACTCTTAGACCTTTTATGTAACTCCAATTCCTCGCTTAAGTCATGCTTCGAGACAAATATAACTTTGGTTAATATAGGAAGCATCATATTTCTTTAAATAGTTTGTTCGTGCTAAGTGGAAGAATCGTACAAGATACGAGTGGACCTTGATTTGGGCATATGTTCAATATTTTGTTCAATATTTTCGTCACATTGATTTGCTCCAGTTTAATTGGTAATTACTACAGGCTTACCAATGGTGATGAGAACCAAAAACACATATGGTTCTCCTCTCTATTTTTCTGTTACATCGATCTCCACCAGAATCCTAGATATGTTTCTACGAATTAAAAATAGGTCAAAAGAGTACTTGTTCAAACTCCCGAGTAGTTGTTTTCAAAGCCTAAACTGTTATAGAGGGGAGGGATGTCACAATATATATAACACAACACGAGTAAATAAAAGAAACCAAAGGAACTCACTACTTTTAGTTCCTCAAACTAAGATTAATGAAATTGATTTGGTGAAAATGGTGCGGCGTGAAGAGCTATTTATAGCAATAAGAGAGCCATATATTGTTGACACTTGGCTTGCATCCATACATATTGGGTTAAGTATGTTATGATCATAAAAAGTATATCCGAGACATATTCTAATTATATTCTAAGCATATCGTAAACATATTCTCTTGAGAGAAGGAATATTATCATGGATTTGTAAGACTTGAACTGTTGAACATATGATATCTGCCTAGTATCATAAAATCGCGTCCTTTAGAAACTTTTAACTTATTTACTGTTACATTAAAGAGTTTTAAATAAATAAAGGCAAAGACAATATAAGGATGAAATAATATTTCTTGTATATTCATTGTTCATATAGGGGAAGTATATATATACACTCTCAATGCAACGGTAATAAAGAATAAATATAGAAATGAATAATTGATTTCTTAAGAATATAAATCATTGCCATCTTTTCTCTTTAGATTGATTCTGTCTATATAGCTTTCCTTCCACGTCTCCATGATTATTGGTGATATTAGTTTCCATATTGGATGAGATCTTATCAGCCTCCCTCAAGGTTGGCTGTGGGACAAGGTGAACGCCAAGCTTGAAACGAAAATCTTCAAATGACTTGCTTGGAAGTGCTTTAGTAAGGAGATTAGCAATTTGTTTAGATGTGGGCATGTACCGAACTTCAAAAGCATGGGCAGCAACTTTTTCTTGAATAAAGTGATAGTCAAGCTCTATGTGTTTTGTTCGAGCATGAAAGACCGGGTTATATGTCATGTGAATTGCACTCTTGTTAACGCACAACAATAATGGTTGACGTTCAAGTGGGATGCCAAGATCTTGAATAAGATATTGAAGCCAAGTAATTTTCGCTTTGCATCGTTGCCATTGATCTATATTCGACGATTGCTTGATCGAGAAATAGTAGGCTGTTTCTTAGATGCCCAAGATATACAATTGGAGCCAAGGAAAATGCAGTAGCATGTGGTGCTTCGTCGGGTTGCTAGACAGCTAGCCCAATCTGCATCACAAAAAGCATTTAGTGTGATAGAACTCTGAGATAAATATCTAAGACCATGAGTTAATGTGCCTTTGATGTAATGCAAAATTCGTTTCACAGCTCGAAGATCCTTTTTGCTGGGATTTTGGAAATGTTGACATACAAGATTAACAGCATGAGTAAGGTCAGGTCGTGTAAATGTGAGATATTGGAGTGAGCCACAAAGTTGACAATATTTAGTTGGATTTGTAGGTTCGTTGTTATCAGGAAGAGGATTAGATTTTTGAGCAATAGGAGTGCTTATTTTGGAGGCTTCGAGCATGTGGGATTTGGCTAAAAGGTCTTTGGCGTATTTGGTTTGGGAGAATGTAATTCCACCGGGAAAATATTTTACTTCGATGCCTAAGAAATAATGGAGCCTGCCAAGGTCTTTCAAATCAAAGTCTTTATTGAGGTATTTGAATTAGACGAGATAGTGTAAGTAGCATTGTCGGTGATGATAACATCATCTACATAGATAAGCAAAAATATTACATCGATCCTTGGCGATAAATAAATAAAGATGGGTTCCGCTTTACTACATACAAATCCAATAGAAAATAAACAAGTAGAAAGTTTATCAAACCAAGCACGTGGTGTTTGTTTGAGACCATAAAGAGACTTGTGAAGAAGGCAAATGACAGTCGGGATATTTGGGATGCACAAATCCAGGAGGTTGTTTCATGTAGACTTTCTCATGAAGTAGCCCATGTAAGAATGCATTTTAACATCCAATTGTTTGAGAGACCATTTGAAGTGTATGGCAAGGGATAGTATGTTCGAATAGTAGAGGCTTTAACTACGGGGCTAAAGGTTTCACTAAAATCAAGACCGGAATTTGTGTGTAGCCTTTAGCAACTAGACGTGCTTTGAAACGATCAATACTTCCATCCTCTTTGAACTTGGTTCTATACACCCACTTCGACCCGATAACATTTGTGTTAGGTGGACGTGGAATAAGAGTCCATGTTTGGTTGCGGTATAAAGCAGCAAGTTCATCTTTCATAGCATCAATCCAGTTTGTGAACTTGAGAGCAGTTTTTAAGGATTTTGGTTCAGCTGTGGAGGTAAGAAGGGCATGGGCTGAATGACAACGATCAGATAGACAAACATAGTCTTTTAAGTAAGATGGTGGACGTGTTTCACGCAATGGACGTTCAGAAGACGAATTGATCGTGGGAGAAGGATGAGAAATATTATTTGAAATACTATTATTTGGGTCTGAAGTGGGAAGGATTGGGGTTGGATTTATTTCCAAGGCTGATAAAGTGTCATGAGTGGAATTTAAAGGGGAAGTAGATGACGTAGGATTGGAGTTTTCTTGATTTGGTGCTAAATCGAAAACAGAATGAGTCATTGAAATTCCTTGATCTGATGACGGAAAATTAAAAAATTGATTTTGTCTTGTAGAATTGGAGTTTGAAACCCGAATTTGTGAGGTAACTTCGGAATTTGGCAACATGCTACTTGCTGAAGTAGTATCCTCTTTTTCTGTAAACCATTCATCAAAATTAGGAAAAGAAGTTAGAGAAAGATCAAGATTATTAGTGGACATGGATTTATCTTAAGATAAATAAGGAAAATAATGTTCATTAAATACAACATGTCGAGATATATAAACACCATGGGTATGAGGATCAAGACAACGATAGCCTTTATGTATGGGACTATAGCCTAAAAATACACAAGGACTTGTTTTTCTTGAAAATTTATACAAACCTGGAGTTTTCAAGTAAGGAAAGCACTGACATCCAAAAGTGCATAATCCAGAGAAATCAGGATTCTTACCAAAAAGTTGAAAATAAGGGGTTTCCTTACCAAGAGAAGATAGAGGTAAACGATTAATAAGATATATAGCAGTTAGATAGGCATCAACCCAAAACTTCAAGGGTAGATTGGCATGAAAAAGTAGTGTTAGGCTTGTTTCAACAATGTGTCGATGCTTTCGTTCAGCAAGACCATTTTGCTGAGGTGTGTTAGGACATGAGAGTTGTTGTGCGATGCCACATTGATTTAAATGTGTAGTAAAAGCATTTGATGTAAATTCACCTCCTCCATCACTCTTAAATTTTTAATTTTCTATCAAAATGTTTTTCAACAAAAACTTGAAATTTGAGGAAGCAATTAAAAAAAATCAAAATTTTTCTTTAAAGGATACATCCATGTATAACGAGTAAAGTCATCTATAAAAATTACATAATATTGAAATTTTTGAGAAGAAAGTGTTGGGGTTGGTCCCCATAAATCACTATGATCTTTTCTAAAGGAAATTTAGAGACAAAATCAGATTTATTGAATGGAAGTTTACAATGTTTTCCAAGTTGGCAACTAGTACATAAGGTATTTTTGATCAACCAATTTGAAACATTGATAACTTTCTTATTATTTAATGTGTGAAGAAACTTTAAATTGGGATGCCCTAAACGAGCATGCCATATTTATGAAGATGCGCCTTTCATCGCAAAGCAAATGTTTCAAGTCTGTCCATCCTCAAGTGCATACAAATTTCCTTTTCTATGTCCCTTGGCCAAAATCCGTTGTTTGCAATCCTTAATGACAAAACCATTGGAATTAAATTCAAAAGTACAAGAATTATTATCAACAAACTTACTACTGAGATAATAAATTCTTTTTGAGTTTTGGCACAACAAAAACATTTTTAAGTTCAAGATTACCTTGGGAAGTTTTAAGCAAAGCTTTACCCGTGTGTGTAATCGGTAAAGTTTGCCCATTTCCAACAAAAATTGAGTCTGCACCAAGATATGGTTTTAAAAATTATAAGTTACCTCTTTGATTTGTCATGTGAGCTGTTGCACCTGAATCGGCATAAAATTTTGGATCACCTTGGTCATTTATTGTCATGGTCACCAATGCTTTTTGAGCATCGCCCCCCCATGTGGTATAATCGTACCTGTATAAACACTAATCAGCGGCATGGTTAGTTCTACCACAAATTTGACAAGGAACTTGAAAATTTTCTTTATTGTATTGTCCTTGTTGTTGGTTGTTGAATTTGTAATTGTTGTGCTTTGATGGAGACTGAAACCAAAAATGATGTGGTTGTTGTAGATGATTATTTCGGCGATTTGGTGTAAATCGGCCCCTTCCTCTATGTCTGCCTCCTTGTTGTCCTCTTCCTCTACCTTTTTGGCTGAAGAATGCTTCATTTTGATTAGGTTCAGATTTTTCGACCTCCTCTGCAACTACAGATTGTTCGTGGTTTTGTTAGGCTAGAATAAATTGATTCATGGTTGGATAAGGGGGCTTACTAAGCATGACAGTTCTGAATGTTGGGTATATCGGGCCAAGACCTTGAGCAAGTCGAAAAACTTTGTCTACCTCATCAAAAGGTTTTCCAATGGCAGCCAAGCTATCACATATAAACTTGAATTTTTTGAGGTATTCTTCTAATTTCATTGTGCCTTTCCTGATAGCATAAAAGCTATCTTTTAACCATGATTCCTTTTCTTTTGTTGAGGGAAGAAGTTGTTCCTCAACAGCGAGCCAGACTTGTCGTGCGGTTTGCCCGCCAATTGTCATGCTCAGTGTGTCCTCAGCCATTGTTGTGCGATTTATATCCCGCAAGTGGACGGATCGTTGACAAGTAATATAGTGATAAAATAAAGTGTCGAACCCACGAGGACTAGATACTAAAATACTAATTAATTTCACAACTCAAATTTTAACAATGGAAATAAACATGATTCAATTTTTGATTCTTAAGATTCTAAGCTAAATTAACTATTTTAATTAAATTGAAATTAACAATAAGTAACTTTTAAAAAGGTAAGAACGAATTCAAGATCTACTAACTCTAGGATTTGCGATTCCACCAACACTTTCCTTAATCAAACATCCGCTTAACTGTTTTTAGCTTATAATTACCATATATTGAAAAAAAATCGTTCCTAAATTAATCGAAAGCCTCTCTCGATGGTCAATCAATTCTATATGTTATGCGAACTTCATTATCTCTAATTAAGCTTGAACATAAACACATGCATTAAAATCTCAAGAACACCTAAATAGATTTCATAAAGCATAATAGTAATCTCTATCTATTATTGGACCCTATGTTATTCAATACCACGTGCTTAATCTATATTGAATCTCTCGACTTCAATATAGATCACAATATATTCTAATGGTGATGGGGCATTAAAATAATAGAAAAAGCGCATAAAGAATAATTAATCCAAAAGCAATTAATTACTAAAGCAGAAAAACTTCTAATTAATTAAAAATCATGAGGTTTCATCGTTCATCCTAGAAAAAGTAAATTAAGCGGGACATGATTCCGTCAATTATAACAATAATTGACTTCATCATGATCCGCGAAAGAAAGAAAAAAAGAAAAGAAGAAGAAATAATTACAACCCGTGACTCTATATGAAGAATCTTCAATCCGTGCGCTTGATCTTCGATTCCCCTCTTGTATCTTGTTCCCAAAATTCGTCTCTCTTTGTTATGGCTATCATCTGCTTTTTATAATACTCTCCAAAGACTCCAAGACGTGTGTTTAAGTTCTTGAATCAATATGGACTTCGTAGAGTTCTAAATCCATCGAGGATTACGCAATTTCATCACGATTTGCCTATGCGATCGCATGGTTTTATGACTGCGATCGCATGGTTGATCAATTTTACATTCTGCTTTGGATTTTTCATCTTCTTGCGATCGCATCAGATACTACCATGCGATCGCATGGTTTATCCCTGGTTCGAATTTGAATTTCCAGCTTTGGTATTTGCACATCAAGTCCCAAGTTTCATTTCTTTTAGCAATTAGGTCCCTTGTCTTCATTTGGCTCTCTTTTCATCCCATTTACACTTGACTTTGATTATTTCCTAAATTGATAAGAAAACACATGCAATTAAACGAAAACAACTAAGAAAGACTCATAATTGTGTCCTTTTTGTGAGCAGGATAAGTACAAATTGTACTTATCGACCATCATTCCATAAGCCAAGACATCAAAAGCCCATCGTTGTTCAACCAGATTGAATAGTTTGGATTGCTTTCTTTCTTTCCACCTTCTTTTTCAATCTCTTTCAAAAGGATTTCATCATCTATAATATGATGTGCTAATCCCAGACTGTTGATAAGAGGAAAAACTAAAGTTTTCCAAAGAAGATAGTTATCTGAAGAAAGTTTGACAGAAACCAAACTCGCACACTGGTGGAAGGATTGAATATTAAGGCTGGGTTCTTTGATGGAATTGCTCGAATCTGTAGCCATGGCTTTGATACCATAAAGAGTTTTAAATAAATAAAGGCAAAGACAATATAAGGATGAAATAATATTTCTTGTATATTATTGTTCATATAGGGGAAGTATATTTATACACTCTCAATGCAACGGTAATAAAGAATAAATATAGAAAGGAATAATTGATTTCTTAAAAATATAAATCATTGCCAGCTTTTCTCTTTGGATTGATTCTGACTATATAGCTTTCCTTCCAATGCGTCTCCATGATTATTGGTGATATTAGTTTCCATATTGGATGAGATCTTATCATTTCTAGACCGAAATTTCCTGTCCAAATGGAAGTGGAAAACTCGGATTATTGTATATTTCTTGATAACAAAAATTACACTTCCTCAGTATCTCAAATACTTATCGCTTCACATTAGCACTCGAACTATCTTTACAGCATGCCTATGTTGCATCAGTTTAGAATGGAAAAAAAGTTGAAAAAATTGTCCAAATAATCAGCCAAAGTGCCACCAACACTCATGTCTGTTTCTTCATCCCATGGGAATGACTTGATTGGTTTAGTTGCTTCCAAAAGTTCATCGATTGGAATCTTTGGTTTTGATCGCTGCAGTGGAGCGACATCAGTGACCTCTCGACTGTAATCCTGCGAAAATGCCATGGCAATAAGAATACAAAGAAGGAATAGTTCAATGTAGTGTTCAATTATGTCACTTTGGTTCGTTGGATTGGATATATAAGACGTCTGACAGATTTCATCACATGTTTCTTTTACTTATTTGTTCAATCCTGTCCAGTCATACAAAACATTGCATTAATGTTTATGCATTTTGTTCCCCGATTTATTTCCTGTGAGGATATATGTGCTTACCAGATCAGCATGCATTTTCTTGACAAATGTCTTAAATATCCTGAAGTTCTTCCGTTCTAGCAGCTCGTCCGATAAACGAAGGAAGGTCACTCCAGCCATTTTTAGTTTCGGGGGACCATTCTTGTTGACACCATTTGGCCTAGCATTCAGAAGGATTTGATTGTAACCAGAACGATCATATCTTGAAAGCGCATTTTCACCAGCTACATCAATATTTTCTGTCCATCCACCACTCAAAACCTGCCGAAAATATGGCGCATTAATTGCCAAAGTACTCATCTAATTGTGTAAAAAGAAAATCATTTCTGACACGAGACAATCCACATTTTTACTTACATGGCCTATGTTGAATCCACTATGACACGGCATATTATGCATATCTACGATTTAGGGGGTTTTATCATATATTTCTACCCTCATCAAATGTTCCAAAAAAACGTTTATTTTTCAAATTTTCAAGAACTTGAGATGAAAAATTGGTTCACAGTCCTACCTGCTGTACAAGTTCTTGAGGTCCACATTTAGCTTCTGCTGATTGGTCAGCGTCTCTCATCTCAAGACATGTGAAATTTAAGGTTCCATAATGTCTGGACAACATCCTAGCTATTGGCCGATATCCATCCCTGTCAGTCAGGTTATAGTATCCTGATGTTAGCTCACAAGCGTGACTCTCATCCTTGTACCACCAGTGGATGCCAGAAACCTGTTTGTGCAAAAACACAGAGAAAAAAATTGTAGTTTTGTCAAACACTTCGAGAAATAAGACCAAAAGGCCCTTCATGAAAGATACAGATCTGTCTTGTATTAGAGTGTTGTAAAAGGTTACTATGAGATCATAAAGATCGTGATAGAACAGTTTTTTTCTATGGCAGTAGTAATAATTTTAGGACTTCGTTTAAAAGCTTAAGTTGTTGATAACACGTACCTTAGCTGCTATCTTGACTTTGCATCCCAAGAAAGTTTTGTTGGCTTCCTCAAGTATCTGATCTCCATGTTCTAATAGCTTGTTAGAATACCATGTTAAGAAGAACTTGCCCTTTTCTGTCTGGTTAGTCCCGTTTGGTCCAAAGAATCCTGTTTTCTCCGGAGTGTCATTATATGTTCCTGCATCATCTGGGAGCTCCCATTCAGGGTGCCCTGCCTTTGTTGCAGCCTCTCTAAAATCTTGTCTCAAATACTTGTCATAGCACTGCAATTTACAAATTCTGCTACGAATTAAGTAATAATAAAACAGGAAAATAAGCAGAGCACATATCGATTAGTTCACTCTCAAACATGAAAGTTATGTTCACTTTGTCACTGAAAGTTATCTCTAGAACGAACAAAAAGAGTATAATTAGTTGATCTCGCGCCCCTCCAACACTATTGAAAATCTGGCCTCCTTATATAGTAGGATATTAGGACAACCTAATACTTGTACTGAATACACTACATAATCCTCCAAAAAAATTGTCAATCAGCAGTCCACAGGAAATGCGTACAATATGATTAGGCTATGCAAAGTTCAACAGATTAGTATTTATTTAGTCCTACCTGAAACTCTCCAATGCCGGGGAACTTCCATCCTTGAGTCTCTGGATAAGATGGGTATCTGAGCTCTCCTGCAGGGCCTAATCCTACCTCAATGTCTATAATGGTTCCAGCTTCCAAAAAATCCAACATGTTCTCTCTAAAGCTCTTCATGTAGTCACTATAAATCTATACAAATGCGTTTATGTATATCAAAAGGAACAATTAGACTCTGAATGATCAAAAGAATAATGCAGACGAGCTCATATTACTAACAAATCTGAGTTATTACAACTCATACCTTGACAGCAGTTCGACCTCCAAAGAGAGGAGGTTATCCACACCAAGTGAGAGGTACTCTTTGTTCCTGGTACCTGATCGGTTAGTGTAGAAGATATCGGGATCTTTTTCACCGACTGCAAGTACCCAATCTGGAATAGGAATGTACTCACCATCTCCTATATTGCCTCCACACTGGTGGAATGACATTATAGCCTGTATTTTCAATCCACATTTTTGAACAAGTTGGAACAATTTCCTGTAGGAAGACCAATCATATTGTTTGGGACCTTTGGACTCTATAATTCCCCACCACACATCTACCATTACACCATCAACTCCAGCAGCTTGTAGCTCTTTGAGCTGCTTCTCTAGCTTTTCTTGGTCCAGGAATTCATTTTCTCTCGTAACTACTCCCAACTGTCGTTAAAGAATGAAGGAAAAATAGTAGAGGTTTGTTTGGTACAAAGAATTGCATAGTACTCGACAATATGCTTGCTAATGGAACTTTTTTGAGACTTACCTGAAGCATTACAAAAAGTGGCACATAATTTGCCAACTTGCTGTTGCCAGATTTTGAAGCCATTCTCTGGGAAAAGGAGAAATGGAAAGTATTAATGTCCTCTCATGAGCATGAAAGTGAAGATGCTATAACTCAATCCAGATTGCATCCTTTTGTATAGAAAATTTAAACGATTTATTTTCTTGTCCTACACCTACTACCATTAGATATAAATGCAAAGTGGGGTCATATAATTTTAACATCAAAGATATGAATATTCTTAAAGAAGTGTCTCTCTAGAGCTCCATGTTTTTAGGGAAGAGTTTTATTCCCAGTAGGTTCCTTGCCGGGCTTCTTGATCGTCGGCTAGGGTTCCGGCTATTCCTATACCTGGAATAGCCGGTTTTGTTTAATTCTTTTTGCTTGTTTCTCTCTTCCTCCACTTTTCTCGGACTAATTTAATCATAAGTCACCATATTTTGTCCATAACCAGTTCAACCATGAACCCTAATGAATTAAACAGACTGTGTTGTGGGTTGCGATTTGGTAATGAAGACAGCCCCTGTACGCGTATGGAATGGAATGCAACAGCAGAGGGGACGTCTAAGTTGGAGACTAAATTGGGGCTAAATTCAAATACATAAAATTGTCTCTTAACAATTTAAACTTTTAGACAATAGTCCTTTAACATGGTATTAGTACAAGAAAGTATCTCGAATTCAAGTCATTTGTCACCCATTTGTAAAGATTGTATGTGTTCTACTTGTGAATAATGATTTATGTTAAGAAGCAATGATGCAGATACGTCAACAAGTGATTTTCCAAAAAATTAGGAAATGGACACCTCGGTACTTGTCAAACTTGAATTCTTTAAAATTTTACATTTATATATTATATATTTATTTTTGTTACTTTTAATGCATTATATGACATATGACATGTCAAACACTTGCCTGAAGATGTCTCTAAAGTATCTATCAAGCACCGGAAATTTATAAAACGGCACGTGGCTTGTCGGACACATGTATTGTAGTGTCCAAATTTAAGAGTGTTGGTGTTGGACACAAACATCATACATCATACATCTTAGACACGGACACGTCACTCTAGTAGAAGTGTTTGTGATTCATAAGAGGTTTCATAAGAAAATAAACCAGAAAAAAAGAAAAGAATATCTAATTAATTACAAGTAATTATCTTTGTCTTCTACATACTGGGTGGACCACTAAGTTGGAAATTTGAAAGGGCGGACTGATTGTGAGAGATTTTTGGTTGTATATTAGACAATGATATAATAACAAAGTGCAAGTACAAACAGAGCCTGATCAGCCATGCAAGATATATGGACTTGATTTCATTTCCATTAAGGTTTCTCTGCCACATTTCTTGTTGCTGGTGGAGATCATGACACCGAGATTCATCAATAATCGGAAAAAATTATGCTTGCATTCGTACCCAATATCGAGTTGTGTATAGTACTACGTACCAATAGATAACATACGATGATAAGGGAGAAAACGAAGACGAATGGTTTCAGTTACTCACCTCTGTAGGTGCATTGGTTATGACAGCTTGAGGGAATTTAACCATTCTCCTTGAACTACTAAATTGAATCTTTCGTTTGAATTCTTTATTCCCGTTTGCCGGCTCAATGTTGATTGGCGTAGTAGCCGGAAATTCTGCAGGTTGGGGGAATGCCATTTTCTTTGGCAAACTAGTGAGTTTAAAGGTTACAATGCTTGCCATAGATGATAGATTTACTTGTAAATTTGCAGGCAATTTGTTAGTTATTGATGTGATGAACTGAGATATTGCATGAAGTTATAGTGTTGGAAAAGAAGGGAGCCCAAGAAAAATCTAGATTAAAGATATAGAAAAGAGGAATATATGTCTATGGCATCTTTTCCATTTGTGGTTGATTTAAGCAAGCAATGGCGTTATCTGATTATTAGTGAAAGAAGGGGACAATGATAGATCAAACCGACGGTGATGCATGCCTCTCTTATTCAAACGTCGGTATATAACACAATTTTTGTACGTTATCTAAATTATAAAGGTCGACCGGTTTTGGAGGTCGGTAAGGACGAAATCAAGTGTTATAGGGTACTTTACGTTGGGAAATTTGCACAAAATAATTTACAAATCGCTGCAAACTCAAAATGAAAATTAGTCAGTAGATGAGATCTATTAGTAAGACAATAATTATGGTTTATTTTAAAATAAATTTTAATACGTTTGGTGGTGGAGACTTTATCCATTTGTCGAAAATTTATATTTTAAATTTTTTTGGTGAAATAAATGTCTCTCGTTTCTCTAAGCCAACTCTCTATGCAACTTGATGACCTTGTGTTAGAGGTGGCAATGGGCCTAGTAAGCTACCACCAAGCTCGGCCCGTTCCCAAGAATGGGGGCTCGGTACGACACATGAGCTCATAGGCCAAACTAGCCGAGCCAAACAAACCGAGCGCCCATAAACTCGACTCAATTTTTTTTTTTTAATATTATTTTGGAGAATTTTAAAATAAAAAAGAAATAAAGTGTGAGAAATTTTTTCTGTTAAAACTTAAAAGTTGAAAACCTTCCTCCTTTTTTCAGGCTTGACCCAAGCTACTTTGAACTTAGGTGGAGTTAAAATTGTATACGAACAAGTTGTTACATGTATAATTTTTTGTTAAAATAAGACAAATTAAATATCAAATATTTACACAAATAATACTTACTACAAATTCAAGTATTATATATTCAAATCTTCAAATTTTTGGACGTCATTCTGTCCACTTTATCTTGGATTCGAAGTTCGGCATCAGATACAATCAGCTTTCTAATATATCGGCCTTAAGTTTTGACCTGAAATCAGACAAAATCATACAACATGTACTAAAAGTAGACTCCAATGCTACATTTGATACTAGAGGTATTAGTAGACTGCATGCCATATTTGAAAGAATTTGTCTCCACCATCGTAGTATATAAAAAAAATTCTCTTTTTATCATCTAAAATACTAAGTATGTCATCTATGTGAAATTCCTAATTAACTCTAAAGGTGTATAACTAGAACGGAAAATGGAAGAATCAGAAGAAGAACCGCTATTATGTTAACTACCCTTAACTGAACTAAGTTAACTCCATACGTCATTATAGTCAAGTAATGACGAAGCATGTGTTGGAATAGAGGTTTATGACATTCCTACTGGCCTTTTCAGCGTAGACATCATACATTTGACATAAAGTTTATTCTAAATTACCATACATTAGTGCATTTTCGTACGTTAATTTTTGTGAAATTGTTATTATAGTAACTTTTGTTGACCTATGGTTAACTTTAAACTTTAATGTTTTGATTATAACAAACAAATTAGTATTGTTTACTAACAATCTATTTTCAAGTAATATTCAAAGCGCTACAAATCGAACTCTCAAGCAATGTCAAGATCAAAGTCAAATCAATACAAAAGTTCAAGCATCTCAAGATCTAAAATTCAAGATTCGAAGATCAAGATCAAAGAATAGATTTCTAGATAAAATTGTAAATGTATTAACTCATTGATTTTTAGCAATTAAATAAATGAAAACTCAAAAACATTTTTATGCACAAAACCTATGTTAATATCACTTGCATAAAATACTTTTATCAAAGCCACAAATCAATTTTTCAAAATTGTAGAAATGGTCATCCGTTTGGATGAATCGGTCGACCGTTTGTGTGAACTAGTTGTCCATCTGGCTGTCATTTTTCAAAAAGTGTCAATTCTGATTTTTTCCAACTACTAGTTCTGACCGTCTGGTCATCGTTTGGTCATCCGGTTCAATAGAAAGTGACAAAAATTCATCTCTATAAATACCTCTTCATTTATTATCATTCAACAACACTTACAAGAGCATTATAGAGAGAATCATATTGAGAAAATTCATTCAAAGCTTCATTGCATTTATATCTTCAATAACACTCATTGAAAAACTTTGTTTGATCAAATCAAATTTTTGATTCTTCATTATCAACAAAGTTCTCTTCTAAGACTTGAGCTTTCTCATCTATTGTTATTCATTAAAGTGTTAGTCTCTCTTAAAACCAAACTTGTATTTATCATTTATCAAAAGATAAATACATTCTCAAATCTATTTTTTTTATATCTTTGGGTTGTATTGAGGTCCCTTGAAAGCTCAATATTGTATAAGATCGGTGTTCCTTGTTTGTAAGTCACTGGATACATTGTAAGGGTTTGAATTACACTATAAGTTAATCAAGATAGTGGAAAGGTCGTGCTCGTGTTGGAGAGCTTGGTAACGGGGGACATAGATCATTGGTTGGATCGAACCTCCATAAAAATATTGTTTGCACTCTCTCTACCTTTTTATTTATTTACATTGTGCTCATATTTTTGTGGATTCAATTTTAGTTTTTAAATTTCTTATTTTGAGAATATTTTACAAATTTTTTTGAGAAAACCAATTCACCCCCCCCTCTTGGTTAGTTATTCTTGGACTATCAATTTTCGTATCATCTAAGTTAAGTTTATGATACATAATAAATGCTAATGAAAATAATATATAGGCAACCCTTCCTAATATTTTTTAAATTTATCCTCCATCACATATATAATATTAGAAAAAATAGCAACATCCTTATATCTATTAAAATTGTTAGCAATATAATATAAATGAACATACATTTGTTGCGTAAAAAAAAAAAACTTTCAAAAATTTCTAACATGAGCAAATATTTCTTATGTTTGTAAATCATATTTTAGGCCGTATGAGTGTCGACTATTATAATATGCAGTAATGCAATCTTTGTATCATTTACAAGATTCAAGCATGAGAATTCCACATATGGCCTACATCAGTGCAAAAATATTTTTTTTGAAGTCCATTTTCAACACATAGAGCAGCAAAAACTTTTTTTCTTGTTGGTGAGACCGTAATATAATTAATTGCATATCTGATTTTTTGTAATTGTACTTCTATGAATTTTATCTATCTTTCACAATTAAATTAAAAATATGATATACACAACGAATGTGATATAAAATACCTTCAAATTCTGGATTAAAATGTTGAATTAATTTTTTAATAACTATATTGTTGGGGCAGTATTGTCAAAAATAAAATTACGAATCTTCGTTTCACAATTAAATTCATAAAAATACCCAGTAAAACATAAAAAATATTAACTTCATTATGAGAATAGTCAATTGTTTTAAATGCTATTAATTTTTTATACATTATCAATGTAGTGTGCAATTGCAACCATATATTCATTTTGGTTATTATCGGTCTATAAGTCTGAATTGAAAGATAAAATACTATTATAATTATTAATATCACTTATAATAGCTTGTTTTTTTTATTAAATAAAATAATAGTGTCTTTACGAAAAGTATTTCTAGCAACAGATACGTACATTGGTTGTAGATATTTTTGTATGAAGTTCATGAAATAAGGATGTGGAAACTCGATACTTGCCACAAATTGCAGCAATTCTTCGCCAGTGCATGCTGTCATGTGAATATACCAAATTGTTTAGGTCGGGAGTACTACTGGAGCCGACTCTAAAGAGATCCAACTGGAGTTGTGCCTGATTTGATTACAACCTTCCGTGTTTACAATATTTACAATGTACTTTGTGCTCAAGGACTCCATCTATTAGCTTACCAGTGGGCACCAACTCAAAATACTGCCAGCACCTAGCCTTTTGTTTTTTTGGTTTTCGTTTAGTCCTAGAACTGGTAGTTGTATTTGTATATGTGTCGACATCTTTTTGGATATCATCCAAATCAATCGGATCAGTGCTACACCCAAATTCATCAACAACATTGTGATGAATTAGAATGTCATTAAGACCAATAAAATTATCATCACTTCGATTGTACGCCATTTCAAAAAAAATAAAAAATACATGAGTAGAAGATGTAGTAGAAAAGTAATAGAAGAATTAAAAATTAAAAATATAGACTAATATTTAGATAATGAGAATTGAGATAAATAATTATAAACTAATATTGAGAGATAATGAGATTTGAGAATTGTTGTTGAATTGAGTATATAATAGATTGAGAAATTGAGGTGTGAAAAAAATGAGTTTAGAATAGAATATCATTAGGAATAAATTCTCAATCTGAAAAAATAAAAATAAAATTATCACCAAACGGTCACTTAAAAAAGTGACCGTTGGACACGAGCCACGAGACGAGCGGCTCGTGGCTCGTGGGCATTTTTGACTCGTCTTTTTGCTAAGTCGAACAGGCTATGCCTTTATTTTTTTGGGCTCGTCGAGAGTCCATTGGGCCGAACCGACAAACCCACGAGTCACTCGATCCAGTTGCCATCTCTACCTTGCGCCATGCACTATGTTACTCCTATTTGGTGTGTAGTTGCACCTATGCATCGTCCAACTCATAAGATTAATCTATATGCTAATCTTAGAAAACTTTCGAGTCATATTTGTACTTCTAATCTAGGGTTAATTATACTATATACCACGAACTTTGTACTTCGTTTCATTTATACCATGGAACTTATATTCGTTTCATTTATGTCTCCGAACTTAAAAATTAGTTTCATCTTAATCACTTTGTTAGTACGCTGTTAAGTTTTTAACTGACATATACACGTGGCATTAATGGTCCCGTTAATTTGTGATGTGGCCTGCCACGCAATAAAATTATGATCACGTGGATTTGAATCAAATTGGACCCCATGACTTTTACATCCAAAAAATGATTTTTCCCTGTATTTTAACGTGATTTCATCCCCAAATTTCCCAATCCTCAAACATCAAGGGTTATCAGCCAATCCTCAAACGACTTGCTGCTTCTTTTCTAAAATTTCCCAATCCTCAAACGAAAGCCCATGTAGAAGGTTTTGGGGATGTCCAAATTACGGGGTAAGTTGAAAATTTGTCAATTTTGTTGGGTTTTAGTACATATATGTTTCATTCAGAAATAAAATGATCATGGTAAAGTGGTACGATGATCCAGCGGTGGAGAATGAGGACAAAATTCCTCACACAATTCTTGAGTACCAAAGCAATTGTGGTATACAAGGATAGGAACAAGACAACACCAGCATAATCTTGGTCCATGGATGTCACACTTCAGCTTGTAAAAATCAAGATATATTTTCTCATCCTTTAAACTCACTTTCACTTGCATTTGAAGTTGATATCATCGTCACATTTTTCGTTTCAATTACGTTATTGTTTTTGTGACCTATTTAAATGAAAATTAAGAATAAACTATGATTTAAATCATTATCAAACTCGATAACAATAAACAATATTTTATAATTATTTCCCATAGAAAAAAAAAATATAATTTTAGAGAAATTAGAGCAAACAAAGAAAAGGTCACAAATCGTATTTACATTGAAAAGGAGTGAAGAGAACAAAAAGGATGCTAAAATAGAGAATGATATGAGCAAAGTTATAAGAAGCAATTAATTTATTGGAGAAGAGACTTTAATTAATTTTTTACAAATGAGTTTTTGAGATTATTGTTGGAAATTGGTTTAAGAATTCGAGAAATTGACTCAGTGTTTAAAACAACTAAAATGACTTAGTATCAATTTCAGCCAAATATTTAGATCCAACCCAATCGTTTAGGCAAAATAGTTTGCCACTTCGCCGCTTCGGAGCGTCGAAGTGGGGATCGACCTGCATGTGTTGAAGGATATATTTGGCATCTCGAAACCAATATCGGATGAATGAGAAATTACGGAGAAGGACAAAATTTGGTCAATTTTTTACTATGCGATCGCATGAGTATTTTATCATACGATCGCAACGTCTTTGAATTTTTTAGCAGAATATTTTTAAGTCCTACCATGCGATCGCAGGGGACAAAGTCATGCGATCGCATAGTTAGCCTGGATTAAATTATGTCTTCAAAAAAGGGACCTTGCGAATGCAACATATTAGAACCATGTGATCGCATGGGTCTAAGCACGAATAGACATATCTATTTGAAGTTTTGCACGATTTGGCTCCACACCACTTCATTCCCAACTTTTCATCTTCTATAAGTAGGACCCAATGGATGTCCTATTCCATACAGAAATGATATGCAAACACATTCAAATTTATATTCATCTCTTGAACCAAAATTCTTGCATTTTGTTGCATAAATTCTGGTTTTTCATTTCATATTCATTCTTTGGAGTACAAAACCATTTTTTGGTTCGTTGTGATTGTATTTTGAAGTGTTGCAAACACAAGTGAATGTCGTTGTATCTTGAGAGTTGATTGCCATAATCCATAGGTACCGTTGCAGGGCAAATTCAACTTAAGGACAAAGTGTTCAATACATGCCTCGACTTTGCCATTACTCTATTTTCATTTTCTCGTTTCTAGTCACTTTACACAAAATTCACCCAACAATTTATATATCCAAAATTTGGCAATTCCATTCAGCCCTTTAAAAACCAATAAATTCTATTACGGGATAACCAATAAACATATATGCAACAATAAAACCCATGGGGATTATTTATGCTGAAGTTAAAATTTTGGGTTTTTTGTTGTTTCAATTGTATTTATTTTGGTTTTGCAAATTTTTTATGTTTCAATTGTATTTGTCCCTATTTGCAGCAGTCAATGTCCTGTGATTTCTTTCTATGGTTTGATCCCCCAATGCCGGCATGAGATAGATCACTCATACTCAATTTGCATCGGAAGTTGGAGACAGCTGAAATGGAAGCGAACCATTATAAGAAAAAAATCAAAATTGTGTTGTTGATTGTAATAACAATATGTTTCTCATTGCTTCGTATTGTGTTGTTCGAAGGAGGCTTGGGGTTTGGTTGCAGTGAACAATGCAATTTGGTGGCTTTATTTTAGTACATTATTGTAGTAATTTGTTAGTTATTAAGTGGGAATGCTTGTATTAGTGTATTTGTCGGTATTACAGTTGTGTTATAGTCGAAGTATGGTATCGTAGTTTGCTTTTGTAAGGTAAATGTATTTTAGTATTGAGTTAATGAAATTTGGCATTTGAGGCAATCTTTGCAATTTTTCTACTATTTGTGTTAATGAAATTTGGCATTTGAGGTTGTATTTGCGTCAATTTTCAAGCCAATTAACTAAAAACTGAGACAAGACAAGGGTCTGGAAAAGAAATCAACTATTCCCTTTAAAAGTCATGCCACAATCCATTTTTGAAACATTTCAGGAGCACATTTTAGACGGCCAACAGTAATACAAACACCAAAATGTTGACAAATAACAGGAATATCAAGCTAGTTGTAGAGAACATTCAAAACCTGGAACTACCCTTCTTCCCATAATTTAAAACTTGGTCACTAGTAAGCAAACCGTTGAAACTTTGCCAAACATGCTCTATATAGCAAAATAGAAGGATAATTTTTACCGTGGACTTGCTAACATCTGTTATGAGGATTCCAGGAATACCAACAGGAACAAGATCAAATTTTGTTCCTGGAGATGCATTTTCCACTGCTAGAACAAAACCAATAAGAAACATGGACTTCTAGTAGCCGGATTTCAAATATATTGATTAGAACTCTTCATTTATAAATGCTAAGGTCATCAACAAATAGTCAAAAGATCAATAAATTAAAAGCATATAAATATCAACAATCATTCTTTGTAGGCAATAACAATTGATCCACAATTTTCCATTTGCCAAAAGAGTTAACAATTTTACAAAAGATGTAGTCACATATTCTATTACATGAACCATAAGCCAATAACATCAATATCAATATCTAACATTTGACAAAAAGGATTCCACTAGTTAGATTTCATTTAGTTCCATATTAGTATGCCCAGCTGGAAGTTTTCAACATCCTTCTTGGGTCATAGACCATCATTGTGTAAATGGCAGATCTTCATGAGAAGCCCCTTGTTGTATTGATGCTCCTCCAGTAACGTGAGCTTTAAAGTACTGCCATATTGCTTCATTCATGTAACCTTGTTCTGCAACAGTCCATTGTACCAGTCCAGCAACAAGTCCAATATCAAAGAATAAACAAGATAAAACAATTTTTGAATAAAATATAAAAAGGTCAACTCGCACGTCTTGAGCTGGCACACGAGTAGTAGCATTCCTTTTTGTATGATATCGTTTGTTGTGCTCAGATTGTCTACAAACACTACATGTCATTACAACACGTCCCTTCCTTGTCATCGTGCTTGAACGCGCATTTTCAATTTCATCTTGCTGCCTCCTCCTTAAAGTTTGCTTCCTACCTCTCTTAGTTGGGATCCATTTAGGTGGTTGAATCGAAAACATTTCACAAGGTGGCCACATGGTTTGTCCATTAATAGGATGTACCATATGGTCATAGCGTCGCAAATAAATATCAACCTTGTACCAATCACAAACGAAGTTCTCAAGTTCATCCTGCCTCTCGAGAATAACTGCGGTGGCATGTGGGCATGGAATTCCACTAAGATCCCATTTTCAACATGCACACGTCCTTCTGTCAATGTCCACAAAAAACTGCGCTGCCGCACATTTGACTTGGTACTCGAATTGCATGGGGAAGAAAGGTATAATGTTGATAGTATATAGTGGAATGACATTAATACCCCTGCAATTTCAATCGATTCATTTGGAGAGAGAAAGCGTGTGGAGTCTAATTTTGAGGTTTAACGGAGAAAATTGATGGAAACTGTCAAGAGTGGCCTATGATGCCTATTTCTTTAAACGTTGGAGATGCGTGGTGCTATTTTTTTAGGTTAAAGGCATATCCCCAATGTTTTTGAAAAGTTGGGGACCTACGATGCAATTATTCCATATTTTTTTTTAACAAAATCCTATGTTAGAGCACCTCCAATGCACTCAATGAATTGTGAGTGATATAACAATTAAATAGACGGACTTGTAGATTATATAGAATGAATAGATGGTGAAATCTAAAAATTCTCTCCAATGGATTCCTTCTACAATCTAATAATGTTGATTATGTGGCATTTATTTTTTTAAATTAAAAAATAATAAAACTAATCCACTTAATGTAATTTTAAAAATTAAGTCAAAATGAAAAAATTATTGACTCATCCAATTTCACTTGGGCGCTACAGATATAGAAGAGACATCACATCTTCTATTTTTTACAGTCCATGTCATTTCACGCGTAGTGATTCTATAGTGTGTATTGGAGAAGTAATTTTAATAGACATTGTTTATTTGATGTACATTATTTTCTCCAAACCATTGAATGCGTTGGAGATGCTCTTACGACAATCAATAAAGAAAATCAAACAAATAACGTTATATTAAAAAATAAAATGGCCCTGTGCAATTTGCAACACATGTAGTACTAAGCAAGATTTTATTTATTTGTACTATTGTACGTTTTATATTTAACCTTATTAACAAATATCGATATATTTTATATTTCTTTTTTATTAAGATAAATATATCCACACTATAGGTGTTATTATATATACCGCGTTTTAATTATAATAAAAGTTCCTCAACTTTTGATATTTTGGTAATTATTCTCTAACTTTTTTTGGTCACTTTTTATTATTAACTTTCAATTAATTTTCACATCTCATATTTGATAATAATTTTTGTCTAAATATGCGGCTAAGGTGTATTGAAATGAGAAAAAAATATTTTGTCAAACTTTTGTATTTGTTATTTATTCTGCTTATTTGAAAATACGAGAGGTAGACAAAAAAAATTTCGTCTTCCTAATTAACTTTTTGTACAGAAATTATCATTAATAAAGATAAAACGTGCAAATTAATAGGCTGATGATATAAATGTGATAAAAAAATGTTGTGGTCATAAATACAAAAATGAGCAATAGTTGGAAATTTTCATTACATTTAAAATATAGTGTGGTTAACAAATAATTTGGTGCGAATATAATTACCTTTTTTATTACTCAAAAAAAATTATTATACTAGTCCTCGATATGTACACTATCTCATTTAATAAGGGCAATGGAAAATGAACTATATGAAAATAGCTTGTTTGATTAAGTTCAAATAATCATACATAATTTTTATTCACATATTTTATAAGACTCATAATTTACTATCATTTATTATTTATATATTATTGAAAGAATTCGCTTTTGAAAGACATTCTTTACGTTAAATTGAAATAATGTCACCATTTAAGTACTGTAAAAATACAAATAATAAGATTAAAATAATTACATTATTCAAATGAACTTATATTACAAATAGAGAAATCTTATGGTGAGAGTTGGGGTGTCATTTATAAAGTTTGAAAATAATATTGATTGAAAGGTCAAAATTTATCTCACTACTAAGTTTAAATTATAATTATAATTTAAGTTGATCAAATTAATTAAATATATTTTTTTATCTAATACACGTTGATTTTCAAAAGAATGTTGTAAATTGATTTTGATCGATAAAATCGTTCTCAATATATTATGTTATTTAATCAAAAGCCCTATGTGGCTACGGTTTAAAAGAAAAGACACCACTACTAAATAAAAAATAAAAATGACAAAAGAAGATAATATTAAAAATGCAGCCAACCATATTTTTATCTTGATCACCTCGTCGTATCTCATCTTCATCACTCTCCCAATTCACTAAAATTCGCTATCGAATCTTGTGTCTGTGATCTTATCCATTGTCTCTTATAGCATGTTTGGTTAGGTTTTTTTAGGCTTTTTTTTTTTTTTTTCAAACTCATTTTCACTCACATATTTTATAGGACCCACAATTTTTATCGACTTTTTAACTACACATTTCACCAAATTTTTTTCGAATTCTCTTACAAAACTACTATTAAACTCTATCAAACAAACACTCAATGGGATCATTATGAACAATATTTAATGCATTCACATTGATGATGTGTAAAATTTTCATTGGAGGAACAGCCAATGGGATATGGAATTGGGATAGCAGATCTCAACTTGTATATATGTTTTGATTTATTTGATATAGCTAATGGGAATAAGCTTGTTAATTTGAATAATAATGGTGTTTGTAATGGATAAGAACACGACACAAGATTGGTTCAACTTCTTGATCATTTAACAAATTTTGGTGCTTGTTAGTGAATCTATTTAAGAAGGTTGAATTGAAGAGATTGTCAAGAACAAAAAAAATTGCTACCGTATACCATTTTTGGATGAACATTGTGCTCCAACTTTGAGGTAAAATCATATCATTTTTCATACACATTAAAGATTGATTGTAGATTTCAATTTACTCTTTTAACGCGCTCTCTTACATGCATGCTAAATTCGATTTTCATCAAAGATCAGATATATGTATAATTTTCATATATATAGGTGTCGGTGACAAATTTATTTATTTAAACTTATTCAACACAAACGCAAAACTATTTATTTAAACTTATTCTTCAACACAAACGCTAGACCAGAATTTCCCTGTACACATGGAGGTGGGAAACTCGGATCCTTTTATTCAGATAATAATTTCTGAATCATTTTCACATGATCACAGAAATTACACTTCCTCAGCATCACAAGTACTTATTGCTTCATATTACCACTCGAAAGATATTTACAACATGCCTATGTTTGAAGTAGTTAATCAGCTGAAGTGACACCAACACTCATGTCTGTTTCTTCATCCCATGGGAATGGCTTGATTGGTTTGGTTGCATCCAAAAGTTTATTGATTGGAATCTTTGGTTTAGATTGCTGCAGCGGAGCTACATCAGTGACCTCTCGACTGTAATCCTGCAAAAATGCGACAGCAATAAGAATACCAAAAAAGGAATAGCTCTAGCTATATTAGTTTTCGTTACCATGTCATGTACAGATTCCATCACAATCTTCTTTCCTTAATCATGTTCAATTCTGTCTAGTCGACATGCCATTAAAACTTTACGCATTTTGTTTCGATTTATCCCCTAAAAGCAATGGTAAAAGGATGCTTACCAGATCAGCATGCATTTTCTTCACAAAGGTTTTAAATATGCTGAAGTTCTTCGGTTCTAGTAGCTCGTCTGATAAACGAAGGTAGGTTACTCCAGCCATTTTCAGTTTTGGAGGACCATTTTGGTTGACACCATTTGGCCTAGCATTCAGAAGGATTTGATTGTAACCTGCAGCATCGTATCTTGAAAGTGCATTTTCGCCAGCCACGTCAATATTTTCCATCCATCCACCACTCAAAACCTGCAGAAATATGATGCCAAAATTGCCACCATTTACATCCTATTGTGTTAAAGAAAATCGTATGTACACAACAACAGAGACAAGCCACATTTTTTCTTACATGGCCTATGTTGAATTTATATGACTCGACACAATATGAAATATATAATTATATGACAGATGATACACTGTGACTATTGTTGTAAAAATTTCAGATAAGTTTTAAATGCAGGCGTGGCGAGACCTCCACGCCTAGCCACATCTCACGCCTCGTCCACGTTTTGCCCTTATCTCGCTGTCGTCTAGGTTTTGCCTAGACCCGAAAAGCTTGAAGTTCGACCTCCACACCTAGTCATGCTTTATACTTTTTAGAACATAGACTGTGAAACAACACATTATGCATATTTATGGTTTAGGGAGTTGTATCACAAATTGTTACTCCTACCAAAGGTACCCAAAAACATTTTAAAAAGTTTAATTTTTGAATTTTCAAGAACTTGTGGAAAATTTGTTTACAGTTCAACCTGTTGTACAAGTTCTTGAGGTCCACTTTTAGCTTCTGCCGATTGGTCAGCATCTCTCATTTCAAGACATGTGAAGTTTAAGGTTCCATAATGTCTGGAGAACATCCTCGCTATCGGCCGGTATCCATCCCTGTCAGTCAGGTTATAGTATCCGGATGTTAGCTCACAAGCATGACTCTTATCCTTGTACCACCAGTGGATTCCAGAAACCTGTTAATTTGTGCAGAAAATCAGAGTTTTGTGAAACACAGCGCAAAATAAGACCTGAAGTCCGTCCAAGACAGATACAGTATCGTAAAAGGTTACTATGACATTCATAAAGACCGTTATGGAATAGTACTTTTCTATGACGGTAGTTATGACTCTCATTGAACTTTATATTTCCAAAATATTATAAGTACTTCCACGTCCATACATATTAAATTACCTCGTTTAAAAGCTTATGCTAATAACACGTACCTTAGCAGCAAGCTTGACTTCACATCCCAAGAAAGCCTTGTTGGCTTCCTCAAGTATCTGATCCCCATGGTCTAATAGCTTGTTAGAGTACCATGTCAAGAAAAACTTTCCCTTTTCTGTCTGGTAAGTCCCATTTGATCTGAAAAATCCTGTTTTCTCAGGGGTGTCATTGTATGTTCCTGCATCATCTGGGAGGTCCCATTCTGGGTGCCCTGCCTTGGTTGCAGCCTCCTTAAAATCTTTTCTCAAATATTTGTCATAGCACTGCAATCATTATATCAATTCTTCTGTTAGAATGGGACCTAGTTGATTTCCTTGAAACTTGAAAGATGGTGGGGCCGGGGAGGGCTATCAATCCGACCAATAATTTGTACAATCAACAAGTTGTTTCCCAAATTTCAAGAGCAATAATAAAATCCAAGAACGAGTAAAGCGCACATACATATTTATAGTGGTTCACCTCCATATGAAAGCTAGACAGGTCCCTTTTACACACTATCAGAAAACTGGAAAATGCTTGTTGAACAACAAGTTGGACCAAAAATTGAACTACCATTGCCAAAATGTCAATTTTGTCTTTTGAAAAGACATAAAGGAGACTTTTCAAAGCACAAAATCGATTTCGGATAATAATAGCCTAAGGTTCAACTTGATGTTCAAGTAGATTTCTCCATAAAACTGGCCTCTTAATACTAGGGGCCCCAAGTATAACTTCAAAAAACAATTTGGTCCATTTGCGGTCCAGGGGATAAGTGTACAGTTTGATATGGCTCTATGCATAACAAACTAGTCTTTATCTCACCTGAAATTCTCCAATGCCGGGGAACTTCCATCCTTGAGTCTCTGGATAGGATGGATATCTGAGCTCTCCAGCAGGGCCTAGCCCTACCTCAATGTCTACAATGGTTCCGGCTTCCAAAATATCTGACATGTTCTCTCTAAAGCTCTTCATGTAATCACTATACATCTATACAAATGCATTTATATATGTCAAAAACTTATAATATGCAGAAGAGTTCATATTTCTAACGAAATCCGACTTATCACATGTCATACCTCGACAGCAGTTCTACCTCCAAAGAGAGGCAAGTTATCCACACCAAGTGAGAGGTACTCCTTGTCCCCAGTACCTGATCGGTTAGTGTAGAAAATATCGGGATCTTGTTCTCCGACTGCAAGTACCCAATCTGGGATAGGAATGTACACAGCATCTCCTACATTGCCACCACACTGGTGGAATGACATTATAGCCTGTATTCTCAATCCACATTTTTGAACAAGTTGGAACAATTTCTTGTAGGAAGACCAATCATACTGTTTAGGACCTTTGGCCTCTATAATTCCCCACCAGACATCTACCATTACACCATCAACTCCAGCAGCTTTTAGCTCTTTGAGCTGCTTCTCCAGGTTTTCTTGGTCCGGGAATTCATTTTCTCTGGTAACAACTCCCAACTGTTGTTAAAGAACGAAGGAAAAAGAGTACATTAGAGGTTTGTTTGATACGGTGAATTGCATTGTATGCATGTTTACTAATGGAATATTTTTGAGACTTACCTGAAGCATCACATTAAGTGGCACATAATTTGCTAACTTGGGGTTACGAGATTTTGAAGCCATTTTCTGGACAAGGAAAAAGGGATACAGCTGTATTAGTTTCCTCTATGAAGGTTGGAATGAAGATGCTATTACTCAAGTAAGGATGGTGGATTTATAGTGTTGGAAAAGGAAGGAGACCCAAAAAAATCTTGAGTAATGATATGCAGAATGACTAAAATCTATGGCATCCTTTCCATTTGTGGTTGATTTAAGTAACAAATGGCGTTTTCAGATTAGTAGTGAAAGAAGGGTACAATGATAGATCAAACCGACGGTGATGAATTTCTCTCATATTCAAACGTGCGTAAAGGGCAGTAAACTGTTTCAGATTTTTTGATGATTGATTTTTATTGAATTAAATAAAATTTGAGAACTTTATTCAATATTGAATGAGTGAATTATTGATTTCACAAATTCTCTTGTATTTTTGGAATCAAGGAGTTACTAATTAGGATCATCGTTTTGTTTGTTTAACCTAACTTTCATTTACATTTTAACCTTGTTAACAAATATCAATAAATTTTACATTTGTTTAATGTTTCTCTAAGATTTTGACTATACTTTTCATTGATATGAACTCCATCCCTACTAAATATGATATACTAGTATACCGTTTATCCATGGAATTCGATCGGTAGAAGCTTGCTCGCGTTGAAGAATAATGAGGATGAACAAAATTGAGAAGAGAGATTTGAAGAATGGTGAAGAAAAATGAAGAGAAATTTGAGAAGAGAGTGATTTTTTTCAAAATAGAAAAAAGACGTATATCACTTTTTTTTTTTTTGTGAATGAGAGTGCAAACCTCTCTTAGGATCGGTGAAAATTTAAACTTAAAAGTATTGAAACCCAAAAAAGAGTCTTAAGCAATGGAAGGAAAGGACAAATATCAAGTTTTGGGATTAGGTGTCTCTTGGCTCATATCATATATGTTATTTTGAACTTGCTATCTCCATGATATATTTTTGAAATGTCGATACATTACTTCTTAAAAATAGGAAATTTTGCAATTTTGTCTCTAACTTTTTCAATATGTTACTAATATATCCCAAATCAATTTTTATAACACCATAATCCTCAACATTTCAATTAGTTACAAATTATGTCCCTAATAACAAATAATGATGAATTTGCCATCCTCTTTAAATAAACAAAAAAAAAAAAAAACTAAATAAACAAAAAAATAAGAAAAATTTGCAAAAAAAAATCTCATAACTTTTCAAAAAGTACAACGTATCTTCTTACTCATACACTCCACCACCACCACCACCACCACCACCACCACACCACACCCAACAAGAATGGAATAATAAAGAACAACACCATTTCAAGATTTATAGTTTCAAAATTTTAAAAATATACATTGAAAAAAATAAAGATTTTCATAAGAATTTTTAGGAAATTAACTTGTAGAACAAGTTTTTTGTAAGCTTTCTTGACATCAGATTTAGAAGTATCGGGATGAATCCTAAGAGTCTTTCATGGATCACTCAAAGTAGAAGTTGAATAAACACATGAAACTCTAAAACAATTTTTCACATTCTTTTTTTAATCCTTAAATTGAATTCAAGAATTTGATGCAAAATCACACCCTACAATAGCATCCATCAAGAAAAAAAAAAAGATTTTAAAATTCACAATGCAAAAATAGGAATCAATATTTATCTTTATATATATATATATATATATATATATATATATATATATATATATATATATATATTGGATTAAAGTGAAAAAACAATGAAAATGAAAGAAACCCACATTATCATTTCTAATTGTAGAGAAAATGTAATCGATCTTGAATTTGATGAATTTATGGTACTAATAAATATTTAATGGCATATTTAAGGGAAATAAATTTTCTCCATCTTAAATCTACCATTAATGACAGATTGAGAGGTTGTGTTGTGTTGTTGGTGGTGGTGGTGGTTGTGGTGGTGGTGGTGTGGAGGTGTGATTGTAGTGGGATGAAGTAGAGTGAGTGGGTAAATGGGTGTAGGGTGTGTGAGAAAGAACATACTTTGTATTTTTGAAAAGTTGTGCGACTTTTTTTTAATAATTTTTTTGTAATTTTTTTTTGTTTTAACTTTCTTTTATGAGTAATTATATTCACACTGCATTATTTATTAGCATTACTCCATTTTAATTGCATTAAATGTCTCTAATTATTATTTATTTTTATATTTATGTCCTCAACTTTCTTTATCACATTTTTATTATCAACCTATTAATTTACATTTGTTATATTTATCTTTGACGATGATTTTTTCTAAAACTTAATTAGAAAGGCGTAAAAAAGATTTTTTTGCCTCTTGTATTTTTAAATAAATAAAATAAATAACAAATACAAAATTTTGACAAAATATTTTTCTCTCATTTCAATGCACATTATCACTATATTTGGATAGAAAATCATCATCAAAGACAAGATTGTGAAAATTAATCAAAAGTTAATGATAAAAATACAACAAAAAAATTAGAAACATAAATATCAAAATATCAAAAGTTTTGGAACTTTTATTGGAATTAAAACGTGATGTAAATAATAAAAAGTATAGTGTGAATATAATTTTATCCTTCTTTTATTAATGTTTATTTAAAGAGGAAGACAAATTCCTCATAATCAGTCATCGGGACGTGATTTGTAATTAATTGAAATGTTGAGATAGTAGTATAAAAAATGATTAAAGATAAATTAATAACAGATAAAAAAAATGAAAACAAAAATTGCAAAATTCCCTAGAAAATAAGAATATTTCAAGGTAAAATATATCTAAGGGCTTGTTCGGTGTAGATTTTTTTTTTTCAAAAAATGGATTTTTTTGTCCACATTTTTTTACTTTTTCAAACTATTTTATTGTATAAAAAGTTTGAAAAGTCAAAAAAAAATATATTAAAAATAAGTTTTTTAAAAAAAATTAGAACCAAACAAATCCTAAAGTCTCAAAAAATGTGTTGACTTATCCCTATTTGTTAAGAAAAAATAATGCATCGAGTTATGAAAACTGTATTGACAAAACAATTATAAGAGGACAACAAACATATAACAATATCTCACTAAAGAAAATGAAGTGTCCCCCCATGAAGAATCCAATTGATATGGAAATAAGTGTTGAACGATTTTGCATTGTTTGATGTGGGGTATTCGAAATTACTAATAACCAATCATATTGGAGATTGAATGTCCAGGTGTAATCCTTATCTTTGGTCACGTACAAATAGTTACAAATGATATGAGTACTACATGAATCAAGATTGGTGGGATTGGGGTGGTGGGGTTGCAATACCACCATGTATGATTAATTAATTCAACGGTCGCATTCAAATGACAGCAACATCACACGTTCGATTGAGAAATTTCAAAAAAGTGGCTGTTGGTAAATGAGTAGGTTGAGTAAATAACATTTACCAAGTAAAGATGTACTCAAAATTATCTACTCACTCATTTACGAATTAAAGATGTCAACATAAGTGTGACCAGACCTGCAGCGGGCCTGAACTATTTCATTTAAGAACATCGTCTGAGTCTATTTCAAACTGTCTTCAAAATATGTGGATCGAATCAATTCACGAATCTGTCAATATTGCTCTAGGTGAGACGAGCAGGGCCAACCTGTCATTTTGTTATCCATAATTGAAAAAAACAACTAAATAATCTCATTGATATATTTACAAATTATATAGTTAAACTATTTGTGAAATATAAATAAGTATTTTAAAAGTAAAATTACTAGTAATGAAACCATTTTTTAAATCAAACGAACCGATCAAGCTGATCTTCATGGGTCGCTAGGCTAGAAGAATCCAACCCAAGGCAGCCTACCATAATTAACGTCCCCAACCAGTGAATCGATCCAAAATGGGCTGGGCTAGTTTTTATTTGGTATTTCGACAGGCTAAGTTGGCCCGACTCTATTCATTTCTATGCTACTAAATAGATTCTTCACTTAAAAATAAGGTCACCTTTTCATTACAACCAAAGCGTGAATTGGGAATCCACTTTGTAATCTCGAGTATTGGATTGTTGTCATTAGCATATAATTCATTTGTTTAACATATTCGGTAGTGAACATGTTTATTTATTCATGATCAAATGTTAGAAAGTTTTGAAGTTATACGTCAAATTATGAATTATACAAGTAAATGATTTATATATATTTATTATAATTATAAGTACATGATATAAAGTAAAGTATTCCTGTCACAAAAATTCTACTACTAAGAACCAAAATTAATAATCTTAATTTTATTTGAATAATTTATTTAAATTTGATTTTCAACTAAAAATTTAAAATGTAAATAAAGCAATTAAAAGTGGTCAACAACTTTGACTTGAAATTAATTCGAATATCTAAGATGCTAAGATTTTTAATTTCTCGATAGTTTTTCGTATGTCTATCGTGTTTTGACAACCATTTATGGAAATGATCTTCTATCCACTTATGTTTATTTGTTTTTATGTTGCGTCTGCAAGGTGGCGTCAGCATGATTGATCACACGCCATGGGTAAAGCAAGAATATAAGTAAGTAGGATATCATTTTCCCAACCATTTATGTGTGTTATCGACCATATTTCTATGTTGTATATTTTAAATTATTTTACATAACACGTTCTAAAGTGACGGACCTAATTAACCCTAAAATGAACTTTGAGATTTCTCTTCATTTCTTGTCAATTATTGAGTATTTTGTATATTAGTTTATTGGATTCTTATCTGATCTGATTTAATAATGGCTATGGAAAATGAAGTATCAACAACCCCATTGAAGAATCCAATTGATATGGAAATAAGTTAAATGGATGTTTGGAGGGACTTGCTTTTCAAAATACGTTTGGCCTCGTACAAATTCCCCCTACCCCACCTATCAATATCACATGTTCCGATCATAAATTTCAACAACCCCATTGAAAGTGCAAATTGATATGGTAAATGAAAGTTAAATGGATCTTTGAAGGACATATTTTTAAAATAAAAAAACGTTAATAATTCGTAAAAATTCCCCTACCCCACCTATCAATATCACATGTTCAATTCATAAATTTCCATAACTGTAGCAATTCGAAAGTGCAAACGAAGTTGGTAAATGAATAGGCACATGGTCTTTAAAGTACATCTTTTTAAAATAATAAAATCTTAATAATACGATAAATTACTTAGTCTGATATTTAATTGAACATACAATAAAAATATGCTTACAACAATTTAAATTAATCTCAAGATTTTGTTTTTAAAAAATCGAGACAATGAAAATATAAATCGAAGACCTGTCAATTTTAAAAAATTAATGCATAAGCGATAATATTAATTTGTGAATCTAATGGAGATGAATTTATAATTTATAATTGGATCTGATCATAGGCGTCAATGACGAGATTATCTGGACCTAAGTTCCGCCTATTTTACCTACCATATAAACTACAATAGATGGAGTTTGGAGATGCTCTTAGTCTGATATTTAACTGAACATATAATAAAAATAAACTTACACAATTTATATATGAAGGAGTGTGGTGTCTCTCCGACTCTTTGTCACTTTCAATTTTCAGACACGCTATTTGTAGAAATTTCATAAATTTATTATTATATTATAAAGTCTGAAAGTTCGTAATTTCATTAAAGTTTTAATGAATGGCTAGATTTTATGGATTTCTCAATTGATTTGTGCAAAAAGATGTTTAATTCTTTTATTCATAATTTATTGACAAATATAAAATAATGCTCTTTTTATGTCTCTTATATATTGATAATTTATAGTTGAATGCATATTTTAATTGTTAAATAAGGTATAAATTCTTTCATTAATCTATTCAATGATGTATTTATCATATTATTATAATCTCAATTGTTTATGGGTAGATGAATAATCTTAATTGTTTATGGGTACTATGTGAGCAAATGTCACGAGACTCTGAGGTAATAAGTTAAATTATGAATTTATGCGAGTAATTGATTTACGCACAAAAGGCAAATTTTATAAATATTTAGAGAAATTTGCATTATTAATCCCCAACCTTTGTAAAATATAACAAATAGCTCAGCCTTTTTTAACACAATTCATCACAACCTTTCAATTATGTAGCAAAAATCGTCCTTCCCTCCATTTATGGCCATTAAATGACGGATTTATCATCCTCTTTAAACAACAAAAATAAAAGAAAGCAATAAAATAACCAAAAAATAAGAAAAAATTAAAAAAAAAAAATCTCATAACTTTTTAAAAATGAGAAAGTATAATTCTTCATCCACCCACCACACCTCATCCCACAATAGTCACTACCTCTATTCTATCAAACACTTATACTAATGGCTTCTTGAAATTATTAAAAAATTATTAAATTGATTTATTACACAAAATAAAGAGAAAATTATACTTCGTTATAGCATTAAATAGTGTAAAAGCCCAAGTAGGTAAGCAGAGCTACCCACTTTGCTTGATAGGCAAAGCCATGCATATATGCTTTCAATTTGAAAATATGTGCTTGAAATTGAAGGCGGATTGTGCAGTCGAAGTTCAATGAGGTGAAAATATGTTCAATTTGTGGAGATGATAGGCTTGGATAAAAGACTCGCAAAAACGACAACCGACCCGACCCAAACCGACTTAGGTTAATTTCGATTTTTTTTTTAATTATGCTTTAACTGGGCTAGAAATCAAAACCCGAACCGACCGGTTTTGGGCCTAAATTTGCCCATTCGGGTTGGTTTTGTTTGACTTTTGCCAAACCGAATTTTTGTCGGTTTGGCCCATTTGGGTCAAGTTCAACCGGACCGGATCCGACCCACGCCCACCCCTATGGACAAAAGTTGTTGAGTTGTGTGAAGAAAATATTATGGAGGCCTTTCTGGTGGTGAAACTAGTGATTGTGGTTGTTAGAAATTCAAGATCTAAGTTATAATCTTTTCTAAAAGTTGTTCTTTTGAGGGTTCAAGTTCATCGATAGAGTGAAGGTTTTGCCATTTTAGTTCTAAGTTTTAGATTTTTGGGTCTAAAAGATTCGTGTTCTTTGAGGGGAGCCTCTTTATATATAATTGAAGTTATGAAGTGCACAATCCCTATCAATGGGAGCTTATTCTTATGCAAATTGAGAAATGATAATATAAAGAATGGTGTGAAATTAAAAATATTTTTTAGAAGAGCTTAAGAGAAAAACTCTCTTTAGCTTATTTAATTACAAAGATGATCAAAAGGATCTAATTCTCTAATGTAAATTAAATCCCCCCTCTGTTAAATAATTTTATATTTAATGGTAGATTTGATGCTATGGCTAAAAGGATCCGTACAAAATAATGTAAAATCCTCCCTTTAATTCTTCTATTATGTGGTATATTGGGGGCTACCATTAATGACTCAAGAAAATTTTAAGAAATAAAATTTTTTGTCAATCCCCATCTTCCTCTTCCTCTTCCTCTTCCTCTTCCACTAGTGGTAGATGGGGTGATATGACCCCTTGTTTTTGAGGTGGGGTGTAGTTGGTGGGATGAGGTGGGGTATGGTTAGTGGAGGAAGATAGTTTGTACTTTTTGAAAAATTATGGAACTTTCTTTGAGATCTTTTTTTTTTTTTTGATATTTTATTATTTTCTTTTTTTTTTTTATTTAAAGATGAATGCAAATCTATTATTGTCATCAATAGGGACATGATTTGTAATTAAGTGTTTTGGAGATGTCTAGTACTAAAAAAAAATGTTAATAGTAAATTAGTAATAATTTATAAAGATTGAAAACGGAAAGTGCAAATATCTCTAATTTATATTCTAAGTATTGTTATCATCCATGGATAAAGTTAGAAACTATATTTTGATAAGGTCATTTGACACGATAATAAGTACATAGTTTTTATGGAGAAAAACTTCAATATGACTCTTATATAATCGTTCATTGTACAACTAACTACTTAAATAATGATATGTGTCTTTTGTATCCTATTTAATTTTTTTATATTTCTCTTTTTAACTTCACCCACTCTAATAAAGACAAGTATACACGTCCTTGTGTAAAATTTAATTTAATTTACTTTATTTTTCTTTTACTTTTTTTCTAATTTAAATTTAAATTATTATTTAGTCTTATTTTTTATTTGAAAGTTTTTGAGCATCAAGTTTTGTTAAGGATTTCCGGTTGAACAACTACGGATTTGTTTGATTTTAATTAAAATTTTGTTAAAAAATTAAAGTCAAAGTCAACAATTAATTTAATCACAAATATCATATGACCCACAACATTTTACATTTTTTCAATCACACATTTCATCAACTTTAATCAAATTTTACGAAAAAAATCTGAAATAATAGAAAGAGTGCTAAGAACACTAGAACACTGGACTTGAAGTAATGCAAGAAAGAAAGAAAATTGCAGTAGCAAAAGAAACTGAATTTACTGAGATAGAACATAAATTACAAGACTTGAGTTTCTGTTTTTCTACCTGGCTGAACCAACTTCGAACAACCATTTATATACTTGAGAGAGCACTTATTGTCATATAGAATTTCCAACACTAATATTATTATTGTCACCACATGTAAAATGGCTTTTAGTATTCCAAAATGCCTCAAGCAGTACAAAGCAATTAATCAGAGATTAAAAAATATTAAAATTAGCTTTCAAACATAATTTAATAATCAGGCTTAGGAATGGGGATCAGAACCAAAAATTCCATAATTGTGTGCTGATATTGTCAAGTGGGATGGTGGGGTTTTTCAACACATTAAAGATTGGTTGTAGAATTTGAATTTACTCTTTTAATGCACTCGCATGCTGAATTTGTTTTTCATCAAAGATGTTATAAACACACAATTTTCATAAATTGATAGCGGCAAGACTTCAACACACATTACCTCTATCTACTATAATCAATGTTCTAAATAACGTAAAACATAATTAGAGATAGAAACTAAGTTTCAAGTTTTTCAAGTCTAGGCGATGTATAAACGAGAGCGAAATATAGGCAAGACGAAGGCAAGGGCAAGGTAAGAGGCGTGATTAGGCGTGGAAGCCGCACTCCCTAGACAAAGCTTATGCAGATTTATCAGAACAGTGACATTGACTTTTACATTGTTCAAAAACTTCAACTGTTCAAAGGACGAAAATTTATTTATTTAAACTTATTCAACAAAAATGCTAGACCAAAATTCCTGTACAAATGGAGGTGGGAAACTCGGATCCTTTTATTCAGATAAAAAATTCTGAATCATTTTTAATTGATCACAGAAATTACGCTTCCTCAACATCTCAAGTACTTGATGTTTCATATTACCGTTCTTTAGGACATGCATATGTTTGAATTAGTTGATCAGCTAAAGTGATACTCATGTATGTTTCTTCATCCCATGGGAATGGCTTGATTGGTTTTGTTGTTTCTAAAAGTTTCAATTGATCAATTGGAATCTTTGGTTTTGATCGCTGCAGCGAAGCTACATCAGTGACCTATCGACTGTAATGAGTAATCTGTAATCCTGCTAAAATGCAACAGCAATAAGAATGCGAAAAAAGGGAATAGCTCCAGCTATATTAGTTTTCGTTAATATGTCATGTACAGTGGTGAACTGCATCAGCTAATTGACAGATTTTGTCACATTCTTCCTTTCCTTAATCATGTTCTATTCCGTCTAGTCATACACGACATGCCATTAAAACTTACACATTTTGTTTCACGATTTATCCCCTAAAAGCATTGGTAAAAGGATGCTTACCTGATCAGCATGCATTTTCTTCACAAATGTTTTAAATATCCTGAAGTTCTTCTGTTCTAATAGCTCATCTGATAAACAAAGGTAGGTCACCCCAGCCATTTTAAGTTTTGGAGGACCATTTTGGTTGACACCATTTGGCCTAGCATTCAGAAGGATTTGATTGTAACCTGCAGGATTGTATCTTGAAAGTGCATTTTTGCCAGCCACATCAATATTTTCCATCCATCCACCACTCGCCCAGCAGAAATATGGTGCATTAAAGAAAATCATGTGACAGTCACACGATACAACACGAGACAAACCACATTTTTACTTACACGCCCTTTGTTGGAATTATATGACTCCACACAATATGAAACATAGATCTATATGACAGACGATACACTATGACACGACATATTATGCATATCTACGTTTTAGGGAGTTGCGTCACAAATTGTTACTCGTACCAAAGGTTCACAAAAACATTTTAAAAAGTTACTATTTTTAAAATTTTAAGAACTTGTGGTGGAATATTGGTTCACTGTTCAACCTGCTATACAAGTTGTTGGGTCCACTTTTAGCTTCTGCCAATTGGTCAGCGTCTCTCATTTCAAGACGTGAAATTTTAGGTACCATAATGTCTGGACAACATCCTTGCTATCAGTCGGTATCCATCCTTGTCAGTCAGGTTATAGTATCCTGATGTTAGCTCACAAGCATGACTCTCATCCTTGTATCACACCAGTGGACGCCAGAAATCTGTTTGTGCAGAAAAATCGGAGTTTTGAAAAAAAACGCCACGAAATAAGACCAGAAGTCCGTCCATGACAGATACAAAGCCGTGTTGTATCAGAGTGTCGTAAAAGGTTACCGTGACATTCATAAAGAACATTACAGAATAGTACTTTTCTATGACGGTAGATATGACTCCCTGAACTTCATATTTCTGGAATATTACAAGTGCTTACACGTCCATACGTATTAAGTTACGCTTACACTAATAACACGTACCTTAGCAGCAAGCTTGACTTTGCATCCCAAGAAAGCTTTGTTGGGTTCCTCAGTATCTGATCCCCACGGTCTAATAACTTGTAGAGTACCATGTTAAGAAAAACTTTTCATTTTCTGTCTGATAAGACCCATTTGATCCAAAAAATCCTGTTTTCTCAGGGGTGTCATTGTATGTTCCTGCATCATCTGGGAGGTCCCTAGTATTCCTTTTCCCAAAAAGTTTATCGTGATATTTTAAAATTTTAATTTACTTAAGACCCTCAACTCATACCACATAAAGAAAGAGTAGAAGGAACATGGGATGCGTACAGCAACAGATGCATATTCATCAAGTAAACACTGCGTGGTTACTTGAAAAATGGAATCGCTTTAACGACTGAAACCCATTCACAAAACAATTCCTAGATATTAATGTAGCAAATACCAAGAGCATGAAGGAGCTTCAGCAGATAACATGTACATTACACCATTACTTAACTAATACTGTCTTAGTTTCGCAAAATATAAGTACGTAACTTTAAAGAAACCAGAGCCAGACAAATTTCAATTTCTCCCATAATCTAGTGCATAAAATCACATTTTTATATGATTTGAATGTTACTTTACCATAGCAGTTTTATGTGGTAGTACTAATATGTTAAAAGTTAACCTGCAACCTCTACTAATGATTAAGCAGTATGTCCAAGCCATTCAGGAGGATCGCCAAGCTTCACCTTCACAGGTAATAGCCTCAGATTGCAAAGTGGCACTCTCTCCGTCGAGCAAAACCAAACTCTCCATGTATGTTTCCATGTGAAATGAGTCCTTAGCACCACGAACTCCAACACGTGCATACATCAAATCATTAGGATCATACAAGACCAGCTTACCACTGTCTATTTCCACTAGTATGTCTCCATTGTTTGTAAACCCCACAAACTTCATATATCTTCCCATCATCTGAACAGTGTTAATCTCCCTCCAGGAACCAACCATACCATACTCCTCCATCACCCACACTGAAAAACTCTGCCTCCGCCAGCTATAATACTGTACCACTGCAAGCTTTTTCCCTACCACCGCCATAGACAACTCCGTTCCCCATTCCTCCAAATCATGTGGCAGATTCACCTCTCTAAACACCTCATTGCTCATATCAAAAGTAACGATCACACTTCGCCTGGAATTTTCCTTCTCGTTTTGGCTACTATATCCAACCCAATGCACAGACCCGTCAACAAGAGCATGTGACGACCCCCATATCATATAAGGTGGTGAAGCATCATTGAAATTCCTCCATGACTGATTTCACAGTGTACAGCTCAACCTCAGGCTGAATATTTTTCCCATTTAGAAACGCAATCCTCACCACCTTATAATCATCCGTTTTACAATCAAACCCGAATCCAAGCACAAATTTAAAATCTCCGTGAGTCCTCAGGGTCACTCGGGGTTTCGGGAGACTCAAGTATTTTTTAATAGACGGGTTCCATAGAATAATACCATAAGCAGAATGCCCTAGACTAAGACCATAGTCTTTACTATCAGATAAACAAAACAACCCATCGCACGAGCCCACTATTTGGAAATGTTTGAAAGAACGGCCAAAAACCACCGATTTGGGAATTGGAAGATACGCTCCATATTACACTACACCGTTTTGCCGCCCAAAAACGGTGCTCTAAAAATTAACGAGCACCGATTTTTTCAACCCTTCATAAACGGTACCATCTAAAATCGGTCAAAACCGGTGAAAAAAAAAACTCCCAAGCAGGCCCTTAGACTTGAAAGGGAAGTCTAGTTCTTGCACATTGTCCATGTCACTTGGTAAAAGCAAGTAGTGTTCTTTCCTCTCTATTCTTTTTTTTCCAGTCAAGAATCTGACAAGGGGAATGTGAGTGTGCTTTGTACTGGTAATGTGATTTGAAATGAAAGACGAACTGGTGATTATACAGTCGAAAAACTTGCAAACTGACCTGATTCGAAGAAGGGTCTTCACTGGGAGTCTAGTGAAAATGTCTATCCACACTTCTTGTGGCAAATAATCCGACATTTTTTCTGGGGTTTCAGAGTTTTTGATCAAGGAGAAACGGTGCAAGTGAGGAAGAATCAAGATTCAAGGGGTTAAATACTAAACCTTGTAAAAGCTTTCTCAAACTAATATTCCGCGACTGGATGGATGAGAATACATTACTGAGATTTAAACACCTTTAGTTTTGTTGGATAATTATCACGATTTGAATTGCGATTACTATGATTTTAGGAGTGCCACATTGAACAAAGTAAAAAGAATATTGTATTGTTTGAGGAAGAGTTTGATTTGAGAGGGTGATTGAAAACGTATATATTCTTTTTTTTCTTTTAATCGCAGAGAAAAATCTCGTAGATAATCGGTACGGGCCTAATTGATTAAACATGGCCCAATAACGACAACAAAGCAGCCAACTTCACCACGTTGTTGTTGTGGGGAAAAAAATGATATCTATCGATATTTAAGTTTAGATTTTGATAAATGATAAAACTATCAAAAAATTGGAAAAATCAATTACAATTTGTAAAGATCAGGTAGCGTGTGTTTCAATCATCTTTTAGATATTATTTAACAATAATAATTAAAAAAAATATTGTTTAGATAAGGAATAAGATTTTGTAACTAATATTTGAATATGACTCAAAATAAATATGTGATATAAGTATATAACTATATTATCTATCATTAATGTCTATCCCTAAAATTTTGGATTAGTTACTATCATGCTTTACAACTAAAAAATCTAGTTCCTAGAAAGAGAAAAAAGATATTCAGTCTGTGATTGAATAGTGGCATTGGATTCGACTATGAAAAGTGTGACATGTTTCTCTGAATTGATATTGTTGTCTCAGTTGTCTGCATGCATAAAGAAAGACACAAAATTTGGTATGTGAATGTGATAATGTCATAATTTCAAATCCTATTTGTTTTGATTTCTGATTTTTATAATTGAATTATATATAGTAATAATGATTGTATTATCATGATTACATAAAACTTTATAACACAAGCACATATTTGTCAATTTGTGACCACATCGACGGTGTTAGTTGTCCAATTAAAAATAAATTTTTAAATTTTGTCATGTTTTAAAAATGATTCATCATTTCACAAAATAATAATAATAATAATAATAATAATAATAACAATGATGTATTATATGACTAGAATGTGTTGTTCTTTGTTATTATATATAATCTCTTTAACAATGTATGAAATTATGAAGAAAATAATGCATGTGACTGATTATTTAGTGATTTAATTATGTGACATTTATTCTGTGGATGTGTTTGGTCATTTAGTAATATAGTTTGTGACTTCTATATTGGTGTATGTGAATCAAAATTTGGTGTTAATTATTGTGACTACTATTATGGTTTAGTATTTGATGATTAATTGTGTGACCCCTATCATATGGTTGTGACTTCGCTTTCATGTTAAGTGTCATTTTACTTTAGTTATCATAAAAAATCGTGTGGTATTAATGTAGACGATTGTGACCGCTAAATTTTACTTTTGTTATTATACAAATATTGTGTGGTATTAATATAGATGATTGTGATCAGTATTATGTGGCTTCATATGTAAAAAAATATGATCACAAAAGATTAGTTAGTGTGACTACTTAAGTAATAACAATTGATGTATGTTGTGAATTGTATTTTTTCGGTGTGACTTTACTAAAGTGTTATTCGCAAATTTACTTAACTTATATTAAAAATATCACATTGCTTGAATTACACATACTGTGACTAGTTTGTAGGACTTTGTATGTGTCACATGTTATTAAGAAAATGATTTAATATGATTACTGGAGTTTGAGTGATATAATGATATGTGACTGTTAAAATTGATGTGTGACTTAGATGTGTGGCTATGGTTTTTATTTATTTAATTTCAAAAGAAAACAATATTTGTTGCTGAATTTTTAGTCTTTTGAGATATTTTGACCTTCAAATTGTACCATTTTGCAGTAATAGAATACAATAGCATTTTCTTGTGTTACGAAGGCGAATGAATTGAAAATTGTTGGCAGATTTCTGTGTAAATGACTTCAAAGCAATCAATAAAAAATCGAATGAAAAGGATAATATTCAAGTCGATGCAAGTGTTGAACACTTTGTCCTTAAGTTAAATTTGCCTCGTAATAGTGCCTACGGTATATGACAATCGACTCCCAAGATACAACGACTTTCGCTTGTGTTTGTAGCACTTCCAAACACAAGCACAACGAACCGGAAATGGTCTATGTACTCCAAAGATAGATATGAAATGAAAATTAGAAATTCAAGCAACAAATGCAAGAATTTTTTATTCGAGAAGTGATAATACATGAGTGGATTGTTATGCAAATATTTTCTATATCAAAACTCTGTCAAAATGGACGTCCAAGGGTCCTATTTAACGTTGAAGATCGGTTGAAAACGAAAAGGTATAGAACCAATTCGTGCAACACTTCAAAATGACATGTATGTTCACGCAAACCTATGCGATCGCGTGGTTTTACCATGCTTGCGATCGCAAGGTATAAATTTGAGAATAGAACTTGATCCAGTTTAACCATGCGATCGCAAGGCTTTGTTTCCTGCGATCGCATGGAAGGACCCAAAAGCATTATGCTTAAAACAAACAGTCAATTGCAATCGCAAGATAAAATACCCATGCGATCGCATGGTCAAAATTTGACCCAAAATGTCATTTTTTTGTAATTTCTTATTCATTCTATATTGATTTCGAGATGCCAAAAATACCCTTAAACACATGCAGAGAAATCTGAATTCTCTTTCCGGGGCCCCCAAGCCTCCACGAGGGACGCTGCCCCCTCGACCCCTGCGACCTGACCGGGCAGGTCAATCCCCGTTTCTCTGAAGCAGCGAAGTGACAAACTATTTTGCCTAAACGGATTGGATTGAGTTTGTATATTTTGGCCAAGTTGACACGAAGTCACTTAGTCAATTTCTCGAATTCTTTAAACCAATTTCCAACAAAAATAATAAATATATGGGGTCCAACATGATAGGCATACAAACAATTTATTGATATGTTGTTTTCAGAACTACAATTAGATTCAGAAGTGGTCGCAATTACAATAAAATATAAGGTTGGGGAGAACCTTATATTTTGATTCATATTTCTTAAGATCATCATCTCCAACATATAGAAGACTAGTCACCAAGCAGAATTCTGTAATAGAATATCTAATAAATCGTCCTCCAATATTAAACCACATTTCATCTTTCTTCGGTTGCTTAACTCCTCTCAAAAGTATATAGTGGATAAGTTGTGGTTGAAAAGATATTTCGTTGGAGTAAATGTAGTAGCAAAATCAAGATGTCTCTGAAAATTGACTTTTATTGATCAGTTAGCTTCTCCGCCAGATTTGAAATTACGTTGTTGGTGAGACACGTAGTTATTTTGCCGGAAAACCAATTGACACGGAGTATTATAAAGTGTCATTCTTGAAAGGAATTAAATGAAAAAAATTAGACCAACTGATCAAAAATAAGCCACACAACAGTGATCAAAATATTTCTACACAAGCCACAAGAATTTGTCTTCCTAGCAATCAAATCAATAAATCAAACAGAGATGCATTCATACGTTTTAAAGGGTATAGCATTTGCACTATCAAGTAAAATTAGTTGGCTTTGTGATCTTCATATGAAATTAAAGTTTACTAATTTTATTCGTTTATCAGAGCTCATTAAAATCATATATACTTGTGTTTGAACATAGACATTTCCAATTCTCAATTATGTTACATAATTCAAGCAGCACAACATAACTTCAAATATTTAGAAGTCACAATATACAATTTAGCCAAACCCAATACTTCATAGACTTGCATTCGCAATAAAATAGAAAATCAGAATACAAGAACCAAATTTACAAAGGAAATTGGGAGAATTTGTGACAATCCCCAAATGTGACTATAAAAGAAAATTGAATCTCTAGGGCAACATAATGGCCAAATTCAACAATGGATATCTAGAAGTTCAAATATAAAATTTAATACTATTTCTCACAACATATCAAAATAATATAAAAAGCAAATAATATATACGCAGTTTTGGAGTTGGGCAAATGGGTTCATGATGCTATATAGAAGTTATACCTAGAAATTTAGCTTAGGAACATGAAAAAACCAACATTAGAGGATATTTATCTTCTAACAACTAATGGACGGGAGTTCTTTCTCTTCATCGACTTCGGATTTTCTTTATCTACACTTTGTTACCTTTTCTTACTTTTGCAAATTGAGACTTTAGTGTTAACTTTGTTGGATCGATCAACAAACGTAGTTATTGAGTCCCATTCTACATGTCAATACCGACAACAATGAAATTTATGGTAAAAGAAAAATTCCGTCGACTTTAAAAATCGTGAGGGTTCAAGTCCCCCTATCCCCCAAAAAGCCTATTTGACTTCCCAAATATTTATCTTATCCTTTTTTCGCTAGGGTTTTTGAAATTGGGGTTTAAGCAGATTTTGAAATTGATTTTTGGGTTTTGCCCAACGAAAATTTTTGAATGTATTTTCAAAATATTTTTGAATTTATCAAGAAGAAGGTTTGGGAAAATTAGATTTTCTTCCGGTTTAGAGTTTGAAACTTCTCGCATTTATCACTTTTGGTGGTACAACGGGCTTGCGAGCAATCCAGCCCAATATCGTTTTAATTACCTTAGTTTTCATAAACAATCTAAAAATACAAATTATTTTCTACAATAATTTTAGATTTTTTTTTTTTTTTATAAAAAAATATTGTCTTATTGTTTATACACTTTATTTTGTATTGTCTTAATATACATTTTTTTTGTAACACTATGTTATGCACGTAACACAGTGGAACACATTGCGTGTAACACACTGCATTGTCGCCGCCTGGTTTCACCACAAATGGTTCACAATCACCGCATGTTTCCACTACCACCGCCGCCATCGACATCGATTTGCACCACCACCACCACCACCACCACCACCACCACCACCACCACCACCACCAAATAAACTACCATAGTTAACAACCACATTCCCTAACCCACAAACCACCACAACCAATCAAATTCGACGCCGACACCACACCACGCCGAACGACGCCGATGTCACCACCACCACCACCATCGCCACTACAATCACCATATTTTCACGCCACCGCCACCGCCACCGCCACCGCCACCGCCACCACTTTTTCCCATCTCACCACCAATAACACAAAATTTCATATCTAAAGACGGGTTGCAATTTCATATTGAGACTATGAAGGCAACACTTGGAGATTCTAAAGGAATAGAGATAGACTATAACTTCATGTGCAATGGTGGCTAGCTATAGAGTTTGCTCGAAATTAATTTTGGAGATGGTGGTGTTCTGTCGATGACAGTGTGTGAGGGTGGGCAAGGGTGATGGTGAAAGCGATGGTGTTGGTGGTGGCCAGTGGTGGCTTACGCTAGAGATGATGTAGGGTATGATTAGTGACAGGTTTTGATTTGGGTTGATTGTGATGTAATAGAGATATATTGGTCGGTAGCGATGACATCGATGATTGTTATGGTTGACATCAATTGTGGTGGTAGTGGTGGGGTATTGATTTTAGGGTTTGGAGTCCGAATGTGATCTGGACGGTGAATTTTAGGGTTTTGAGTGAAAATAAGTTATTGAGTATTAAATACAGTATTTTAGAATGAAAAGAATGCGTAGTAAATTTGGAAATTAAATACAAAAGAGAATACCTAGTGTAATTTCCTCTTTTAATTATTTTTCTTGAAAAAAATCTAAATCCTTTATCTATTTATTAATGTTTGTTCTTATAGAGCTAAATAAAAATTAGGGTTTTGTGTGTAACATATGAAATTGATTTTGGGACCAAGAAAAAGGTCCCCATTTGTTACTAAATCCACTAAATCGTTGTTAAAATAAATGGATTTAAAATTAAAACTCCATTCTAAAGAAATAAAATGCTTACATTTGGTGTCAAATATTCCCTAATATTTTATCGTAAGATCCAACAAACAGTAAAAATAGGGTAAAAAAAGCTAAGTGGTCATTATATTTTCAAGATTGTTATCCAATCATCACAGAAACTTTAAATTTCTTTCGAATACTGTACTTTTAAAATTATTTTCTAAGAGTTATTAAACTTTAATTTTTGTTTGAATAGTCGCTGTCCTTTTAAATTTGTTTTTCAGTAATCATTACACTTTTAACGTTGTCTCCTGTTCATCTCACACTCACTAGAAAAATAACAATTATGTTTGCCACGTCATCAAAATCATTAATTCTTAGACGATATTGATAAAAGAGAAATAATGTTGAAAGTATAGTAACTATTTCAAAATTTTAAAGTTCAGAGACAGGTTGGAAAACAACATCAAAATACATTGGTCATTGAAAACTTGAACCCTAAAAATAATTATGTTCGTAATTTATCAGCCAAAATTTAATAATCAAAATACGTCAAATGTATTAACGTGGAATATGAACCTAGGTGGTTCAGAAAAAGTTTCTATACTTTTATGACGGGTTAACATGTCAAAATTCAACTCACTAAACATTGATGATAGATAACAACGCTAAAGAAATTAACAAAAAGCAAGTGAGATGTTGAACGTACTAAATATATTCTAAGAAATTAGTAGTAACAATTCAAAGTGTAGCTTATAATAACTATATGTTTTAATTTTCATGCAATTTTACATACATTGTGGTGATGATAAAAGTTTTCTCCTTTTTTGAGCGCGATAGTGACAATGGTAGAGACCTGCAAAATAGTGGCGGAGCTTCTATCTTCGTGCCCACTCCACTGTGATAATCAGTAGATGTTCGAATTATATATGGAGAGTGACAATATAGAAATATGACAGTTTTTTTTACCTGGAAGGATCAACCTCTATTTATAGGGGTGATTGGGAGAGTATGTCTTTAATGACGGATGCCCTTTCATCTCTCTCGTTACTCGGAATTAATGAGGGACGTTACATCTTCCCAAACGCCAGTGACTGTCACTCCATAAGTCATGGGTATGACTGGTTCAACGACAGTCGGTTTATTGCTGTCCACCTGTCAAAGATGAGCTACGAGACCATCAGAGCGGACGAGTCGGTGAGGCGGACGTGCCACTATTGGCAGACAATATATAACAACTGCCATCGTTTCTATCATCATAAGTCTCTCTACTATTCATAGATAGACTATCGTCAGTGGAAAATAGAAATAATTTATCGCACCTGATCCTATTTAACTTTTTCAGTTTTCTATTGAGACGAATATTTGTTTGTATGTTGTGTGTTATAAGTGCGTATAACTCCCAGTTAATATTGTGACGGTGAAGTAATTTGAAAAAATAGGTACGAGTAGGGTGGACCGGGGGCACGACACGGCAAGCGTTTGCTCACCCTTTTTGGTGGGGAGCCCGTCCTTTAGTTGGGCGGGAGTTCACCCGTTCCCTGTTGGTGGGACAAGCACTGGAACGTTCACCTGCCCCTTGGTTGGATGGTCGTTCGCCCCGCCCCTTTTGGCGTGTGTCTCTCCTTTTATTTTTGTTTTCGTTCTATTGAAATTTTACTTATATTGACTAAGGTTCATCACCTCATTGAAGCTCATTGCCTTGATTTTAAACTGAGGTTCTTCGCCTTGATTTTTAAACTGAAGCTTATCGCCTTGATTTTAAACTGAGGCTCATCGCCTTATTTTTAAACAAATGCTATCGCCTTGAATTTTAGACAGAGGTTTATCGCTTTGATTTTTAGATAGAGGTTCATTGCCTTTCTTTTTTTTTTTTTTTTTAACTGAGGCTCGTCGCTTTGTTTTTAAACAGAGATTAATGGTTTTGATTTTTAGACTGATGCTCATCATTTTGATTTTTAGAAAGAGGCTCATCGCTTTTTTTTTTAACTGAGGTTCATCGCCTTGTTTGACCGTTTCAGTAATTGAGAATGTTTGTGTTGTTTGGCTTATCCTTAATAAAGATTGTAGTGAAAATAAGAAGTTCTTTGCAGTCGTCGAATCAGACTTCTGGTGGCTTGATCATTCCTTAGCACCCTCGTCATTTATCCACCTTAGATGATTCATTTTCTGTTTATCTTTGTCATCTCGGGATTCGAGCTCGTCTCGAGTCTTCCGCTTGTTAGACTCAAGTTCTTTTTGATTTTTTATACCTTTGGTAATGAAATATGCTTCCTCAGTATTCACATACTTATCCACTCTCCTTAGTAACTCATGCATCGTATCCGCGGATTCTTGGAGAATGACATCTTGAAAAGACGATTGTGAGTTCCACTTATCATGGCAGTGACTACAGCAGACATCTGCAGATCCTTGATCCCCAGGGTGAGCCCTATTGAACCGGACATTAAAATCTTTAAGCAACTAGTCTTTGTCCTGGGTCAATTGCATAAGTCTGATAGTTGTTTTCTTAGCCCTCTTGATGTTGGCAAAGTATGCAACAAAATACTTAGAAAAATTATCAAATGTGCGGATGGATTTTGAGGGAACCAGTCCATTGCCTTCCACCTAAGTGTTGGAGGGAAGGTCCTGCAATATCATCTTCAAATCAACAAATACCCTGAGGTGATCAATAAGGTTAGAGGACCTGTCATATTTTTTCATATTTGGTTGTTCAAAGTCTAGTGGCAAGGGAACAACTATCACTTATAGGGCAAAATGATCTTCTTCTAATACCAAAGATTGTTGTCTGCCGCTTTTCTTAGACATAGCATTTGCTATTTTCCAACCCATCATGTCTTCTAATCGTTGCTCGAGGCCTAACCCTGATGTCTCACCTAACGTAGCCGGGGCATCCCAATGCGGTTGCCACCAGAGTGGATTTGGAGCTTGACGTCAATGAATGAATGTGGGGTGCAAATGATGGAGCCAAAGAACATGGGCCAAGTGGCGGAGCTGTTGGCAGTGTTTTTATTGCTGGAAAGTTAGGAGTCTAGGGCGGAGCACCTATCGGTGATGGTCCCACCGGTGGAATACTAGGAGCTTGTGATAGAGCCCTTGGCGGAGAATGTCCTACCGGTGGAAGACTAGGGCCCCTGGTGGTAATGGTCCTACCGGTGGAAGACTAAGAGCCTGGGACGGTTGAGACACCACAGTGTTTCGATCTAGAGTTGAACCACCAAAGTCGCCACATACGCTTGCAGTGTCGCTAGTTGAGAGGCATGGGCAAACTCTTGTTGTGGGTGGTTAGCGGCAGCATTGGACTCAGTGTCAACATCTCCGATGGGCCTAGGGGTGTGGCTGCATTCTTCGCTCTTCTAGTTCGAGCCATGACTTTTGTGCAGATTCCCACAGACAACGCCAATTGATGATAAAAGTTTTTCTCCTTCTATGAGCGCGGTGGTAGCAATGGTGGTGGAGACCTACAAAATAATAGCGGGGCTTCTATCCCCTATGCCCACTTCAGTATGATAATCAGTAGATGATCGAATTATATATGCATAATAGCAATATAGAAATATGGCAGTCCTTTTTACTTGAGAGATCAAAAAGAGGAGTGATTGAGGGAGTTTGTCTTTAATGACGGGTGGCATTTGATCTCCCTCATTACTCAGAGTTAGTGATGGACGTTATATCTTCCCAAGCGCCAATGGTCACTGTATGATTGGTTCAACAACAGTCGATTTATTGCTATCTACCACAGGTGGGGCTATGAAAGTCGGGACGGGTGAGTGGTGGGGCGGGAAGTCGGATGGATCATGGGGCGGGCGAATCATTGAGGCAGGCGTGCTAAGACGTGTTACTATTGACAAACAACCTATAATAACTGTCATTATTTCTATCATTATGTGGTTTTTCATTAAAAGATTAAATGAGATATCTTCGCACTATTAAAATAAAATCCACACTAATTGAAAAATTAATTAAATTAACAAAAACTTCTTCACATTACCCTTCGCAAGCACGAAGAACTTAATGACAGGTTGAAATTTGTGAAGCTATATGGTGGGTTTAGTGAATAAATCTAAAGAGAATGGTCAAAACTACAAAAATATTAAAAAATAAATAAATAATTTAAAAGAAGTAGTCGGGTTTTAAGAGTTAGGAGGATTCAAGTTGTTTAGAGTTACGAGTTAATGAATATTTAACAAAAAATAGTCATTGAGTTCATAATTAAGTATCTTATTTTATTAAAAACAATATCACAGTAACAAAAGTTTGTGTTGATAATGTAAACAATGTTTTGAATTTTGTGGTTCATACATTATAAAACACCGAATGCGGTCTTAATATTGACTTAGCAACTGCAACAACTAATCCATCATCAGTGTGGAAATTTTTGCATGCACGTATAGAAATAACAAGGTGTAACAAGGTTCAGGTTTCTATGAAATGTATCGAAGTTTCACACCTTAGTCAGTCTAAAAATGCACAATATTTGTACAAAATCAATCAGAACCAACAAGATAAATTTTAAAGAAAGATAAATATAAAATAACAAAGACAAAAGATAGTAATACCAGAACTTTTTTCCAACTTTATTATTCAGTAATAAAGTAAACTTGAATTTTAATAGAAACCCAACACAACTCTTTCATATTCGCACTAAAACATCGACATAGCCTATGTCGACACCATCACAACAAACAAGAGGCTAACACAAATGACAAACCGGGAGAAAGGGAATGGTATTTTTGTAGATAAATAGAAGATTAAGGGCATTTTTGTAGAAGAGGATAATTTGGGAACAAAACTGACATTGCCAGCTTCATCAAAAGCGTGACATGACAGAAATAGTATTGGGCTCGACTCTCAATATATCCGTTAAGAATTCGTTCAAAAAGAAAAATATAAATGGCTCAAAATTCTACTCTACATACATACAAATACAACATATTCTTAAAACTACATTCCACTGGCTAATGACTAATTAAGCGGACAAATACCTGTCATTTATTCTTTTTTCCTCTTAATTGTCTTTCACGTGCCTGAGTTATGTAAATTTGGCTTTCACGTGCCTGGGTTATGTAAACTTTCAGAAAAATTTCAATTAGGTCATTAAACTTTAATTTATTTCAATTAGATTATTAAATTTCAATTTAGCTTCAATCAAGTAACTTACATCCAATTTGACATCACATTTCACCACTCTAGTCATCCGCTATCTCTCAAATTGATAAAAATTATCTAATTAACAACTATACAGCAAAATATATTACACATATATTCATTACGTTGACATGTCAAATTATCACTAAACTACATTGTAAATGTGTGTTTTTTTTAAATACTTTTGTGTTTTAAATTTTTAATCTAAAAATATTGTCATAATCCTCATTTCACTATTTTCATTTCTAAAAGTGCCACGTAGTGATTACGTGGAAGATCAACCACGGTATAGCTATTCTAACTAAATAATTTCTATCAGTTTGGGAGATAATAAAATTTGAAACTAAGTTAAAACTTTAATAACTCAATTATGACAAATTAAAGTTTAATCATTCAATTGAAATTTTGCTAAAGTTCATTAACCATGGATGAAATTTACCCTATTTACTTTCCCAACTGCCAGCCAAATCCCCCACCCTACACCACCCCAACTCATCCCACCTACAAAATCAAAAAGCTCAAAGTGCAAACTCAAAATCCCTCACTGTTCTCTACATCCTAGAAAACACATGACAAGAAATCATATATAGAAAAGAAGGAAAAAAACAACATAGTACTAGGAGAGTAAAAAACCACCCACCCCATAAAAAAGAATTATCTGATTCATTTCAGCAATTGTAAGCCAGAGAAAAAGAAGTGTAAAGAAAAAGTTAGAAAATAAAAATAAAAATGATGTGCTATGTAGGGAAGGCAACCAAGATCTTCATCTTCATTGTGACAGTGGTGGTAGTGACTGGTCTTGTCTTGGGATTTGGGCTACTCAGGCATTCCATTCATCACAATACCCACAAATGTACAGGTGAATCTTGTCAACAAACCACCACCCCAGTTCTTTTCCCTCCACCGTCGCCGCCTCCTCCGCCACAGCCACCTGGTGATAATCCTAACCCAAATGTTCCTACTCCATCTCTATCCCCACCACCACCACCACCACCACCACCACCACCATCAAATAGTCCTAGCCAAAACGTTCCTAACCCATCTGTATCTCCTCCTCCTCCTCCTCCTTCTTCTCCTTCTCCTCCTCCTCCACCACCGCCAACAGTATCTTTGCAGCCGCCACCGCCTCCGACATCAGTGGCGACGCCACCAGCATTCAGTCCTCCTAGCCCAGTGGCTCCAGGTCCAGTGAATTTTTAGTTGCATTTATTTTTTTCTGGATCCGATTTTTTAATTTTTGGTCTTGATTTGGGTAATTCTTGGATGGATTTGTATAGGGAAAATTTGATGGGTAATTTTCTAGTGGAGAATTATTCCCAATTTTCTTTAATTTTCATTAATTTATGAATTCAGATTTCCATAGTATCTGATACTGATTATAATTCAATGTCGTTATCTTTTAGGTACCAACAAAGCAATTGACTAATTTGACTAAATTGTCTATTCACAATCATTACGCTGGATTAGTCTCTAATAGATGTGGATTATGAAGAGTACTTATTGTATGAGTGCTATTTTTCTTTTGTTATTAATATCTTAGAATAAAATAAAAATAAAATTGTGGATTAATGACCCTGTTCCATGAATGAAGGGCTACAATTTTATTTTTATTTTATTTTGTCCAATTTTCTTAAAGGAGTTTGCTTTCTTTGTTTTAAGTTCAACTGTTGGGACTTGGGAGCTTGTGTAAGAACATTTATTTAAAAGTAAGTCAAACTTACTTATAAGTGAGTTTTTTTTCTTCTTTTAAATATATTTGAATAAATTATCATTTTCTTGCTTATAAATAAAAGAAAATTATTTATCTTGAAGTAGGGTACAATACAAGTTACTCGTAAAAGTAACTTATTAACTTTTAACCACGATCAATGCAAAATTTATTTAGGTTTTTTCACTTGAATTGTAACGATACTTAATGTGTACGAATGGCACTGGGGCGGAGTGAGACCGGGGTGGTAATTACCATCTTCGTCCTGTTGAGAATTTTTGGGAAGCGGGTATTGAAAAATTTTCATTTATCGCTTCGTTTAATTAATTAATTAATTATTTTTTAATATTATTTTTTATTTTTAAAATACGGACGTGTTCGGAGTATTTGGAGTAGGGACCGTGATTCTCATTTTCATCTCGATTACTAACGGGACGAGGCAAGACTGATGAAGCGGGGTGATTTTTTTGCCATCCCTATTAACGTGGGGCCAAGAGCAAGGTGATTATTGATTATTGATTAATGTAATAGTAAACAGCAGATTGATGCAAAAATATTAGAGGTAATTTGCAGTTAGTGTCTCCAACCTTTGAATTTATTTGCATTTATATCCTCATTATTTAATTCTTGACATCTATTACCCTAACCTTTTATATAATTAGCATTAATGCCTTTTTGTGACCAAAATACCCCTCAACTTTTTATATAATTTACAATATTTTATGTTATTATAATATGGTTGTTAATTTATATTAATTAATTAACAAATATTTTATACAAATATTGTATAATAGTGATTAACAATTGTAAATTAATTTACATTAATTATATTAATTAATTTACATTAATTATATTAATTAATTTACATTAATTAATTAACAATATTAATAATCTAAATTGTTAATATATAAAATATTTGAATCACTATTTTAAAATTCATTTTAATTAATTTACATTAATTAACTATTATATAAAATATTTGTTTATTTCATATTAAAGATTGATTTTAATTCATTATTAAATTGAATTATAGTGTTTATATTAACAGAATACAATTTATAATTATTTGAATCTTTTAAAATTATATAATTCCAATATCGCTCGAGTCTTTTCAAAATATGAGTTTTTGGGTTATGCATTGCACGTGGTGTATTTATAATATTGTATTTTAATCTTTTTCAAGTTATCGTTGTGATAGATTATATAATTAATAATGTAATGTAGGTAACAAAAAATCATTTTTTGTAAACATGAAAATTTACCTTAGACACATTATATTTAAAATTTAATAAGTGTTTCTAATATTTAATATTGAAAATACAAAACTTATTGATAACAATAATACATAGAATAAAATTTTATTTGGACTGGATAATACATTTATTTAGAATAATGATTCAAATATTTTATATATTAACTACTTAGCTGTTACAACTGTTAATTAATTAATGTAAATTAATTTACAATTGTTAATCACTATTATACAATATTTGTATAAAATATTTGTTAATTAATTAGTGTAAATTAACAATCATATTATAATAGCATAAAATGTTGTAAATTATATAAAAAGTTGAGAGGTATTTTGGTCACAAAGGGCATTAGCTGCTAATTATATAAAAGGTTGAGGTGATGGATGCTAAGAATTAATTAATGAAGATATAAATATAAATGAATTCAAAAGTTGAGAACACTAGCTGCAAATTATCCAAATATTAATGTGGGCATGAAAGAGCAGATTGATGCACAAATATGTTGCACCAAGATTGTCACATTCTAGTAGCTGAGGCACCCGATTGACATAAGTCTAATTTTGAAAACAAGGTGAGAATCTGACAAACCTTCGTGTGATTAAGGCAATGGCACGATACTCGGCTTTTGTAACAAAGTACGCAGTCTTTTGCTCTTAGAACACTAAAAAACAACTCTGTCACCATTTAGTGTGATGGAGGCAATGACACAATACTCGACTTCTCTACAAGAGCACGCTTACTATTCTTTACTCTTAGAAGACTAAAAACCAACATTGTCACCTCAAAGATGTTTTAGAATGAGAGAGGGGTGATGTCGTATTCACGAGTTGAGTCAAAATTCAATCACAAGGAGTTAGTATAAAAAAAATATAAAAGCAAATTTCAACCATACGAAATTATTTTTGAATTTAAAGCAATTAAACTACCTCGTCTTGAGTTGAACTACAATTTTAATAATAGGTTCTGGATATTAGTCTTAAAATAAACAAAAAAATCATTTTAAAAACTATATTTTCTTATAAATAGGACTACAATTTTAAAATATAGTTTTTATTGAACTTGTTGGTCCTTTTATTTATTTATTTATTATTATTATTATAAAGATTTGTCTTGTAACTGGGCTAAATCCGTCACTGGTCCTGACCTCGATAACTTTTCAATCGATTTCAATTAATCAAAATGCATCAAATGACATTCAAAATCACATTTCAAGGATATGCAGATATGCATATACAATAAAAACAAAGAAAATTCACAAAAACAGTAATAATTCAGAAAATCAATAAAACTTACAGGAAATTATAATAAATAATTTTGATAATTAAAGGTACAATTTGAATGGTATTATTCTTATTTTCTAGGGTTTCTTCTAATTCCTATAAAATATGAACTTACACAATTAAATTAAATAGGAATTAAAATTAATATAATTTTGAGTTCAAAAATTAAATCTCAATACTTTGAACTTTTTCAACTATGTGTTGTATATTAAAAACATTAAATTTCTATATTTTTCATAATAATTATATTTAAAAATCAACAAAATTTATAAAGATAACTATAATTTAACGTGTTATAAAAACTAGTATTTTACCACATTATTATTATTATTATTATTATTATTATTATTATTGTTATTAAAATTATGGTGTATCACACAAGACCACGTGACTGCAAGATTTATTGTCATATTGGCAGAGTCAGGACTCGAAATCCGTCCAAACATAATTTAACTGCGGAAAAATATTTCAAACATAAAATATATATACATAAATCTCAGATTTCAGTGAGGGCCAGTAACCCTTACTGGCCTCCACCTCCCTCTGCCACTAGACTTAGAGCATCTCTAATGGGGCGCTATTTTGGCACCCCGATTCCCCTTCAACCGTGCTCTTTTAATTTTACTATTATTTTTATTAACATAATAAATTATAATCGAGTTATAAATAATAAATAATGAATATATTAAAATAAAATACAATAAATACAATATTTTAAGTAATTAAATTAAAATTTTAATTTATAAATTTAAGTAGTAATATAATATGTATTAAATAATTTTTGAAATAAATTAATTGTTGAAAAAAAAGAAGATATATTATTCATTTAGCGTAATGAAATTTTTTGAAATAAATTAATTGTTGAAAAAAAGAAGATATATTATTCATTTAGCGTAATGAATTAGAGATTTAGTGTAAAAATTGCATTAATTTAAAGATGTTGATGGAGATGTTCTTAGTACATACAAGTAGAAAATGACACTATAGAAAAATATTGATTTTGAAGAGTTTAGCCAATCTTAGGTGTTTAGATATTATTCTTAATTCAAACCTATCACTTAGTTGCAAATGTGTCCTTGTGTTTTCTTTTATAGCATTTACATCCCCGATGTATAATTTCTAAAGCATTGTCGTCCTCAACTAAAGTCACATAATCTGCACAAGCCTGTCATCTTTGCACAAACCTTTTCTCATTGGCAAAAATATCATTTCTTTGTTGAGTTAACTAAACAAAGAAAAGGTTAGAGATTCTAACTTTTTCACACTAAAAGTCACCTGACTTTATCACTAATTCAGAAAAAAAAATCCTCACATCTCAATTCATTCATTTTTGATTTTGATCATTGTACCAATACAAGTCAAAAAATACTTCGAAGAAACAACAACACACTATATTGCAATAAGTATTTTGCATTAGCCTCGTAAATTTTCTAATTCTTATTTTATTTTATTCAATTTGTATACTTAAAATAGAAGAAATAAAAAAGAATAATGATATTTATCACCACTGGTGATGATCATCGATCTATATAACAACATGATCTATTACAATTGATTAATAATACATAATTGTATTGTCTCATCAAACTAATAAATTACATTACACTCCATTGACATACAAACGATTAATCATCACATATTGTGTAAAATAGTACTATTATACTGCTTACTTGTAGTGAGATTCGACCGTGAGCTCTATTATAATGATGAATTGAGATGGTGAACATATTTTGGAGATTATCGTGGAGGTAGATGAATTGAAGAGATTGGCAGATTTTAGAGATGATCGTTCAAAAGATGATCGAATCAGGGAGATGGATTGAAATGCTCATCAAAATTTTGGAGGAGATAATTTTGTGAGGGGAGAAATTGAAGACGTAGTGTAACACACGGACGTTTAAGTACTTTTTTTATCTCGTAGCGGAGAATCTCTCTACGATCGTGATTATTCATCAAAAAACTTGAATTGTATTAAAATGGAGAGATGAGATAGTATTATGTGCAGTTCATGACATTTTTGCCCCTCAAAAAAGTTTCATGTGCGAAGATGACAAACTCCATTTTGTGAGTCGAGGACGAAGGTGCAATAGAAATGATACGTTGGCGACTAATGCCGCAATTTTTCCTATTTTTATCCGAAATAGTGCTTAGCACTCAATGTCCCACCAACGTAAGGCGTTTACTTTTAGGAAAAACAGAAAACATTGATGATGAAATATGCACTGTGGCATGCTCAACGCTGCCATCACTTCTCTGCCGTCCAAAAAACATTTCATTTTTCACGAACCGAGTTGATGATTTCACAAACTAATCATTGTTCTGTGATTCAGTTCCAGAATGGAAATAAGTTCTACTGAGAATTCTAACGCCACCACCAACTGGCTGTGCGACTATGAGTTGATGGATGATATCTCTGCCGTCTCCGCCGCAGCCATCGCCACCACCGCATTTGGCTTCTCCTGGGCCCCCAAAGCAATCAGCTGCAGCTCTAATGTAAGGTGTGTCAATTCTTGAACCTTTTTTTTTTCATTATATTGTGAATTTTGGATTTCCGTTTTTCTTCAGCAGTTCTTGGTTGATTTATTCAATCATGTAAAAGAAGAAAAAAGAAAGTTTTTTTCTTATCAGGATTGACTGAAATTAACCCCTTTCATTTAGTATTTTTCCTTGTAGGATCACAAAATTTTGCAGAAATTTTGATTTATAGGCAAAAAATTAATACTCAGATTCTGTGAAGGGTGTGAAAAATGGCCATGAAAGGAGATAATGAATTTGGGCTGATGTAGTGCTTCTTAGATGAAAATATAAAAAAAAATAAAAATTAGCATGAACATTTGTATTTTATATTTTTTGGGGCTTGATCACTCTGCAATTATCCCATCTCATGCCAAATTAGCACTATTGTAAAAAGCCCGCCTAGGCATTGAGGCACAGCGTCTACTCCTAGCCACGCCTCACACTTCACCCTCTCCTCACCTAGGTCTGAAAAGTTTGAAACTCAACCTCCACGCGTAGCCACACTACATATTAGTACTTGCCTTAGTAATGTGTTGGTGATTCAATATCGGATGTATATGAGAGCAATCTTAGGCGTTGCTTAAATTTTTCCTTGAAAAAATAAACATAGTAATGCATGAGTTTAACATGATAGAGATTCATGGAAAGAGTCAATTTTTGATAAAATTCATTGCTATTTGTATTCATAAATGCTATCTAGGATTGATGTTTATTTATTCTTTTCTATTCAAGAAATATATGCCAAGGTATTGACTTATTGGCACTCAAGAAATATACGTCAAGGATTGCTATTTGTATTCATAAATGCTATCTAGGATTGAAATCTCGCATTGCAGGATATGCTATCCAGTCTTTACAAAATGATCAGTTTGCAAACCAGTCGGGAATAGTAGTCAGTGAGCATCTACAATGCCTATGAGATAGAATTGTACATTAACACAATATTGTTAAGGAGCGACGCAAGTATATGGTTTTATGATACTTCTAAATGATAATACCTATACAGTTGAATTGGATGCATTTGTTGAAGAGCTAATGAACGTAAAACTTGCGTAACAACTAAGAAATGCTTCAGCTAAAGTTGGTTGTAAACTATTCATACTGACTATAAGTATGAGATATCAAAACTACCCTTATCATATTTGTATATCAGAATAGCAATTAAGAACACCCGACATGATGCACATCTGTTATCTAAGCTGATTTGTTAACTAACTGCTGGATAAAAATTGAAGACAATAACTGTATGGGAGATAATTAGGTCAAGTGGACACTAATAAAGCTTATGAATTTCAGGAAGCTAATATTACTCGACAAAATAACCTTTAACTATTATGAAAGCTGGGGATGGTAACCTCATGGATAGAGATGGGAGCAGATTTGAATATGTATTTGGTTTCTGACAGCATACTGATGTGCTTTTCTTGATTCACTGGGCACTAAGGATGAAATGCTGTGTGTGGATAACATCAAAGTTACTTTTTTTTTTTTTTTTTTTTTCTTTTTTTCACACACCAGTTAATATACGAAAGGAAGCCCGATTTTATTAGCTTATTATTAAAATTTATACTAATGATGAACTACAATGTTAAAACACATTGCCAAATGTGAAAGTGCAGGCAGAGTGATGGCAATTTCCAATGTAAGACAAATTTCTTCCTGCTTTTACATACATATGTATTAGTTGAAAGGCGAACCAAAGGAAAATTTGGGTTTCTGTTTCTCTCTTTCTTTCCTTTTTCTTGGGTGGGTGGGAATGCAAATATGGCAATAAACATATTAACATAATCATCCTTTCATCAATACAATAAGTGAGAGGACTGAGAATAGTAAGGAATGCTGTCTGATTATGAAAATTTCTGGCATGCTCCTCCTTGGTTCTTGTCTTTTGTTTCCGTTGAATGAATTCCCAGTATGGCAACGGGATTAGCATAATTGAAAAGTATTTAGCACTTCCAAGCCTATGTCATATGACACATAGAACCATACCAAGTGCCAAAACTTCAGATTCCAAAAGTACTGATTCAAAGGATATAGAACTTATAAAAAGTAAAGCAATGTTTAAATTCATTCTAAACTTCATGTTTTAGAAGGTAGAGTGAAGATTAATTTAAAACGGAGGAGGTCAATGTAAATCATATGGTGGTGTCTTTTCTTAAGCTTTGTACCAAGAACTCGTTGAAAATAGTTTAGGACAATGGAAGTACACCTATATCTATGTCATTTTGTGCTTTACACCTGATGACTTAGCTTTGTATTTTAGTTCGGAATTGGACTTGTCTTTTGAGGATTCTGAAGGCTTTAAGGAAGCAGGTTCTCGGAAACGGTACAACACTTCCCCTTATTTTTCTTTGATGTTAGTAACCTGGAAACTTGTAATCCATTGATTCTTTTCTGCCCACTTAAATATCTAAAGGTGTGTTTGATTGGTTTACATGGAAAATAGTGGAAAATGAAAATCTTTTCCATCTAAGGTGGAAAATAAAATCCACCAAATAGGTGAGAAAATGTTTTCCAAGAAAGTGGGAAAAAGTGTGCTTTAAAGTGATTGTACCTTGAAAATCAATTTTATTTTTCATGTGCAATCAAACAACAAAGGTGGAAAAGAAAATCTATAGATGTGACAACATTTTCCATGAATGTGACATTTTCCATGGAAAATGTGCCAATCAAACACACCCTAAATGAATTTACTGTTCATGAAATGATTGGATTAACTTTATTTGGTTTCTAGAAGCCAGAAATATCTATGGAATTTGATGGAGTCTTATTCCTGATTGAATAAGATGCTAAATTATAAATTTTGCATAGCTAGACAAAGCTGAATACTTGTAATCCATATGAGGAGTCAATTAATATTGATTCTTACTATATTCACACTAATTAATGCTACATATCCGTATCTAATATTTTCCTCTTTATACTTACTAGAAAGCATAAGTTACATTCTGTTTCTTGATTAACAGTTCATTTTTTTATGAATAATAAAAATGTATGTGCATGTTGCAGTAATTTATATGTTAAATTATCTCATCAATTCAGTCTCTATCCTGTTGCTTCGACTTTCCCATGTTATATCTTTCGTGAGTCCTCTTTATATATTTTTGTTCAACAATAATAATTATGCCCGGGGTCCATGGAAGATAGAATACTTGCTGAATACTTCAGTTACCATACCTAAACTAGTCAATACGACAGCCATCTCGTTTAAATGAAGCGTACTAACGATATGCTAGGCCATCAAAAGACTTCTAAATTGAGTAAATTCTCAGAAAAAATCCAGTAAAAAATGCCAATACAAGCATGAACACAGTTGAACTTTGCATCAACGTCAAGTTTGTATCCGTGAAAATCTCATGCTAGATGAGGGAATTCTTTCCCAAGTTCTCTTCTAGATGCATGTCATAGATCAAATACAGCTGCAATTGAATCAATGCACAAAGATACATTATTCCATAGCTTGTGATTAGAGAGTTGTATCACCCAAGTCACCCTATATTAATATAACAGAGGCAAAGTAAAAGTCATCATATGTTATGCGATCAGGATTTAACCTGAGATTTTAAGGGTATGTTATTCAAATTTCTTGTATTCAGTTTGGATATCCAGTCATGAATTGGCATAGTATTGAAGTATTTAAGCAGGTAACAATATTTTCTGGTAATAGTATAAGATATCCTTGTGATGGAAATTGTATTTTTGGTAAAATAGATGCTTATGACCTTTAGATGATTCTCTTCCCTCCTTTTCTTTGTTTTCTTTTTCTTCTGTTTCTTTTGATTGGAACCATGGATTTTATTAAAACATCAATGACTATCAACCAATAACAATGGGAAGTACATGGTTTTGGGAGCTTATCCTACTTGACAACACATTCAGTAGTGCATTTGGCATGTTTAGCTAATTCATGTGCTACGAAGTTACCAGTTTTTCTTAGTAGCTGAACAGTTGCGTTGCATTTGTTGATCATCTTTTTAGTACCTTCTATCAATTGTCCCACTCTTGAGGTATCATCTTTTTAGTATCTCTGTCTCTCTATACATGAATGCAAGTGTATACACGCACACACACACAGATGCACATGTACAAAATTACAAGCATTCTGGGTAAAGGTTTTCAATTGTATTCAACAGCTTAAGGTCCGAGTCATGCAATGCATCTGGATCTAAAGCATGTAGAGAAAAGTTGCGGAGAGACCGACTAAATGAGAGGTATTATTTTTCTTTCCTCACGTTTCTCATAGTGTGTCATCTTAGTTTCATAGTTCGCATACAATTTTTTGAAGGTTCCTAGAACTGGGGTCTATCCTTGACCCAGGCAAGCCACCAAAAACAGACAAATGTGCTATTTTATGCGATGCTGTTCGAATGGTAACTCAGATGCGAGTTGAAGCTCAGCAGCTGAAGGAGTCAAACCAGGATTTGCTGGAAAAGATCAAAGAACTGAAGGTGAGAGTTTTACCCTATCCGATCAGTGTGTAAATATAACATAATTGAGATCAAATTTTAGTTTTGATTCTTTATTGCAATCAATTCCATAGGATAACTCTTTTATGACTCCACCGCCTAGTCCATTTTGTTCTGGTTAATCTCTCTTTCATGGGCACATATCTTTCCGGCCAAAGAATCAGAAATCTTTCTCCTGTTACATGAATTCAATTTTCATTTCATCCAGGAAATGCCATGCATCTTTTTCTTAATAATGTCTTTGTCGTTTGATCCCATAGCATGTCACTATGTAGGAAAATATTGATTACTATACGATGGATAAATTTCTTTGTCACCGTTCTTTCTTCAGGCTGAGAAGAATGAGCTACGAGACGAGAAGCTGAGGCTTAAGGCTGATAAGGAGACGCTCGAACAGCAAATTAAAGCTTTGGCAGCACAACCCGGGTTATTAGCCCATCACTCTGCAATGGGAGTTGCATATGCAAAGCAAGCAGGGAACAAGTTGATGCCCTTCATTGGTTATCCTGGTGTTGCCATGTGGCAGTTCATGCAACCGGCTGTGGTTGACACGTCCCAGGATCACGTGCTTCGCCCTCCTGTTGCATAAGACAGAGAAGCCGATTGTGGCATGACTCGGGAAAATGTTGATGTTTTAGCAGCTGTATGACTGTGTGTTTCTCTTTTGAAAGGATGTGATGTAAATAATAAAGTATACTGGTATCTGCTGTTTTGATTACTGTTTGAACTAAGCCAGGTGTATTCCTGCAGCAGAACTTGCCCTTCTTTGAATGTCATAAAAATAATAAATCCTTTTAAAATGAAGAACTGCTTTTTACTTCATAAGTTCAACTTGTTCAATCAAAAAGTGATTTTTAAAGGATCCCAGATAGCCAACGGCACGGTCTGGGGCATTTTCATTGACAACTCTGAAACTCCTAGTCGAGCTCATGGCAAGATCTATTGTTCTGAACTATCATTAACTTTGATAACGACAAGAATGAAATCAAATGATAATATTGTTTAGAATATCTTTATCACAACTAATAAATGAAAATCAGCGAAGGGATTGATACGAGAAGAATTTCCATCGAGATGAACTAATTAGAACAACAATCCGGCAAACGAATTTAGTTCAAAATCTCAAAGGTTGATGAGCATCATCATGATATAAAAACCAAGTCCGAGTGAGGAACCAGCAATGACATTTACCCTGGTGGCTGATGAGGGAGGAGGTGCAGGCAAAGAAACACCCGGAGGAAGAGAGGAATTGGGACTGCTAGTAGGAGACGACGAAGGGGACATCTTAGGAGCAGGTATATGTGAATGCTTTGGCGAGGGAGCTGAAGATTTGGTGGGTGGAGAGGCAACCGGTGGCCTGACGGGGGAGACAGTTGGTGGAGCTGGTGGAGTTGCTGGCGGAAGAGCCGAGGGGGTGGCTGGTGGTGGTGCAGAAGCTGCAATGGTGTCGATTTCTAGCTTCATGCCTTGGTCACAATGTCCGGAAGTTCCACAAATGAAGTACCTCTTGCCTGGAGAAGAAAGAGATATAACTGTTGAGCCTCCAGAATAAGAATTCACAGGGCTGTTTGCTCGGCACGAGTCGAAATCAGGCTTTGAGACTTCACGAACATCATGGTTTATTACATACTGGAAAACTGCATGCGCAATTAGAAGCCAAAAATTAGAAAAAACAACAAACTAAAATCTTATTCCGTTTCCTTTATTACTACATCTAGATAACTACTACAACGTGCCATTATTAATAGAACCAATGCTTGTGGGGACAGAGACGAAAAGCTAAAAACTTACTCAAATTATCTCCAACGAAAAATGTTTAGGATGATGCCCATTTTAGCAGATTAGACGATTGATCCCAGCTACCATCTGGAGCTCCCACTGTGTAATTTGCTGCCATAGCCAGTTTTATGAGCATGGCCATTGCAGCCAAACTCAATAATGTTTTGAGCATAGTCATTTCAGTAGGCACAAGACAAGATCTAGTTTTGTTGAAGAAACAGCTCAAACAATATTCAGAGGCTAATTTAAATATGCATAATCTTGGGTTTGGTGTAGGCAAATGCATTCTATTTATATAGTTATATGCACAATAAGATCGATCAATCAGTCTTTGGAATATGTTGAAGATCTTTGTTTAATAAGATAGGAACATGATAGGATGTTACTCATGTCAATTTTCTTAATTTAGACCTATTTCTTGTGTTTGGCACACCATATTAAAACATATAAGAAATATAGTATAATTTTTAAATCAACTCGTCTAGAATTTTGTAGTGTTAAAAAGAAAGAAATGTTTATTTAGTTAAATTGTTTCTTCAACACGACTCTCTATTTGCTAGTCAAATTCAGTTTGTTATCAAAGAACTAAATCGGGTCTAGAACTAATTATCGACGGTCATACTATATTGAGTCGAATATAGTCGCTCTACGTTAAGTAGTTTAAATGGAAGTATTATTTATTCGAATTGTTTCTATAATATTAATCATCTAATTGTGAAACAAAATTACATTTTTCTGGGTCTAATTTCACATATTTGAGGTATGTTTTGTCTTAATCAGATTATTCATCACAAAAATTGAGATGATTAATCATCTTAGAAAGAGCTCACATTTTCATATTTTTAATTTCATACATTTTGGTTTATGTTTCATCATAATCTTGGCTTGATGCAACCAAAATAAAAAATAAAAAAAAAAAAAATTGGAAAATTGACTTAGTGCAGGTACACTTCTTTTTATTTTGAATTGGTACAGGTTCATTTTAGTTGACTTTTTCCAAACTGGATTAACTTTTTTTTATTTATTCTATAAAACACTTTCATTATTGAGATGAATCATCAGTCTTTTGTTCAATTAACTTAATTTTATAATGATGGGATAATAATATTTACTCTATTTATTTATAATAGATCTGAAAAATTATAAAAATATAAAAATTAACGATGTTATTTCTTATTTAATTAAAATATTCCAAATTGAGTAAATTATTTATAATTATTTAAAAGGGTTAATTTTACTTGCGGTCACTGAAGTTTTAGCGAAATTACAAATCGGTACCTAAAGTTACAAAGTTTCAGCACACGTCACTGAAGTATACTAATACGTTCACCAATAGTCAATATGTTAAATTTTCAGAGTAAATTGATGACGTGTCACCTTTAAAGTGTCCATATGACACACAATCGGATTGACATTTGGCAAAAATTGACGCCACGTAGACTTAATGTACTAAAAATGATAAATTTAAACTACAAAAAAGATGCACCTAAAATATGAGGACCTAACTACAATTTTTGGATAATATCAAAATCAGACACCCAAATCATTTGCACAACTCGATTTTTTCCCAAAAACGTTCGCAAACTCTAATTTCCCCAACCAATTGGTTAAATCAGTTTTTCAAATGGTTTTGGGATCTGATTTAGATATAGTCCAAAAATTGCAACTAAATCCTCATGTTTTAAGTGCATCTTTTGTAGTCCAAATTTATTATTATTAGTACATTAAATCTACGTGATGTCAATTTTTGTCAAATGTTGACCGATTGTGTGCTATGTAGACACTTAACGATGACACGTCATCAATTCACACTAGAAATTTAACAGAGTGACCGTCGTTGAACGCGTTAGTATACTTGAGTAACCGGCTCTAAAACTTTGTAACTTCAGTGATTGTTTTATAATTTTGTTGAAACGTTAGTGACCACCACTAAAATTAACCCTTTTATATAATTATAAATAATTGGGGTTTTGAGTTAAATGACCTTGTCAAACAATGAATATAGTAAAATAACTCTCATTCCACAATGTTTTGGTAAATAGCCTCTTCCATTAAAAAAAGTATAAAAAATATGAGAAAATATCCAAAATGCCCCCAAGATGGTTAAAGCAAATAATACCCTTAATGTTTCATTTTCATTCCAACGAGATCAAATGGCACCCACGTCTCTCTCTCATCACCATCTCCATTACAGTTGATGAAGAAATCCAAAAAATCTTTATTTTTGTCCTCTCTCTTTGTCCATTGTAGTTTTGAGTGGTGTGAAACTTGTTAAATCATCCACATTTGAGATTTGTAATTGGATAAGGTAATAGATACATACTAATATCAATTTCTGCAATTTTTTTCATCCATTTTCATTCTGGTTTACAGCATTGTGCTGATATATGCATTCTGCACAAGAATGTGTCATAACGTCATATATGCCGTTATCTGTCATCTATCTTGGCATCCATGCCGTTATCTTATTTTTCCACTTCGGCATGTATATAAACATGGGCATTTATAGCATTGTTGATGATATATGCATTTGCCTAAGAATACACCATAACGTCATATATGCCGTTATCGTTGATCTATAACGGCACCCATGCCGTTATCTTATTTTTTCACTTTCAAGACGCATATAACCTTTAATGTGATTACTTTCATTAAATATATATTTGTTTTAGTGAGTTAATATGTGAGTGCAAGTAAAAATTTAAAATAAAGACATGTATGCCGTTATTCACAATGTATAACCAGGAGATAGTGGCGTTATCTAATGTCCGACTATCACCATCTACCTAGCTTTTACATTTGATAATTGGCTTTGAATGTATAGACTAGTTTAGTGCTATTGGACGAGGTCAATGGTTAGCACTCATAATGTATAGGTTGTAAAATTTATTGATATGCACTTTGACTTGTATAATGTAGCATTTTGTGATATGATCAATCGAAATCTATTTGTTTTATGATGAATTGCGTCATGGATGCGATGGACAAAGTGTGGATATCAGTTTGTTATTTCGTTGAGTTTGTGGAAAAAAGAAGGCGGTGGATGGACATGGAAGTATATAGGCAATTGTCAGCAAATGTGACTCCCATTCTTGTTTCAAATACCACTACCTATGCGGAGTTGTGCGATAAAATTCAAGGGTTTTGGGGTTGATTGTATGTTAAATGATATAGAGATGGCAACCGTTGTCCCCTGGAATGTCTAACGTTCCAGTTCCTCCAATGAAGATTGATTGTGACAATGCGTGAAGTGGTATCTCTGCTTATAGAGAAGTTCCTCTTTGTGTTACACTTTTGACGAAAGGTGTTGAGGAGTATGAAGAAAATGATGGTTTAAGAGAGAACCAAGAACATGCTACTATTGTATCACATGGTGACTCATTGAGTGAAATGCAAATGAGAAGATGGTACATGTGGAGACATGAATCGAGAATTAAATTATGTGCAGGATGAGGGAAATATAGGAGATGAAATTGCTGATGGAAACTTTGTGGATTGGGATGGTTTGAATATAATTCCAAATAGCCCTAGAAGAGAAAATTTACACGAAAAATCTCCTATGATGATTTGCGCATTGTCCACGTGAAGGTGTTATCTACAACAACATTGAGAATTTAACGGCAGATATAACTTCAATCCCCTGTGGGCCATCATCGAGGATTCCTGAAAATGTGGATTTGAAAGTGAAACAATTATTCCCTACGAAAAAAGCTTTGTTATCGAAGTTGTACTTGCTTGCACTGAGGTATCACTTCGAGTTTAAAGTGAAGAAGTCAAATAAATCTGTTTATGTAGTTGTTTGTTTAGAGAAAAATTGTAAGTGGCGTATCCGGGCAATAAAGATGAAAGAATCTGTTATGTTTCAAGTTCGAACCTACTATAGCCATCACACATGCTCCATGAGTGTTCGTCGTCGAGATCATCGACATGCTAGCTATTCACTTATTGGAACTTACATTGCCTCCAAGTTTGAAGATGCCAGAAGGATTTACAGACCGAGAAACATCATCAATGATGTTCGCGAAGAGTTTGGCATAACTATAACCTATAATAAAGCATATACGGCAAAGTCTTTTGCTTATGGACTGGTCCGAGGGACACCTGATGAAAGTTATGCGAAATTACCTTCGTATTGCCATGTTTTGAAGGAAAAAAATCCTGGCACATTGACGGTCATTGAAACTGATGATAACATGCGTTTCAAGTACTTTTTCATGGCTCTAGGACAGAGTATACGCGGATATCAAACTTCAATGCGACGAGTAATTTGTGTAGATGGAACATTCATGACATGCAGATATCGAGGAACTCTACTTGTGGCCACCTGCCAAGATGCAAATATTCAAATTTATCCGCTTGCATGGGGTATAGTTGACTCAGAGAATGAGGCGTCCTGGACTTGGTTCTTTCGTAACTTGTGGAAAATAACTGGTGACTCCGAGGATTTAGTGATTATTTCAGACCGTGGCAAAAGCATTCCTCATGCATTTAAAAATGTCTACCAGTTTGCACATCATGTGAATTGTATATGGCACTTGAATAATAACTTGAAGGTTAAATTTCCAAGAGTTGATTTATCCTCATTGTTCAGAAAGGCGGCAGAGGCCTATACCACAACAGATTTCGAGGCATACATGGCAGCGCTTTGCGGTAAAAAAGAAGGCATCAGAGAGTACTTGGAAAAGGATGTTGGTGGTTTCCATTTTTGGAGTAGAGCACATTTCAAAGGAGTTCGATACAATATCATGACAACAAACAACGCAGAATCTGTGAATTCCGCTTTGAAGGAGGCCCGAGATTTTCCTGTAGTTGGTTTGATTGAGTATATTCGCCAGGTGTTGCAGAAATGGTATTATGAAAGGCATATAGAAGCAGGAAAGTGCACTACCCAACTCACCCCACCTATGGAAGAGAAGATGTGCTTAAAATATAACGAGTCACATGGCTGGAACGCAATTCGGATATCCGAAAATGAGTTTCAGGTAGTTAAAAATATGGAATCATACATTGTTAACTTGGAAGAATACATGTGTACTTGTAAGCAATTTGATCTAGATAAATTTCCTTGCCAACATGCAATTGTCGCCGCAAGCGTGATGGTCCCTGATGGTTATAGCCTTTGCTCTCCTTTCTATACCACATTTTGTTGGCGACAAGTTTATTCGTAATTCATATACCCATTACCGAATGAGGATGAGTGGCAAATTCCTGATGAAGTTAGATCAAGAATGGTCTTGCGTCCATTAACAAAAAGACCTGCTGGACGTCCACCGAAACAACGAAAAAAATCAATTGGAGAGGTACGCGTGCTCCGTAAATGTGGTAGGTGTTTGAAGACTGGTCATAATCGGACTACTTGTACAAATGCTTTGCCGGCTACAAAGAACTGAACATAGTTTTGTAATCCAACATCCTTTTTGATAAGTATGCAATTTGCATATCAGAATTGTAATATATTTTTTCATTCTCAAAACTGCAAAACTGATGTTATTTCCATGTATGGTATGGTTGAAGTTTTATTGATTTATTGTGGTGGTGTTTATTGTAATGTATGTTGCAGTAAATTCAATATTTGACAGGGAGTGAAAAAGATTACTCTAAAAGATTAGTGTATCAACTTCTAATTCATGTTATTGTTTATAAAATTAGACATGTTATTGTTTATAAAATTAGACATGTTATTGTTTATAAAATTACTCTAAAAGCTTAGTGTATCAACTTGTAATTCATTTCGAAAAGTTTAAAAACATAACGGCATAAATGCCGTTATGGGTACACTATAACGCCATGCTTGCCGTTATGGGTACACTATAATTTATCAAGTTATAATTACTTCAATTTTAAATATTGTTATTTTTAATAACAATATTTCTAAAAAGTTAGTGTATCAACCTTGATTTGATTTTGAACAATTTAAAAACATAACGGCAAATGATTATGTTATAGGTACACTAAACGGCATGTTTTCCGTTATGGCCCGAAAATGTCATACCTATAATTTACTTTGGTATTTAACATGTTATTGTTTATAAAATTACTCTAAAACATTAAAATATCAACTTGTAATTCATTTGAAAAGTTTAAAACATAACGGCATAAATGTCGTTATGGGTACACTATAACGCCATGCTTGCCGTTATGGGTACACTATAATTTATCAAGTTATAATTACTTCAATTTTAAATATTGTTATTTTTAATAACAATATTTCTAAAAAGTTAGTGTATCAACCTTGATTTGATTTTGAACAATTTAAAAACATAACGGCGCCGATGCCGTTATAGTATCTACACTAAAACGGCATGTTTTCCGTTATGGCCCGAAAATGTCATACCTATAATTTACTTTGGTATTTAACATGTTATTGTTTATAAAATTACTCTAAAACATTAAAATATCAACTTGTAATTCATTTCGAAAAGTTTAAAAACATAACGGCATAAATGCCGTTATGGGTACACTATAACGCCATGCTTGCCGTTATGAGTACACTATAATTTATCAAGTTATAATTATTTCAATTTTAAATATTGTTATTTTTAATAACAATATTTCTAAAAAGTTAGTGTATCAACCTTGATTTGATTTTGAACAATTTAAAAACATATCGGCAATGATGTCAATATAGTATAACTAAAACGGCAGTTTGCCGTTATGGCCCGAAAATGTCATACCTATAATTTACTTTGGTATTTAACATGTTATTGTTTATAAAATTACTCTAAAACATTAAAATATCAACTTTTAATTCATTCGAAAAGTTTAAAACATAACGGCATAGATGTTGTTATGGGTATACTACTATAACCAAGAGCTTGCCGTTATGGGTACACTATAATTTAGCAAGTTCTAATTACTTCAATTTTAAATATTGTTATTTTTAATAACAATATTTCTAAAAAGTTAGTGTATCAACCTTGATTTGATTTTGAACAATTTAAAAACATAATGGCAAATGATGTCCGTTATAGTACACTAAAAAAGCAGGGTTTGTCGTTATGGCCATAACATGTCTTATCTATTATTTACTTCGGTATTAAACATGTTATTTTTGATAAAATTACTCTAGAAGCTTAGTTTATCCACTTTGAATTAATTTGAACAAGATAAAAACATAACGGCAGAGATATGCCGTTATGGGTACACTATAACGCCAGTTTGCCGTTATCTTCCTCAACAACGAACTTCTCGCATAATTCGCCATAACAATGTTATTTTTTTAACGCATAAGCTAATATGTGCCTTATTTGTTAAGATGACCGAACGATGCTTAGTTTTGTTGATTTGTTAGCAACAACTTCCAAGAATTTACTACAATAGACGCATCATAAGATGTCATAGAATAAGTGTAATTATCTAAAGGACTTTTCTACTTCATAATGTGTTCATTTATGTTTTTCAAGTCAACATCGAAGATCGGATAGAATTTGAGCAAAACAAACTAAAATCGGCGAAAAGGACTTAAAGTGTACGAAATATTGGAGATGGGGATCAAGACGCAAACATAGTAAAGTTGAAGGACCAGATTGCAAATAAAATAGGACTAACTTGAAATAAATTCCAAAATTTGAGGACTAAAATGACAACATTCAAAACTCCAAGTACCATAGTCGCAAAATAACCATTATTTTTTGGTCGTCTGCCAGAAAGCGAGACGACCAATGACAAAATCGGGCTTCTTCGTCCGCTTGAAGCGGACAAAGAAGCGAAATAAACTGGTTTGTCTTCGTCCGCTTGAGCGGACGGTACCGCCCATCTCGTCTCGGAAGCGGACACCACAGCTCAAGCTGGGCGTCTTTGTCGCCGAAGCGACAAAGAACGCTGAGAATGGGCTTTCAGGTCTTCGTCCGCTGAAGTGACAAAGACCGCCCATTCTGGGTGAGTGACAACCACAACCCAAATTAGGCGCAGTTGTCGCTTTCGAAAGTGACAAACAACGCCCGAATGGGCTCGAAGTTGTCGCTTCGTGGGGTTTATAACCCACGGGTGCCACATTCTTCTCATTTTACATTTCCTAAACTCAAAATCTGTTTCTCCTCCTCTACACATCACCACTACACTACAATATCGCCTATACAAAATCAAGTAAAGGGTTTAGAATTGTTCCAATCTCATCATATACCACATTTATCCAACCTACAATAAATCAAGGTAACATGGCTAACTTTGCTTTGAAGTTATGAATGTTGATATCAATGGTATTTTTAGTATGTTTTTTTCGAATTTGGAGGTTGGGCATTGAAGAATTTGTTTTGGATTCATGTGTTGTGGTTGTTTTTGTGTTGATGATATCAAAATTTTGGGTTTATTGCCATATCAATGTTGGGCAACTATCTTTGAATTTCCATACACCCACCAAGTGTTTGAAGAAATGACTCATCCAATATTTTCATCATTTTTGTTTCCTTAGCACATTTGCTCATATCCTACCTTTGGTTACCATACTTTTTCAACCCAATGGCAATCTTTACATACGATCACACTCTACACAAACACGGCAAGATCTACCCGATCAACCATGCAAACACCAATTACCACGCATCTTTTCCATTGTGAATTCGCATTGTTTGTAACATTAGTGTTTTGATTTGTTGCATGTTAGATATAACGGCAGCGATGCCGTGTTTCTCTATTCTGAGCTTCTCAAACATCTTAGTTTTACTTCAATGTACTTAAAATGAATACTTTAAGAGGTTACAACCTGTGCGGGTTAATTTAAAGGCAAAACGCCATGCATGCCGTTATAGGTACACTATAACGGCATGCATGCCGCTATGGAAACTACATAAGTGTTTATCTATTCGAGCCTCTCAAACATGTTGTTGCCACTTAAATGTACTTAAATTGAATACTTTTAGAGGTTAGAACTCGTGCGGGTTCATTTTAAGGCATAACGCCATGCATAAGTTACTTTATTTCCATAACGGCATGCATGCCGTTATGGAAATATGTGGTTGAAAATAAATTTCATCATGCCGTATATATACAAAATGAATCGAGATCCAATTGTATCAAATATGAGCCAATCAAAAATTAAGTATAGCTAACTCGACCCATTCTAATATCTTTTACAAAACAGACCTTCCAAACCTCACGACATAAGAAGACGTAATAAAACAAAACTTCCATTCGCACCAAGCAATTAAAATAATTACAAAATGAATGTACCATCGTTGACAAGGATTCAACTAAAACGACTTAATTTCCATTTCTTTCCTCCACTTGTCCTACATTATCCTTCACATTTACACTACAAATTGTCATAGTAGAACAAAAAATGACACGAGTTACAAAATACATTAAGGGCTTTGCTATGCTCGACCTCCATACCAAAATGACGGTAAATGACTACGTAATAATATCACATGGGCATAACAATGCTAAATGAATTACATCAACTCGATTCTAAGGATCAAATTCTCCCCGCAAAATCTCACCGCCATTTTTACGCCTCCACATTAGCATATGCTTGGGTTGAACAAGATTCAGGTCAAGACTGGCTAAAGAAAATTCGATGAACTTCACCGTATAAAGTCCACAATCAGATCTGAAAAAAGATATAAAATTTGAGGTTTTAGTCCAATCATCGACATATTGAAGCCATTCTTTAACTAAAAAAACTTACCCATTATCTTGTACGGGAAGCTTCTTCACCCTGTGATGCGTGAACAGTGATGTGCTATAGTTTTCATTGACGTATTTTTGCATGAGACGTGGTACGACCACCTTTAAAGGTTTCAAGCGTTTTCCAAGGTTGCTTTCACGCACCATACTCATCAAGCTATCGAAGATGTTCATTCGTCTCTCTTCCAAGTCAATCTCGATCGCAAACCAATGTAAATTCGGGACACAGAGACGAAAGATAAAGATAGCGACAAGTCTTCCAAGGTTTTCCCGATTGGGAGCTGCCCTTCAACATAATCCACCAACATCTTTGCAAACGAATCGTCTGATTTATTGTGGCGATCTTGACACTATCTTCAAGGCATTTTCAACAAGTTGCCAAAAATTAGAGTCGAGAAACCATACGGTCTTGTCGAAAGAGGTTTGGATATTTAATCGCCGCCGCTCTCGATATGAAATAATGCCGAAGTCAATATGCCGCACGTAAACATGCGTTAATAAGTTGACATGAATTAGTAATATTGAAAGTCGATAAGATTTGTACTTACGTCACCGGTGAGCCACCGACTACGATCACGAAGATCCTCAAAATGTCCTCCAAGATCACAGATTGCACAATGCAATCGCATCCCTATACATTGTGTGGCACCACCAAAAATCAGCTTTACATTGAAGGAAGATAACACACTAGATGCAAAGTTAAGGAAGAGAACAAATTACCTTGGTGACGCTTTTTCCATCCACGCATTCAAAGTCACTTACTTTTGCGGGATCCACTTCTCGAAATGGGTCATATACAATGACATTCTTGAACTTCCTCCTCTTTAAGGGATTGGTCCACTGGCACGCAATGCTTTTCCTTTCCTCCTTTTCCTTTGCCCTCTACCTTTAGGTGATTCATCATCCGTCTCATCCTCAAGCAAAATTGCGTAAGATTCTCCAACTTGATCTAAAAATAGATTCAATCAAGATTCAATCAACAATCAACTTCTACACGTAATGTCAACATTTTGTTTTCAATCTACGATTATATACCTTGTGATGACTTTCGCAGATCGCCCGGTTGATTTGACATCACAACGTCAACATTTTCATGTTCTCCCAAGCGTTGCTTAGAATCTGGGATCGATATCCAAGGCATTTCTCGGTACACGACTATGGCAGTTGAAGGGTTCGATAGCATGCCTATACACGGAGGTCAATAGAAACCTCATTAATCTCAACTCATTATGGAACTAAAAATAAAAAATCACAACAAAATAACCAACCTTGACAAGTAGCACTCCTTCGCCCTTCACCTTGTATTGGCGTGACTTTTTCCTCTTCGTTTGTGCAATCTTCTACATTAACAGAATTCTTAACTGCAGCCTCGAAAACACACTCTTCCTCCCGCCCCTTATTCTCTTTCTGGATATTGTCCTCATGATGAGGTGAACAGGTGTCAAATCTCCTCGTTTCTGACTGAAACCTACCATTGTCTGGCTGAAACTCATCTCCTCGTGGTTGGGATACACCACTTCCAACCAACTTCAAAGAACCTATCAAGTTTAGTTTCAATGTGATCACATCGGAATTTATCACACGCACCACCGCACTCAAGTTCTCTCATTTCTTGTCTAACTACCTCTAATACATTGTTGTTATGAGAGGAAGATGGTGTATCGCGTGGCATCAGTGTGCGTGGAAACAGTGGTTCGCCTTCCTTAGACTCCTCTACTCCATCCGAATCCAAGCTATTATCCACTCGGAGTCTTCTACATCATCAAGTGGTGTCATTCCCCGATAGAATTCTTCCCGCTTCTTCCCGTGAAGGAACTAATGTGCGCTTCACCGTAAGGCGCAGGATTTGAATTTTAGTATCCAAGAATGTGCTCACACTTTCTCCGTCCACCTTCGCCTGCATTGAAAATCCCACCCCAACATTCTTGGAATTCGCCACCTTCCACTGTGAGCAAACCGCTTCCCTAGACCGGGTATCGCTCAAACGCCCAAATCAGAGAAAGTAAAACATTGCTAGTCGGTTCACAAATTGGAATATTATACAAACAATGAAAATAAATTAACATTTACCATGATTGCAAGAGGAAATCCATGAAAGTTGTAGGGATATCGTTCATTTCTTTCATATTTCTTCACTGTCTCTCCTTTTATTTGATTGAATATCCCAATTGTGTACTCATACGATCTCTTTCCCCAAGCATAGTTGTTGAATCGTCCAAAATTATCAACCAAATTAAACCACCACAAGTTCAGATTCGTATTCTCTTCCGCACTCAACAAAACATATGCCAAAATTAAGAGAAGGGCCATCTTGAACTTGTCTGGCTGGTTACCACACCTTCGGAATGCATTCAACAATTGTCGTCTTACCACTTTTCCTTTGCTCTTCTTGAAGTATTTTTGGATAAGATCACTTTTTAGGCCTAAACTCTCATCCTCCGATTCCAACTCCCCAGCTTTTAGGCCTATGACTAATACAAATTCTTCCAACCCAAACCTAGGAATTTTGTTTCCAAACTTGCACCAAACTTCATTCTCTTTCAATGTCCTCACCGTTCTAACAATGCATTGGTGAACGATTTGAAGAGAAATTTTCATCTCCCAATGTAAAGAAGGTGGCCAAAACACTAATCAGTAAATTTTTTTGATGCTCGGAATCTAAAGCATAATACACCCTCATTGATAATTTCAAGTTTACATCTATTACCGATTTTTCCTCGAACCCTTTCTTCAACATCAATAAAATATTCCATTTCAAAGTCAATCTGCAAAAATAAAGCTCAACAAGTTGGATTATATCATACTAATAATTGGCAAGAAGTGTAATTGTTATCCATGAAATGATAAATTGTATGTAAGGAAAATGTTTGCCAAGGATGTAAACATATTACCGTTAACTAGTTTGGGAATATGCATGCAAATTTGTGAGGATGAAGAGAAAATAAAGGTGTTCCCCGCAACTTTGAAACAAAAAGTACCCCTTAAAGGAAGAAGGAACCGGCTCCTATATATATATATATATATAGGAGCCATGACAATCGCTTAAAGGAAGAAGGAATCGACGGCAATTTTGGGCTCGAAATTGATTTCAAAATTTCATAGCCATTGTTTGGAGGAAGAAGGAACCAACGGCAATTTTTGGCTCGCAATTGATTTCAAAATTTCATAGCCACAGCACACAAGGAAAAGGAAGAGGGTGAAATTGGGTGAAAAGAAATGCTCTCAAATGAATAAAATGAGGGACTACATTCATTTAAAGATTGTTGATATGAGGATATTTAGGTCATTTACCTATTATTCAATTTTGGCATTAATTTTCTTAGTTTTTTTTCTCGTCAAAGGATATTTGACAAAACTGCTTTTTGTGGGGAAGGCTATTTAGTGGTATTCCATACTCAAATTATATAGGCGTCGTTACAAGAAGATCTTATGTATGGTAATTGCATCTAAATGTGAGTTTACCCAAGTTCAATTTCAAAATAGCAATAGAGAAGATCCCGAAACTATCGAATGATTGCGGAATATTGCCAATCTCAACTTGCGTGCATTTATTTATAACACAATTTTTATGCAAAATTTCTTAAGCCTTGTGAATGAATCACATTAGGACATTGCTCGAGATCAATTAGGGATAGTAAAAGCAAAATCCAACCCGAGCTTCACTACAAAGCTCAATAAATATACTCATTCGCATTCGCATTTAAGTTGAGTTAACAAAGATTAAGCAACCAACGTACCCAACATATTAGTTGTATCACAACTCTCCCTAAAGCACCAAGCATATTAATAAATTACGGAAAATACTGACCAAGAACATAAATTTTAAGCTTAAATTCTTAGGCATCATGAGTGACTTGCATTGAATCAAATTTCAAAATCCCATCATCCCACATTGGCAATCAACGGTGAACCACGACTCCAAAATCCGTCTTTCCTTTTCAACTTCTCAAATGTGAAATAATTTTTTTTTTCAAATGCTCACCGCAACAAGCAAATCGGAAGAAACAAGCACGGTAGGTGGATGCTTCACGACCCTTTTCGTGCAACAACCAAATCGGAAATGATTGGATGCTTCACGGCCGGTGGATGCTTCACGACCCGGTTCGCTTCCCAAACCGAGCCCAACCTCGAGCGACTTTTCGATTGGGTTCGGGCGGTTGCGACTTTTTAGTCGATGAGTGGATGAAGAGCTTGATGGTTGGAAATGATTCACGGAGCCTCCAACACAACTACGGAAGAACAAACGTGAAATAGTGTGCAAAGTGAGAGAGAAAGGTGAGTACATGTATTTGGAATTTGAAATAAAGTGGGAGATTTAAGTAAATTGCCTATTATTCAATTTTTGACATTATTTTTATTTGTCTATTTTTAGTCAAAGGCCATTTATCAAAATGTATTGGGTGCAAGGGTCATATTCTGGTATTTCCCTAAATAATTTACTCAATTTAGCTATACAAAATTTGGAATATTTTAATTAAATAAGAAATAACATCGTTATTTTTTTTTTATTTTACAAAAAAATAATATAATAGCATTTCACAAATTCAATGATTTAATTATTTTACAAATTTCCAGTTGTTTGAGTGTTACTATATTAAATCCTTTTTTTCAGGTTATAAATCACTAATTTTTCATTGGATTGTCACCAAATCATTATAAGCAAACCACCGTTACTAAAATAATAATAGAAAATAACTCAAAAGAAAAAAATAAATTGTATTGACTTTGTCTATTTTTTGTCATTTTCTACTTATATTCTGGTCTAAAGATTAAACAGAAATATTCAAACTAGACCTTCTCTATAAGCCAAAGGCCAGTCCTGTGACTCCTGTCCTTAAAAACAGCTACATATATTCTGTTTTCCATGTTTATTTAAGGACTACGATTATAATTTAGTATATATTTGGTCCATTTTATAAAAAGAAACCAGCCTGGCCACATTATGGCTGTACAATAACTCATTCAAACCAACTTGTAAATAGAATGAATCACATTCTGTAATAAAAGAATGAATCCCCAAGTTCTAGGCAGGACACGACTCACAGGGTTACTGGGAGCCTTCCGCTAGGTAATTACTATTAAGACTCGTTCCAATAATGTAAAACATCTTATAGATAGAGATATCAATATCAGAGTCACAAGGGTGAACGTTTCATGTCCATTTTTGAAGGGACGGAGATCCTACTTCATATGATCATTCCCATAAACACAAGGTGTCCTGTTGAAGATATAATATAAATAGAAATTTTTCTTTTTAACTTTTCAGATGAGATAATTCAACAAAAAAGGTCATCACATACAACGAACTTCACAACTTTGCAATTAAAACATTATAAACATGAATACTGTTACTACCATGCTCACATCTGCAGCCATTGTTCTGTGGGTTGGAGCCATTCAAATGCTGCTCGACTTTTTCAATAGTTGCTATGTGCCAGTCAGTCTCTGCAGCATCTCATCTGAACTTTAATAAAGTAATTCGTATGTGTATCAAACAAGTGAATCATAGCCCTACATCATGTTATGGAACTTGAAAACTATATGAACAGCAGCAAATTAAGTAGCTATGACCTATAAATATAGTCCAACCTCTGCATATGGTTTTGTACCTTCAAATGCAATTGGTGAAAGTACACACTGTTTCATTGTACTATCAACTAGCAGCAACTTTAAGGGGAGCACTACTTGATTAGAAATACATATTCTTCTATTTTTTATTTGGAATTTATAGTAAAGAAAATTAAGTAATCGTACACCTAAAAACCCAAAGAATAGCATTATCTTACATTTGATCTATTGGCTCACTCAATTTGAACTTTCTAGCCGTGCTTCTACAGTCAAGAAGCCTATGAAATATTTCAAAATCGTATCTAAATCAAAAGACGATTAAGATGATAAGATTGGTCTGAAATGTTGGGAAATATCGGCAAAAGTGTTACAACAGACACGCAAATGCTCAGGAAAAAAATTGTTTTTCTTTTCCAAAACTAACACTGAAGTAAGAAACATTTAAATTCAAAAAAGGCACAGTACAACCTAAGAGGAGCATCTAAAGGTGTATCATAAAGTAGTACCACCAAAGAGGGCATGAAAATTCGGTGCTCCAGATATTTGCTAATGAACAAATATATTAAAACAATTGTAGGGCCTGATGGCCCACCTACCCATAGGCGGCCTGCATAGGGACACCACAAAGGTGAGTTGTCTGGTCCAGCCTGACCCGCTTTACATCTCTAGGGGCATCATAGGTGATCTCCAATTTATAGTAATGCTAATTTTCTTCCATCGGGTTGTCTATCTGACCACTCCCCCTGTATTGTTACTCTATTGCAAGAACGTAAGTGTTTTAAAAAACCTTTCAGATTTTACAATATTTGGTCTCTGCATCAGGATTTTCACGACACAGTCTCAGCTGCCTGGAATGTTCAGGTGCAAGGATTCAAGCAATTCCAGCTTTGTAAGAAATTAAAACTCCTTAAACGGCCCTTGAAACATCTGAATGTTTTGCACATATCCAACAGGGCTGAAATGGCTTCTGCCGAGCTCAAATCTGCGCAGATTCAGCTACATGATACCCCGGCTGATTTTGATCATCAATCACAGGTTGCCATTTTACGTAAGAAAGCTTTCTTCCTTAAGGAAGCTGAGAGAAGTTTCTACAATCAGAAAGCTAAATGCAATTATTTGAAGAATAGTGACAAATCCACTAAATTTTTTCACTTTTTAGTGAAAAGAAACTCAAAGAGAAATCAAATTTCAGCAATTTGTAAAGAAGATGGGACTTCCAATGAACAGGTAGCTGAAGAATTTATTTCCTATTTTGAGAGATTGCTGGGAATTACATCTTCTTCTACTCAGATTGACATGAATATTGTATCGAATGGTACGTTGTTAACTGATGACCAACGGTTAACACTTTCAAAAGATATTACTCCCCAAGAGGTTAAAGAAGCATTGTTTAACATTGGGGAGGACAAAGCTCCGGGTCCTGACGGTTTCTCATCCGGTTTCTTTAAAAATTCGTGGGATATTGTTGGAGATGATTTTATTGAGGCAATTAATGAATTCTTCAGGCTCATTACTTCAACAGGTCATTGCCCTTGTCCCTAAATCACAGCATGCTTCAACAGTGAGTGATTTCCGTTCTATTGCTTGCTGCAATGTAACCTATAAGGTCATCTCTAAAAGTCTTGCTACAAGATTGGGCCATATCCTCGGTTCCATAGTGGATTATGCACAAGCTGCCTTTGTGGAGGGAAGCTCCATGACCGAAAACATCCATCTTGCTCAAGAACTTTTAAGGCAATACAACAGGAAGAGAGTTTCTCCAAGATGCCTTATCAAGATAGATTTGACGAAAGCATTTGATTCGGTCAACTGGGAGTTCCGTTGTCACATGCTTCTTAGCCTCGGGTTTCCTTCATTATTCATCTCTTGGATTATGGAATGTGTCACGACTACATCTTATTCCATTTCTTTAAATGGGAATATGCATAGATTCTTCAAAGGGAAGGAAGGATTAAGGCAAGGGGACCCGTTATCACCTTTCCTTTTTGTTCTCTGGCTGGAATATCTGTCCAGATCACTTAAGGCAGCCACGAATAATTCTGATTTCAACTATCATCCAAAATGTGGTTTGCTAAAAATCACACCTTGCCTTCGCGGATGACTTGATGCTTTTTGCAAGAGGTGATCATACTTCGGTAGGCATCCGAATGAACTGTCTTTCCAGTTTTGGGGCATGCTCCGGCCTTATTAGCAATACCTCATAATCAAATCTCTTCACTGCTGGAATTTCAGAATTGGAACTGGTAGACATCACAGCTTTGACAAACATTCCTTTGGGGACGATGCCATTCAGATATCTTGGTATTCCCTTGGCTGCGAAGAAACTCAAAGTCATGTGCTATTCTTCCTTTATTGAAAAAGTGGCTGCCTATATTTCAGCATGGTCGAGCTGTTCCCTATCTTGTGCCGGGAGAGCCGAATTAATCCGATCTATCCTTCAAGGTGTTGAATGTTTCTGGTTATAAATTTTTCCAATACCGGCAGCTGTTATCTCAAGAATAACAAGATTATGTAGATGGTTTCTTTGGGGCTCAAGGAAACCGTTAGTTGCTTGGAAGGAAATCAGCCTTCCTAAGGTTGAAGGAGGGTTGGGATCCAGGGACACTAAGTGCTGGAATACAACACTACTTGCAAAAAATCTGTGGAACATTCATATCAAGAAGGATACCCTTTGGATTAAATGGGTAAACTGCGTTTATCTTAAAGGATCTTCACCGTGGGAATGGATACCGAACAAGGGGGATTCTCCACTCATCAAGAGGCTGTTTACCATCAGGGACACGCTTTGCCATTTAGAGGGGTCACCGGCAGGGGCTGTAGACAGGATGAAACTCTGGAAATCAGGGCTGTTATCTCCACATCCTTGGCGTATGAGTTCTTTCGTACGAGAAGTATTAAAAGGTGTTGGTCGTCTATTATTTGGAATCCTTGCATACTCCCAAAACATTCCTTCATACTTTGGTTATGTGCTAAGGCAAAACTACAAATGAAAGACAAGCTCGTGCATTTAGAAATTGATATGGCATGTGGACTTTGCGGCAGGAGGCTGAAACTTTCCAGTACTTATTTTTTCATTGTCCCATTGGTGCTCTCGTTTGGAATCACATCAAAAGCTGTTTGGGTGTCAAAAGAACCATGTCTACATTATCTAGTTCCCTGAAATGGTCAAAGAAGGAGGCAAGAGGAAGTTCTTGGCAAAGTAAGGCAAAGAAAACAGCCCTTGCATGCACAGTGTACCACTTATGGACTGTTCGTAACAGAAATATTTTTTATGGTTTGGCTCCTCATTCATACTTTATCATTCGACAGATTAAAACACAAGTACACAAAATTATGTTTACTTTGTATCCTAATGTTTTCTTCTTGTATGAATCGCTAGTTGTAAGTAGTTAGACTTTATTTTATCATTTGTGGCATGGGGATGACCCATGTAGTTGGTTTTTTATTCTTATTACTTTTAAAGCTCGTTGTATTCTTGGGGATGCTCGGTGTACTTGTATATAACGCTTTTGATCTATATATTTACATTTCGATTAAAAAAAAAATAAAATGGAATCATACCTAGTGCCAGCGAGTGGGAACCAAAGACATTTAACTAACCCAATGAAAAATTCCTTCCATACTTTGTGTAATCAAAGGTTTTCCGCTGTTGTGGTTCTCTTTACCCCCTTGCCTACCCCTGAACTTCGTTGTTTATAACAAAAGGGAGTTTGCATGGGAGAGAAATATGGGTAAAGGGCGTGCATATTGAAGGGGGAATACCTACTGTTCCATCTTCAAAGGGGGAGAATAAAGAATTGACAAGAGCTTCAACGAAAAAAGAACATTATATGTGCTTGCTGTGTGATTTATCTTGACTTGTACGAGTCTACATTATGATATTTTATTTCTATAACAATATGTTTGTGAAAGTAAAAAAGGAGAGATTGTTAGGATTTAGCAACCTTCGATACCTCAAGTTTGATGATTCTAAACTAGTGAAGGTTTGTATTAACGAATTCAGCGAGTGTCGTGTTTTTAAGACCAAAAACTTCCCTCCTCATCTATCACAATCCCACGATAGAAAAGAAACAAAAGGGAATGGAAAGGACATAGTAAAGTGGGATTAATACTGAATGGCGGATGACCGACCAATTTTTCAAAATAGCCGTTGACCCATTTTAGCCTGTAAATTACCAAATTTATCCTTGTCTTCTTCTCCGCTTATAACTATTTCAAACGATTTCAAATTCATCTATATGTGAAAAAGAGAAGATTTCAAGATAAGAATCTAACCAATTCAATGTTACAATCCAACCCATTTTATTTGTGTAAAATATCTCATTTCAAAGTAGAAATTCATCCGTCTATCTTCTTCTTTTAACTTACAGTAGAAATTGTGGATTTTGTAGTATAAATCATGAAAATATGCATAAATTTGAGTATGAATTGTGATTTTTACTTTAAATTTCTGTAAATCTGAATTCAATTGAAATGGGTTAATTGAAAAATCACTTAAAATATTTAAATTTACGTTAACATACTCATGGGTTGTTAACATTTTGGCCTTAACAGACCTATGGGTCTGTTAACAGACATGTTGGTCTGTTAATTTGGCCTTAACAAACCACTGTGCCCATGGTCGTGTTAATGGTCCGTCTAACAAATGGTATTACGTAATGGTATTTATGTCTTTTATGTATAAAAAAGGCCTTTAAAACTTATTTGATATAAGTTAGACTCTTCTGCGATTTCGAGGGTTTGACACGGCCATTTGCCAAAGCGGCCCATAGTAAAAAAGAAGTGCCTAGCATAGACAAATCACTGAAAGAAATAGAGAGAAGGCCAATAAGGGAAAAAAGGGAGAGAAATGAGAGAAAAATATATATACTTTCTATTTTTCGAATCAACTATGTTGGTGATAGTTAATATTTTGCAAGCCTCAGATTTTTCTCGAGATACATTTATTTTTTTTATTTCCTTATTATTATAGTGGACAAAGTTTCGTGAATGTCATCATATTGCCAAACCACGCAATTCTTGCGTTTTTTATCTTGCTTAGTTATTCGTTTGTTATTTATTTATCTGTATTTACTCAACCAGAGGAAAATATAAATTTTTTTTCCTAACAAGTGATATTAGAGCAAGGTTCTATTTGTGTGAATAGATGGATTATTCTTCGGGAGCCATGGTTAAGATTATGCATCAAATTATTCCATGTGGAAATCACAAATGGTGTATCTGCTTTATACAAATGATCTATGCTCGCGCATTTATGGTGAAAATTTGAACGACAAAACTAATGTAAATTGGAAACTTTTAAATAGAAACTGGGGGGCTCAAAATCAAATTTTGATTGACCAGTGTGTCTTCCACTACTTGGCTCAAGAAAAGAATGCCTTGGAGTTGTGGAAAAATTTAGAGATCTTATACGACTGGATGACTGCAAGATTTTTTGATTAAAATAATTGTCAGTTTGAAATATAAAGATGACCATAATTCGTTAGAGCACATGAATGCATAATTAGCTGACCCATGTATGATGAGCTGCAAGCAATATTGCTTTTGAGCCTCTTTCTGAACACTTGGGAAACTCTGGCTTTGACAGTTAGTAACTTGACCATGGACATGGTCAATGATACTTTATTAAATGAGGAACCAAGGAGAAAAGAGAAAGGCATCTTGACTAAACCAGGGGCTCTAGTTACTCAGAGGCGAGGACCATGAGGTAGAACCAGTTTCAAAAGCTGTACGTAAAACACTTGAACAAAATGGCTCGGCTGAGAGAATGGAAGTGACAATTCTAAAATGGTAGTTCCTTAATGACATCAATGTTTATGATTGTTTTGGATGATGAGATAGTGCGGATAGAGTGGTAACCGGGGAGTTGTCTACAGAACGAGCAGCCATGCTATACTTAAAAGGCTGTTCAAATAAGCAAAAAACAGTGAATGAGAAGATTGCTAGTTGGAATAATTATCGCTCTCATACCATAACAAACAATAAAGATATTGAAGAACGAGCTCCCAATTCTCATTGACTGAATACACCTATATATATACAGATGAGTCTAATATATTTACAGTAGATATAGCTCTTAAGCCTAAAACATAAGAAACATATGAAAGACAATTGCAAACACAAGATGGAAAAGTAAAGGGTGGAAATATCTCTCATCTGAAAAATGAAAAATTGAGAAATCACCCAAATGAGTAGTTAAAAGCTGGCTGATGTGCATTGAAAAACAAGATGGAAAAGTAAATGCATCATTTAGTATTTGTGACATGTGCATAGCATATGCATACAATCTTGAATGTAAATGTGAAGTTGATCCTGGTTAAACATTTACTTGGAAAAAATATTTGGCACCTGAACCAATATATACATGTGAATTGAAACAACAGATGACAGAATGGGATTGAAAAATTGGCACTGGTTTCCATATGATCAAAGTGCGTATACTGAAACCAATTAAACTATGAAAAAGCACGAGCATACATAAGGCACGTGGGTACAACAGATACCCACCGATCAGAAGGAAAATACCAGATAATTCAAGCTACGAATATTCACTATATCATCATGAATGCCAAATTTTAGAAAGACAATTAGAGTGGATACATGATCGAGACAGAGTTAAAAAGGACCTGTTTGACATTCTCTTCCATGAAGCCTGATGTTTTGTTGTTTGATCTTAGAGGTCAGAAGAATCCTCATCAGCCGGCCCCTGAAACCCACCCATCCTCTTCTTCTCTGGTTTTAGACAATCCAGTTTTTCTCTTTCCGTTTAGTGAGAGCATCTGTCCTTGCTATGTATGAGCTGTAACATCAGAGAGCACTCTCTACTCTACTGATGTCTAATTTCAAAGGAAGAGATATTCCTGGCAACATCCCTCCATTTAAAACCCTTGAAAAGAATTATGCAGATTGCAGTTTTTGGCCCAAGACAAGGAATGATCTCTGTTTTATAAAATTTTCAGCCTCCTCCATTCGACCCAAACGAGTGAGAAGGCCAATGATGCTTGAGTAATGTTCTTCAGATGCTTTGATTTTATACTTCCGCATCATTGACGAAAAGAAACTGCAAGCTTCATCTGCAAATCCAGCTTGCTCACAAATATGCAGAACCACTTTAAAAGTGAACTGGTTTGGAGAAAAACCATCGGATAACATCTGCTTGAAAAGATGGATTGCTTCTTCGTAATGACCATTAAATCCATAAGCCTCAATAATGGAGGTCCATGTCATTGAGCCTTTGACAGGGATTGCATCAAAAGTCAACTTTGCCTTATCAATTGCTCCGCAGTTTCCATACATTTTCACAAGTTCTGAGGAAACAAAAGGAATGTATTCAAGATCTTTCTTTAAAACTTGTCCATGGATCTCCCTTCCAAGTTTTTGAACTTTAAGTTCACCGCAAACACACAACATCCTTGACATCGTGACCGAGTCTGGTCTGTGTTTTGACAATTGCATTGACCGAAAAACACTCAATGCTTCATGTAGGCAACAACATTCTACATAGGACTCAATCATCGCTGTCCATGATATTACATTCTTGTTCTCCATTTTATTAAACACTCTCAAAGAATATTCCAGAATACCACACTTTGAGTACATCATCATTAGTGAAGTAGCAACAGATACGCTTGGTATAAATCCATTCTTGACAGCATAAGCGTGAATTTCTTTCCCTTTTTTTAATGCCCGCAATTTACCACAAACAGGAAGAACCGTTGCAACCGTGACTACATCAGGCTTGAATCCTTCCTGTTGCATCCAAGCAATTGATCTAAGGGCCTGCTCAAGCCTCCCATTGGTGACATAACCTGACATAAGAGCAGTCCAAGAAATGGTATTTCTCTCCATAGATCCATAGAACACCTTTCTTCCTGATACCATATCCCCACATTTGCAATACATATCTACCAAAGCAGATTGAATGAACAACTGCTTAGAGTACTCCTTTGTCTTGATCACATAAGCATGAACCTCCTTCCCAAGTTTTCGTGCCAAAACTTCCCCAATCACCGGAAGAATAGTAGTCACTATAACTGAATTTACTTCCACTCCCTCCCGTACCGTTCCCCTTACATACTCCAATGCTTCCCTTTGCAGACTATTATGAGCAAAACCCGCTATCATAGCTCCCCAGGCTACCACATCCCTCTTCTCAATATCATCAAACATAGCACGCGCCAGCTTGATCCTTCCACATTTGAAGTACATATCTATCAAACTAGTCCTAACTATATTACTCCCCACCAAACCATTTTTTGTCAAGAGCGCATGAGTCTTCTGGCCTTGACGAAGCGCTTTAGCCCCTGCGAGACTCTTGATCAAACAAGAAAAGCTATAAACATTCATCTCCACCCCGGAAGACCTCATTTCAGAGAATGTCTCCAGAACTTCATGATAATTACGCCTACCCAACACCACATTTCCCCTCAGCAATGCATTCCATGTATATACACTCGAAACATCCATATCACCAAACACCTTCTTTGCATCCTCAATGGACCCGCAACTTGCATACATATGAACAAGCTTTGTTAGTAAAAACTCGTTCTTTTCAAGACCATTAATTCTTATGTGGGCATGCACTAGTTTTGCTGAATTAAAACATTTAAGCCTCACGCAAGCGGCGATAAGATAAGAAAATGTGGTGACATTTGTAGGGATGCCACGCTGGTCAAGGTAGTCCAGTATAGCGAGTGCTTCTTTAAGCTTGTTTTGGTTAGCGAATTTTTGAATATCTTTGTAAATGGCATGTGGGTTTCTTGTGTGGATTGGTAAGCAATTTGGGAAGGCGTCTTTTTCTTGGAATTTTTGGGATTTCGTTTTGAGGAGTCGATGAGAGAATTGTTCTTATTGAGGAGACTTTGAAAGAGTGAAGTGAAGTCCAAAGAGGTTTTAGGTGTGGTTTTGGAGTGAAATTGCTGCTGGTTAGAGTCTCCATGTGCAATTCAACATTCATCAAGCTTCCTGTGCACTGTGTATGTGTGCGTAGGGGGATTTTCTTTATCCTTGATATTTTGAGTAAAGACAGTAACAAGAATACCCCAGTATATAATATACTACTATACTGCTTTTTTTGCGTTTTTTGCATACGAATCCAACCGGATGATTTTAATGGATTGAAGAATTGAGAAGAATGAGAGAGAAAGAGAGTTTTGTTTTAGTGGAGTTTGATTTTGATGAATATGGGAAGAATATGGAGAAATGGAGGAATGAAATAGATAAATGAGTTTTAGTTTGAGAGGAAGAAGATGTAGTGACAGATATAAAAAGTCTTTTTTTTGTTTGTTTCAGAATGAAGTAAACCTCTATATGGTCAGTGACTAGTATACCGCTTTCCAGTGGAATTCGACCGTAGAAAAAGAAATAGATATTAATAAGAAGAACAAGGTTAAGGTTGAGATAGAGGTTGAAAAAGAATAGTGAAGAGAAATATAATTGAGAATTGAAAAAATTGGAGAGGATATAGTGGGTTTTTGGGCCGAATGATAGAGTTTAATGTCTTCTCATAAATTTAAAGATGGCAAAAAAACCCGCAGTCCAGAATGTGCCCCATCTCGCCCCACTTATTCGGGTAATAGGGGCCAGGTGCAGGGCTCGCTGCGACCCCGCCCACCAATTTTATTTTTTTGTAAAATCATAACATCTAATACAAATTAAAATTTTGCTAAAAATAGACTTAAGAAAAATCGAACTCGATTGAAATTATAAACTATAAATCTTAACCAATACACTACAATCTTAATCTTGTATTTTTTTTTTTTTTGCTACTAATATCTAAATACAATTTATTTCTTTTATTTTAATTTTTTTTTAGTTTTACAAAAAAACAAAACAAAATAAAAAATTTTAGGGGAGTGATTCCCCAGCCAATTCATTTGTCATGGGCGGACCACCCCATTGCCATACCTATATAAGTTTAAACCATATTTTTAAATTTAGAATGGACAGGTGAGTCCGACATGTAAACCAGCAAACTAATCGAAGTGATGTTACTAGACTGATTAACCATGAAATCAATCAAAACAGTTAAAAGCCATGTTGAATCAGACTCAACTTTTATTAATTTTTCAAATATATATTTTATCAATATTTTAGAGTAATGTTCTTCTACCTACGGTAAATAGGAGATCATTTACCTACTTGTGTCCACACACACGCGGTTGTGTGTTGTGTGGGTTGATGCACTCACACATCAACCCATAGTATCGGTGGATAAATAATCTCCTACCCATCATAGGTAAAAAATTATTACTCCAATATTTTATTAAAATATACTAAAAAATTTCACCAAACAAGTCATTAATAGACACCAGATGAGAATAGTCTCAAAGCAGAGACATGTGACATGTTAGGGAAGCCCCTATTTGCTGAACCAGTGCTAGCAGTTGTTTAAAGTGTTAAAATAATTTCTTTTTAAGGATAAATAACATTTAGGGCCTGCTTGGGAGTTTTTTTTTCCACCGATTTTAACCGATTTTAGGTGGTACTATTTATGAAAAGTTGAGAAACGGTTCTTGTTAGTTTTTTGGAGCACAAATTTTGGACGTTTTAAAAACTACCCAAAATCAGTATAGTGTAATTCCCACCCCACCCCACCCCACCCCACCAATCGATGATTTTTGTCACTCTTCAAAATTTCTTCTAAATTTACCGACTTCCAAACAATTATTTTCAAAACCACCTTAAACTTAATATTTGTAAAAATAAAAGAACATATACAAAAGAAAAAAACACATGCAAGAATATAAATTTAATTTTATATTTTCAATGATAGGTAGATATATAAAAATTTAAAATTTAATTTAATTTTATATATATGGGCATATATGTAATTTGATTATATTAAAAACTTTTAGAACCACTAGATAATAAACTCCCAAACATGGGTTGTATCGTTTAAAAAACTACTACTAAAAACTACCCAAAACCGCTCAATTCATAAATGCTCAAAACCGGTACTTTAAAAAACACTCATAGCCGGTACTCAAAAACTCTCAAGCATACCCTTAGGGTTCTCATTATTTTTAATTCGTGGTAATTCATACACGTTCAATTTTAATCCCACATATCATCTTCAACTTTTCAGTAATTCACGCTGATAGTACATTTTTATAATTTTGCCTTTAACTTAAATAAACTAAAATAGAGGGAAAAAATTGCAATTGAAGTTCCAAACATTATTAAAAGTGAAAATGTAGCACCTCTACTCAAAAACAAATACAAAAAGTAATAAAAAAATAGAAAAATAAATAAATAATAATAAAATCTTATTCTCCCCCCACCCCACCCCCCACCCCACCCCACCCCACACCCCACCAAGCCTTAGAACAATAGGACTTCTTCCACTACAAACCAACCGTGGCTAACCAATCGTTGATGCAACCTCCCCTACCAACACCACCAAACAAACTATTATTTTATCAAAATCAACTTATTCAACCTACCAGGAAGCTAGTAGGCCCTCGATTCAGACTCCGTATTATTGTGGTCTTTGAACTCGCCTAATATCAATTTCGTAGCTTCAATGAGTAAATAATTAAAAACTCTTGATTTCATCACGATACTTGACATTATTTTTGTTGAACTTGTATGGGGTGTTTTTAGAAACGCCGTTGATGTTGACCCCATGTGTTCTCCAGTCATTTTCATGCGTCTTTTCACCTTGCTTTTTATAAGCTAGGTATTCTGGATAGTTCTTCTTCCAATGATTTTTTGTCCATAGTGAAAGCACTCCATCTATCTTCACTTTTTTGTCCTTCTTGTTGGACTTCTTCCTGTAGTTACATTCTTTGCCTTTTGGCTTGGAAAAAGATGGTCCAGCAAAAAAACAACAAAAACATCAACACTCTTGGTCTTTAGAACAACTTCTACATTTTGGAGCTCCTACATCAACTTGATTAGGGACAATATTTAGCTTGTTCATGTTATAATTAAACTTGAAATGCGAGAACATCCCATGGAAAGTCTCTAAAACTATGTCAACCTAAAACTTCAGCCACATTAAACTGACTCATCAATGCAAGCATATGATCTCTCACGGATGTCCCCTAGTTTCATGTACATGTTCACGATGGACCTAATGGGTGCCTGTCGGGCTGTTAACCTTGGTATCCAAACATTTTATGAAGACTTTTCATAATCAGAGCAACAATGTCTTCGTATAGATGTTTCTATTACTATACATTTAACATGGAAACTGAGATGTAGCAGTGAGTCATCTCATCAAATTGGAGCCACTTCTTATATGCAGCATTCTATTCAGTTGTGGACTACTCGGTTGGTTTTTTGAGACAAGGTTCAGTTAGCACAAATTTATGCTTCTCAGCAGTGAGAACACGAATTTCATTTCCAATCAATGTAATTATCTCCTACTAGTTGGTTCTTGTTTAGGACACTCGGTAGTGTAAGGTTCGACATTTTTCCTGAAATAAAATAACATTGTAAAGATGAGCTATATGAAAGTTTTCATATATTATGCATGAAGAATGCACGAGTAGACCCAATATTACCATAATATGGTGACTACCTAAAACTTCAAAATCTTAAACACATCTCTCTATAGAAGACGATAATGTGATTTATGGCTAGGCTGTGACCCTCTCACTAAATTCAACATATTCTAGCATCTCATGCAATATTTATGTAATATCGCTTATATTTACCATCATTGTCATCTAGATATTCTATAGGAAGTCGACATGATATCTTTTGATTTAAGAATATATCTCTCATATTAATGATTTTTAAGTCGTTAATTAATAACATTACGTATAGGGCAATTGTAAATAATTTTCACTTAATAAAACACAACCTAATTCGAGTCCAATCAAGTAACCATAACAATGCAGCTCTCTCATAGGAAGGTCAATAAAATTATTAAAACAAAACATACCCGTATTCTTACTAATTGACTAATGGGAGAGGCCGTGGGTTCATTAAAAAAAAATGCACCCTCACTCACTCAATACTTTTATAATGTTTGAATTTTATTAATTAACAATTTCCTAATTAATTAAATTAAAAAAGATTTAATTGTCAACAATAATGTTTACCATTTCTTAACTAAACAATTTAGAAATAAAACAATAAATATTATCTACCATGTGTGACAATATAGTACCAAGAGCGGTGTTTATATGACATGTTATTAAATGACAGAGTATATATATAATGTTCGATTAAGAGCATGTGCCCGACTCTCACAGGGGTGAGCCCCCTATGTGGTGGGGCCCACCCCCATGTGAGAGTCAGGCACAACCCGAATCAATTAACACATAAGTGATCATAAATGACATTCACTCACAATTTAATTAAAGCAATAATTGGAAAAATTGCATAAAATTCACCTACAAGTGACTTATTTCAAACTAGGTCAAAACAATTTTTAAAATTGTCAATAAGTCATACTCTTCAACAATTTTTCATATTAATTTCAAAATTATCCATGTGATTCATATTTGCCACAAACATTGTCATTGGCACTGCTCACACCGCCACCGCCACCGCCACCGCCACCGCCACCGCCATTGCCACTGCTGCCGTCGCCGCCGCCAACAAGTCCTTTAATAGAGAAAAAGACATATTGAAGTCTGCACCTAGTCTTTGATTGCAAGACGAGAGCAGAAACTTGGGATGTTTCCATGAATGCCTCGATTTCCTTCCAAAATGATTCTTTTGCAAAAACAACATGCTTCTGATTATCATTTTTTAACTGATTAATTTTTTAATAAAATTCTTCAATTGCGTTAATAGAGTCTGGGGAGCTCCAAAATCTAGACCAGCGCATAATTCGATAGAAAATGCTGGATCTTTGGCTGGATGATTTGGCAGTGGCATTTGAATTATAAGCTATTTTTCACCAATAATGGCCTCATGATTTGAAGGTGAAAATAAAGCAGGGCAAACTGATTTGGAAGGCTTTCAGGATTATTATTATTATATGCTGCAGCTTTCTTTGAATGACAAGAAATGACAGAATTCTCCATATTAATCTAACCACTACTTTTGGAGAAGGCTTTCAGGACGTTATTATATATTGTGGAATTCTGTGTAAAAAATTGCAGAATTGAGGTAGGTATAAGAATTGGAAGGTTTTTACTTTTGTGGTATGAGAAACAGTATCATAAATACATTTGTATCATGATACTGTATTATAGAAAACATTGGTGAAGATTTGTTTGATGAATTTCTACAGAGTTGCCATGATTTGTTGTTGTAAATAGCAGTTTGAATTTCGTAGAAATGAAAAGTTTGATGAGGGCATACTATGATGAAAGTTGGTCATTAGATTATTTTTGTTGTTAGTGATGTGTGTTGTTTGATCTTTGTATTATAGAAAACAAGATCATTATAGAAATGTGCATAGAGTTCGCATACATGCTCAAATTTTTATTATAATATGTTTTAGAATCGTCTCGATGAGTTGGTCAAGATCGGTGGCTTTGTCATCATTGACAATAGATTTTAGCCGTTTGAAATCGTCTCTTTAGCTTAAAATAGCAATCTTTAATTTTTCTTGTATAAACAAAGATCATACATATTAAAAGCGAAGTATCATAGATAAATGTATATTATCATATCAGTATCATACATAAAAGTATCTTAATAAAACAAAGATCACATACACAAACTATAATCCAATAAAATAACGAAGATTATCATATATTGAAACACTATCATAATAAAACAAAGATCAAAAATAAAAGTATGGTATAAGTAACATCAAACCCGATCTCTCCCCCACAGTGGAGAAGATTTATCTTTCCCATTGTACACTTGTCCACTTTTCATTGGATAAGTGGATCTCATTTAGTTATATCTAAGTAGAGATGTTTTACTAGTTGAAGTAATGATATTGTTCTTAAAATTCTCGATTAATAGTACAAGACCATTCATATTGTATGCGTTCAATAACATTATCATATATTGAAACAATATCATATGTTAGAAACATTATCATAATAAAACAGTATCAAAGATAAAAATATAGATAAAATAGTATCATATATAAAACTAAGTACAAGATGTTTTTAATAGTTGAAATAATGATACAGTATCATATATATAACACAATATCTAAATAAAAACAATATCATAGATAAAACAGTATTATATATAAAACTAAGTACAAGATGTTTTAATGGTTGAAGTAATGATATTGTTCTTAAAATACTCCATTAGTAGTATAAGATCATTGATAATGCTTGCATTCAATAATAATATTAGATGTTGAAAATATTATCATAATAAAACAGTATCAAAGATAAAAACATGCTATAAATATATCAAAACAGTATCATAGATAAAAGCATGATATAAATATACGAAAACAGTATTATAGATAAAACAGTAACATAGAAAACAATATCATAATAAAACAATATCATTGAATTAACGCTTTTTTGAGAATTTTAGGAGTATGTTGGTCTTTTAGCGCTAAAATGTGACTTTAATTGAATTAAGTTTGATTATATGACTTTAGAGCCCATAATGCGCTTATGGGTTTTTAACTCATATAATCCAAATTTAATTCAATTAAAATCACATTTCAGCGCTGAAAGATCAACGTCCCCCTACAATTGCAAAAAATGATAATTCAAACATGATACTTTTTTATTGTGATACTTTTTTATGATATTTTTTCTATGATATTTTTTTATTAAAATACTGTTTTTTATTATAATGTTTTATGAAAAATATTTGATATTGTTTTACTTTTAATATTTTACACCAGTTTTCGTTACAATATATCATGTTTGGCTAGGTTAATTAACTCATTTTTTTTTCAAACTTATTTTTAACTACATATTTCATGGAACCCACAAATTTTATCAAATTTTTCAACCACACATTTCACCAATTTTTTCAAAATCTCGGAAAAAAAAAAAAAAAAAAAAAACTACTTTTCAACTCCACCAAACAAACACACATTCAAAATTAAATGTTTTGTGGTTAATACTATTTCAAAATGTTCCATTAGTAATACAAGATCATTAATACTGTTTTCATTCAAAATACTTAATATTGTTTCAATCTATGATACAGTTCTTTTATTGAGTTGTAGTTTCTGTATGTGATATTGTTTTATTTAAATATCTTTTTAACCATACGATATTGTTATTAGATATTGATACAAATGTACTTCTGATACTATTTTCTATGCTACTATTTTGTAATACTTTTTTTATTAAGATACAATTTTTTATGATACAATATCAAACAGCACACATGAATGTGTGATAGTAACATTCCGAAGCACATAAAAATGTTGAGGCATGTGAAACAAATGTTGTTTTCTTTTATTCGATCAAAAATGATTACAAAACAATTGTATTCATATATATATATATATATATATATATATATATATATATATATATATATATATATAAACATGTCCAACAAAACAACCTAATCCAAGGAAAAAAAAACTATTCATAAAAAATGAATACACCAACAAAATAATATTCACGAAGCAATTGTATCTAGAAATTTACAATCCATGAAGTTCCCAACACTTCTCAGAATCATCGTCATTGTCTGATAACAATAGCATGTTGTTAAAGTTTAAAATTTTAGCTTTTACATGATTGGAAAAAAGAAGAACATAAAAAAATGTGAATCTACTATTATGACTTACAAAAAACGGTTAAAAAAGTTTGGGTGGCCGGCAGCGAGTCGTGAAACACCAGTGACGAGGTGCAATAGCCGATAGGAAGTGCTAGAGAAGTTGGTGGCCACGTGCGTTGTTGATATGAAGTTTAAATATAAATCACATGGACAATTTTGAGATTAATATGAAATATGGCTGAAAGAGCATAACTTCATAGCAATTTTAAAGTGTTTTGACCTAATTTGGAACAAGTCACTTACATGTGACTTATAGGCAAATTTTTCCAAGAAAAAATACATAGGCCCAATTAGGAGTGAACATGCCCAATTTTTGCACATTTCCATTTCTGCCAAAACCCTAGCCCTCAACGCCACTGCCTTCGCCGGAGATGGAAAGTGATCGGACGAAACCACCCGTTGACAGAAAAAAGAACACCAATGGTACTCCACCCACTTGGCACGGTATCAATGCCCCCAAAATCAAGAGAACCACAACCCTCGCAAGGCGGCGGTTGTTGCATCTGATGGGCGCCGCATCGGAGATCGCAGCGACACTCATGGTCCAGTAACCGCCTCGATCTAGGCCAAGCGGATGCGCTCAGAGGTGTTCTTTGCTTCAGCCAATTGCGATGGCGGCATCCATAGGTGCCGTTGTGTCATGGTTAGATCATTTTTCACCGCCTTGCACACTTCACTCACCGCACCTAGCCATTCTAGAATATTCTACTTGCCTCCATAAATAGCTAACACATGAGTAGAGAAAATGGTGAAGAATATTGTTGAAATTAGTTGCAAGACCTACCCCCCTTATCAATTCTTATCCCTCATCTCTATCTCTGAATTTGAATTCTTCCACTCTTCTTTCTATTTCTTTGAATTTTCTATTCACCCATTTACCTCTATTTCTGTTCTTTTCTTGATCTTCTTCTCAGTATCATCTATGTCATTCTCTTCAATTTTATATTCTGTTACTTCTTTCAATTTGTAATTCCTACAATGAAATAGCATTTAGAAATTAATGACTCGTGTAATAGCATCTACAATTAATGAAAATTGTATTTTATTGTTGTTATTTGTCTCTACTATTCAATTTTCCATTGGTTGGCTATTTGTGTTGTTAATTTGAAGTGTGGAGCTGATTGTGGTTTTAATTCATTAAGTTTGGGGGTTAAAATCATAAAAAAAAGTAGTATCAGAGAAGCTACGTGGTATGGGAATTGCTGAATATAGGAAGAAGATATGTAATAGCTACAACAGGATGATAGTCATACTGACTGAAATAGTTGGAAAAAAATTAGTATCCAAAGAAGAGAATGTTGATAACTCTGTGCCTTGTTATTATCTTACAGAAAAAATCAGATAGAAGGAAATGATAGCAATGGTTTTAATTTGTCGAAGTTGACTTCCTAAAATTTGGAGGAGAAGATCCCAAGGAATGGCTTCAAGAGCTTAGATGTTTCTTTCAATTCTCGAGGTTGATGAAGAGAAGAAAATGGAGGTTGTTAAGAGATACATGGAATGCGTGGCTTACGTCGGTTTTATTGCTTCAATGTCAACCATCCATCTGCAGATTGGGAGCTATTTTCAACAGAACTCGCAAAAGGTTCACAAATTGTAATGAAAAAGCGGAGAAAGACTAGAGAAAGGTTTTGAAATCAGGTTTGATACCATTATATTAATGGATATGGAGGATGCAACCAAGGAATGAGAAATTGAGGCTCAAATTTTAATTCAACAACGTACCATGTCGACCATAGCGTCTCCTTCTACGCCATTTGTCACCATCGCCACTACTACTTCATTTTCAAATTTGCACCCATTAGTGACATCTCTCAAAGCCAAACTTCCATTGCTCGCTTTACTCATCCCCTCCTGGAAAATTTCCAATGGCTACCTAGTTTTTCTCTTTCTTCCACTCTCCAAAGTTTTCTCATGTTTTCTCCTCTTTCTAACTTTCATATGCTCCGAAATTACCACTTGAAAGAACTTCCAGTTTCTCTCCATTTTTCTGTATTTCTTTGACCTCCGAGGAAACCACCAGATTAACATAGATGTCAAATTCTTTAACTTTGGGGACAAAGTTAATTTAAGGAGAAGAGTTGTCATGGTTAGATTATTTTCTCACTGACCTTGCACAACTCACTCACCTGCACCTAGCCATTCTAGAATATTCTACTTGCTTCTATAAATAGCTGGCACATTGGTACAGAAAATGGTGAAGAATATTGTTGAAATTGGTTGCAAAACCTACCCCATTATCCCTTCTTCTCCATCGTCTCTCTCTCTCTCTCTTTCTGAATTTGAATTATTTTACTCTTCTTTCTATTTCTCTAAACCTTCTATTCACCCATTTGCCTCTATTTCTACTCTATTCTTGATCTTCTTCTAAGTATCATCTTTGTCATTTTCTTCAATTTTATACTCTTTTGCTCCTTTTAATTTGTAATTCCTGCATTTAATAGCATTTAGCAATTCACGACTCGTGTAATAGCATCTACATTTAATGAAAATTACATTTATATTGCTGTTGTTTGTCTATACTGTTCAATTTTTTCTTATTTGGCTATTTATGTTGTCAATTTGAAGTGTGGAGTTGATTGTGGTTTTAATTCATTAAGTTCCTCGAAAGGGGGGGTTAAAACCATAACAAATGGTATTAGAGAAGCTAAGTAATCTGGGAATTGCTAAATACAAAAATAAGATATACGATAGCTATGATAAGATGATAGTCATACTAATTGAAATGGTTGGAAAAAAATTAGTATCCAAAGAAGAGAATGTTGAATTCTCAGTGCTTTGTTATGATCTTACAGAAAAAATCAGATAGAAAGAAATGATAGCAAGGTTCTTAATCTGCCTAAAATTGACTTCCTAATATTTAGAAGAGAAAATCCCAAGGAATGGCTTCAAGAGGTGAGATGTTTCTTTCAATTCTCCATATTGATGACAAGAAGATTGTTTAGAGTTACACGGATGGCATAGCTTACGCCTGCGGTTTCTTCGCTTCAATATCAACCATCATCTGCAGATTAGGAGCTATTTACAGCAGAACTCTGTAAAAAGGTTTTCAAATTGCAATGAAGAAGTGGAGAAGACTCAAGATGAAGGATATGAAATTAGCTCTGATACCATTTGTTATAGTTTTTACCCCCAAACTTAATGAATTAAAACCCCAATCAGCCCCACACTTCAAATTAACAACACAAACAGCCAACCAAGGAAAAATTGGACAGTAGAGACAAATAATATCAATATAAATGCAATTTTCATTAATTGTAGATGCTATTACATGAGTCATTAATTGTCAAATGCTATTTCATTGTATGAATTACAAATTAAAAGAAGCAACATAATATAAAATTGAAGAGAATGACAGAGATGATACTAAGAAGAAGATCAAGAAAAGAGCAGATATAGAGGCAAATGGGTGAATAGCATATTCATATAAATAGAAAGAAGAGTAGAAAAGTTCAAATTCAGAGATAGAGAGAGACGAGGGAGAAGAAGGGATAAGGAGGTAGGTTTTGCAACCAATTTCAATAATATTCTTCACTCTTTTCTCTACCCATGTGCTAGTTTTTTATAGAGACAAGTAGAATATTCTAGAATGGCTAGGTACATGTAAGTAGGGTGTGCAATGGTAGTGAGAAAATGATCTAACCATGACACACTGCTTCTCAACAGTGGCAGTGCCCATGGTTCTGTCGCCGCTATAATCTAGGCGCAACAGCGGCACCTCTTGCCGTTCGCAGATAGGCATCGTTGCCATTCAGTGTTTTTCATAAAAAAAAATTTATTTTTCTGTAGATTTATGGAATTAGGCAAAATTGTTGCTCTAGTCCCTGTGTTTGTTGAAGGTAATGCAAATTGGTCCTCTATAATAAATTTCGTACAACAATGATACAAAAAAATAAAATGCTATTACAACAAGAAAATTAACAAAAGTGAAATTATGGAGTCGTAATCCACCCATTTTGTTACAAGACTCGATAAAAAAACAATAAAACCATTTTGAATATTGAGAATAAGGTTGAAATGATCAAACGCCATTTTCCAAATATATATAAATCCTCAAATCCCATCTTCTAATTGACATTTGCATGTGATGACATCACAATTATTAATTCAACAATTAATATCGAATCGTCCGCTAGAAAATCCTTTGAGACCATGATCGTATCTATTAAATAGGTGACAGATTCTATATTGCAAATATATGTTCCTCATTATTTTACTTTAATTCATAAGACACCGAGATATTGACCAGTAGTTTGATCACACTTAGTGATACCTTAAAGAACTTTAAATTAATAATCGGAGTCTATTATAACTCGCTCAAGATTAAAGTCATACATGTAGAACGATAAAATAAAATTTAATTCTTATGGTCAATATTACTAATTAAATTTCACGTGGTTCAATTTAATACATTTCAAATCAACTCTCAAATAAATTATAAAAGTTAGATGAACTTTAGCTTCTGTATGAAATCATTTTTTTTTTTTTTTTTTTTTTTTTTTAGATAATCGAGTTTTTGGATGGTTGAAGTGGACCCTAGTGCTGAATAATAAAACAACTTCATTTTGGACTAATTGACTATGCTAACAAGTAAACTATTCTCCACTGTTCGAACAATAATGACATACATGCCCCTATATTTATTATTTGAGTGTAATCAATTAAAAGGGCATTTTGTCTTTTTACTTCCTATTGAAGGGCGACATAGGATTTCATTTTCAAAGTGAAAAACATGTCTATTTTATTTTATTCCGTCAACTTGAATGAGATGTGGACCCACTTACAGAATATTTTGATGTTAGTTTTGACTTTCAAATTATAAGTTTTGATAAAAAGTTGATTTTTAATTAAATCAAATAAGGGCTTAATAAAATTGAGACGATATTTGTGTTCATTTGTCGATAGTGGACTACAAAATTTAGTTCGAATGACAAATAGAATTTTTTTTCGTATCTAACAATTTAAGCACTCGATTTATAATATCAAAATGATCTATGAATAAATACTAATTTAAATCAATTTAATTAATTAATATTTTATTTTAAAATTCAGTAAATACAATAAAATATACTTGTCGCACAAATCCGACCATTAGGACTTGTTTTCTGCAGTTTATTTTATAAATGAAGTCCACAAATAGTATAGAGTTACGTACTTTATTGATCAAGCTTATTAGCTTCATAAACTAATATCAATCATGCACCTCAATACCTAACACTCGTTTGTCTATCATCTTTTGCAGATAAGTCAATAAACGATATTTTTATTCCAATTAAGAAATAGCAAATTGCTGTCAACTCAATATTATAATTCAATTATTAATGTAGGGTGTGACAATTAAAGCTGATTACTTGTGTTTTGTTGCAATATTCTGTCTTTCAGTGTAGTGTGTTGAGATGGCTTATGCTGCTCTTCTCTCTCTTACACAAATTCTAGAGCAAACCCTGCATCATGATTATCAATATCTGATTCTTGATGAAAAACAACAAATCACATCTCTCCTTCAAAAGGTTTATTCTTTGCAAGAATTTCTCGAAAAATCTTCACGAACAATCTGCGAAGCGATTAAAGGTTTAGAGAGTAAAATCATAAACGCAGCATACGAAGCAGAAGAGATTATTGAATCCCACCTTGCGGATCGAGTTATTTCAGAATCTGAAAGAAATGGCAATGGGATTTACGAAACCTTCTGCCAAACCTTAGAGGACGTAGAAAAAGAATTTGATTCAATAGACAAAGAGGCAGTGGAGATTGGCATAAAAGATCTGCAGCCACTGACTTCATTGCCTGCTTCTGGTTCATCAAAACCACCTGTTTCCAGTGGCATGAGCACTATGGTGGGTCTTGATGATGACTTGATGGAGATCAAGGATCGGCTAACAAGAGAATCGCTAAATCTTGAAACTCTCTCCATTGTGGGAATGGGCGGGATCGGTAAGACTACTCTTGCTAGAAAACTTTACCATGATGAATTTATTGTCTATCATTTTTACGTTCGTGCTTGGGTAACAGTATCTCAAGACTATAACTTGCGAGAAATTCTTCTAGGCCTTCTAGATGCCATAGAAAAACTAACTGCAGAGATACGTAAAAGGTATAGCAATGAAAAATTAGCAGAAGTCTTGTACAAGAATCTAAAGGGTATGAAATATCTCATTGTACTTGATGATGTGTGGGATACTAAGGTATGGGATGATGTGAAACGAACATTTCCAAATGACAAGAATGGAAGTCGAATCATGCTGACTACTAGGATTGAAAATGTTGCTGATTATGCCAACTCTCGTCCTCCTCTTCATCGCATGCATTTTCTAAATGATGATGAAAGCTGGAACTTATTTTGTAACAAGGTTTTTGGTAAAGATCATTGCCCTCGTGAATTGGAGGAAATTGGGAAGAAGATTGTCCAAAATTGTCGAGGACTTCCACTCACAGTTGTTGTGATTGGAGGGCTCCTCTCAAAGGCAAGTAGAACACAAGATTACTGGACAAATGTTGTAGAAAATTTAAGTTCAGTAATAACTTCTAATGATGAGCAGTGCTCAAAGATACTGTCTCTAAGTTATGACCATTTGCCTTATCATTTGAAAGACTGTTTTCTCTATATGGGAATTTTTCCGGAAGATTATGATATTCGTGTCTCCAAACTTGTCAAGTTATGGGTTGCCGAAGGACTTTTAAAACCAGTAAGATCTAAATGTTTGGAAGACGTGGCAAAAGAGCATTTGGTAGATCTTGTTGACAGAAGTCTTGTTTTGGTGTATGAGCATAGCTCCAATGGCAAAATTAAAACTTTGAAGATTCATGATCTCTTACGGGACCTGTGCTTGAGAGAAGCTGAAAGAAAGAACTTCTTTCATGTCATAGATAGGAGTTCCCTTGGTATTCTACGAGACATCAGTGTTCACCGCTTAAGTTTTAGAAGAGAGAGAAATGACGTTAACGTTCGTGATCTGAAGCTACCAAGCTCTGTTCGGTCTTTTATGTCTTTTGAATGGGTTCTTCCATTCAATTTAGAAATTTTTTGGTTGCTCAGAATTTTTCATGCAGACAATGTAGAGGTGCCACATAGAATAAAAGAACTAGCTAACTTGCGGTACCTCATCGGCAAATGTGATGCTAATCGGCTTCTTTACTCAATACACAAACTTCGGCGTCTAGAGACCTTAATTCTTCATTCAAGTGTGGGCACCTCATTTGATCTACCACCAGAAATTTGGAAGATGACAACTTTAAGGCATGTCCAGTTGGAGATTGTGAATTTACCTAATCCTACTTGTTCTGATATTGTTCTACAAAACCTACAAACACTCTCCAATGTGAGAAATTTCAAATGTACAGAGGATGTCCTTGAAAGAATTCCGAATCTTAGGAAATTGGGAATCTGTTATGAGAATGCACCAACAGATTGGGGATACTACTGTCTCAATAATCTTGTGCGTCTACAGAAACTTGAATCATTAAAATGCCTGCTTCATGTGTCGTCACCATCTTTCCTACAGAACCTCATTTTCCCGCCTTCGCTCAAGAAGGTAACTATGACCGGCTGCTTTCTTCCTTGGAAAGATATGACGACTATTGGTTCTTTGCCCAATCTTGAAGTGCTCAAATTGAAAAGTGGTGCCTTCTTAGGCCCAGAGTGGGAACCAAATGAAGGGAATTTGTGCAACTGAAATATTTGCTAATGCAAAACATTAATCTAAAGGATTGGAGAGCAGACAATATCCATTTCCCGAGAATTCAACGCCTTATTATCAAGAGCTGCCATTGCTTGACGGAGATCCCTAGTGGTATTGGAGAAATTCCAACTCTTGAATTGATCGAGTTGCACAACTGCAGCAGTTCGCTTGAAACTTCAGCAAAACAAATACAAGAGGAACAACTGAGTTTTGGAAACGAAGGTCTTCAAGTTCGCATCGTGAGAAGAATCGAGCTACTTCGGGTAATTTCAACCCGCCACCAAATTTTTACCAAGTTACTAATTAACTTACCAACTTTATTTTGAAATGTATCTCACAATGCCCACTCTTCTTTCTATTATGTTACCCGTCCATCCACCACCCGTTAACCAACATTTGCCAACTTGTAACGGAGAATCCAACTTGATAGATGGTTTTCCAACGTGGCGGGCTAACGGTGTGAACTTCGGCCAACTCAGCAAAATAACACATCTCTTCCAAAATTGAAGTACCACCCAATCTTCTTCCCCCCAAAAGGAGTGTTTGGGTGATGCGTTTTTTTTATGACTAGATAAGATTTAGCACTGTCAACATGCCATATCAAAATTTTACTTGCCTCGTGGGACATCCTATTAAGAATTGCAGAGTGTTAAACGTCGGGTGATAGATGGTTAACATAATGGAAAAAAGAGTAGATATTGAGATACCTTTCAAAGTTAAGTGGTTAAATAGTAACTTAGTTAAAGTTCGGTGGTCAATGATTAATTTTACCCAGCTACTTCATTTGTAAAGATTCAGAGTTTGTTCCTCCTGGGGGTTTATAAATATTGCAAATATTACACTTGTAAATTTCATAAATTTTCTTGTCATTCAACTGTAACTTATAAATATTTATAAGGTGAACATTCCAAATGTGCAAGAATGGCAGAATGAGAATGAAAAACTGCAGCAGCTTTTATATGATCAAAATGCATATACTGAACACACCAATTTTCTGCTTTCCTTGAGTGAGAAAATCTGTGTTTTGCAGTATATGAGCTCTAACTTCAAAGGATTGCGGTTTTTTCCGGCTACACCTTCGAAGGTGAGATCAAAACAACCACCACCTCGGGTTCCCCCTCGGCCTTTTCATATTCGTTTAACAGTGCCAAGGAAGGTAAGGATCGAAAGAGAAACATCTTTACAGGGAAATGGTAAATGGCTTTGATCACAAAAAAAAAAGGCCTCTTGTAATTTGCACGAGTTGGGGACCTTTTTGCAGCGTTGCAGGCTAAAACTGTGTACAATTCATGGGAGGTCGAGGGTCCGAATTAAAAATCAAACCTCTCTCGAATCCATGCCAATATGCTGTGCGTCAGGACAGCCCACATGGGCAACCCGTGACCCATAATCTAACATCTCCTACTCACACATAGCCTTGAACAGAACTATAGGTCACATCCAATATCACAGCATCGGATCAATTTGAAGATTGCATCTCATAAAGTTCGTACGGTTAGATGGATAGTTTAATTAGTCAATATACTTTTGAGGGTCCTCATCTGATGGACTACTTTACAATAATTTTACTTATTAAAATTAAGCATGCAAATATATTTTTCTATAGAAAATTTGACACGTGCACAATTTTGAAAAATAAGCAATGACGAGACTTTAACTTAGCACTTGTTTGGTTATATTTTTCTAAATTTTTTTTTCCAAACTCATTTTCAACCACATTTCACATGACCCACAACTTTAATTAACTTTTCAACCACATATTTCATCGACTTTAAACAAAAACTAATTTTAAACCACACCAAACAAACACTTATGCCAATGCATACTACAATTCCATGTTCAACCACAACAGTGTCTTTCTATTCTGCTCAAGGGGAGATTATTATGCCTTGAACAAGACTTATAAAGCTATGATGGAGTCACAGATCTTGTAAAAACTCAGAGTGCTAATTTTCAATATCAAAATCCAGTGAAGCAAATTATGGTACATACTACTCAAAAAGTTTCTTGCAAGGAGCACATAATCTTTCTAAATAATTGTACATTATCTTAGAATACAATGACTACATGTTTTATGAACTTCAACAGTTGACAATAATTAAATGTAGCAAATGTATTACAAATATATCAATTGAAGAACTTCTTCACTCAGAAAAACTTTGAACAGTACAATATCAGTAATTGAAGGTGATATATTGCATCCACTGAACTCAAAACAAAGAGAAAAAACAGTCAACTGTGTTACAACACAAAGGCAAATTAGATGCATCCAAAGAATTGTTCCAAGGACGTAGAGGTGTAGACGTTGGCTGCAGTTCCCTCAGGCTTGATAGGAGAAATGTGAAGCTGATACTTGATGAATCTCTGAAAACATTAAAAATGGTAAACTAGATGCCGATGAATAAGAGTACGAAAACCAGAAGTACATGAAGAATCCCGACAATTGTACAAATGCTTCCTTACGGTGGCACCATGTACTTCTCCGACCAGATAAATTGAAGTAACAGTTCTAAACAGTTATATTAAAAATAAAACACAATATATAAAGGCAAACTCTGCATCCTTTCCGGATGGTGACAAATTGGGATCCTCTACCCCTAGAGAAACCTAATATCTTCTCAAACAATAATCAAAAGTGGCAACCAAGAGTCAAAAGCAGGACAAAAACGATGGGGCTCAGCTTGAATTATTTTAGATTAGTATTATAATTTTGGACATTGGGTTAGAAGAAATTACTGACAAAACCCACCTGATCCTAACACTTGAATCACAAGAAGAGGAACGTGGATTTACCCCTGCCCATTATACTTAACATTGCTATAGCCAATGTCAAATGTTTTATGCATCACCATAAAACTGAAGGATCTAATTTTAATAGTGGGGGCTGTGGTTGGTTCAATTCTTAAAGATGGCACCGCTGTTTTTCACCTGGACAACTATTATTTGTGACATTACTATAAAGATAGCTTTTATTTAGTAGTTGGAACTTGAGTTGATGGTTCATGCAACTTAAAACGAAAGGTATGATCTCGTTCCTCAACTAGCCATGAGGCTTGATGAAAAAAGCTCCTTTTACTAGCATGAACTTTGTGAAAAAGCCTTTATTGGTTTGAGAACGTGAGAAACAAACACTTTAGTTCACTTGGCTTGAGTGACACCCCTAAATATACTCGTCAAATTTTGATCTGTCCATAAAGGGAACTTATTTATTTTTAGATTCTAAAATTGCTCATTAAAGTCAAGAAAAAGGAGGAAAAAAAAAAGGATATCCACATATTTAAAATAATTCAGAAACATGCAGTAGAAAGTGAACAAATCTGCAATTTAAAATCTGTGGCGGCAATGTGTCAAAAATAAAGATGATTTTCTAAAACTCTGCAAGAAATAATTTTATAGAGGGGGGTATCCTACATTGTAAGAATCTTCATCAACTAAAAGCTATCCATAAAAAAATAAATTCTTGTCCAATAGAGTCTAACTCAGAGCATTTTCAATTTATCACACATCTAACCATTGATCTAATGGAAAATGACAAGAGTATATAAAATAAAATGGAATAAAAATGTATTTAATTGAGATATTATGAAGTATACCGCTAATTGAGTAACAATTTCAGGATTTGTGTCTACATGCCAATCTGGTTCCAGTTGTCGCACAAAAGATGTCCGTCCAATCTCTGTGCTACAGAAAAGAACCTGCAAGTTCATTTATTATAAAATAAGCTACAAAGAACGAATTGAAGTATGTTAAAAAAATTTAAAATAGGTAAGATGAACAAAAGACTGACTCATATATGAAGTTTGAAACAAGGCATAGACTACATAATCTTGAACCACAAATCAAAATTAGCCACACTTTATTTAGGAGTTTTAGCCGGTTTAATGAAAATTTCTGATGAAGTTTGAGAATGTATAGAAATCCATGTCTTAACAGTCAAATACCTAATTTGCTAGAGAAATCATATGATACAGAGGTTTAGTTCTATAAAGGTTAACAAGGAATATAAATTTTCCTCAAAAATAAAGCTGGCGTAGCTTATGAACAAAGAACTGAGTACTCATCCTCAATTCATATGAGAGTACTCAGGACCACTCTCAACCATCAAACGAACGGGATCTTTCTTTTATTTTCCTTTGTGTGAAAGTAAATGGGGACTAGTTTTCAAATAAAAAGGGATCATATTAGTACTCATTGCTCGTGAACAAATATCGCCCACTCATGCTTTAATGCCATAAGAACTCCCTACCTAGCCCATTTATGCAGCACTGCTTTATGTCCCTTGGTGGAATTTAGGAAATATATTAGCCGTGGACTAGTATACATTTGAATTTCTTGGAAGTGCCTTGATAGAATTGAAGTTGTGGAGCTCAAGTGTTAATAATTTTCTTTCTGGCAGGTATTGGGGAAATGAAGAGAATCATTATTCATTTCTCATGGCAATTACACTATCAACAACAAACTAAACATAATACCCAATAAATTTAGCATTGGCTACATTAGCATTTTTTTCACTACTACGTTCGATGCAACTTCTTTTAACATATTCTACTAGGATTGCTCATCTGTGTACAATTCTTCCTTTGATTCTACGCACGTGGCCCAACTACCTAAATTGTTGTTCCCTTGAACTTATCATTAATTGGTGTCACGCCCATTTATGGACATAGAGTCTTATTTCTTATTTTATTCATTCAGAATGGCCACACATCCATCGTAGCATCTCTGTTTCTGCTACTTTCATATTACGGACACGTAGTCCTTTATTGACCAAACTATTAGTACCATAAAGCATATTTGGTCTTATATCTATCTTGTAGTACTTAAATTTTTTAACTTTACAAGAATCTTCATATCACATAGAATCCTTGTAGGATTTAAATATTTAATCCAATATGCTGTATTACCAGATCATGCATTAGTCTTCTTTCCTTACCAGCAATCAAACATTAATACCTAAATAATCACTCTTAAGGACAACATGATCCTCTATAGTAACATTCCTGTCATCCTAATTCATATTATTACTAAAAGGAGCTTCCATATATTCCGTCCACTTCTACTTAAACAAAAACCTTGAGATTCCAAAGTTCAAACTCGCGACTTATCACTTCCTAGTCTCTCCAACAGACATTATGTCATCAACAAATATCATAGACCAAGAAACTTCATCTTGGATATTTTCTGTAAGTTCATTCATGCCTGAAGCAAAAAGATAAGAAATATGGACAGAAGTTTGATACATAAATAATAGAAAAAGGAATTTCTCTACAATTTCCACTAATCTCGTGCTTGTAACAGCTCAACCATATATATCCTTAAAAAATTTTATATGTATATTGAACATTCATACTCTATCTACATAGAATTTCCCTAAACTCCTATTCATAGGTTCTTTATAAATTAATAAAAACCATATACTAGTCTTCTTTCTTCTCTCTGTACTTTTTTGTCAATCTCCAAAAAAGGTAAATGTCTTTCATAGTAGATCTTCTTGGCATAAAACTAAATTCATTCTCTAGTACCAATGAATTACACCTAAATCAATACTCAAACACGCTCTCTCATAATTATGTAGTGTGAATCGTGAACTTAGTACATTTGTAATTTGTCCAATCTTGAATTTCTCCTTTTTGTTATGGAGCTTGAATTTCTCCTTTATTCTGTTCTACAGGCACTCTAGTAATCTTTCTCCGTTCCTTCAGCATCTTTCACTCTTTAAATTCTTATCAAAAAATTATGTCAATCATAAAGTACCTATCATGTCCAAACAATGTTAAAAGGGCTCAATAAGGTTACCAATCGATTTTACCTCTGGGAGGCAAAGCATGAGCCTCGAGGCAATGGGAGGCTCAAGCCTTAAGACAAACCAATAAAATAATTCAAAAAAAAAAAAAAAGAATATGCTTATAGTAAACTATTAACCGTCTCAAAACTTGTAATAAAACAAATTAACAAAGAATAACTTATAGTAAACTATTTCTCAAAACTTGTAATAAAACAAATTAACAAAATTAAAAATCAAACTTGCAAACAAACTTAAAGTAATGAATAATAGTATGTTTTGTAGTGCTGAAATTATTTTTTAAGTACTTATAAGTTGTGAGTCCTATAAAATATATGGATAATAAGTAGGTAATAAGTTATAGGTCCTACGAAATGTGTGGATAAAAATATGTTTGACTAATTTGTTTAAATTATAATTTAAACTTAGTAAATATGGGCTAAATCAACAAATAATAAGTTTTCAAATTAATAATCACATAACAAAATTGCAATCCACTGTTAGAAATAGAAATAACCTTGAAGTTTCGAGTATCATTGCTACTTATAACATCATTAAGAGAATCATCAACAAATAGATAATTCTCATCATCGCTACCAGTTTCTTTTCATTCTTTGTCATCATCCTCTCCACTTACAATGCCTTGTTTAAAGGCAAAAAAAAATTAAAAATAAAATAAAAACCCGTAAAACCTTCTAGGCTATAAAAAATAGCCTAAAATGCTAGGGCTAATTCGAGGTGTAAGCCTAAAAAATGCACTCAAGGCATTCCATGAAAGCCACACATGAGGTGTGAAAACAACTTTTTTAAATGGTGTGCACATACACTTCCATACTTCCAAAGAAATTCAATTTGAACCAAGGTTCATCTCATCTTCATCCTCTTAAATAAATCAATCAGTTTTGAGAACTGAATTCTTCTAGGAAACATTTCTAACAATTGATGACCGGAAATTCCCCAAGATATACAATGTCCTTCATTAAATAATTTGTAAATAATTTGTCCATCTTGCTATTATCTCATTGCTCTGAAACAAACTCTTTGATTTCTGTACAGTGAATAAAATTATAATGGAATACGATCGAAAAATCATTTTCAGTTTGAAGATTTCTTAGTTTTCTAAATTCAAGCATGTGGACAAAAGTGAGAAATGGTTCAATCTACGGTCAGATAACAAGGACTACTGTAAGCAAGCTTTTCAAGATGTCAGTTAAAATAGGAAATTTTTTCGTCCCGGAAGACTGGACATCAAGATCTATTATATCTTTCCCTTACGGAATTTGCATCTCCTTTCCTGAGATATTTCTGAACACCTTTCAATCTATCCTTAGTTGCAAGATAACTATACAACTTCTAACATGCTTCTTGGGATCCTGACACTCTTTTGGCTTTCCATTAAACTAACTCATACTTTTGAAAAACCACCACAGTTTTATATTTCAATAATTTTCTCTACCATTCTCTTTTAGCTTTAATACTTACCTAACCTTCTAAGTCCACTATGTTTTCCATTTTAGATGGGTTGCTATTCTTAAATTCTCCTAATGCCCCCTTTGCTACCTTTCAAATGCAACTAGCTACTTCATTTTGATTTTTTTTTTTTTACAAACTCAGTCTGTATCCCATTTTCCTTCAAAACTTTATCCTCAAATGTTGCTTATTTTTTTTATCCTGTGGGTTCCCAATCATTTTCTCTGAACTCAACCTCTTCAGTACTTCTTTTCCATTTCGCAATAATAGTATAAGCATAACCAACCTATATTATGGACTAGGCTCTCACCAAGTATCACCTTATAATCCTAGCACAATGACCTCTCACCTTCTTAGTAAAACTAAACTTTTGTTCACTTTTAAAAATTATTAGGTCAGAGCCAAATCTTTTCAAAGCATGCATTTGCTGGTAGCCTTCTTTATTATGGTCCTTGAAGCTAAAATTTCCATGTAATATTTCATATCCTTACTCATATTTCTTCACACGACCATTTAAATCTTCATCAAAAAATATCTTATCTTGACTAGGTAATGCTTGAATAAAAAATCCATGTTTTACCAAAAAATTGTTGCTTTGTTGTCTTATTATCATATTTGATGGCGTAAAGACTAAAAACCCTAATCAACTCTTGTCCTACAGAGGTGTAAGTAATATAATAATATACCTGTCCAATTTAAATATATGACTTCATCTATTAAAGTTGGTTAAATAATTATACATACTCCACTTCTACTTTTTTCTAGTAAGTATACCTAAGTCTGCATCATTATGTTTTCTAATTATTTCACCATCCCTCTACCCATTTAACCACTTCCATGCAAGCTATGTTGACTTTCCTTTCAAGCATCACATCTATTAGTTCTATTTCCTGTAAGTTTCCTGTATTATTGTCCTAGATTAACTTCTTTATCACCTCTATCCATTAGGCCTTATGGGGTGGAACCATTGTTCACCTTTCAAGACCTCCTGACTTTGAAGTATCACGTCGCTTATGGGGTACAGCCTAGCTAACCCTTGCAACCTTTTCACTAGACCTGATATCCAATGAAACATGTGTAGGGTTTACCCTACTGAAATGTATAGAAAAGTTCACATCATAAAATTTGATAAAATTTTATGTGGGCTGTTAATATACCACAACCTCCTTTATCCAGGCGTGGGTGCAATCAAACACAATTAATGCATTGGATCCCATTGGAACCCAAAAGTTAAGTGTGCTTAGGCAAGATTAGTACTAATCTGGGGAACCCTGAGATAATCCTCGTATTGCACACCTTTTCTTTCAAGTTGTTCAACTTTCTATTCAAATTTGATAAAAAAAACAGAAGACTGGTCTTGACATGTGAGGAAAAGAATTTGACTCATTTATTTTGTAAATCTTGTTGATTAACAACAAAATGATAAATAAATAATATATTCCATTTATATGGAAAGCTAGTCGATAAACAAGTGGTTCTCATTCAATTTACAGGCACAACAACATTCAAGGATAAGAATAGCAGTCATCTCAATATATTTCATGAAAAGTGCAACATTATTTATAAATTATCCTGTAGGAATATATTTGTTCAGTCACTACCTTGTCTTTGACTAAGCCGCCAGATGTAAATATCCCAGCATCTTCCAAAGCCAGGAGAACTTTCTTCTGCAAAAGTTTATAAACCTATTAATGACAATGAAATCTAGGGTGCACGTACAGCAATGACAGAGTTGAATCATAAAAGAACATATAACAGACACACTTTGCAACACAAGTATGAGAAAATGCCAAATAATGATGGTAAAACAGCAAAGTGACAATTCTAGTATCATTATACATAACATTCATACACTTCAGAGGATGAGTACTTGGTATTGACATGCGAGGGTTTGATAGAAAAATAACATATTCATTAATAGACAAGTACTGAGCACTTGCCTGGAAAGCAATTTTATGTAAAACAATAAAGCCCAAAAAATTATGTCCCGTTTGGTTCAAGAGAACCAAATGCATTAGCCACTGGAAGTTGTGAAAACTACTGATGCAGAAGCTTAATTGACTTCAAAAGAAAACTGAACAAGTAAATGTTTTTCTTCTCCATCAAGGTTCACAAAAATGTCAAGTTAAACATGCATAGTCACAATGTTTCATACACATCACTTAAGGTGATATCATATGTCACTATTATTTCCATTTTCGATACATCTATACTCTTTAAGAATCAGAAAGCGCCCTAGAGTAGTTTTCCATATTCTATGGACTTAAAGATCAAAGATCGATTGGGACAGTCGAGATCTTATCGATACTCATCTATTTACTCTTTGAAGGGCATATTCATTTAAGTGCCTCATAGAGAGGTCTTGAATTTCTGAGTTTATAAAGGGGAAACCCTTCAGTGCATTAAAAGATAAGATCCCAACTAGAAGGAAAACTTAACAAATTTTTTTTTGACCGCATTTAGTTTACATTTATAAAAAAATTGTCTTGAGAACTTAACAAATTTTGTTGTAGGTTTTAACATTTAATTTTAGGCTTTATTTTCTTGTAGTAACTTTTATTTTATCATTGGCATTCTTAATTACATGAAAGGATGGGATACATAGTAGATAAGTATTCTAGGAACAAAAAGGATTGTTCTTCACCAAATTGAGTCCATGTGAACTTCTCTTTTTTCATCATAAAACGCTCTATTTCTATGTATAGAACTCCAATCTTATTTTCATGTAAGCTGGGCACTAAAAAGACACGCATGCAGACAAGAGAGAAATTTCAAATTTGTGTCTTTACTCTTCTCCTCCATTCTTGAACATTGAATAACAGTTTTTTAAAGGAGAATTTCATAAGTACATCACGAGTTTTGCACTAGATTAGGTAAATTTCTGTGTTATGTTTAACTTTGCTATATTTCAAGTCTAGTTATAAAGACATTTCAAAGTTTCTCCAGTTTGGTGTTGAGTCTTTGTCTCCAATATTCTTGTTCATTGAAAGATAATTTTTGAGGAGAGTTTTGTAGAGCCATCTTCACATGTTCATGTACTAAAATAGGTATGGCTCCATGTTGTGATTAATCTTGGTCTAGGTTAATTCTTCTGTTGGAAAAATTGGGGTTGGACACGGTCCGGTCGGTCCAGGTTTTTAAGCACCGGACTGAACCAATTCCATACGGATACTTCATATACAGAACCATTGGGTTCCATTTATAACTGGAGACCAAACCGGATTGCAATTGCTATTTGGTCCTTTGGTTCAATCACATATATGTCACATAAACAAAGCAAATGCATTTTTGAGTGTGTATAGATGCGTATGCATGTGCATTTGGTCTAACATGTATGGTTACTCTTTACCAAAATAGATTTATTGCTATATATATATACAACTAATTTGAAGATAAGCTTAAAGAGCTTTGCAGACATTTTTAGTGGTTGCAAAGATGCTATTACATTGTGTGCACACATGTGTGGGGAAAGATATTAGGGTAATGGATTACAAACAGAAAGAAGAAAGAAAAACGACGATATCAACAATAACTTTTAACACATGCCATGTTGGGGGATACCTCAGTTTCATCATCTAGCACCCTTTCCATGAGATAAAGATCACAAAATTTTGTGATCTCAAGCAACACCTCTACCACAGACGATCTCACAGTTGCTTGTTTCTGCGATAAAATAGGTAAACCATGAGATTAAATGTTTCCTTGAATGATGTTTCCAAAAAAAAGGAATGGAGGAGAGTAATAACCTGCAGTTCCTCTGGGCTGCTTTCCTCAAGTATTACACCGAGTAACCTGCATGTTACCTGCACAACACAATTTGTGAAAGTATCAAAATAAATTGTCATGTAAATGATAATAAAGAAAATAATAAGACTACAAAGACAAGATTGTATTTAGTCTTGGATCTCTATGTTTGACATAGGTCTGACTGATGATATAGATGTTAATCCTGGAAAAACATATTTAGGACACTAAATTAAAATAATTTTCTTGTTCTTGTTATAGAATAATCGCCACGTCCAGTCTAAAGTGCCCCAAGCAATTTTAAAAGCTTGAAATCAAGGTAAAGTTGACATTTCCTTAGTCATACTTTCTTTTCTATGTTTGACTCCATTAATAGATACATTCACACATTTTATTAGAAACATGCATTTATTTGATCAAAAATGTAAATCCTAAAATTCTTCCCTAAAATTTAGCCCAAAACCTAAAAGGCTAAAACTATCGAAAGAGTTGTTATTTTCTTTTTCTTTTTCTTTTTCTTTGAAACCCCTCACAATGCTTAAGACCTTGTCGATGTGTGCAGAATTTTAAATGACTGAAAGTTACATGGTTGTGAGCATTTAATTCTTAACAAGTGAAATTGTTTCGAGAACTACTTGTGCAGCATCTAAAACTCACCAGGTCTAGTCAACTTTCACTTCAATGAGTTCTCTATTTTTTACCATTTCAAATTGCAATGGAGCTACTTCTCATTAACAAGAAGATACACGAAATATCTAAAACAATGGTTTAATAATTTACTTAGAGCATGTTTGGCCCCCATTTTTTAAAACTCATTTTTCCTCAAACTCATTTTCAACCACACATTTCATCAACTTTTATTAAAATTTCCTAAAAATTTAATTTTTATTTACACCAAACAGGATTAGTTTATCCATTTTCAATGCTAAAATGAGAACCAAAATGGAAATTATGAATTTTAGCCACTTCTTTATCAACATTTTTGACGCTTATTGTCATGATGTTTCTATTCATTATGCCTTTGAAAAAAAGGAACACCTTGTTTCATTAGGCAAACTCACTTCGAAACCATTGACTTCTAAAACTGGATCAAGTAATTTAAAAATCATAAATGCCAGGTGTGTTCTAAAAGAATTGCAAGTATAACAAATTACTTTTGAACTTTTAACTGTTCCGCCAGTTGGGCATATTACCCATATTCTCAATTTTTACCGCTGCAAATAATTTATTGTGTGTATGTTTTTATCAAATAATGGATATATTCACCTTAAATGTACCCAGAAGCAACTATTAATTAGTTAACTTCAACTACATTACACTTGATTAATCAAAAATGATGTTTTAAATATATGCAAAACAAAGATTTTCCTTTTTCATCATAACTGCTATATGACCATTTTATATCATAAATACAAAGTAATATTTTTTTTGCCAATCAATTTTTTTTAAAAGAAATGATATTTTGCATGTGTTATGTTTTGCTTTTTTCGTACAATACCACTAGCTTCCTTGTACGAGTAATAAAAAACTTCGCCGATTTCGTTGGCCATCTCTCTATTCTCCTTCAGTTAGAGCTAGATGCACTTCAACAAGAATCGTCCTTGATGTAGTTGCAATATAACAAGTTCAAACTCTTGGACATCAAAAAGAAGTTTCCATCGAAATAGCTTTCCACAGACAGAGCTTGCACACTACAACCACAGACCACTAAACATTGTTTTGTGAAACATCAGACCACTACATTTAATTGCCCCAACTCAGCCAATTCATAAAGTCACTTCTATAGTAATAAAATTAATGATAGCTTCCATGGACTAATTTTATGATCATCGTCCTTTGCCTAATAAGATTGTTACATCACTCAAACCAGCTATGAGACGCAAGGACTGCAAGAATTCATGTATATGAAATAATTCCAACTTACTGAAGCCACTCATTCATACAAACAATGCACATGAATATCAGGTAACTAAGTATTCAGAGAAGTACCTTTCTCCCTTCACTCAACCTCTGACGAACTATTTGACCAAGAGTTGGCTGCAGTTGGAGAAAAGAATATCAATTAAAGCATGAATCAGTTGAATCACTATAAAGTTTTGTAGAGAACGATGAAAAACATTTTCCACATACCTTTACAGGCTGAAAGAACTCATCTATCACATTTTGAGTTCTTGAGTCTTCTGAAGGATTGCTAGAGCCTGAAGATATCACATTTACATTGGCATTTGCATGACTACTAGCGCTAGAAGTACCAGGTGTAGAAGCCTGCCTTTTCAGTTGCCTTCTTTGCAGTCCACTAGGTGTTCTCAATAATCTCCAAGTAAAAACTACTGCAAATGCTAGCCCAGCTATAGCCCCAACGGATCGTGAATCCTGCAGTTGATCCAACCAAATTTATAAATCAATTAATGCACATTGAAGTTTTTCCTTGTGAGTGTCTATCTGCCTAACTGACAAAAGATGTATTTACAATCATAGCACAAATAAACATAATTAATCAATTGTTAATTCTGCACTATTCAACTTAATAGATATGTATCATTTTCTTTCCTACAAAAAATATACTAGTGATTCCACCTCAATAACTTGTAGTTAATATATCATTTTCCTTCCTATGCGTCATTGTGTTGGTTTGGGGGGAGTGAACTAATGATTCTAGAGTAACTACAATTCCGTCAGACATCAGTCAATCACAGCTGAAGGAAAAAAAATTTTATACATACATACACGTGTATATGCATGTGTGTGTGTGTGTGTGTGTGTGTGTGTGTGTGTGTGAATAGTGTGCTCTGTTCAGATCTGAAACCTTTCTTTTTATTCTTCAAGTTGATTGTTACTATTTTTGCACCAAAGAGCCATTAATCTTAGATACCAGACAAATGGAGGAATACTATATTAGTTGCCATTTATAAAATAAAGGATATATTCATGATGTTCAAATTGTCCTAGCACTAAGTTAACGAGTCACAAAATGAAGCTGGGGGAGAGAATGACTGAAAGACAAATTAGGCTTAAAAGGATGAATTCAGAAAATTTTTGAATTTATGACCGGGACTTTATATATGGGCTAAAGAGGCTAGTGGACCGACCCTACATAAGTATGGGATGAAATAATGCTTTGTTGAGTTGAGTTTAAGAACCACTAATTGAATAATCAATTTCTATTATTTTCTCCCTTGGCAGATGTCTGCAATATTTTTAACAGCTGTTTCTATTCTGTTCACGGACAAAATAATTGTTATTTTGAGACCATAAATACATTATAAAGCTATCTTTCAATGTGTCAACATCACATGTTTCTAATAAAAGACACTATAAATTTGTCAGAGTATATGTGTTTTGTCTGTAGTTGTGCTTTTGCAGTTCATGTTCTCCTTTACATAACTGCTTCCTATCTGCCATAAAACCTTGGAACTAGATTTCCTATTTCCATTTGAAGTGGTTTCCTGGTTCACTTTTTCTGTAAATATCTGCCAAACCTCAGACGTATTGAAAATGTGGAATGAGTTTCTTTTTCAGGCAGTCTGAAAATATGAACTAGAGATATAACACATAATTAAAGAAGATAATACCTAAACAAAGGAGAAAAATGCAGATTTCTTAAGCTGCGAGAGAGAAAGTAACTGTCAATTAGATACAAATTTTGGGGATTGCAAGCTGTACTATTTGCCATCACACTACTTTTTTTGTTGCAGTAATTCATTTAGTGCACTCTCATTACCCTATATCTTTTATTAAATTTGAGTCTTAGATTGGCCTTAGTTAAATGGCCAAAGTTACTAGTTACTATTTAATATTTGTTAGAACTTAGGACCCGTTTGGAATATGGTCAAAATTTTTAATCCATACCCTTTATAATATTAAAAAAAAAACTATTTTTCAATATCCATATCCTAGGATAATCGCCACCACCTTCCCGCTGCCGCTTCCGCCCTCGTCCTCTGGCCACCGCCACCGGTGCGTTATGCGCCATCGCCCTCCACCAACGACCTCCGACCACCGCACGCCTGCACCGCCACCATCCTACACCATTGTCCTCTACCACCGCCTACCCGCCGATTCCCACCATCGTCGCCATCCTCTACCGCACCACCTAATTTTTTTCTCTTTTAGTTTTTTTTTTATTTACTTTTTTCATTTAATTAAGAATAATGGTAGAATTGTCTTTTTTATCAAAATCTAACTTTTATTTTAACATTGACTTTTTTCATTCTTATACCTAATTAAACCAAACAAGATAATAATAAACATGTTATCCGGATAAGTTTTATAAATAGTTTTATCCACAAACTAAACGGGCCCTTAGATATTTATGTTCTAGTAGAATTGCTCCAAGCAACTTTAGCATAAGCTCTCACCTCACCCTAATAATCATAGGGAATGTGTACTTTATGAAGAGTTTATTAGCCTATCAAAAGAATGATATTTCTTTTACGTGCCTAGTTGTTTGCAAAAGCACGTGAGGCACATGCCTTGAGGCCCACCTCAATGCGAGGCCTTCATAAGGGGCCTCAAAGTGCACGCTGAGTGCATGATATCAAGGCTTATCCCTTGACTTATTGACTTGCACGGGGCATAAACCTTCGGGCAGCTAAGGGGTGCGCTCATTGATCTTTCCCTTTTCACGCATCCTTTTACCACACACAAACTTTTTTGGCAAAGTTTTCTGGTATCTTGGCTTTTTGAACACATTCAAACCCGAAAACTAAGAAAAGAAAATTTGTAGAGTGAGAAGAGAACAACTTAGAAGTCATGAATGCCCTAGCCCTCTATTCCTACTACTGAAGTGTGAACCCCCCTCCAACCCACCACCCAACCTTCTTCTCTTTCTTGTACATTATTCTTTGTTGTCTCAGTGTTTCTTTTCTTTTCTTTAAAAACCAAATATACAATATTCTTGCAAAGAACTGGTTAGTTGGTACATTTGTTTTAGACTTTCAGTTGTCATTCTTTTACTTGCCACTTACTGATGGTTTCTTGCATTGCCTTTTTCCTTTAGTTGCACTTGCTAGTTAGAGGTTAGTTGTCAGCTTCAGGATGTCTTGTGTTTCAATATCTTTTATTTTCTTCTAGTTTCTACTTGTGCCTGGTTAATTATTTCCTTCAGTGATTTTCTTTTACTTGCTGACTGCTGGGTTAATTATCATTCACTCAAAACTGATATTATAAAATTATAAATTATATTGATATTAATATGTATTTCTATGTTTTAAACCTAGTTCACTATTTCTACTTTTGTACTTGGGAGTGCATTATATAACTAATTTCAGTATTTAATTGGTTTCTGTAGAGGTTATGTCTCAAAGGCCTCAAGACTTACACCTCACCTGATGGGGACAAAACACGTTGAGACCTGATTGAGCCTTTTTTAGACCCGCTGTATGCATCTTAATCCTTGTGTTCATCGTGTCATGAGGTTCTCTTTACCGTGAATTATCTTATACAAACTCCTTTTTTCCTCAAATTTTGACACCTCATTAACAAGTAATCTCTTAGGAAATAATACAAACACAATTTATTGCACCAATCATGTCCAAATCTATTGACACAATCAACCACTTGTTACAAAGAGAGGGCATCATTATTATATACTCGCTAAGCTGCCTTTTCATTGACCATGTAACTGCTTAAACAAATAGAGAAACGATGGATAATTTTGTCAAGAATGCAAAGTTCAAAATCGGTTTACTTCTAAGTAACAACTAGTCAATTTTAAATTATTATACATCACTACTTAAGTGCTCATACATGTAGGTTAAATTTCCAGTTATGACCTAAGATCAATTCCCCTCTAGCAGCAAGTATCACATGATAAATACTCGCCCAACCATATTCATCAAAGAATTCTGTTTTTTGGAACGTGCTAAAAAATGCAAACACAATTGCAAAGTAATTACTCAAAATTATGTTAATTGCTAACTCATACTTGCCCAAATCTTAAAAAGTTCTAATTATTCAATTAAATTCCATTGTCATTAAAAATAAGGAGTCTTGACATTTAAGTGACGGAGGAACATTCTGCCAAAAAAATACTACGGATATAAGACTAATGCAATCAACTGCACTCATTCTCAGCAACATTTCACATTTTAAGATATCGGCATATGTCGGTTCTATATTTGTAAACACACTTGAAACCGTTAAAATTTGCATCAGAAACTAGTTTCTGTCTTCAATTACCAATAATTAAAGACAGCCCAGCATAAATAAGCTCATTTATTAACACACTCATAAGCACAAAACTTTTTCTGTTTCTGTAATCCATCACAAAAAATTAATAACTAATGTTCAGTTTTTCGTTGTAAGCTCATTATTTTATTACCGATTAATATAGCAAAATTTTATCCGTAATTATAGAAAAAAGAACCTATTAAAGGTCATCACCTTAGTTAATAAAATAAGAGAAACATATCATCAAAATCACTAAATTCACATAAAAAAACAAACATGCATGATAATTAAAAACCCGGGGGGTCAACAGATATGACTAATTATGAATAGAAAAATGATTTGAACAGATAGAGAGAAAAATTGAACCAGGTTACGGAAGAGATTGGAAATCTTGATGGTGAACAAAGCGCCGACACGCTTGATCAGCTGCAGGAAATCTTCCTTGGAATAATCAGCCATGGCCCCCTCGAATTTTCCACTAATTAAATAATTAACGATGGTTTTCACTGTAGTACGTGAATTGGTGACTTGGAAGGGAAATTTTCAATTTCAGGTTTTCGAACTTGCGCACGCTATTGTTGTCGTGAAATCAGATTTTGTACCATAAAAGTGGTCGGGGATGGGGACTCTGTAGGTGGGCCTGGGTTGGGCTGCGTTTCTGGAGAGAGGAGAGGGAATTTCTTCTCTCTCTCTCTCTCTCTCTCTTTTTTTTTTTTTTAAAATCTATTTTTCCTACTAGGTTTTTTTTTTGCGTATCACTGATTCACCACGTAGGGACCACGTAGAAAAGGAGGACAATAGATCTAGCTATTTGTATGTGGTGTTTGCATGTCATAGAATCATCATAATATTAAACATTCATTTATAAAAGTTTCTGAATATCTTAATGTGACACAAATTACAAAGTCAGAGTATGAGCCAAGCTTGCGAAGTCATTGATTTTAGGTTACTGCTGATAGCAATTTTATAGGTTAGTTAATTATATATGTTAATGACATTTTATATTCAATATTTTTTATTCAGAAGATGAACAAGCATTAAACAATATATGGAGACATTTTGTCTTTTAACAAAGGTATCTATGCACACCATAGATACATTGAATCATGAACTAATAAATAGACAACGGAAAAAAATTATGAAACATGTAAATTTTATTAAGTTGTATGAAAAAACGATAATAAGAGCGAAGGAAGCAAATCAGTTAGTCTATCATGAGTGCTCTACTAAATCTTTGCTTTTATGGGGTGGCATTATTTTCAAATATTCCAATTCATTTTCCTTTAGGTTTAAGCATACACACTTTTGACATTTATTTGAATCCTCATATTCGGTCGGTCGGCCTATGCCAACAAGGGCCAAACTTGGTCCAAGGGACGAGTCGAGCTCGGCCAGGCTCGACTCGTCTCCAAAAATCCAGCTTGAGTCATTAAATTTTTTTTTTTTTAAAAATGTAGTATTTTTTTAAATTTTAAAAAATTACTTTTACTTTTATACAAGATTTTATATAGATCTTGTAGTACTTGGTATTTTTCAAAGACAAACCCAGTCCATAATGGGTCAAGCTTTTTGGACCAGACACCCATGTTTATTGTAATTGGAAATTTTTACCTCTACCGCACAACCCTGTCAATTATTTTGGGCTAGGCGAGGCAAGGCTTTAAACCATCAACCGCATTTTTTCGGTAATTTTATTTTATAAATAAAAAAGGGATTTTGGCGCAAATGGTCACTAACGTATGTTCTTAGTGTGTTTTTGATCCCTAACCTTTCATTTTTGGCTAGGAGGTCTCTAACATATGTTATTGGGTGCAAAAGTGGTCCATATGGACAGATCATGTCCAAATGCGTCGTTAGTTGAGTGCGTGTACAGATCATGTCCAAATGCGTCGTTAGTTGAGTGCATGTAGTGTAATCTCTATTAATTTGTTTTTATTTGTAGGGGTATAATCGTTAGTTCTCTTTTACCCTTTTTTTTTGGGTTTCAGATGTTTCAGTTGCTTCCATTTCAATTCCATGTTTTGAAAAAAAAAAAAAAAAAAAAAAACTCAACACACGTAAGACTTCCACTTCCACTTCTATTCATAATTTTTTAAGTTTGTTTTGCCAAAGAAGATGTGTGATTTTTGGAATATTTGATTTTTGAGTTTTATATGCAGAGTTGAAATATTTGGTTTTTGTTTTTTGGTTATCTAGTAATATGTTGTAATGTGTATGAATAGTGGTTGTATGAATGAATGAAAATTGTTGGAGAGATAGTGCATAGATAGTTCATAACTTTTTCATTAAAGGTGTGTGAATGGTCCCTAACATTTCATATGCATATGTGGTTCCTAACATTTTCAGTAAAGGTACGCAGATGGTCCCTAACATTTTTCAGTAAAAGTGCACAACTGATCGTAACGTATGTAAAATAGTGCAATGTTAATCCTAAACCTATTAAAAAAGTTACACGAATATTCCTCTCAAACAACATTTGTAGAGAATTTTTCAATTAACTGATGTCATTTACACATTTACAAAACAGATAAATTTCCTAAAAAAAAAAAAAAAACAATGGAACCACATTTGAGACATACAAACTATGAGTGTCATTTACACATTTGCAAAACCGTAAACATTCTATCTCGCACACCAATCCTAAAAGACATTTCATTCAACATAATCTGTTTTTCTTTTCCTTGAGTTCAATTTACGTTTTTTGCAATGATTGAAAGAGAATGTTCTCACGTTTCAGTGTGGTAAGAGTTTTTTTTTTTTTCAAAATTCTCAAACCATTGTTGAGTAATATGAAGAGTAAAATGGGGGGAAAAAAGAAAAAAATATGATTTGACAATTTTGCCCCTGCAAATAAAAAAATTAATAGAAATTGCACTACACGCACCCAACTAACGGCACATTTTGACGAAATCCGTCCATAGAGACCACTTTTGCACCCAATAGCATAAGTTAGGGACCTCCTAGCTAAAAATGAAAGGTTAGAGACCAAAAACGCACTAAGAACATACGTTATAGACCATTTACACCAAAATCCCAATGAAAAAATATTTAAAAAAATAGAAATTTTTATATATTTGTCGGAAATAAAACTAAAAAAAAAATACAAGATTGGAGTTGTAGTGTAGTAGTTAAGAGTTATAGTTTTATAACTTCAACCGGGTTCAATTCTAATTCAGCCCATTTTCAGAAAAAAGTGATTTATAAATTGTAATTCTATTTTATAACTTTTCAAAAAATAAAAATAAACAGGACCCGCCCTTATTACTCGAATAGTCGGGTCGGGGTGGGATGGGTCTGGATCAGTAAATTGTTTTGTCATTCCTATTTCTAACGCGCACCTCGTGGGAATGAATTGGGGAATACAATTGACTCGATTTTGTTCGAACATGAGTAACAAATAATGCAAGTTTATGGATCACCTTATTTTTATTTGGGAATGTTGCTGCAAGTTGTGAACGACTTGGAGTGCATCCTATTCTCCGCAACGGAGATGGAATTTTATTATTTGAGTTTTGGTGTATGAAGGATATTTGTTGCCATTTTTAATGTTTTATTAAGAGGAGATTAGGTAGGGAGGTCATCCTTAGATACAAAAAATGAAACGTGATCGTTAGTTTTTATTTTTTAAATAATACATTTTTTTAAAAAAAAAACGTCAATTTCAAATTTTCTTTCTTTCTTTTTGCACAAATTTCAAATTATTTAAGTATTCTTATCAAATTAAACATAGTTAACTACGATTTCTATTACATTAGATAGTAAGTCTCTTTTTTCTTATTTTGCACGAATTTCAAATTATCTAGATATTCTATCTATCTTTCTTTTGCACAAATTTCAAAGTTGATTAGAGTTTCTAGTCCATTTAGATACTTTAGTCATCTACTTCAACTTTGTCATGATTTTCCTAGAGGACACGTTAATTAAAGAGCACTGTAGTCATGTAAAATGACCCATGATGTCCTTAAGAAATGGATAATTATATTCACAATACAGTTTTTATTATTTACACTACATTTTAATTGTAATAAAGATCTTACATTTAATTTTTGATATTTGGACACTTATGTCTCTAACTTTTTTCATCATATTTTTATCATCAAATTTCAATTAGTTTTTACATCTTGTCTCTGATAAAGATTTTTATCCAAATATTATACTAATGTGCATTGAAATGGGAAAAGATATTTTGTCAAATTTTTTATTTGTTATTTATTTAATTATGTAAAAATATGAGAGACAAAAATTTTTTTTTGCGCCATTCTAATTAACTTTTTAGATAAAAAAATCATCATCAAAGACAAATATAAGACGTGTAAATTAATAGATTGATGATAAAAAAAAAGTTATGAGAGGCAAAGAAATCTTTTTACACCCTCCTAATTAACTTTTTAGACAAAAATCATCATTAAAGACAAATACAAGACATGCAAATTAATAAATTGATGATAAAAATATGATAAAAAAATTTTGAAACATAAATACAAAAATAAACAATAGTTGGAGACTTTCGTTGCAATTAAAATGTGGTGTACTTAATAAATAATGTAGTATTATCCTTAAGAAAATGGTGATTAATCTGCCCTACATTTTCTTTTGTTGGACCACTTTTCAATTGCACTAAAAGTCTCCAATCTTTGTTTATTTTTGGACTTATGTCCAACCTTTTCTTTTCGCATTCTTATCTTTAAATCTTCCATTAACTAGAATATCTAGTTTTTGATAATGGTTTATATCCAAATATTTTGTTAGTGCGCTTCGAAATGAAGATTAATACTCTATCACACTATATATATACTTATATTTAAATTTAAAATATAAAGGACAAATAAGTCTTTTTACATTATTCTAATGGACTTTTTGAACGAAAATTATCATCAGAAACAATTAGAGACAAGATATGCTAATTAATGAAATGTTGAAGATAAGAATACCAAAAAATTATTAAAACATAAGTGCGACAATTGAAGACTTTTAGTACAATTAAAAAGTAGTATAACAAGATAAAAATGTGATGCCAATGTAATTATGCTTAAACTTCATTTTGAAAAAAAAAAGAAAAGAAGGTAGACTAGTTTTGAAGTTTTTTCCTTTTATTAATGAGTCTAAATTTATTCTATTCTTTTTGAAAACCAAATAGTGTGATTTTATTCATCTGCATCCGCGGCAATTGTTGTAGAATGCAAGGTGGTGGTTCATCCAACCAAATTATGGAAGTAAATTGAGAGAGCGCTAGTTTCGTAAAGAGCGAACAGCCACTTTACCTTGGATGTAATGTCGCACTACCCCGAGAGACCAACTCCATCTACCAGTCTACCTAGGAAAATAACTAATTTCTATCACTCCAATTCATCCAAAGAAAAATCACAAGGGTCTCCATAGCCTGAAGCGGAAAAACTTTTCAAGCTTATAACAAAAAGTCCCCAATATTGTAGCCTGAATATTGTCATTTCTAGACTTCTAGTCTGCAATAAAACTCATTAGCTACGTCTCCTCAATCGTTGTACACTACACTAACGAGTGCAGTACAATTTATACTCCTTGTTTGCATCGATGCACAAACTCACCACCAATATATGGCAACTTTAGAGTATTTGATTAGTCTGGAAATGTCCTCAAAACTATCCAAACAAAGAATTTTACCTTGCTCGGTACATTGAGAGTTTGAGACCCCACAAAAAATTCCACCATGTACAAATGATTTGTCATTGCTTCGTTGTCTATATGTTTGAGAGCCCTTGTAAGTTGATACCCCGATATGATGGTATAGACTCCCTTCTTTTCATATTGCCACATGAAACATCAGCAACCCCAGTATAACACACGGCATTGTCAAGATCAATTCTCTATCAATGGGAAAAAGATTTTCTTGAATCAGCTCCATATCCCAGCTCCCTTATGAGGTAATCAAGTTGACTACTATAGAAAGATGATCACCATAAGCCAGCATAATTAATGGGCTTGGATGGGTGAAGGCATGGAAGCCACGGGTTATCAAAAACAGGTATGATATGACCATCACCAATACGCCATCATAGCTCCTTTTGAAACAACTCTCACTTCAAAAGAATACTTCGTAACAGAAAAGACTGGCATGCATAAAAGGACATTGTGCAAAGTACATATCACGTAGAATATGAGCTACTAATGATCCTGGATTGGTAAGTGTTATGCCTTAATCCCACGTGACGTTTCCACATGGAACGCCATGTTTCCACTGGGCCTCTATGTAGTCAACTGTCAAAAACAAAACGCCTTGACTCCAAGGCTATTGACCGAGGAGCTAGAAGAACCGAGGGGTGTAATGTACCGACCACAGGTTGCGTGTTAACCCCCCGACACTCTACAAGGCGGATGAGAGAAAGATCGATGGGACGTGTTTTATAAAAGGCGGCTTGTCACCATCGTAGTCTCTTAGGTTGTGACTGAAAGAGACGCCCACATTAATGCAACTAAGACACCCAAGACATGACTCTAGAATCCTCTGGATCGAGCCACGTGTCGCCCATTAAAAGGAGAACAATCTAATAAAATTTGCTTATAAATACCAAATTCGTTTCCACAATAAGGGATGTTGATTTTATTACTCACACAAAAGATATCAAATACTCTATACTAATTATTCTTCAAATGTTATAACCACCTGAGAAATTGTTAGTTAGGGGTCCTCAAACTTCTACCTATACCAAAATGTATTTATCTTTGTTTCTCGCCACATATCCACCCAGTCCTATGTTTATTTATGTGGTTGAATAAACCACGTAGTGTTCCAAATAAGAAGGGAAATACACGTAGGAAAATGAGTCGTGGAGTTCCTGTTGGCAGCTATTTTTAGAGGTTAACAGTAAGTATTCACCAACTTTGTCTAGCAACTAGAGCTTGATTAAATAATTTCAAAATTTTAAAATCGAGACCCCACGATATTGTGGTTCACATATTTTTTTCTCAAGATAATCAATACATCTACCCTGCCTTCCAGGCGAGCAATTTAAGTATACCGAACTCATAGAACTCAATCTAAGCACATGAACACAGTGTAGCGCCTAGCCCAGCCAGTACATGGTCCATACTAGTAATTTTCAGCCAACCCATATTTGAAATTCTGATTTTTTATTTTATTATTATTATATATGGCCCAGCCCGGCCCAATTAGCTCGTCAGCCAGTCGGGCTTGGATTGGGCTGACTTGCAATTTTTTTTTTTGTTTGTTTTTTTTTTTTTTTTTCCTTCATTCACTAATAACTCGTTTTGTGAATAGTCTCAATACATAATCCAAATAATCCCACCTAAAATGACTTAAAACCAAGTCCTGAATCTAAATTGTCATTTTTGAAATATTACTCCAAGAATCCCAAACCCCAACACCAAATTATTTAGATTTCAATTAAAATTTAAATTTCGTATGTAGTTCGACCTATACTTGTGCATATGCAAAATATATATACACACAAACGAAAAAGAGTTATATATTATCAAGAGAAATATATTAATTTACTCAACTTAAGTTCTCATTAACAAGAGAAATAAAAAGAAATTTATTAATTTACTTTATAAATTTTGTTTTTAACATAAAAGATATATTGTTTATCTTTTTAGTTAAAAAAAATATTTAAAAAAGGGGAAAAAATTAAAGTTTGGGCAGGCCGGGCCGTTTGTCAGCTCTACTATTGATAGATAATGACAAATTTGTTCTCCTCTTTAAATAAATAAATAAATAAAAACAAAAAAAAATTGCAAAAAAAAAAAAATCTCATGACTTGTTAAAGATTACAAAATATCTTATTCTTCACTCACCCAATTCTCACAAGCCCACTCATCCACTCACCCTACTCAGACATGAAAGATTCGTGCGTCATCAATTCTTAATGATAAATGATTAAATTTTGAGCTTTCTTTCTACTATAACACTAATTTAAAATTTGAATGATAATTAATGAATAACAATAGCAATATCAGGACCGTTCTACTCTATCTAGTGAGATAAATTATTTTGTCCACTGGATATTTGTCCTGTGGATATTGATGGAGTGTTTGACTTTAATATCAAACACTTTTTGCTCATCCAATACCTACTACAAAAGTGTTCAATGGACAAAATAATTTTCCCTACTAAGTGAAAGAGATAAAATCCATCTAGCACCTTCTAAGCATATTCTTTCTTGTTATTACACATATCAACATATAATCTTACAATCAACGGTCCAACAATTTTGGTTATTACGCATGCTAATTGAAAGGTCATATTGTCGTCTGCTTTACAATAGGGTGCATGGTTTATCTTGATTATGAATCTGTAGGTACATTTAACAAGACTGTGAAAATTAATTTAGTACAAGAATAGTTAAATTAATTAAATTTTAGTACTAGATTAACTAGATGAGTTTTCTTAATCTTAAATGGCTAATGAAACCCGGTTTGGGACTCCGACTCTTTGGAGTACTAGTTAATGTAAATGTGTGTTGCACGTTATTTAGAAATTTTTAAAATCTTGTATAAATATTATTTCTAAATTTTAAGTCAATACTAATTAATAGTTTTATGGTATATATATAACTTGTTTATGATTTCCTATACAATATGTAACGTACATAACCTCTAATATGAGAAATAAGGAGAAACATTTTTAGATGATAATGTCCTAAGAGATATTTCATAATTACTAATATGTCCTTCCATTAATATTATTTTTGTTCCTTGAAATTCCATATTATTATTATTTTATGCCTTAATATTTCAATTTATTTACACTAATATAATTATCATTAATTTTGTATCCATAAATTAATACATTTATCTTTTTACATAATTTATGTATATAGCCAGTACATAAATCCATTTAATTTCATATGTCTAATTAATAAAATACATAAATAACTATTAAAATTCTCAAATAGATGAATGCATAAATATGTTTAATTTATGTTCCAATACGTCGCACATTAGTTTTAAAATTTTTTAAAATTGTGTTAAAGTGTTTTTTTTTTTTAAATATTTGATCAATACTATGCATAACATATAAATATATCAAATAATAAATAACAGACTTTCATGCATGAAGTAGCATTCAATGTGATAGGAAAGTACGATCTGTATTTAATTCAGAAACTAAATATTTCACTTATCTTTAAATCGTAGAATAGAAAATGTATTGGCATTTCACATTCACATTGAGAATCAATTCATGTTGCTTATATCATAGATATCCACTTTGATAAAGTGTTTATATTTCATAATCTTTCAAGAGAAATACCAAATTATGGCGCTCAAACAACATGGAAAATGAAACCATATACAAACTTGAAAAGAACTACTACTACTCTGTCTCTATACGTTGTCATCACTGATCGAGCCACCCATGCACTCTAGGAACCTTTTGCTGCGAGGCCTCAACGTCTGAAATAGGTAAAGGTACATCTTCACGAATACACATCTCAGTAGATACTCTATGAAGCATCACCAAACATGTTTTCGTACAAGTCTTCTTAGTCTGTAGCATGAATGAAATATGAAAAAGGTAAAAAGAGAATGATTTTGATTGTGAAGAAGGGATTGAGAGATGATGACTGCATTTTCTAACTGGTGATTCAAATTTGAATTTGTGTTTAAAGTACTGTTCTAAAAAGTTCGTTTAGACGGTGCCTAAGCTAGAAGCACGGCATTCACGCCTAACTATGCATCACACCTTGCCCTCGTCCTCGTCCTCGCCCCTCGCCCTCGCCCTCGCCCTCGGTTCAAAAAGTTTGAAGTTCGGCTTCTACGCCTAACCACGCTTTTACACTTTTTATAACATTAGTTTAAAGAAATGGATACGTTGAATGTGAAGTCAACATATGAAATATGAAAATACTCGTTATCATAAATAAATACATTGAATTAGAGGTCAACATTTACAACTAAAAAAAAATTGAATAGATTAATAAAACGGTTCAATGAATGTATGACTTTTAATATAATAATGTTTAAATATTTACATTAAATAAAAAAATTAAATACGTATTGAAAAACTAAAAATATTATTGAAATAATGTAATTCAGCATGACAGAGATAGAATATTTCAATATATTTAATATATATTATTATATACTAATTATAATATATTATATATTATATAGATTGTAGATATAGATTCATGTGATATTTAATATATTATAGATTAGAGAGAGATTAAAGAGAGATTATAACATTTTTGTTCGGTGTAGTTATTTTAGGCTAAAATGATTTTTCTCAACTATTATTGTTCGGTGTGCATTTTGTTGATTAAAGACAATCTGATCATTTCAATCACTATTTAATTTGAAAAATCAACAATAATAACTAAAAAAAACTATTTTAGTCCAAAAATTCACACCCACAAGCTCTTAAAAAAAACTCTTTTTACATACACGTATCTACTCCAGAATAAAGAAAACTTTGGTTAAGCCACGTGTTAGATGCAAAATCAAGACGACCGTTTCTTTGACTTCAAATAGGTCCAAAGCTAGATGTGAAAAGCCACGTGTCAAGCCTTCATTAGACTATAGAAGATAACGTGAATGTGCCCTTTCATTTCATAAATCAGCTAACAGAATGTCTGAGGCGACAAAGGAAATATCCAAACTGTTCTCATCCACCATAAGACAATGGTGTAGATGTCATCCGGCGGCGACAACCACCACCTTCACCACGGGGACGAGCCGAAACGAGACGAGCCAATAACACCTAGAGTTCTTACCATCTTGTCTTGTGTACTAGAGAAGCTAGTGGCACGTAATGACCAGCTAGTTCTCGGCTCGGCTCAGCTTGGTAAGAGCTTGAGCGCCTTCCATGGCGTGAGAGCCCCAAGCATTACGATTCCGAATTATATGGAGAGAATATATAAATACACGAATTGTAGCCCGTCGTGTTTTGTGGTAGGCTATGTGTATATAGACAGGTTGGTGCATAAGTATCCCGACTCGCTCGTTGTGTCACTCAATGTTCATAGATTGCTCGTTACAAGTGTTATGGTGGCTTCCAAGATTCTCGATGATGTGTGAGTTCTCTCTCTCTCTAACCTTGTATGGAAAAGTGAATTTGATATGCACGTCACGAGTCATTGAAGATAAATATTTGTTCTGATTGATGACACGTATACTTGGACCAAATTTTTGGTTGAAGATAAAATAAAAATGATTCCGGATGTCACTTATTTAAGAAAAATCTCGTTATTATTAGATATTTGACAAAGATGAGTCGTGTTGAATCCATGTTTTCTCTATGCTTTCAGCTTTTTCTTGACTTCTGGTATGTTTAACTTGATAAGAGTACTGTACATACTTCAGTGTACTAAACAAACAGGGAATACATTGAAATACCAAGCACTAGCCCCTAGTGAAGTGATCAATAGAGAGTTCAATGTATTGAACATGTCGTATATGTCTCTACTGACAAGAGGATGTATCGAAATATCAGGCACTATAACAATGCGTTTTACGCCCGTGTTGGTGGAGTGAGCAATACAGAACTAAACAAGCTTGAAATTGAGCTTCTCTTCCTGTTAGATTTTGGAGTAACGGTAAGCTCTCGAGTATTTGAAAGCTATTGCCAGCACTTGGAGAAGGAAATGTTGTGCAATGACGCGACACGGGTGATTGAAAGGCTAGCAATTTCCAATTCTGTTGATGATGTTACTGAAATATCTGTTAAAGATACACAAATTTCTTCACCACCACAGATTGTAGATTGATCTCTTAATTAATTACATTATTGGATTCAATTTTATCTTATAGTGTTGTTCGGAAATAAATACTGCCCGCTACCATACTCATGTAATAATGTAAAAAAAAAAGAAAAAAAAGAAAAAAAGAGAGGCTCAATTGATTAAGTTTTGTTGCCAAAACTTCGGTACTTGCTTTGAGATTTTTGAGTTCGAGCATGATGCAACTCGCCTAAATCAGGTAATTCTTCTAGGCTTCTGGTGTTTGCGGGACGACCTATGAAAAATATTTGCTGGGGAGGTTCTGTATAGCAGTAAGATACTAAATTAGGGATCGTAGAATGTTTCTTTTTCACACGTAATCAAGGACGAAGCTAGGGTGCAGTTAAACCTTTTTTTCAAATAAATTTGAATGAGAAAACTCCAAATTCATAGTCCATATCAGCTTTACAATTCATAGGCTGTGCTATAGCCCTTCTATGGAGAGTCATAACATTGCACTCGTTTATCGTCCCACAACATACTACCTATCAAATTGAAGAATATTCAGTGTAGTCTATGTCTGTAAAATTTCATGATTTATCAAAAGAATCTGATTTTTAAACAATTTTATTGTTTTGGGGTAGCAACTTTAAAAATTCGCACCTGGTTGTGCAGTATGCGATATTTAGCATTCTTTACATTTGCTGCAAATTGAAGAGCTTTTAGAGCCGAATCCATCCTCCCCGACACTCAAACAGGAAGTCTAAACATTCCAGAATCGTGCTCCAAAGTTGTCACAAAAACTTAGAAATTGTTCTGTTTGAGTTTTGCCAAAAATAAAATAATAATGGTTTTTTGGACTTGAGATTTTTGACTTTTCAGAGTTTGTAAATGTGAAATGACTATTTTACCTTTAATCAACACAATTCCATTTCAAAATAGTAAGGTCAATATAGTCATTTTACCTTCAACAAATTTGAAAAGTCAAAAATCTCAAGCAAAAAAAATTCATTTTTTTGAGTTTTTTTCCCCATAAATAAGCCACTTTTTGAAAATAATTTCAAAAGTCATTCTTGTTTCATTCATTCTGAAAATACAGTTTTTTAAAAACTATTATTTTAATTTATTATATTATATATTACATATAGTAAATAAATCATTAATTATCAGATTTAATGGAAATTCATATATTATAGAATCTTTTATTGTTAATTATAGTAACCGAATTTTTAAAAATCGGAATTAATTAAAAAATATATATAACAAAATCTTTTATTGTTATAACTGTCAAATATATATCATTTGATATCAGAAATATCTGTAACAAACATAAATAAAACTCATGTTCTTTTCAATTACAACATTTGTAATAATCAGACATAAAATTGAGATATAAAACATCAGTTATATATAATACCAATTCATGTAACATGTGATGTGTAAAATAACATAATATAATCTGTAACATATTCAGTAATACGCAATATCATTCGTAATATCTGTATCAGATCGTGATACTACAAAACCAACTCTAAACTTCAACAAGTTCGTATTAATATACATATTGAACTCTAAAAATTTATTGATACTGTGTAACATCAATATGATATATGATATAGATATGTAACACAATGCCAAATTTAACAAATAAAACTCATAATTTCATCATTTATAACATATCTAACATCAATGATACAGAATATCAATTTATGTAAAATGTGATGTGTAAAATAACATAATATAATCTGTAACATATTCAGTTATACAAAATATCATTTGTGACATCTGTATCAAACATTGATACACAATATCATTTCAGAAATCTCAGATCAAAATAGTGATACTAAACATAACTTTAAATTTTACTTAATCGAGGACGAACAAGAGTTCAAGTTTAGGGGTGTGATAAGTATATTTTTACACTTATCTAGACCGTTAAAAGTGGACTATTGTGAGTTCTTTTGAATATAATTTAGTTAATTGTGTGTTGATTTTGTTATTGTAGGTCAAAATCCGAGTTTGGTGGTGTTTTGATTAAAATTGGCGAAAAAGACTAAATTGACATAAAAGTATAAATATAGAGATCAACTTGCAAATATCTAAAAGTTGAAAGACTTGGATTGCAAATAAAAGAGGATGAAATTGAAACGAAAGAGAAAGTATATGGACTAAAGTAGAGATATTATAAAGATGAAGAATTTATCGTAAAAATAATTAGGGACTAAAGTAGCAAATTTAGGTCAAAGTTCATCACAATTGACGTGGTCTTTAACGGGTTGAGGTATTTTAATTCATTATTTAATTAATTAATATAATATTAATTATGACAGTATTTTTAAAATAAATTTCTTAAGTTGATAAAATTAGAATTATTTTTATATTAATAAGTAGTTGATGTAATTTTCACTTTTTTTGCCAAAAACTCAAACTGAATAAGCTCTTAAAAAGTTGTGAAAAATTACAATTAAACACATAAAAACAAATTAAAATTTGTACTTAATGAAATATTAACACGTAAGACCATCTCTAACCCATATCTTCAAATTGGTGCAACTTTTGTACTACTAAAATTGTGCAACTTTCACACCAATGTTCGATTTTGTTCTAATGTCATCATGGGCGATTAAGGACACTTGTGGGGACACTTGTCCAATGAGTGTAGGACAAGTGTCCCGATGGGTATTAGATCATGTCCCATGAAATGTCATCTCCAACTTATTACTTCAAATTTTGCACTCGTTTCTTATTTTTTAATTCTTAGCAGTTAATTTATTTCTAAAATTATTTGAATTATATATTGTATTTATATTAAATACATAAATTAAAAATTACATTTATTCCGTAGTTGTTATTTATTACTCGATTAATACAATTTATTCTCTTAATAAGAATAATAATCAAATTAAAAGAAATATAAATAACTTGATATTACTAAAATAATAAACAAATAATAAATAAGAATATAGGAGAGAGAACAAATTTTTGTAATGTAATATGAGGGCAAAATATGGAAATTTTTTTTGCACCAGCTTTGTTCACATCTCCATTTTTACGTTTCAGGCTTTCAGCTATTATAATAAACTCTTCGTTGTAAAAATGTAACAGATTTATTAAGAAAAGCTTTTTATTCTTTGAATGGAATCAATCTAGCGTTCAATCGCGGGCAGAAGTAGTAAAGGAAGCCTAGACTGTGGGCTACCGTGTTCCCATTTCGAGGAACAAACATATGCTAAGATTTGACGTCCAGAGATTTAGAATAAGTTCAAAAATATAATTCTTATTTTCATAAAAAAAATGTGCGTTTTTGACCTTTTAAACTTGCAACTTAGTCCCTTAATTCTCAAAAGTCTTAAATGAAGCCCATTCCAGTTTCCTAGAAATTAATGATCTTATTTTCACTAATTAAATGAGATTTATCATTTTACATGGCCAAAATTAAAATTTTCAATGTTTGCACTTAAGTTCCTTAAAATTAAAAAAATTACAAAATGACCCACAACTCTACATTTTCGTAAAATAATAATTTCTAGGCATTATTATTTACTTCCTAAATAATTTCTATTCGTTGATGAGATATTTCAAATACCTTTTTACTTTAGTCCCTTGAAAATTAAAAACTTTCCTTTAAACCCTAAACTTTCAAAACTTCATGAATGAGTCACATAACTTAATATACTTAAAGAGTTTGGGAATATTACAGATCTTATGCCATGAAAGGGGAACATCACAACATTTTCCTCTCTATTTTCAATTTCTTTCCTCAGCAAAAGCGAGAGAAATTTGAGATACTTTAGGTTGTTTTACCTTGAAAATAATATGTAGATTTGAAGAAATTAACAGAAAGATAAAAGAGAGGCCTCGTTTGTAAAATTTACCATCTTCATATTATTGTGTAATTACCTTGTTTGAATACTTTTTCCTAGTTAAGCTGTGCCCAGCCCATGGCAGGGTGAGCTCAAGCTCATCCATCTCAAAAAAAAAAAAAGAGAGCAAAAATAATTTATTTTGATTCCCATTTCACTGAGCTAGTTTGCAGATCAATTTTAGATTACAATTCTCGAACGTTAGAAAGGTTTTTAATATTGTTTTGAAGCGCTCAAGGTGTACTTCGTGATGCACCTCTCAATTTGTAAAACTGTTAAATGATGAAGTCACAATAGAGAATTAAAAATGGCCCCATGAAATGGATCCAATAAATTTAATTTGTGGCCGTCTCCTCTTTTCGCTTATCTGAAGCTATATTTCTCGATTGTCGGGTAGGCTTTTGACATTGTTTCGAAGAACTTGCAACCAATATCCGAACATATTTTGAAATGAGATTGTTATACGGTGAATTTAAAATAGCTAGTCAAAAATAACTATCTAAAATGAGTTTGCTTCTAACTCCAATGTCTACCTGATGAAAATTTTATTTGACTGACTTGAATAATTAAATATAGAAATATGATGAATTTTCAATTCATTACAAGTTGTATATTGTTATTTTAACTGAATTTGAGAATTTAAAATTCTTAGTTGAATTTATATATTTTAGTTCTTAGTATTTGTACTGAGCTAATTATTAATAAGTTTGATCTTTTGAAAATTTGCAAGTTGCGATAACTTTTTTGTAATATTTTAAAAAGTTTACATTGCACGTTTTTTGTTCTTTTTCTTGTCTTTTATTTTTGTCTTCTAATTTAATGTATTGTACGTTAAATATGCAAATTGAAAAATAAAATTCACCGTGCCCTATTTTCATTTTTTTGTTTTTCTCGTATCCTTTTAATTTTTTTTTTGCAAGCCCCCAACTTATTCATTTTAGATCTGCCCTTCACTGTGCCCCCACTTCCAGGCTCAGCGAAAATACTAGCACGTGGAAAAATTTGTGTTTATAAAAATTTGAGTGGTACGATGTAATCTAGAAACATTTGAGAGTTCTTGGTGTTGTGGTTGTAATATGCTTGGATTCTCAGTGAAAATAGTGCATGGTTGCGTGTGGTCTGCATAAATTGATGCCCCCCAGATTAGATCATTTGATCGAAGTGGGTCAATTGTGTTCATTTCTTTACAGTTTTGTTTTGTTTGATTGGTTTAAATTCATCAAAATTGGAGAAGCGATCCAATGCGAATTATATGTCGATTGGAGCGATCCAATGCGAATTGTAGGTCAATTGGAGTAGCGATCCAATGCTAATTTCGGAAGAAATGGGCAACAACGACTGAACCGGTTATATACAACGAAGACAACGACTCGAGGGGAAGACCAAACTACATATCCTTCTTGCCTGAATTCACGAAAGCGTAAATAGATTGATGGTGTACCCAATACACAAACTCTATTAATGTTTACAATTAGCGAGTTCAAGCTTGGAAGAAAGCTCAAGAAAAGCCCTACTTTTCATAAGACGTGAAACAACAGACTGGAAGAGTCTTCAACACACTATTCAGTAGAAGGTGGTCAAGTACTTCAAAACAGAAAAATAATGATGACTCAAAAAAGTCAAAAGAGGATACATAAATTTTATATGTTGGATCGAACATGAAAGACATGTCATTCAAACTAGTCTTTACTCATTACCATTTACCAGACAATCTTAGCGTCATTACTAAGAACTTGTTTAGTATAGTTTATAAATTAATTTTTCAATTAAAAATAATTTATTTGATTAAAAATAGTAAACAATGTTATGAAATAAACTATTTTTATGCTATGAAGGCAAATTTTTGGTCCAATAAATTATTTTTGGTTGAAAAATATAAACTATACTAAACAAACTCTAAAGAATGTGATCCATGTAAACAATATGTCAAGTCCTACAACAAATTTATCAGATACTCAATACTGAAGCGATTTACACTACAAAATAGCTAGTGTGTAATAACATAAATAGAAAGTATGAATCAACAAATTTATCAGATCGAGACGGACAAAAAATATTATTTAAACAATGCGGATCTTTAAAACCGTCCAGCCATTGAGGGGAATTGAGAACGAGTCCCAAGCTTAAGCAGATCTTTAAAACCGTAATAACACTTCCCACATCAGCAAGAATATCAACTTTTTTCGTAGCCCAAAATGTCCCACGTGGCGCTCACTCAAGCCCTCAAAACCACATAAAATAAATATGAATCAATCTCTTGTTATTTCTTCATCTGATTTGAAATGTGAATTTAATCAAATTCTGTGTTTTTCTTCCATTGATGGCATATCAGTTCTTAGTGTTCTTGCTTTAAAATAAAAGGTGGCGGGTTAATGACTATTTCCATTTCTCTTCAATATTATTATTTGATAATAATGATCACTTTGCTATTTATTCGATCCATCATTTTTGTTTAATCCAAGTCAAGATCCCGCCACATATTTTACAGATTCTTGATCGAAAAGGTCGAAAAAAAACTCAAAAAATACTAAAGAAAGGAGGTATTTACTATAAGGAGGCAAGAAATGGAGCCTCTTTGTGAGCTTTGTGGGGTGGTGAGTGCAGTGGTTTATTGTAAATCGGATTCAGCTAAGCTTTGTCTGCAATGTGATGGCCGTGTGCACTCCGCGAATTCATTGTCGTGTCGCCATCCTCGTTCGCTGATTTGTGACAAGTGTAGTTCTCAGGCAGCCGCGGTGAGGTGTATAGAGGATAAGTTATCACTTTGCGAGGATTGTGATTGGAATGGAAATGGTTGTTCAGGGGTTGGACATTATCGTTTGAAGTTGAATTTCTACACTGGATGTCCTTCTCTGGCTGAATTCTCCAAAATATGGTCTTCAATTCTTGAAGCCCCGCATCAAACTACAAGTAGTTTTGATACTTCTTGGAGTGCAATGCCTACAAATGAGAATTCTAATATGACTGCAGCCTGCCTAAATGATTTAGCATCATGTATTAAGTTTGGACCCTGGGCTGTTCCTCCACCTCCACCTCCACCTCCTCCTCCTCCATCCACTAATAATTCCAACTATTTAGCAGTATGCGACACACATCAGAAACCCTTATATAGTAGAGATCAAAATTCCTTCTTCTCTGACGGATCAGGCATGCAAAAGGTGTTGTTTTGTATTCAATTTTATTATTGATTCTTGAATCACATAATATGACATGGGAGTATGTAAATCTATCATCTATACACACAATTTAAATGTGTCGTTTGTCTTCATAATAGTTTGATTGTGTAATTATATAAATTATTTCTTTTTACAATTGTTTCTAACACTATAAGTGCCAGTGTCTCAGTCATATTTAATGTTTAGATAAACATTATATTCTCTTACAAATACTTGGTCACCTTTTTGGTGCCAAACTGTGTTTTGTTTCACCCAGATAAACGAGGGTTGTGCTAATATAACGGATCTCAGGCTTCCTGAAACTGATGACATCTGTGACAGTCTTGAAATGGATGATATTGGCTTGAGCTTTGAAAGTAGTTACGAAATGTTTGGTACTTCACAAGGTCAGCCGAGATACAACTGCGAGGATGGAGGAATTGCTGGCCTATTAATGGAGAAAAACTTGTCCGTCACTGAATCAAATAACACTCATATTGATAGCGCTTTGGAGGTTCATTTCAACTACTCGAGTTTTTATGCTATTATGTCTCCGTAAAAATTTCCTTTTATTCTTTTCCATTTGAAAATCAGCACCTTAAAGATGCATTCAATACCCTGTTCAAAAGGAGAACTATGACACCACAAAATATTTGGACACTCCCATTTATTATATAGGACATGAATACTTTCTTGAATAATACAAAAATGATTTCAATTTGTTTTCCCATAATAAAAAGTTCTACTTTATAGTCCCAAATAAAGGGTTAGAAAGTTGATTGGTCCCTAATCTTTACACATTGTTCGAAAATAGTCCTTGAGAATATCAAAATTTAATCACTCAACTTTAGAGTGTTTACTCAGTTAATAACTGATTTGGCTCACGGACTAAATACGTGGTGTAACCGGAGATAGATGTTATTATTTAATCATATATTTACTTGTGTTTGCTTTGGAAATTAATGTTTTTTCAATAATTCAATAATTTTTAGGGATCCTCATCTGGGCAGCAAGATTGCAGGGTTATTCACCAGCCTTCGTCACAAATAGCTGCTGGTTCCAGTAATTTAATGCATACAATGAGTACTGCTAAATGCATGCTTATGAACCCAGCAGCTGCATGCAACAGATCAAGTATTGGATTAGGGTTTCCAAATGGGCAACTTCCTTCAACCATATCACTATCACTCTCCAATATCACTGGAGAAAGCAGTGCTGCTGATTATCAGGATTGTGGACTATCTCCGGTGTTTCTCACAGGCGATAATTCCCCGTGGGAGTCGAATTTAGAAGCAAGTTGTCCACGGGCGAGGGATAAAGCTAAGATGAGATACAACGAAAAGAAGAAGACACGAATGTATGTATTTCTTCTGCTGTTACCTTTGATGAATTCATATGTTAACTAGTATAGAAGTTTTGGCTCTCGTACCATGTTAAGAACTATAACCTCATCATAATTGAGATAAAAATATTGAGGGTACGAAAGGATTAACTCCACATATAAATATAATCCGAACATTGTCAACACCAAACGCCGTATAAGATGAAAATTATCTTATTCATTCAGTCTCCCAAACGCACCTTGAATGAACCCTAAACCCTAATTGCACAATCATACTCCTATATGAAATAATTTCCAAGAATTTGAAAAATATCCCAGTAATATATTCATATATATCTTTAACATCTAACCCTTTTATGACATGTTTCAAAACGTGGTTAGAAAAGATCGAACACGACAATAGAATACAAACATGTGACAACTATTGTTTAGTGTCCAGTTAAAACTGGTCCAATATACCAACATGGCAAGACCGTTTAGGGAAAATAGAATTTATGAACATTTTTAGTTCATGTGGATCCATGCATATCATTAATGAAACATTGAGGCAGATAATTATTTTATTTTTATATAATTAATTCGAGCTTGGTTATTTTATGTGAAAAAATTTGACGGGACCTAATTTGACACCACTAAATTAATGTGACTAAACACTATTTAACCATAGACTAATAATATATTTTAATTTGCATTTGTCATTGTTGAAATTTGCTTTGTTTGATTAGGATTATCATTTTGATTGTAATTTTTGACTTTTCAACCCATTTTTTAAAAAGTCAACAATTTCAACTCAAAAAAGAATATTGGTTAAATAAAAGCTTTATAATCTCTCATCAAACAAGACTTAGAGACAAGACAAATTCAGACAATTCATCGACAATTCTATACTTAAGTCATGCCTCTAATAGATTCAAGTCTTGACTCCGCCACTAATTATCTAATTATGATCAAACATTTTAATCCAACTGTGTAGGTTTGGTAAACAAATAAGATATGCATCTCGTAAAGCCAGAGCTGATACAAGAAAGCGGGTGAAAGGTAGATTTGTGAAGATTGGAGAAGCTTACGACTATGATCCACTCATAACAAAGGATTTTTAAGTTTCTTTAACTTGCAATATATTTATTCCATGGTGAAAAGGTATACATTCATTTGCTCTTCTCACATTCTCATTTGTTTCTAGTCGATTATTGAAGTTAATTTTGATATCACATCTTCCTTATTTGGACTAACAATTGATTGGTAGCACAGTTTGTAAATAACTAGATTGTTACGTCACTTTTTAAGTTAGTCAAATTGATGTATATTAAAGACGTGACTCCATTGTAAAATCATTAATTAAGTTAGTAATCAAAATTGACAATGAAATCTAGTAATCGGCATAAAATAGTGCTAAACTATTCAAATAATGGGTTACGCTTGGTTTTTATGTAATATTTTAAGAAAAATTAGAGCAGGACTCTCCAACCTATTATGTAGTGTGGGAATGATTCATCAACTTTCTAAAGTGAGATTTTGACTCTCCAACCTATTTAACACTATGAATTTGGTCCCCGCTTGATGGAAATCGACCATGTAGAAATTAAAATTACATGCGACTTTCACATTAAAATTTAGAATAATACTAAGCAGTTTGAAGATTTTGCTATCTAGTTTTAATTCACGTGAAAGTCACTTGTAATTTTAATATTGACATTGTCGATTTCATCATGTGGGGACATAATCTCACTTTGTTAAATTGGTTGGAAAGTCAAAACCTCACTTTTGAAAGTTGAGGAGTCATTTCCATAGTAACTCAAAGGTTGGGGAGCCCAATCAATTTTCCCAATATTTTATCACATATTGTCTTTAATCATGATCTCAAATTTAGTTCATGAAACCGAATATGACTAAATATTGCATATGTTTATAAGTGATGAAATTATTTTTTAAATATTTATAATTTATAAATTTAATTAAATGTGTGGATAATTGGTAGGTATTAAGAGATGAGTCTTATAAAATATATAGATAAAATTTTTTTAACTAATTTGATAAATTTAAAATTATAATTTAAGTTTGACCCAGAAACTGTAAACCTAGCACGTCTTATTTCTTTATCTTATCCAACACTATCAATATCTTGTCCGTTGTACTAAACATGGGCCTGCAATTTATGACAGGTCATGTGAAGTGGGTAGAATCAGCCTGGCCCAGGTGAGAGTTCCTTATAATGTCATTTCAGTTCACTTGTACGTACATGATGAATTATTGCACTTTTTTTAGCAATTTTTAATTCTTTATTTTGTTTTTGAAATCTTATAGGAGATGGGAATGTTTTTCCTTGAAGGTTAAAAATTCGCCTCAACTTTCGGATTCTTCAGTGTATCAAAAGATACACTTGCAGAAATACGTCGTTTATAATATTTTGTTCATTAACAAAATTTTTACGTCTCGAATTTACGATCTCTTCGCCATTTGCCACAAATGTTGCAAGGAGAAGATTCACCCAATTTTGATTATGAAGGTATCAGCATAAAAGATAATGTTTCATGTAATAAGCTTCAACATCTTCAGTTTTTATGAGATTGAAAACGACAGAATTTGAAGTTGCTTAACCATAGAATAGTATATTTTTTCTTTAAGATTTTTATCCCTATTTGTCAATTTTACAATTCAAATAAGTATATTTAAGAGAGAGTGGATTTTTTGTAATATTTGATTGATTGATAGATGAGAACTACTAGTTGTTATATGGTTTTATTTGTCACAAGGTGCGTTAAGATTAAACCGAATTAAATATGATAACTGATTAATATCTTACATATTTTATTTTATTTTTAAATCTTGTTTAATTCAAGCAAGAAAATGAATTTTTGGAGAAAGATCTATCTTCCGTCCATTATTTTATTTTAAATCTTGTTCAAAATTTATTTATTTCCATCCCACAAAGTTAAACTTACTTTATTTATTCACCTGTCACAAATTATAGTTCATTTTCCCTGTTAAAAGTATAATTGAATTCTTAGTTACCTAATAGATCCATATTTAATGTATTTTGTTATCAACAAATATAAACTACCATGATATTAATGTAGGAGTGTATTAGAAAATCGTAAGTAAAATTTACTTTTTAACTATGTTAATTAAGTTTTATTAATCTATGTGAAAATGGAAGTAAACTTATCTTTGTAGGACGGAGAGAGTATACTAGTATTGAAATTATTTTTTAAGTGCTTAAAATTTGTGGGTCATATATGTGTGGATAATAAATGGATAAATTGGCGCAAATGGTCCCTAACCTTTCATTTTTTGCAGAATGGTCCCTAACCTATCCATTTAGGTGCGCAATTAGTCATTTTTTACGGATTCTGTTAAAAATTCGTTAAAAATCTTTCCATTTAGATGCGCAAATGGTCCTTCTCATTTTTTTTTTGTTTTTATTAGTGGGGTAAAATTGTCGAGTTATATTTTTCTTTCAATTGACGCAAATGGTCCCTAACCTTTACCTTTAGTGTGGAAATGGTCCCTAACCTTTTTTTTTTGTCACAATAGTCCCTAACCTATATGTTTTGGTGCGCAATTGGTCTTTATTTGATAAAAAGACAAAAATATCCTTAGTTTTAATTAAAGAAAAGACAAAAATATCCTTAGTTTTTTGACGCAATAATCCCTAATCTATATGTTTTGGTCCTTATTCTTTATTTATTAGTCTTGTAAGTGTGCTTAGATTTCATAACATTTCGGAAATTTATGTTCTACAAATAATTTCTGCCAATTATGAACCAAGGAGGTCCCTTACATGAATGTGCCTCTTTGCAGGAAATTCATTAGTTTAATAAAAATCATTTAATGAAGTTTGACGAAGACAACATGCAAAAGATCCACACTAGAAAATAAAATAAATTTAGAGCCATGTACAAATTAAAAATTTTAATATGAGCATAATTAAAAAATTTGTTTGTGACAAATTTATTTATTTTTTTATGTTGTAATGTTAAAATTAAATTTTGAATTTTAAATAATATGATTATTTAATAATAATAAAATAATTTTAATTAGCACATTTGTTAATAATTATGAGCTTAAATTTTTGTTATTTTATAATAGTCTATAAAATATATAAAATAATTTAGTATATTATCAATTTGTTAGTTTCTTTTAATTTTTAATAAAAAAATTAAAGTATCGGACCTATTTTCACTTTTTGCAAATGTTAGAAATCCAATTGCAAATTTCTTTAATTAAAACTAAGGATATTTTTGTCTTTTTATCAAATAAGTATCAATTGCGCACCAAAACATATAGGTTAGGGACTGTTGCACCAAAAAATAAAGATTATGGACCATTTCCAAACTAAGGTAAAGGTTAGAGACCATTTGCGCCAATTGAAAGAAAAAATGTAACTTGACAATTTTACCCCATTAATAAAGACAAAAAAAATGAGAATGGCCATTTGCGCACCTAAATGGAAAGGTTTTTAACGGATTTTTAACGAAATCCGTCAAAAAGGACCAATTGCACACCTAAATAGATAGGTTATGGACCATTCTGCCAAAAATAAAATATTAGGGACTATTTGCGCACTGATGTCATCCGTTAGGGACTATTTGCGCCAATTTCCCTAATAAATGCGTAGTAAATTATAGGTTCTATAAAATATGTAGATAAAAATTATGTTTGACTAATTTAATCAACTTAAATTATAATCTAACCTGAAATCAAATGGACCACCAACCAATATATCTTTTATTTCGCATTCCTTTAATGTGAATGATATTTATCCTTTCTTTTCCATGTTTAACGCTTCATTGTTGATTTTTTTTTTATTTTTTTTTTTTTTTTTTTTTTTTTTTTTATGATCTTGGTATGAATGTTCAAAGTCAAATTAGATACCCAGAAATAATTGAAGTACACAAAAGTCTCGATTTCAGGTATATACCATTACTAAAGTTGGGTGATGGCACCTCTAACTAATAGTGCCTAGAAATCCTTTGACCAACTTCCCTCCACAATCTTTTCAACTCTACACACCGAAAACAATTGCCATCGTCCAATGGCGGGGTTAGGATTTTTATAAAGAGATTATTATTATTTTATTAAAAAAATTATACTTCAAGACCAAATTGTAACAAGAAAAAAATAGAAAAAAAATTTATACTTCAAAAATTATTTTTTTGCAAAGCAGGACTGGACTGTACCGCCCCCCATCTCCGCCATTGCCCTCCCCCCACCATCTTCCTATGAACCAGATTTGAGTAGGTATGCAGATCTCAGGAGGAATTACCAGCTTCTATACCTCATTCCACCAGCCCTTTGTGTCGATCTCATTTACAAGGCATTGATACACACTCCAGAACCGTACACTATCTATTAAAGGGTAAATTCTACATTGGTTAAATATCGAAGTATTAACCAATATATAAGAATTTTGCTACTACTCTTAACAATGCTGACTTTTTAAGTTGAAACACACAGTCTTAATACAATATCAAAACCCATTAAATTCAAACGAGCAATATGATCTATCTAAAACTCAAAAAAACATTTAGATTCCAAGATTAATATGTTCAAGCAGCCACCATCTTACAGAGACATATTAAATGACATCGGTTATATCACATCATATAAAAATTTTATACTCCAAGATTAACCAAATTTTAATATATCCAAAAATTTTAGTTTATTCTCCACGGTTCTTCTGCCAGCATAAAGGACTTTTTCAAGATAGAATCCAAATCTTAATACTATCCACATGAACTATAATGCCATATGAGTTTATTCTTCATGCGGTTGCTTCTGCCAGCATGAAGGCCTTTAAAGAAAATAAGGTCACGCACCCTGGCCACATCCAGAAATCACTTTAAAACAAGTGGGCCCGGGAGCTACAGATCTTTAAACGTAAGGATTTGATGCCCTTAACCCCTTTTGTATAACCTCTCGTCCCCACAGGACACTTTTCCATAAGAAAAATGAACCTGGTTTGACACTAGTCCTAAGGAAATTCGCGTCATGATAACATTTTTCTTTTAGGAGTCAAGCAGCTATCTTGAAGTTGGATGTCGTGCCTGATTAATTAGCTCAATGTCTCCAAGCCACCTTTTGTTTCCCGTGTGTCAAACCTCACCAGAATTGTAACACTAGGGATTGAATATTCTGCACACAAATGAACGTATTTCATAGTAACTATTGCTTATAATTTTTTTTAAAAAATTACCGAACAAGCATTAAATATGTTGGAATAGCCTATAAAACTGCTTTCACCGGCACCTCCCTCCAGCGAAAATAAATTCCACCTCTATACCTGAACCCTTTTTCATAACTCTAGTTTTTAGCATTGCAAACATTTGACTGTCCAACCACCGAAGGCATCCCTAAATACACATCGTACAAACGACCAAACCATATCTCGGTCTCTACTAATGACATTCAGGGTAAAAGTTATCAAGGAGCTCTATAGACGCTCAAAATTGAAACAAGTGGCACCATATAATCTAACACGCACGAACTGGCTTAAGTCGCTTTTCTTTATGATTTCTGTCATAATTGAATGAAACACAATTAAAACTCAACACTTCGAGGACTCCCTACCCTATCGCTCGGCTGAGTTGAGATCTATTGTCCCAATTCCATGTCTCATTGACTATTCCTCCAATGAAAATTTTACACATCATCAATTAAATAAATAAGAGGATCATTATGAACAACATTTAATGCATTCACATTGATGATGTGTAAGGTTTTCATTGGAGGAACAGCTAATGAGATATGTAATTGGGACAGCAGATCTCAACTCCGTCCGGCGTAGAACGAGAACCTTTTTGTATAAAATTAAAAATTATACACTTAGTGGGTGAGCAATCTTATTAATAAATCTCTTTTATGTTAATAGAATATTAATCAAATAAAGCAACCGCAACCAAGATTAATTAACTACTTTCCTCAAAAAAAAAAAAAAAAAACTACATTTTACTGAAAATAGATTCTTCTTCAAATAACTCACACATATATATGATTACATGGAAATATCTCTAAACCTGTGATTTCATGGAGAATCCAAATCTCAAACTGCCAATATCAAATTAAAATAAAAAAAAGGACAAAGAAAAAATAATCAAAGAAGTAAGAAAGGTTCTTTCCAATTTCTGGAGTCCTTTTCTTCAAGATTTTGATCAAATTCACTGCCTTTCTCCTTCAAGCAAACAACTGTAGGAAGAACCACCTCGACCGAAGTTCCGACCAGATATCGTCGAGTAAGACTTTGACACGTGGTGCATAGCAAGCATCTGATGTGTCTCTGGGCTAAGAAATTTGCAGCATGCACAAAACTATCACATTTCTTGCACAGAAAGGCATCATCAGCCTGGCAATATAATGAAGCCTCTGAATTGCAAAGCTCGCAGGAAACTAAATCAACACCTGTTTTTTTCTTCTTCTTCTCTTCCTCTGCACATTTTTTCTTATTTATTGAAATCTAATGTTTTTGAACTTGAAAGAGAACAGCTATTTATAATAAAAATAATTCAATAATTTATAAAAGAATGATGCCCATAATTTTCTTTCCGTAATGACAGGAATGCCACTATATGACAAATGGTCCTTGTTTTACTATTTTTGACTTCTCTTTGTTGCATTCTCCTTTTTTTAAAAAAAAAAATTATTTCCGTGTTTCCTAGAAATAGCTAGTTTTTTATATTTATCTTAGCACATATTTAAAAATACTTAAATTATAATTTCATCTAATCAAATTATTCAAACATACTTTTTATCCACATATTTTATAGGATCCACAACTTACAATCTACTTTTAATCTACACATTCCGTAATAACTTATAATATAAGTACTTAAAAATAATTCAACACTACTAAAAATGCACTTAGTTGCTCGTTTGATAAGCTAAACATACTCAATTTCGAACAATATTAGAAAAGAATCAAAAAAAATGATTATGCTCTTAAAGTGCATAGTGTATTGGCATAATTTTATGTGAATTAAAATCATGTTTCCAGGTGTTAAAAATGTATTGAGAAACAGTAATTTCAGTACAATAGGTCTTAACTCGTAACAGAAAATTTGGAAAGGTTTGTGTGGTTTAAATGAAGGCAAAAACACTTGTGGATGTTAAACGCAAAGAGGGTTGATTAGTAATTTAGGGTTAGAAGATAATTTCAAACAAAATAAGAACAAGATAGCCAAACTAATTGATTGAGCCATAAACTTTATGAGATTCTTGAATGGACGGTATGAGCCATAATTTTTTGCTGTTAAGTGGTTACCAAGTCAATTTTGGTTTACTAAAAAGTAGGTACTTGTATGGCCAAGAATTAAAGTCTTTATAGTGGACCCTACCATCTCCTATAAGAGTCATTAATTTAATTCCTCCGATACATCAATTTGATGCCAGTTCTTGAGGAATGGTCGTACGTACGTGTAAACATATGAATGACAACAATGTCTTTGTCTACTTACAAATTAAATTATTTAATGTAGGCTTGTGAACCAAGTCTATATATCTTTTGTGGTTGAAACATTCAAGTTTCATGTGGACCTCGTTCCACTCATTTATATTAATAGTATGTTTGGCCCAATTTTTTTAAAATTTTTTTTCAAAAATTATTTTTAGTTATATATTTTATGGGATTTATAATTTTTATTAATTTTTTAACTTTATATTTTACCAACTTTTTTTCAAAATCTCAAAAAAAAATTATTTTTAAATTCCACCAAACACACACTAATTAGTAGCTTTTATTTTAAATACATTTAAAAAAATTATTTACTCGCGTGTAAAAGAGATAGAGAGAAAATATAGAAAGACACGTATTGGAGTTAACAACATTATATTTAAAACGAGTTGGATAATTTTTAGAAAATTTAATCTAGTTGGATAAAATCTATGTTAACTTAAACGCTCCCTTCAATTTAGGAAATTTGGTGCAAATGGTTCATAACTTTTGTTTTCGGTGAAAAATGATCTAGCATTTATTTTTGATACAAACATCTCTAATATATGTGTTTTGGTGAACAATTGATCTTTATTTGATTAAAAAGATCAATATGCTCTTAATTTTAATTAGAAAAAATTACAATTTGATTTTTAACCTTTGCAAAAGGTGAAAATAGATCTAGTACCTTTATTTAATAATATTTAATTTAGCGTACTAAATATATAATTATAGTAAGTGTCAATTAAATTTTCATAAAAGAGAAAAAATATTAAAATATTATATTTTAAGTATATAAAATTGCTATGTGAGTTGAAAAACGTGAATAAAAATTATTAATAAATAAATAACAAAGTAACATATATAATTTTATGACATCGAATTAAACCAATCTTATTATATTTTTAGTTAACATAAAAATACTAATAAAAATTAATTTACAAATTATTTGTTCTTTATTTTCGAATAATAATAAAACTGTAAGTAAAAATATGAAAAATACAATTGAAGATCCAATATTTGTAGATGGATTTTGTAGATGAGTGTGTTAAACTAATAATCGCCCAACAGAGAGAGATCGAGACCGATTTTGTAGATAATAAACGAATAGCTCAATTAAATAGAAGTATCTGAAGACCATGTTTGTGACAAAAAGGTATTTTTCTTTTTTGTTTTGTTATAAACATAAAATAAAAGTTTAAATTTTAAATAATGTAATTACTTAATAATAAAATTAATAATTTTATTTAACACGTTTATTAATAATTGTGAACATTTTAGTTATTTTATAATAGTTCGTAAAATATACATAACAATTTACATATATTATTAATTTGGTCAATAAAACCTTAATTCAGGAAAAAAAAAATTCGTTAATTTTCTTTAATTTTTTATAAAAATAGAAGTATCAAACATTTTGTAAAAGTTATAAATCTAACTGTAATTTTTTCTAATCAAAATTAAAAATGTACTAGTCTTGCATTAAGTCACATAGGTTAGGAATAACCATGTCCAAAAACAATCGTTAAATACTATTTCTGCACTAAAATAAAAAATTAAGAACTACTTGCTCCAAATTCCTCTTTAATTTATGTATGGCATAGTTATTAGGGGATTAATAATGAGAACAGTCTTAAAAAGTGTTTGTGATGGAAATTTGATTAGTAGCGTGTCAGTGTTTAAGAGAAGATGTCCGTTGATGATAAGGGTGTTTAGTTGTAGAAAATAATTATGTGACACATTGATGGAAAAGAAATAGCATGTAGGCTACAAAAATAAAAATAAAAAGTATTTTTAGAATTTAAAAAAAAAAATAGTATTTTAAAAAATATTTTATTTATTGTGATTATTTTTGAGAAAATCCCTTGGAAATTTGGTACAAATGGTCATTAACCTTTGTTCTTATTACAAAAATAGTCACTAACGTTTGTTTTTTTTATATGAACGTCCATAACTTATGTATTTTAGTGTATGATTGATCTTTATTTAATGAAAAAGATCGATATGTCTTTAATTTTAATTAAGAAAAATCGTAGTATAGTTATTAACCTTTTCAAAATGTGCAAATGACTCTGGAACTTTTAATTTTTATAAAAATAAAGAAAACAAATGAGTTTTTAATGTTCAAATGCTAAATTGATAATATACCTTTGTTTTGTCCATAACTCTATTATTTTTCTACATGCAAATGAATGTGGGACTATTAGAGGATTGTTGGACTCCTATGAGAAGGCATCTGGACAGAAAGTTAAATGGAAAAATCCTCAATTTCATTTTGTCCAAATGTCATTGATGGTGTCGGGCATGTAATACAGTGTGTTCTGGGACCGCAGGATGAGTACTTGGGACTACCTACAGTAGTTGGAAGCAATATGAGACAAACATTTGCATCAATTAATCAAAGTGCTTAGAAACGTTAGCGAAAGGGGTCTCTTTTTAGTCAGCTGAATAGATGTATTGATTAAAGCAGTTCTACAATCTATTCCTACCTATCTAATGAGCATTGTTAGAGTTCCTGGCTCATTTTGGAAGGACCTCCGATGTCTTATACTTTAGTTTTGGTGAGGATCGGCTAAAGGTCAACAGAAATTGGCATGTGTTAAATGGAATAGAACGCGCCTCCCCAAGGATTTAGGAGGTTTGAGGTTTTTTCAATCAAGCATTTCTAGCTAAATAAGTGTGGGGGTAATTAGCACAAAACGTCCCTACCCATTACAGTAATTGTGCAAAACATTCATACATTCTAAATTTTGGCGATTTTCACCCTCACTCATCGATTTCTTTGCATGAAAAATCCTTCTTAGTCAAAAAGCATCTGTTAACTCACGTAAACAAGACGAGTCGTCTTCAGATAGTAAGAGGCAAATTAGTCCAAGTAGTATTTTTTCACTATATATATATATATATATATATAGAGAGAGAGAGAGAGAGAGTGAGTGTGTTACAGAAAGAAGAAGAAGATGTAGAAGATGAAGATGATGAAGAAAAAGAGGAGGAAAGTGAAATCATTTGGATTGGATTCAGATTCTTCTTTGTTTGATGTTCTTTATTGTGAAGAAGAAGAAAAATGGGAAAAAGTTGAAGAAGAAGAAGAAAAAAGTGAAATCATTTTGAACAAAAATAATCATTTTAATGCCATATCTTTTTGTTTTTCGGTGCTATTAATGGAACAAGATACATTCTCGGGATGATGAAGAACTTCAATCTATGTTTTCCATGAAAATGAAACTTTTTTGAATCAAACAATATTGATGATATCGAATTTTGTGTCCCTTGCTCGAAAATAGTATGTAGAATGGATCTTGAAAGTAATGCCCATTATGGATTTTCAGCATTGACTGCCATTCTTGCAGTTAATTATCTTGAAAGATTTATTTCCAGCCTTCATTTTTAGAAAGATAAGCCATGGATGATTCACGAATGAGGAATAATGCTGTTTTTTGATTTTCTGGTGTGTTGTAGTGAGCAAGGACGTTGACAATCAATAATACAATTAGGTGAGGATGTTCACCACAAATTTTAAAATAGGTAGGGTCGTTATGCACATTAAGAAATGAAAAATATGGACGATTTATACACGTTAATCCAAAAGATAAGGACGTTATGCACATTTATATGCAAAGGTAGGGATGTTTTCCGAAAAGGTATGGGCGTTGTGCATCGTTCATTTTGACGTGTAATTGACGTTGCGGAAAACATCCCTATCTTTGTATATAAATGTGCATAACGTCCCTACCTTTTGAATTAACGTATATAAATCGTCCCTATTTTTCATTTCTTAATGTGCATAACGACCCTACCTATTTTAAAATTTGTGGTGAATATCCTCACCTAATTGTATTATTGATTGTTAACGTCCTTGCTCACTACACATACCAGAAAATCAAAAAATAGCACTATTCCTTCATTTTTGTCAAAATCATTGAAAAAATCTCCTCTGCCGCAAAGAGATTGAATTTCTTCATCATCCCATAACAGATCTTGTTCCATTAACAACATCGAAAAAATAGAAAAAGATTTGGCATTAAAATGATTATTTTTGTTCAAAATAATTTCACTTTCTTCTTCTTATTCTTTTTCAACTTCTCCCCATTTTTTTTTCTTCTTCTTCACAATAAAGAGCTCTTCTTCACAGTAAAAAACATCAAACAAAGAAGAATTTGAATCCAGATTTTGCTCTATATCCATCTTCTTCTACAAAAGAGAAAACAAAAAGAAACTCAAACTCCATTTTTCTTCTTCTTCTTTTACAACTTTTCTCCATTTTTCTTCTTCTTCTTCTTCTTCACAATAAAGAGCATCAAACAAAGAAGAATCTAAATCCAATCCAAATGAATTCACTTTCCTCTTCTTTTTCTTTCTGTAATTATCTCTCTCTCTCTCTCTCTCTCTCTCTCTATATATATATATATATATATATATAAGTGAAAAAATATGACTGGACTAATTTGTCCTTACTATACTGAGACGACTCATCTTGTTTACGTGAGTTAACGGATGCTTTTTGACGGAAGGACCTTTTATGCAAGAAATCCAGTAGGTGAGGGTGAAAATGCCAAAATTTAGAAGGTAGGGACGTTTTGCACAATTACTGCAATAGATAGAGATATTTTGTGCTAATTACCCTAAAAGAGTCTCAAACTCATAAATAGAGTCCATTGCCCAGTTAGAATTTATGTATTCATCCAGCAATTGAGTGAGATTTTAATTCTCGCGTGGTCTAGTCCAATGCATATAGTATGCACCAGTATCTCTATCTAGAAGTCACTACTTCTACTGCCAAGACAAAATCCCACACCCCATTGGTAGAATAGATAACACTACAATCAGGCGGAGTTGCGGGGGTCATTGGAGAGATCTGACCCCCAACTTTTTGAGATTTAAATTTTTTAACATGCAATTTGATTTTGATTAATTTAATTGATGGCAATTGGATTCTTTGACCCAATATCAATTTAATGTAACAATTGGACCTATCGACCTAATAAAATTAATAATACAAAATTATAAATGATTGGCCAATTCCTTAATTCCAGTGCACGTTTATCTATCTGAAATCTGAATCTCACATTTTTCCTCTCCGTTTTCCAAATTAAGTAAAGCAAAAGTTAGATAATGACATTTCAATATCTACAAATTTCTTCCAAATCACTCAACAAATCACCATATATTAATTTCTCCCAAATTTGTAAATTCAATCTCTAAATTTTACCATAAAATCTTCAATTGTTAGACCACTTGAAAAATCAAAATGACGTAGAAGACGTTGAAGCATAGGACAAATTTCATGCTCGTCACTCCACTGCTAAATTCTTTAATGTAAAGAGAATACTAAAATAAATCGTTTTTTTGATAAATAAAAATTAATAAAGGCACTCTGCTTGTAAATGCATATCGTGTCCAATTGATTTTTTTTTTTTTAGCTTTAGTGATATTTAATTTCATTTGTGTACTGGATCTTCCTATTTTGGAGAATAATTTTGTAGAAGACAACGTGAACATAAGAGTTTGATATTTATTTTTTTGTGGGCTTATGTTAGACATTGCACATTAGTGGTCTAAATTATATGTTTAGAAAAAAAAAACCAACATATTGATGCGGAATCATGGTCAAACAATTGTGCGACTGAGTTTGTTTATCTATTTGTGTATCGTATAGTATATAAATAAAATAAAGTATAAGAACTCGTAAGCAACATTTGTCAAAAAAAAATCCATCACTAATATGTTGTTTCAAATTTTTTGAATGTTAATTTGGGGACTTTCAAATCAAAATGTCTGACTCCACTACTAACTACAATCTTAATATAACAAATTGCATACATTTGCTTGCCAATCATGGACTAACAATATATCCTACTACCTATATTAAAAGTGTGGATATTTGGTTTACTATTCAAATGGTCAACAAACCCTATCAATATAAAAAGTGTGGATATTTAGTTTAAAAAATTTACAAAATAATTACAAGAATCCAAAGATGAATTCATCCTAATTTAATATGATGTTTGTTCACGTTTCTGAAATAATAGTATGTAAATTATAATTTTATAAATTAGGTTTATGTTAAATGCAATTATATTATATAAACTCAGCATTTTAATGTATTCTATTATTTTTATGGAGACTTAATGAAACATAAAATATATATGTAATTCTTGAAAATATGGCATGTGAAGTGTAATTTACACTCTTTATACGAAGAACTATGGAGTGTTTCATAAATTTGCACGTATAATATTCTCTAATGTAACGTCAATGAATAGAATTTAAAATACATTTTGAAATCCAAACCAACATATGTAAAATAAAATCTTAGAGCAACTTCATATGCATCATTATGCTGGGTACAAGTTGTAGGACTTGACCAAAAAGTATTTCAACTTTGAATGCAAATTTCAAGATAATTGTGGCTTGTTTTGCATAGACCGAAAGAAAGTATCTTATGAGTAATGTAATAAGGTAGAACACATTATAAGGGAAATTAGTAGACCAAGTTTTCAAGGTATTGTCTAACTAAATAGTTCTGATGAATGATGATTGACATTAGAATTAGAAATGATGTCATTAATTTTGATTCATTTTTCGTAAAACTTAGTTTCAAAGAAAACAAAACGTAAGAGGTTTTCAAATCTTATAGTGAAATGACAATAAGATGAAAGAAGATAATTGACAAATTCAAATTTGTTGTGAAATGCTTTGAACAACTTTTTAGTTAAATTTAACGAAATGTGAGTTCTAATTTTAGTTTTTAGTTGTTTCGTAGTTTGAATTTCAAAAGAATTGTAGTTTTACTATTTATTAGATTATTAAATTTGCAAATTTTTTTAATTATTTCAGAAAGTTTAACTTTTTACTGTTCTTTACTTTTATAGTCTTGCGTGTTTTGGATTTTTGTCGTATTTTTTTACCCACAGTTACTTTTTTTTACTGAAATTGAAAGACAAATGAGTTGTTACTTTATATTTTGTTTAGAAGTTTGAATTTTAAAAGAATTGTACTTTTATAGTCTATTAGACTGTTAAATTTGTAATTTGATTATTTTAGAAAATATTTCAAATTTTGTTTTATTAGTTTCTTTTTCTGCAAAGTTTGAGATTTGTGTTCATTGAAGACACTTTATAGTTTTATTCAATAATTTTAAATTTAGAAATTTTAGTTTAGTTTTGTTGTAATTTGATAATACTGTCACTTTGAGGCATTGTTTAACTTGGAATTTTCTTCTGATTTATTGTCGTTAAAAATGTACTATCATTTGAGATATTATTTAATTTGGAATTTGATTTGTTTAGTTGTAATTGAATAATATTATCATTTCTTGAACTACGTGAGCTTGTAATGAAAATTGCTTGTTTATATATGGAGTTTTGAAATGCAGCATTTTAGTAATGTCTCAACTTATTGTCATTTTCCTTTTGAATATTAATGTAACTCTAGGGTATTATTTCTGAAAACGACTTGTTTGTACATTAGCAATACAAACTCTACTTAATGATTTAGAAATTTGTATTTAAAATGCTACTTTTTACACACGGATGGTTGTGGAACAATTTTAATTGTAATTAATATGTTTATTAACTAGTTTACCTTTTTACACTTTTGTAGTCTATTTTTGCCACAATCTCTGACTTGCATCAAATATATACAACTTCACTAGTATACTTAATTAACAACTGCAAAGTAATTTATTTACTTTTAGAAATTATTTTATTTTAAGAGTTTTAATTCAACCGTGAAACTACTTGATCAATTAACTTATTGATTATTTCCAGAGCTTCATCTAAAGCCAGAAAAAGATTTTTATGAATTTTTTATTCTACCACTAAAAATCGTGATGATCGAATTGGTACACTTACCGAAAAAGACAAATTTGCCGTTTTTGAAAACCCAAATATTTGATGATGTAAGCTCAATTCAACCATCTTTTTATCTTTTATTTAAGTTATTTCAAAAAAAAAATTGAAATTAATGTGTAGATGTTGTTGTAGATACTTGTTGATATCCAATTCGATCCGTTATATTAACTAAGTAATTCTTCACCGATACTACAAGAGCAGGTCGAATGTCATCCTTATCTAGGTCTTACTCCAGGTCAGACCTCATCCCAAGGCGGGCATCACTCCAGGTCGGACCTCATCCCAAGGCGGGCATTACTCCAGGTCGGACCTCATCCCAAGGCGGGCCTTACTCCAGGCCAGACTTCATCCCAAGACGGACCTTACTCCAGGCCAGACCTCATCCCAAGCGGTCTTATTCCAGGTCGGACCTCATCCCAAGGCGGGCCTTACTCCAGGTCGGACCTCATACCCAGGTCTTACGGTTAAGCTCACGTCACTAGTATGGCACGTCTTCCCATGTGTCAGACGTCAGATCAGCCGCCCATCACAGAGATGTCACTTCACATTAAATGTTCACAAAAAAAATATCTTCTAGGCATTTAATGCCTAGCTTGGCATTAAATGCAGATCATCATCACATATTTTTCTATAAATATGAGACATAAATGTCCAACAAGGGGGACATTCAATTACTTAATAAAAGCACTCTTACAAAGATTATACAATCAGGTCTTCCTACATATTTTTACCTATCTACTACTCATTACGGTCATAGCCGACCTCAACACTTATCTTTTAAGTTGGCTTGGGAAGTGCATCATCATTTTCCAACGTCAACAATACTTATGCCCAGAGTTTTATTCTAGAGCAAATGTGAAGTTTTTTTAATACAAATGCATTCGGCTTTCTTTATGTGATTAAAATATTGTAAATGAATGAACTTAGACTTTGAGAAAGAATGCAAATTCAGAAAAAATGGTACTTAAGAATAGTAGTTTTATGAAGTAAATTGAATTCAATTTTATCAAATGTTTAAGTCAACTACTGTAATGAATTTTAATAAACTAGGTTTTAAGTTGCAAGCATGCTATTTAGGTTTCAATCGCCTGGTTTGTTAATATTTAATTTTTTTTTCTACTTAAATTACCAATACTAAGTCAATTCGTAAAAAAAATATATAATAAACACTATTACATTCTTAATTATCGATACATCACGTGCATCACACATACTTACACTAGTCAATCAAATATATATAAGTGGTAGCACACCGCACTTAATCACCTAAAGTGACCAACTTATAATTACTTCATATGATCGAATGCCTTTTTATTGCGTGCTCAATTAATAAAAATCATACCACATTCATTTCAACAAATTAGATAAATAAAACAAATTATTTATTTAATCAACCAACAAAATGTTTTTACACATTGAAAAATTAGACATTTTGACAGTACTCTACCCAATATTGACTTCACTAAAACTAAATAGTTGTCATGAATATGATCCAATGGTTGTTCAAGGGCTAGACTTCATTGTCAGAAATTGAATTTCTACATCGTATGTCTTCATGAGCAATTATCCAAAATATGGTTTTCAGTTGTTGGAGCAGTTTTGACACTTTTTGGAGTGCAATGGTTACAAAAATAAGATGAGTACTGTTTTGGTGTCAACATGGAATGACGGCTCAATTGGAGTAGTGGCAGACATACTAAATGAGTTAGCATCATGTGTCAAGTTTGTACATAGTGATGTTTGCCAAATTTAGCCTCCTGAGTTAAGTTTGGACCTTGTGATGCTTTGCCACCTCCTCTTTCATTCAATAAGATCCCAACTATTTAACAATATTTGCAAGAGATATCAAAAGCATATATACAATTGACATCGAAATTCTTATTTTTTAAAGGATCAAGCCTACAAAAGGTGATTTTAATCATTTTGTATTTTTTTTTATTATTAATCCACATATATTTCCATAGTTGGAAGTGCTTTAGAAGCTCACTTTCAAACATTATTTTAATAGGCTTTTTTCTTGATATTGCTATTGTGGCTATAAAAATCATTTTCTTTCATTATTGTCCATTTGAAAATCAGCACCCTAGAGAAATAGCTTTTATGCTAAATTGTTTACATTGAAGAATGGATTACTGAATTTTTGAAGGAGAGAAAGAAAGTTGTATTGCATACTAGCTAGGTGCTTTAATTTGTTTTTGTTATATCTATTGCCCCAATTTATAGTTCCACATCTTTAAAATGAATGGGGAGATCTATTTAATACTAAAGTGTAGATGACTATCTCAACCATTCTACTACAATGTCTAAGATATTTTCAGTGACTTATTAAAATATTGACTATACAAAATGCTCATAATTTCCTACAACATTCTATACTTGAGATTTCTCACAAGCACATTTTATTTATGTTATGTTACAAGACTAGACTACTCTAGCAAATTCTAGAATATGCAACACTTTTTTATTGATCTTTCAAAAAGTGGTCTGGATCAAGGGTTAGAGGTTGAATGGTCGAATCGCGATCGAACCGATAGTAAAAATATAAAAATAATAAAATAATAAAATTTGAAATAATTGTATATTTGGTCTCCAACTTTTCAAAAACATTGGGATATACTCCTAATCTTTACAAATAACACCAAACATCCCCAACATTTGAAAAATTTGGTATGGTAGGTCTTTATGACGAAATTGTCATTCCCTTTAAATAAAAATAAAATAAAAAACAAGAAAAAAGAAAAAAATAATTGAAAACTAACCAAATGTACCCTAAAAAATAAAAAGTAAAAAATGTACCTCAAAAAATAAAAAGTAACAAAGAGACTATCTTATTTATCAAACCTCAAAATTCAAAATCCATCACCACCACCACTGTCCCCCAAAACCCAAAATCCACCCAAAACTAGAGCCATTAACAAATTATTCACTATAAACACCATTAATCGAAATCTTAAACCCAAAAGTCGAAGGGCAACCTTTCTTCACCGCCATCATGATCCACTTCTCGATCTCGCTGTGTTTTTATGTTTCGAGAAAAGGAAAGGATGGCGTCTGCAATGATGAAGCCAACGAAGCCGTGGATACAGAACCACAAGAGTAGATTCACAAGATCCAGTATCACTCTATCTTCAAAAATGTCAAGAACCTCGAAAAAGTATGTGCGGATTTGGTCCGGTGGTGTGAAACACAAGATGCTTAGGGTCAAGGGACTAGTTAGGATGCCCACCAAAGTTCTTCTCATTACTACACAGAAATCCCCTGTGGTGAAGGAACCATTACATGGGATAGGTTTGAGCTTCGTGTTCACAAGCGCGTGATTGACCTTTTCAGCTCCTCGGATGTGGTTAAACAGATCACCTCAATGACTATTGAACCCGATGTAGAGGTTGAGGTTACCATTACTGATTTATAAAGAAATTTGCCTAAGCTAATTCATGAAGAAGATGACATCTTTGTTACTTTTTATTTTTTTTTGGGTACATTTCTTACTTTTTATTTTTTGTCGTACATTTGGTTAGTTTTCAATCATTTTTTTCTTGTTTTTTGTTTTTTTGTTTATTTAAAGAGAATGACAATTTCGTCATAAAAAACCTACCATATCAAGTTTTTTAAGCGTTGGAGATGTCTGGTACTATTTTTAAAGGTTAGGAGTATATCTTCAATCAAATATGCAATTATTTTTAAAAGTTGGAGACCAAATATATAATTATTCCATAAAATTTTGAAGTGAACGATTGATCACCCTAAGAAACCCGCCATTATTTAATTGTTCTAAATGCCAATTATTTAATTTTTTTCTTTCCTGATTTTTAGATATATAATCGCACATATTTCTAGTTTTCCGGTTAAATCGGCTCATCAAACTCAACTTTCAAAATATTGCTTTTTATCAATATGGAAGATGGCCAATTTCATGGTCCATTTGACAACCTAGTTATCGAGGACAAGGGATCAAAGGCAAAACTGCTACAACTTGGCCTCAGCCATTTTTTTTTTATAAACTATATATTTATTTGACTAAGGCACTAAACATTAATTATTGAATATATATCTCTTTTTTTCTTTCATAAATAATATTTATTTTAATTTCCTATAAAATCTACTAAAATTAATATTTTAATTAATTTATCATTGCACCATTATTTTTAATATATATAATAATATTTAAAATTTATTTATTTGTTTCAATTATATGCATAGTGTGCAAATTCTATTATATATTTTAACACACAAACAAGGACATATTTGTTACTTCATGTATAAAGTGAAGCTAATAACAACTTAAGGTGATGATAAATAATGAAAAAAATCAAGATGAAAACATAACATAAATCGTTCAAAAAGAATATTTAAATTACACAAGTTAATGTAATATTTTGTCAAAATATTAGGAGATTTGCCATCCAATCACACTCATTGTTCATTTGGAAATTTTGGATACATTTAAAAATTTAAAAATTTCATTAAATACAATTTTTTTATTTATTAATTTGATTAAATACAGATTGAGATTCCCACAAAAATTGAATTTAGAACTTTTAATTTTAGAGAAGCTAAAAACAGCTTTGAAAAGCTTTTTTTTTTTTTTTTTGGCAATAAATTAGACTGAGGATCGGATTCGATATCTACCGCGTCGGTCCCTAGTCTCATGTTGTTGCATCTTTTTGAATATCATCTACATTCAAAATCATAATTTTTGGAAGGAAGATTACTACTTATATATATATTATACTTCAAAACTAGATTGCTACTAAAAAAAATATTTTTACACTTCAAAAATTGATTTTCTTAAAAACAAACCGGACTACAATCAAGTCCTGTCCTTGTCTATGCCATTGTCTACTGTTACACTCAATTTTATTTAGTATTATAACAAACGTCCACTAAGGATTATAATAATTAAACCCCAAAAGGCATGAAAGTATTCAAAAGGAGAAAGTCTCAAACGTTGGTCTAACAATTAGAAATATTGAAGAATTAGATTAAAGAATTATTTGTTTACTAAATTATGTGAATTAGACGCCAAACCATTGCCAATAGTCATGAACCTATGAAATATTTGTTTTGTATATTCTCTTTGAGTACAAATTGTGGGATGTTGTATGTGACCCGTCCTTGGGGCTGCTGCCTGAGACTCTTCCACATGGGAATGGACTTAGAATTTGGAAACCCTATCGTCCTTTTTACGTGACAAGTTGACAAATCTAACCAATTTTGCGCTCAAACAAAGTTGTACCACTTTCTTTTGATCTCCAATGCTGCCCAAGACTCTTCCACATGGGAATGGCCTTAGAATTTGGCAACTCTATCACCTTTTTACGTGACAAGTTGGCAAATCTAACCTACTTTGCGCTCAAACAAAGTTGTACCACCTTCTTTTGATCTCCAAAGTCATATACATATTATGACTCGTCTCATGTACTCTTGGTAGATTCGAAATGTGACGTGTGCTAACAATAGATACTAAGTGTTAGACCAACCATCAAAGATAATTCTAACATGTTTCTAACTAAGAATGATTTAATAAAATTTCAACACAACCTCTCATTTAATATAGAATAAACCAACTTAAAAATCAACACAAACATTTTGTCAACCTCAATCTCTAACCTTTTAATTTTGTAATATTGGATCATGAGTTGAGTTGACGATTTTATGCTTGAATTTAACTAAAAATTCAAAAAAAAAAATTTAAAAATTAAAAATACAACTTTAAACTTATGTTTAATTAAAGAAATAATAAATTAAAAGTTAAGGGTTGGTGGATTTTGTATTTTTTTTTCTATTTTCTTTTATTTTTAATTAAAGAAATGAGTTTTTAATGAAACATAGGGGTAAAAAAATTGTCTATTGGGGATTCGAGTCTTTGTGAAAATAAAATCTTGGGATCTGTAGTCATCATAAAATAGGTTGAGACCTACTTGCTACATTCCTCTATATATATATATATATATATATATATATATATCCCCAATTTGCCTTCGTATCATAACTCGGTTGGTTGAAAGGCGAGTGATGTAATCTCAATTTTGCTAATAGCCTCTTTGGGTGAGGGTTCAATTTCTACCTTTGATATAGAAGAAGCTCGTTCTGTGCTTAGTTTAAAAAAGCAAGTTCTCAACTCTGCTCCACTGAAACATATCATACGATTTACATCTTCCACCAAAGCTCCAAAGCAGAGATGATGGGAGCCCTCAAGATTAGGGTTCAACCTTTATATATATACCCCCCAAATATTATATTTTCGTTTGGATTGTAGTAGATAAAATAATATATCCGAATATAAGTTAATAGGACAATAATTATCTGGATAAGAAGTTTATCATTATCTTATTTGGTTCAACTAAGTATAAAATGAGAAAAAATCATTGTTAAAAAATCAACTTTTCTTTATAAAAAAATAATTTCTCTTATTCTTAATTAAACAAAAAAATAAATAATTAATTAAAAGAGACAAAAAAAGGTGGACCGGTAGATAGCGGGGATGATGGCAGCAGGAGACGGTGGCGACGATGATCCTAAGATATGGATGTCCAAAAATAAATTTGTTCTATATTATAAATGGTACATTTGTCTTTTAAAAAAATTGAATAAACTTTTATTTAGATAAAAAATTTTGTCCTCATCTTTTCGAAGATAAAACTTAGGGTGGCTCTTTTCGAGAATAAGACTTAGGGTTGTTATGTTCACTACAATTTGTTATAAGCACACAACATTTTAATTGTACTTAAGATCTTCAACTTTTGTTCATTGTTTCAATTATGTTCTTAACTTTTTGTCATCGAATTCTTGTTTTCAACTTTCATTAGTTTGCACATTTCATCATTAATGATTATTTCTATCGAGATATTTTGTTTACGTACTTTGAAATAAGTAAAAATATTTTATCGTACTTTTGTATCTATTATTTTTTTTTCTAAATATGACAGACAAATAGGTCTTTTACTTAATTCTCAACAAATGTTTTAGACAAAAACCGTTATCAAATACAAGATGTACTAATTAATAAAAATTTGAGGATAAAAATATGATAAAAAAATTGGAGACATGAGTACTATAATATTTATAGATTAAGGATGTTAAATGTAATTAAAATGTGGTACAAAAAATAAAAAATATTATTGTGAATATAATTACCCTAAAATTTATCTTTATTTTTTATTTAAATTATTATCCAGATAAAAGTGTATTTGAATATCAATTATATCCAAATATAATAAACAAATTTTATCCTTTATATTTATCAGTCATATACCCAAATATCTTTTAAAGAGTTGAGTAGAGTTGTCTGGGACCTTTTCACAAATATGGTACCTGTCACCAGTTTCTCACTTTTTCTCAAGCCAAAATGAGCAAAAATTGATATAATTTAATTTTTTCCTAAAAAAAAAGTAATTAGAACATGTGATTTCATTTACTTTAATTGGAAATAAATATATAATCGTCATCTAAATCAAAAGTTGATTTTTAAGCTACAAAACACATAGATTGAAATCACACTAAATTTTCTTCATAATACGATTTACACGCTTATATGAACAAAAAAATGATGAAATATGTAATTAAAAATTTGATAAAAATTGTAGATCTCGTAAAATATATAATTAATATTAATTGTTGATTTTCTCTTCAAATTTTTAATAGTTTTTTAAGTTCTTAAAAAAAATTGTAACTTGTATATATTATTATGTTTGATGTATGTCAAAGTTTCCAAAATATTTAAAATAGTTGACTTGAATATTTGGTAGCTTGATGGGGACGTATCCACCATTTGGACCATTCTCATTGATCACAAGAAAATTTGGTATCATAGGTGAAGTAACATTTTATCTTTCCTTAATACCTAACATGCGTATATACATATAGGTGGGGAGAGTTGACAGGATTGAACCCTTTTCATCGATTTTACTTTTTACACTTTGACATATTCTTCACTTTTTTTTTTTTTTTTTTTTTGGTATGTATTTATTAATTAATATTCAAATTTCATTTTAATTTAGTTTCTACAATTTTTTGATTTTTAGTATTGATTAATCATGCGAACAATTGAGTTTATTAAACTTTTTATAAACGATGCATTTTGCAATCTTGAACTTTCACCTTATAATAGGCTTATTACTGTTATGTTGTTTCCAATTTAAAAAAAAAAAAAAAATTCAACTTAATTTGTGCTCGGCAAATGAAAATATCTAGCTCGACTGGTGTATTTATATAAAATTATAAATATATAAAATGTGTGTACTTAATTCTAAAGGAAATTGGCACAAATGGTCCTTACCTTTTCTTTTATTGTGCAAATGATCATTAATCTTTATTTTTTGGCATATTAATTCCTAACTTATGTGTTTTGATACACAATTAGTCTTTATTTGATAAAAAGACAAAAATACTCTTACTTTTAATTTTAAAAATTACAATTGGATTTCTAAACTTTGCAAAATATCCAAATAAATTCGATACATTTATTAAATAATATTTAATTTAGGATATTAAATATATCACTATAGTTGTGTTAATTAAATATTTCATAGGAGAAAAATATAAAATTATTGTACTTTAGGTATATGTAATTGTTATGTGATGTGAAAAACTTGAATAAAAATTAAGTTAAATAAATAACAAAATATTTATGACATTGAATTAATTTTATTATTTTTTTAACATAAAAATACTAACAAAAATTAATTTATATATTTTGTGTTCTTTATTTATAAACGATAATAAAACGATAAAATTAAAATATGAAGAATACAATTTGAGCTCTAATATTTGTAGTTAATAAACGAATAACTCAATTAAATAATAATATTTGAGCATCAAGTTTGTGACATTTATTTTTCTTTTTTATGTTATAATGATAAAATTAAAGTTTAAATTTTAACGATTACTTAATAATAATAAAATAATTTTAATTAACACGTTTGTTAATAATTATGATCTTAAAATTTAGTTATTTTATAATAGTTTGTAAAATATACAAAATAATTTAGTATATTATCAATTTGTTAGTTTCTTTTAATTTTTTATAAAAATAAAAGTATCGAATATATTTGTACTTTTTGTAGAGGTTAAGAATTCAATTGAAAATTTTTCTAATTAAAAATAATGAAATATTTATTTTTTTATCAAATAAGAACTAATTGCGAACAAAAATACATTGGACAAAAATACATAGGCCAGGGACCATTTGTGCCAATTTCCCTAATTCTAAAGGCAATGTGTCAAAACTTTCCAACTAGTTTAGGCCGTAGATTGCGGGTCTAAAGGGTGTGTCTATAAAACTTCAAAAGCTATTCTTCTCTAAAACCTCTTAATTCTTTCTTTTCCTGCCCACAAAATGAAGTTTTCAAAGATGCACTCGAAAACCTCAAAATTCTCAAGCCTGATGAACTTCATTTTGATATCATGTTTTATATGTATAACCTGTCTCCTTCTAACATTGTCATTCTTCATCGTACATAGTACAAAATTCCCATATTTTTCAGCTTCATTACAGGCCTCGACCTCGCTTGAGCATATCGTTTTCGGCATTGCTTCGAATGACAGATCATGGCCAAATCGAAAAAATTATGTTAGGCTATGGTGGAGGCCTAATGAAATGAAGGGATGTGTGTTTCTTGAAAGCATGCCTCCGAATACAACATTTGATAATGATAAATTCTCTGATCTTCCACCGGTATGCGTTTCCGGTGACACGTCTCGTTTTCGTTACACGTGCCGGAATGGTCTCCGATCAGCTATTCGAGTTGCACGGGCAGTGTCGGAAACTGTTGCTCTGAACCATTCCAATGTGAGGTGGTTTGTTTTTGGAGACGATGATACCATTTTCTTTCCTGATAATCTGGTGAAGACTCTGTCGAAATATGATCACGGGCTTTGGTACTATATTGGGACAAATTCAGAAAGTTTTGTGCAGAATAAGGTTTTCTCCCATGAAATGGCCTTTGGAGGAGCAGGTTTTGCTATAAGTTATCCTCTTGCAACAGTATTGGCTAAGGTTTTTGATTCGTGCCTCGAACGGTACCCCCACCTCTATGGAAGTGATGGTAGAATCCATGCCTGTCTAGCAGAGCTTGGTGTAAGCTTAACACACGAGCCAGGTTTTCACCAGGTATGTATCGATTTCTTGTCTAAAAATTTAAAGTTTTATCCATGGCACGACGCGCCCCTTCAAGTGTTGTTGGTAATTAGTTTTTCGAAAAGCCCTGAGACGTAAAATATTCATAAATGGACGGTTGTAACACTTGATTCCAAGACCTTCGTCTAATAACTTTGTCCATTAGTAAAAATTTGTTTATTTATATTTTATCTTCGGCACTTGATGTATCAATAAGAGGCAAGTCAGTCACTAAAGTTTTCGCATTTGTCTTGACTTTGGAACTTGATCAGATGGATATTCGGGGAAATATTTTCGGTTTGTTGGCTTCGCATCCCATTAGACCCCTCGTGTCTCTCCATCATATGGATGCGATAGATCCGATTTTCCCCAACACGACAAAAATGAAGTCCCTGGACCACTTATTCGAAGCTGCACGAATCGATCCCCACAGGATTATGCAACAAACAGTTTGCTACGATCGATGGTTTTCTTGGACAATCTCGGTTTCATGGGGCTATGCTGTTCAAGTTTTCCCTAAGCATGTATTTTTGCCTGATACCCTACGAATGCAAGAGACTTACACTCCCTGGAAAAATAATGGTCTAAACATCCATTACAATCTTGATACAAGGGAACATCATCCAGATCCATGTCAAAGGCCACCAGTATTTTACCTCGACCGAGTATCATCCAGCCAGGATAGGATACAAAGCACTTACAAGAACACGATCTCTGAAAATTGCACATATGACAGGGCTTCGCCGAGGAAGCTTCAAGAAATCAGGGTGTTCTCTCACAAGCAAGAACTTGACATCAAACAGGTACATTTTTAGTACTTGATAGAAGTTGACACTATAACAAACAAGATTTTAAATACATTTTCTTTCCTTGAAAATTGAAAATATTATTTGTCATTGAACTTCTATTTTTATTTCAATTTAGAGCCCGTTTGGTAGAGTTTATAAATTAGTTTATTTGACCAAAATGGTTTATTTGACAAAAAAATTTACTTTGGTAGCCGTCATATTTGACTATTCTTGGTCAAATAAACTATTTTAGTAAAATAAACTAGTTTATAATCTCTACCAAATGGGCACTTAGTCACTCCATCTACTTGTGTTGCCTGTATCAACAAAATTGATTTAGTAGATAACCAAAAATATGACTTGACATCCATGAAAATCCTTTACTACTTTGTTAAAACGGTGCTGTAAGTTGAGTAACTGACAATATGTCTTACCCTTTTGGTAAATTTCATGTGCAGTCAGTAAATTTTCGGTGAAATCTCAACTGCATCACTGAATTTTAATTTAATTTTAATTGAGTCATTGAACTTCAATTTTGGTTTCAAATTTCACCACTCTATCATCTGCCGTCTCCCAAATTATTAAAAATTACTTAATTGACAATCATACTGCAACAGATCTTCTATATAATCATCGCTTTGTATACTAACTTACCACTATGTCACGTCATAAAAGTATTGAAAAAAAAAAAACACGTCTTCTAACATTTTAATTTAAAGACATTGCCATAACTCCCACTTATCATTTTCGTTTCAGTGTGCCACATAGTAGTTATGGTATGACTATCAACTAATTAATTTTCATCAGTTTGGTGATGATATATGATGAAATATGATACGGTCATAAAGTTTGAAACTAAATTAAAGTAGACAAGTTAAACTTTAGTAGTCGAGTTAAAATTTCGTTGAAAGTTCAATGATCCCGCTCGTGAATTTACCCTCTTTAATACTGCCGAGTGTTCTATAATCTAACCAAACAAGCCAATTTAGGATATATTTGTAAAACTTTCGTTTTGTTTCATATCGTCTCAACTAATCAATTCAGATTGTGTGTTCCTTGTACCATGCAGTTGCAGGCACCAAGAAGGCATTGCTGTGATGTATTGCCTAATGTAGCTGAAGGTGTGATGGAAATCAACATTAGAGAGTGCAAAAATGAAGAGTTGATAAACATGCATCCGTGATGCTATACCACATCATTCAAATTCTGTTGTTTTTGCAATGGCATGACTCCACCAAGTCATGGCTGAGTTTGTCAAGGTGGAAACTGATTACAAGCCAAAAATCAGAGCCCCTTTGGGTTTGGAATTTTCTTCATTAAGAAAATGACATATGGGCTGGAATTGTTTAATTATTGTGGTAATGACCTTATAGGCGAAGACTTTAACCACGGCCAAAGCAAATGAGTTTTGGAATGGAGACAAGTGTAAAGCTTACTTCATAGATCCTTAATTAGATACACTTTTAACATTATATACACGAGAAAGAGGGTGTGTACTATGTTTTCTGGTATTTATCTAGCTAGTATACAATAAAACTCTCTTTCTACCCCTTAAAATTCCACTAGTCCATTCTTCAATGTAAAATATTAGGAAATTGGCGTAAATGGTCCATAACATTCGCTCTCAATGCGGAAATAATTCTAATGTTTATTTTTTGGCACATAACTTTCTATTTTATGTATTTTGGTACGCAATTGATCATTATTTAATGAAAAAGACTAATATACTCTTAATTTTAGTAAGAAAAATGCACAATTGGGTTGTTAACCTTTGTAAAAAGTACATAGTTTGATAGTTTTATTTTTTATAAAAAAATTAAAGGAAATTTTTTTTTGAATTAACACTTTATTGACAAAATTAATAATATACTAAATTATTTTATATATTTTACGAACTATTATAAATAATTTGATGTATTTTGATTTAAAACTTGATTATAAAATAATTACAACAGAATTAACTTACAATTACGAGCTCGTTTGAATGAAAGTAACTATTGAAAATAATAGAAATATCAATCTGGGTCTTGATCTCTACGCCACATTATAATAACGATGACCTTTTTTCACTGACACCGTTTTTCTTTTTTCTTTGTGGCGTGGTTATTGGTAGTTCGTCGCCACATTTTTTTTTCATGATTTCTACCAATTATGTTTAGCAAATGTAATTAACCTCTTTGGTGGGCATTATATCTCTACCAATCGGACCAATCTAATGGAGTCTTGATCTCTACTCACTTATTTGATCTCCTACTCACTTATTTTGTCCATTTATAATGTCCACACTGAATTAGCATCACATGGCCCACGCTCATGATTTCTACTAATTATGTTTAGCCACCTCACCGATGGACATTATATCTCCTACCTATCATGGGTAAGAGTCAGGCTCTATACTAATGGGGTATTGATCTCTTAGTCACTTATCCTATCCACTTGTAATGCTTTCGCGATGAGGTGGCGTCACGTGGTTGATAGTTCGTGACTCCACACTCATTCGCTTTCACCAATATAGAGATTATTTGAACAAATTTTTTTTGCTAGACCTCTCAATGATTCGACTTGACTTTTTAGGGAGGGTTTTGGAGGTGAATTTCTGTCTTCAATTCGATAGTTTGAGTTGAATTTAAACAACTATGTCAAGAATCATTATTTTCGAGTTAGAGCTTGTTCGGTACTTAATTTTTGCCAAAAATTTTTTTTTTCAGCCACTTTTTTTGACTTTTTAAAGCAAATGTAGCTGAAATGACCAAAGTGTCTTTCATTTGAAATATGTAACAATTTTGATAAAGGACAATTTGGTCATTTCAGCCACATTATCTTTGAAAAGTAAAAAAAAAATATCTGAAAAAAATCCATTTTTTTGACAAAAAATGAGTACCGAACATGCTCTTAATTTTACTTTACATTTAGTGTTGCTTTGGCTATTAAACTTTAATTTATTTCAGTTTGATTATTGAACTTTACAAAATATTTCATTCAGACTACTGATTCAATTTGACGTCTATTTTTTAATTGAAAATCCTTCGTATTCGTCTGCCAAGTCACCAAATTGTTAAGATTTTCAATTGAATCTTAAAAATTTTATGCCTTGGCACACAAACATGTAGTTGAAAAATAGACATCAAATTGATTAATAGTTTGAATGAAATATTTTGTTAAATTCAAACAATGAGTCTAAAATATATCAAAGTTCAGTTCCTAAGGTCATCGCTAAGTGTAAAGCTCAGTAGCCACTAGTGAAATTAGCCCCATTATTTTCTCTCTTAACTTAAAGTTTACTGTAATGCACTATGTAACCGTTTTTGTACAAACAGCATTATTCTATTATTTATTTTATTATTGATACAAGATTCTTGAGAAACTGTAGCACTGTAGGGCCGGCGGGCCAACACGCACGGGCCAATCCCAAACCGGGCCTTTACCAGAGGCCGGTCCATTTTGACACCCCTGCCTAAACTTTTCACTTGTAAAGCAACGAACAAGGAGAGGAGCATTAGAAGCTTTTGCTCTGAGTTGAATTAATGGCGGCCTCCGTTTGCCCAATTGATTCGCAATTTTCCGACCAAATATCTGCTCTTCTCAAGTCTCCATCTCCTCATCAAGTCCAGGCATTGAAAATCTCTCTATTGACGCACACACATACATGATACATTTATGTTCCCTTTATGCATATAAATGTTGAAAATTGATGCTATTTGAAAAAATTAATGTGTTTCGGACTATTTACAGGAGTATTTCAAAGAGCTTATAGCTAAAAGGCAATTAAATGGACTTAGAGTAAAACCAGAAGGCGAACATGGAAAGGGTATTCTATTTACCTAGATTCTTGTTTATATGTACTGCATTATGCATGTAATCTTTCTTAGTATTACAGTTTCACTGCTGGTTTTGCTAACTATTTATTACTGATTTATGAAAATTTCTGATAAAAAAAATCATGCCGTGTTTTAAGGAAGTTGAAAAAAGAGCTATCCTTTTTGTTGTGGTAAATTGGATAAAAATTTAATCTTGTTCAGTAGACATTGACGTGGGATTTTGATATTAACTGTTTGCTGCTATACTTTTGAGAGAATTTTAATCTGAAGTATTAAAACTACAGGAGTTTGGGCTGATTTTGATTTTAAAGAAGGGGACCTTATTTTGAAGGATCAAATGCTTGTTGGTGCTCAACATTCTTCCAATAAGGTCTTGCAACTTGAGACTGTTTCTATGTTATACTCCTCATAACGATTTACTTGATTCGGTTTTTTTGTTAATTTTAGATACTTTTCTTTAATGTTGCAGATTGATTGTTTGGTCTGTAGCTTTTGCTTCCAATTTATTGGCTCAATAGAGCTTCAAATTGGGAGGAAGCTTTATTTGCAAGAGCTAGGTATCTCTGTAGACAATGAATGTGGCCCATCCAATAGAACAGAATGTTCTTCTGCTAGTTTGAATAATAGGAGTCCTCTCCCTCAAGATACTATTGAATCATTAATGAATGGCTCTATCCATTTACCTTGCTCTGAGAAGTTCCCTCTGCCTTCAGTTGTTTCGTGTCCCGGTGGATGCAAAGAAGCATACTACTGCAGGTAGATGAAATATCCTAATATCTATCTTGTACACAAAGAGGAAAAAGAGATTTTTCAACCATGTTAACTTTCAAGATTGCTTACATTCTGGAGCATAAAAACTCAAATTTGCTAGGAGTTTCTAGAATCTGAATAGGCATTTTCTTTCTACAAAAAGAAACTGTTATGTATGTACCAAACATTGTTACCTTTTCTTTGTTAGGGTAAGTAGGTGTATTCAATGTATCCTTGATGGATATTGTTCCTTGTCTGTTAAGTCCATTCTGTTCGCTTCCAAGGATATAAACTTGATGCTACATTGACTGGATTATTTTAACAAGTACTTATTATGGTCATGAAGTAGCTACACCATACTCTTAATTAGATAAGTTATCTGTTTCAGGGGATTCTAGCAAATAAGACATGGAGTTCCTATGGTCTGAATGTTCACATCAAAACTATATCATGGTCATGGTTTTAACATATTTCTTCTCTGAGCAGAACAATTGTTTGCAAGTACATTGGCTTGTATTATATTATATTTAATTTATTTAAAAGCTCAAAACATTACAACTTGTGCGAACCATTTGTCTTACATGGCATGCATGGAGTGTCATTTTACTTCCTTCACTGTTATCATCTAACAGGTTCTAAATCCTTATTCAACAATTAACTTTACTTCATTAGATTATCACGTTATCCAACTTTTGTAGCGAATCATGTGCCAAGGCTGATTGGGATTCATTCCATTGTTTGCTTTGTACTGGGAAAGGATCAAAATCATCAAATATAGAGGCACTTCTGAACTTCATTCAACATGCTAATGGTAAAACTCTAAATTACTTTACACCATTGAGATCTACCCTTCAGCAGTTTCTGTAAACATTTCTTATCTTGCTTGCATTTCATGCTTACATTGTTTCCTCCTTCCAGAAACTAATGATATTTTCATCCTCGCTGCCAAGGTAATGTCTTGCTTTCATTTTCCTTTTTCCTGTTCATAAATGATCATAAAAGATTAAATAGTTGTGGTGGAGACTGTTATTTCACCTTGATTCATTTGCTAACTGGAAGCATCTATCTGTTAGAGAAAAAGAGATGAGTATTCATAAAATAGTTGTGGTCCATGATAGAAATGTAATCAGATTTTGAGAACGACAAGCCATTACCAAGAGAGAAAATAGTATAAAGTATATCCACTTCTTGTTTTTATTTTGATAATAGAGTGCAATAAAATCACCTCGAATGAGGAAATATCGAATATATGTGACATAAAGATGAGCATCATAGACATTCTATGCTTGCACAGATTGAATCTAAAAGTAAAAGGACATCTGCTTGATTGCTAAATGAATTCATCATCATTTATCCAATAAGTGGCTTTTGGAGTTGTGTTGCCAAAACTCTTCTTTTTTTTTTTTTTATGTTAGGAGATCGTGCAGTTAGAACAATCTATCTCCCCTTCAATGTATTTACCTGGAATTACTGACATTCTTTTACCTTTTGACAATTGCTTTTGCCCTTCCCCTAACCAAGACACCTGAAGAACACTAATATAAATTCCCTGCTCAATCCAGAAAAAATAAAGAAAATCATATAGCACATGCCTAATAACTCATACATAGAGAAGCTAATTGAACTGTTTATACATCAGAAGATTATTTTGTGACATTTGGGAAAAGTATTATTTGGACTTAACGAAGCCAAATTTGTTACGAGGTTGATTGTAGTGGGGGATTTTTATTTTTAAGGGAGAATAGAACATGTATGAAATGCAAAAGAGCATCAAGCGGGCTGATTGATCTCTTTGAGGGAAAAATGAGAATTTTGATGCATAAAATAGTTTTCTGCTACTTTATGCACTGAAAATCATTACTAAAGATAGAATTGTCATCAGTCATGAAGGTTATTATCAGAGTGGTTTTCGAATATATTCTTTGATTAAATCTTTATGCGTGCAAAAGAGCATCAAGCTGGATGATTGATGTGTTTGATTGAAAAATGAGATTTATGGTGCATAAATTAGTTTTCTGATACTTTATGCGCTGAGAATCAAAAAACTAAAGATAGAATTGTCATCAGCCTTGAAGGTTGTTATCGGAGTGGTTTTCCAATATATCCTTTGATTAAAACTTTATGTACAAGGTGATATTAGGTAGCTGAATAATCGAATATTTATAAATGCATTAACCGGAGCCTGGACGCATTATTAGTAAATTTCGATGACTCTAAGTTTGGAATAAATTTCTTTAGCCAACAGGAGTACTTCTACATATGGTGTACAGATTACAGTTCAAAAATTGGCTATCTGAGAGTAAATTTGATCATCTTGGACTTAATCCAGAAACTGGAACTAAAATAAGTTTTCTACTTGGTTTAGCTTATGACCTTGACATATGTATATGGTGCATTTAACTTGCCTGTGGTGATGTGCACTGTGTGTGAATTAAAACTACTTTATTGGTATGACATCAAATATTTGGGGTTCTGTTTTCAGGTTATTTCATTTACCATTCTGAGATACAGGAAATTGAAAGTTGCTCAGTTTGAAAATCTCGAGAAACAAGATGCCGTGAATTTATGTACCAAATATGGTTTTCCATTGCTGTTAGAAGCATGGAAGCCCGTATCAATGGGTTACAAGAGAAGGTAATTCAAAAAATTTAGCTCTGAAAGTTTTTATTTTCTCTTGCTTCTTTTAGTTTAATGTACTGAATCTTGACCTGCCGTATAATGCTAATGATTAGAAGCACTAGAATTATAAAAATAATAATATTCAGACGTAGTTATTTTAAAATCTAGAAGTTCACAATGCGCAAACAACCAAATCTATAGTTTTTTCTGCATCAGTCGACAGGAATCTGGATTTGTTCAATACTGCCACTTCTCTATTTTCCATTATTAGAGGCTTTCAGATTTTCTAAATGCTTGTTTGACAACTCATGAACATTTGAATGCTCCTTGTCTTTAACATATATTTGCCAAACTGGCAAGACGTACTATTTCTTGTAAATCTTGTGACAGTAAAAAATAGAAATGGAAAGAGATATAGAAAGAACATGTTTACATAAACATATTGCTATAATGTTCTTAAATGTTTTTGCTTATCCAACCGAAGGAATGTTCTTGATATGTTTTGAATGTTGGATCAGAAGTTTACTTAGAGTTTTGTTTGACTGAGCTTAAAAAATTTACTCACAAGTAACTTTAATTTTTTTAAAAGTAGTAATATTTTTTCGAGTATATACATATGAGTAAATTGTTTGTATAAGTAGCTCCATGTTTGGTAAAATATATAGAGCCATAGTAGTACTTTTTTGACTATGTATGTCGAGTTAACTACACATACAGTTTCATGTTTTTGGTAAAAGGGTTAATTTTAAATAAAGCTAAAATGTCAAATGACTGAAAAGTAAAGTTAAAAACTCAAATCACTGAAAAGGGCATTATGCATGTTTTATTGATTATGTAATTAAAAAAAAAAAAAAAAAAATTATCCAAAATTTATTGAAATTATACTCCAATATTGACATACTAATTTATTTAGTACGTAATATATCAAATCAATTTGATTGTTTACTACTTGTAAAAAAGTATCCATCATTTTTTAGATATATAATACTTGAAATTTTTCAGTAGACTAATGCAATACTATTTTTGTGCCATGGTTTGTATAAATTAGTTTTAGTATATTAGAATATAAATTAATTTTGTATTTGGTATTTATTTAATTATAAATTTTATTACTAGAGTTTTTAATGTTTAACAAAAGGAATACTAATTTTTTTTGAAAAATATTGTTTGCATATTTATTTTAACAAAGTTAAATTTAGTATCATAATTTATTGTTTAGATGATTTTTAAGAATAAATAGCGTTCAAATTTATTTTTCAATATTTTAATAATTTAATTTTTTTACATATTATTGTTGTCACGTTATAGTTATGTTAAATTAGTGGGACAACATTTTATTTTCTGGTGTGAAAATCATCCTTCAAAAAATTGTTAATTTCCAGAATGCCACAATAATCAGTTAGGCATGCTTACTTGGCATGAAGATACAGCTTCCATGATATGGAATACGATTTGAATACATTTAAACTTGTCTTAGGTGGTGGGACTGCATTGCTCTTCCAGAAGATGTTGATTCTTGTGATGAAGCTGCATTCAGAATGCAAATAAGGGACCTGGCATTCACGGTAATCCTCCCAAATAGATAGGTCTAAAATAAGAATATGTTAGGAAAGTATTAAGTATATACTGTCAGATCATTCCTATTGTTATAGACTTATAGTATGCTCATATTACCAAAAAGAAAGAAGAACAACTATGTGATCTGCTTAGCTTAAGTGTAAGTCATCCAACATTTTGAAGCAAACAAAAGAAATAAAATTTTTGTTGGTAATCCATGTGAAGAAAGAAGAAATCTTCTTTTTGAAAGAATTTGCATTTCATCTATTGTTTGCACTTCACCTCTTCCACATTTGCTGTGTTTATAGAATAAACCCCACATTATATTTTCTGCTCTTCAATTTAGCACTAATAAACTGCAGTTTTCTTCCTGAAGTCAATTTCTGCCAAGCAAATAAATAATCAACACTAGATAACCAATCAACGAAAATTTCTGGGCTCATCTTTCCATGAAAATCAGGCACTTCTATCATTTCCTCCCACAGAATAATCATTGTGTACTTTCTCTGCTGCTATTTCTCATTTGTTTACATCTAGTGTTATTACAGTGATCTACATTATAGGGATTTCATAAAATATTCCTCTTCTTTGCCGATTTGTTCTTCAGGCTCTAATTCTTGAAAAGCTAATGTTTAAGTGATTGGACCCAAAACTTCATTCTCTAAACCTCATATTCACCCTACCTGACCAAACACTTCTACGATAATAAACAAAACAAGTTCAGGGCTCTTTACCATTTTCTGACGAGTCGAACAAGATGGAATTCAGTTTTGTCCCAAATTGATCTTTGGGCACAATGTACATATTTTTAATTTCTTTGGGGTTCTAATTCAGTGGTCATTTGGCACACATCTTATCTTGTTTATCTAAGTAATCAATTTGAATGAAACTTGTAGCAGTCCGCAACTCACCTTACAGCCTCTTGTTGAAGTTGTCTCTCATTCTCATTGCAGCCAACTATCACAGCTACTAATTTTCTCATGGCAACAAATGTTTATTCCAGAGGAAATTCTGTGTTGTTGAATGATGTGTCCTTGAGCTGCTACAATTTATTATCAAGGTCCCGAAAAGTTCATTGGAATTGCTCCATAAAAGATGCAGTTAGGACCCAAATCCAGTATCTTAACTCATGTTCAAGTTAATTATATTGTAACATCAGTTTGTACCTTCCAGCTCCCGGCCTACATTGGGCACAATTTTTTTAGCCAAGTGTGGAAAAAGTTTGTTATCATTTTTAGCCTCCACAAAATGGGATCAGGACTTGCTCCTCACTCTCACTCTAGTAAAGACAGAAGTGCCACCTTCTGCATACTAGCAATTCCACATTCATCCTCAATATTTGCTCAAACCATTTCTCTGCATGTGTTAATCCAAATCCCACTTTGCCACTAATACTGCCCAGCAGCCTTCCCCAGTAGCTTCTAAACTCACTGCAAACGTACTATGACAGAATCCAGAACCCATCAACCAAATCTACCACTGGCAACCAGGATACAAACCTGTCAATCCTTCATTCAACCATCGTTCAACATTTGGAAACCAAAATCTGGGAACACAGGGACTTCTCTTACCACAAGTCATCTATAAGCCTGATCAACATTTTCCAACCTACAATTGACCATCTCGACTAGCAGCATAACCCTTTCGCTACCACAAACATACCCACCAATACCATGTTGAACCGCTGCCACCTCAAATCTGAGCAAAGTTCATCACTAAATAAATTCACCACCTACACCTCTAATCCAGGTCTGTCAGCCACAAACATACCCACCATGAGGAATTAAGAATTCTCATGGAGCTTCTGAGTTTTGTAATAAAAGTGAGGATTACTAAAATAATTGCTACAATGAGAGGGAGGGGGGAATTACTAGTTCTCATTCGTCTTCATTCGTCTATACAGTCAGTAAGTAACACTAAGAAGCAAAAGAATTGCTAATGAATGGAAGAATGCAACTCCACCGCTCAGCATGGTCCCTCCTTCTGATAAGAAACTACAATTCTCAATTATATAATGTTTTGAGAAGTTGAAAATCTATGTTGGTATGGGCAGAAAAATAGAGTGTGTGCACTTTTAAACGTAGAAACCCATGTTCAAAGATAGTGAACTGTAGCATTACTTTCTTGGGGTCCAAGTTTTCAAAATAAACTGATTTAAATGTCTGTTGCTTTCTACTTTTTATCTTTATCATATATTTTGAATCTGATGACTCATTTTGCATTTTTCAGTCACTGGAGGTCCTGAAGGAAGCCATGTATGACAAGGAATGTGAGCCATGTATCCTAACTACTGCTGAATTCGTAGGAACCTTTATTTTGAAACCAGATACATGTGTTTTGGTTCATAAATTGATGTCCTTAACTTTTTATAGTATTCTCACTTGAAATCTATGGTCATATCATTGGCATGTTTGAGCTGAATAACCTGTGAGTTTTCCATTCCAAGCCTTATGCTCTAATTTAGTGCAATTAATACATTATTTATGTGCAGTAAGATTAATCATTGTTTTCGCGTTTACATGGTAACCCAAACTCTTCTACGTATAGTGATTTGGTTGTATCATCTCCCGTGGAGGATTACTTCTTGTATATTGATGATCTTCCACTCTCAGAAAAGGTTAGCATGTCCTCGGACATTTCAAGGCTGTTACGCATGCAAAACTGTAAACTTATTGTGTTTTTAATTCATGGCAGAAAGAAGCTGAGAAATTTTCGAAACCTTTTCTTGATGCTCTTGGCGATGACTATTCAATTTGTTGTCAAGGTATGCATCTTTGAATAAACTTACAGTGCATGCTTTTTGATTGTATGTTGAAGATTGAACCACTTTATAAAATAAAATGAAAAATAAATCAGTACTGAACTTGCCAGTTTTAATGCATGCTTTTAGATCCATTTGAATGCTAACTTGTTGCAGGACATTCTCTAGAATTGTTTGGCATTTTTAAGGATTGTGAAAACTACCATATACTCGTGCTGTACTGACTTTCAAACCACTTAGCCTTGATAAGCCTTTTTCCGAACAATGGAACCCTCATTTTCCCTGTATCTTTACAAACAATATGAATTTCATGCTTTTCTGTGGATCTTCTGTAATTTATTGGAAGTATGAAACATTAATCAGGAAGCTATGCTATTTTTACTTTCCAGTTTTGCTTTATTGAATCATCAGTTTTAATTTCCAAGTTTTCTATTTATCATTATTATATAATTTCCAAAACATTTTTGTTGAGTTGACTGTAATTTTTTGCATCAGGTACTGCCTTTTTCCCTTTGCAGAGTTGTATGAATCATTCTTGTATTCCTAATGCAAAAGCATTTAAACGAGAAGAAGTATGTTTGTGAGATTTCCTTCATTGTCATTTCTTTATTCTCTTATTTTATATTGTTGGGTTCTTTTAAACAACATAGGTGCTCTTTACTAGGATGATTATGGTTGTGTTCTTGTTTGATTAGGACCAGGATGGCCAAGCAACCATAATTGCTCTTAAACCGATTCCCAAAGGAGAAGAGGTAATTAGTCATTTGAATTATCATTTTTGAAAAATCAGACATGATTGTATGAATTTCTACGCAATCTTGTCCTGAGAAGTTTTATGATCAGCACAGCACCTCTCGTGTTTTGACATTTCAAGCATTTCTTTAATCGCAGATAACAATATCATACATAGATGAAGACCTTCCTTATGAAGAGAGACAAGCATTACTTGAAGATTATGGTTTCAGATGTAAATGCCCTCGCTGTTCGGAAAGGTGAAGGGTCATAGACAAGATTGGATCCATACTTCAAGAATCCACGAACAAGACAACCTTTTGTGGCTATTAAGGAGATGGCTGTGAGTAAGATATTGTTCACCCGTAGATGTTAGAGGTTAAGTTTTTACATTATAATCAAGGATCTTGAACTCCCTCATTAGATTTTAGTTGATGAAATTTTGAAAAGAATTGACTTGCCCAGCCTATGCAAAGGACTCAAAAACATTTTGCTGGAGCATTACAATGATCAAAATGTTTCCGGTTGTTTGGATTCCAACATTTTTCTGGTTACAAAATGGTTCTTGAGTCGTCCGTGTGGGTTGACCCTACTTGCATTTGTCAACAAGATATGTTTAATATTCTGATCTAGGTTATTTCTTTGACCACCAACACCGCCCCTATTTTTGTGTCATTTACATCAATTTCCTGAATGCATTAATAGGTACACTAGTGCAAAAATGCTTTTTTATCATGTATGCAAAAATGCTCTTTTATCATGTATGTAAATTATTTGGTCGATTACCTGATTGCATTAGTCTCAAAGCACAGTAGTACCTCATTGACTTCAGCATTACTAATGATAAATTGGCTTTCATTGGAATCCATATTGTAACTAACATTTGCTGCTGCACGAGCGTTGTCTTCCCTAGCTCGATGACATGATGTAGTTGGACTCACCTTAGGAAACAATCACATAGGAGATACTGCATTAAGATCACGTGGAAAGACTAATTCGATAAAGGCTTTTCTTGTGGAATAATCACACTTATTTTCAATTATGGATCCATCTCCAGCATTCATCGTGCATTCTGAATAATCTTTTTTTTTCATTAATTAAAAAATAAAAACATTTCATTTGTAGCAAAAAATGATGAATGATGGGTTTTGTATAAGGTGTTAATGAATGGTAACTATAACGAGAGTTTTAACCAATTCCATCTAATGAACATGATTTTTCTGGGTCAACATTAATCAGCCAGACCCGCCAAGCTGGGGTAAGGTTTGAACTACTTATGAGCCTTGGCACAATGAGACCAATTCGAGAACCATTTAGCTTTAGTTCGATTAAATCCAGCTCCATTAATTTCAGCCACCAACTATGGTGAACTACTTAATTTCAATGAGACCATTCGAGACATTTTCGACATTATATCCAGCTCCACCAACTATGATTGAATCAATGTCAACCATAGGATGGAATTGTAAGAAATGAAACACAGTTACATTTTTCCATTTAAGATTTGTACAACTAATTGTACGATGATGGTTGCACCACTACACCCAGAAACATACGCTGGCTTAACACACAGTCTCAGCCGCACCAACCTTCTATGACAATTTGTCATAGTAAAAACGTACAGGAGGAAATTCTAAAAGGGAGTCCCAAATACCTTCTGAAATCCGAGTAAAAATGCCATTTGAACGGGACAGTAAAAACTCAAAACTCATGTAACATGAAGCAAAGAATGGCCCTTCTAAGCAGAATTATGCAACAGATTGATAAAATTCAGCATAACTAGTTAATATTAAGAGGCATAATTCAAACCAGAGCTTGAAAGATACGCAACTCCCTGCCATTTTATTTGGTCAGTGAAGCCTCTGCATTGCTCTCACAGATTGAGTTCATTGTGGCACGTTATCCTATCCAGTAATCCACCAATTGCATGCTGCACAAATCTTTCTCCCGAAGTGCCTCCACCCACATCATAATCTAATATGTAGGCATTAAAGTGTAATTTTCATTTGAATACAAACCAGTACGATATTATAATAAACGACTAAATGAAACTTGATGTACTGATGAAACAAGATATCTGTCCCCCTGACAACTCTTTATATTGACTGAAATCCCTAGTTCTACTAATTGGCAAAAATTACTGCACAAATACATTTACCATCATATAATAATGCATAACAATGAACATCAAACAATATCCACTTCTACCATCTCCTCGTCAGGTTCACCGATATCTACATTCTCATCATCTCCCTTGTACTGCAAGTAAAACAAGCTCATCTCAGATCAATTTTACAGCAGCTTGAGAATGCAATAATCTTAAAAGAGACATCACGTATCAAGCATCAATATTCCACATAGATTCACCCTCCATAAATGTGTTTTTAAAGGTATATCCATGATACAATAGTCGTGCATGCATTTCCATTGACATTATCAACCAAATTAAACACTACAAGAATTTGAATCGCCATTTTTCAAGATTGATTTTAGTCAGGTCTTCAACAAGAATATAGTGGAAAACGTCTGTACAAAAAGGGTTAAAATAAACACAGTTGGACACCTAACATTTAATGAAGTTTCATTTTAGTCACCCATCTTAATTTTGTGCCAATTTAGTTATCAAAGTTTGCAATTTGTTTCAGTTACATCACCGCCATAGTCGCTTTGTTGTTTTGACAGACAATCTTACATGAAAGGTGGTTTTAACAGCGTGGCTGCCCCCTAACGTTGAATTCACATGCTTGGAAGACAAATCAGCAATCACAATTCACTTGTGAAAGTTGCATTTCCTCCAAACATTTTAGGATTGAAAAACACAACTTAACACTACAAAGGGTCAACTGCATTTCCGAACACGTTTATCAATGGACCGACTGGTAGATTCAATTTTTTTTTGTTGTTGCTTGCAAATGTATGAATTTAATGTGGCCGGCAACGTCATCAAGACGTATACACATAGGACGTAACTAAATGTTGGTGACGTAACTAAAACAAATTGGTAGCTTTGGTGACGAAATTGAAACAATATAAAAATGGGGGGACTAAAACAAAACTTCACTATAAGTTAGGTGACCAACAGCATTTTTTACCTGTACAAAAAGTGTAGGTAAGGTTTGTATCTGATTACGCATTGTTGTTTTTGAAATAAAAGTAACCTGTATATAAACGTTCTGTGGGATCAGAGGCGGCGGTGGCGGCAGAAATGGTAAGCGCGGGATCTTATATGCAACTTTGGCTCAGCTCCAGCAGAAGCAGCTGCAACCACATGGGCCTTTTCCTCCATTTCAACAACCTCCACGTCGTCATCAACAGCATGAGCAGCCATGCTCGTTGGTGGCAATGGAAGGCCTGATTCAGATACCTTGGACTGCACATTTTTAGCATGCAGAACAAATTATACAGTTAGTGACATGCTTCTAAAGGTTAAAACAGGATATTAGCGTAAATGTTATCCATATGGTTAGACCACTGACACAATGAATTACTAGTTTCACAAAATAACATGAGGACACATATAGAGAAAAACAAAACTTCTACGCAGTGATTTCAGAATATTAAAAAAAAAAAAAAAAAATTACAAGTATGTCCTAAAGGGGTATATAGCCTTGTTCAGTTGAATGGCTATCAATAAGGTTTGCACACTTGGAGCCTTTTTCTCTATAGAGGAAATTTAAATGTCCACCCCTATCTCAGTAAGTTGAGCAAAGTAACATGCAGACTTTTGCTCAAGATCATGTCCATCAGGACCTGTTATATAAGTCTTTCGTATCAAAACAAAGTTTGCAATATCCAGCCAACGATATTGCCATTTCCGTTGATTTACATTTTTCAGTAAAGCTTGTGACGTAACTTCTTTATCCAATAGGTCTAGAATTTTCTCTTCCATTGAGAGTCCTGAATAACAAACAGTAGAGGTGCTGGCAATTACTGACCCACCTCCTTATATTTCATCAGGAACCCCAGGTCCCAGATGCTCAATTCCTAATGTTATTGTCAGCATCAGACCATAAGATACATCATAATACAGAGAAAGCACTTGATTAATCAAAACACGGTGTATGATCTTTTTCAGTTCTCTCGTTATGTCAAAGAATAACTCTATTTATTCACTCTTTCTCCATGTTTGGCCCTACAGTTTCAGTTGTAGAATGGTAGGTCTAGCATTATATTCCAAGTTTCCACCATTTTAACACAAAAACATTCCTTCAATTTCTCAAAAAAAAACTCTTCAACTCTTTGTAACTTAATGTGTTGTAAATAAATAGTAATTATCTCGTCCCAAATTATAGGCTACTTACTTTATCTGGGGATATATTAAATTTTTATTTTCCTAATATACCCCTATTTAATTTACATTGTTATCAACCAAAATATATCTCTCTCTAAACTTTCATTTACTTTTTTCTTTTTCTAATGTAATTCTCTCTATCTATATAACTCTCTCTCTAAACCTTCATTAATATTTTTTTTCCGTGTAACTCTCTCTCTCTCTCTCTCTCTCTCTCTCTCTCTATATATATATATATATATATATATATCTTTTATTTCTATTTAACTTAAATAGGGGTATAATGGGAGAATTGTGTGAAATTTTTATAATTTCAATTACATTAAATGAGTTTTCTTAATCTGTGTGAAAAAAAAAGTGGGTCTATCTTTGTAGGACGGAGGGAGTACTTAGTAACTGATAAAACTTCACGGACTAACTCTATTCCACGTTACAAAATTAATATTTCTTATACCAAGTAACTAATTGTTTTGACAAAAATCCCATATTTATAGATCATTTAAGAAAATTTTCTAATAGATGTATACGTACATTTTCTGCAGATATAAGGTTATAAGATAGGTTTAAATTTCAATCCATGTAATATGTTGGAACATTATGTAAAAGTTTCTGTTCCACTTGAACCATTTCGGTTACAACTTTTAGCATCAGCTACAAGAATTATTCAACAAGTCAATACATAAATATAATTTTTTTGCCAAGTCCAATAAACAAAACCTTGTGTGTCACTCGAAAAGCATATTGAGGATTTCTTAAGGTTACATTTTGAAGTTCATATTTTGGGAGTCAAAAGATAAGTCCGGCTCTTTTTTGTGAATTGTCAAGACCTTAGCATAGCATAAGTCCAACTAAAGTACCATGCATTTTTCCTTTTTTTTTGTTGGAATATGAACAGAAACATGTCCTTTTGTTCATCATATGGATAGAAAAAGATTCTTGTGGATTAAGGTCAATGAAATATAATTAATACCTCTAATATTTAAGAATGTTTTGAAGAATTTGGCACAAGCTCCATACAAATAAACAAGTTTCATCGCATACATTGTACAATGAGACTGATGCAGCAAGGAAGTGAAACAATGAAAAAACACATCAACCAAACACTCATTGGTTCAAACTAATACCGAGGATTTGATAGATAAATTGATAAAACTCTCAAAACAATGTTATGCAATGCAAATCTTCCAAAATATGAAAACCCAGCAGCCTTTTATAATACCTTCTATAGTTACTAAACTGAAAATAGGCCCTGAAATAAGCTTCATTGATAAACCAAGCATTTTTTAGGAAAGTATTCATGTATCCGTCTACCCTCTAAAGGATGGAATTCGGCCAAAAGCCCATTGTCTCATATGCTTTACTACGAATTTTGCTTAGAAGATCATCTACACATGTAAAAGTGGTATTATTCACCCAAATGCGATATCTTTGGGTAAAACCAGGCCAGGTCATCCATGTGACTTTTGGGCCTTAGGATGATCCACAGAATTTACTTCCATAAAGCCAATCTTGCAAGCCACCAATTTATTGCATTGGTGAGCATGGAAACGGCCCTTCACCAAAACAACTTGCACATAATCCACAACACAGAACTCCAAATGTCCTCAACAGATCAAGAGTTTGATAGATAAGTTGAGAAATCTCCTTAAAAAATGTTACTAAATCCAAATCTACCAAAATATGAAAACCTAGCCGCCGTATATCGAACACTATGTAATATAATTTTACTAAATTAAAAATTAGCCCAAAATGAAATAAATAAAAAAAAAAGAATAAATGGCAGAGAAAGCAACTTGTGCCTGTTTAGCCTCTAAACCATGGAATTTGGCCCAAATCCTACTGTTTCGAAAGGATTGCTTCAAGTTTGCTCAGAAGATCGTCTACACTCGAAAAAGCAATATTATTCATCTATATACAAAACCAGTCAAATTCAACCTAGGGCATGCAAAAGTCATCCATGGACCTTTTGGGCCTTGGGATGATACTAAAGCTTGATTTGGTATTGCTATGCTTTTAAGATAATCAGTTTGAGAATTAACTGTGGAAAAAATTAGATGAGTTTTGGTAAACCCTTGTTTGAAAAATCAACAAAGTGATTTATTATTGTGACTGTATAAAATTACTAAAATAAATATTGATTATGATAATGTTGTTTTGCATTATTATTATTATGAGTACTATTGTAAAATTCATTTTTACTTTTATAACAATATATATTATTATCAATATTTTTTCAAGACAATGCATTCACTATAATTATTTTTAAAAAAATATAAATAAATATATTTTTAAATTTATAAAAAATACAAAATAAAAACATAGTCATATAGCACAAAAATCAATTAAATTTAAATTTAAATTATTTGTGGAAATGCATTATAATTAGAATATTAATAAAAGAAATTATTTTAGTTAATTAAGGTTAAAATTGGTATTTTAATAATAGATAAATGAAAAAGCTAAAAGCAGGATCTGAGAAACTTTCCTTTTGCTGCATCTCAAAATCTGCTGCCAGATGATACCGATTTTTTTAGAATCACTTTTTTTAAAATTTATCAAATACCTAAAACAACTTTTGATTGTTTGATTGTTTGACAATAAGAAGTTGGACTCTAAAATTAATCTCAAACGGACCCTAATATTCATGAATTCCATTCCCCACACACATATTAAAAACCAAATGATTTTTTAGGGAGAAAAAAGAAGAGAAGAATGCTTGGAAGGAAGAAGATGATATAATAAACATTACATAACAATGACGTCACCTTATCTGGTAAGGCAGCATCAGAAGGAATGTTTACTCCCTTCCTTGGCTTTTCTCCGTGTGCTGATGGCTTATGCCCATTATTTGCATCACCATATGCCTCAGCTTCCTTACTATTGCTTGATTGCAGATGTCGCACAGGACGACGAGAAAGTTTTTCCAATTTATCTCCTTTAGTTGGATTATCTGGGGAAGGCAAAAATTATTAGCTAATACTCGCATGCGCAATAATCATAACATTGCAGTTACACCAGGTCAATCCCAAAGTAGGACTAAAAGAAAGTAATAAAAGAACCATCAAAGTCCAGAAACTCTCAGTTAGTCAAATGGTAGCATGCACGTCAAAAATAAAAAGACACCTGATGCCTACAAAGATTAAAGTTTAATGTATCCAAGTTCCAAAAAGTATCAAGTAAATTTAATGAGGCCAAATCAACTTCGGGCAGCTACTCACTGATTGCACATGCAAAACTTAAGAAGCTTCCCCTACCCACCAAAAGAAAAGAAAAAAAAAAAAGAAAAAGGAAAAAAAACGAAATCACCATTTATCCAAAGGTAAACTTGCTGAGACACAGAAATATATGGACTTAAACAGAACCAATTCACTTTAAGACCTGAAACAACAAAGTCAGTTTGGTACAAACTATCTTTTTGTTGGATCTTGGCCATGCATTGTTAATAAGCAATACTCACAAAATCTGTGTTGCAGATTAACAATGGGTCTTGCAATCAGGAGCTAATCTGAAGTCAGCTTTGATGCTTTGAGGAACTCAGCACTGAGTTAAGTGAGCAACCAAACAATTCCACCAAGAAATCCTCAAGCTCACAGTGCTGCAATAGCCACCCCAACCCCCAACAATAACAAATAAACTGGTAAATTTTTTTTTTTACTATTTCCCTTTCTGCGCAGAATAATTATTTGAGTATAGATTTCTCTCTTCATAACATGGGTTTTGGTTTCTTGGTGTCTCCGTCAAGATTGGACTCTGGTTTTGCAAATTGCAATATCCATATAATAAACTTCACTACTAAACCTACATGCAAAATAAAACCTCCCATTTCACGTAAAAAGACCCAAGTAAAGAAGTACCATTTAACCCTGAGTACTTTTACATCATAACCTGAAATTTGGGAATGATTGAATAAGGATATCCATTTTTCTTTCTAAGTTTATGTTTTGCACTTTGAATACTTACTCTCAGTAAGTGATTTATCATGTATTTTCCGCATACAAAACACTTGGGCATAAAGATAATAGTCTTTTGATTCCACTTCTTTCTGGCATCAGATATTTCATTTATTCACAAAACAAAGAACCATCAATGAATAGATCAATACAAATATACGACCTAATATATAATCTTCCCTTAGAGGTTGAAAAATTTGTAAGTAATTTAGCGTGTATATTCCGCTTACAGAACACTTGTGTATGATGATAATATGATTTTGATTCCACTTCTTTCTGGCAACAAATAAATTCATCAAAGTTTCATTTATTCACAACCAAAGAGCCATCACTGAACAGATAAATACAATTACAAGACATGATCGAAGATCTTTCCTTAGAAGGTTGAAAATATTGAGCACTCACTAATCCCAAGTAGTTCTGTGTTGTGATAAAAACAAGTACACTAGCTTTTTGGAAAATTAGAAATTAAACCAGATGCATACTTGGATAGTACTGGTCCTACAGGACTAAATGATATTTCCAAAACATGAGGACATATGCATTAACTGCTCCTAAGTATGGTAACTTCTCAAAATGTGATAATATCATAGAATATAATCTATAAGTGTATTTATCAATAAATGAACGTCAACGAACTTTATTTAACATTTCAGGTTTCTGTACTACCTTGATTTAAGATATCACAAGGTTCCAAGTGAACTCTTGTTCTTTTCTTGCGTGGAGAAGCATCTGTTTGAGGCTCAGCAGTAGTTTCATCGTCACTCATGGTGTTAATATTTAAATCATCTTCATTAGCACTAGGTCCTGCAGCATCTGAACCAAGATGCTCGCCCAGCTTCTTAAGCTGAGCCTGTGACCTACAAAGTCAAATCCTTTAGGCTGATTGACATTATGGAACCCTAATCAAGAAAATCAGAAAATTAACGCAATAGAAATAAAGAAGAGACAATATCCAAACAAAAACATGCCTCTTCAATTCCTCTTGTAGCCGCAAGTGTCGACCATGTGCTTTGATGAACTTCTTTATTTTTGAAGTAATCCTGGAAAATAAATAAAAGAGAGGTCAAAGTCATTGAAATTATGAAAATGTGTCATATAGAGTATGAGAAGAAAAAAAACCCAGTTAAGAGTGGCACCTTTTGCACTCCTCTTTTTCTTTGGATAGTTGCATTTCAAGCTCCTGAATTTCCAAATTTAGGCTATCTGCTTCTTGAACTTTCTCTTCTAGGAAGGTCTTTGCCACAATCACAAAGATATGCTCCAAATGTAAGTGTAAGAATATACCTCAAGAAAGCAATCAAACTTCTTTGCAGAGTAAGATGAAGCGGAAGAAACAAAAGAATAAGAAAAAAGAAATTAGTTTTCAAATTCTAAATTCCAAAATATCCAACCAATAGTAAAAATACAGAAGTACACAAAGCCACAAGAAACCTCCTCACTGCAGTTCGGAACATTTGGTTAGAGATGGCAAAAATATCGATATGGATGCAGGTACAGGTCTCGGAACCATTTGGTTATGCATATTTTATTTTTATCTGGAATAAAAAAATCACACAAAGGACCCTGAAAGAATGATTGGTGTTGAGTAAAATTTGATTTTGAATTTCGGATTAATTGGTGTCGAGGTGACTGAACTCGGAGGCAAGTGGAAGGGAGGAGATTAAAATAGGAGAAGATGAAGAAGAAGTAAACATGTATCCTTGATAACCCAAAAAGACACAGCATCTTCAACTTCATCTCACAGTTTTTGTTTTTCTTCCTTTCTTTTTCTTTGTCACTCCTTCAGCTATTTTTGAATTAGTCTTCATGAACTCAAAACGACTGGTGTACAGCACTAACTTTTCAAACAGATTGCATATGAAATCCAGAAACCAATACAGCAAAGAAGAGATTTACATTTTGATTCATAAAAATAAATAAAAGTATATTACATATCCCCCAAAAGAAGAAAATGTGGATATTAGAGTATTCAAACAGGCAAGTATTCAAACAGGCAAGAGAAAGCAAAAACAAATGCAGAATATAGATCAAAAATAACTTATACCCTGCTGCAACTGCAAACAAAGGAAACTAACCTCCAGCTTTCGTTTGTCGTTATCCAGCTTTTTAATATCAGATTGCATTTGCCTCAGCTGCATATCATCCAAAAAAAGACAAAGATGACATTGACGGGACCACCATGAGAAAAGGAAGATCCACAATCACTATTCCATGCAAGTGTAATACACTACTTCTATGAACTGCAAAAGACTCAAACCTGGTCATCAAGAAGATTTTTAGAATCAGAGGATGTCTGCCTTTTATCTCTGATTTGATCTTCAGTTCCATCTGACATTTTGAAGCCTCCAGAATGATCACTATGGCCATCTGCCTGTCTCTTCCTTTGCTTTCTGTCACTGCAACATGGCATGCATTTGCAGATGATAGCAGAGAAATCAGAGTAGGTATGTAGAATGTTTTAATCAACATTATACTTCATTAACTACTTTCTCCCATGAAATTTTAGTGACTATTCAAGTTCATATTTTTAAAGCAAATAACGAAAAGGTCTAGAAACTGAAAAGAAAAAAGAAAGTAGGTGACAAAGTGTCTGTGTCTGTGTCCCGTGTTAGAGTTCGTGCTTCATAGAGTACACTAAACCAAGAGAGGTGGGCAGAAGTTCTGATGACAAACTTACCTACTTTTCCCAAGAGAGCGAGGACTGTCTCCTAAAAATTAAATTAGAACCAACATCCAAAGGAAACCAATATAAGATGATGACTGTTAAGGAAACCATAACAAAAAAGAAAATCAAATATAAAGATCAACATCTTACCATGAGATACATGTCTTGCTCTTGTATCTCTCTCTGGTGAGTATCTACGCGGTGGAGAATGCCTTCTGTCAAGCCTTTCTCTCAGGTCTCTACCTCGATGGTCCTGCCTCTCTGCAATTTGAAACAGAGATATTTCCATGGGATGGGCAGAGTCATCACTTGAAAACAGTAAAAAGCATGGAGCCATGACCCAACAATCAACTCGAAGTTAGCTTACCATATCATGGAACATGTAAGTTAATTATGAACAATTAGACAGCCATCTTGATTCCATTAGAGCCATAGAAATTACAGCTCTCATATAATGAATAGACAAAGATATACCAGTATTTGAGCTTTTTTCAATAGAGAGTACCCTTCAAGAATCATGGAAGCAACTTATAAAAGATAGCAGACAGCCTTTGCCATTCTGCAGTAAGAATATAAGGCTATAGTGTAGATTTCTTCTCACGCCATATCAAATAGTAACTATCCATTACACATGGAATATAATGCCTTCTGGAATACAGTTCCCAGCCAAGAGATCCCTTTCCAGTATCACTCATAGAGAAAACACATGAAGAAAATACCACATTCTCCATGGATATACAAACTGCAGAATTTAGAAGGACAATGTATTCGAATAGTTCATCAAATCAGTCGGTGAACTATGTAAATAGATGAGATTACGTCCACAGAAACCTAATTCTGATCCTCATATAATACTGCCATTTCAAGATGCAATAGGATAAACCAAGAAGCCGAGAACAATACCACAAGCAGCAGAAAGATAAATCAACCAGCATAATCCATTCTGATAAGATATACTGTGTCTGTCAATGTTCACTTGATATTGGTCCATAAAACCCAAACCAGTAGCAACTTTTGCAATGTTTCAATGCTGTATGAGATGAAAATATCCAGCCAAGCTTTAAATAGGAGCATTATCATGCATGATCCGAAATTCTCCATGATGATAAGAACAAATTCCACCGACTAGGAGTGATGCTAACTTGAATAAAAAGTTCAATTAAGTTGACCCAGTGTAGTAGAAGTCAATAATACAAACTCATCATAATTCTCTGAGAATTATATTGTGCTCTAAGATCTACATAGTTTCCGAATTAAGAGTGTCAATGGACAGGCTAGGTTTAAGCTGGGTGAGCACAGCCCATCGAATCAAAGACAGTGATGGCATGTCCAAGCATGCTCAACTCCAAAAAACTGAAGATGTTCAGCCAAGTTTAGCCCAAAAGTCTGCACGAGCTTCTGGCTATAAATTGGACTGCTCAGTATGAACTAATTTAAAAATAATTTCATATTTTAATTAGGTTAAGCATGGAAATACTTCGTTTTGCCTGCCCAGGCTATGCTCAAACTTCAAATTTGCAAGCACCCGTGGACAGAAATTTCAAGTTGGTAAGCAGTAAGTTGCTGACTGAAGTAAGAAAATGAAATACAACAACAATTTATGGTACTCCAAAGACTTATCCAATATATTCTAAAAAATCAGAATTTTAAGAAAATGACACCCCCCTAGTATCCCCATTAACATTAGTATAAAAATTAGTAAACAACAAACAAAACTAAGCAAAAAATAAACATGAATTACAAGTGAACTCTATCAAATACATTGAAATTTCATAGCATGTTTCTCTATAGTAATGAACTATTAAATTGATGTAATTTCAAATATTTACCCACACGCTCTCGGCTTCTCTAACACCGTCCCAAATTTCATACGTTAACTGGAAATCACGGGAAATGACACATAAAAATAATTGTATTAATTAAACCCTAACCAAATAAAAGGAATGTTACATTCATTTTTTTTTTCTATCTATCTATTTTCCTCGACTCACATGTCTCTTAGATTTCTAAAAAAATGAATGAATGTAATGTTCCTTTTATATCATATCAAAAGAAAACATGATAAGAAGCATAAAACATTAACTCCAAGGAACCTAATAAATGAATGAACTGTTAAAGAGATGATAAAGGAGTTCTCTTAAAAATTAAAAATAAAAGAAAAATTACCATTGAAGGAGCGGCGGAGCTCGGCGTCGCCGTGTGCAAAGTTACAATACTGGCGATTGCAGCGACCTCTCTGGTACAACATACATAACTTCGTCTTGAAAAGCTTCTTTTCCACCATTTTTCTTCAAAATTATTGAATTGATGCGAATAATACAAATATCTAGGAGAGATTCAAGAACTAAATTTGCAAAACAGTGAAGTTAATGGAAGAACCCTCGAATTCGAGTCGTCGCAGAAAACCCATGCTAATAGTAACTTTTGGGTGCCAGCCGGTTGAAGTGAGTAATGTATCATATGTACAGTATTTGAAGCACATGTTACAATATGGGAACCGTAATTTGGTCACAAGCGCACAAGTGGAGACCTGGGTACAAGTTACATTGGTTTAGTACTTAGCTAGCATAGTTATTTACCCAACTCGCTTAATGATTCAGCATTCAGGTATCAAGTCATTTCTTTCGTCGATCATTAGTTCCATGAACGGATTATTAGAAGAGTCAATTTTTTTAAGAAAAGAAAGTCAAATAAAAATATATTTCATAAATGTATGATTAGTTTATTTATATTAGCATATATTGGTTATTTGCGGTGGGATTTAATCGTAGAAATACAATTATAATTTAACACATGAATTTTGCAAAAGAGAGAAAATGACCAAAGTTGATGAGAAGAGATTTGAGAACGTGGATTTTTAACATTGATGAAGATAAACACATATATTTTTTTGCATGAGTATGGTGAAAATTTTCATACGATCGTTGACTAAAGTAGCTGTGTAGAGTTAATTTAGTGTGTTTGCACAAATCCATACCGCTTCAGCCGATTCACATGGGTTTCAAAAGGTTGTTGCCGGTTAAGTTGTCGGCCACATGATTCATAAAAGCGAACGATTGATTGTTATAACGATTGATTATTACAGAATATATAGATTATTATTATTATGACAATTAATGTTTAATATGATACAATTGTATATATCATGAGTTTTTTTGTGAAAACTGGTATTATGTTTTACATCTCAATTCGTAACACAGATTGTTACAAATGTTAAAATTGAAGAGAACATGATTTTTGTTTGTGATTGTTAGAGATATTTCTGATACAAATGATATATATTTGACTTATAGCAATAAAAGATTGTCATATATATTCCAATCAATTCTAATTTTGAAGGATTCGGTTACTATAATTAACATTAAAAATTCTATAATATATGAATTATCATCAAATTCGATAATTAATGATTCAGTTACTATATGTAATATATAATATAATAAATTAAAATAATGTGTTTAAAAAACAGAATATATGTAACAATAATGAATTTTTACAATTTTTTTCAAAAAGTGGCTTATTTATGAAAAAAATTCCAAAATAATTTTTTTTTTTTTTTTTTATTTGAAAGCATTAGTCCAAGCAGCCCAAGTCCACATCCATTTTAAAAAAAAAGAATTTTCAAATATACCCAAAAATAAATAATGAATTTGAAATATAATAATTTTTGATAACATTTGTATATATGTCATTTTTTATATGCAAAATTTATAATATACCATTTTATAAAAATAACAATTTTTTTGTGTAATTAAGATTTAACGGTAGTTGACAGTCATACAATAGCTTCTAAGAGAAGTTGTCAGTCCAAAAATCGACAAATCAGTATAAAAGATTGACAATTAATTTATTTGTTTAAAAAAAAATTGAAAGATTGGTCTGAAAAATAGATATTTTAATTTTTTTTTTGTGCTATGATGATTTACACAAATTTATATCACTTAGTTTATACACTTATTTAATTTAAACTTTTAATTAATGAATGCTAATTAAACTAAACATCAAAAAAAAAATTAGATATCAAAAATTTTGTAAACATCGACAACTATTTAATCCTATTAGTCTCCTACAACCATGTACAAAACCCTCATTACATGCCCATAAACAAATGTACAGCCTTTTGAATTCATCACCAATTCTTTCTACTTGAGCAGTGGTTATTGGATTGGCACGTTTCAACCCCTCATAGTAATTCCATAACACTTTGTAGTGGTCTATCACACTTTCCTTTATCTTCTCAATAGCATTTTCATTTTTTCTATACATTTGCCATACTAAAATGTCTCATAAACCATCATTCTTAATCTTATCAATAAATCCACCAACTTGTTGGGAATTGAAACCAATTCATTTATTGTCCACAAGATCCTTGTTTAGAGAAAAATAACGAAACAGAAAAATATAAAAGATAGAGAAAAATTTATAGACTGTCAAAACTTTCATTATATGAAAAATTGTTACAATTATATAGATTTCACTCAACCAAATCCACAAGTATCTCAAAAAAATAATATCTTATATTTTACAACACCCACCAATTTCTACTATTTGTACAACCCACAAAGAGAACAAGAAAAATAACTAAGATGTTAGGCTTACAATTTTTCTCTCAGAAAACCATCAAACCACATCTATAAAAGAGAATAAACCACGTCAATTTATATATAACATATAACCCAATTTTTTTTCAAGTTTAAACTGCCAAGGAATCCAATATTTGGAAACTTTGTTCAATTTTAGTTGACCTAGATGTCTTTTAAATTTCTACTACCAAAGTGTGCAATATTAGGAAACTTGTAATTTTAGTCAACTTGGATACCTTCCATTTCAATAATTGGTGCATCTTTTTATGTTGGCAAGTTTTGAAAAAATATCTCAACAATCTCCACATTGACCAAAAACGAATCAAAATTAAATCATCTCTTCTGCTGCTCTTCAACTCGATATTTTAAAAAAATGATAAACTTTGGCAATCTCAATTCTCAAGACAGAGAATTAACATACTCCACCATATAAGTATAATCACTTAGAATTAACAAATTCTAAGAATTTTATGGGCTCATGTCGAATAAATTTGCTTAAATATTATGGTGCAACTCCTTGCTTGACTTACTTAAAAATTCATCAACCATTGACATTAATTCTACTACACACCTTACATTAATGTCAAGACAATGCCAATATGTAAACATGTAGACCTACTAGTAGTAACTCATCATTTATCATGGCAACTAGCGCATGCCACGAAGATGTAAATATTTACTCAAGCGACATCATCGTCTCCCATAAAGAGAGACATATTGTCCATATCTGATGTCGAGCAGTTAGTCGAGCATGCTCCACCTTTTTGACAATTTTTCCTCACATGACCAGATTATCCATAATTCTAACAACATACTTTCCTTTTCATGGAGTTATTCTTCTTCTATTTTTCATTAACAAGTAATGAGTTTTCAGATGAAATATTACTTCCATCACTCAACCTTCTTTATTCAAAAATTAATTTACTTGTAAACTTCTTCAAAACTCATAGCTTATTTTCTATGCATCAAAATTGGTTTATGTGTTCATAGGATAATGGAAGAGACCATATGAGTCTTAATGCTTTATCATCATCATCAAGTTTAAGTTTAACTCAATAACCTCATCAAGTTTAACTCCAATAGCGATCCCATTGAGACACTCAAGTGGTCTGAAATTTTTGTACCTGCATTCATTCGCAGAGAATGAAACTGTTCTTTCAAATACAACCGATTTGAAAGACTCTTTGTTTAATACAATTGTTCAAGTTTTTTCCAAAGTTCATTTACAGCAGATATTCCATGAATATTTGCAAGAATATTTTTTGCTAAACATACACGTATCGTACTTGCAGATTTCAATCCCAAATCTTCTCAAACTTCATCGCTCATACTGGATTTTTCAGTATCTTTGTCAGAAACAATGGTTGGTTTCCCTTTCAAAGCTATGTGCAGTCCAGATTGAATCAAAACATCATTGATTTGTACTTGCCACAAGCCAAAATTGATTCTTCGTCAAATTTCTCCACTTCATATTTGATAAACATATCTTATCTGTGCGCCAACACTCTAAACGACCTAATGCTCTGATACCATTGTTGGGAATTGACCAATTCATTTATTGCCTACAAGATCGTTGTTCACTATAAAATATAGAGAAAAATATATGGACTGTCAAAGCTTTCACTATATGAAAAATTGTTACAATCATATAGATTTTACTCACCCAAATCCACAAGTATCTCAAGAAAAATAATATCCTAAACTTCACCACACCCACCAATTTCTACTATTTGTACAACCTACAAAGAAAACGGAAAAACAATTAGGATACTAAGTTTACAATATTTCTCTCAAAAAACCCTCAAGCTACGTCTACAAAAAAGAATAAATCACGCCAATTTATAGTTAACGTATAACCTAATTTTCTTCCAAATTTAAAATGTCAAGGAGTCCAAGATTTGAAAATTGTTCAATTTTAGTTGATCTAGATGTCTTTCAAGTTTCGACTATCAAAGTATTCAAGATTAGAAAACTTGTAATTTTAGTCGACTTATATGTTTTCCTTTTCAACAATTGGTGCATCTTTTGATTTTGGAAAGTTTTGAAAAAATATCTCAATACAATTGACATGTTTAGTTCAGTCATCCAAGCAGATGCATACTTCTCTGCCAAAAATGTGGAGCTTACTCGTTTGTTTTTATATACCATCGGACAGGTGTGCTCTCCTCTAAAGGTCTTCACGATAAAACTTGACTTTCCATTCTCCTTCGTTGCATACAATACCCATGTGCAATAATTAACACATACTGTCCTTAATCTTTCGTTGTTATTTTTCTTGTACTTGATCTCTATTTTTTGTGACAGAATGTGTAGTGATGGCAGCCTTTAGTACACTATTTTGACTCAAATGTAAGCCCTATCAAGTTAACAAAAATTGAAGTTATAAAAGTACAATTAGAAACATAGCACAATGTGGTATAGTTGTGTATGGTTACCAATTCTGAAAATTGGCTCATCCATATCAGTCCTCGGATTGAAAGCATCTAATCTACTTCTCTTCTTTGAACTTGTTTCCTCTTTATCTTCGCTGCTCAAACTCCTTAACTCATCTGAGTTTCCATATTTTGTGTCATCTGCTGTAACATCTTGACCTTCTATTGTGCCAAACCCGAAATCATAATTCACCTTTTCAGCTTTAACATTTATAGACTGCTCCTTATCCAGTTCATAATCTGACTCAACAAGTACTTCATCAGATTCACCTCTAACTTGCTCTCTAGCTCCTCCATCATCACTCATTTCATTAACACCTCCATGACCTACATTCAATTGCATTGCCTACATCTGTTGAAAAATCATTATACACAATGGACTCTTCTAACTGGTTCCGTATCTCTTATTGGGAAAAATCTTCGTCAATATTATCATTGTTCACATCCATCTCACTTTTGCACTGCATTGTAGGAACATAGCAACCACCATTGTTGTCATTTCCTAAACCAAGCCCTTTATTGTTCACACATTGATCATGTTCATCTAAAGCCTCCATCGCCAATGATAGGAACGTGTGTGGAGAAACAACGTATATCTGCACAACCCCCCTCGGCCATTTATATCCTTCAACATCTGCTTCAGACTTCAATTTAACCAACTCCTTACCCTAACTCATTACTCGCTTCTTGTAATAGAACTCCATATTCCCACCAAACCCACATGCATCACAAAATTTGGCCAACATGTCTATAGTAAAGTGCTTAGGCAGCACGAAGTCGATGAACACGACATACCGTGTTCATACACTACATTGTTCGACTTATCGAATAATTTACCTCTATGGTGCACTCCAAGAGTAAAAAAGTTATTTTTTCCACCCGCATGAACATAAAAACACCAGTCAAACATTCAGATACAACAAACTTCCTAAAATATAAGTAATTTCTTCTAAAAAAATAAAAAGCAAAAGACATATGGCAATCAAAGTTTCTAAAAGTGTAACAGCCAGGAGATTGCAGTCGCCACATCAATCATACTTACCATATTGTGGTGCCTCCTTTGTCATAATGTCTGAATTTTGGTATTGACATCATCTTCACTAGATGATTACTTGGCTGTATGAACAAAAAAATAAAAAATAAAAATTTATGTCAACCACATTAGACGATTCGTCTTATTCCTCATGTACCAACCACAAAGACCCACAAATAATGGACAAAATTCTTCAACATTGACTTACCTAGTTGCTTATAGACAAAATTTTGAGAGGGTAAGTGTGCAACGTCTGTTCTTCACTGGCGTCGAGAGATAAGTAATTTGGGAATTTGATTTTGTGATTCTTGGGGTTCTTTCCAAACCGTTCTTCATCAACCTTTGGCATTAACAAACACTTCGTCCACATTATATTTGGTGACTTGACTAAAATTCCCTTCATAAAATAAGAGATTGTACAGGACGCGATGACTCAATGGCAAAACTTCACATAAATGACCTCTTACGCAAAATTAAGGACTCAAATGCTAAAATTCAAACGATATGGACGATTTGCGCAATAAACAAAAAGGATAGGGACGAAACGTACTAATTACCATTTTTTAGATAAATCATATACTTTTGCCTCCAAAAATTGTAAGATGAATAGTATTTAAGTGATTATTTGGAACATTTTCAACCTTATTATTTGATTATAATATAAATATTTTCATTATTAAATTTTGTTTGTCATTTTATTATTAGGTTTTGAGTTTATTGATTTAGTTCTGAAAAACTCTTATGAAGAAAAAAATTTGAATATACACTACGATTTGAAGGCCCAACTTTTAAAATTCAACTTAAATTTGGAAAACCTAAAGTCCAACCACGTTATTTTCCACCATTTTTGCAACTAACTTGTTCTTTAGATCTACAAAATGTTAAATTCCGTTGAATTGAATGTTTGACTTATTAGTGATGTAAAGTGAACTAAATTTATCGCTAAAAAAGAGTTGTACTGAAATTTTTTTCTGTTCCGCAGAGTTTTTTTTTTTTTTTTCCTTTCTATAAATTTTTAATATAAATTTATTTTATTGCCTATCCAGCCTCGCTAGCATTAAACATTAAATGATATTGTAAACTCTAAAATAGTGATAACGATAATAATACCATAATAATAACTAAATTAAGTAAATATAAATTGTTATAATTTAGTGAAAACAATAGAGAGGGTCAAAAAATTTGTATTCAATTTGTGAACACACATTACAATGATGATATATATATATATATATATATATATATATATATATATATATATATATGAGTTATAAATTTATCAAGATACGGACTTCTAAATAGTCATTAACAACTACTTATTAATATTATATTAGAACATAAATAGTTTTTCTTTTTCTTTTTCTTTTTTTTAGTTATATGTCAACACCATCTTTTTCACTATAAGTGGAGAATTATATTTTTATAAATTAAGTTTTGTAATAAAAGAAATAACTTGAAAATTATGTTTTAACAAATAATTATTTAAAAGTAAGTTTGACTTATTTTAAGTACAATAAAAAATGCAAAATTTATAATGAATATTTACAAAATGCACCATGTGATGGTGTAATTACACTATACATCCTGTATTTGTTAAAACTATAATTTAACTACTTTTATTTTGTAAACATAGAATTTGAGTTTAGAGATTTGTCATAATTGTATATATACTATTATGAATTCAGAAAATACTAACACATAAATAGAGATGAGAAATTTTAACAATGAAATTTCATTTTACATTTTTCAACGAAGTTGTCTTCGTTATATATATTATTGGGAAAAATAAATAAAAAATATAGGGTTTTCGTCAAATTTTTAGAACAAATAATCAACAAAATCTTCGAAATCAACATGAAAAACATGTTTTATTATCGTGCATTAATTTAAAACCATGATCAAATTACCAAACATAAAGAATCACTGTTGAAAATGTTAAGAATATTATCCATTAATTAGGTATTGCCTAATGTTCTTTGGTCGAAATTTCTTGCACCAATGAGATAAAAGAGAACAATGGACACATCGAATGAATAAAAAGCAGGGTAAATAGCACTGGGGTCCAGAATATTTGAACTTTGTGACAATGGGGTCCTGAACCTTCAATTTCTAATACTCGAATTCTTAACCTTTAAAAAACGCGCGACCAAAGTCTTTCTGTTAAAAAAATCATTACTCTGACCGTTAAATGGTAAAAAAAAAATTTAAAATGACAAACTGGTGATTAAATATTATTACAAGGGTTAGGAAATTGGTGATTAAAAAATAATAATTATATAATAAATGTTGTTCTTCTCTCGTCTATAATCATATTTAAAGTTAAATTTTTTTTTTCAGAATCATATTTGAAGAATTTTATCTAGTTTTATAATCCTTTATTAAAGAAATATATACAATCTTAACCAAGATATTATAATATTTTTTCAAAATTGTTCATTTATATCTCATTAATAAATAGAAGCTTTTGCTTTGCACAACCCATGTTTCAAAAAATAATAAAGGACATCTATTTATATTATAAATTGACCAATATTCTAAATGAAACTGCTAATAAGAACAATTGGAACGGTCTTTCTTTTTTTCTTACTTGTAATTTATAACTTCAAATATAATTCTATATATCTAATCACAGCATATTAAAAAATTTTAAAGTCAAATCGGTATTGTCCATAAGGTCTTGTTGGGTTAGTATACAATTATTGAATTCTGGTTGCAGATTGACCAAAAGTTCATATATATACTCCAAAGAGAAAATGGAAAAGACAGAAACCAGCCAAAAAGAAAAAAAAAAACATATATTCATATAGTTCGACAAATTGTGGACGATCACAGGACAAATATGCCTTTATTTATTTAATTTTTGGAAAATTTACACATATACATACACCAATATGTGCATATAAATTGAAAATTACTTAATGGCATATATTAATTGTATACTTCAACCGAAAAATATTATTCATTTAATTAACTGATTTTTTAGGAAAGTTTCATCCAAATATACATTAAAACCATTTTTTGTTGAAAAATTGTCCCAAAAAATCCTCCAATTTTTCAAAATTCAAAAATTAAATTTACAAAAGTAATCACCAATTGAAAGTAACAATAGTTTTTTTTTTTTTTTTTTTTGGCAGAAGCTATACTCTAGTAAAATTCAGCAACGATTGACGAAGAAGAAATTTCGTTTGAAAATAATCGAATACCCCCCCACCCGGGGCCGCTATTCAAACATCTTTTGGAGTCATTTATGATTTATCCCACTTTTGTTCACACCACGCAGCAACATAAGCCCTCTTCCACATTCCACCACATTGTTCTCTCTCTTCGTCCGATCTCATTTCTGAAGCTCAAGTTCTTTGTTTTCCTCTCTCTTCCTTCGTCTACCATTGCATGAATCTGCTTATTTGGGTCTGTATGTCCAATACTTGATAGTTATTTGCTTCAATTTCATCTACGATTGTTGGGGTTTCTAAATCGTGATCTACATTTATCATAGTTATTAAACTCGGACCGGTCTAATCGGTCCGACGAGAAAATCGGTGACTCGGTGTCTCAACCGGGCCGGTTCTCTTAATTGGATTGCCCAGTAATTGAACCGTCTACTACTCGAAAAAATCACCGATTTTTTTAAGGGAAAATTGTCTAAAAGTCATCTACAAGTGACTTGTTTCAAATTAGGTCAAAACAAATTTCAAAATTGTTAATAAGTCATACTTTCATCAAATTTTCATATTAATTCCAAATTATCCCTATGATCTATATTTCCCACACACTGCCACAGCCACCACTATTCCCGCCGCCGCCACCACCACCACCTTCGCCGCCGCCGCCAAATCAAGAGAACATTCCAAAATCTTATTTGGTGATGGAGTGAACTTGAAAACTGCAGAAATCGTTGGAGATCTTTTTCAATGCACCCATAGCCACCTGCCGGATTTCATGAAACCCATAGCCACCTGCCAGATTTTTTCTGCTTTTATGTTGTGATCTTTTTCATTGTTATCTTTTTCTTTACAATCTCTTAAAGCAACGATACTTTTTTTCTCCATTAAGCGTCTTTTCGAAAAATCTGAAAATTCATAAGCACAAATCCTTTATAGCTCTTGTTTTCTGTAAAAGTATACTGAAGGAAGAGTTGTATTCCTGTTAGAATACGCGGCAGATTCTATAGATAATCTTCAAGATTTCAGCAACTATTATATCGTGTTCGTTGAGATCTGGATCCACTGATTTGTTCTTTTCAATAACCTTAAGGATGATTTTGCCCTTCAAAATTTACATTGGAAGGAGATTCTCTCACTTGAATTACGAAGGCATCACGGATGGAAAAATTCATTATTGGTGCGATCCTAGTTTTCTATTCGTGCATCATTGGTTTCTCTTGTTTCTCTTTGTTTTTTTTGTGGGAAGGTCTTTGGGGTTGAGTAAACCTCTTATTTTTCCTTTGTGGTTTCTGCTTCCACATAGGAATGCTTCGTTAGTTTATCTTTGTCTGCGACTAGCATGCATTTTCTTAGTTTTAATCCATGATCTTTGTTTTGTTTAGGTAATGTGCATTAGTATATTTTGATATTGTTTTAATCCATGATCTTGTTTTAATCATATGATATTGTTTGAATGTCTTGGTTTTAATCCATGATAATTGTTTTGTTTGGATAATGTGCATTAGTATATTTTGATATTGTTTTAATTCATGATACTGTTTTAATCATATGATATTGTTTGAATGTCTTAGTTTTAATCCATGATATCTTTGTTTTGTTTAGGTAATGTACATTAGTATATTTTGATATTGTTTTAATCCATGATAATTTGTTTTAATCATATAAACCATTTGAATGTCTTAGTTTTAATCCATGATCTTTGTTTTGTTTAGGTAATGTGCATTAGTATATTTTGATATTGTTTTAATCCATGATCTTGTTTTAATCCTATAATAATACGGTTTGAATGTCTTAGTTTTAATCCATGATCTTGTTTTGTTTAGGTAATGTGCATTAGTATATTTTGATATTGTTTTAATCCATGATAATCTTGTTTTAATCCTATATGTCTGATTTGAATGTCTTAGTTTTAATCCATGATCTTTGTTTTGTTTAGGTAATGTGCATTAGTATATTTTGATATTGTTTTAATCCATGATCTTGTTTTAATCTATGTGGAATGAATTTTATTTATGATACCGTGCTTTTATCTTTGATATTGTTTAATTATGGCAATGTTTGAACCCTTGATACTGTTTGAATGTCTTTGTTTTGTCTATGATACTGTTTTAATCCATGATAATGTTTTGTTTAGGTAATGTGTATTAATATAAATTGATAATGTTTTAATCCATGTTTTAATCTATGATACTGTTTTGCATAATACAATATCAAACAAAACATATGACTAATTAAACAGTATCAAAGATAAAAGCATGATATCATAGTCATGTGTGTTGTTTGATCTTGATTATGCAAAACAAGATCACAAAAACGATGATCACAATAGAAATGATCATAGAATTTGCACACGTGCTCATAATTTTTATTATAATATATTTTCGGAATGGTCTCGACGAGACGGTCAAGACTAGTGTATGATAGATTTTACCCGTTTGAAGTCGTCTCTTTAGCTTAAAATGACAATCTTTAATTTTTTTTTTCAAAACAGTATCACAAATCCTCTAAAACAGTATCACGGATTAATGTACATTCTTTTGCTGCAAATTAAAGCTCTTCCAAGGTATCTGAGTCCCTTAAAAGCAAACACATGCTTCACCAGAGCAATGCCAAGATGAAGAAAGTAGAACTGCCAATCATTATCAAGTTAATTGGAAGTCATGCAAAGAATTCTCATCTAAAACTATGAACAATGTTTCTAATTCTTCCCTTGAATTAGAATATGTTTGAGATTCAATTAGGACATAGATTCTCATTGGATAGATAAATATAAATATATAAGGTGTTTAATGGTAGGTAGACGAATTAATCAGTAGATAATAAACAAGAGAATACTATTGTTCTTAAAATATTTCATTAGTAGTACAAAATCATAGGTTTAATGAAGATCACAAAAAAAAAAGATAACAACAAAACAAGATCACAAAAAAACAATATCACCACAAAACAAAGATCACAAAAAACAAGATGTCAAAAAAGCGATGATCACAAAAACAAGATCACCACAAAACAGTATCACAATTAGCGTTTTTTTCAATTAAGGGTATGTTGGTCTTTTAACTCTAAAATATGACTTTAATTGAATTAAGTTTTAAGCATATGACTTTAGAACCCATAAGTGCCCAAACAATGACCGGCCTTGAATTTACCCTTTTTTTAATAATCCGGTGACCCAGCCGAGCCATTACGTAATGAAAATTTTCAAATTTTTTATTACTATATTCTACCCAAAAGATTAACCAATTACTTCTCCACTCTATTAATGACATGTTAATGCAATGAAGTACAATAATTTATATTAAATTTTACAAGAATTAGTTGACGATACTATTAGTCTTGTACTTATTTTGATAAATAAATTTCTGATGGTGATGATTTAACAAAAATAGACTAATCGGTTCGATATGAATTGACCCACCGGTTCAATTACTGGATCACCGGTTGAACCAAAAATTCGATGACCCGCCTCCTTGTCCGGGTCGATGTCCGGTCCGAGTCTGATAACTATGACATTTATTATTATTTGATTTCAGTCGATTTCTTGTATGGACAATTATATTCACACCACATTATTTGTTAACCACACCACATTTTAATTGCAATAAAAATTTTCAACTATTGTTCATTTTTGTATTTATGTCCTCAACTTTTTTTTTTTTCATATTCTTATACCATCCTATTAATTCACACTTCTTATTTCTATCTTTGATGATGATTTATGTCAAATAAATTAATTAGAAGGGTGTAAAAGATTTGTATGCCTTCGAATTTTCAAATAAACAAAATAAATAACAAATACAAAATTTGACAAAATATTTTTTCTCATTTCAATGTACATTAACAGAATAATTGGACAAAACCATCATCATAAAGCGAGATGTGAAAATTAATTGAAAGTTAATGAAAAAATTATGACAAAAAAAGTTAAAGACATAAATTGCAAAATATCAAAGGTTGAAGGATCTTTATTGTAATTAAAACGTGGTGTAGATAATATAAACTGTAGTGTGAATATAATTTCCCTTCTTGTATTTAGGAACAGTTTGATATGGCGTTTGCTCAATTTTGTTTGATTTCAGTCTAATTCTCAAATTTAGCACATAATATTTCGATGAGTTGATGATTAGCAAGCTACTTTTTAGAACGATAATTGGATAATTTTATTATTACAAAATTAAGCTTTAATACTATCATTTGATTTAAGCGAAGAATCTAAATTCTGTAGTGCAATGAATTGAGATTAAAGTTAAAAATGGACTAATTGAAAAATTAATAAAATTTGAACAAAATCTTAATCTTAATATGTATAAAAGAAAGATAGTCCTCAAATTATTTTGTCAAGTTTTCCCTGCAAAATATTTATTAATTAATGATAATAAATAATAATTAGTAAATAAAATACATTAATAAAATCATCCATTCGATTTATATCCATAATAATTAATTAATACTTAACTAACTAACAACACGTTTTGCAACGTGAAATAAAAATAAGTCAATCTCATTTAGAATATTAATTATAGGAGACACGTTTTGCATTGTTAAATAAATTTAAGTCAACACCTATAATTTCAATAAGTGTTTTATTATATATTTAATTTACATAGACATTGAGCATTGTGCAATCATATATATAATAGAATTATCGTCGAAAATTTCACGCACACATTTTTCCGCCATTTTTTCTTTTCAAATTTGGTAAGTTCAACAATAAATGATGCATAGCAGTTTGTTTTCTTTAATTGGTTTCACACATTGATTTTTTTTTTCGTGTAAAAAACGAAGTGTAACATTTAATATTATATATGATAAATGCAACAACTTTTCAAATTCTTTAATTGGTTTCACACATTGATTGTTTATTTATTTATTTATTTTTCTCTTTTTCTGCAAAAAAATGAATTGTAACATTTAATATTATATATGATAAATGTAACAACTTTTCGTATTAAATTATTTTTCCTTTTCCCCGCAAAAATATAGTTTTACATCTTAATATATATCAAAAAAGAGAGTCGTCACTAAAAGTAAACACCATTTTCTGCCCAAAACGTCTCCCACATATTACAGAATAATAATATATATATAAATATATATTTAATTAAATTAATTAATTACCCAATATCATATTAGGTAATTAATAATCAGATTTAATGTGCAGCCCGAATGAGATTCTCAATAATTTATTTGTTAAGTGATTGCACAACTTCAGTTAATTAATTATCAATATTCCAATACAGTGTAAATAGTATCGCCTGTTCAGCTTCCCAAATATTTTGAATTTTCTACGATACTCGATAAAAATGAATAAAATTATAAATTGACATTTCTAATTAAAAAATACATATCTTCCAGAACAAGATAAATTCACTTCAATTAATAGTAATAATAAATTTAAGTGCTACATTAATTAATCAATATAATATTTAGAGTATGTAAATATTATTAATTGTCTACAAATAGAAAACAATAAATTTGCACAATATCATTAACGTAATATGCATCTTTACAATTTAGAAAATCATACTGCGCCAAAAATTAATTAATTGTCTCATACACTATGACTATCAATGAGAGTCAGGTTCAATCTTTCTCCCGCGTGAGATTATATATGAAAAAAATCAGTTTTTAGTCATAGACAATTTTATATATTGTCTAGAGTTACAAATCGTACGAGATTGAATATGTTGATTTGTGATAGAGATGGAGTGTCAACTAATTCGATAACAAACGTGATTTTCAAAGAGGAATTTGGTTTAGCTATGTTGTGTTTTTTTAATATCAATGAGTAATTAAATGTTATTTATATGATTTTTTTTATTTAAATATAAAAATATAAAATATAATCATAAAATATTTTAAAATCGCTATCTTAAAAAACAAGTGCCATGAATTCCATAGGTGATATGCGAGTACTCTTAAAAGTCAGGTAGCTTACCGCTGCAATGCATTGTTCTGAAAAGAAGGAATTAATATTAACGTTTTTATTTTTATTTTTTGCTTTTCTCTAACAGTGTTATCTTAATAAACTAATAAAGAATATTAGACCAATCAGAACTGGAATTCTATTCCTAGTTGTAAAAGTAAACTTCTATTCTAGTTCTTTGTATATTGCGATGATTTTATCATAAATTTAAACTCTCGCATATATTGATCAAGTATTGGACAGTTTTAATATATTTTAAACTTGATTAAATAGAAATTTATGAAGCTAATTTTCTGGCAAACTCTAAACCAATTGGGATTCCTCTTGTTTCCTTTCTTAGGTGGGATTCATACATAGTTCATGTATATCTCTCTATATATTTATACCTTTCTCCTTTCAATATTGAATCATTATACAATTTCAAAAGCATGGCAAAATTGAATGATGATCTAATTCTTGACATAATTTCACGGTTGTCCCTAAAAGAAGCTCTTCGATGCAAGATTTTAAACAAAAATTTCTATACCTATATCTCAAATCCAAGCTTTGAATACAAATGCTTTCTCGAGTTGAACCAAAAAGTCGATAGCCTTGTTAATTTCTCCTATACAAACTTCAAGAAATTTTATCAGCTCCAATTAGACCCAACTTACAATTTGAAGTACAAGCAAGAGACTCGTAGAAGCCTACCAAATTGGTCTCTAGTCTTGGCCTCCTATGGTGGCCTTCTTCTTCTTCACTTTGTAATTTACAAAACTTATTGTTTGTTCAATCCAATTACGGAGAATATCAACTTGTACCACCAACAAAAAATGAGCGGTCCAGTTGGCTTGGTTGTTGATTTTAACATCGATCATTCATATAAATTGATTAGTAGAAGTTCATGTAAAAGATTGTCAAAGTTGCTCAACTGAGCAAGTTGTTAAATTCACAACATTTAACATTAGTTTGAGCACGTGGGAAGAAATCCATGAAGAAAATTTCTTTCGCAAATCAAGTTGGTTTGTAAGTAGAAATACTTTACCCGTTTACTTGCATGGCTCTCTTCATTGGCTTACAGACGATGGTGATATTCTTGCTTTCAATCAAGAAAAACGTCAGACCAGAATCATTAAGGGACCCATAGAGTCAAACTTTCCAACTTGTTTCGAATATGACATATGGTTTGGAGGAGTACAAGGTTCGCTTGTATTTGTCTACGCTTTTCAATATGAAATTGTCATATATGTTTATGATCATGTACACACAAATAAGTGGCAAATTCAACACAAAATTCGAAACATAAGTAGAAGAGAAAACAATGACTACAAGGAAGGTACTCCGATGTTGTTTAATGGAAAACGATTGTTTTTTCTTCTAAGGAAGAGAGGAGAAGACGAAGAAATCTACATGTACGAAATATCGACTAAATCCTGGTAGAAAATAGGGACGATGGGAAGAACAACAGGTTCGATTCAAGGCTTTATCCCTTTTGTTCCAACATTGGCAAGACTCTACTCTGGTTTATACGTACACCACGACATCACTTTCCGAAGCCTTAATTTTAATGTTAGAGAAAGCCTCTACTGGCTGTATCAACTTCTCTAATCAAGGAATGCAGAATAATTTTCATTAATTAGTTTTGCTATAATTTCTTTTAAGTTGAATATGTTGGTTGAATTTTATTTCATATACTAATTTATATGGAACATCAATTTTTTTTGTGTTTCTACTTAGAATGTATGTACGCACCCCTTGTGGACACAAACATTTTAACAGCCATATAACTTATGTATTACTATTTAACTATTCATTTCAATTAACGATGCAATGATGGTGGAAAGCAAATCACACAAGTTATTCATGAAATATCACATTCTTTCATTTTTCAACTGTTTATTTTATTTATTCCCTTTTATTAGAGGTGTCAAATGGGTTGTGATTTGATAGGCCAGTCTAGCTTGATTTTGGGTCGGTCTGACTTAATTTTTTAATTTTTTTTTTGTTTTTTATATTTTCAAATTAATTTAAAAAAATAAAAGAATTTCATCTACTTCTCACACAAACTCCCTCCAAGAACGTCCAACCCCACTCCATAGTCACCAAATTTTTTTCATTTTGGTTGCGAATGTTGGAAATTGGTTTAAAATGTTGATAAATTAACTAAGTGATTTCGTGTCATCTTAGCCAAATATACAAGTCCCGGCCCAATCCGTTTAGGCAAATTTGTTTGCCACTTGACGACGCTTGGGGCAACACCGGAGCGAGGATCGACTTTGCCCGGTCGAGTTGCGGGTCGAGTCGGCGCCCTCGTGGGGGGCTCGGGGAGCAAGCGCGCCCGGACAAAAATTCAGATTTATCTCGTATGTTTAAAGGGTATATTTGGCATCTCGAAACCAATATCGAATGAATGAGAAATTACGAAAAAGGACAAAATCGGTCGAATGTTTGACCATGCGATCGCATGATTATGTAAACTGCGATAGCAATATGGCTAAAATTTTAGCGAGTGTATTTTGGTCCTTCCATGCGATCGCGAGGAGGCAAAGAGGCATGGTTATTACGGATGAAGTCTTGTTCTAATTTTTGTCTTGTGCGATCGCGACTTGGTTAAACCATGCGATCGCATAGGTTTGCGATGAAAATGACATGTCCTTTTGAAGAGTTATGCGATTTGGTTCATTCCTTTTCGTTTCCAACCAACTCTCCAACGTTAAAAGGGCGTGAACGTCCATTCTGCGAAATAATTGATAAAAAGCGATTGCAAACATAAAACACTCATACATTTCATCTTTGAACCAATTTTTATTGCATTGAAGATTGCATAAAATACGGTTTTCATTTCCATTCATCTTTTGGAGTACAAAACCTATTTTGAGTTCGTTGTGCTTGTGGTTTGAAGTGCTTCAACCACGAGTAGGAAACCGTTGTATCTTGGGAGTCATTTGCCGTTTTCCGAAAGCACCGTTATGGGCAATTTTGACAGGACAAAGAGTTCAACTCTTGCCTCGGTTAATTCTTCCATTCCATTTTCGGTTCTTGTTTTCTTGTTTTGAGGTCACTTCCACGAAATTCCATAACAATGAAACCCATGGACCAATTAACAAGAACATCTCTCCCCTGGTTTCCAACACCAAATAGATCGATTTTTATAAGGTGAGTCTAAAATTAGAGTTATCTAGAATAATCGCCGACTTTTGTTACTTCTATCTTTGACTAGATGAAATAGCTGAGCAATATACATAGGATTGAGTGTTACCTACAAAACTAAGTATGCAGAACATAATGTTGTGTAAAATATCTAATTGTATATCTCCATATCATAACTTTTGAAATGTTTATCTTAGAATGTGCTTTTGAAGCCATCAAACCTGTAAAACCAAGTCAGCGCTGGAGCGATAGGAACAGAAACAGGAAATTTACTAGTGGCCTTATTCACAGAAGGTTAAAGTGACATTTAACTTCAATACAAATACAATAAGATAATGGCAATCATTACAACCAGTCACAAACTTCGTCATAAAATAAATTCTAAAGTTAACTGGAAAAAGATGTAATAAAATATTTTATTTTGGTATTTCTAGGCAGAATTAGTTTTCAACCTAGTTGTAAGAATATCCATTATAAGGGGTGATTGATAAAATGCAACTATCTTTCATAGTGTTCCATATGATAGAAAATCAAGAAACGACATAGAGAATAGAAAAAGAGTGGAGAAATGTTATGCTACTTTGTCAGCATATGGATGATAAACAGATTAGTACTGTTCTAATAAAAACAAACATTTGAAAATGTTACAAATTGATGCATTTATGATCCATAATAACTGAAGTAATCTACTTCCTTGTCTACTTTATGACAACTCATAACTTGCACAATTGAGATCCAGTACAAATGCCTTGTTCCTATGTTGTTTTCAAAAAACATAATTTTTGTTGACCAACTGATTATCTTCTGACACCCAAAAATATTTGCTTCTTGAGGCTGGCATTTAATGTCAGGAACCCTATTCTTTGTTAAACGATTAAATAGGTCCATTTAAAGATGATAAACATATTGTCTCTAGTTTTATCAAACAAAGGATACAATTAGTCAACAGTTAACTTGGCCAGAAAATTTTAGCTTATTTTCAATCGTATCAAATTTACAAAGCTTAAAAAAAAAAAAAAAAGATAAATTCTCAAAACAATACAAAAAATCTCAAAGAGTAAGAAAAAAAAATTGATAATTGTATCAATAAATTATTAACTCTATTAAGTAATAGCTTTTACAAAAACACAATATTATTAATTATAGATATTATATACTCCTCCGTCCCACAAAAGATAAACTCACTTTTTTTCACACAGATTAAGAAAATTTATTTAATGTAATTGAAATTATAAAAATTTCACATAATTCTCCCATTATACCCTTATTTAAGTTAAATAAATAAATAAAAAACAGATATGTGTGTGTACATATATATATATATATATATAGAGAGAGAGAGAGAGAGAGAGAGAGAGAGAGAGAGAGTTACACAGAAAAAAAAAAAAAAAACATTAACGAAGGTTTTAGAGAGAGAGTTATATAGATAGAGAGAGAATTACGTTGGGAAAAAAAAAAGTAAATGAAAGTTTAGAGAAGAAAGATATATTTTGGTTGATACAATGTAAATTAAATAAGGGTATATTAGGAAAAATAAAAATTTAATATATCCTTGTATAAAGTAAAAGTAGCACTATAATTTGGGACGAGATAAATAAGGAAAAGCAGTCTATCTTTGTCGGACGAAGGAGTAGTAAATTTAAACTGCAGTCATTATTATATTACAATTATTCTCAACTTTACTTCGGTCGTACATTTTACTTTAACGTTTAACTTGGAAGCTTTAATAGTCCAATTGACAATTTCGAGTTAAATTTAAAATCCATCAAATTAGCAAGTGGGATTTTCTTGATGATCTAATCTAGAATTAAAAAACAAATTCAGTTTCAAATATCCACAAAATCTAAAATAGAAAATAAGTTATACTCGTCAATAAAATCCTGTCAAATTCTTTCTCAAGTTTTTCATTAGTAAATCACAGTCATAGAATGAGAATTTTAGTTTTTGTGGCTTATGATATCAAGCATCTTGGTTGTTGTCATCTGTTTTTTTTTTTTTTTACCTTCAATGTGTAGAACTCATCTGATCGCCTCCCCCCAAAACTATTAGCACTACGTCCTCTATTCCATTCGTTCATGTGATTCCAGAATAGCAGACCAGTAGCACCTAGAGCTCAAGGTGAGGCTCAGGGATAAGGTAATCCCCTTAAACAGAAATATTGGGGTCTATTTTCTGCTACAGATTCCATGGTTTCTCATAGCCACATTCTTAGCTACTATAGCACATTTGTGTTGAGTTGTTTGGTTTGTCACACGCGAGTCATGCAGAGACACTACTGTTACTTACACTATTGAGGGAATAGAATGAGATAGCCAGATGAGTAAGACCTTCACGTCCACCTCGAAGGGCTGGTATATCCCATGAAAACCCAAGCGACGAATCTAATAACAAGCATCATCAAAGCAAGCTAGGCTAAGGCACCTGGGCAGTAGATTCCTTGACACTTCTACTTAAGGATTGTTTCAATAATAGCTATCTTACAGCATTTCCAATGCAACCATAGATTACACTAAGAAATGTGTCACGTTCTTCCAAATTACTTATATGGCAAAGAAAAAATAGTGAATGATGTCTAGCACACAATCTACATTTGGACAGTATGCTTAAACATCCTCCATTTACTTTTTTATAATTAATGTCTTTCGAAATGTGTGTTAAACCAATTTTATTTAATTTTTTATAATTTATCTACCACTTTCTCTCTCTTACATATGGATTACAATTTTTTAAATACACACTCTCATGTTTTTATCTCCATCTTCATGTACAACAATTCAAAAGATGCTCTTAGAAGCTAACCTAACAAGGTTTAACAGATCTAGTTCCGTAATTAAGAATTCAATTACATAGTTTTAACAGTAATATAGAACTTGTTTGGTATAAGTTTTGAAAACCAAAAAAATAAGACATGAAATTTTTACTTTTTAAAAATTTTGAACATGAAATGACATAATTACTCCCACTAGCTTTAAATGAAATTTGTGTTATTAAAAACAGCTTTGCCCTTTCATCTTCATAAAAAAGGAAATTTAGGTAGTGTTGTCTTTGCGTTTTAATTGTGTTTTGAGTTTTAAATTTATTTTGAATTTTGTGTTTTGAATGTCAATTTTGAAATTTATGAAAATACATTGTTTTTGTCATTCTTGAAAGGATCTCAAAATAGAAAATTGGAAAACACCTTTATTTTGAAATTTTGAGAAATTATTTTGTATAATATTTTGTTCAAACAATTATTGATTAAAAACTTAGAATTAAAAACAATTGTTGGAATTAAAAACAATTAGAAACTTGGAATTATTTGGATTTAAAAACAATTATGTTTGGAATTAAAAATAATTAAAAACTTAGAATTAAAAACAATTAAAAAATTATTTTTAGAATTAAAAATAATTAAAAACTTGGAATTAAAAATAATTATTTTTGAAATTATTTGGAATTAAAAACAATTATGGCCTATTCTCTTTGATGTAGGGATGGCAATGGGGCGCGTCCGGTCCGACCCGCCGCAAATTCGGGGGGCGGGTCAATCTTTTGACCCGCCAACCACCCATGAATTTTTTTTTTTTTTTTTTTATAAAATTGAAAAATAATAAAATTTTTTTAAAATATTTGTAGCAAACAAAACAAAAAAAAAATTTAAGAATGGGATTGTGGTATAATGATTGAAATTTATAGTTTATAATTTCAACCCGGGTTCGATTATTCTTTAGTCCATTTTTAGCAAAATTTTAATTTGTATTCTATTTTATAATTTTACAAACAAAAAAAAATTTCTTGGTCTTTTGCCCGCTTAATCCTGCTTGAATTTCGTGTGGGCAGAAAAATCCGCCCCGGACCTGCCTCTATTACCCGAATAGGCGGGGTGGGCGGGGCGGGTTCGGGGCGGCGGTTTTTTTTGCCATCCTTACTTTGGTGTTTTCAACCTATTTTTCGTTTTCTATTTTTGAAAATTCTAAAAACGCATTTACTTACCATTTTTGAAAAATCATTTTCCAAAACACCAAAAAAAAAAAAAACAAAAGAAACGGAAAACGGAAAAATATCCGTTTCCAAATTTTCTTCACAAAAAAGCATTTTCCAAAACGGAAAAACACACGTTTTGGTGAAGGGAGGTATGCATTTCGATTTTACAATGCGGCTTTTTTCTTGTTTACATTTTACGCTGAGCAAGAAAACTGTTGATTTAATCATTTTCTGTGTTTTTTTTACAAAACGTGGTTTCTTTTCAAAACAGTCAGGAAAATTGTGAATGGTCAGGGGTTCAAATCACCAAAGTATGTTTTTCGTTTTTAAATGTTTTAATTATTTATAACTTCAACATTAATTATTTTTAATTCTAACAACAATTGTTTTTAATTCCAAATAATTAATTGTTTTTAAATGTTTTTAGTTCCAACAATAATTATTATTAATTATTTTTAATTCCAAATCAGTCCAAATTTTTAAAAAATTCCAAGGAAACGCGTTTTCGAGTTTCCTATTTTCATAAACAACATTAAAATTCCAAAAAGAATGTATTTTCAAAATCTCAAAACAAACACTCAATCCAGAAAACAAATTCAAAACTCAAAACGCAAAAAAAAAAAAAAAAACACCACCTTATTTTTGAAATAAAAAACAATTAAAACTTGACATTAAAAAAAAGAGTCATATGCTGGACTCGAATCCCGAACCTCCAACATCCAAAAATCGACATTTGGAAAGAAGCCACGTTTTGTAAGCAAAACGCAAAAAATGACTAAATCATTATTTTCCATATCCGTAAAATGTTAAAAAGAAAAAAGAAAAAAAAGCCTTATGCTGGATTCGAAACGCGGACTACCAATATCAAAACGCACATTTTGACTATTTTGGTAAATGACCGTGTTTTGTAAAGAAAATACGAATAACGGTAAAAACATTGTTTTACATTTTTACTTTGTTTTTTTTTTTTTTTGTATTTTGGTAAATGCAACTTCAAAATGGGTTAAAAACATCAACTCATTTTACATTTTACATTTATGAAAACAGTCAAAACGTGTTACTTATCTATTTACCAAAATACCAAAGAAAACGCAAAACGATATTATAGTTATTTTTCGCATTTTCTTTGCAAAACACAATCATTTTCCAAAACGAACAAATCGCACATTTTTGTATTGGAGGTCCGCATTTCGAGTCTAGCGTGCGACTTTTTTTTTTCCACATTCTAAACTGAGAATGAAAAATAGTGAATTAGTCATTTTCCACAGCTTTCTAACAAAATGGAACTCCTTTCTAAAACGACCACAATACGCGCTTTTAATTGTTGGTGGTCAACAGTTCAAGTCACAATGCCACATTTTCTTTTTCAATGCCAAATTTTTAATTGTTTTTAATTAATAATTATTTTTAATTTTAAATAATTTCAAATTTTTAATTCCAAACATAATTATATTTAATTCCAAATAATTCTAATTTTTCAATTGTTTTTAATTCCAACTAATTCCAAAATTTTAATTACTTTTAATTCCAACCATAATTGTTTTTATTTCAAATAATTCTAAATTTTTAATCAATAATTGTTTGAATAAAATATTATACAATATAATTTCTCAAAATTTCAAAATAAGCATATTTTCCAATTTTGAAAAATAGTTTTCAAAAATGACAAAAAGAATATCATTTTATTAATATCAAAATAGACACCCAAAACACAAAACTCAAAATACAAAACTGAAACACAAAAAAACCCATACGTTATTTTTTATTCAAAACTTCTACGGTACAATCTCATTGTGAAATTAGAATATTATTTGAATAGCAGTAAGAAAATTTATATCAGGACACTTGTTACCTATTAGTGAACTTTTAATAAAAATATTAAAGCCATTTATTTTACTTGTTGCCTTATCTCAATTACAATGAAATTGTTAGGTTGCATTTAATTTGGGACATGTTTGGAACATAAACCTTTGGAACTTAGAGATAACATCCGTTCCCATTTTTGCCAAAAAATTAAAAACTCATTTTCTAACTTAATATTATTGACTTGTTAAATTTCGTGAAAATGAAATAAAAATTGTTGATGAAAAGCAAAATAATCATTTCACTTTATCAAATTTTAACAAGTCAATATCATCAAACTTAAAATATTTGCCATAAAATAACTACTGAACAAGCCCAAAATAAACTCCAAAAGATTATACGAATGTTTGGTAGCACTAAAATTATCTTTCAAGTACTTATATTTTAAATTGTTAGTAAATGTTTGATTAAAAATAGATTATAAATTATAAACCCTATTAAATGTATAGATGAAAAATATATTTATTCAATTTAACCAGTTGAAATTACAATTTAAACATTGCCAAACATAAGTTATAACCGTCCCACAGACCCACACTCTTGTTTAGTTAACAAAATCCCCATATATATGACGTCCATTATGAACATGTTTGAGTCCTTACAAACAAATTGTAAGGAACAAAAAGCACTTAATTGCAAGTCACACAACTTATAACAAAAATGATCTCCTCTTAATAGAAAATATTATAAGACCCACTGAATACTTATCCAATGGATATTGAATAAATGTTCAACTTTAATGTCTTAACACCTTTTATTTGTTCAATACTCATTGAACAAATGTCCAATAAAAATTAAAATTTCCCCCACCAGATGAAAGAAATCTTTTCCACAACTTATAATCTATTACAACATCTTATTCAAGACCCACAACTATATGTATTTTTATCCACACAAATTGAAAATCCTAATAAGAAAGAACCTAATTTACAAAACATCAACTTATGAACATAAATAAATGTATTCTCAATAACAGAGAACTAATACCCTCTCCACGGTAGAAAAGAGTTATAAAGTCCACTTGTCTATTGACCGCTAGACAGTGATCTTTATAACCCTTATCCACTGAAGAGGAGATCAAATCCCTACAATAACATTGGAACTCACAAACTCCTCCAATCATTAATGCACAGCTACAAAGGAAACCTGCATTCATTCCACACATTGCTTTGCACGCACAGCATCTTATCTGACATGCCATGGCCATTAATAAAAATAATTCCGGAAAAAATTCTAATTTGCTTCAAATAATGAACGCATGTGCCATTTAAGGTTACGTACATTCACGTGTGTAGATTTTTTTTTTCCAAAAAATATGTTATTTTGTCTATTTTTTTTTACTTTTCAAAAATTTTTATTATGTAAAGTATTTTGAAAAGTAGACAAAAAATGATTTTTTTTGGAAAAAAATAAAAAATAGAACCGGACCCAACATGCCCCTAATTCCCAACTTCTCAATAAAAAAGACACCATCATACACGTTCAGCCAACGGCCATTCAATTCCATTTTTACAATTACAAATGGATCAAAGCTCCCCTGTAAAGCGAATAATTGAAATAAAATATAGCAGTAGACAGGTAACACGATATCACACAGTAAGAACATCGTGCTGTTTAAAACTGTCATTTGATCTATGCTTCGGGAAACTTGAACTTCTCCCATTACAATAAGGAAAGAGTTCACCATTATGAAGCAACTAACATATATCAAGACATCACTAATTTAAGAATTTCTTTTAAATGTTGCATTCCAAATAATTGAACAAACACAATTGATTTGCAGTTTGTTACATAGATTGATTAAATTAGTTGGAAATGACTTTCACTTTATGCTCTCATTGACACGTCCACTGGGATACCAGTAAACGCAACGCCTCACGAAAGCAAAAATTTATAACACAAACTAATAAATTAAATTTCGAATTAACCTTGATGAAAATATACGAGGTGTTTCCAGGATCTAATGGCATTAAAACGACCATTAATCAGGATAGCCACAGTTTATATTGCGTCCGAGCCATTATGCCAAGAGGAACAAATTATCCCCCAGAATTGGTAATGGACGCAAATCCAAAAAATATATTTCACTAATTAATATAATGTAAATATAAATTAATTCAAGAATCAAATGCTCAGTGGAAGGAGAAGTCGTTAATTAATTGGGCTCACGGAGAAGAGTTTATAAGCTCTTCTTAATCCACTGCCCAATAACACCAATTGGTGTCTTATCTCATCATAGCACAAATTAAGCTGAAAAAAACAACTTTTTTTTTAATAAATTGAGAAATTCGGAAAATATTTACAAAGGAAAAATATAATAATTAAAGGGGATGGCTTCAGTGTGTGTAACAATCAGTTCATTGATTTATAAAATCTCACTGAAATCCGCTAAGATAATTGATTTTTCATCATAAGCCGTATGTATAAATATACCAAAACCCAATTTAAAAAAATTTCAACAATAAAAAGATATATATTTAAACAAAAAATCAATTAAAAAATTAACATACAAAAGGATATGAAAATATTACAGGAATTGATTACGCGCGTTTATGCTCAGACAGCCAAGGGTTAGTCGTCAACTTCTGGGGCTTGAGACCCAGATCTGAAACTCTAGTCCACAAATTTGCATCATCACCACAGCGAAACACGCATTATGTATATATATATAAAAGATATTTGAGAAGAAAGTTAAATTCTTTAGGAAAATATCAAAAAGAAACTTGAAAATTAAGAGAGAGAATGAGCTCGATGCGAGGTTAGATAGAGTGATGAAGAGAATAGGGAGAGGGATGAGTATATATACCTGTATGTATGTTACGCTGCTAGGGTTTCTGAAGTAGTTAGGGTTTTACTAGATTTATATTAATGGGCCTCCCTCGATGTTCGTGGGCTGTCTGCACAAATTGGATCACTTCGGCGCTCTAGTATGAAGCATTTTATTTCAGTCCTATTGTACGAGTAACCACGACGGTATTCTTCTAAATTTTTATTAAAACGACACACAAATTTCAAGTGTGTAACTTTTTTAGAATAAAAATATAAGAGAAAATTGTATATTTGGTCTATAATTTTTAAAATATTGAAAATATATTTCTAATTTTTTAAAATAGCACTAGACATCTCTAACATTTGAAAAACTTAGTATGATAGGTCTTTTATGATGAAATTGTCATGCACTTTAAATAAACAAAAAAACAAAAACTAAGAAAAAAGAAAAAATAATGATTAAAAACTAACCAAATGTACCCAAAAAAATAAAAAGTAAGAAATATACAAAAAAGTTACAAAGAGATAATCTTCTATATCAAACCTCAAAATCTACCACCATCTCTAAAAACCCAAAAACAAGAGCCATTAATAGATTATTCACTATAAACACCATTAACCGAAATCTTAAACCCAAAAGTCGAAAGGCAACCTTTCTTTGGCTTCGCCACCGTGATCCACTTCTCACATATGCCGGGTTTCTATATTTCAAAAAAAGTGAAAGGATAGCGTACGCAGCGATGAAGCCGACTAAGCTAGGGCTGCAGGAATCACAATAGCAAATTCACAAGATCCTTATCACTCTCTCTTCAAAAAATGTCAAAAACCTCGAGAAAGTGTGCGCGGATTTGGTCCGTGGTGCGAGGACAAGATGCTTAGGGTCAAGGGACCGGATAGAATGCCCACCAAAGTTCTTCTCATTACTACACGGAAATCTCCCAGTGGTGAATGAACCAATATATGGGATAGGTTTGAGCTTCGTGATCACAAGCACGTGATTGACCTGTTCAGCTCCCCGGATGTGGTTAAATAGATTACCTCCAGTGTAGAAGTTGAGGTTACCATTGCTGATTCATAAATTTGCCTAAGCTGATTCATAAAGAAATTTGCCTAAGCTAATTTATAAAGAATATAACCTCTTTGTTACTTTTTATTTTGGTTATATTTGTTACTTTTTATTTTTTGGAGGGTACATTTTGTTAGTTTTCAATCATTTTTCTTGTTTTTTTGTTTATTTAAAAGGGAGGACAATTTTGTCATAAATGACCTACCATGCCAAGTTTGTCAAACGTTGGAGATGTCTTGTGTTATTTTTTAGAGGTTATGGGTATATCCACAATATTTTTGAAAGGTTGGAGACCAAATATGCAATTATCCCAAAATATAATTAGGTGTCGAATAAGAAAGAAAGATTGTATGAGTGATTATAATTACACTGTATTTTTTATTTGTTGCACTAAATTTTAATTGCATTAATATATTTAATCTTTATTCATTGTTTATCACATGCCCAACTGCCACATGTCGGAAGTCGGGCAAACACATCTCCCTTTTTTTTGTTCGCCATCCTCCCCATCTGTATATGTGCCCGACTGTCGACACGTGACAATCAACCAACATATTTTCTCCCTCATATCTTCAACTTTTTATTAATTATTATCACATCTTGTGTATGATAACAATTTTTGTTCAAAAATTTCGTTAAGATCACGTAAAACGACTTATTTGCCCATCATATTTCTAAAGATCCAATCAAACAAAGTGTGACAAAATATATTTTCCTAGTTTCAAACACGCATCTAGAATATTGTGATAGAAACAACCATTAAGGATAAATTGTGTGAATTCATGGAAATTGAAAATAAGAATTCGACAAAAAAAAGAGTTAAAAACATAATTACTAGAACAAATAAGAATTCACATTTTCTTGTGCAAAACGTCCCTATCGTCATTTCCATCCATTGTCATAAAAAATATCCATTAAGTATAATCTTCAACACAACTTGTACTATATTGCAAGGGTAATTCGTCAACACACTTTCTTCCCAAATTAATTTCCACTTGAATTCCTCATATGCGACACAGAATACTCCTCGGCATCACCGGCAATCCACCAGAAAAGAACTTGGTATTGGCCTGTTGATTCAGACAACAAGTTCTCTCGTTCTCCGTCCAAAAATTTTCAACTACTCCACAACTCAATTCCATGCTATAATTATCACCAGATTGCAAGTCTGCCACTAGGCATTCCTTTCCTTCACCACCACCGCCTCCGCCGCCAGCAGGGGTTGGCGTTGGTTGATTAAAATATAAGAGAATTGATGTAGAAGTTGGAGGATTGGACTCCTTGTATCCAAAACAGAAACGGGTTCGATGCTTATAAAGTTTCCATTTTTCTTACAGTTCACTTCTGGTGGAGAATCAGAAGAAACAAAAACTAAAGAAGCAAAGCCACCATCCGCAACTTCAACTCCACATTTCGCTTGTAAATTGTTGTTATATTGTTCTCCTACCATCCTAAAATAACAAGAAACAAGATAATGAAACAAAAATCAATCAAATATTGAGGTTAAGAAAAAAAGATTAAAGTATTGTGGGTTTGAATCAGCTTGCCTTTGTTGTGCTTCAAAAATGAGTTTTGTAATTTTTTCCTCTTTTTCACCAATTATTGGATTGGTTTCCTCAAAATAAAAATCAAAGACATAAATCTCTTGAGAGACCCATTAGCCCAAATAGAGAGAACACTGCTTTCTCAACAGTCTTTTCTTCCCCAGATTTTAGGTGGACATTAATTTGGGAAGAAAGTGTGTGGACGAGATTACCATTGCAATCTAGTACGATTCGTGTTGAAGATTAGACTTAACGGATGTTTTTGGACGACAATGAACATAAATGACATTTTGCGTAAGAAAATGTGGAGTTGAAGGTAAAAATACCAAAATTTCATATGGATGATTTGCACAATGAATTCAAAATGTATGGACGTTTTGTGTCAATTACCATTTCAATTATCATTTAACTTTTAGTCATGTAACTCACTTAACTTTCAAATATTGTTGCGTGCTTGCTAAACTTTAAAAAATTAATCTCTATTAATCACTCTTTACGATTTCGTGTACACGTAGCTAATAAAATGTCCACGTAGCACACATTTGAAATTAAATTTCGAAGTTAAATATTTTTATAATCATTGAACTTTTAGTCGCATTTTCTATTAGTTACTAAACTTTTCAAGTGTTGCTCAGTACTAACTGAACTTTAGAAAATTACATTTCGTTAATCACTCTTCACGATATCGTAATTGCCAATGGACGAAAACCCACATGTGGTTGACGGATTACCAACATGGCATACATTAGGGTTAAATTCCGCCAGCTAATTGAAGATGCCCCTCCATGTCTTCAAAGCGCTTTTCCAAAGTGCGTTTTATACAATGTATATTCTTTCCAAAATGAAATTTCTCAAAGTCTATTCCCCTAAATTTAATCTCCAAAATTGATTCTTAACCATAACCCCTTATCACCCGCCACAAAATGACAGCACTACACCACAGTCCAGCATAATAGAAGACCACTACTCCGTTTAGATATCAACAATGTCGCACATGGAGGTAAAGCCAAAATCTATTAATATATTTTTTGTCTTATTATGTACCCAAAAAACTTTCTATATGAAGTTCTTATATGGAAAACGTAGCCCTAAACGTGAAAAGTACAGTTATTTTATTAATTTATGAATTTTATGTTGCACGCCATCTGTTAGAACATGTATTTTACATCGAAAAATATGTAATTTGACCACATTGGATCTCTTTTTACAACTAACTGCATATTCTTTTGTTCATGCTACCAGATTTGGAAGAGGTGAGGAGCATCTATACTTCATTGATTTTGATAATGATTTTGATGATGATAGTGATCTACTGTATGAGCAAAGTATCACATAAGATATTGAAACAGGAGTCGAATATTGAGTACTTGAAGAGGTTGACAATGAAGTAGATAACATAGTATTCATGTTCTGAAGAATTACTAAGTGGTTATACATCTGATGATGAAGTTGATTTTCTAAGCAGAGTGTGATTCTCGATTAGGCTGGTTTGTCGGGCAGCATTGTCATTTTGTCGTATGAGAAAATGGGTTACGGTTAAGGAATAGACTTTGAGACATTTCAATTTGTGGAAAGAATATACTTTTTCTTATGTATAAATTGAATTTTAAAAAAATGATTTGATGACATGGATGTGTAGCTTCAATTGGGTGACGAAATTAATCTCAAATGTGTGACGCGTGGATATTCTGTCAGCCACGCGTGCACTTTCGTCAATTAACAATTACTGAATCGTGTGAAGTGTTTAATAAAGCGTAACTTTTTAAAGTTTAGTTATCACATATCAACATTTAAAAGTTCAGTAAGTGATCGAAGACACAATTAAAAATTAAGTGATTATTGAATATTTAACTCCAAAATTTAATCTTATATATGTCCTACGTGTGCATTCTGTCAGTCATGTGTGTACTTCGTTCACTGGCAATTACAAAATCTTTGGAGGTGATTAACAGAGCGTAACTTTTCAAATTTCAACGAGCACTTAGCATTATTTAAAAGTTCAGTGAGTGATTGAATACGCAACTACAAATTAAGTGATTTTTATAATATTTAACTCCCAGAACCACCGTCCTCATTTCTCCAAGGCACCAAATTTATTATTTGTTATTATAATGATGTGAACAAATGGTTGAATATATATTGGACTTTTAAAATATACTAGTTAAGAATACGTGCGTTGCACGTGATTTTATAATAATATTATGATTTTTTTATTTTGAAATTATCGATGAATATAACACTTAAATGAAACTCATTTTCAATCATAAGTTCATCAATGATTATGACCAACTAAGAAATTAAATTTAAACTTCTTAGTAAAATATGTGGTTCATTAAAAAATATATGGCCTACGTGAATATTAAGTTTGAAAGATTATTTATACTCTTTTAATTATATTTTAAAGCATATATCTAATGGTATATCAGAAAAGGCAACTTTCTTTTATGAAAATTAATATCAAATTCTAAAATACATGAAAATAGTAGATATAAGTATAACACAATTTTTCATTGATTTTCTATATTTATATAATTATAAAAAGCACACGAAAACAAAATATTTAGCATTTTTAGGTAATTATTTCTCAGAAAAAAAAATCTCAAAATTCTTTGACATAAGATAAAAGAAGAATTTTTCATTGCAATATCCATTCAGTTTTAATGCACCCATAAATTAAGGAGGGTTTTTTTTTTTTTTGTTCTCTTTATGCATTCTTTACGTAATTCCATCCGAAATATTATTAAATTTCAAGAAAATTCAAAACAACGAGATATTTGCAATGATTTTAACTCATCACATAAAACCACTTATTATCTGAGATTTACATTCACCTTATACATAACATGACTCACTTTATCCAAGTTATATCTTCCTCAACCAGCGTCTTGAAAGAATTAGAGTAAGACCAATTCTCCTTGTTTACAACTCGTTCTTCCATAATAAATATACATTTATTTGCTTACAAAATGACATAAAACATCATTCGAGCTTAAATCCCTTTGTTATCAAGACTACCACAATAATTAAGATTTTTACATCGAACAAATATTCTAAATCAAGAAAAAAGATATAGAAATCAAAATTTTAAATCATTATTACTATCATATATATTCTTAAAATTAGTAAATCATTCATGAAAAATTAACACATCCATTATTACCACATTACTATCAAACTAATTATCAAAGATTAAAAATCATCATTGCGAGGAAAAAAATATTCTCGACATAATAAAAAATAAAGACGAATAACAAAGGAAGAAAGTATGAATCAATAAAAAGAAAATCGAAATGCAAATTCAAATTCATCTTGTTTTGTTATGTTGATGAAGGAATTTGTTTAAATTCGTGCGCATAATAAGATTATTTCTTTGATTGTTTACAATTAAAGATAATAATTTCAATATATTAAAAATTTTATTAGTATATTTCTATTTATTTTCATTAATTACAATATATAATAGAATTTAAAGAGACAAATCACTTTTAATGATCAAAATACAATATTTATATAGTATTAAATAGTTTAAATTAAAGACAAAATAAATTATATTAATTAAAAGATGATTTTAGGAATTATAAGTTATTTGAGGGGCAATATCGTCTAAAAATGTTTCTCCCTTTAAGGGACTTTTAGAATTAGTATAGATAATAAAATTTATATTTCATGTTACAAAAAATGTAGCACCATTGATTTCCATACCATTTTTCAAAATATTTTCGTGCTTTTAATTCATCCTAAAAAAATGTATTACATTGCAAGATAAAATTGTGAAAGTTGTTAATAGAAAACTTTCTTCTGATAAATAAATGGCATCGAGGTATCTAGTATTAAATATCAGGAAACTTTTATTAGTTAAATGTAACATTTATTTATTTATTTATTGTACATTTACACATTTATTTATTAATTCCACTATATTTATTCTACAACACGCAATTGTGGATGTCAATAGGTTCAACAGGGTCGCAGGCCTATAATTTTGTTGGTCGCAGGCCTATAATTTTGTTGATTACAAAACAGAGTTTAAACGCACTCAAAGGAAAATAATAGATTTGAAATATGTTTACTTTTGATAACATTTGTAAATATGTCATTTTAAATACAAAATGTTAAATATTTTTTTTTTATAAAATGATCATTTTTTTGTATAATTAAAATTTTACGGTAGTTAAGACTCATACAATAGCTTATAAAAGAAGTTATCGAAGTGGATCTTGCAATTACACACTATATTATGCACTTACACTCTTTAATGCAAATAAATTGACAATTACTTTTGAGAAACTATTGTTTTTGGAAATCGACAGTATATTCGAAAAATTGACAAATTGGCCAAAAATTGATAGTTGGAATTTTATTTTGAAAATAGATAGATTAGTCCAAAATTTGAAATTTAAAACAAAAAATTGACAAGTCAGTCCAAAAATCGACATTTCAAAAAAGATAAATTGACATTCGACTATTAGAAAACGAGAAAATAAATTGACATGTATCATCAACAATGTCAAATATCAAACTAAATAGATTGTAATAAATCGATAAAATATAATATTCAATTGAATGAACATGTGAAATAAACAATAAAAGCACTCAAATATACTTAAAGTAAAATTAAAATTTATTTGGTCTAAAATTCAACGAAATGACGGTGAAAAAGAGTCGGTAAAGTGCTTGAGTAGGGAGGTGATACAATGACGCTGGTGTGGTGGCAGTTAAAACGGTTGGCGGATAATAAATCTTGCAATGTGTTTGATTTCTACTACAATAATGGTATAATTCAACAAATACAAAGAGATGGTAAAAATTGAAAATTTGATTGCTTGTTAAGTGTATTTTTGTCCATTTTTTTTCCAAGATTGGCTATTTGGCCAAAACTTATCAAAGTTTGGCATTTTGAGTAATGCTTTACATTAGTCGTTCATTACTATAATGAGTCTACGTAGCATTACTTAATTGAAGTAATTATTTATAGTTGTTGATTAAGAATAACATTATTCAATTAGAGTAAATAATTATCAATTGAGTAATATCACGTAAATTCACTACGATAACGAGTGACTATGAATAAAATTACTCTTTTCAAAATTAACAGTTCAAACTTGATATTTTGTATAATTTCCTCTAATAAAAACATTAAAATCGACTTGTCAACTTTTGAAAGGCCCAATCCAGCATCTTGGGTCTCATTTCTTCGGCCTTTCAGCAAGGGTTTCAGTTGTTGATTATTTGGGTCAACTTTATGGCCCAATATCTGGTGCTATGGAGAACTAGCCTCCCTCCTCTGATTTATGGGCCGTTCATCTCTTATTCAGCTATAACTAAAAAGTTTATTTATTTGATGCGTTATATATATCATGCGTTATAATATAACCCGTATAATCAAATTGATCTCCAACAGTCTATTCTAAAGAGGTAGAGAATTCTAAAAGTTAATATCACCCGTATGATTAGAAATGCTCTTATAACATATAAATAATATGTATTCTTTTGTTTATTTATCGACTAGTCTTCTAAGTGTTACGTGATGTCAAAAAAAAAAAACTATCTTTCATATTATTCGTATAATTTTAGTCTTTGTTTAATTCAAGAAAAGCTTCTTATAGTTACAACTTGTATTTAACGTGTATGTTGTTAAAACTCATATTGTAATAATATTAGTGTTTTAAATCTAAATGTGCGTCGTTCACGTTGGAACTAACGTGGCAACTCTTAGTCGACTTCTCATAGGTGTTATTGAAAATTTTGACAAGCATAAACCATCATCATCTTTAAACACATTAAAATTAGTGCAATTTATCGATTGAATACTTGGGTACAACTTTATGAAAAAGAATCAAAATATGACTCAAAGCCAAAACCAAGCAATCTTCAGTTAGTCAAAGACCAAATTTATGCAGAGCTTAATCATGTTTCTACCAATATGTCCCATTTTGTAAAATTCCACAAATCATGGCCTTCAAAACAAAATAATTATTCTGAACAATAAAATAAAAGAATTATTTTATAAATTTTTTCGCATGTTTATCTAATTTCTCACATTATTTTATAGTTGAGACCCTTTATACTTGTAGGACTGGTCCCAAAATTCCATTGGTTTTGCTGTTTTAGTAAATGTTAGGGGGTTATAGAATTTTGAGAGTAAATCATGTGATCAAACAAGAGATCATTTATTTTGACAATTTACATTTTATTATTACAATTTACAATCAACTAATCAAAGCAATTGAGAAACATCCAACTAATATTCGTACTCATAGAAACCAAATAAAGCAATTAATTTACTTAATTTTCCATCATCTTGATCAGATTAATAATTTATTCGTATCATTTTAAGAATTTGCTCGATTTCTTGTATAAAGAAGATTATAAATTTTATTTATGTAATTGTATTAACGTGTTCTAAAAATATACTATATTCACAATTTTCTCAATTCTTTGTACACCGCCACGAGTGCAATTTGAAACTTGAAATTATTTTAAAATATAATAGACTTTCTAATACAAATTGTTTAAAGTTATATTTAGAATTATAAGTGTAAAGAGATAATTTTCAAAAGGAAAACAAAACCCCAATTTAAACCCTTCATTACATAAAAGAACTTATAATTTTTTCAATGTATATATAACAATTCCAATTTTATTTGCTTCAACTATGATAAATATTTCGTGGAAATCTTTTGTATGGGCATTCTAAAATGTTAAAATACGTGTGGAAATGCATTGCACTTTAGATTTTTCAAGTTGAAAGTGTAGAAGGATAATAGAAGATGTCTAAAATGTTGTATACACAACATTGCTAGAATGTTCCATGTAGACATGTCTATGTAGAGAATTCTAGAGAGTTAATATAACCCGTATAATCGAATTGATCTCCAACCGTCCATTCTAAAGAGATAGAGAATTCTAAAGAGTTAATATCACCCGTATGATCAAATTGATCTCCACCCGTCCATTCTAAAGCGACACAACTATATAAGGCCAATGGGACCTCATTTGTAAACCATTCTAGTTGAATGAGTTTGAGTTTACTTGTAATATTCTTCAAGTTTAATCACATAATGCAAAATTCTCATAAATCCTATAGTGAACAATAAATAGAAAGAAATTACACATAATTTTAGAAACCCCAAATAAGGTTTCATGATTTAATGCAAAAAAAGTTGCATAATTCCATATGAATCACCAACATATGATTTATGTCAAAATCTCTTACGGTAATATCATCGATCATTATCAACAAAATTTATGTCGTTGATCATTTGTTCTATTAATTATTATTATTCTTAAAATGTCAACTCCAGTAAGATATCTTTGTTGATAAAAAAAAACACATAACAATTACCTTGTATCATAGTCTAATACTTATTCGATACAATGCAAGGATATAGCTACATAACAAGCAATTTTATTTTTTGTTAGTGATAGAAGTAAAAAAATTTCCAAACCCCTAATAAGTTAGACTCACAATCCGTATGACATTGTTTGCGGCAGTGGATTTGCCATACGGCACTCTAACATCGAGTACGCATTATTGCAGTAGTCCTTGTTGTTGCCCTGTAAGAGTCAAAACGTCTCTTGAAAGCCACCACTTCTAAATTATCTAGGATGAGTATTAGAATGATTTTAACTTTCTAAAATTCAGTACTTGCCTTTCGGTTTGCCACTTGGTTGCATCTCGATTTTCTCATAACCGGAGTACAAACTTACTCTTTTTCCATGGTATTGGATATCTGACATTTTAATACAAGAATACCACAAGAAATAATGTATCAAATTTGTGGCACTCACAATTTGATGATTTCGGACTTAATATTATATAGAACCTAACACAATCTTGAAGCATTAAACAATAAATAAAAAGAAATACACATAATTTTAGAAATCCCAAAGATGGTTTAACGCTCTAATGCAGAAAAAAAGATACACAATTCCATCTAAATCACCGACATATTGATTTTTGTTAAAATCTCTTACTTGAATTTGATAATAATATCGTCGATCGTTCTTGTGAAATTTATGTGTTGATCATTTTCTTTATTACAATGTCAACCTCAGTAATATATTTTTGCTGATAAAAAAATACATCAATTAATTGACCTTGTATCATAGCCTAATACTACTCGATACAACTCAAGGATATAGCTACAAAATAGACATTGTATTTTTTGTTAGTGACATAAATTTCCAAAATCCTAACAAGTTAGATTTATAATTTCTCTGTCGACATTGTTTGCGACAGTGGATTTGTCGCACGGCACTCCAACACCGAGTACGTGTTGCAGTAGTCCTTGGTGTTGCCCTTTTAAAAGTCAAATTGTCTTTGAAAAGCCCCCACTTCTAAACTATCTAGGATGTGTATCAGTACTATTTTAAATTTCTAAAATCCAGTACTTGCCTTTCGGTGTGCCACTTGGTTGTGTTTCGATTTTCTCATAAACATAGTAAAAACTTAGGGACCGTTTTCTTTATGTTTCAGTTTTGAGTTTTGAGTTTTTGGATTCATTTTCAGTTTTGTGTTTTGAGTATCTGTTTTGATAATTACTAAAAATACATTCTTTTTGTCATTGTGGAAAATTGTTTCTCAAAACAGAAAACTGGAAAATACGTTTACTTTGAAATGTTGCAATTTTTTAATAATATTTTATTCAAAAAAATTTATTATGCAATAAATTTGAATAGTTTAATGTTAATATAGTATTATATAATATATAAATTTTGAAGTTGGTGAATCTTGAAATATTTTTTTCCAGTTACATCAAATAAAACATAAATTAAATTTGAAAAAAATTAGAAGATATAGAGGTGTGCATGTATTTTGTTTTCTGGGTTTTAATGGCTTTCCGAGTAATACAAGATTGAAGTATAGAGGCATAGTGTTGGGGGAGTACATATCGCATTTGAAGAGTTATTATGTACTAATCATATTTTGGACAGACCTATAGTAGAGTAAAAATTGCACTCTTGATATCCAATATATTTATAATACCACTCTACCATTTTTATGCCTATGGTAAAAATTATTATACAATCTAGTTCTTAATTTAAACTTCCAACTACTTTTTACGACATTAAAAGCGGTGCAAAAAGATTCTTCAAATTAAATTTGTAAGACTATTTAATAACCACATGGCTGGAGAAGACACAACGTACAATATAATTCAAATTCAACTTTCTAAGCAAGTTGAGAAAAGCAAAAAGATCAATCAAGTTATCCACTTTTACAAAAAAACTCAAATGGAAAATTATCTTGCATTATTATGAGATTCATACCAACATGTGAAAATAAGATAAAAGCAATGAGCATAAAGTGTGGAGCCTAATGACACAATGAACAAAATGAAAAAATTGTAACATTGATTGGCACATTGTTGAGCTTAGACCGATCAGCAACAATCGATTTTGTTCTAATAGCCCCCGAAAAATCATAACTCCAAATTATCTGCTCATCCATGTCGTGGTTTTCAGAATTGCTCAAGAATTACGTTACATTTGTTCATTGTCTCTGCATCAAGAAGGCCATGATTCCACGACTTTATCATAAATAATATCCAACGCCTGCCAAGAAACAATAATGAAATCAGACGGCGCCCTAGTACTAGAACAATGAAGAAGATTGGCTATCAACATATGTGACCAACAAAAATGAGTAGCTATGACATCAAATGACTCCTATTTTAAAGCTAGATAAACACTAACAAATAAAAAACTACTACAATTGATATTTGAGCATTTCATACTCCACCAAGCAAAGCTCAATCAAGAAGAAAGAGAGTAGCTCATATTTCTACAAGACGGACTACGGTAGCGATTAAAGCTAACCTTATCAAAGTTTTCATTGATAATCCGTATATCATTTCCATATTTCGGTAGCGATTAGCGTGCAATTACAAACACCAATATTATTTCAATGTAATTTGATGACAGAAAATATTCCATTGAACAAAATTTATACTCATTATGCAAAATTATTAGTATTGTTCATCTTCTTCAATTTTGTTCAAGATGAACAAATCAAAGTTCATTTTAAAAAGCATATAATCAGATCTAGAAGAAAAACCCCAAAACTAAAATGAATAATTCTAATGTATTCTTGAATACAAAACTGAAATCTACTACTCATTGAAGGCCATACCTATTTCTTTAGATTGAAAAACAGCCTAAAATCCAGTTTTCCCAACACTTTTTAGCACTTCCAGGATCTTCTACCACAATGCCAAGAAATGCATGATCCCATTACCCAACTAATAATTTTAGAATTAAACAAAAAAAAAACCTTTCTGAAGATTCCAATTTGATCCAAAAATTGAAAAATTAGCACTCTAATACTTCTATTAAGTGCCTAATATGGCCCATATAATAATTAAGAAAACAAAAATCATTAAAGGGACATTTTAACAAACACTTGAACTCCAAGCCAAGAAAAAGCACAATTGCTATGAAAATAGCCACACCCACCGTTACATACGAAGAAGTGAGGCCAAAGAAAAACCCATCAAACTGTGAGCAAAAGCAATCATTTTCTCTTGATCTCAAAGTCTTATCTGAAAAAAGCCCATTTCATACCAAATATTCTACATAACAAAAATGCAAAAGCGTCACTGTTAGAGAAAAGCCACAATATGACTTGAAAACAAGCCGTTCAAAAATGCTATGGGGAGGAATCGAAATGGTGTTTTCTACGTTTTGGCCATTTTGGATATGAACTTCATTTTGTAAAGAAAATAATGAAAATGGCACAAATATCATTTTCCATTTCATTTGTAAGTTTTTTTTGAGTGTTTTCAAAAATGTATTTTTAAAATGAATAAGTAAACATGCTTTCATTTATTTTAAAAATTGAAAGCGAAAGCGACTATTGAAAAAAAGCAAATAGTTTATGGCCTTACTCTTTCCAAGGTACCGGATTTGTGACATTTTAATACAAGAATACTACAAAAAATAAGGTAACGGATTTGTGGCACTCACAATTTGATAAATTTGGACTTTATACTAAATAGAAGCTAACACAGCCTTTAAGCATTGCATACAATCAAAATAGTGTGACACAAATTATGAATATAAGAACTTCTCAAATTCTCAAAAGCATGCCAACATGAGAAACTGTACGACATCCATTAAATATCAAGGATATTGGCAAGTCACAACAACGTCCACTTTCTTTTCCTCTGTAAGTATTGAGTGACTATTCATTGTAAATTTTAAAATAAATAATTTTTTTTTATTGATTAGAAATAAATAAATTGTTCATATTAATAGTAATTAAGAGTTATTATTAAAATTAGTAAGTTTTATATTGGATCAAATCAGCTATATTTAAAGATGTACAACAATTTTTGTGTATTAAAAAACTACACAAGTTGTTATAAGGGTTAATTACACTAATGGTCTCCATTCTTTCACGTTTGTAACGATTTCATCATCATTCTTTTTTTTAGCAGATATCATCCACATTCTTCCATTTATTCTCGCATACAGTCCCCACTCACGGAATCCGTCTATTTCCACCGTTATCTAGGTTCGCACTTCCTTTTTTATCATTTTAAAACGAGGGCATTTTAGGCAGATCACCAAAATATTTCTTTCTTCCCTCCATTTGTCAAGTACATGACGTGGGTTGTCTTATATTAATGGTGAAGTTCAGATTTGTTCTTTTGTCTCTCATCTGACATCTTTCTTGTACTGTTTTCTTAATTCTTCTCTCTTCAACTTTGTTCTCCGATTCTGTGTTGGGCCATTGCAACCAAGATATGGAAGGTAGAACATGCAGATGTGGTCATGTTATGGATCTGAAGACTTCTTGGACTGATGCGAACCTAGGAAGAAGATTCTTTGTTTGTGACCAAAAGGTATCATTTAGCACAAATGACCGGTGTTTTTGGTTGAATCTCTAATGCTAATGTGTCTTCTTGTAGGGAGATCGTTGTAGATGCTTTGTGTGGTATGACCCACCAATATGTGACCGATCAAAGGTAGTCATTCCGAGTTTGTTGAGGTCAACACGAAGATTGGAAGACGAGATCTCTATTTTACAAGCAGATAATAGAAGATTGGCAACAGAGAACATTTGATTAGAAGCTGGTAATACAAGTGTTGAATCTGACAACATAACACTACAAGCACAAAATCAAACATCGGCAGTTGGAAGCAGTCGAAGTTGGATTTTTTTTGCTATAATTTTGTTGTTTGGAGTCTGGGTATTCATGTACTAAGTTACATGTCTGTAGTAAAAGGAAAATATGTTAAGTTCCAATTTTCAATCAAATGAAATGACGATGCTGTTAATCTGTTAATTTTCAAGTCTAAAATGGAATGAATGTACATAGCAATAAGTTGACATTTTAAGGGATGATACATTCTGATTGATTGTAAAGGAATGGGGATGTAAGCTGCGAATCAAGGTAAAGAATGGGGACCTTTTATGTGATTGTTTGTAAAGAATGAGGACCTGTACTGTTTTTGAATGTAAAGAATGGGGACATTTTTTGTGATTGAAGCTAAAGAATGGAGATGTACACTGTGACTAAATGTAAAGAATTGGGACCTGATGAGCTATTTCTTTCAAAGAAAAAATTGAACATATCTGATATGTTTTGCATAAAAAACCAACAAAATCAACATACCACAAAAACCAACAAAATCAACACCCTAAACAACCAGCACAATCAAACATCCTACAGCCGACAACATCCCATCAACATCCACAAAGCAAAAAAGTGACCTAAAACAGAAGCAACTAACAAAAAATTTCCATTGATCACCATCAAAACACAACCATGTCAACCAAAGAGCAGCAATACTTATCCACAACATCAAAATGACATGTAGTTACTAAGGACAAAAAATAAAATAAAAATACATGCAGTTCAGATTCCACAAAATGTACAGTTATCATCAGGCCTTCTTCCGCTGACGTTTTCAGGCTTTCTTTTTCTTCTTTGTTGCTTGCTTGGCGTCGGTGCTCCCTGTTGTAGCTATCTTGCAACTACGTTTGTTGTGTCCAGTTTGTCCACATTTTTTACAAGACATATGAATACCAAACCTGCGACGTTTATTGCTCGATGAAGGTGCCTCATCAACTTCTCTTCTTCTTATTTTCTTCGACCTTCCAGGTTGTCTACGATGATGTGATGGGTTTATCGGATTTTGTTTGCTGTCTGCCCAAAATTCTGGACCCGCCATTGGACAAATTACTGGATGATAAGCCTTTACGAATGACTCTTTACTATAGCACATGTCCACGTAATCTTCAAGTCGCAAATTGCATTTCGTAATAGAGCTAATTGCATGGGCACATGGCAGCCCTGACAAGCTGGATCCTCCTACACGTGCATGTCATTTTTCGTAAATCAACGGCATAGATGAATCCAGTACTATTATCTCTCACCTTAAACTGCCTGTCTCCTGCATATGTAGGTTGACAGTACCTTGATTCTTCCTTCGTCTTCTCCAAAATTTTCCAAACTTTTGGGCCAAAAGGATGAACCCATTTCGTAACATTTTCTCTCCTTGTGGCCAAGCGTGTCATTAAGTAGTACCTTATTTTTTCTAGCAAACAAATGATTAGTTTGTCACGCACTTGTATAATGGCTGCATTGAAGGACTCACACAGATTATTCATCATGATGTCACACTTGTTCGTGTCTCTAAAATGTGAGCGACTCCATTGAGTTGCCGGCTTGTTAGCCAACCAATTATACGCATCCACATTTTCTTGTTTCATTCTCTCCAATTCAACCTTCCACTACGCCTCCGTAGTTGACCTTGTAGCAGCCCCACAACATTCGTTTCAATGCCAACCCATTGAACTTGGTCCTGAAATTGGCGTACAAGTGGCGTACACAAAAACGATACTCGGCATTTTCACAACACGACTCCAAAGCATCTACTAAACCCTTTTGTTTGTCGCTAATGAATGTCCAACCATAACTGTTACCAACTCCCGCATCATCAAGTAAAATTTCCACAAACCATTTCCAACTGCTCGAGTTTTCACTCTCCACAACCGCATCCGCTAGCGGATACATTCCGTTATCAGCATCAATCCCAACCGCGATCGACAAGATGTGCCCACCATTTTCACCCTTTAAGAAATACCCATCTAAACCAATCACTCATCTACACCCTGATCGAAACCCTTCTTTCAAAGCTCCCAAACAAATATATATCTGTCTAAATTCTCTAACATCCCCTACCATTTCTGTGTTTAAAACAACAGTGCTCTCAGCATTACTCTTTCGCAACTCTTCCATATAATCAGAGAGTAATTTGTATTGTTCATTGTTCGACCCTCTAATTGCCTCCAAACACTCGGTACGAGTCCTATAAAATTGGGACCTAGATGCATTGACCGTACAATCTTTCTTCACTATGTACTCGAAACTGTTAAATGTCAAATTCGGCTGATGTCTGAACATGTCCACATACTTAGTTGAGAAAAAAATTGAACCATGGACATCCCTCCACACACTTAGCCCGTAAACGAATCCTATCGTCCTTAACAAACCTTATAGCTCGACCATGCTTCACGGAGTACTGTTTTATCAAATTCTTCAACTGCGCCTTGGTTTCAAATTGCAAACCTACATGTATACAAACACAGAGACAATTAAGAAGGACAGAAATGATTCGAATGTAAAGAATGGGGACTCAACTAAAGATGAATTACCTATCTGAAATTGTAGGTCTTCATTGTCAGCTCTACCGGAGTAGACATTCTCACGCTTCTTTCTTATCCCGCACCCTTCTTCATCACTGTCCAAACTCCTCAACTCATCGGAATCATCATCTTCACTGCCTTCATGCACTATCGGTGTGTCATCATCCCAACTGTAATGTGTCTCAAAATTGGCATCATCATTCAAAATAGGAAACTCCTGCTCGTAGTCCGAGTCATTGAATTCTTCATCATGTTCTTCATCAGGTACTTCATTATGTTCTTCATCAGGTACTTCATTCTGATCCACAACATCAGCTTCTTCATTATGTTCGTCACCATGTTGTCTAACCTCATGTTGTTCATTTGGATGATCATCAAATCCTACATTCCAGTCAAATAAATCCTCAAACTGAATCCCGTAGTCCTCATTGTTAGTTAATATTTCCTCCCACTGCCTTACTTCTTCCGCGTAATCGCTCTTACCACCAACATCATCTTGCGATATCACCGGAGGTTGTGAGCCCGACAATGGCTGACTTTCAGCAATATCTACTGAGTCTCTTTCAACTTCAACAATATTTTCATCACATCCTTCATCAACCTCTTCCACAATTGGCTCAATCGGTGTCCCGAAATGATGTTTTTCCGCATCAATATCATCTACTTCTGTGATTTCTACATTTTTCTCAAATGTGATACTTAAGCGTGGTGCTGGTGGGGGAATGAAATACACTTCAATAATCCTAGAAAAACTAAGGTCTTCAAGCATACCCAACACATCTTTGTCACTCATCAACCTCATCAACCCGTCAGCGAGGGACAACTTTGGCCTCCTATACACATATCCTAACGGTTGAGAAAGCCCTAGAGACTCAGCGATACAGTCTATTTCAAATTTTGAAAAATAATCAGCATCAATCTCATCAATGAAATGAACTTCGCCATGGGAATAGAACACGTTCCTCATCCTTTCGAAAAATGTCCCTCTGTGAAAGCATTTCATTGTGAACAAATGCGATTCATCTTCTTCTGCTTCAAACAACAAACATAACACAACATTTAGTTAATCAATAATTGCAATAGGGTTATTTTCCACAAAAAAAATAATACATTTGAAATGTAAAAATAGAATTTACGAAACTTCTTGTATTGTGGAATACTATCGGCCTCTCTTTGAAATCGCATTTTTGGGTTTGTAAAATGTGAGGCGAGCAACGAATATGTTAGAATAACTTTTGTACAAACAAAACCACAAAATCAAGCTTAACAGGGTTTCCACGATGGAGATGATGAGCGGAAGTTTCGGGGAATATGAGCGATCGTTTGAGTGTGTATGGCACGCTAAGTCTGTAGTTTTATGGGAAGAAAGAAATATTTTGGTGATTTGTCTAAAATGCCCTTGTTTTAAAATGATAAAAAAGGAAGTGCGAACCCAGATAACGGTGGAAATATAAGGATTCTGTGAGTGGGGACTGTATGCGAGAATAAATGGAAGAATGGGGATGATATCTGCTAAAAAAAAGAATGGGGATGAAATCGTTACAAACGTGAAAGAATGGGGATCGTTAGTGTAATTAACCCTTGTTATAATTGTACTTCGAGAATACAAAGTGAATAAACCTCTTGTAAGTGCATAGTTACACAATCCCTTGATTAGCAATCCGAACGTAAAGACAAGGAGCCACGTAAGATTTTTTAAAAACTTGGCCTTGTTGTTTTCAGATTTCATTTTTGTAAAACAATCAAAACTTGTTTGGTATACTATTTTTGAAAATAAGGTTAAAAATATAACATAAAAATCAACAGATTTTCAACGTTTTTCGTATTTTCAGTAAAAACAACAAAACAATCAAAATAGGGGAAACAAGTGTTTTAATAAAAATTATTTCAGTAAAAATTCGAAAAGAATAAAATTCCTAAAAAAAAACAAAATTCTAAAATACTAAAAAAAGAAAAATTCTAAAAATTTAAAAATAGTTCAAGCCCTTATTAGTTATTTAAATAAAAATTCTTAAATTTTTTATTTAAGTAAAACATATTAAAATTCTCAATACAAATAATTAATTTTTATTTTTTATTTCCTATTTTGCCAATTTATTATTTGTTTGTATTTTATTTTTGTAACGGAAAAAATATTATAAGATTCACCAACTTTAAAATATATATATTACTTGATAATATATTAGTATAAAATTGTTCTATTTTACATAATAATCAATTTCATTGACTAAAATATCATAAAATAATTTCTCAAAATTCCAATCAAAACCTCTTTTCTAGTTTTGTTTTGAGGAATAATTTCTCACAATGACAAACCAAACACGTTTTTAGCAATCTTCAAACACACTTTCAAAGCAGAAAACTGAAATTGAATTTAAAACTGAAACACAAACATGCCTATGATCTTCTTGAATTTCGAGGAATTGGACTTGGGAGAAGTTCTTCACTTTTTCTTCCGGACTTTGGATTTTCTAGTGGACTAGTTACTCTCGGACTTCTGTATTTTTCTTCGCACTTATAATTTATGATTTTTCTTGGACTTAAATTCCTATTTATAGAGAATATAAATTATGAATTTTAAAAGTATAATGGACTTTCTATGTAAGCTTCTTTTAATAAAAATGAGCCTTAGAAGATATATTTTAATAGACTTAAATGAACAGTTTGTTTTTAATAAGCCAAATTCCTTCATTTATTTTATTTAATTTTTAATGTCTACAAAAGCAAAAGGTCCTACTTCTCAAAACTTTCAATAATTTTGAAAGCGACTGTAACAAACTATATCACATGATTTAATAATTTATTTATTTATTGCTTTAATGAAAAAGAAATGGAGAAATAAAGAGAAGGATGCCTATTTCAAGGATCGAAAGAGAATAATTGATGAGAGTCAAAAGGAAAAAGGCAAAAAAGGAAAGAAAAACATTGAATACTCAATGCCATGGAAATAAATAAAAGGGCACGTCATAAGAAAAGGGAGCTGGCGACTGAAGAAAAACAAAAAGAGAAAGAAAAAGTAATTACATAAATGAATTTGTATTTTTGATTTTTCTAAGTAACTTTTACTTTTAACCTTAGGTAAACAGTACAAGTTTATTTACTTCTTCATGATACGTCATAGACATTGGTTGGTAAAAGAAAGAATAAAATGGCGTAGTACAAGTATACAACTTACAATATTTACAAATATTGCAATCTTTTTTTTATAATATTAATATATTAAAAAATAAAAATTCGGAAGGGTACAATAATTAACAATAATTTATTCAATTGTTCCCACAAGCATAAAGGACAAAGAAAAGAAATAAATCTTGCAACAAAAGCAAGACATAATTAACTATTCACGAAAGCACATCGCTTTCGAATTTGACCACTGGATCCAGTTTTAACATCAATACTATTCATTTTCTCCATTGATTTGGCAAATTCAGTGTAGAAATTCACAAGGGATCCTCCAACAAATTGTGTAATAAAGGACCTGGTTGTCGAGCTTGTTAATAAGGCTGCATCGGATTCGAACAGACCCCTTCTCTTTAGGACGAGTCTATAGTAACTAAGATCAAATGTTCGGAAACTCCCAGGATCCATCTCAACCTGCGTAGTCGCGTTAATCGACTTGCATTTGTTGGCTTTTAAATTCGCTGCATACTCACTGTCCAGAGACGGATCTTGATCGCCCACGCCCGTGAAATTGTACAGTCGTGATGTAAATGATGGACAATGAGCAATACCAATTGTATGCGCACCTAGAATAGTCGACGGAATTTTTTTAAGATTGATGTATTCAAAAATTATGGAAATTATATGTTGTTCAAATCGAACAACTGCCGAGCTTACACAAGGGTGGGCCCCTGCATGTGTGGGGTCCACCCTCTGTGTTAGTCGGTGATAATTGAATGTTTGCTCTCTCAAAGATAATTACATTGTTTTCGGTACGTAAAATTTTATATCTGAATAATGTTACCTGACAAGATGACGAGGTCTTTTAGATTAAGACCCTTGTTCCCAAAAAGTGTCTGGAGGGTGGTGAAGTTGCTAAATGGAGCTGGGATTTGTGCCAAGGCTTCCGAGGCATTTGATATCAACCCATCTCTGCGACCAGTGGGTACCCTCCAAAACGGACCACCCTGTCCAAAGAAGTTTTGAAAGTGAGGTATGAGTTATTTGAAAATATCTTAAAAGTAATAACAAGATATTTATTTTAAAATTTACTTATTTACTTATAAGTTAAAATTTTAAGTTTAGCCAAACATGCTGTAAAGTAATTTCCTGGTGAAAACATGACTCTGATTTTTTCACTTACTGTGACGACAACGGCATCTCTCGCCACCAAACTGATGACATCTGCACAAGAAACAACACCAGGGCATTCAGATTCCAGCAGACTCTTCACTCTATCAATGAAATCAAATCCCCTGAGTGTTTGATTTGGGACAGCAACTTTTTCAGTTTGGTTTCCTGTGCTTGATGTAAAGTTCAGAAGAACAGATGCATCACACCCCTGTTGAAGTAACACAATTTCAGATCACAGGTCGATAATTTTCGTCATTAAAAGTAAAATTTCAAGAGAAGTCGAATGCATTACCCTGACGAAGCAGTCGTGGAAATGCATCCTTATGAAGGTAGCAGCAAGAGATGGAGCATTTGGGATGTGTTCACTGACATAGCCTTGTACAATTTTCTCAGCTTTTGGACATGTCTTGGCATAGAAATTCATCTTCAAATCAGCACGAACAGTACCTAATACAACTGCAAGAATCAACAATAAAATCCCAGAATGTCTGAATCCACCCATATTTTTTGTACTAAAATCTCTATCTTCTTCTTCCTTTTGACTGTCGTGTACAAATACAACCTGCATGCATTTATAGGTATACACCTTTTCACTATCTAACAAACATGTGCTTATTTGGGACCTAGAAAAATGGTTTGTTATGCTTGAAATTGGTTTAATCTGTGAAATGAGTTGTTATATGTAGTCTTATTCACGAGTGTGGACCAGCTGTCTATAATAAGGAATATAGTACAATTTTTCTTTTAGACATTGCTGTAAAAAATGTCGGCACACCTCGACTCGACTATAAATCTAACAATGAACATTATACTCAACGTATATTAATGAAAAATATAGCGATCTCTCTCTCTCTCTCTTTCTATATATATATATATCACTTTTTTTTTTAATTGATTGAGGTCACATCGTATGTCCTTTTAAAATTTGTATTTCTATTTTTATTTCTAACATGAATTAAGTACTCAAAGGGTGGTTGGAATTAAAAGTTAAAATAAAATCCATTTTGTTTTTACTATATTATTAGATAGTTTTCATAGAACTGTCCATGTGATGATGCATGAATGCTACTATGCTAGTATAATGACCTTTCAATTATTGTTTCTAAAGTTTGAACTTCAACTTGAGGGCCCCCACTGTCCTTGTTTTAGAGTCTTGGTGGAGGATGTAAATCGTAGGATTTGTCTCAGTGGAGCATGGTTGAGAGCTGATTTTTAATTGCACTTTCAAGAGGCCAAATTCATACCAAAGGCAGGACTCGAACATCCACATTGCAGCTGTCAGAAAAATTGAGACTACATCACTTCTGTCATTTCAATCACAGAGCAATGCCCTGGAGCTCCAATTATTGTTTCTAAATTTTTACTTTGGAAGTCAAAGACATGATATTATGGTAGTTTCACAATTTAATGGCTAAAATGTGGAAGACTTTTCTTATTGATTCATTAGTTGGTCTGTGTTTAATAAGTTGATTTAAAAGTTTAAGTTTATAAAAATGATTACATTTATATCATTTAAATAATGTCTTCAATACAGTTCCTGACGTAAATGTGGATTTAATTTTTTCTCACAAAATCCTGTACATAACATCATATTATCATTAAATGGGTGGTATACCAAAACTTGAACTTATGACTTTTGTCAGTTCTAGTACCTTTGAACTATTTGTTTTAAAATTTTGAACTTTTAGATAGTGTCACGTGCATATCATTTAAATATTATTTTTAAAAATTAATAGCTACTGTAAAATCAGGTGTGTCATGAAATATTTCTATAACAATTATAACCTTGATGAAAAGCTATATAATATACAATTGCTGTGGAAAAAAATTAGTAAAAAAATTTGGATGTCGTTAATTGTTATTTTTAACATGGTTTACATGCACTAAAAGCGAGAGTGCGTTTGATAGAGATTATAAAGCAGTTTATAAACCAAAAGTAGTTTATTTGAGTTGAAATTGTTGACTTTTCGTGTTAAAATGGGTTGAAAAGTCAAAAATAAGAAAGTGAAAAAAAAAACCAAAAAGCGATTTTTAATCTAAACCAAACACAAGCGAATGTTATGCATCTTTCATATATTCGATAATAAATAATAAAAACTACTATGGAAGATGTATGGATTCTCATAAAGAAAGGAGACAGGATTGTCCTCCCTTGTTCGTCTGGATTTTACGAGTATATTGAAAGTTAAATTTATATAGCATCTTATCTAAATTGTCCAATCTAAGAGTATATTTGTGAGTACTTATAAATTAGTCAAATATTATTTTCATACATACATTTCTTAAAATCTACAATTTTTATTTATATATTTTATAAGATTCATTGTTTATAATCTACATTTTTTTTATCAAATATATGCTAAATAAAATAATAAATAATAAAATTTTGACCACAGGCAAATAAATTGCTGTTCCACGTAGAAATATGTCCAGTCCACATAATGAATAAATAAATAAAGTAGATCCGGTTACCTACTCTGCTGACATTCAAATATGAGTTGTCCTTAATTTCCAAATATCTACTTCAATAATTGGTACCTAATACCGATTTATGTGGCCGCCTCATTATGCGCATGTTTAATAGTGTTGAAATTATTTTTTAAGTGTTTATATTATAAATTATTGATAAATATATAGATAAAAAGTAGATTATAAATTATAAATCTTATAAAATATGTGAATAAAAATTAAGTTTGATCAATTTGATTTGTTAAAATTATAATTTAAATATATTCAAACACGTGCTATGAATTATGATGTATCTTTCTGAGATTAGATAACACAATTAGCGATAATTAAACTCGTGTTTGTTCAATGAATATGACTAGAAAAAGATTTACCATTTTGATTGATATATAATACATACTAAGATAACTTAGTTACTCGTTTTATTTTTGGATGGATTAATTACTTTTTTGAGAACATTAATATTGAATTTTAATACTTATTTGAGATGTTGACGAATTCAATTGTTTGTTTAAATTTATTGGGTTCTTAAATCATATCGGGTATGGAGTTTCATCTTAAAATATCAACTTTGTTAAAAAAGAATAGCATAAGTCCTTATATATTGATTTTTAATTTTATTTTAAACTAATTTAGAATCTTTAACATATATCTACAAGATGGTAGTTCGTTTGAGAATATTAATATTAAATTGAATGCTCGTTTGAGTCCTTTGAGTCTGATACTCTATCGAGTCTTAGAGTTCCATATTAAAATGTGAACTTTAAAAAAAAAAAAAAATGTAGTACATATTCTTATATATTAGTTAATATTTTTATATTGAACTAAAGTAAGATTTTACGGTTAATGCTTTACTTGGGTGTTACATTGTTGTTCTATTTAAATCAATTTAACTATGCATAAACCAATCTTAAATAAATAAAAGATTCCATTTTCTTTTGAGCATACAGAATCTTGAAAATAATCGAAGGCATGTAGGGGGCATCAAACTTTACTAAGGAATTACTAAATATTAGAATTAATTAGGGAAAAGAGATATATTCGTCACTTTTTTCAAAGGAATTTGATTCTTTGCTTTCATGCATTACATAGCTATGTTGCTGACTTTGTAATTGTATATCTAGCATTAGTGTAGGCATAGAGAACTAACTTACGCTACAATAAGTATTGAAAGAAGTTAAAAAAAGTTAATTTGTTTGATAAAAGTACCTATAATGCTATACTAATTTTAAGAAATACCGTATATATTGTATTTTTCCTTAAAATGATAACTCATTATCCATAAAGTACTGTTACTATCCTAAGCTTGTATCGATACTAGTTTATTGTAAGCTAAAAATTGAGAAAGAACTTACGTATTGACGAGTAATTTTACAATATTTTTGGATAACCAAGCACACACATGACTACTGTGAGTGAATCATGTTTATTTGGCTTATATGCAATACGTTTTCTCATAGCGTATGTTTGATAATACTATATATGTCAATTATACTACGTTTTAGTTTTAATTTATTTATTCAAGAAGATCATGTTACGGTTTTATTTTTAATTGTATTTATTTATTTATTTTGAGTTAATCAAAGTAATAGTAGTGGGTTCATACATATGCAAGTTTATTTTCTTTATTTCAAGGGATTGTGGTTGAGATGGAGTAGATATGTGGTCTTTTAGAATAGATGGTTAGTATTAATTTCTATTTGAAGTAATATTTTTAAAAATGTAAAATGTAGTTAGATGTTGAGATCAAATTTCAAGTTTTTTGTACTTAGGCGAGGATGAGGTAAGAGTGAGAGCGAGGCGTGAAAAAACGTTTTCTTATTTTTAATATTATTTTATATATTAAGAAAAAAAAAGATAAAAAAATATTCAAACAAAAAAGTGTGTGTTTAAGCGAGCGCTTTTTAGTTAAAAATTATAGTTGACCACTTAATTGCACGTCTAAGATCCACTCGCGCCTAAATATATTTATTAAAACACTGATTTAAAGTAAAAGCGAAAATGTATGAAAACGACATTATTTTGAAAGTCTAGTTTTCTTGAATAGATCTACTATTCTCTTTTCTTCTTCTTCTTTTTATTTTATTTTATTTTGTTTGAATGTTTGACTTTTTGTTATGAACAATTTGTATTCGTAACAGTACAGCATGCCTCCCACAAGCATGAACATATGAAGTTCCATAGGCATTAGATCATTCTCTAAAGTTCTATTACTTAATAGTTATTTACTATTCATGAAAAAAAACAAAAGAATGAGATTTTAATTTTTCACATTTTCACATGCTAATCAAAATTAAAATTAAAATTTTGATTGTCCTTTGATCATGTAGGGGTTGAAATTTGTTTTCCAACAGTTGCTGAACTCGAAAAAAAAAATTCAAATAGTCACTGTGTTTTCAATGTGTTTTTCCATTTATCACTTTGTCTCTCATTCGTTACGAAAATTAATTATTTCAATTATGTGATAAACGAAATCGTTAATTTTGAAATGATTCAAAGTTGTAGAGAAAACGATGTTAAAAGTTTAGCGACTGAAAAACAATCTTTAACGTACAATTAACAACTTTTAATAATTTCAAAATCCAATGATTATTGAGAAATAATTTTGAAATTTAAAACTTCAGTTGAGAAGCAGTGTTTCAAATTTCAATTACACTAGTGTTTGCCATTGCGATCAATTAGTCAAATTGATCAAATATATTTTTTATCTACACATTTTATAAGATTCATAACTTACCATCCACTTTTTATTCACACATTCACTCACAATTTATAATTTAAGTTCACTCACAATTTATAATTTAAGTATTTAAAAATAATTTTAGTATTATCAAACATATGCTAACTGTAACGCCCTATAATTTCCAAGGTTTCGGAGTGTTAATAAAATTCATAGAGGAAGTAAATTATTTGGAAAATGTTATTTTAATAAAAGACCAATTGTTTGAATATTGGTAAATTCATAAATATTAAAGAAAATAGATTGTTAATCACTAAATAATAATTTAAACTGTGACGCTAATTGTCTTATTAAATAAAACTAATTTTATTTGGCGACCATTGACACGACATCTTAACCAACCCGCCACACATCCGTCACATAAATCATTATCCGAAAATTTGTTAAAATGATATATGAGTACAAATAATTATACTCCGTGAGATACTTACTATTTCTACAATCAATCCAAATATTATAATTAGGCATAAACTCATCTTACTAAACTAAATTGGGAATTATCACACCATGACAATAATAATTCATGCAAGCGCTGCAAATAAACTGAAACTCAAAAGTTTAACTGAAACCCGGAGATTTAAATGAACTGATTCATGATTTCTCCCGAATGAGCACTGAAATGAAGTAATCAAATTACATGCATAAATATAATACGTAAAAAGATAGTGAAAAACACTAATAGCACATAGCACCTCACCTTAATTCTTATGAATAAGAATTGAACTGGAACTTGAACGACTGGATGGAAAACTTGCAAAAAGTATCAACAAGGCTGATGAAGAGAATAAAAATAATTTTGTTTTTAAACAAAACTATTGGTACGCTTTCTACGAAATAAAACGTGAGATGTGGTCTAATTTTCTATAGACTAGACTTGCTTTTTAAAATGAAACAAACTCTAGAGTTTTGGTTTGTTTGGAATTCAAAACTAAATAGGAGTGGGATAGAGATAGAGATATAGATAGATATACATATTGGAATTCAAATGGTAAACAGTATTCTGGCAAAAAATAAATTATCCCCAAAAGAGTCCATTTTGAATTCATTTTACTATAAAAATTTAAATCGTCTCTATCTTGAATTTAGCTTATCCAAAAATACTTTTTCTCGGCCGACAATCGTAAATAAATACGAGTTACCCAACGAGCCCAATATCAATATACTAAAAATCAAAATTTCACTAATTAATTATTTAGCCCAATTAAATTAATCGATTCTAAAATTTGAAGTTCTACAACCTATCATTCTTAAACAAATTTTGTCCTCAAAATTTATCTTACCTAGTCAGAGAGTTCTTGATACTTAGCTCATGCTGCCTCCTGCTGGTTTAAGGTGAACACCCTGGCTTCTCCCCCTTTGCCCGGTTCGTTGTCCCTTTTCGGTGGGGGGTTTTTGGTAATTTCGGACTATATGACCTGACTTACCGCATCGATAGCATACAATTCTTCCTGTATAGACACTCGCGCCCTATGGGTCCTATTGCACTTAGGACATGGCAGGATGACTTCATTCGGTTTGCTTGATCCTGATCCATTATTAGCCTTCTTGTTCCGTCCATTTCCATTTTCTGTATACGACTCATTCCATTCTCGTTTTTTAGAAACCTCAGAACTAGGTAGGATTTTCTACTCCAACCCTAATCCAGTAGAGATTGCATGTGCCCGACGTAAAGCTTTTGCGTAAGTAGTATACTGCTGGGCAGCCATGATTCCTTTGATCTCTGGTCGTAATCCCATCTCGAACCTCTTGGCCCTTGCCAGCTCGGTGTTAACCATGTGCGGTGCATATCTAGACAGCCATTCGAATTTTCTTTCGTACTCTCTAAGCGACATATTTTCTTGCGTGAGTTGAAGAAATTCTGCCTCCTTTTGGTCCTTCAATGACCGAGGAAAATATTTACCTAACAATGATTCTTTAAATTGGTTCCAGGTGATACTACGTTCTTTCGCTGCTGCGATCCCGGTCGCATGAATCGATTTCCACCAATAGTATTGGCTAGCATCATCAATTAGCATGAACTTCGTGACAAGAAACCTTACTGCGTATCGTTGCGATTCGGATGCTCAAAAATCTTCAAGTCTCCTCAAGTAGCGAAAAGATCAAAGATCATCCTTCATTAAAGGTTGTCAACTCTTGTTGCACTCGGGGATAGCTCATGAGCACCGGGGTAGCTCTCATGTCCAAGTATTGCATTGCTCTCATCAAATCTTTAAACATAGTTGCTTGGGTTTGTGTTTGTCGAGACATTTTTTTCAAATAAACCAAATAAATTTATCCATCATCATTTTTTCATATTATATTTCAAGTGATAACAGTTACATAATTTAACTGGAATACGCATATATCACTAACTAACGTGAACATAAGGGAAAAACTCATTGTTTACAGTATGTATTCATATAAATAATTAGCTACTAATGCCACAAACATGATTAAATACATACTTATCTCACGATAATACAGAAATAAATTAATATAGGTTTGCAAAATTAAATAATTTGTAGAATCACGCTAACAAATTTATTCGGACTAGCAAAAGAATTTACGGTACATAAATATATTTTCTTATTTCATATCTTGAAAAATACTGGATGGTGGCTGATTAATGAGCTATGGGTGCTTCTGTAACAGAATCAAGATACAAACAATTGAAAGCTGATATTTCAATCGCGAACATGCATTTTTTATTTTTGTAAAAATATTCATTAATATCATTTTTTGATTGTTCACTGAAAAATATTTATTATTGTTTATTCAACTAGTTTTTGATAATGTAGTTGTTGTGAGTTAGGATTTTATGCAAACAAGAGAAACAATGTTCACAAAATAAAAGAATTTTAAGTTAGTGTTCATGCGATCATGGATTAAAACTAAGTCAAAGAAACATTCATTATCACAGGATAAAAAAGCATTATGGAAAAACCTAAAAAAAATTCATTGGTCATTGTTTCATTGTTCACATTGGTAGATTAAAACAAGATTATAGATTAAAACTAAGACATTCAAACGTTCAAATATTGCCATAATTAAAGCGAAGATCAAAGATCACATATATATATTCAAACAAGATTATCGTAAATTAAAGCAAGATTATCATGGATTAAAACATGTTTCAAATGATAGTGAAATATTATGACAAAGTTTCAATCTATTAAACCTTGTCATAATTCATGATTCAGGCATTGATGGTTTCTTTTCACGAAATTTGTCCATTTATATTGTGAAAAAAAATTGGCTCCTATTTACATAAGATAGTAGAGTATTCAAGTTTATTTTGACATTCAATGTGAAGTGATCTCTGTTTTGTTTAATACAATATCAAGATTGTTCATGTAAGTGATAGTTTCTTTTATCGAAATTTTTCAATAAAAAAAAATTTTTTCCTCTCTCAAGTCTAAAAGTAAACCAAGCTCGATACCATTTGTAACACTCCATAATTTATAAGGTTCTGGAGTGTTAATAAAATTCATAGATGAAGTAAATTATTGTGGAAAATGTTACTTTAATAAAAAGTCCAATTGTTTAAATATTGGTAAATTCATAAACATTAAAGAAAATAGATTGTCAGTCACTAAATAATAATTTAAACTGTGACGCTAACCGTCTTATTAAATAAAGCATCCTAAACAAAACTAATTTTATTTGGCGACCATTGACACGACAGTTTCACTAACCCGCTACACATCCATCACATTAATCATTATCTGAAAATTTGTTAAAATGAAGGATAAGTACAAATAATTATACATTAATCCAAATATTATAATTAGGCATAAAAATCATCTTACTAAACTGAACTGAAAATTATCACACAATGACAATGATAATTCATGCAAGCGTTGCAAATAAACTGAAACTCAAATGTTTAATTGAAGTCTAAAAAAGTTTAACTCAAACCCTGAAATGTTTAATCAGGCGATTCATGATTTCTGTAAAAAGAAAGAAACACTGAAATGAAGTAATCAAATTACATGTATAAATATAATACGAAAAGAAAGTGGAAAACACTAATAGCACATTGCACATCACCTTAGTTCTTATGAATAAGAATTGAACTTGAACTTGAACGACTGGATGAAAAACTTGCAAAAGTATCAATAAAATGTGATGAAGAGAATAAAATTATTTTTTTGTGTGGAAGATTAAAGCAAACTGCTGACTGCTTTCTCTGAAATAAAACGTGAGAGGTGGTCTAATTTTCTATAGACTAGGCTTTGCTTTTTAAAATGAAACAAACTCTAAAGTTTTGGTTTGTTTGAATTCAAAACTAAATAGAGAGGGATATAGATAGAGATATAGATAGAGATATATATTGGAATTCAAATGGTAAATAATATTTTGGCCGAAAATAAGTTATTCCGTCCATTTTGAATTCATTTTACTATAAAAATTTAAATCGTCTCTATCTTGAGTTTAACTTATTTAAAAATATTTTATCTTGGGCCGACAATCGTAAATAAATACGAACTATTCAACGAATTCAATATCAATATACTAAAATTCAAAATTTCACTAATTAATTATTTAGCCTAAATAAATTAATCGATTCTAAAATTTATTATCTACACTAACATCTTTTCTCCAATCTTTTGGACTGTATGGGGCCAGTCACGAGTCATCTACTTGAGAGTTGAGACTACAAATCAATCATTTTATTAATTGATATTTGATAAGTACTTTGATTTTTGCATGTTTGGCCAAGTTTCTTATGATTTTTTTTTTCAAACTTATTTTGAACCATATATTTTATAGATTTATAATTTTTATCAACTTTTTTAACTACACTCTTCACTATTTTTTTTTTCAAAATCTACAAAAACATTACTTTTAAACTCCATCAAACAAGTTATAAACATACAATTTTTTTTATTATGAAAGCTTTTTTTAATGAAAGCTTTCATTCCATAGAATCAATGTAACTATTTCTTGTTGTACAATCCCTAAAATTTCTCTCAATTTCAAATTCAAAAATTAAAATTGTAAAACTCATTATCAATTGACGGTAACTATAGATTAGTTTCAGCACACACCAAAATTTTGGCAAATTTTTTAAGTATCTATTAATAATTTCGTAAACATTTAACAACACACTTACATTCTTAAGTGATATTTCATATTTCACCGTACGAGTGCACTACGTGTTCACCACATATAAAAATAAAAAAGGTCGTAATTTTTAGTCACAATATCTATTAATAATAGATGTGCAAAAATAACCTTAACAAATATGTTTCAATTGGTAAGAATCCTTCTCACGCGTGTCAATAACTTTGCAGAAATTGATAAAAATTTTGTGGCAAGACTATAATTATGGTTATGCCGTTCCTCTTCATCAAAGAAAATAAACACCTCACATTATGGGAAAATGGATTTTATTCGGTATGGAAAGAATCACCTCACATTTTCGGATGAGGGAGCTTGGGAGCCATGGGTTAACCCACGCGATTTACCTCCTCCAAAGTTTCAGTGAAAAGGGTGTGGGGTGGGATTTAGTCTAGCAAGGGAGGATCAGGTATCGAAAAAAAAAAAAAAAAAAAAAAAAAAATAAACACCTCACATTTTACACAAACTACAAAGTGAAAAAGTGTCACTAGGAGAACCAATAACCATGACAAAAGTGTCACGTTTTTCAGGGCCGGTTCTACTTTAAGAAATGGGCCAGCTTGGTAGTTGAGTAAATGTGGGACCATTGTATGTGACTGATGGAAATGGTAAAGAGGTACATGGTCATCTGCCATCAATGCATTTGAGCTCATCACGGGCTAGCCTGGAAATGCTTGAGAGACATGACCATTCATGTAGGTCCCACCCGTGTAACCCAGCATCTGTTTAGACAAAAAAAAAATAAATAAATAAATAAAAAGAAGAAGAAATTATATCAAATATCTGTTTCAACTTTCAATGCATATAAATAAATTTGAGTTCTATTATCCAATTAATTTCTTCAATTTTTAACTAATACCTCATTTAATACACTGGTTAACTTTTACAGTTTTACTATATGATCACTTACGAAATTTAAGGATAATGTGCTATTCTAGTCTAGTTGTTTGAGTAGCTTTTGAAAACACGAATACATAAATCACATGATCATAAATCATTGCAAATTCATCAACTCGTCTATAAAATTGATAGATTCACAATTGGATCACCACGAACCAATGCACATTCATCAACTCACATGCTTGTTAGATTCACATGGGAGAGCACTTTACACGTGTGCCTAATAACTAATATATGTGCAAAATATGGGATTAAAGCATATAAAAAACTCAGGTTATCTCGGCTCCACGTTTGTGCAATCTTTTTGTATGTATCTTGCACTGTGATACATCAGAATTGATATAGAGATATAGTAAATTTGTATATTTGAATATATTTGCTTTTGTTGGAGATATACTATCAAATATTATAGATAAATTCTATTAGCAATATATATGAAATATTCTCATAATGAAATTAAATTGAATAAATTATGATGAACTCATAAGTTTTAACATTTGAATTGATCGAACTTTTCTCAAGTTTAGATAGTCGATCACATTTTCATAGTTTTTAGCTTAATTTTAGTTTTAGTTTAAAAATAACGTCTACTCATTCGTTTAGATAAAATTAGAATTAACAATTTGTTACCTAATTAACATAGTTATTGAAGAAACGATATTTAATTAACACTATTTAACTTTTCTTCGGAAGGGCAAAAATTAAGTAGCAAAAATAATATAACACTAACGAAAATATTTAGATACATTACTACAATTGTTCATACGCATTTTCATATTTTGAAAACGTTGTATATTTACATTATTATCAATTTCGTGAAATATATCATTCTCAATACATACAATCAAACTGTCATTTAACAATTGATTTCTTTCCATCAATATTTTTCTCTTTAACAACAAATGAAACTTTCTTTTTAAAAATTTCTCCATAATCGTTGACATTAAATTCAATAATATTTAAATAAGCAGCAAAATATGTTGGCAAGACACAACAATTTAATAATAAGTCGACACAACAACAAAATGGGCCAACAAAGCACAACAAACCAATAATATCATAATAAGCGGATAAAACAATAAAATACGTACAAGCATGCAACAATTTTATTTACATATAAACTATTATCAATAACAATTAGTAAATACACAAATTCTGGAGAAAAAAATCAAAACTAAAATATACAAAAGCAATATAAACATTAAAATTTACATAAATGCTAACAGATTTAAGGTTGATTTAAGAAAAAATTACGTAGGTTTGGGTCGATCTCTCTTGTTAGCTAGACGCCGTTCTCTTTGACAGAATGACCACGAATGGAGCAAGCTAAACCCTTATCTCCTAGTCTATTTGTGAGCTGACTAACTGGGTTAACGAATGGAATGAAAATTGCAATCGGATTAGGGAGTGTTTATCAGAGAATTGAATGTATGATATTAATTGGACTTGGGGACTTGGTGTTTAGCAATTAATATAAGAGAAAATTGCCTATAAGTCACTTGCACATGACTTATTTCAAATTAGGTCAAAATATTTTTCTAAATTGTGATTAAGTAATACTTTTATCAATATTTTAAATTAATTCTAAAATCACCTCTTATGTGCTCCAATGACCTCCTGACCGCCTCCACCTCCAGTGATCATCACAAACTGCCTCCACCTCCAGCAAACCTCCGCACCGCCACCGCCACCGCCACCAACACCAACACCAACACCAATCAGCATACCAAACATGCATAAGAGTTTCTTTTTCACACACATTTGATCGTATATGCTTCTCTCAACAAGGAAACTGGAACACAATGAATTTAGATTGGAATAAAAAGTTTCTTAGTGCGAGGATTTCAGATTCAGATCTAAAGATACTTTTTAGTTTATCAAATGAATGGTCACTTTTTGGTTATGATGTCACTACAACATAAAATTTGAGGATTTAGGAGCATATGAGACTTTGTTACCCAAATTGCAGTCGTTTATACTCGATAGAGTAGATAATGATTGGGTTGAGATGTTTCTTAATTGTTCTTGGAAACTATTGGATTTAAATGCTGCAATCAAGATGCTGGAAGAAAAGTCAAAATCTGAGGCAACTAATTTTCAGAAACTTCATTTTGCGTTTGCTATGAGAACAACAATGTCGTGCTTGATTCATATGCATTATTGTCCTGGATATATATTGGGGGAACAATTGACATCTTGGATATTTGCTAGTAAAGAGAAAGCACAACAAGGTAAGGAAATTCTTCGGTTACATAAGCATCCTGAACATTTGCTAGTGAATGATCTATGTTGCAAAGAGAGAATTAAAAGAGAGCATGATGTCCCACAAAGTTATGACTACTGTCTTTGAGGAAGTGGCAGGAAGATCTCATTGTTAAAAGAGACCATGATGTTTGATCTCAGATTATAGAAAAACAATATCACGTAAAATATTGTTAGTCATGTGTGTTGTTTGATCATTGTATTATAGAAAACGATGATCACGAAAACCCGAGTGTTAGAATGATTTTTCACTTTTTCATGGGACAGAAGCCCCTCAGAGCATGTACTACCCCAAAGATTCATGTAACCATGTTATTCAAGGAAGGTTTGAAGTCGTCTCTTTAACTTAAAATAGCAATTTTTAATTTTTCTTGTCAAAACAGTATCATATATTCTCTAAAACAAGATCACCGATCATCGTCGACTCGTTTTAATCCATGATACTGTTTGAATCTATGTGGAATGAGTTTTCTTTATGATACCGTATTTTTATCTTTGATACTGTTTAATTATAGCAATATTTGAACCTGTGATACTGTTTGAATGTCTTAGCTTTGTCTATGATACTGTTTTGTTTAGGTAATGTGCATTAGTATATTTTGATACTGTTTTAATATATTATACTGTTTTAATCCTATGATACTGTTTGAATGTCTTAGTTTTAATCCATGATACTGTTTTATTTAGGTAATGTGCATTAGTATATTTTGATACTGTTTTAATCCATAATACTCTTTTATTTCATGATACTGTTTGAATCTATATGGAATGAGTTTTATTTATAATACCATGCTTTTATCTTCGATCATCGTTTAATTATGGCAAGGTTTAAACATGTGATACTATTTGAATGTCTTAGTTTTGTCTATGATATTGTTTTATTTTGGTAATGTGCATTAATAATTTTTTGATTTAATCTATGTTTTAATCTATATTTTAATCCATGATATTGTTTTGTATATCTGAGATCAAACAACACACGTGACTAATTAAACGAAGATCAAAGATAAAAGCATGGTATCATAGTCATGTGTGTTGTTTGATACTATATTATACAAAACGAGATCACGTAAAACGAAAGTATTACAATAGAAATGAACATAGAATTCGCATACGTGCTCAGAATTTTTATTATAATATGTTTTTGAAATGGTCTCGAGGAGACGGTCAAGACTAGCCGCTTTGCCACTGTGTACGATGAATTTTACCTGTTTGAAGTCGTCTCTTTAACTTAAAATGGCAATCTTTAATTTTTCTTGTCAAAACAGTATCACAGATAAATGTATCTTTATTGAAGCTACCCTTCATCTTTCTCTTGTTGAACATCATTTGAACTTGATCATTTTTCATTAACACTCACAGTTCTTGATTGATCAGATCCTAAACAAAGTTCACTACAAGAATCATAAACTTGTACTTGACTACTTATAACACTAAAACTTTCTGAATAGTCACCACAAAACTGGTGTTTGAATATATTTTATGCAGAAAACATGGTCATATCGAAAATTCCAACATGGTCATATCGAAAACTCCAAAGTTTTAAGCTGATTCGTGAATCTCAAGGTAAGCCATGAATTAGATATTGTTGAAATTTAAACTTGTTAGAGAGATTTGTCGAGGCTATGAACATGTTTGAGATTCAATTAGGACATATATTCCCATTGAATGGATAAGTATAAATATATAGGGTGTTTAATGGTAGACGAATTAATCAGTAGAGAATAAACAAGAGAATAATAATATTCTTAAAATTTTCATTAATAGTACAAAATCATAGATTTAATAGTATTACAAAAAAACAGTATCACAAAAAAACAGTACCACAATAAAACAATATCACAACAAAACAGTATCACAATAAAACAATATTATAAAAAAATAGTATCACAAAAAAACAATATCACAACAAAACACTATCACAATTAGCATTTTTTACAATTAAGGGTATGTTGGTCTTTTAACTCTAAAATGTGACTTTAATTGAATTAAGTTTTGAAAGATATGATTTTAGGCGTAAGTCAAAACAACGTTGACCTACTGAATTTAGATATAAATTAAAAATTGGAGTTTGGATTAATTTGGGTTGAAACTTGAATTAAAACAATTTGGGTTGGAACTTGACTTAGAATATTTTGGGCTAATTTATATTTTTGAATTTGAGTTTGTGCTATTTTGGAATCGAGCTTGAGCAATTTTCAATGGAATCGAGCTTGAGCAATTTTCAAAATTTTTGCGGAGTCAATTGACTCCCCTTCGTTCTTTAGTGGCTCCGTCTTGACCGTATACTTGCAATTATCACACAAACAAAAATAACATTTTACAAACTCTTATCTATGACGGTTCATTACCCATCGCCATCAGAAATGATAGTATGTGAACGTGATGGATTTTAGTAGTTACCAAAGGCCTTGGTTCGCATTATGGGGACGGTTCATAAGGTCTTTAATTGAAAATCACTCAAGGTTTCTTTGGGAGTTCTCAGGTACGGTTATAGAATTTTTTTTTAAAATACTGATTTTAAGTATTTATGAGAGATTTAGTTTTAGGTAATTTTTAGTAGCAATTTTTAAAATAGTCGAATTTATATTTGAGAGTTTATTATTCAACAATTTTGAATTTTTTTTAAAAGAATAAAATTATATATATGCCATATATTAAAAAAAAGTATGTATAAAAAATATAGAGTAAATGTGTACATCACTTATTACAATTCATTGATTCAATATGGTTTTACATTGTTTATCCAATCATTCTCTTTGGACTAATTTTTCTTATTATTTTTTCCTATTTTGCTCATTAATTACTTACATTAAAGTTTATTAAAAAACTTATATTTGATTTATCAATATCTAAAAATAAAAATATATATTCAATTGCAAAAAATTTCAAAAATAATTCAATAGTACATAAATAAATTATTGTTTGGAGAGAAAATGCAAAACGTGCTTTTGTAGAGAAGATAAAGAATTAAGTATGTATTTTAAGTTTATTATAAATTTAGAAATAATTATTTTAGAGAGGAAAAATAAGAAGATAATTTGAAAAACGGCTAAAAACTATCGATTTGGGAGATCGAGAAATACATTCTAAATTATATTACACGTAACTAATGCCCCCAAAAATTAATAAACATCGATTTTTCCAATATTTCATAAACCGTTACTCAAAACAGGTCAAAACCAATAAAAAAAATTCCAAACATACCCTTAAAAATATATCTACAATAAAACTTAAGTTGGAGACCGCATATTTGAGTTTAGGTGAGATATAAAAGCATTTTTTCATATATTAATGCAATCAGCAAAATGGGTAGTTGAGAAAAGGAAAAAGAAAAAGAAAAAGAAAAAGAAAAAATATAATATATCATCGATATGCTAAGGGTTAATTTCACTGAAGGTCACTGAAGTTACCTTCAAATTACAAAATGGTCACTGAAGTTCAAAAGTTTCAGTGGTGGTCACTGAAGTTAGAAATCCTTTCACTAATGGTCACTTTATTAAATTTCTAATTTAAAATGGTGACTTGGCATGATGATTTGGCATTTTTTATTGTACATAAGACATAACTTTATATAATACTCACTTTTAGTCCATATATTTCAATTAAGTCTTTCAAAAATTGCATCTTAGGTCCTTAATCTTTTACATATTTACAATTTGGTCCTCAAATTTTGAATTATCTTTCATTTTAGTCTTCCAAAATTGCATCTTAGGTCCTTTAACTTTTTCATCTTTACACTTTGGTCCCCATATTTTCAATTATCTTTTCGTTAAGTCCTCTAAAAATTGCATCTTAGGTCCTTCAATTTTATACATCTTCAAACTTTGGTCCCTAAATTCTTGATTTTAGTGGGCCAAACTAAATCTTGCAATTTTAGTGGTCGAAATAAGTGTATTTTCAGATTAAATCATTGATTTTTTACACGTATTTTCACTTAAACGAACAAAATAATATAATTAAATAATAAACTATTTAGTAGTCAAAATAAGTATAAAATTAGATTTATCTCTTAGAGTTGACCACTAAAAGTAGATATTTTAGTAGTCAAACCCTATAATATTATTTTGTTCGCGTTTAGGTAAAATTCGAGTCAGAAAGTCAAAATTTAATCGAAAACGATTTATTTTGACCACTAAAATTACACTTATTTTGGCCACTAAAATTAAAGATGTATAAAGTTGAAGGACTTAAGATATAATTTTTAGAGGACTTAATCGAAAGATAATTTAAAATATGGGGACCAAAGTGTAAATATGTAAAAAGTTGAAGGACCTAAGATGCAATTTTTGGAGGACTAAAATGAAAGATAATTGAAAATTTAGGGACCAAATTGTAAACATGTAAAATATTAAGGACCTAAGATGCAATTTTGAAAGATTTAATTGAAATATAGGGACTAAAGTGAGTATTATATAAAGTTATGTATGACATAATATAATAAATAAACGCCAAATCATCACGCCAAGTCACCATTTTAAATTGTAAATTTAATAGAAGTGACTATTAAAAAAAACGATTTAACTTCAAATGACCACCATCGAAACTTTGAACTTCAAATGACCATTTTGTAATTAACGTAACTTCAGATGATCACAATGAAATTAACCCATATGCTAAATAACCAACAAGATGGTTGCATTGATGGACGAGCCAAATTGCATAATTTTTGTGATCCCAAGAAACAAGGAAACTTCCACTTTTTTGTTTGATTATTCATGTGCATGGAGTGCATTATCTTTTGTACTATCCCGTTTTTATTGAATCATCTTTATCTTCTAATGCCTCTGACGTCTATTCCAATGCCCCCATACCCATTACCTAACTAGACGTCAATTCATAAAATAATGTATCTACATCTATGTATTTTATTATTTATATGTTTTGACGTATTGAATTAAATCGTATAAATGAAAAATATTGGATAACAATATTACCGTAGATTAATGTACATTATTATGATTTTATTTAGCTGTGTCAAATTGATTGGACAAGTTTGGATTGATCCATCTACGTCCAAATTTGATTCAAATCTGTTCAAATTTCAACTTACTCATCTTTCAAATCTAAATATTGGATTGACCCACAAAGCTGTCAATATGGCAGGCTTGGCCAGTCCAACTTGTCGCGTCTTTTAGTAGTTTACCACTTCTACAATTAAGTCATAATTATAAATAAATAAATATTATGATTCATGTGTTTGGGGATTACATCATTAAATTATTTGTGAAATATAAAAACAATTTTACAAATAGAGATTAGGTATAACAAATACATCATTATAATTTATATTATGCTTAAATTTTTTTAATGAATCGAATCACTTATGTGTTTTTCATGGATCTTTGTGCTAGACAATCATGTCGACACAATTTATTTATTATGATGAGTTAATCTGAGTTGGACTGGTTTCGATCTAGGTTTTTAACAGATTGGGTTGTCTCGAGCCTGGGCTGTCCAATCCGAGAGGTTTTCTTATGTGAAGTAGGGGTGTGGGTAGTGTTTTAAAAATTGTAAAATGTGGTTAAGCGTGGACGTCGAAGAATTTATTCTATGGCACCTACAATTGTTTATTGTTTATTTTGTTTTAAAATTATACACAAATTAATGAAATAGTATGTTTGATTTTGATTAAAATCATTTTTTTTGTAAAAAATGATAAAAATTGGTAAAATGTGTGGTTGAAAAATTGTAAAAAATTGTTGGTCCATGCAATGTGTAGTTAAAATTAATTATTGACTTTCACTTCAATTTTTTAGCAAATTTTTAATTGTTTTCAAACATACCCTAATACCCACTGTTTTGTTGGCATCATTGGGGAATTTGACAAATAGTCCCTAATCTATGTCCCCAGTACGAATTTAATCCTTAATATTTGTTCTTTGACATGAACATCTTTAACCTATGTGTTTTGATGCGAAATTGGTCTTTATTTGAAAAAAGACCAATATGCGTGATATGTTCATTTGCCACCTCTAGATACACCTGTACTGCAAGATAGGTTATTCCATCACCAAGAACATGATTGCCGATAACAATTGATCCGAATCATGTGTCCACTTATCGACTTTTCAACCTTCATCTAACTCAACGCCGACATAGATTGGAATTACACCGTGATTGGCCTAAGTATTTCTCTATATTAAACCTATTGATCCGAATCATGTGTCCACTTATCGACTTTTCAACCTTCATCTAACTCAACACCGACATAGATTGGAATTACACCGTGATTGGCCTAAGTATTTCTCTATATTAAACCTGGATTCCCTGGTCATTGGACTAACTGCTCCAAACTATGATAGTCACTAAGCATAATAATGGTACAAAGGTAGGTAAAAAATTAATTTAAAACAGTAAACTACAATCTTAATAAAGTGTTCAAGTTTCAAAGATTGAATAATGCTGACGTATATATTGGCCGTGGAGCCTCACTATATTATATCATTTTCTACTCGACCACAATTCAACCTAATAATATTGTGACAATTTTTTTGAAGTGTTATAAGTGCTTTGGAAAATTCATACATTTATTAAGTAGTCTTAATATTTCCACGTGTAATAAATCATATTAGGGAAAGCCTCATTTTGTGCAAGAGGAAAAGTAAATGAGAAATTGTCTATAAGTTACATTTTGGTGATTTATTTTAAATTAGGTTAAAATATCTTTTAAAATTGTCATTAAATTATAATCTTCAACAATATTTCAAATTAATCTCAAAATTACATTTGTAATCCATATTTGCCACCCCCACTACCCTTGACATTGTTATCACCATCTCCTCAAGCATCACTATTATCATCACTTCCTTTTGTCCCACCTTCGGCTACCAATCACCACTAGGGCCACAAACAGCACCGCCACAGTGGGAAATCTGGTGTTCAGTGGCTCAGCTGATAAAACTATCAGCACGTGGAGGAGGGTGGTTGTGGTTCACACTTGAGCGGACACACTAGACCAATGAAGTATCTCACGATGGAGGAGGATAAAGAATACAAAGGCCACAGAGATAAGCAAATGGGTGGTGTATAATAATAGTCTTGATAAATCTATCAAAGTGTGGTGTGTTTCATAAATAGAGTTGGATTTGCAACATATCAAATGAGGTATTAACTGAGAATTAATACTATCAGCAAAGTATTGATCAAAATTAAATAATTAATTATTTATATTTCGAATGGTTGATCCGTGTGTGTGTGTGTGTGTATAGCGAGGAAACTTTTGTATAGTAAAAAGTTTTGAATATTTGTTTTTATAAATGATATATTCATGTATGGACTACTAACACTATATTTTGGCTCATGGTTATTATCAAAACATATTTTTATTTCTCTCTATTTCATGAGATACTTGAGTTATTATCAGAATAATTGTTTCACATACATCAACATTTTTTGTGTTTCAGGATGTTAATGTCACACGAATATGTGTGTTGTTTGATACTGTATTATAGAAAACAACATCTTAATAAAACAAAGTATCATATAAAACAATTGTATTAATATTATAATAACAGTATCGTATGGTTAAATATAGTAAATTGATGGCGTAGAAGATCTAGTTTTGGCTTATCTGGACGTGAGGGATCGTGATTCGTCGTTTTTCAAAGAAACTGGCATAGAATTTGCATACGGCTCAGAATTTGTATTATAATATGTTTTTGGAATCGTCTCGATGATCCGGTCAAGACAAATAGTTTTGCCACTACTAAGATGGATTTTAGTTATTTGAAATCGTCTCTTTAGCTTAAAACGGTAATATTTAGTTTGTCATATCTATTTTTGTCTTCTTGCATTTATTTATCAATTAGAATTTTATTTCAACTAGAATTTCAGTATTTAAGAAGTCTTTTTCCATTCATTGACGACAATTATTGTTGAATAACATCATTGTTCATGGAGTTTCTCCACTTTCATCAATTTAATTCGGTATTCACAGGAATTAACGAGTTGAGTTGTGTTAGTTTCATTTATACACTTTTCTGCCTGTGTCACAAATATAATAGTTTCAGAAACACATTATTATCAAGCACATGCTTAGGTGAGCATAAATGTTATGTTTTAATACAAAACAGCATATTATCTAAATAAAACAGTATCATAATAAAATAATATATTAATAAAACAATATCATAAATAAATATATCTTAATATATCAGTATCATATATGAAAGTATCTTAATAAAAAAGTTTAACATACATAAATTAAAATCCAATAAAATACAGTATCATAGATTAAAACAGTATCAAGCATTTTGAATGAAAACAATATTAATGATTTTGTACTACTAATGGAGCATTTTGAACACTATATTATTTCAACTATAAAATATTTAATTTTGAATTTGTTTGTTTGGTGAAGTTTAAAAGTAGTTTTTTTTTTTTTTTTTTGAATGTGGTTGAAAATAAGTTTGGTAAAAAAAGAGTTAGTAAACCCGGCAAACATGTTATAATGTAACGAAAACTAGTAAAACAGTATCAATCATTTTTTGCAAAACAATAGTTCAGTATAATAGAAAACAGTATTATAGAAAAATAGTATAGTAATAAAACGGTATCATAGAAAATAGTATATAACAAAACAATATCATAAAAAATAGTATCGTGTTTGAATTAGCGCTTTTTACAATTGCAGGGACGCATTGGTCTTTAGCGCTCAAATATGATTTTAATTGAATTAAGTTTGGACAACAAGACTTAAGAGCTCATAGTGCATGAACAGTGACCGACTCTGAATTTACCCAAAAATAAAAGAGAGGTGCGAGTCCATAAGCACATTGTAATCCTATTTTTCTTTGTTATCATAAAATCCTAAAGTGACATCAAGTAAAATTTTATGTTTGTACTTTCAATTTCTTTGTTTCGTGTTATTATTATTTTGGGTAATATAAAAATCAATCTATTATACTTATATTATTGTACAAATCAGGACCCAAGATTTTTTTTTGATATGGACAACAAATACTATGCTAGGAATGTCTATTAACTCGATAATTACAATGGCTCAAAATATCATTTATAACCTTTTACAACTCATTTCTCAGTTCAAAATCCTCTTACTAATTGAAACAAAATAAATAATAAGTCTCATTTGTTCTTTTCAAATTTGGAATGGACTAGGACAATAACTCTCTCAGTATAGGCAAATATTGAAAGTTTTGAGGGTTAATTTCATTTATGGTCAATGAAATTGTAGTGAAATTTCAATTGTGTCACAACACATTGCTGAAACACTTTAGGAACTCCACTAGTCTCGTTGCTAAACTTAAAACGTCACAAGCTTATGATAACGTTAAAATTGACACTAATTTGAAGTGTCTTACGTTTTGAGTAAATATCCTATCTAATCATGTAGAAGTTGTAAAATGTGAAAATAAACCGTATTTAAAAATCAACATTAATTCATCCGTTGTAGCATACTCACAGCTTTATTCATCCACAATTTTATGATTTTGCACTTACGGCGTGTTTAGGTGGTATATTTTTATAGAACATGTGTTGACAAAAGATTGAGGCATTAAGTTTTGTAATAGAAGTTATCAAAGTAATTATATTAAGTGCTTGTTTGGTATGAATTTTAATGGTTTTTTAGTTTTTTATTTTTTGACCAAATGAGTGAAATGACCAAAATGATCTCGTCGCTTGGAAAAAGAGGCAACTTTTGACCCAAAAAAAGGGGCAATTTTGAAATGAAGCATTTGACTAACCAAACATTTGACTAATCAAACTTTGATTAACCCAAAAAAAACCCATTAAAATGGATATCAAGCAAGACTAGTTTTAAAAACTAATCTTTCAACACAAAATGGTCAAATATGTTATGCTACGAAAGCAAAATTATGATCAAATAAACTATTTTGTGTTGAAAAACTAGTTTATGACAAATTAAAATTAACCTAATTGAGATTTCACTAAAAGTTCAACGGTAAAAAATGAACGTAACCCAACTTTAAAGGAAAAAAAGTAATAAGGATGTCACCAAGGAGGAACACTGGAACAGGACAAAACTTGTTTCATAACATGCATATGATGGTTGACGAACCGCCATTGCCTACGTGACTGCCTGCAGTTACAGGTCCAATTTGGCCAAGTTTTATCTTGATGATAAGATTAAATTAAAGGATGAATTGGAATTTTCTTGGGTTTTGTTTTTTCTTATCTTTTTCTGGGCACCCATTTTGATTTGGGATGTTATCCCTTCAAGTGTTATAAATTGAGGTACTTGGCCTAGCCATTGCATGAATATTCGTACAACACAAATTGTATAGAAAAATATTGTATACACAATTGAGTTGAAGCCATGGCTGCATCTTTCTCAGTACCTTCAATGGTAAGATTTTGCAGTTACTTTCTGATTTAGTTTTTGTTAATTATACAGAAATATTTCCATTTGTTAGCTGGTTTCATAATAAAATGACCTTAGATCTTTGTGTATGTCGTAATCGAATTATTCTCGAGACGGAAATGGAGCTCGAATATAATCAATTATATTTTTAGTACATAAGATTTAATAGTATTAGATAACATTATGGAAAAAAAAAAAGTTAAAAGTCTTGCATTTTGACTTGCTCATAAAACAGCAATGAAGAACTTCATATTAAATTAAATTTGACTGCACAGATTATGGAGGAAGAAGGAAGATTTGAAGCAGAAGTAGCAGAGGTGCAAGCATGGTGGAACTCGGAGAGATTCAAGCTCACCAGAAGGCCATATTCGGCAAGAGATGTCGTGGCTTTGCGCGGTAATCTCAGACAAAATTATGGATCGAATGAAATGGCCAAGAAACTCTGGAGGACTCTCAAAACTCATCAAGCCAATGGCACTGCATCAAGAACCTTTGGTTCACTTGATCCCGTGCAAGTTACAATGATGGCCAAGCATTTGGACACAATCTATGTCTCAGGTTGGCAATGCTCGTCCACCCACACAACCAGCAATGAACCAGGGCCTGATCTTGCTGATTATCCCTATGATACTGTCCCCAACAAAGTCGAGCATCTTTTCTTCGCGCAACAGTATCATGATCGCAAGCAAAGAGAGGCAAGAATGAATATGAGCAGGGAAGAGAGGGCGAGGACTCCATATATTGACTACTTGAAGCCCATTATTGCAGATGGTGATACAGGATTTGGTGGCGCTACTGCCACTGTTAAGCTCTGCAAGCTGTTTGTCGAGCGTGGTGCAGCCGGTGTCCACATTGAGGATCAGTCCTCTGTGACTAAAAAGTGTGGACACATGGCCGGCAAGGTGCTCGTGGCTGTCAGTGAACAGATCAATAGGCTTGTGGCTGCGAGGTTGCAGTTTGATATTATGGGTGTTGAAACCGTTTTGGTGGCCCGTACTGATGCTGTTGGAGCGACGTTGATCCAAACCAATGTCGATACACGGGATCATCAGTTCATTTTGGGTGTAACAAACCCAAATCTTAAAGGGAAGCCTTTAGCTACTCTGCTAGCAGAAGCAATGGCAGCTGGTAAAACAGGGTCGGAGCTTCAAATCATTGAGGATAATTGGCAGGCAATGGCACAGTTGAAGACGTTTTCAGATTGTGTTGTTGATGCTATCAGGAATATGAATATTGGAGAAGTTGAGAAGCAAAGGAGATTGAATGAGTGGATGAACCATTCGAGTTACGACAAATGTCTCTCGAACGACCAAGGGCGAGAGATTGCTGAGAGATTAGGCCTAACCAATCTCTTCTGGGACTGGGATTTGCCAAGAACCAGAGAAGGGTTCTACAGGTTCAAGGGCTCTGTAATGGCAGCAATTGTCCGTGGCTGGGCTTTCGCCCCACATGCCGACATAATCTGGATGGAAACCTCAAGCCCGGACTTGGTTGAGTGCACCAAATTCGCCGAGGGTGTCAAGTCTATGCAGCCGCAGATCATGTTGGCTTACAATCTATCCCCCTCTTTCAACTGGGACGCGTCTGGGATGAACGATCAGCAGATGACGGATTTCATCCCTCGGATTGCCAAACTAGGCTATTGTTGGCAGTTCATTACTCTAGCCGGATTCCACGCTGACGCCCTCATTATCGATACTTTTGCTAAAGATTTTGCTCAACGGGGAATGTTGGCATATGTGGAGAAAATCCAGAGGGAGGAGAGGAAACATGGAGTTGATACATTGGCTCATCAGAAATGGTCTGGTGCAAATTACTATGACAGAGTCCTCAAGACTGTCCAAGGAGGAATCACTTCAACTGCTGCTATGGGCAAAGGCAAATTACATTCTCTCCTTAATTTCTCCAAAGATTTTGTATTAAATTTTCTTGTAACATAATGCATGCCAATTTTGGGATTATTTGGTTTTGCAGGGGTGACAGAGGAACAGTTTCAAGAGACATGGACGAGGCCAGGAACGAGGACTATGGCGACCGACGGCAGCGTCGTGATTGCAAAGGCAAGAATGTAGGACACATCCTGAATATGGTTTCTGGGAGCTTGAGAAGTTTCTTTAGTTTCAATTTGTGAAATCAAGTACAATAAATTGTTCCATGGTAGAATAATTCCATTGTTGATTGGGACCATTGGGTAATTCTGGGGCATGATTTGGCCTGCAATCTTTATGTTACTATTCTTGTTTCTTGCTATGTGAAGCTTTCATTAAGGAAGACTTGTATCAAATTCCATTTTGTTGGTTCATGTTTACAGCAACATTAACAGTGTTGAATAACCTCGTTTCAAGCCCGGTTTTTTTTTTTCATCAAACGTACACAATTTTATAAATGAACGACAATTAAATTTGAGTCCAAGATACTTGTCTACTTTGATGATACGTAGAAACACCTTGTCTAAAAGATTTATGTTATTATGTTTTACTCCATGGCTTAAGAACAGACAGTACAATTATGATTGCAATAACCAGGAGCAATATAATGGAAATCATCATGCATTTTCTTGATTTCTTCTGCAAGCTTTTAGCAGTTTGGAGAGCATCTGTACCCATGTTTACATGGTCTACTGCATTCCTCACCTGCGAGCAATTTCCAGGAACAAATATACAACTATTAATTTTCATATAGAATGTCAAAATTAACTTAAAAACAATTCATGGCATTTAGATAATTTTCTTTCTATCGGTCTCAACGGCCATGCAACTGATTTAGAGGTGTAAAGAGTTTTTGGGCTAATGTACCCTTAGTCAACGGCCTCAACACTATCCATTCGAAGGTAAAGAACAATGTGCAAGGAGTACAAGACTTAGGACTTGTTTAATATAGTTTATAAACCAGTTTTTCAACCAGAAATGATTTATTTGACTAAAAATGGTGAACAATGTCATGCTGTGAAGCAAATTTTTTAGTCAAATAAATCAGTTTATAAACTACACTAAACGAACTTTTAATATATTCACTACTAATTTTGTGGTTGCACATTTTCATTGTGTAACTCATTGTTCGTTTTACATCTTAGACTCTTACAACATTTCAATCAACAAATTTTTGTTATAGCAATTATTATAACAAAAGTCCTCTTTAACTTTAAGAATATTAGGAAAAAAATCTTAAGGCTGAGGCTGAGTAGTGTGCAATTGACAAAATCATACAAGTGAGGAAACAATAAGTAAAGTGAGAAAAAAAATGTAAAAATTTAATTACAAACTGTTGTAGAACCACAATATTAAGTAAATATGTCTTAAGAGTGTCAACCAGCCTGGCTGGAACCAAACCAAATCAAACCAAACGAAACGTACCTTGCTAGGCTAGGTACCTCAGTAGAAATTGTGGCCGTTAGCCAGCCCAATCATTGTTTTGTAGGTTCCCCACCCTCTGCCTCTAAAGATTATAGGTTTTTGAAAGAAAAACAAATCAAATTTTCAATTTTTATTTTATTTTTGTAGCTCTTGCATACTTTCAAAACAAAGGGGCCGGCCCAGTGGGCTGACGGGCATCAAAGGCGAGGCCTTGGCTTATAGGCCTGCCCGCCACTGGCCCTAGCCAGCACATAGCCCTATATTTAAGGCTGGGCCAGCCGTGACGCGAGCTACAGCCTATTTTGGCATCCCTACACTGTTCCAGATAGACTATTGGGGCATAACCCCCCTATATCCTTTTTGGAAAAAAGAATGACGGCCCATTGGGCCTTTACGCACGCATGCCATAGGCAGGCATGCTACGCAAGGATTGGACCACCCGACCCATTTTGAGACGAGTGCATAGCCCCATCACCTAAGAATACACCAATGTTCTTTTAAACGACAATGTATAATGAAAGATTGGAAGTAAAAGAGTTTAAGTTTCATATATTAATACAAAATTTTCACTCTTTATCTTATTTCGAAATGCCATTGCCTCAGAAAAAAGTACAAAAGATATTTATTTTTATATTCTTCTATTGAATAACAAAAGTAGAGAAATTAAATATTGAGAAAGCCTACCATATATTCCAAAATACATTTATATTCCCCGTATTAAATTTGGGACATTACCTAATTAGTGATTCATTGTAGATCTCAATTCTTAATTTCTACACATTTTCCTTGAAAAACAAAAACATGTAAATACTTTTCTCAAGATTTCTTTCATTCATTCAATGAAATTATGATCCGAAAAATAGAGCACAAAAAATTTAAGCCGCTCACTATTAAGACTTTGGGTAATTCAAACCCTCATATATTGATTATTTATTTTATCTATAGCTCATGTAAAATTTGGCACTTAACACGACAAGATAGTGGGCCATTTGAAAATAGCTCGTTAGAACTTATTGCACGATAATATAAAATTGAGTCTTGAAATTCCATCTTAAAAAGTTAACATTGTTAAGAAGAATAGTCTAAATACTTATGTGTTGGTTAATATTTATTATTTAAATGATGTGACATTTTTGGCTTACTTGGTAAAGAAAAAAATACCAAGAATATTATAACAAGGAATAAAGGAATTGAGACAAAAACAAGAAAGAAAAATAGAGTAGTTCTTAGGGATTATATTGTAATAAATTACAAAGAACCTTGTGTCTACAAACAATTTCAAAAGTGTTAGTTTACTACAACTATTATTATTAGTTGTATTAGACACGTATTGCAGTTAGCATCATCTTTTACATTAAATTTAACACTTAGTTTCTCATGGAAAAATAAGAAAAATTAATCAAAACCTTTTTTCCAAACAAAAAATCTAATGATAGCTATTCGTTCATACCACCTAACATCTATTCACTATGTTCTCAACAAAGAAGAAGAAAAAAAAAGGTAAAAACAAAGGTCTTAAACACGAAAAAGATTAGAAAACACTCGCATATATACATTAGACTATAGAGAAATCCAGTGCCAACTACCATGAAAAGCTTGATACATAATATTTTCCTACCTTTATTGTGCTTAGGTGTGGGGTTTGACATTGACTACTACCTCGTCTGTCTAATGATATAAATCAGTAGGACAAAAGGGGTGATTATCTACTTTGTTCCAAATTTTCAAACTATACCTTTCGACAATGCCATCCAAAAACCAAACTATACACCAAAGATTCCACACCGAAAAATATAAAAACAAAAAATAGAAAAAGGTAGAAAACTTAGAAACACCACACTAATCCAGATGCAAAGACCCTAAATGCAAACACTTCCTATTTTTGGCTCAAACTACCTATAACATATGAATATATACAGAGGATGCTAAAGGGTAAAATGACTTAAGCACCCTTGCCACTCTTCCAAGGTTGGATAACTCCGACAACAGTAATGGCTATTATTATTAAGAGGATAATAATGGCAATGCACATCCATTTTCGGGAATTCTTCTGCAGTTTCTTTGCATTCTGAAGTGCAGTTGTCCCTGATTGGACATGATCAACTGCATTCGACACCTGAACAACATCCCCATTAACTTGGGACGCAATGCAATTCACATGGCTTTATGACACAGTGATTAAGCATAAGCATACAAAAGCTAGCGTTGTGAGGTTGGAAACAAACCTGGCTCTCAATGTTATCGAGGATTTCTCCTTGAGCTTCGACAAGAACAGCCATATCAAGGTATATCTGATATTTGAGAGATTTTTAATAAGAAAAATAGGATTTCAACAAAGCTAGGCCAAGTTCCAGAAGTTGGTATACCTGATGCAAGTCAAGCAGCTTTTGTTCAATTTCTTTCACAGCGTCATGCCTCTCCTGAATTTCTTCCAAAGTACTCAGCACCTACAACCAAGAATCGAGAAGTCAATAGCACAACAGCAATGAGAAGATAAAGCAAGAATCTGAACACAATCCTAAACCAATAATGCGAACATCTAATGTAGCTTGCTTGTGTTAAGAATACCACCCTGAAAGCATAATCTATTTTTATGTACTTAGACATTGTCGGGTAAAGTTGGGCATTTTATTCGTGTGAATAGTGTTTCTTGAACAGTGCAAAGTTGTAATGTTAGCTTAAGTAGTAATCACGTTAGTGAAAGTGTGTTTTCACTTAATTCCTAAGACATTACTATGTTGTTTCTTGAATGGAGAAGCAGCTGGACCAATATGATCATGACACTTATACAATTACTGGTCACCTTCATCTAGCTTTCAAAGAGGGCAGAATTAGAGATGATTTCAGTTATGCAATTTGTGAATTCGAAAAGAGGGATTAACAGGAAGGTTTTTATTCTATAGAGGCTGTATTGTTAAAGAAATCTTCTGTGAGGTTCATGAGTACTCTTGAGAGAAATCCACAGATAGATTTCGTGATAATCCATAGAGAGTAGTTGGTTATTATGCACATAACATGACATAATATTTAAAAAAAAATACATAATACTTAAAATAGAGCAGAAATATTACCTCCCCACGTCCTGATTCCTGGATAGCCTTCTGGAATATTTGTTCACTGTTTCCCGTTTCAATCAGGTTGTTGATTGTCTGTCAATCAGCGGGTTCATCTATTACGATATCATCTACGTCGTTTACAAATTCAAATATTACAAACAGAATATAGGCTCACCTCTTCATCTGGTCTAGTTCCAGTGACTGTTAACCATGATGTTTACAGAGCAAGTTAGTCAATGGAAATTAGTTTAACCACAAATAAGAAGTCAAAAAACTGAAAAAGAAGAACTAAATTTTGGTCTAATGCACGTCTGAATCATTCAAACCTGTGATCACCCTTCTTTCCACAACCTCGCGATATTCCTCGTCTATCTTCTGTCTCAAGGTCTAGTCAGAAGAAAACAGAATAATTAGTCAGACATTTCAACCCCATTTCAACCTGGGGGTGGCAAAACTAATGTCAATTTGTAACCAGGAAATACCTGAAATGCGGTCATCAAGTCTTTAAACTTTTTCGTCAAGGAACTGCAACAAAGAAAAATATGATTATATTCCTTCTAAACCAAAAATGAAGAAGCTGTATAATAAATACTTGTATTCTCCACCGGAACGCACTTTGTCATGTTCATCCTTGACCTGTCAACAGCTGTCCCCTTTTCACACCCGGGCTTCTGTCGATTGGCTAAGTTCTAACGAGGTAATATAAATCAGTTTATACTATTAAGATATCGTATAAAATTTTGAAGAAAATGCTGGGAGAGATTTTAATAACAACTTATCAGATCAATACATCTTTATTTATTGCTTCAATTTTCGCTTTCACATTCCGTGCTATCTTTCCCACTTCATCAACATCTTTCTCCATACGCTTCCTGATAGCTGAAAACGAGAATTGAATACAATAACAGTTACATTGAAAGAATAATCCTAAGGAATTGGTGCAATAAACCTGAATTCTCTTAATTGTTGAAAATGCTAATTAAGGCACTTGTTTGAACTGAAAGGAGTCATGAAAAATGATTCATGTATAGTTTACCCCAAATTTAATGGGAACAGGGCTTATTGTTGTTGTTGCTGCTAATAAAGCACTTATTTATACATATAAGTATGCTGTATACATGAGGCATATATGTGTATTTATTTTAGTATGTTGTACACACGGCGTGTGTGTGTATGTATGTTTTAATGAATTAATCTTTCAAGGGGTCAGAAGGGGCTTTTAGGAGGCCGGAGAAATCTCATTGATGGGGAAATTTCTAAAGCCATTGAGAATTTCTCTGTTGGTACTTAGTACCGTTAATGAGGGGGCATTAATCCGTAGCAGTTTTAAGAAGACAATATAAAAGATGAAACATTCACCTTTCATGGCGGATGCTTTTGTAACTGATTTTGATTCCTCATTGGCATCCTGGAAAAATTATCATGATCAATTATCCAATGAAAGAAGACTTAAATACCCATATTTTTGGAGGTCAGAAAGCAACTGCTCGCAAGTAGACGATAAATTGCTACTGTTTATTTAGTTGCTACATAAATAAATTAAGTGCCTGTATACAGATTTTTTCAGAAAAGTTTGGTTAACTTCTACAGAACCTGAATTAATAAAGGTTGAAATATTTTAGCATACATTCCACCTAATTACTAGAGGCTAAGATTACCAGTAATTTCAATATATTGAACCATAAAAATTTGGGAAAAGCCCTTTTTTTCCCCATGAGAAAGGAGGGTAGTGCCAGAAGCAAAGCAGTCCACCAAAAAATTAGACATTTTATCTTCTACTTAAACTAACGATTAATGAATAAATGGAAAATCAGTGAGGAGCATGATGTTAAGAGCAACACATTTCAAGGAGAAAATTGAGCATACAACATAAGCTAGAAAATAATTTTTCTTCGTTGAGACTTAAATTTGATGAGCTAACTAGTTAGTTAGACATGTGAGTGAAATTATATTAAAGCTTGTAACGTAATAAAACATAGAACATATCATTAAATCCTTTAGGAGGAACAGATTATAGAGCAGATTATAAGTAGTTTCAATGAAGTGGTTAAAGTAGGTAATGCAGGTCAAGAGAAAAAAACAAAGTTTGAAATTCTGGAATCCATTTACATACAATCAAGAATTGTATAGTCAACTTTTAACTTAGAAAAGACGAAGTCAATGGATTTTGAAATATCATTTAAAGATTTTCCACATCGTTTCTTATATATCCAAAAGACTGGGATCTATACTTCTCAGAATTTGGAGGAATGCATCCATTGAACATTAGTTTTGTCATAATGTTTTTGAGTTCTGTTAAATATTCACCTGCATCTTAAGCCATTTGAAATCTTTCGCCTAAAAGAATCACCAGAAGAATCATCTCTCATACAACTAATAATCTAGATCTTTTAACACTACCGTAAAGGAAAACGAAGAAAGTGAAGATGTGCATTCAGACTGAGATGAAGAAAACAACATAGACGAAGATGACAGGAGAAATCACGCATCTATTCTAATAAAGAGATGGTTAAACAAGGTTCAATAGAAATTAAAAAACAGTGACAATAATTTGTATAACATGCCATGCCAACTGTACCAAGAAAATAGCATCTAATTATCTTCATTCATTACTGAAAGAAAAGTATTGATACGAGCATCGTTCATACCTTAAGTTTTGTAAGTAAACCAGTTAGTTTATCCACCTGTTTCTCAACCTCTTGTATCTACAAGAGTGACGGATAAAAGTGTTAAAATGAATCGCAAAGCGGAAGTCATGAAACACTATATGTTAAGGAAAGTATAAAAGGGTATATACCTGCTTATTGAAAGCTTCCATTCCCATATCCGAGTTACTCCTGGGAAACCGGATGCCCATCTCAATATCAGGTTCTCTGGAAGGACTGCCTTTGGCATCCCCAACAAATGAATCCTGAAAACACACTCAAAATTCTTAAAATATGAATTGGGGTGATCATAGTATAACAAATTTCAATCAATAGAACCATGATCCTACCAAGATATGGAAACATCACCTCACTAACTGAGTCCATAAAAAGCATAATCATCCAACATGATTCGTTGTAAGAATACAATAAAATTGCAGCAAAATAAATTTATGAAACCGGGTTTCCAAAAAATAATAATAATAATAATAATCTTAAGACTTAATGCATAAAAACAACTTGATATCACTGATACCATGAATAAATAAAAAAAGGCATAAAAATTCGACCTTTATACACTATATACATTTCTTGGCAAATAAAAATCATAAAAAATTCAAACTCCAGATATAAAAAATGGGTTCTATCAAGAAAGATCAAATTCAAATTGAGTCAGTTCACATGTAAGTGAATCAAAAGAAAATTCAATTTCAATTAAAATTTAAACTCCAACCCAGCTCTAAGAAAACAGTTATGGTTGCCAAAAACATATTATATATACTTTTCAAGAGCAAGAACCAAAGAGTAATCTTTCTAGTAGAATATGTTTAAAAAAAAAAAAAATCAAAATCAAAATTTCAGTTAAAAATTAAGTGCACTTGTATTCTTACCGTGAGAAGGTCATTCATCTTGATGAAACAAGTATCACAGAGAGTTTTTGGTGGTGGGTTATGGACGAAGAGGGAAAGTTAAGAAACAGTGTTAAAAGAACGATGTTATTCTGTACTGTAATTCGTTGGTGACATGTAATATATATTAATGTTTTGGTGGTACAATGTTGTCTGAAGCCGGCGAGACGAGAAAAGAAAGGGAACTTTGTTGTTCAATTGAATTGTAATAAAGACAGGCGTTACCTACAATATATGCCAACAATATATCAAATTTTAGAATCACCAGCCATATCAAGCACCCACATAGGCATATTTGATATTACATTTCAATTGCCCCTTATTCTATTTATTAACCATTGTGTAATGATATATATGGTTTAACTTTCAAGATTTTAAAAGGGAGGACAAAAAAAAGAATGAAATTGGAGGATGAAAAATAGTTTGGACCTGTTTGAACCTGGTTGACAAAAATCGAAGCTTGTTACAGCCTGTGTTGGGCAAGGTGAGACAAGGGTTAGAACAAAATTTTTGTTTTTTGTTTACTTTCTGAAATTTTTTTGAAGGCAGTTTGTAATTTTTTTTTTTTTTAAATTAAGGTTCACGCAAGTTAAGTCTGGTAGTGCATCTAAAAGTTTGCAAGTTTTGCAAACTGATAGCCAGCCCCAAGTTAATTGCATTGAATGTTCCAAGATTTGGCTCATTTGAAGTTATCATAACGACAAAAAAGAATTAATTGGGATAAAAGTGTCATCCTACATAAAAAGCATGTGACTTTTACTATTATTAGAATTTTATACAAGTAAAATAACGTTGTATACAAAGAATTTTATAAAGTTAATGCCAAGAGACAAGTCGTGTCCAAAGAACACTAGTGTTATGCCATAGCTGTGCACATATTGTGTTCGCGGAAATTCTTTGAAAATGACTTCAAAGCAAGAAAATCGAAAATGGATGAAATGAGAAATGGCGCAAGATTGAACACTTTCATTCCTTAAATGAATTTGTCCCACAACGATACTTACTTACGGTTATGACAATCAACTCCCAAGATACAACGACTTCTTACTTGTGTTTGAAGCACTTCAAAACATAAACACAACGAATCAAAATTGGTTTTGTACTCCAAAATGATGAAATGAAATGAAACCAGAAATTTTTATTCAGCTAATGCAATAAAATTTGGTAGAAGATATGAATATATGAGTTTGAAGGTTTTGCATATCAGTTCTCTATCAAAAAAGACGTCCAGACGTCCTAAATATAGCAGATGATCGGTTGAAAACGAAATAGTATGGAGCCAATTCGTGCAACACTTCAAAAGGACATGTCTGTTCGCGTAAACCTATGCGATCACATGGTTTTACCATGCGATCACATAGAGCATTTTTGAAAACAGAACTTAATCCAGTTTCACCATGCGATCGCAAGGCTTTGTTTCCTACGATCGCATGGAAGGACTCAAAAACGTTCTGCTTAAAAATTTAGTCAGTTGCGATCGCAGGATAAAATACCCATGCGACCGCATGGTCAAAACTTGACCCAAATTTGTCATTTTCCATAATTTTTCATTCATTCGATATTGGTTTCGAGATGCTAAGAATACCCAAATTCGGGCAGGTTGATCCTCATTTCTCCAAAGCAGCGAAGTAGTAAACTATTTTGTCTAAACAGGTTGGATCGGGTTTGTATATTTTGGCCAAGTTGACACGAAGTCACTTAGTCAATTTCTTGAATTCTTTAAACCAATTTCCAACATATTTTATTTGAGAGCATTTCCAATGCTAATGTGAATTGCTTAAAAAAATTTGTCACATAAACAAAATATTTTGTATTTAAAAAAAGTCTCCTCCAATACAGTCTAAACTCTGTCTTGCTAATATGACAAAAGACAAAAAAAATAATTATTGCGTAGAGTTCTATCTAGATTCAGAAACTTTGTTAAACACGTTGATTCAGCAAAATTTATATTTTTCATACAGATTTAGATACGATTTTACTTTTATTTTTATAAAAATAAAAGACACATATACAACATTATTGAGTTGTAAAACTAAGAAAATATGTTTTTGACACCCTAAACAATGACATTTGCTCAAAAGCCCATTTTGATGCATTGATGCAAAATTGGATTTTTGATAAAAGTCGAAATAGGATTTGTTGTCTTAAGATAGTCTCTAGAAGCAATATAGGTATGGCACAACTCATTTTAGGTTGCATCATCAGTGGGATTTCGTTCAATTACAAAGAAAGAAGGGAATGAGTTGAACAACACAGAAGAAGAAGGTATTCGAATGGACCACAAAAAAAGATGCAAGTTTGCATGAGTGGAGCTAAAAGGCTACGAAGCAGCCTCTGTCTGCTTGAGCAGACCAAGTGTCTGTTCGACCAGACAATTTGCGGAAAATTCAGTTTTTAAATTTTAGTAGTAGCCATCACATCTTTTCATGAACATTTGTTCCCTTTCCGAGTTGTTGAAGTAATAAGTTTCCATTTACCTATAAATAGTGTTTGTAGGATCACGTGAAAGTACAACAACATTAATCTTCTTCCTCCATATATATTAAAACCTCAAATTCAATTTTCTAACTTTGTTATTTGTTCTTATTTGAGTTCTTCATTATTACTTATAAAAAACTTATAAAAGCTTGTTCAATCCTAAGGGCAATTTGCCAGTTTATCCCTAAAGTATTTTAAAAAAGAAGACACGACATCATTACATCAATATGTATTATAGTTTACATTCTTCCAATTTTCGAAGTTTTGTTTCAATATGCATCTTCTACATTTCTTTTGTAAGTTCAACATCAACCTTCTTAGGGTAGAAAAAATTGCATTTTAATTCGAAGTGCCTCTATCATCTCTTGCAAACTACATTGTGTAGGCGTAGTTGACTGCGTACCCTTGAATAAAATTCCATCATGCAACAGAAATTCTGGGCCAGTACATGTCGCTGTGTTTTGATTGTCGTACGATGATTAATTCATATTACCGAGATTTGTATACAGTGTGATTTATGCTCATTTCTATGTTGATGAGTTTGATGTTGAGCTACTCAAAAGAAACGAAGAAATACACGATTTCATGGCACGACATATAACTTGGGCTTGAAAACGTGCTTTCAAAACACATTTATTATAATGAAACATAATTCTTTATTTTTAGTTGTTGATCCGAAAAACTAATACCAACAAACCTTTACCTATTTCATTGCTCAAATGAATAATCCCAATTTTGTGAATTGCTGAAGTTATAAACACATTTTTTATAATGAAACATAATTATCTTTATTTTTAGTTGTTGACCCGAAAAACTGATACCAACAAATCTTTACCTATTTCCTTGCTCAAATAAATAATCCCAATCTTGTGAATTGCTGAAGATTGAGAATTCAACTAGTAAGAATTTGGCTAAAGTTTTTTATTTAATTTTTCTATTTTTAAAAAAATTTTTTTAGATTATTTATAGATGTTTCAAGCCTTTCAATTTTTTGGTCTTTAGTCCTTTTCATTGCCACGTGTCGCCTCCTAATTAAAAGACCCATAAGTCTAGAGGATTCTATGACACGTGGCAATAAGTGCTTGTTTGATTCCCATTAAAATGAGTTTTTTGTTTCCTATTTTTTGACTTTTGGGGAAAAATAACCAAAATGCCCATTTTTTCTGGTCAAATATTGCGGCTACATTGGAAAGCAAAATGACATTTTGGTCATTTTTTCCCAAAAATAAAAAAATGGGAAACAAAAAACTCATTTTAATTGAAATCAAACAAGCAAGTTATTGCTCTAGCCATCTTTCTCAACTGATTCCCATGACAGTTATCCCGACATGACTTTTTGTAACAATTTTATCACGTAGAGTTTATCATGTGGTCCAAGGGATATTCTGCATTCATATGACCATGGGGTGGCCTGACTACCTTGCTCTCGCACTCTTCGCCATGAGTGAAGTCAATCCCCATTGAGCCAGTGGTTGGTTTCTTAGTCTCATGTTTTCAACTGACTAAAGGATCATAAAATATTTTATTCAAGTTGATTTCGCATTCTTATCATGTTTTAGCTACTTTCAGGTCCTTATCTTTTCTACTCTCAAAACATTTATGCAAACCATTTTCGTGTAACGTGTATAACGAAGTATAACTGCTTTTCCTTGGAATGTGTATCTTCGCTAACAATTAAAGGATTCAGACGATGTGTAGGGGACGCCAAACCTTATGAGACAAAGTCCCAACAAGGGTGTTTGATTTAGAAGACTACGATAATGACAAAGGATGAAAAGAGCAAAACGAAATGCCTCCAAAGGGCACAAGCACACTAGAATTCACTGTAAAGAAATATTTAAGACTAAATGGAATGAAATTACATTTCTCTGTTTTTTGAGAGTTCCTTCTTTTTTCTACTTTGATCAATCTCCTTTCTTTTATACCTTGTCAAACGGTTTTATCACACGTTTTCCTTCAGTCTTGTATAAAAACTTCTCATCGCCCAGTTTCTTCCTTATCGCCCAAAGAACCACCGTCGCATGATAAGCGCCCATTTCTTCCATAATGATTTCAACTGTTTGTAACTTCCCAATGATGATTTAACATGATGATTTAACTTCTTGTAACCCCTTCATGAAGCAATCACTTCGTCGCTCAATAACCGCCCATTTCTCCCATGATGATCCCAACTGTTTGTAACTTCCCATGATGATCCAACTTCTTGTAACTCCTTTATGATAATTCAAGTTTGTAACTCCTGACAACGTGGGAATAATGATAAAAAATGAGAAAAACTACTTATGAACAGTTACTCTTATGCCGTGATCGACCATTCTAATCGCCCAACATACAGGCGTTTTGATCCGGGCGATGTCCATTTGGGCCCTTCCGGCTTGGACAAATTTCTATTGGGCCTCAGATCTGAATTTATTTGGGCATCCGTTGGGCTGGCCGACATATTTTCTAAACCTATATACTTGGGCATTCGGGCATTTATTATGGGCCTATATGTATAATTTTCTTAAGTCTCTTTTTAGGCCCTTGTTATTTCATATGTCAACAATTACCCCCCAATATGGCTTAATTAACATAATTGCTTATTTAATTAGCCATATTCACTTGTGGCGATTTTCGTCTTCTGAAAGTTTTTTGGCGCCTTAAGTCCTAAATCCTAAAAGCACGATTTACATAAAACCCAAAAAGGCGCCATTACCAATGCCCACGTCCAGCCCTCATCATCGTCCCTTTTCTCCCTCTATAAAAAGGACACTATTCATTCATCTTTTCTTTACTTCCCATTCATCTTCATCCTTCCAAACTGATCGTCTCACTTGCAATCTTCTTGTCCATTTTCTGAAACCATGTCGACGTCCGGAGCTTCCTCCAATAACAGCATTACTTTCGAAGATTTCCAAGACCTCCTGACCAAACCCTACGTAAACCCATCAAATCTTCTACCTTCTAGGCGGATATGAACGAGTTCTACTTGGGCCCGTCGTTCGTGGACGCAGACTCTATTAGGCGATAGCGCCACCCCGCTTTTTTCCTTGTACCCAAGGACCTCCTTTCTTGGACCCATTCTCGTTGAAGCCAATCGCGCGAAAAGCATTCGCACATGGCCCAAATCGATACCACCTTCCGCCCCGGCATGCGCGTATGATGAAGCATGCTCCTTCAAGGCGCTTTTGATCGTGCTAGGATTTACGATCTTTTGAAATTGCCACACGTCCCCTCTATATGATCCAGTTCTTTTCCCCATCATCCTTTGGATCGAAATCTTTGTGTCGTTTACGTGCAACATTTCGCACTAATCTTCTGTCTTAGGGCTCTTGAGCTTCTTTGTCGCTCACTTCCTCCCAACCCGTAGGGGATGGTAATATCGTTGGAGGTGATCCATACTTTTCGCAGCGGTACCCTCGCTTTTTCCTCTTGGGCGTCCGTATAACACGTAATAATCAAAAGATCGCCCGGATGGTTCGCCCAACAAATCTACTTCTCGTACACCTTCTTGATACAATTTGTTTTAGCAATTTGTTATATGAAACTCCTCTTTTCTTTCTCGACTCTAAGTCAATCTCTTCTTCCACATCCGTCAAGCCATCATCTTCTTCTTCTCCTCCATAGATATCTCCGGGAGGTTTGCCCGATTTCTACCACGCATTCCAATGTGCATGCTTCTTCACTCTCATCGTCTTGTGGCCCCTCATCCCCTTTGCTTTTAAATTCATTGGCAAGCAGATAATTATTAGCCAATATTGGGGTAAAGAACCAAACCGAATGGTGATGGATTGTCGGGATCTTCTTCATCTTCGCCCTTGCTGTGTCTTTCAAATTTCGACCTACCCGGAAGAATCTTCTGGCAATTCTCCTGTTGAATCATTCACATTATGTTCCTTCTCGTCTTCGAGATTTTCTTTAGCAACCGTGTTGGAGAAATTGGGCGATTTGGGACGTATCACTTCTTGTTGCCGCCTCATCATTCGTCCATAATTTTCTCGATGACGTCTCTGCGTGTCCTAGTCATTTGATCAAAGGGTATCACCCTTCCGCATCATATTGGAATGAGTGCCATACATTCGATCGATGGGTTTGTGCTTCGAACGTTCTATTGTTGAGCATCGGATTGCCGTTGTACACAATCGGCCTGCCATCATACATTGGCTCGACCCGTCTTTCAAAAGGAGGCCATGATACCTTTTCGTCCTCGAACAGTTGGAAATTTTGGGTTGTGTTTGGATGATTGTGATACTCCCATACTTCCGTTTTCTCCTCTTCATCTATTTCTCTCGCTACATCTAGCACACAACACTTTTTATTCCTTTCAACTTCTTTACCTTTGAGACATTTGAACACGGCTGGGATGCGGTTCAAGATCTTAAATCCCCATTATCGACCACCAATTTGAATTTAGGTAAACCACTTTTGAAACCCTGCGACAACATATTAACTCCTAGTGGCGCGGAAAAGGATTCTCATCCACCGCCATCTTCTTTTTAGCTTCAAAAGTAATTCGCATACGATTCGATGGCATCCCTGTAATACATGACGAAAAAACCAAACAATTATTAGTTGTATGAGACCATGCATTATGCCACTTACAATATTTTTATCCTTAATTTGCTCAGATTTGGCAATTTGTGTTTATCGCTCGTTTTATTTGCTTGTCTTTATACAATCTATCAAATATAGTATCGCTTTGGTTACATCGAACGAAAACGTTCTAGCCTTCTTGCTTGTATCTCTCGAGGCTCGTTTTTTCGCCGTCATCCACGAATTAATTATTAACGGACATTCATAAGCATCTCCTTTAATCAATTCGCCAAACATATTTCGGTTTGATCATAATATTCATCCACAACGTGAACGTCAAGTTTGGGTCTCTATAATAAGTCCCTTTCTTTGGAATTTTCATTTGTTCCTCTTCCCTTATCAAACGCTCATACCTAATCACATTGGTCGTTAATTGAAAGAGATCGAGGAAACTCCCTATCCGAAATTTCTTTTTCAAGTCGAAACTTAAACAACTTTGAGCGATCTTAACAAACTCTTTTTCGGGTAAGAGGCACAAAGCATTTACTCTATGGTCTTAAACCTTTGAAGAAAAACTTCCGCCCATTCGGTTGGCATTTGACGTAAATTCGCCAAATCGGCCAAGGTGACTTGATTCGATTTTATAGAATTGGGCGTGGAACAACTGTTCTAATTGTTGCCATGTACGAACGAGTTCTTTGGCAAATTAATGAACCATGAAAAAGCTACTCCTGTTAGCGAACTAGGAAACAACCTTATTTTATGGTAATCACTTACTTCACCGCATTGCAGTGTGAATCGCCCTACATGTTCCAATGTTGAAACCTCCCCTAAACCTGTGAATAGTGAAAATTCCGGCACTTTATATCCCCTAGGCCACGGATAGGCTTGGTCTATCCAATCGGGATATGGCTTTTTATAGGTTGGCCTAATGAAAGGACGCATTCCAAAAGCCATCTGATCTTGCATTATCTCGGTGATTTGGTTTCTTAAAGCCATGTTTGGATCATATGGGACTCCTATTGGTTGATTCACAGGTGGAATCATTTGAGGTCTATTGTTTAAACCTGGATTTGTGGCCAAATTACCATTACTCATGGTATTATTGCCATTTACTTGGACATTTGCCCCTTCGTTAACACGTGTTGCGTTTTGTCCTATATTTGGCATATTTTCTCTTGCATTCGGGCTACCCCCAAGTTGGACGATCCACATTATGACCACTCAAATTGGCGCGTTGCCTCCACCCACATTTGACGTCGATGGTATAAAAGGCATTTCTATTCCTTGACTAGGATTTATAGGGTTCATTGTCGGTGAATTGTGCCCTACAACCGTCCTAGCTTGGAAATGATTCCCTATATTTGGCAAATTTGGTTGACATGTTAGGCCTACTAACCTAGTTATAAGTTCATTTAAAGTACTTAATTGTTTGGCCATGTTGTCGTAATGCACATTTCCAGTTTGAACAAATTTTTCCATATCATGAACATTTTGCAAGCTTACCGTCCCCACAACATCTTGCGTGAGTTCGCCAAGTAATCGCGCGCATGGTTCGTGGACTCAATTCCGTCATTGGCTCATAACGGCTTTGATTTTGTCCCTCCGTCATTTGGTGTATTTTTGTTCTTCATAACGCTCGATCACGGATTGAATTATTTGGTGGTATTTGGTTCCTTATCCGAGTTCTTGTGAGGCATATTGTTCTACCCTCTTGTATCTTCTAACACCAAAAGTATCCCATCTGGGCGTGCCAAATTGTTGTTTCATGGAATGTGTATCTTTCGCTAACAATTAAAGGATTCAGACGATGTGTAAGGGACGCCAAACCTTATGAGACAAAGTCCCAACAAGGGTGTTTGATTTAGAAGACTACGATAATGACAAAGGATGAAAAGAGCAAAACGAAATGCCTCCAAAGGCACAAGCACACTAGAATTCATGTAAAGAAATATTTAAGACTAAATGGAATGAAATTACATTTTCTACTTTTTGAGAGTTCCTTCTTTTTTCTACTTTGATCAATCTCCTTTCTTTTTATACCTTGTCAAACGGTTTTATCACACGTTTTCCTTGATCTTGTATAAAACTTCTCATCGCCTTGATTTCTTCCTTATCGCCCAAAGAACCACCTCGTCGCCCAATAAGCGCCCATTTCTTCCATAATGATTTCAAGCTGTTTGTAACTTCCCAATGATGATTTAACATGATGATTTAACTTCTTGTAACCCCTTCATGAAGCAATCACTTGTCGCTCAATAACCGCCCATTTCTCCCATGATGATCCCAACTGTTTGTAACTTCCCATGATGATCCAACTTCTTGTAACTCCTTTATGATAATTCAAGTTTGTAACTCCCGACAACGTGGGAATAATGATAAAAATGAGAAAAACTACTTATGAGCAGATTACTCTTGTCGTGATCGACCATTCTAATCGCCCAACGCATACGGCGTTTTTGATCCGGGCGATGTCCATTTTCAGGCCCTTCACGGCTTGGACAAATTTCTATTGGGCTGTATCACAATTTATTTGGGCATCCGTTGGGCTGGCCGACATATTTTCTAAACCTATATACTTGGGCATTCGGGCATTTATTATGGGCCTATATGTATAATTTTCTTAAGTCTCTTTTAGGCCCTTGTTATTTCATATGTCAACAATAACATTAGTATTGGGCTTATTTGCACAAATGGTTCTCGGCTTTTGCACTTCTTCGCGAGTTGAGGACCTATCTTTTTATTTTGGCGGTTTAGCCCATATTTCAAATATTTTTGGCGACAATGGTCCTTTTCATCATTTTCCATCCAAATCCTGTTAAAGTTGACGGTGAAAATTTTTATTTAAAAAGTAAATAAAATTTGCAGCAAAGTCCCTAATCTTTTAGAAAGTATTGCAAAGTTCCATAACTTTCTAAAACTAAACACATATGACCCCAAACCTTTTTGACAATTTAACCCCCAACTTAAATAAATTAAAAATAACTCATAAATATTTTCAAAAATACAAATAAGTCCTAAATCTTTTATTTTTTCTGATTTACACTTAAAATAAGAAAAAGTGTGTCATCAAGCCCCAAAATTTTTAATTTTGTTCACCAAAATGACATTTAAATTGTGTTTGATTAAAATCGATTTTTTACTAAAAGTTGTTGAAATGTGTGGTTTAAAAGTTGTGGGACCATAAAATGTGTGGTTAACATTATTGTTGACTTTGATCTTAGCTTTTATAAAATCAAAATTGAAAACAAAGCGAGGTACATTAGAGTCTCTGATTTTGTCCAACGGGTTAATTGTCGTGGACTAATGGGCGATCCAACATAAATTTAAATTTTTTTTTAAATAATAAAAAAAAAAAAAGAAAAATCTTCACCATCTTCCCACCCCACCCACCCACCCACCCCCACCCACCCCCACCCCCCTACCAAATCGGGGAGGGTGATTGTCAGGAAATCCCGGTGACAGTGGGGAAAAATCCCCAGGGGTCCCCTGGTTTCGCGACCCCTGGTTTCGCGATCGCGAAACCGAGTTTGGCTGAAAAACCGAGGAGCTCCTGGTTTTTCGCGAACCCGTGAGCTCCCGTTTTTCGCGAGGGAATTTTCCCCTTGCACTTGCCATGGCCGTAAACAAGCCTGGGGAAAATTCCTCCTTTGTTGGGACCGAGAGAACTTGGGTGGGGGTGGGGTGTGATTTGGGTCAAAAATATTTTTGATGGGCGGCTCGGTTTCACCCAATTAACTTGGTTGGACAAAATCTGTAGACTCTAATGTACCCGTTTGTTTTCAATTTTGATTTTATAAAAGCTAAGATCAAAGTCAACAATAATGTTAACCACACATTTTATGGTCCCACAACTTTTAAACCACACATTTCAACAATTTTTACTAAAAATCTGATTTTAATCAAACACAATTTAAATGTCATTTTGGTGAACAAAATTAAAAATTTTGGGGCTTGATGACACACTTTTTCTTATTTTAAGTGTAAATCAGTAAAAAAATAAAAGATTTAGGACTTATTTGTATTTTTGAAAATATTTATGAGTTATTTTTAATTTATTTAAGTTGGGGTTAAATTGTCAAAAATGTTTGGGGTCATATGTGTTAGTTTTAGAAAGTTATGGAACTTTTCAATACTTTCTAAAAGATTAGGGACTTTGCTGCAAATTTTCATTTACTTTTTAAATAAAAATTTTCTACCGTCAACTTTAACAGGGATTTGGATGGAAAATGATGAAAAGGACCATTGCTGCCAAAAAACATTTGAAATAGGGGCTAAACTGCCAAAAATAAAAAGATACTCAACCCGAGTAAGTGCAAAAGTCAGGGACCATTTGTGCAAATAAGCCATTAGTATTGTTATAAAATGTTAGGAACTTATCTAGTTGAAACGCTCAAGTGCACCACTGATTCACATCTCCGACGTCCTTGCGCAAATTAAAAAGAAAAGGTATTGTTAACCCTATTCCATGTTTATGGATTGATTATGTAATGTGGTGATTTGATTTCTGATTGGTTGCTCCCAGAGGATGAAATCCTTCAAAAAGTCAACGCATGGCATAGGATTAACACTATGTTCATACACTTTAACACATCAATTTTTTTAAAATATCATAAAATAATTCTTAATGTAAGTTAATCTTGGAACTCTCCTACTATTGTAACCATTCTATCAAATATTAGGAAAAATTACACCATTAATATACTCAATATGACACTTGTTGAAATTTGATCCCTAACTCTTTTTAGTCGTCAACTTTTTATTTTTGTAACACCGTGGTTCCTACGGGATGGTCCCATCATTTGACTGTGAAAAATTACTACTTTATTAAAAACACGATTCTACCTTTAATTTTAGTTAAAGTAAATATAAAAGCGGATAAAAAAAAGGAAAAAAAATCCTCTCAATTTGTTGTCATCAGTGATGAGGCGGAAATAGACCCCCTACTGGAGTAATTTTTTGTAGTAATTTTTTTTTTATTAGTAGTTTTCCTTCTAAAAATTCTATTCTACTCCTAGTCGTCACCTTCTCAATGTTACATCTTATTCAACTCATTTGAACCTCTAATTTTTGACTGTTTTATCTTTTCGAATTTAGTTCGATCCCCATGGAGGCAAATACCATTTTATTAAACACAACCTATTTGTTTGTTCCTATACTTTATAGTCAATCTAATTCTATTATTTATATATCTTCGTGTCTTGATGATTTAAACAATTTCTTTGCAGCCACTTGTTTCATTGCACCTGCCTTGATGCTTTGCACATGGAGGGGTATCTGCAACTGTTTGGTACCCAAATCAGTCCTCAACAAATTATTTTTTTAAATGTATATAGCCTGCAATAAATTTGCCTGGAAGATCTGTTCTAATAAATAAATGTTTTTTCCTCTTAATTTATTGTTGTTATTTGTCATGGCTTTGTGGCCACAAAGAATTTGTACCTATTTAGATTCGCAGGATATTTGAATTCACAGTATTTGTATAAGTTACTATTATATGTTGAATTTGATTATTTAAAAATTTAAAATATAGAGCTAGCGTTGAATCATTTTATGTAAAAATTGAACTTGTAGGCCATAGTTAATTTTTATCATATGGTTGAACTTGTAGGCCATAGTTAATTTTTATCATATGGCTAACACATGTACAATTTTCATAAATAGATAATGACGAGACTTGAATTTATTATATGTACTTGCTCTGATATTATATCCACTATCTTATCTAAAAATTTAAATTGTTGAAAGAATATATATTTATTTATTTAATTATATTTTCAACTTAGGAAAACAATATTATTTAAATTTTACATTGACATTTGAAAGAAACGATCTCTCAATGTGCAACTTTGCTTGCACATTAATTTGCATGTACTAAATCTACTGCAGATTTTGCTTGTACATTCTGGTCAGATAATGCATCCTCTATAAATGTAATGAGTGCCCAATAAATTAAAAGTTCGTTTTATCTCGCAAAATTTCTGCTTAAACAGTATTGTACGTAGAATGAACAAATGGGTTAAAAAGAGTACATTTCAAAATTCAACGTGCCTAATGTATTGAAGATCATCAAGTATCTTAATACAAGATTGTGCCATGTTACATATAAACTTTTTTCCATTGATACTACTCGATTAACACATTAGACCAAACTCATCGACATTGACGTGAAGCTAATTGGAAAATCTTGATGTAGCTAGGACGTAAATACCCTTGAGCTCCTTGATTTTCAATGCCGTGAGCACCAATCGAGATGAGCTTGAGACTCGACTGGTGCCTCAAAAGAGGACAACCCTTGTCCAGTTATCAAAAAGACAATTGCAACATAACTTAATTCACATATGGGGATGATATTTCGCTCTGTGTCCAGCCCCTAACAAATTTTGTTGTCTAGTGAAATTGCTTATAAAATAGGTAAAGACTAATAGTTAGGATTAGAGTAATAAATAAAAAGAAAAAAATAAAGAACATAAAAATTTCTATAAGTTCGTTTCAATGTGAGACTATGTCATATCTTTAATTGGTGCAGTATTTTCACTATAATGAATGATGATTTTGTTTACAAGAGATCAGTCTTATATATAACAACTCAATGAAGATTTCCTAATTATAATAAAATTCTAAGGGAACTTAATAAAGATTCCTTAGTTATAATAAAATTCTAGGAAAACCTAATTACAAAGAAAAAATCTCGAGAACACCATTACGGAGCAGAAATAAAAATACCATGGACCGCAATAAATTAAGCTTCACAACTTAACAACTATGTCCATTCTCTACTTTTACGTACATATAGTATATGTTGTCCTTATTCTCTCCATATACTAACTAGATCGTCCGAGGCAAGGATGGCAAAAATACCTACCCCTCAATTTTATTTTTTTTTTTTTTTGAAAACATCATAAAATAGAATACAAATTACAATTTTCACTAGAAATGGGCTAAATAAAAATCGAACACGGGTTAGAGTTATAAACTATAAATCTTAACCATTACACCACAACATTAATCTTGTAATTTTTTTTTGTTTTGTTTGTTACAATAATTTAAAAAATCCTTTTTTTTAAAATTATTTTCTTCAATTTACCAAAACAAAAAAACAAAAAAAAATTTTTTATCCAAATTGGTGGGTCAAAGGGTTGCCCCGTTCTATTACCATCCCTAATCCAAGGAATAACATGAGATCAGAGTCATCGCTCTGACTACTCATTTGCTCACTCATACTACTCATTTTAGTTGATTCTTTGATCTATTGTTTATTTAGGTTGTGTTTGGTACACCAAATTATTAACTATAAAATTAGAATAGATATTCATATATAGTATTATGGTGGATGAAGATAGATAATATTTTCTAGTTTTTTTTATTTAAAAGAATGTTATTTGTACTATCTTTCTTAATCTAACCATATAACATAATACAATAGAGGGATTTGTTTAGGCCGGGTAAGAAAAATGGTGCAGATAGAATTCTTTAGTATCTCTAATTTTATAAATAATTTTTTTTACTGTGTGACAAATGTCACCTTTTCAAATTATGATCATCTTTTTCTCTACTTTTAAAACAGCATGTTTGGTGTGGATTATCGTCAGTTTATTTTTCAAAATTTTTCTTTAGCGTGATATTTTTGATCAAAATTGGTTTAAATCATGAGACCTTTGACATGTATGATGCGAGAGATTTGAACACACATTTTATCATAGATGATGATAGACTTCCATTGGTATCAGTATCATTCTACTTACAATATCACAGAGATTTTTCTTTACAAGCTACAATATTGAGTTTTGCAACATACATCGCCCTGGCCCTTGGAGATGGACGAGACGGGACAAGCCGGGGCGGGAATTTGGTTAGCCAATATAATTCACGAACACAGACATAGGCATCAAACATAGCCCCTTTCTCTTCAGGTCTGCACCTTCATTATTTCTTTCATCAGTAATATTCATATTGTTTCTCTCACAGGTCTCTGTTGAATTATCGAAGCCGACTTGTTTACCCTACAGAACCAAGCAACAAAAAGTAACATATATATTAAATAAGAATATAAAGACTGGAATTAGGTAAGAAATTGGTAAGTAGATTCTACAACATCGACGGTGTTAAAAAAAAAAAAAGAAGCTAAAATCCTGTCGTGGAGTAATAAACAAGTAAATTGTTTCAAACAGGAATTTTGTAAAGAATATCTGCTTTGGTGTCTCAAGAAATGATTAATCAAAATTGCAAGTGTAAAGAAGTTTTATATAAGAAATAATCTCATCACCTTGGGGCTATTGACTGGAGAACTAGCTGTATCTTCCAAATCATCAGAACAAATCTTATGTGTCCTTCTGTGATTCTTGAAATTCAGTCTCTTAGGAAATTGTGAGCCACCTAACGAAGAACAGGCCTTATATTGATCGTTATTCGACCCATTCCATGCAGCATCAGACACCAAAGAAGGGCTCCCAAAACTATCCATGGAACATGAGGATGAGCTATGTTTGGTTTGTTTTGATGAAAAATCCTCCAAATAAGCAGTCCAACCACTCTCTTCAGATGCATCAGCTGTTTTACGGGAAGAAATTTGCTTCTTCACTGATGAACTCATAGGGCCTTCCATGTTGGTGGCGCTTGCACGGTGGTTTGTGGCGGTTGGTGGTGGGGTTGAAGGTTTTTATAAGGTGGCACTTTATGCCACAGGGTGTTGTAATGTCAACCAATAGAAAAGAAGGGCACCCACAATGTCAAGTTATGTAGGCCGGCAGGAGTAGTTAGGCAGTTAAATTTGTATTAAAAATTAAAATACATATTGTTAAATACGATTGACATATATAATAATAAAGATTTGAACTTTTTTTTTTTGCCCTCTTATTATTGTTCGTTTGTAATAAACAACCCATAATATTATGATTAATGTTATCTAGTATCATTTTATATTGCAATAAAGTTGTGTCTACAATTAGCGATTTATTATAAATTTTTTATTTTAATTAATTGTAAACCCTGGACCCTTTGCTACGTAAACATATGTTAAGTACTACTAGTACTAAATAACATTACACTAATATTATTTGTTTCAATTTTTAAGTGAGAGATTTGCAAATTGATATTAGCAATTCAAGGCAAACTCATTTTTTTTTATTGCTTAAATTATTTCAGATACATAGGAAATTAAAATTAGCCTATTTAACTGGAAAATTGAAGCCAAAACTTTTAGAGAAAAGTTAAAAGAAAAAAAAAATCATTCCACGTTTTGAGACAAACGGTCCATTGCCAATAATCCAAGGCCAGACAGGGGTCTACACTTCGTTCTGCTACGTTATATCCCGTTTTAGCGATAAAGTCGAGTCAATTGATTTACAACAATTAAAATTCGCCATCTGTCAAAATATGCAAGGATCATCATATGTGTCGTTGACCCGAGCCAATAATCATCTAAGCCGGCTTTGGAGTTATCCAACAGAGATTCTCCACCGCTCAAATTAACCGAGCAATACACATGAGATAATTATGTGCATAAATATAAAGTAAATAATGTGTGTTTTCTCTTACCTACTATATGGTCCCTATTATAGATGGGTCATTTCCTATTCTTAGTAGGTAAGTGTTATCTCATCAACATCATTTCTTTATTCATTAGATGAATTATTAGGTAAGTGTTGAAATTGGTTTAAAATGTCGAGAAATTAACTAAGTGACTTCACGTGTAAACTTCAAATATACAAGACCGACCCAATCCGTTTAGGCAAATTTATTTGCCACTTCTCGGGGTTAGATGAATTACACTTGCGGTTCTTTTGTGGGGCTCGGGAACGCCTTTGACAAAAAAGTGGATGATTCATCTAAATCAATATCGAATGAATGAAATTCGTATGTTGGAAATTGGTTTAAAATGTTTTCAAATGTAGTTTTGGTCCTTCCAATATATTTTGATGCGATCGCGCGATCGATTGGTTATACGGATGAAGTCTTGTTACATTTTTTTGTGTGCTATGCGATCGCGACTTGGTTAAACCATGCGATCGCATAGGTTTCGCGAAATGATACGTGTCCTTTTGAAGGGTTGCGCGTTTTGATTCATTCCTTTTCGTATCCAACTGTCTCTCCATCGTTAAAAGGGCGTGGACGTCCATATTTTCGAGTTTTGATACGTAAACGTATTGCAAACATAAAGCACTCATATTTTTCATCTTGAACCAATTTATTGCATTTAAGTTGCACAAAATCGGTTTTTCATTTCATTCATCGGTTGGAGTACAAAGCCATCATTGGTTCATTTGTCTTGAGTTTTTTTGTTGTCTTACAAAACTCAAGCGAAACCGTTATATCTTGGGAGTCATTTGCCAAAACCGAAAGCACCTTATGGGCAATATTGACTTAAGGACAAAGAGTTCAACTCTTGCCTCGGTTAATTCATCCTTTCGATATTTTCGGTTCTTGATTATTGCTTTGGGTCACTTCCACGTAATTCCGCCAACATAATATTGAATGTGGGCAATATAACACTTGCTTACTAAGGTAGGAGATCACTCATGCTCTTTTATATACTTGTTTTACTAGAATTTATAAATGGAGTTATGCATATAATGAGATTGTAGAAAATTTAATTAATCAACCACTTGACTTATTCTGTGATTAATTAGTTAGGCTCATCAATTAGTTTGACCGAGACAAAATATAGCGGTCTTCTTGCTTTATGATTTAGGATAATATAGTTATGCCCTTGCAAGTAAATAGTGCAAAATAACACATTCAGTTGTTCCCTTAGTTTGGCAACTGTCTACATCCACTGAGCCTCGTTCAACTATTGAACAATTCGATAAGTTAAAGTAGATTACATATACCAATCATTTTTAAGCAAATAAGGCTCCCTCGTTAACTTTAACAGGATTATGTAAAATCACTTGTGAGACTTGTTCAACGAATTAATTTAAGCTGTTGAACTCTCTCTAAAATTGCAAATTGTTATCTCCCAAAAATCCCAAAGGATTGTCTCCAAACACTTGGGAAGATATTCCATGTGTACCGAAAAGTTCTCTCTAAGCTATTTGAATTTCGCTCCAAACCATGAATGAAAAGCTAAGAAAAACATGGAAGATTTGTAATGGAACTCAATGATATTTTTCCTCACAAAAATCACACTTTTTACAATGAAAGAGCTCTGATTTTTGACAAATTTCGTGCATATCAATAAGAGAAAGATAAGATATCAAGATATAGAAATATTGTAAAGTATTTGATTTTGACACTTGATCTGGATGACTCAGTGTGATATAACATTTAAAAATCATGTTGCAACATAAAAAAGAATGTCTTTTCAACTTAAAGAGGAGAAATGTTTTCTTAGAAAGAATATCATAATCATGAAATGTATTGATCCAAGTCTCAATTTTCCTTTCAAAAATATTATTGGAAATCAAATTAGAATCATAAAATGCTATTAACTTAAAGAAAACTTATCTTCCAAACATTTAGTGATATATTTTGTTGTAACCCACAGACTTTCCCTTAGAAGTTTAGGGAGTTATTATGTGCATTATTATTAGTTTATGTATTGCCTATTGAATGTTGGTACCATTTCTTGCCAATTGATATCTGTGAATACATTTGTGCTTCATCTTCCTCTCGAGTATTCATTCATCGATCTTGAGGCACCTAGACCGACTCTCATGATATAACCTATTGCAACATATTGAATTGTTCGACTTCTACCAACTCTTTGTAATTGACATTGAGAACGAGCCTAATTTACATGACTTGGATGTAACCATAAAGATGTCAACACTATAATTCTAACATATTGGAATTCACATTGCGCATTTACATTGCTAAGTTTAAGGCATATCACTTGTTGAAATTTGAAGTTCCATCCCACTTGGTATATGTAATAGAAGATTTAGAGTTTGTTCGGTGTGATTTTTTTGTGTTAAAATAGTTTTTTTTCAACCACCATTGTTGTGGATTAAGGGCAATTTCATCATTTCAGCCACCATTTGGTTTGAAAAGTCGACAATAGTGATTAAAAAAACCATTTTGACCCTAAAAAATTGAAATGACCAAATTGCCCTTAATCCACAATAATGATAACTAAAAAAACTATTTTGACCCTAAAAAACTATATCGAACAAGCCCTACCAAGGAAAACTCAGGCTTCCTTATATTGAAGGCTTGAATTTGACAAGCCCCTTGGTAAATTAATAATCAGGCCCATGGCCTAATTGGCAATCCCCTAATTCAAGTCCGTTCTGGGCCCGTTAAATTATGTCCATGACAGTCGTTGATATTTTTATGAATAATGAAAATATAAAAATAAGTTATGGACGTTTCCAACAGCATATTCTGTTGATCTAGAAAACTAAAGAAGGAAAAAAAAAAAAAAAATGATCGACTCAATATACAGTCCGTATTTCAAATTAGAACAAATAAATACGTCACTTAATTTGAGATGTGAAACGAGATATAATAAAATTAATGTACATGGCTAAAATTCGTGGAATGAATCACACTTAATACAAACAATATCTAACTCATTTCTAGTCTTAATTTCTCCGAAATCGATATTCCCAAACAACACAAATTATAACCCCTGGCAAAGGGATAAATGCTCGGCAGACGCAGACGGCAGCCCTCGATATCCAAATCACAGTCACCCTTCGAGTTTCGTAGTCTATAGAAAGGCTAAATAATGTTATTCATTCATTCATGATCACAAATCGCGGCTGGCCTTTTTTTACAATTGATGAACGCATATTCATCTGAGCTTTTGCTTGCACTTTTACTGCTTAGCCTGCATAAAAATAATAAGCCATTATCATTAGTTTCTTAAACATTTAAATACATTGTACATAAAACGTTATACCACTTTTCACGTACAAAATAAACTTAAACATTGTGACTTTACGAACTAATTTTTAAAATATTTACTTGTTGACACTTTTTCTTGTTATTTCATAAATTACATCATTGTGTCGTGTGCAAGTTTTACAATTTATGTAGGACAATTTCTAATATATCTACACATAATGCCTTGAGCGATAAATTTTTTGTAGTAGTAGCAATAGTGTGTGGCTTCGAGTGATGACAAAAAGAATGGGCACATGTTACAATTTAGTTACTAATCATCCAATTTTAAGATTTTTATTTATTTATTATTAAACTTTAATTTGTTCCATATTAATCACGAAACTATAATTTTATTTCGCGTTAGTCACTAAGTTAGTCTTCTTACAACAAATAATCCGCTTACCTAAATTAATGTTAAATTAAAAATTTTCAAATGATTCTCTCCACGACAGCAAAATATATGACATTTTGAACATCAAATTTAACATTAATTTTTTAAAATGGAGATTAATGTATTGATCAACGTGAAACAAAATTTGAATTTTGGTGATTAATTTGGAACTAATTAAAGTTTAATGATCAATATGAAACAAAACATAAAGTTAAATGGTTAATTTCGAACAACTAAAGTTAATTAGCTAAATTGGAGCCTATATCTGATATTTTTTCTCCGTATATTTTTGACATAATTGTATATCACATTTTTCTAGCAAATAGGAAAGCGTCGACACATTTTTTGACACCACGGCACATTACACTTGAACCTCTTCCATTTGTTTAGAAATTTAAGATGATGTTTTAAAGTATCAAAAATATACTGAGAAATAAGAAAAAAGGACAATGAGTTCGAAACATTAATTAGAGGTGGGGTTAGGTACCTGAGAGTAGAGAAAAGTGCCCAAGATAGCAATGGCAGCACCAAGGGCATTGATTGGTTGAATAGGGATGCTGAAGATAATAATAGATGAGACTATAACAGATATTCTCTTCATTGTATTCCCAATGCTAAATGTCAATGGGGAGATCTCATTTAGTGACATATATGACACTTGATTGTAGAGGTGATAGAACACACTTTGTGCCACCACCCACCTATCATGCCACCAAAATTTCACAACCATAATTAGTAATTAGAAAGGAAAACTTTTCAATTTTAATTATATGCTGAAAACAGGAAAATAATCACTTATTTTTCTTACCAAATAAAATTTGGTCCAATAAGAGAAACAGCTTTCTTCCATCCAATAGCCCACATTTGGGGACCCTCCACAGCAAATGCAAAGGGTGTAAGTATCAACAAAGACAACATTGAAAGACAAGCATAGTAATTCATCCCGCCCACTGACTGCCCCTTCATGCCTTTCTTGGAGAATATGTTCCTAAACACAAATGCCAAGTTTGATACCATAGCACCCATAAACCCTGAAATCATATGATATCAACATTAGTGATTACAAATTGATTCTATCATCAGATTATAACTTTGTAAACCTAGTCCCTTTCCATTTTGGTCGGAACAAATGTGTACATATATACACCAAGAAAAATGAAAATTCAACAATATCGACACATTTGATATGTTGAACATAATATAACTAGACTAATCGAAGTTATCGTTTCAAATTATGGATATGAGTTATCGTGTCGAATTCTGTCCATATTACTCGTATCAAACAACTTTAAACATGCCGAGAAGATTTAGTGTTATGTGTATAACAAAAAAATGGAATCATCCTATGCCCATTCTATTACACCTCTAACCCTCTGTTTTGCCCATTTGAGGCGCCTGCAAAACCTAATACACGAAGTAAGCAGCAAATTCAAATTGCTCACCTATCTCAGGAACCTCCTAACCCACCTGCCCCACAACGGTGTATCCCCACTGCGTTGCTCTCATATTAGCTAATATCGACAAATTTGGAACATTAATTGAGCAAGACTGGAAATCGAGGAACAACATGTGATACAATTCATCAGTTATTGTACCCACTTTAGAATAGGACTGGATAGACAAGGAACAACTACACGTGATTAAATTTGTTATTTGTCATTCCCACTTCTAAAAAGGACCAGAAAATCTTGGAATAATCGAGTTATGTCTAGTCTAACTAATCAAACATGTTGGGTGGGCTAGTGTTCTTACCTGTTAAATTAAAATTGAGCTCAGTTACAGCAGCAAGGGCACACCCGCCAATAATTGGCACAAGTGAAAGGTAGACTGATGTTGGAAAAGCCTCTCCAAGTAGAAATCTCGAAACCAAAACACTGAAAGCTGGCTCACCACTCTTTATAATGTGTGTAAATGAAACTGCTACCTTTGACATGCTTACTGTTGCAGCCACATGCCCAATTGTGTGTGCCACAGCAACCTAATTAAATGAATCCCATTTGCACAAACCAAACAAATTAAGTCTCGTTCCCAGTAAATTTAGGAAAATCAAAACACTATAAACCAGAAGAAAAAGGGTTTGTCTGCTTACAGGAAACAAAGTTTTCCAGAACTCAAAATCAGTCTTTGGAGCTTCTGCAATCTTTGTAGCCCAAGAAACCAACATGAGAAGAGAGCCAGCTGCCAAAGATAGAGTTGAAGTAAGCCATGGGAATGGAAAGGCATTGAGGACCTTCTTGTTGTAGATATTGAACACGACATTTAGAGCCCACCATGTAGCAAAATAAACACCAATCTTAAGCTTCTGAGCTGCAGCCTTTTGTGTTTCTTGATCGAATTCGATGCTAATCGGTAAGGGCTGCGATCGATGAGCTTCGTAGGCATTGCATTGGACTGCAGCTTCTCGATGTTTCGAATTCTCTGGTTCACCAATGTAGCCAAATCCAGTTACTGCTGAAATGTACAAAGGCTTCCAGGCTAAAACATTTGGCTTTTCACATTTTCTCCCCACAATTTGATTGGGGATGAAGGATGAAAAATGAGTTTTGGAGGGAAAATTCTTGTGTTGCAAATGATCAGAAAATGTAGCAGATGAATAGAATTGTTTTGCAGAAAAAGCCATTTTATTTTAGGTTTCTTTAAGTAACTAGCAAAGTCTGCAATGGGCAGAAGAATTGGGAAGGTGGGGGTGGGGGGTTCGTGACTTAGCCAAACTCCCAATGGTGCAATGCATATATATAGCAGTGTTCATGAAGCAGTAGGGCCAGCTTGTGACCTCTCAAGCTTGTGAGGGCTAGTTGTCATTTGCTGCCCATCTACAGGTCGCAAAAGGCAACTTAAACTAGAAATGATCTGTATTGGAATTATTGGAATATTCCTCAAATTTTCTGAATTTGAACACAAGTTGGACTTGAATTCATCCCTAGTGTCATGAGTGTTTTTCATTTTGACTTGGCTTTTGACAGGCAACGCAACATATGTGACGGAGACAAAGACAACCTTATGAAATTGTAGAATTCTTAAATTAACAATGAAATATCAATTTTTTGAGAAAACTTGAGAAATATCACCCAATATTCAAATCCCAAACAACAGCAAGTCTTTAACAAAATTTAAATACCAACTAAATGATAAATGACATTTATATTGACATCACCATACTAATGTCTCCAACTTGTGCTCATTTTTTATTTATGTCCTTAATTTTTTTTTTCGTCGCATTTTTATAGTTTTATATAAAAAATCGGTTAGAAGGATGTAAAACTACATATTTACCCATCATATTTTTAAATAAGCAAAAAAAATAAATACAAATACAAATTTTGGACAAAATATTTTTGCCTCTTTTCAAAACACACTAACAAAATATTTGAACATAAACCGTAATCAATGACAAAATGTACTAATTAATGAAAAGTTGTGGATAAGAATGCAAAAAAAAAAAAGTTAAAAGACATAAATGCGATAATAAATAAAAGTGCAATTAAAATATAGTGCAATAAACATAAACAATGTTATAAATATAATTACCCACTACCACTAGAGAAAACTTCACCAATGCTAACGTCCGAAAGACCCGCGTATAATCTTCTTCTAATATAAATCATAATACAATATTGAATCTATTGTATATGTCATGTTCATTTGTACAATACAAAATTTGTTTCAACCGATTATATACAATACAATACCCTAAGTATAAAAAGATAATCTCTCCTATGTTGTAGTTCAGGGAGGAGGGGAAAAATCAACCAATAGGTGCGAGATAACTTGACACCTATATATAAGTTATAGAATTGCTTCAATTTTTGCAATTTCTTCTACTTCTTCTTCGTTCTATAACATGATCGCAAGCTTACATTTTATCTGCAGTCAATAATTTTTCAGCAAAATTTCAATTAAATTATTAAATTTGAACTTATTTCAATTAGATCACAAAATTTTCACCAATATATCACTGTATCATCCCAAAACTAACGAAAATCGGAACCACACCTAGCTAAACAACATTAGATTTTGTATTTCTACGTAGTTGGCATGCTACAAAACGATTAGGTTGAAGATTCATTACGATTTGCCTGCCTACAAGCAATATATCCTTCAAAAAATTTGAAATTAATTTAAGTCCAACGACTTAATTGAGATAAATTAAAATTTAATAATCCAATTGACATTTCATCTAAAATTCATCGACCGCATATAAAAAATTTCTCATGATAAAACATATCAATAATTATTTAAAAAATCTATGGGTACATCTTTGATATTGCATATCAATAGTTGGCTATTGGAATGCTTCTCACAACCTAAATAATTGAAAAGGCAATCTAACAACTCGTTGGTGTCACTTTCATCCACCTTGTGTTTCTAAATTTTGGTATGATACAATTGTCGTTTTATAAGCCACGTGCTAAATGCATTTCAACGGTACAATTTTTTCCATCTTTCCAACACACGTTTTTGAAGGAATTATTAAGACAAGATTAAAGAGCGACCGTAGAAATTTCAAAACATAAAGATGAATACAGAACTAATAAGAATTAGATATAGAGTTAATTTCATTAATCATCGCCAAGTTTGTGCGATATTTCAATTTGGTCATTAAAGTTTCTTTCTACTCCATTTAGTCACTAAAATTTATAACGACTTCACTATTGGTCACTCGATTAGAAAAATTACCGTATACTATTATCTTGGGTTAAGGTTTGAGTTAGTTTAGAAGAATGGTGAATTGGAGATTTTTTTCCAACAATTGTAGGTTTACATTCAAATTGACTAGAAGTCCAAACTGGACTAAACTAGTCGATTCGATACGGTTCCAATTAAAAATGATCCGACTCTTAGTTTTAGAATGGAGAACCAAACTATTTTGTTCTGATTTCTAGTTCTACAAAACTGAATTTTGATTCAACGCTTGTTTAGTGGAGCTTTTTAGTATATTTTGAAAAAAATTGATAAAATGTGTGGTGAAAAGATGTATGTCCTATAAAATGTGTGACTAAAATTAATTGTTGAATTTAATTTCAACTTTTCAATAAATTTTAGTTCCACCAAACAAAATATCAGTTTCAAAATTATTTTTATGAATTTTTATGGATTAATATATACTAAGAATAATCAACAATTGTCTTCTAAAACAGAAAGCATGAAACTGAGAACATATTACATTTAACAATTTATTATTGAAGCGAGTTATTTAACCGACCTTTTGAAAAATGAATCTTCCAGTGAAGTTAGAGGAAGTGTTGGAAATAATTTAAACATACATATTCGTCATCTTCTCAACTATTTAAATTTTTAGATAAAGATACAATAATTATTGTGTCTAAAAACTTAAAAAGTAATATTATTCAGTTACTCACTATCGATAGTTTATCGATAGCCTATGTGGCATTATTCAACTGGAGTAATTATTTATTCCAATTAAATAATGTTATTTATAGTCAGCAACTATAAATAATTTCTCTAATTAAGTAATACGATGTATGTTGACTACCGATAATAAACAACTATAAATAATATATTTTTTTTTGTTACTTTGATACTATATCACATGACCTATTAAACTAAAACTTCAAATTATTCTATTTATATTTATATATTCAATGCATTTAATAGCAATGCGTCGGCCTTTAAGATTTGTCAAATCTCTAAAACTACAACCTGTTTCTTTGTCATTGTACTTGATTGAATTTGTGGCTCTAAATTGAAGAATAAACTTTAGAGAGAGACCCATCTAAAACTTAAAATCACCCCTAAAGATCAAGATTTTGGTGATATAAAATAGAGTAAATAAGACCTAAGTGCTCGAATATTTGAACGTTCAGAATGATAGGATCCCAAACTTTGTTTCTAGCGGTCGGTCCCAAACTTTCAAACGTACGCACATGAAGTCCTTTTTAGATGAAAAACGTCAAAAAAACCATTAAGTCATCACGCACGCCAGGTGTTATCACTTTTTGAAGGGCAAAACTGTCCAACTTAATTTAAAACAGAAGGAGAAAAAAAAAAAGGAAAAACTAAGAGCGAAGATCCCTAAATTGTTCTTGAGCCCCCCTTCAATCAAGATTTCTTTTCTGATTAGTAATTGTAAATAAAATCTTAAAATCATTCTGCGAGTGGGAAAAAAAACACTAAAAAGCAAAGTGAAAGAATTCAAAATTTGAAAATAAGACACATAGTATTAAAAAAAATGGCATTACAGTTTTGAGTGAGCCAAGGGAAATGAAGATATGATGTAGTTTGACTGCGTGGAATAAGAGAGAGCCAGAAGATCAAGCTGGAGGGATAGATGTGATGAAGACCCTTTTCTTTCACCATCATTTCTTGTTTCTTTCTTCCTCATTTCATCTTCACGAGACATTTTCTTGTTTCATTAAAGAGAAAACCCAAACTCAAACCCAACTCCATGAGGGATTTTTAGTTTCACTCAAGAGAAAAACTAGAAAAGAAAAGGAGGGTTGATTCTTGATTGACGCCCTTAATTTTTCCTAATTTTCTTTTTCTCCTTCTGTTTTAAGAAGTTAAGTTGAATAGTTTTGCCCTTAGAATGTGATAACATTTGGCGCGCGTGATGACTTAACAGCTTTTTTGACGTTTTTCGTCCAAAAAAGATCTTAAGTGCGTATATTTAAAAGATTTGGGACTCCGATTGCTAGTAAACGAAAGTTTAGGACCCTATCGTTATAATATTTAAAAGAACACTGATATTGGTGCGGTCGGGTTGCCCTAATAAATATAAGTTAAATCGGGCGGGGATCCCGGCCATCGCCTGCTTATTTATTTATATTTTTTTTTTGTAACCATTATTTTCAAAATTAAAAGTATTAAAGATTTCGGGCGGGTTCGGGCTACTCTCGATGAACCCAAGATCGGGGTATTTTTGCACTCCGCCCGAATACCCGGGCGGGAAATAACGGATATTGTGCCATCACTATCCTGATACTATTTACCCTATAAAATATTGTGCCAGTTATTTTGCCACTTTCCTAGGGTTCAATGTGTGGGATTTTCAGGTGAAATTTCCTTAGTCAATTGATATGACTTGTCAAAATATAGTGGCGGTTCATATTAAGCGGCCAAAATATCCCACCAACTCATAGCATCCATTAGACATATTGTTGCTTGTTTGCATCCCAAACCCATCGTTAAATTTTCTTTATGGAGAGAGAAAGATAGAGAGATTGAGACTTACAGAAATGAAGATGAAACGCGACTTGATACGACTATTTCGGTTGAAGTCTGTTATTAAATTAATTATATAAAACTTTATTTGAAGTCCGTACTAAGTTAATTTTTAATATATGCCCACAAGTTCATAATAATGTGCAAATTCTCAAGTCTATGCAACTTAAGGGACTACTAGGCACGTGATTTTGTTAACACAGTCTCCTTGATAATTCTTGAGGTGACATGTACTTCTTTGATGAATGTACAACTCGTTTCATAATGTGATATTCTTGAAATTCAATATATAAGTCACAAATAACCATGTAATATGAAGAGATTTCTATATCTTTTTAATGAATTAAATAGAGTTTCTTGTTGTTTTTAGTTTTACATTAGAAATTTCAATGTCATTTATTTCTTTTATCGATGTATGACAGAAGTCATCCCTTCATTTCAATATTTATTTTCTTTAATCAAAGAAAATTTTAAAGACGCTTTTCTTCGTTCACACCTCTCCACTCCAAATTTTAATCTCTATAAAGATTGTTTACCAACCAACATTAAAATATGCTAATGCACTCACCAACAACATATTGAGAAACAGAATATTAGACAGTCACTATACTTTCATAGACGAAAATTTCATAGTTGTTTTCCATCAATCATTGGACTTTGAATTTTTTTCTCAATAGTCACTGAACATAACCAAATATTATTTCTTCCGCCACTCCGTCTCCTTCCATTTAAAAATTAAATAACTGTTAACATAACAAAAGTATTATCCCAATAGTCACTGTACTATAATCAAATGTTTGCCATGTCATCAAAATCATTAGTTTTTTAACAAGATAGTGACGAAGTGACCGACAGAATAACAATTTGTTTAGCTCAATCAGTGACTATTCAAAGTTCAGTGAACAATTGAAAAATAAAGTTGAAAGTGCTGTGACCATTGAGATATTTAACCAGCATATTGAAGAATAAAACTAACTGCAAATGAATTATTAACAATCTGAATAAGCAAACAAACATTTTTGACACTAAGTTATTTCTTGATGGCTTATAAAGAAACTCAATTGCAGGCATTTGTTAACAACTTGATATAGAAACCAAAAAGTAACCAAGTGCAAAATTGGAAGGGAACCTCTATAGGAATTAGTGACAGCTCAAAACTCTCATCAGCACACTGCACAACAGTATGATCTCAAACCCTCTTTTTTCTGTTCAGCACAGGTCTTTTTCCGATTGTCATGGTCTTGCCTGAATGAGCTACCAGACCGCGTAATAATGCTAAAACAGCAAACACGAGAAAGGGGAAGTATATCGTTAACAGCCAATCTGATGCTCTCTTAGACAGTATAAGTTCTGATAGTATTGCAACCTGAAAATAATAGACACGAAATCGAATAACATGAGAAATTGCAAATTGAATAAGAGAAAAAAATAGTTTTCAGAAAAAATGGAAGTGAGGCATTCAGCTGTAGTCAGCAACATAACCAGTGGTGTCAAAGTGGACTAGGCTGTCCAGGCCCATGGTGGCCCAGCCTGGAGAAAACCCAGCCCCAGAAGGGGTTGTGGGCTGACCCGCCTTTAAAGCCCGGCCATAAAGGGCTCCTAGTCTGAGGGTCCATTGAGCATAACCATGCAATCAATGCACTGATTGCTGGTGTCCACTTCTCAGACTGGAACATGGCATGAAGTTGCTAGTGATCCTAACACTCAAAAACGGGATTATCAGTCGACACACAAGCCATTGGTTGTTCAAAGACTTCAGAGTTCAGAAATCAATGTTCTTGTGGATGTGGCTAAGAATATGGCAAGATATCTCATGGAGAATTCTGTGGGAAAGCTGATATATTCGGTAGCTGGCCTTTGGCAATTTAAATCATTGAAGCACAACTAGAGGCCCATCTATGAGAATTCGATAAATCCATGTTGAATCACATTCTTACATTTTGATTGCTGCTCTTTCTAGTTGTCACTATTTATTTGTTTATAACAATGGAAAAATAGCTGAAGATATTAACCAATGCTACAATTTTGATAAGGTAGATATTTCACTCCATCCGATGTCTCAAAGGGAATGGTACTAAATGATAGTATTTATTCCTTTGTTTCCTGTAATAGAACTGATGCAGGAAATGGAAGAAAAACAAAGACAACAGGGTGAACAGATTTATGTATTCAACAAATTTAACAGTAACTGCCCAACTCTCGAATTAACCCTCACTCGTATAGGATTCTAGAAAGTTAAACAATGAAAAAGGCACAACAAAATAGAAAGCCTCAGAATTAAAATTAAACAGACTATGAGAACTGCTGAAATTCACTTCCCACCCATCATCTTCGTGATTCTAGCCAAGCATGTTTGTGAGACCTCCCATACAGGAACTAAAGAAAGTACGAATTACTAGTGACTTGTTTGATGGGAAAAACAAAACTCCTCGTTCTTGTGTGAATCTTATAGGTGACTATCAAATAGAGCAGATACTAGATAGACTATATCAACATACACAATCAACGCCCAACAAGAGAAGTAGAAACCACAGGAGCGTAATCCACCTAAAATCTCCACTATTGATCACAATGGGAATACTCGAGTTAACTATAGTAGGAAACTAGAGGCATATAGCTTTAACAACCTCAAAAACAAGATTATTGGGAATACATAAAATCCCAACAAGAAATAGGGAACATCTCATCGAAACTTAGTTATAGTTCAAATGGACAAAAATCGAGCAAAAAAATCAAATATTGATCTCCAACCGTAGATTGAGATACTATATGTTTTGAATCTGGAGTCCAAATCTTAGCTCAATCTGACAAAGGATTGCAGAGATATTGTAGTTCGATGAAGACTGCGCAACACCTCCAATCTCCAATGTTTCTACCTCTCAAATTACTCATTCTGATTTGGCCTCAAACCCTACTTACCAAAGTGGAGAGATGACTCTCAAGTCATTTAAACAATATAAATAACTAATATGTCCCTTCCAAGTTGTGAAAAGTCACCAAAATTTCCATCTCCTTCATTTTATTAAAAGAAATCAAAGCATTGAGTGGACCAAGACAAGACACTATCAGATGGATCCATTTGAAAGAAGAAAATCGTAACACACAATAATCAAGCATAACATTTCTCCCAGTAATTATCCTGTATCTATGGATTTGTGAATCAACAGTAATTCCTCATTTAGTATTAATATTTTGTTTCCTTTTTCATGGTACTCAGCTGCATATAAAATCAGTGCAATGTATAGTAATTGATAATTTTTCACACAAATCTCATTATTGGTACTAGGTACCAAAGCTTGTCAATTTCCCAAATGAGATAGCAAAGGTTTTCTCCCTTCAATTACTACAACAATGGAAGCGGAATCCCACCAATAAAATTTCTACTGGCAGAGTTACATCTCATGTTAACTGACCTTCAATCCTCAACAATGAAGCCATCACCATTACTGCTGCAACTCAACTTCCTATCAAGATGACATCTCCAAAATTTTCATCTTGGATATCTCAGTTCAAAACTCTCGTGTTGCCTATCAAGAGATATCTTGATGGCTCGTACTCATGTTAGTAGGCAACCTTACTAAAGGAAAGGAATAATGTCCATGTTTCAAACTTGGAACCCGAACACCTAAGGTGGCAACAATGGCATGCACTAATCAAGTCAGCGATGATGTCGTCTGTTTTCCACTCCCTAGTCCCATCCATCATGTCATTAGCAATTTAAGCGAAAGCTAGGTTACAACTTCATCGAACTTAGCCAAAGCTCACTAATACGGAAGTTGAGATAGCACGACTCCCTCGTAAAACTTACTAAGGAGAACATGACAGTCTTTGAATTCTTCAGATTCCCACTCTCTAATGATGAACTTGTTCAACATATACTTCATAGTATTGGATCTAAGTACAAATAATTTAACACCGCCATGAGTGCCCAATATACTCCTATCAGATTTTAAGATTTCATGACAAATTAGCCGAGCATAAACTCTTTCTCAAAAGAGATGAAGCAATGAAAAATAACTTCCAATCACAATCCATTTCACTCAAACAATAGCAAGAAGGGTCAAAATAACTACAACAATAGAAGGAGACAAAGTTAGAGTTCAAATTCAAATAACATCAACATATTGGCACCCCCTTGTAATCGAATCAAAACAACGACAACATCATCATTCGGAAAACTACTTCAACACCAACAATAATGTGTAGTGGTGTTTACCATATATCCGTAACCAACCAAGTTCGGACATAGTGCAAAAGTTTACTGAAATCTAAACCAACCTCAATTCGAGCCTCATGCAAACTATACCATCAATGGACTTTAATGCAATTCTAACTGGTCAATAGATTTGACGTCCTTCCACCACATCATCTCAAACCTATAGGATTTTTCTATTCACTCAGAATATGGAGGTAACAAATGAATTCTATAGGTGATTGATTAGTTATACCTATTACTCAAACCAACTCCATTTCTCTTACAACTTTTAAATCTACTTCTAAGTTGTATAATGTTTGGTGTGCTCCTGACGTTTAGAAAAATCTTTTTTCAGTATTTCAATTTTGAAAAGATAATAGGACATCCATTGAATTCTTCTTGTGTTAGAGTCTAGATTCCTTTTTTTTCCCAAGAAAATTACAAAGTTTGATGAACCAAAATAGTCGCTAAAGGATTTCTTAGAGCACAGTTCATGAACCATTGACCTACACTCAAGCTAGCGAACTCCCTTAATGGCGTCGAACCATGAGCGAGAAATTTGACACGCTTGTCCAAAATAACAGTTAGGTTGTAAGTGGATTTGCAACGTAAGAAGAAGGTCGGATGGCTCGGTGGAGCATATGAAGCTTGACTAGTCACTAAAGGGTTTCATCAACTGCCTAATGCCAATTTTCACACTACTTTGGAGGTTAAACCTACCACAGTCTGAATCATTCTCACTATTGCCATCACTAAAGGATCCACTGATGCCACAATATATAACCAAGTATTTGGGCAACCCTAATATTTATCTCTTACTTGTCCAGATATTAGCTTCATTGTCAACAATCTCTCTCAATATATGCACTTATGCATACTCCATCAGTCACATTGGAGTGCATTCAAAAGAGTCCTATGGTATGGCACTTCTGACTTTAGTTTATTTCTCACTAGTAAGTTTTCTTTGTCTCTTCACGTAGTCCCTAATGTCAATTTGGCGGACAATACTAAGGAGCAAACATCCACATTAGCCTACATTGTGTTCCTAGGTTCTAATACAATTAATGGAGTTCTAAAAACCAGAAAACCTTTATCTGATCAACAACGAAAGTGAATTATCATGTGTTTGCTTCCACTGCTGCTGAAGTCAATTGGATACGAAATCTACTTGCTGAGTTGCATATATCTATCTCACCTCCAACCATTTCATATAACAATGTTGGAGTCACTTATTTGTGTGCGAACTCCATTTTTCATTCTCATATGGAACACATTGCGATCGCCTATCAATTTGTTCGTGAGCAAGGTATCAAAAGTCACATCTAGGTAGCTCACGTCCACTCTATAGATCAACTCGCCGAGTGCAATGCATAGTAATACAATTGAGAACTTTTCACACAAATCTATGGTTTAAACTCAACTGGCGCGAAACTCAATGAGTCATTGGGGTATGATATCAAGCTTCCATCCATATTATTGGAAAATCTTGCTTCAACAATTTTTACACATGAACTGGCTGGCAAATTGAATTTTGAAGCTGCTTAATAATTATTATGAATTACATCTTTACTCTAATAATTGACAGGAATCAGTTAAATGCAAATAAAGAAATCGTCAAAATGCAAACGTATTGTGAATTTCCTGCAAAAGAAGTACTTGAAAAAACCTCTGACAAAAGAGTAGCAAGTCCCGGAGATAGGGTTTGCGATTGGGATAGATTATATCTCATCATAATTAGACAGTAAATCAGATCGAAAACATAAAACAAATAAAAATAAGACATCAAACCGGAGGGTGCAAAATCCAATAAAAAATAAAAGAAAAGTATCCAAATAAAAGTCCATCAGATCATCATGTCAAAAAAGAATACCTCAACAAATTATCATTTAATCAACACACCATCATGGAAAAAGGATTGAGAAATGGCTGTGTACCATTGAAGTGGAAGTGGAGACCCCATAAAGCAAGCAAGTGGTGTTGAGCCAAGACTTTCCAGCTACAATCCCATAAAGACAGGCAACAGCGAGAGGCCACTGAAAAAGAAGCTCAATCCATACAAGCCCAACAAAGAAATGGGGCTTCTCCGCAACCAAATAGTCCCCATATTCACGTCCGTACCAGCTCTTGATGTCGACCAAAAATGTCGGAAATAGGTGTTGAGGAAGGCAAGTTTGAGAATCAATAAGTGGTGCCGCCAAGGCAATGACAAAGAAGAATATGAAGAGTGCTAAATCGATGAGCTTGACAAGAGCACCCATGTTAAACTGGTAATGATTTCTTCTTCTTGTTTATTTTTTCAGTAGATTTTCTAAATGGGTTTGATTTTTTTAGAATGCTTCAGATTGGATCCTCTTTCTCTTTCTTCTTTCTTATGTGTGATTATTTTTAGTTATTTGACAGTGAAAAGGGGATCCAAGAATGAATGTTCAACGGGTGTTATTGGCAAGAAATATTGTTTGTATTTGTGCCATGACTAATATGTAATTATGTGCCGTTACCCCTCATCAATTTTTTAACTCAAACTCAGTGAAGATTATTTTAAAAACATTAAAACATCTTTTAAAAAAACAAAAATTGTTCTATCTTATTCATTAGCAATATCATCAAGAGCAACATCAACACAACGTGAATTTTTTTGAGTTGAATCTTGTTACAAGGGTGTTTTTACCCCTCGACTAATAAAACAACAACCGAAAAAAAAGCAATAATGATGAAATCCAATGGTAGAAATGCACCCCGGTGGCATGGATACAAAGACCTATAATCGCAACTAGTGCATTGAAGTAATCCAATTCAACGGTAAATATTTGTAATCCTTGTGATTCAACAAATTTAGGTCATTCCTCATATGGCGTAGCATTCGACCAAAAATGGTGTCTGGACTTCCCAGAAATGGCTTGGAAAAGGCTATGATGATTTCTTCTTTATAGTTCTGACACATTCCTCAAAAGGACATACCTCCTTACTTTAGTGTGATATCAACATTTAGCCTTTGTTTAATAAAAGTAAATCAAATTTTCAACTAGTCAAACTTCAATTTTAATCACATATTTTATGGGATTCACATATTTTATCAACTTTTTCATCACACATTTCATCAACTTTTATCAAAATATGTTAAAGATTTTATTAAAAGCTTTGTCAAACAACCATTTATCATGTTGAGACAACTGACATGAAGTTGGGGATGCCTTTTGCATGCACAATGTGAATAGATTGAAATTCCACCAAGTAGGATGAGTAATCTCAAAGGATCCTCTCTAGCGAACGGTGAACCTATGAGAACGAATAATTCCAACTTTGTAATATATAATTGCTTCTAGACATTTAAAAGACTAGTCGTTATACCTGCATTTTGGTTTCTCTTGCGAATACAACAAACGTGATCATCACCCAAATTGTTTTGGATGTCGGACAATGCAAAAGTGTACGTGTAGTGGACTCTACGCCATCCATACCTCTGGCACATGAATTGCTCTGTAATATGTAGGTGGTGAAGGTTTCATTTGATTATTTGGAAGTCCCAAAAAGTCCACTGAGTGAAAAATCTATTTTTTACTTGTTTGACTAAGTTTAAATTATAATTTAAATTGGTCAAACATATTTTTTATCATGACATTTTATAGAATCCATAATATACTACTCACTTATTACCTACAAATTTTATAAGACATACAATTTATAAACATTTAAAAATAATTTTAACACCGACTCCGCATCATGTTCCACCATTTTCCAAGTGGGTTTTGAATGTATATATAACAATTCCAATTTTAGTTGATTAAAGTGTAAAAAGTCTTCCGTGGAAAACTTTTGTATGAGCATTCTAAAATGTTAAAAGACATGTGGAAATCCATTGTACCTTAGATTTTTCAAGTAGAAAGTATAGAAGAACAATAGAAGATGTCTAAAAGATTGTATACACAACATTGCTAGATTATTCTATATAGATATATTTATGTAGAGAATTTTAGAGAGTTAATATCACCCATACATTTGTAAACCATTCAAGTTGAGTGAGTTTAAGTTTACTTGTAATATTCTTTGAATTTAGTCACAGATTGCAAAAGTCTCATTAATCCTACATTAAACAATAAAATAGAAAGAAATTACACTAAATTTTAGAAACTCCAAATAGGGTTTAACGATTTAATGCAAAAAAAATTACATAATTCCACCTGAATCACCAACAACATATTGATTTTTTTCAAAATCTCTTACGGTAATATCATCGGTCATTACCTACGAAATTTTCGTCAGTTATCATTTGCTCTATTAATTATTATTATTCTTAAAATGTCAATATCATTAAGATATTTTTGCTGAAAAATAAATAAATAACAATTGCCTTGTATTATAGTTTAATACTTCTTCGATACAATGCTAGAATATAACTACAAAACAAACAAATTGTACTTTTTGTTAGTGATAGAAATAAAGAAATTTCCAAAACCCTAATAAGTTACACCCACAATTTGTATGCCAACATTGTTTGCATCAGTAGATTTACCACACTGCACTCCAGCATCATGATTTTGTAGTAGTCCTTGGTGTTTTTCTCGTAAAAGTCAAATTGTCTCCGGAAAGCCACTATTTCTAAACCATCTACGATGAGTATCGGAACAGTTTTAACTTTCTAAAATCTAATACTTGCCTTTTGGCTTGCCACTTGGTTGCGTCTCGATTTTTTCATAATCGGAGTAAAATCTTACGATATCGGATCTGTGGCATTTTAATACAAGAATACCACAAGAAATAAGGTATCGGATTTGTGGCACTCACACTTTGATGAATTCAGATTTAATATTAAATAGAATTTAACACAGCCTTGAAGCTTTAAACTCAATAAACGGGGCCTACTTTTATGCTGACACGTGATGAAGTTGATTTATTAGCATAGCATACAATCAAAGAAGAGTGGCACAAATTATGAATATAAGAACTTCTCAAAAGCATGCCAACGTGAGAAACAGGAGCGGATCTAGGAATTTTTTGAGTTAATTTGCACTACAAAATCAAACTATTACTAAAAATAAACGACTTTTTCGGGGCCCATGATGAGAAATGTACAACACCCACTAAATATCAAGGATATTGGCAAGTCACCACAATGTCCACCTTCTCTTCCTATATAAAATGCCTATTTAGATTACAAATTTTGTTACAACATTAAGAGCATGTCTGATTGTGCTATTTTGTGAAAAAAAATCGATTTCTTCCAATAGAGTGGAGATTGCAAGTTGTAACTCACAAATTTTGGGCCCACCTTCCAGTTCAATAAATTTTTAATTTTAATTTTGCTCTTTTTTGTGTGTATCCAATTATTAAATAGAGGGGCAAATTGGTAAATTTGTAATAAATCAAGTAAACAAAAATCAACATTTTTTGGCTACAATTAGTCAATTGGGCTCCACTCTTGTGAGAAAATTTTTCCTTTCAAAAAGTAGAATCAGATGCACATTAAACATTTTTTTGCAATATCATGATAACCATTATACTTGAAATTTTACTTAACACAGTAAATGTATTTTATGGTATTGCAACTTTATGATCAAACATAAAAACAAAGAATAAAAAAAATAAAAAAAAATCTACACACTAAGGTGGTGTTCTCTTTGCGTTTGAGTTTTGTGTTTTGTGTTTTGAGTTTTGAATTCATTTTGTGTTTTGTGTTTTGAGTGTTTGTTTTGAAATTTTTGAAAATGCGTTCTTTTTAAAAATTTTGAAAATTGTTTCTGAAAACAGAAAACTCGAAAACGCGTTTACTTGAAAATTTGTAGAAGTTTGGATTTGGAATTAAAAACAATTTAAACTTAGAATTAAAAACATTAAAAACAATTAAAAATATTTAAAAATATTTAATTATAGAATTAAAACATTTAAAACAATAAAAAATATTTAAACACAATTAAAAATAATTAAAAACCATTAAAAACATTTGAAAAGAATTAAAACCATTTAAAAACAATGAAAAACATTTAATTATGGAATTAAAAACAATTAAAAACATTTAATTATTGAATTTAAAATATTTAAAAACCATTAAAAAGAATTTAAAAGAATTAAAAGCATTTTAAAAATTTGGAAAGGAGAAGGGAATCGAACCCAGGACCTCATGCTTACAAAATGGTGCTCCTGACCACTTTGGACAGTAACCACGTATTGATAAAAAGAATGCAGACAATGATTAAATCATGATTATTTTGACCAGTCAAAATGAAAAAAGAAAAAAAGAAAAAAGAGTGGAAGCAAGATTCGAACCCGGGACCTCCACGGCCAAAACGCGCATTTTGGCCGTTTTGGAAAATACCCGAATTTTGTTAACAAAATGCAAAACGGTTTTTTTTATCATTTTGTGTTTCCTTTGTAAATTTTTAAATGTTTTCAAAAATGTATTTTTGAAAACGGCAAAAAGAACATATTTTAATTATTTTCAAAAACACAAAATAGAAAACGGCTTGAAAACGCTAAAGAGAACATGGCCTAAACTTTTTGTTGTGTTAAAACAATGATGTTCAACATAGTAATTAGAATTTATTTTATTTATTTATCTTTCTTATAATGATGTTGAAATATTTAGAATAAATATTTATATAAAATCGAAGTTGTAGTTTTCAACATTCATGTAATTTCAAAAGTTTCAAATAATGTTGTTACAAGTTGATTTAAAGTCAATATACAACTTTTGGTCTAAGTGTATATATTTATGCAAAATGATATATTTTGGTAAATGATTTCTATAATTGTTGAAGAGATAAATTTTGCTAATTTTGTTTCAAGTATTTCTCAAATAATGGAGATCGTTACATCTAAATCTAAACTATACTACAAGAATGAATAAGGGTACTATTCATAAGTCGTCTAAGCCACCATCATCCTTGCTTTTTAATTTTAGTCAATCTGGCTCACTTTTTTTCTGACACACGCAACACCCATTCCAACCATCTCCATCTCTTGCCTGGGCTTTCAGGTCTTGACATTCACCACTCTCTCTCTCTCTCTCTCTCTCTCTCTCACTTTTACTTCTCTCTTCTCTCTTTTTGCACAAGGTTTTCCGTATGATTTTCGGTCGAAATTTTGGGCTTTTGATATTAGATTGTTCGAGCCTCTACAGTTATTTCCAACAATTTCTTGGTGTATTTTTCATTTGTTTTCGCACAGATTAGAATTTTCTCTCACTTTCACTTCTCTCTTTTTGCACAGGTTAAGTTTTTTCGTTTGATTTACGGCCGAATTTTTTGGGCTTTTAGTGTATCAAATCGTTCGAGCCTCTCTGGTTAAATCCAACAATTTCTTGGTATGTTTTTCATTTGTTTTCGCACTGCATGGGATATTTTTCGTTTGATTTTGGATCTGATGGTTTCATTCTTTCTTCACTTGGAAAAATCGTAAGTTCGGAGATCTTGTAAGTGATATTTATTGTTTATCTGTCTAATTCTAATTGATTGATTTCAATATATTTGCGATGCCTATTCTTTATACATATTTACATAAATATATGTAAGTACGCTATTCCTGCCTCCCTTTCTGCACTTATCTCTGTAATTTGGAAATTCGTATTCATTTGAAGTCCATTGGATGATATAAAATAGGAAATGCAGACTTTATGTTTCTTTTCTTCAAATATCCTTGTGCATTCAGTTATTTTGTATGTCTATGTTGATAAAAGACTATGGGAATATGACATGCAATGTTGCTTGGAGTTTGGTGTGGATATAATTGTCGAACATGCGACTTGTCAAAATGTGGGATGAAGGGAATTTGGTAGAAAATGGTTTTAACTTTGAATATGAGTACATGAGGGTACACACACCCAACCAATTTATAGATCTTAAAAGTGCACAAAAGGCGTAATGGAAATTTCAAGCCACCGATTCACGTGGAAAACAGATGATTTCATGCACCGGAGAATTTATATTATGTCGTTTGGTTTGTTAGATGGGGAAAATTTCCGAATAAATAAGGCACCGGTCCACTATAAAACTTTAAGGGATCTTATTCAACACCTTGAAGTTCGATGGTGATAACTATCTTGAGGTACTTATTTTGCTTTCCTTTATTCTCACTCTAAATCTTTGTTTACATCTTAATTTTTTCACTTCACACTAGCTTTTGAAATCTTGGCGATCCATATGATCAATGATTTGCTTCATTCTATAGTGTTGCATGTACATTGTCAATGTTGGATCCGGATTTAGGCTCTTATAAAATACGATCGAGTCATTCCTCGACCCAAACATTGTTGCAACTCGCCTCAAATAATCGCTTATTTTCTGCGTATCATCAAGATAACAACTCGGAGAGCAAATTGTTTGAGATTATTGATGCTAGGTAATTTATCATGATGGATTACAAAGCGGCAACTTTGTTCCAAGGTATGCCATTGCCCTTTTAGTTTAGCCTTGGAAATTCCGTTTTCTTTCATCTTAAACAATACAGGATATTCATTCACTTTTATGCTATCCTTATTTTGAAATTTAAACATTGATTTGTCACCTCGCTTCTTGATGATATTATGATTAAAAAATGCTTGATTTTCTGAAAATATGAGGTGGCCGCATGCAATCTCTAGGCAACCTCGCTTTAAAGGAGACCATTTCATTATGACTAGAAGCCAAGTGGTTGATACTCCTTAAATGTACATATTTCTGATTGTTTGGATGACTAGAAGCGGAAGATCACATTGAGATTTAATGGAGAAAAAAGAGAGTTCCTATCTCTTAAAGTCATGTAAAATCTTTGCTCGAGATCGAGAATGCCTTTGAATAAGTTTTCTATAAAATTTCAAATTTCACATGATATTAAGCGAAGTTTTGTGAAATTTGCTTTGTCGTCATGAGTTCAAAAGTTTGAAGTTTGTATAAAGCGGTAAAGGCGTACTCATCACCACAATTTCGACCTCAATTGTTTTAGCAAGAGAAGAGTACCTAATGACCTAATCCAATTCACTATACACACTACGTATTAAACATGAAAACATAAAATTTTGGATTCAAATTTTTAAATTTATTCAATTAATCTTGTTGGGTGATTTTGGATAAAATAGAGATATCCATATAAGATTCTTTCCATATTTACCAAAAGCACGAATATTATGTGATCTACTCGATCTATCATGGTGATATAGAATTAGGTATCTATAAACCTTTAATTATGTATCTACTGGCGAAGACATTTTTCTTAAATGTTAACTTTCCAATTGAGCACGAATCTGTTCATTACCTACTCGAGCTTGAGAGCGGCGTATCAAGAAGTTGCGAGGGAACGCCGTAGCGTGTCACCACCGATCAAACAATTCTTTTGTCTACATTGTGATGAGAAAACACCTTGATTCACTCTATTTTCAAATTGAGAATTTTTGGATGGGATGTTGATGTACTAAATTCAGATACTTTATGGCAATTCTGCTGTGTTCGTGTAAAATGATTAAAGGAAATAATGAAAAAATGGTGAAGAAATGTTGAGAATTTCTTACATATTGTCCTCATTTGGCTGAAGTATATGTATTCAGGTTTTGTTTAGTAGTAATTTGCATGGAATTTTCAGGAGTAGGCCGCTGGCAGTCTCTATGGCTCACTAGGCATGTTTTCTTTTTATTAGTCTTTTCTTCTTCTTCAATTTTCTCTCTATTCATTCTAACTTGCAATTTATGTTTTAGATTTTTTTTTTTATTTTCCTTATATTTGAGGGTCTTGATATTGATCGTATGTTGGTATATTTTCCTTTTTCTACCCATATATTTAGCATAAATAATTGCAGAACTTGCTCAAGTGTATGTTGGGTACACGTGCTAGATAGAACCGAAATAATGAACAAGACTTGTAACACTTTTGACTTTGTAAATAACAAATTTAAAAATTATTAGTCTGCGCAGAATGTGTGAAGTGCTATTGAATAGATTAACACACATATTTCTTGAATCCAAGTTTTTAGAAATTTACAACTTAGGTTTTCGGAAGAAATTTATTTAATTATATAGCTTTGTTCTCCATACAATTTATTCTACAACACGTACAAAAATAACATGGAATGTCCGATTAGAACCGTTATCCAAATTTGAAGAACAACATTACACCACCTATACTACATTTGTCTTAAAATTGTAAACAAGTAATTCGAAATTTCAATTAACATATTATTTCAAATAGAACGAACAACTATTTAAACCTTAGCATCTTGTTAGCCAAATACTGTAGTTATTTTCTCCAATTATTTTTGCAATTTGATTTATTTATTGTTGTTGATTGTCTTGACAAATGCAACTGCAGAGTTCTTCGAATTCAGAAGTCTTCTGTATATATAGTTATCAAAGAGGAATTTTGAGTAAATCTTCTAATTTATTTTAATTTGTCTTTTTATCTGCTCTGCTTCTACCAGTTCGATCTCACGCTCGTTCGTTGGTGTGTTGATATAAAATTCTTGCATAGATCTTGCAATACTAAAAACCCAAAATTTGATATTCATTATGGTTAAATTTTGGTATTCTTTCGAATTTCATATTGCATTTGTTTAATGAAGTGAAAATTGAAAAGTTAGTGTTTTTAAACCCGAACCCAAGTATTCTACTGCTTTTTTCTTTGAATTTGAATCCCTTTTTCATTGTAATGCCGTTCATTTTGCATGCTCAACGACACAAATAACAAAGTTGAGGCCATTATTTTAGGCGGAGATTGTAAACACTTCACAAAATGAGAAGAAGAAAGCGAAGGAGATGGAAAACCTTGTCAATGAGTATCACATCGGTGTTTAATTTGTTGAGAGAAATATATTTCAAAGTGAAGTAAATCAATATATTGTTTTGGATAATATATTATTTTGTGCTTGACACCTTCGCTAAATACCCTTTTTTGTGTTTGTCGAGTAGCTCAAAAGGCCAATTTTTTTTTTTTTGTCGAGCGGTACCACACCGCCAAATACCAATTTTTTTTTTGGCCATTTTTTTTTGTCCACTTGCTTTCAGATACCATTTTTTTTTTGTGTCGAGCGGACAAATAGGAGTCCCGAGTAACTCTCGACAAACACAAAAACATTTTGAATTTTTTTTTTTTTGTGTCGACCAAGAAAATTTTGATTTTGTTTTTCGTCTCTGATTTTTTTTAATGTTCTTTGTTGAGTAGCTCGACAAACAACTTCTTTTTATTTTTTTGGTGTTGTCGAGCAAGAACATTTTGATTTTTTTTTATGTTGTTTGTCGAGCTGCTCGACAAACAACATTTTGATCTTTGTTTTTGTTTTTTTTTTTTTTTTTTTGTGACACATGCCATAAATGGGCTTTGGCCAATTTTCAACTTTATTTTATTTTATTGTGGTGTTCGTGTTACACACATGTCATACCCATTTTTACTTTTTACTTTTTATTTTTTATTTATTTATTGTGGTGTGTGCTAACCCATTTTGACCAAAAAAAAAAAAAAAATTCCTTTAATTTTTTTTCTTCTTTTTTTTTTCTTTTACACCTAATTTTTATTTCATTTTATTTTTTAAGCAAATTGTACACAATTAGATCCAGTTCACTTTTTCTTGAATTATTTATTACAGATTATTCTAAATAAATGCTATTAAATAAATATATTGGAGAATGTTTGAGAATCAGTTTTTTTTTTTTTTTTTATTAACAATCTCCAATCCAAACGGCTTAAAATTCCCACGGTTATTTTTGGACCAATTTTGGACATTTTTTTTGGCCCTTCCGTCTTATGCTTGGAGATTTCTCTTGTTCTTCATTTGCATATTGTAGCAACTTCGTCGTGGTGGGTTTCAAATTTCTGCACGTTGTAGCAACTTCATCGTAGTTGGTTTCGAATTTATGTTAATAAATGCTTTACATTTATGAATAAAGTTTGAGTACATGACATTTATGGCCAATTGCTTCATTAATCTGCAGATTTTGGAGATTTTAGTTCATTTGGCTGTACGTCTATTCCCTGGGATTTTATTCTTTAATTCGTTATGTGGCAGGAGGTTTGGCCTATTGTTCACGTCTTTGTTTGTCATTGTTTAAGCACACGTCTTTACGATTTTCATTGAATATATGATTTACATTTATGATTTATGTTGTTATTGAAGTTCGATATTGAGATTGGGTTATATGAGAGTTAAATATTGTGCCTCCTTTATATATATTTTTTATCCTAGGCAGTTACATTTCGTTTCCATGGTTAATGCTCTATCTTCCATTGGCAACCATCGTATTCTGTTTTTGGGAACATGAATATTTGCTGCTGAATTGTGACTGTATAAAAAAGATGGTGCTTAGTGCAATTTTTTATGCCTATGTTTTCTGTATTTGGAAATGTGAATATTTGTTCATGTGTATGAAATTCAATATTAACTTGTGCCTAGCGGGTAACATTACAAAGAATAAATATTTCTGGCCAAATAAATAAACATGTTGGTAGCACGGTCTTTATATCAACTTCCTTTGTTTATATAAAATTGAAAGGTTATTTATTTTAATCATGTTTTACTTTGTCAATTCATTTCATTCTCTGTAAACTTTTAATATAAAATTTGTTAGACATTTTGAACACTATAAAATATTCTGCCAAATTGTTTAATATTGCTTCTATATTTATGTTGTGAATCAGTTTTTGGGACATATTAGATATCGTATCTTAACAATTAAATCTTCCAAGCATGATAATTAATTTCCATCAATACATTTTACATCATAATTCATATGAACAGTTGTATTCATCTTACATCATTAACATCAAAATTATTACGCTACCACGTGCAATGCACGGGCGATCACTAGTTTCATAAAAGTATACATATTTGAAATTCAACCACATTTATGGGTTTAAAGAAAATTATTATAACAAATCGCTAAATATGCCTAAGTCTTATGAAGTATAAATTTTTCCGCATAGAGTGTTTAAGTTTGAAATTTTGTTGACAACCATAGCCCATAAAATGTTAGTGAATTAGTTAACTCTCGTTATTGAGATCTCTGCCCAGGGAGGGCAGGTCTACACTTATTTTTCCAATTATGACTTCAATTCGTACACATAAGAAATGGGCTAATTCGACAGATTCCAAAAATTGGAAATAAAAGGAGTCATTTTTGCAAAAACTAGGGTTCTTCACTTATTTCTCTCATTCAAAAGAAAAGAAATTAAATCATAATACTTAATAGCGGCAAATTTTGTTTATGTTAATGCACTTTCCAATGATATGTAAACAAGGTACGTATTGACAATTTTTTGATAGATTGATCCAATAGTGGCAATATAGCAGAAGAGGTTCTCAGTCTATTGTCAGCATTGCACTTTCGTTTTCAATTTTCAAAATATAACATGTTAGTCCTCAAATTTTCACTCTTGTTGCTCTTGTGGTCCTAGAGAATGTTAACGATCCAGATAATAACATAAGAATGATGAGCCCAGACGCTCATGTAGGAAAGATATTTGTCGTTGAAATCCCAAAAGACAAAAACATGTCAAAGTTTATATAAAATTTTTAATTGATATTTCAATTCCAACAACCAAGACCAAGTAAATCATATGCATTAATACATAATAATCACGTAGAAAGGTAACAAGGTTACCTTACGCGTAAAATTTTGTTTTCTTCAAATCTCGCGTCTCTTATCTAGTTTCATACACTTCGAATTTTTCGGGCATTCCCCAAGGACCTACAAAAGCGAGTTGGCACCTTCCATAGACATGATTATATCAGATTTGAGACAAAATGGAAGAAAATATATGCTGAGTTTTGCATTCAAATTTTTATTCTTTTCTATGAACTTGCACGTTTTAACGACAATTAATCGTATAATTGTCACAACGATGTCGAGGCTATTGTAGTAGAACAAGGAGAGTTATCGAAAATATTGGAACGGATGGAGAAGTCAACCAAAACAATTAATATTGTGCCTTTGGACAGGAGTGAACATGGTTTCTAAACAATGACCCACTTAAAAGATAGGGCACCAGGCTCTGTAAGAATAAAAGTGAAGCTCCAATTCAAGGGACACCAAGCGGAATCCACCATGCATAAAAGTGAAAAGTTGGGGATTTAGATGCAAAAAAATGAAAGGTTATGAGACCTAAATACTCTGTTTTCTAAAGACTAGGGACTTTAGCTGTAATTTTCCTTTTGATCAAAAATTTGTACTAACTTGGATTTTCCATGCATATATAAGTGGCTGCATTTGATAGATTTTTTTAATGTATACAACTCCCCCACAAAAATATATAAAAAGAAAAAACAAAATGATTACTTAAACTAACTATCACTGCATCTCCTCCCCATAGTGGGGAGGAGTTATAACCCCTCCACTGGACACTTGTCCAGTGGGGATTGGACAAAAAAAAAATGTTTGACATTTTTTTGTCAAACACTCATCCAACCTCTCTTTGGACAGAGTGTTCGGTGGGGGGTAGGGTTATAACTCCTCCTCACTATGGGAAGGAGATCATCCCTTAGGTCCAACAAAAGAGAAGTTCATGCCACCACCTATTTAATATTTACTTGACACTTCATTGGGGGAAGTGGAATAACAAAAGTATATGAAAATTCTTATCGACTATTACAATTGAGCTCCTACCATGATTTGATTTGATGGCTCGTGTAAAAATTCCAGTTTCATTTTCCATTCATCTTGAGTTGGCTTGTCAATTGATTTCACTCTAATAAATAAATAAATGAATATCTATTTGTTATCATTCGTCTCTAGAATGGTTAATTAATTAATATTATTGAAAACTGAAACCAATTTTTTTATTATCTATAGAAATTTTGTTCAGAAAAAAATAACAAAATAAAAAACATATAAAAAGTAGAGAAAAATTTATAGACTGTCAAAACTTTCACTATATGAAAAATCATTACAATCATATAGATTTCACTTACTCAAATTCTCCAATTATCTTAAGAAAAATAATATTCTAAATAATAAAAATAATTAGGATGATAGGCTTATAATTTTTTTCTCAAAAATCCTCAAATCACATATACATCAGAGAAGAAAAACATGTTAATTTATAATTAACGTATGACCTAAATATCTTCCAAATTTCAACTTCCAATACATCTAACATTTGAAAACTTGTTCAATTTTAATCACCAAATATAATATAATATAAGAAAATTTGTACTTTTGATATCCAACATTTGCAGTTTGTTACTAATCTGTCATCAATCAATTTTTATAGTATCAGACATTCCCAACCTTTGCAGTTTGTTGTAAATCACGTCTTCATTGACAAATTTTGATGGATTTGCCCTCTTATTTAAATAAAGAAAAAAATAAAAACTAAAACAACAAAAATAAAAAAAAGTTGCAAATAAAGTCCCATAACTTTTAAAAAGTACAAAATAACTTCTTCCCCCCCACCCCACCCCACCCCATATATATATATATATATATATATATATATATATATATATATATATATATATATATATATATATATATATATATATATATATATATATAGTCTCTACACACAGAGAAAGCGAAAAGAAAACATAAAGCTAACAAATCGTCAACTCAGAATGTAAATCGGACGAAGAAATACTTCAACTCCATTAATATACATGTTTATATTATATACATACCCCAAACCCTATCCTTTCTCTCACTAAAACCACTTAAAGTTGGAAATTTTATTGTACCATTATTAATAGTCGCCATCGATCTCTTGCCCCTCAATGGGGCGGGGATAAGTTCGTCCACCCATCGACTTGTCCTCGCTCCTTTTGGGGCGGGGAGATCACACTATTAATAGTTTAGTAGTAGTTAGGTCTAAAGTTGAAGCTCTAGACTCATTCTCATTCCTGTTCCAACTACTCCCAGGCATCTCTATACGGTACTTGCTCTAAATTTCTTACAATTTTGTTTATATTTACTTCGCAAATGCTGATCTTTCTTTTTTTTTGCAAGATTTTCATGCTCTATTTTTGCTTGTTTTAGCAAATGAAATTCAATTGAGCATTATGAATTATAATAGATTACCAAAATGTTCCAAATTTTAGGAAATTCACAACTGATAAATGCTAGCTTCTTTAATTATAATAGTTTCTCAGCTTTTCTCTGTTTTATTGCTGTCATTTGTTCCCTTAGGTGAATGGTAGGGTGTGGTGGAGGAAGAAGTTACTTTGTTCTTTTCAAAAGTTATGAGACTTCATTTGCAATTTTTTTTTTTTTTTTTTTTTTTTTTTTTTTTTGTTAATTTAAAGAAGATGGCAAATCCGTCAAAATCTGTCAATAGAAACATAATTTGCATCAAACTGCAAAGATTGGGGATGTCTGATGCTATAAAAATTGGTTGATGGTAGATTAGTAACAAACTGCAAAGGTTGAAGACCAAAAGTGTAAATTTTCCTATAATATAATATCACATGTTTTCATTTTCAACAATTGGTGCATCTTTTGATTTTGGCAAGTTTTAAGAAAATATCTCAACAATCTTCACCTTGACGAAAAATAAGTCAAAACTAAATCATCTCTTCTGCAGTTCTTCATCTTGATACTTAAAAAAAAATCGATAAACTTTGACAATCCCAGTTCTCAAAATAGATAATTAACATACTCAACTATATGAGCATAATCACTTAGAAAAAAATAAATTTTAAGAATTTCATCGGCTGGTGTCGAATAAATTTGCTGAAAAATTATGGTGCAACTTCCTTACTTGACCTACCCTGAAGTTCATCAGCCATCGATATCAATTTTACCACACACCTTACATTAATGTCAAGTCAATACCCGTGTGCAAACATGTAGATCTGCTAGCAATAACACATCATCTATCATGGCAACTAGCGCATGCCACGTCGATGTAAATATTTACTCAAACAATATCATCATCTCTCATAAAGAGAGATTTACTATCCGTATTTGATTTCGAGCAGTTAGCCGATCCTACTCTATAATTTAGACAGTTTTTTTCTCACGTGACCAGGTTGTCCACAGTTTCAACATAATACTTTACTTTACATGGAGTTATTCTTCTTCCATTTTTCAGTAACAAGTAACGAGTTTTCAGATGAAATATTACTTCCACCACTCATTCTTCTTTCTTCAATAATTAATTTACTTGTAACTTCTTCAAAACTCACAGTTTCTTTTTCATACATCAAAATTGGTTTGATATGTTCATATGAGGATGAAATAGAGCAGACGATTCTCAATGCTTTATCCTAATTGTTAGCAATTATTATTCCGCAAGTGTACGGATCGCACAAATAATAAAGTATATTTTAGAGTCCAAATATCGTACACACAGAGATTGCGTTAGTCTAATTTCAAATTAACTTAGTCTTAATAGAAACTATAAAATTTAATGAATTTTTGTTTAGGATGCAATTATCAAATTAGTTACTAACTAATCAATACAAGACCTATGTTAACTAAAATTTATGCAAAGTTGAGATGAATGCGAATGCGATATAAATTTAATAAAGAAAAGCATATTATGATCCCAAATCAACTTATACCAATCCCTTTTAACCCGAACCGTTGAATTTGATAAGACGATTTAATTATGAAAATCAATATTCCTAATTTATTTAACAATTTATCTCGAGTAGAACTAAACATATCTTTATATATGACCTGACTATATCTCTATGATGGATGTGAATATACAAGAATGCATTAGAATTTATGAATACTTAAAGATCATGTAAAGCATAGCGGTATATCTATATCCTCTATCGGACTCTACGATAATTGATATTATTTTTAACATATTTTCAATCTCTAAATGGTAAAACATGCCACAAAAATCATACAATTTTTGCACATATAATTGTAGATAAAAAGAAATCAATATCAATTGTTCAAAATTAAAATCATGCTATACTAAAAACTAAATTCAAAGAATTAAAAGTTCATGATACAAGTTTCATCGCATACAAAGCACAAAATTGATAGCCCAAGAATAACTAACCAAGAGGGGGGTGAATTGGTTTTCTCAAACTTTTTCAAAAAATATTCTTAAAAATAGATTCACAAGAATATAAGCACAATATAAATAAATAAAAGAGGAGAAAGAGTGCAAACGATTTTTATGGAGGTTCGATCCAACCAATGATCTACGTCCCTGTTACCAAGCTCTCCAACACGAGCACGGCCTTTCCACTATTTTGATTGACTTATGGTGCAATCCAAACCCTTACAATGTATCCGGTGACTTACAAGCAAGGAGCACCGATCCTTATACAATATTGAGCTTTTCAAGGGACCTCAATATGACCCAAATAAATAAAGAGATTGATTTGAGTATTTCTCTCTAGATGAATGATAGATACAAGTTTAGCTCTAAGAGAGACTAACACTTTAATGAATAGCAATGGATGAGGAAAGCTCAAGTGTTAGAAGAAAACTTTGTTGAGAAAGATGAACCAAAAGTTTGATTTAATCAACCAAAGTTTTTCAAGTAGAGATATTGAAGATATGAATGCAATGAAGCTTTGAATGATGTTTTTCAATATGATTCTCTCTATAAATGCTCTTGTAAGTGTTGTTGAATGATAGTAAATGAAGTGGTATTTATAGAGATGAATTTTCGTCACTTTCTGACCAAACGGATGACCAAGCGGTCGACCGGTCGATTGGTCGATTGGTCGAACTAGCCGTTGAGCGCAAAAGTCGAACGGACACTTTTTGAAAAGATACGCTCAAAGCGGTCGACCGGTGAAAAGTAAGCGGTCGACCCGGTTAATCCGGTTTTCAAACGGATGATCCGTTTCACGATTTTGAAAATCGATTTTGGCTTTGATAAAACTAATTTTTATGCAAGTGATAAAAATTATATTTGAGCTTTCGTTCATTTAATTGCTAAGGATTAAAGAGTTAATACCTTTACAATTTTATCTAAAAATCTATTCTTCAATCTTGATCTTTGAATCTTGAAATTCGGCGGATCTTTGAGATGCTTGAACTCTTGTATTGATTTTGACTTTGAACTTGACATTGCATGAGAGTTCGATTTGTAGCGCTTTGAATTTGCTTGAAAATAAAATGTTAGAAAACATAACAATTTGTTTGTAATAATCAAAACATTAAGGTTTAAAGTTAACCATAGGTCAACAATGTCCCCTTTTTTTATTATGACAAACAATGTGAGAATATAGGATAATAAGATACAATAAAGCATATATATTCCCCTTTCTTTTCAAGTAAACATGTTTTGTTGAATTTGTATTATGATATCAATTTCATTTGATTTGCCAATTTCATCACATCACATCACATATAATTTCAAATTCTTATATACTCATCAATTTCATTTGATTTGCCAATTTCATCACATCACATATAATTTCAAATTCTTATATACTCATCACATATTTTCCAAATTCATCTCACATCACATATTATCACATATTATTTTCCCCCTTTTGACATAAACAAAAAGGCAAAGGCAAAACATTAAGGTTTAAAATATATTCCCCCTAAATGGAGCAAAATGTGCCATTCATTGATAAGATTAAAATCTAAAAGCAGCAAAGTTCCAAGATACATAATGAAAGCTAGAACATAGGAATGTTTGCAAAACATAGATACAAAACAACAAAACAACAAAGGAAATAAACTAAGGCTCGGGAGGCGGTGTGGAGGAAGCAGCATCGAGGCGCAGAGTGAAGATCTCGAGCAATGTCGTCATGTCGACAACCGAGTCTTTGGAGAGTCCCCATGGTATGGTGTAGACCCTCGACTGAAGAAGTAAGGGAGTCGATCCGTCCATGCAGTAAGGTGAATTGGTCCTCGTTGTGGCCGGAAGTGGAGGACGACGGCCTTTGTGATCTTTGCCGCGGAGGGGACGGAGGAGCATCTTCGTCAATATCTTCCCCCTCGAAAGGTAGAGTGGAGGGTCCCGACTCTTCATCAAATCCCTTCGACTTTGCCACCCATTGACCGTTCTCCTTTACAATTTTCATTCTTTTTAGTGTAAGAATATTGATGGTGTCGGTGGCTTTTGGAAGGAGGGTCACCGTATCACGGAAGGAGATATCGAAATGTTGAAAGATTTTGGTGAGAATCATGCCATAGGGAAGTGCCTTAGAACTCTTGCCGCTAAGGACGTAGTGCATGTGTTGGATCATGATATAGGAGAAATCGAGCTACGCCTCGAGAGGATAGAGTCGAGCACAAAAGCATCGAAATGATTAACCTCATCCAAATGACCCTTTCGAGGGACAATTATGTGGGCAATGATGTTATGAAGGACACGACAAGGAAGGGTAAGTTGGTTTGAGCTAAGACGAACGGCAGCCTCAAAATGCTTGCCGGAGACATTACAACATGCTTCGACGGGATTATACTCGTCGGTGTGAGGAATTGTCTTGGTGGTATAGAGACGCATACCACCATTTTCAAGATGGAGAATGGTACGAATAAGATCTTGAGTGATCTTAATTCGTTTGTCCCTAACGAAGGATGAAATACCCGACCCCGGAGAAAAGACCATATTTTTGTAAAATTCTTTGATAATGGGGGGGTAAACAGTTTCATTGAGAGTGAGAAGAGGAACCCACCCCATACCCATGAAAAGATTTTCAATGTTAAAAGATGGTGCTTCATGTGTGAAAGAGGCAAGATCGACATTCTTACCATTGAGAACGGGACTTCGATTCGATGCGCTTGGATTGAGGATCTTCTTCGGAGGAGGAGGAGGATGGAGATGGTTGCCTTTCTCTCCTAGGTCGTTTGGCTGCCATTTTCACCCGAGGCATGGTTTTGAAGACGGATTTGGAGCCTAGGGTTGGAGGTCGACCGTTTGAGGGGTTTATCGCGATTTGGTGGACAAAATTTGGGGATTTTGAAGATTTATGCGTGAAATGATATGGGTTTTGAGATTTTGAATGTAAATTGGAAAGATTTTGGGAAGATTGGAAGATTTGAGGAAGATTTGGAGAGAAACCGTGGTTCGCGGGAAGTTGGAATGAAGAAATTTGAAAAATTTCTAACTTAAAACCCCTTTACGCTTATACGGACGACCAGGAAGACTCAGACGGTCGACCGATTGACTGGAATTTTGATGTTCAAACTTTGCTCAACGGATGAGTAAGCGGATGATGTACGGTCGTCCGGTTAAAATCATACGGACGTCCGTTTTACAGAGGCGGTCAACCGGTTAAACTTTTAATTTTGGCAAAAGTCTCGCTCATACGGATGATCAAGCAGATTTGAGCAGGGATCATCCGTTTAATATGAAACGGTCGTCCGGTTTTAAAAGCGGTCGACCGGGTTAAAAAGATTCACCAAAATTAATGAATTTGTCGTTTGACAGATAATTTTAGAACATGTTTGTCACATATAAAGCAATTAATCATAGGAAACATATAAAGATTTAGCCACATATTTCACTTTCATCAATTATACCTAAATTTCGGCCGAATGTAAGAAAATCTTTCAAGTGCTAATGGTTTTGTGAGAATATTGGCCAATTGTTTTCGGTGTTTACAAACTCCAAAGTTATATCTCCCTTTTGTGCATGGTCTCGTAAAAGTGATGTCTAATCTCGATGTGTTTGGTACGAGAATGCAAAACGGGATTTTTGATAAGTTGATCGCACTAGTATTATCACACATAATAGGAATTTTGTCAAATGAGATGTGATAATCATTTAGAGTTTGCTTCATCCATAGGATTTGAGCACAACAACTAGCGGCGGAGATATACTCGGCCGGCGGTTGACAAGGCAACGGAATTTTGTTTCTTACTAAACCATGAAACTAAGGCAAAGCCTAGAAAATGGCACGTTCCACTAGTACTTTTACGATCAATTGTGCAACCGCCCAATCGGCATCCGAGTAGCTAAGTAAGTCAAAATGAGTTTCTTTTGGATACCAAAGACCTAAAGATCTAGTTCCACTAAGATAACGGAAAATGCGTTTTTACGGCACTAAGATGGGAATTCTTAGGATTAGATTGATATCTAGCACATAAGCATACACTAAACATAATATCGGGTCTACTAGCGGTTAAATAAAGAAGGATCCGATCATACCTCGATATTTTGTTACATCAACGGAAGTACCTTGCTCGTCTTTATCTAGTTTGATTGATGAGCTCATTGGAGTGTTCATTGGCTTCAACTCTTCCATTTCAAACTTTTGAGCATATCCAAGATATACTTAGTTTGACTAATGAATATTCCATCATTGGTTTGTTTGATTTGGAGACCAAGAAAGAACTTGAGTTCACCCATCATTCTCATCTCAAATTCCCTACTCATGCACTTAGAAAATTCTTCACATAGGAAATGTTAGTAGCACCAAAATGATATCGTCAACATAAATTTGAACAACTATCATATCATTCTTTTGGTTTTTATAAATAATGTAGTATCCGCTTTACCCATTAAAAACCATTTGATAAGAGAAATTTACTTAATCTCTCATACCATGCTCTAGGAGCTTGTTTTAAACCGTAAAGAGCTTTTCTAAGTTTGAAAATTTTGTCCGGATACTTATGATTTTTAAAACCGGTGGTTGCTCAACAAAAACTTCTTCTTGAATGACTCCATTCAAGAATGCACTTTTGACATCCATTTGAAATAAAGTAAAATTCTTATGACAAGCAAAAGCAAGAAGCATGCTAATTGATTCTAATCTAGCAACTGGGCAAAAGTTTCTTGAAATCAATGCCTTCTTCTTGATTGTAACCTTGAGCCACTAATCTAGCTTTGTTACGCACAATTATACCATTTTCATCTCGTTTGTTTGAAAAATCCATTTTGTGCCAATTACGGTTTGTGAATTTGGTCTAGCAACTAAATCCCAAACATGATTTCTTTCAAATTGATTTAGTTCATCTTGCATAGCTAGGATCCAAAATTCATCAAACTCGGCTTCTTTAAAGTTCTTTGGCTCAATTTGAGAAAGAAATGTACAATTGTTATGAAAATTTCTAGAAGAATTTCTTGTGCTTACCCTTTTGATGGATCACCAATGATGAGATCTTTTGGGTGAGATGGGACAAACCTCCATTCTTTTGGTAATGATGAAGTGTTGGGATCCTCATGAGGTTCTTCATCATTTTGTTGCATACTTGTTTCCTCCTCATGTTGACTTTCAATGTTATTTGGATTCTCTTTGTCTTGATTTTGAACACTTAGTTGTTCAAATGGGATTTCCAAATCTTCATCATCAATAGCTTTTTCTTGTATAGAGGAGTTAGTTTCATCAAAAACAACATGCATGGATTCTTCAACTACTAAAGTTCTTTTGTTGAAAACTATAAAAGCTTTACTAGTAGATGAATATCCAAGAAAAATTCCAATATCGGATTTTGGATCAAATTTTTCCAAATTTTCTTTTGTGTTTAAAATAAAGCACTTGCAACCAAAAACTTTAAAATATCCAATATTAGGAATTCTATTTTTCCAAAGCTCATATGGAGTTTTGGTTTTCTTTCGACTTACCAAAACTCTATTTAAGATATAACATGAAGTGTTTACGGCTTCGGCCCAAAAGTATTTTGGTAAATTGTTTTCATTCAACATGGTTCGAGCCATTTCTTGCAATGTTCGATTCTTCCTTTCTACTACACCATTTTGTTGAGGAGTTCTAGGAGCCGAAAAATTATGTTCATATCCATTGGATTTGCAAAACTCATCAAAGGCTATATTTTCAAATTCTCCACCATGATCACTCCTAATTGTGGTAATGGTGTATCTTTTTATTTTGGACTCTTTTGCAAAAATGTTTAAATGCATTTAAGGCTTCATCTTTTAAATTCAAGAAAATGACCCAAGTAAATCTTGAAAATCATCAACAATAACAAATGCATAATGTTTTCCACTTAAACTAGCGGTTCTAGATGGTCCAAATAAGTCCATGTGGAGAAGTTGCAAAGGTCTTGAAGTAGAAGAGTGTTGTTTAAGTTTGAAAGAACTCTTTACTTGTTTTCCAAATTGACAAGCATCACAAATTTTATCTTTTTCAAACTTTATACTTGGCAACCCTTTCACAAAGTTATTTTTGGAGATTTTTGAAAGCAAGTACATGCTAACATGACCTAATCTCCTATGCCATAACCAAGAATCATCCTTTATACTTGAAAAACATTTTATTTCCTTTTCAAGTTCAAATTCAATAGATATGATGTAAACATCTTTGCTTCGGCTTCCCATGAACAATACCTCTTTAGATATAGCATCCTCAATGAGGCAATTAGAAGAATTAAATTTAATGAGATAACCTTTATCACACAATTGACTTATACTAAGTAGGTTATGTTTGAGGTTATCAACTAATAAAACATTTTCAATAGAGGGAGAAGAACGATTACCAATATTTCCAATGCCTATGATTTTTCCTTTGGCATTGTCTCCAAAAGTCACATGACCTCCATCTTTTCTTTTGAAATTTGATAGTAATGATCGATCTCCCGTCATATGTTTCGAACAACCACTATCCAAGAACCAATTGCTCTTGACCTTTTGTGGTACCTCATCCTCAATGGCCATGAAGCACATATTAGCGATTTCTTCTTGAATTTCTTCATCTTCTTGATCATCTTCATCACTATCATCCCATGTAGCTTGAAGTGCCTTCTTTTTGTTGAACTTCTTCTTGTTTGGGCATTCGGTCCTCTTGTGACCGGGTTTGTCACAATCATAGCATATGATCTTTTGTTCTTTTCTTCACTTTTGTCTTCTTTCTTTTGAAATCGCCTATTGTTTTCGAAATCCTCTCCATTTCTTGACAAGAAGAACTAAGTCATCAAGTTCTTCATCACTCAAGTTTGTGTTGGATGAACCTTCATCATTTGTTGATTTCAAAGCAATTTGCTTCTTTGGAAGCTCCTTCATCTCTTCTTTGCTTCTCCTTGTTTTCTCCTTTGTTTCGGCATTGTTGAGCTCATATGTCATCAATGTTCCATATAGCTCCTCCAATGGATAAGTGTTGATATCTTTTGTATTCTCTATCAACATCCTCAAGGAGTTCCAATCTTCCGATAAAGACCTAAGCATTTTGCTCACAAGTTCACCGTTAGTAAATTTTCGATCAAAGCCCTTAAGGCCATTAATAATATCGGTGAAACGAGTAATCATATCAACAATAGGTTCATCTTGTTTCATAAAGAAATTTTCGAAATCTTTTGTCAAAAGATTTATTTTGGTTTCTTTAACCTTGTTGGTACCTAAATGAGTTATCTCTAATGCATGCCAAATATCATATGCAGAATCACATGTGCTAATACGATTAAACTCATTTTTGTCTAAAGCACAATAAAGTAAATTTTTGGCTCTAGCATTCAAAGACAATTTTCTTTTGTCCTCTTCATCATATTCTTCTCTATGCTTAGAAATAGTTTGGTCCGGTTTATCATCAATTTTGATAATTTTTGTAGACACATATGGACCAAACTCGATGACTTCTCAAATGTTATAATCAATTGATTGAATATAAATCATCATTCTAGTTTTCCAATAATTGTAGTGGGAGCCATTAAAGAAGGAGGACGATTTGTAGAGTGACCTTCAAGGTTTTGAAAATTTTGGTTAGCCATTACTCAAGATTGTGTAATCAAAAAAAATGAGCACCTTGCTCGATACCAATTGATAGCCCAAGAATAACTAACCAAAGAGGGGGTGAATTGGTTTTCTCAAACTTTTTCGAAAAATATTCTTAAAAATAGATTCACAAGAATATAAGCACAATATAAATAAATAAAAGAGGAGAAAGAGTGCAAACGATTTTTATAGAGGTTCGATCCAACCAATGATCTACGCCCCTGCTACCAAGCTCTCCAACACGAGCACGGCCTTTCCACTATTTTGATTGACTTATGGTGCAATCCAAACCCTTACAATGTATCCGGTGACTTACAAGCAAGGAGCACCGATCCTTATACAATATTGAGCTTTTCAAGGGACCTCAATATGACCCAAATAAATAAAGAGATTGATTTGAGTATTCTCTCTAGATGAATGATAGATACAAGTTTAGCTCTAAGAGAGACTAACACTTTAATGAATAGCAATGGATGAGGAAAGCTCAAGTGTTAGAAGAAAACTTTGTTGAGAAAGATGAACCAAAAGTTTGATTTAATCAACCAAAGTTTTTCAAGTAGAGATATTGAAGATATGAATGCAATGAAGCTTTGAATGATGTTTTCAATATGATTCTCTCTATAAATGCTCTTGTAAGTGTTGTTGAATGATAGTAAATGAAGTGGTATTTATAGAGATGAATTTTCGTCACTTTCTGACCAAACGGATGACCAAACGGTCGACCGGTCAGATTGGTCAGAACTAGCCGTTGAACTGCAAAAAGTCAGAACGGACACTTTTTGAAAAGATGCGCTCAAACGGTCGACCGGTGAAAAGTAAGCGGTCGACCGGTTAATCCGGTTTTCCAAACGGATGATCCGTTTCCACAGTTTTGAAAATCTGATTTTTGGCTTTGATAAAACTAATTTTTATGCAAGTGATAAAAATTATATTTGAGCTTGTTCATTTAATTGCTAAGGATTAAAGAGTTAATACCTTTACAATTTTATCTAAAATCTATTCTTCAATCTTGATCTTTGAATCTTGAAATTCGCGAATCTTTGAGATGCTTGAACTCTTGTATTGATTTTGACTTTGAACTTGACATTGCATGAGAGTTCGATTTGTAGCGCTTTGAATTTGCTTGAAAATAAAATGTTAGAAAACATAACAATTTGTTTGTAATAATCAAAACATTAAGGTTTAAAGTTAACCATAGGTCAACAAAATAATCTAGCATAGCATACTAAGAGGAAAGGAAAAAAAAGATAAAATCCATCACCCGAATAAGAAGAAATTCTAATATGTAATTATTGTTCTTCGTTCAATCTTGCCCGACTGATTCTTCAATCTTCGTTTCTTGTTTCTTCTATTGAAATCTCCCAACAATTGACTATCCTAATTTTGGGTTAAGAACTCATATATATAGTCTTCTAATAGTATCCAAAATTTCCTAAAAATCATAGTCCAAAAAGTTTCCTAATTGGAGTAAAGCTCAAAAAGGAAACAAAATTTGCTGGCAGAAATTTGTACTGGGCAATCTCGAGCGTTCGCCGAAGCCAAGAAAATAGGTTCAGTTGGGCAAAAGTAAGACTGGGCATTCGCCCAGCTTTAAGCTTGGGCTCACATTTTCTCCTCTGCACGTTTTAGTCCTCCAACTTTGAATTTTGGCTTCTTCAATCTTCAAATATTTCAACAACCTCCAATGTGTCATTCAAGCTTCAATTGAGTGCAATTGTATGCTCGTACTTCATAAAAATCTTCCAATTTGTTGTTATTTTCATCCATTATTCTCCACTTACTTATAAACGGGTCTAAAACTGAAATAAAAAAAACACACTAAATTAAGTAGAAAATCTATAAAATAATAGGACAAAGACTTAATTTTAAAGGTCGAATAAGTGCACAAAATGCACTTATCACTCATCATCAATTTTAATTCAATAGCCTTCAGTTCAGAAATGATCTCATTGAAAACACTCAAGTAGTCTGAAATTTTTGTACATGCATTCATTCGCAAAGAATGAAACTATTCTTTCAAATACAACTGATTTGAAAGATTCTTTGTTTGATACAACTATTCAATTTTTTCCCAAAGTTCCTTTATAGTAGATATTCTATTAATATTTGCAAGAACATTTTTTGCTAGACAGACATCCGTACTTGCAGCTATCATATCCAAATCTTCCCAATCTTTATCACTCGTACTAGGTTTTTAGTATCTTTGTTGAAAATAGGGTTTAGTTTTCCTTTCAAAGTCTTGTGCAGTCCAAGTTGAATCAAAACATCCTTGACTTGTACTTGCCACAAGTTAAAATTGATTCTTCCGTCAAATTTCTCCACGTCATATTTAATAGACATATCTTCTCTGTGCGCCAACACTCCAAACGACCGACACTCTGATGCTATTGTTGGAAATGAAGAATTCTTTTATTGCTCACAAGATCTTTGTTCGGAAAAATATAACAAAATATAAAAGATATAAAAGATAAGAAAGATTTATGGACTGTCAAAGCTTTCACTATATAAAAAATCGTTACAATCATATAAATTTTACTCACCCAAATTCTCCAAGTATCTTAAGAAAAATAATAGAAAAACACGCCAATTTATAATTAACGTATGACTCAAATTTCTTCCAAGTTTTGACTAGGATCTAAGATTTGGAAACTTGTTCAATTTTACTCACCAAATATAATATAATATCATATCATATCTTTTTCTTTTCAACAATTAGTGCATATTTTGATTTTGGCAAATTTTGAGAAAATATCCGAACAAACATTACAATGATACTTGCTCAACAAAACCATGATAATTTACATGCTTGGCATGAAACATGATATACTATATTTGATCTAGATTAGTTATGCATTTAAGGCTAACTAAGCAAAACATCTAGTTTGGTTAACAACTTGATAAGTTTAATCCTCAATTTCTAAGTTTTTGTTACTTCCGAACAAGATTTGTTAGAGAATCGTATTTTTGGGTTTCTTGAAATAACGCAGGTATGTGAAGTCTTCTAGATTTCTAACTTCGTATTCCCCATGTGGAAATAGGTGGCCTTATTTCAATGTCTCCCAACCTTTACTTCCACCAAGGTGTAGATATTGTTGTAAAGTTATTTTCAATAGAAAAACCTTTATGTTAGGAAGAATCGAATCAAGTTATGCACAAAAATTGAAGAAACCAAAAGCTGGTTTCCTAGTCGAGATCCTTCAAAAGTTTCCACCAATGTATACAAATTGCAAAGAATTCAAAATCAATTTTATTGAACAAATGGGATGAGCACCTAACAAAAGAGTTTGCTACTACTTTTACTGCCAATTTTTACCATTGACATTTTAACAGTAAATTGCCTATCTGATTATGTAGCATACACATTGAAATGGACAAATCATATACATGGCAATGGACAAATCTTTTTTCAAGTTGGTGAACTGCTCTGCCCATCAGAAACTTGACTGGGGTGCCTCTTGGACTCACTACTCTTCCTTCTAAGTATTTCCTTGATTTCAACCTCTTTCTTATCCACAAAATCAATCAGATTCTTGAAGCTGGTGCTTCGAATGGATCGTCTGATGGGACGTGGTGGTTCGGGTTCTTCAATATCGTGCTGCTCTCCCTCTGAGCTGTATCTGCTGTACTGCCAGAAAACTCTGCAAAAGAAGAATACTAAAGCAAGGAAACAAGCAATGCCACATATAAGAAACAGGCCCCAGAAGCTCTTGAGCGAAAGCTGGTTCTCGTCCACTTGGTTGGTTTGTCCAGAGCATCCATCATGGGAAAGCCATTTATCGCGGATTCTCTGAAGCTCGCCATTTTCTGAAAGTTGAAGGATTGCCGTTGATAAATCAACTGCCAACGGAGAGTCCCTTTGAAATGCCTGACCAACGAATTTCAAATTTAGTTTCAGATAGGACTGCACTGAAAATGCAGAATTAGAAGCAGACAATAAAGAGAGCCAATAATATCTCCACTCTCCATATAAATCACTAGTCGAAGTTGGCACAACCTAGGTCCGATTACAAAAGTTGGTGTAAGAGTAAGTTAAAATTGCAATTATAATACTTACAAATCCCCATCCACTTTTTGTGAACTCCTGTCCCACAATCCTGAATATGCACTTTGTGTTGGACAAGAATAGCTCAACATAAGGAAGCTCGTCGACAATGGCAGCAACCCCACCACCGCTCGGACCTCTCTGAAGGGCATTAACGTAATCATCTTGGGTTTTCAATATTCGGAGCCTTGACTCCGCAACATTTAACTCATCAGTAAGATAATTATACGCAAATGACCCGTCCTGTATCCCTATTGGATCAGTACTTGAGATCAAGCTGTCAATCCCTTGAACTCGCGAAGTCAGCTGCTGTACCGTGAGGATTGATGTCAAACTAGCTGTATAGCTTGAATTGATAATTAACACCACAAACAGCCACAATATCAGCACCAAACGTCCCAGGGTGCTCACAGTGTTCTCTCCTAAGCATTCCAAGACAAGTAGACTCGAGTGTTAGATTGTGATACTTGAAATAATTTCAAGAAAAATTTCCAGCTGAATCGATGGAGAAACTGGAGAAAAATTAGCAGGATGTACTTACTGTGTGAAAAAAACATTGTTGAGAAACTAAACCTGAAAGATCAACATACAATTTAGTATGGAAACTTCAAATGAAATAGCAAGATACGAGTGGATGCATGTAAGTATGTCTATACATTTGTACATGCGTACTTGTGTTTGAAGGCATGTATATCTGGACCAATTTCCATTACTGATCATGAGATCTAACAACACCAGATAGATTGACGAAAATGCTACTCGAACTACTTTAAATACTTTCGTTTAATAAGTCATACGCTAGGGAATATTAAATATTAGGGGCATCACATTTTAAGAGTTGTAATCCAAGTTCTCATCCCATGAACTTCACATAAATCTATTTAAGTTTTCAACTTAGACTCATATTCATTGGTTTCCAAAACATTGATGTTCGTGTATAACTGGTGCACAATAAGGAACACAAGGGGCAATCTATCGACACGATCATGCATTATATGCATATTGAAGGAGTTTGATAATTGAAAAGTAGATGTACTGACCAGAAGATCGTTATTAGTTGTTGCCTTGGAGAACCACGGAACTCGTGATTCATCCGATGCTCAAGAATCCAGACAACAGCTCCCACAAAGAGAAAAAACACCCCAGTTAAACCCCACATTTGCCAAGTAAATGGCTTGAGGAAAGCCCATGGACTAGATTTAATTTCTCTGACCGGAGCAATTACAACGAGCCCAGACTCCATGTAAGGTTGTGTAAAGTCCACAATCCTCGTCCTATTAGTGGTAATAGTAATATCCCCAACACCTGCATCATATTTCTGTGAATCGAAGAAAACTAAAATAAGATCCCTGACTGCATCATATTTCTGTGAATCGAAGAAAACTAAAATAAGATCCCTGATAAAGAGAAAGGTTTGAATCACGATTGCAAGGTAGATTAGGAAAAACCATTGTTTTAAAAAGCATAAAGCGTGACTACGCATGGAGACCGAACTTCAAACTTTTCGGGGGAGGTGAGGGTGAGACATGAGGCGTGGCTAGACGTGGAGGCGTAGGCAGCTTTTCACAACAGTGGGAAAAACTAACAAGCTCTTACGAATAGCACAAGTGCAACTGATAAAGTAGAAATCTGAGAAACAATTTTAGAAACATAATATAAAGACAGAGGTTTTGTCAGACTTTCAATCCTTAGTCAAATGGTGTCACGATTTTAGTCTAAATTTTTTTATTCCTTTTCACTCTGCTGCTATCTTTATTTTCAATTTTATTTCCTTGTTTCTTGTATCACCAGGAGCACGGTGGCTATTCTAACAAGAAGTGCATATAGAAAAGTAGGGAGGAAATACTAGGTATCTTTCCAAAGTTCAATCCAGTGTGTTTTTACTTTCAGTATTCGTTTTAGTATGCATAATTCTAATCTTGAAAACAAAGGACAAGTCAAATCACAGTATAAAGTACATAAAACCAGAAAGAGAGTGCTTACATTTTGTGCCACATCATTTACAAGGTTGCTAAATGAAGGGTTTCTTCGACCATCTCCATATAAGATAAATTCATGAGGAACAGGGTAAGGCAACAAGTCTATTGCAGCTTCAAATATGTCGATGCAAAATCCTTTGGCCCCTTCAGGTCCTTTGTCTTTACTCACAAATTCTGCATAAGTAACTCGATATGGCACTGCAATTTGCAATGGCTTGCCATTGTTTGGGAACACCCATCCCCGAGGCTTTGTTGTAGTTTCCCCAGGCCATATAACACCGTAGAGATGTTGATTACTGGTAGAAGTGTTTGGTGGCTTCATATATAAAATTTCTGGAGCAACAGTAGAGACCCCCGAGTAATTTGACCAATAACCAAGCAACCTTGATGAAGTTCCACCAATGTTAAGAACATCATATGCCGGATGAATCAAATTTTTCTCAGAATCAAACTGAACTTGTCCAGTTAGACCTGTGAAGTTTGTTACAATAAGTTTCTGGAGTAACTTTGGGCCTTGATCAAAAATTCGGAGGGCTTTTAAATGCAGGGAATTCTCATTGTCGTCTTGCAATCTGGGGTCATCAGAAAAAGTAATATTTCCACCATCATCAAAGAAAGCATCAAGAGCTCGAGCAAGTAACCACACAGAATCATATGCATATAGAGCATAAGAATTGAACTTTGGGGTTTCTTTATACTTTAAGCTTCTCCACTGAGAAGTAAATTTTGTTTTGAGATCAGAATCTGGTGTGTGATGGCGAAGTGCAATAACCCCTTGTATAAGATCCATAATATAAGGATCAACAGTATCTGAAGAATCCAAAACAGAAGGAAGCCAATCTGTAGCAATCCAAACATAACCATTTGTCATCATTCCAAGACGTTTTGCTATTGAAAAGATTGTAAGACCTGAATCAGGATTTACGTGTACGACAAAAACCCGCGATTCCATAAGGTTCACTCCAACCAACAGGCTGTCTATGTCGCTTGTTGTGGCTCCAGGAGTGAAGGCTGCCTTATAAGAAATCTTAGCCCGCTTCTTAGCTAGTGCATCACCCAATATAGAGATCCCATTTCTGCCACAATCATCATCAACAAAGATGGCAATTACCTCTCTCCATCCAAAGTATTCTACAAGATCGGCAACTGCATACATCTGGAAGTAATCACTTGTCGTAGTGCGAAGGAAGTACGGATACTGCAGAGCAGAAAGAGATGGGTCTGTAGCCCCAAATGACAAGAGTGGCACGTGAAGTTCATTCACAACATGGGATATAACATGGGCTATTCCTGACGACTGTGGACCAATTGCAGCAATAACATCTCTACCCATAAGCTGCATAGCTACACGAGTAAGGATGCCCTGTCAAAATTTTCTCATTTTCCTCAATTTTTTTTTACTTGTATCATTGAGATGAGAAACTAACAGAAGGTTGGGACCAAGGAAAAGCAGTAAAACATTTTGAGATTAAGAGAAAGAAGCATGGCCTGCCACTTATTCCGATTCTACCTAATATCCTCTTATGGCTGCATTTTCATCTCTGTGGAAAACGTAAAAGTAACCCAAGATCATAAGCTTCAAATGTGCATCAAGAAGTTCATCTTTCTGATTCAGAAGGCCAGAGCAACATTATGGATTAAGACAAAAGGTAAAGTACTCGTTTGTGGCACCTTTTCAATTCCTCCAAAGCTATGATTTTACAAGAAACTGATGATGCAATCAACTTCTACAGAAGTACTTGCCAGTAAAATTTAATTAAAAAACTAAACTCCTACAGGAAGATATTGTCTTGGACAGCCTGGGAAAAGGACTCGTGCAAATCTGGAATTTTGGACTTGGCATAAAGCTTATAGAGCTGAATCAAATGTTTATGTGTCATATTTCCGAGATTGATTCTAAACTATCAAACTTTATAGGCAAAATTTGTTCATCACTAGCAAGGAGGCCTTAGTGAAACTCACAAGAATGACTCAAAATAAGAAAATGAAACAAGTAAATCTCAGTTAAATCAAGAAATTCTCCTCTGGAAGTAAGCTATCCAGAGGTCGGAGCAAACTTAAAGGTTTCCCTATTACTTTTTTGGTAGAATTGACAATATTAAAGAAGAAAATGATCTTTACTACATTTATTACCTTCAACAGTTCCAAGAAATCCACTGCAATTTGTATCCTGCAAGATGAGGTTCAACTTCGTGCCCTTAAGAATACTAGAATCAGAATTTATATCATCAACTGCAGCATAAAGGGCTGGCTTGGCTGACCGTCCAATAGCTGAATTTAATGTAAACAAAGCTCCAATATTCACCACCCTTGGCCTAGCAGCAGGAGCAGTGGCATTTCCAGTTATGCCAATGACTTCCAAGGGCACCCACAAACAAGAAATCAATAAAACAAATACTTTCATTATATGCGTATGGCCCTCCATTTCCAAGAACCCCAGCAACTGAACTATTGATTCTTCAAGTCAAATCACCATAGTTTCAAGAAATCAAGCACCTGCTAGCAGATTTATCAGGACAGAAAAGCTCAAAAACCCAGAATTTGAAGTCAAGAAATTTAAGATTATCAAACATATGGGCTGTTCCAAATGGTAAAAAAAAAAAAAAAAAAAAAGAATAAACAAAGTTAAAATTAACATTTAATTTTACAACCAGAAATGAAGATAGAGGATTAAGATTCTGGACAAGAGGTGTAAGCATTAATACAAAAGAGGAAACATATTTATTAGATGTAAACTACAAAAAAAAATACATTTATTTGAACCTAGAAAAAAGACAAAACCAACTTGCTACTTCCAGTCAATCACACATAAGCATGGGTACAGGGAAAGGATCAACTTTCACACTGGACAATTATAAATACAAATTTTTTTGAATAAATAAACCCAGTCAATCACACATAAGCATTTATACTCACATAATTAATTACTAATCATAATAATTAATGTATTGAAAGTGATATTGGTAACTTGTAGAAATGAACTGAAGATAATTAGTGCCAGCAGTTGGTTGGTGAGTGGCTACCGACCAGAGATATTTACCCCAAGAACATCCATGATTGTAATTTGAACAATTTCTCAGTTAAGCCCACAATGCATATATAGGTGATGCATAAAAAACCCACAAACACACACATATAAAATATATGTATGTATGACTATGACTATGCCTATGCCTATGCCTATGAACAAAAGAACCATCTATAAGTAGTAAATCTAACAAGGCACACAGTCTTGCAAGCTAGGAAAAGAATAATTCTTTCTCGCCCATTTCTACTCACATCACAATTTAGCAGCCTCACCAAAAGTGGGATTTGCTTTTAAAGTGTAAAAATTGTAAAGTCGAATGAGAATCATTTATATAGAGTAAAGACGTGGGGATACATGATATCACGTCATTCAAACGGATGGGAGGAAGGAGGAAAATTCCAATTTTGGTCACTCAACTTTACTACAAATATCAATTAGGTCACTGATCTTTAATTTGTTTTAATTAAGTTACTCAATTCAAATTTTGTTTCAAATGTATACAAGTTATACTTATAATCGAGTGAAAACTAAGATTGCAAATAGACAAAAAGAAGCGACACCTAAAGATGGCATAAGTCCGTCTACAAGGGCTCACAAAGTCAAGTGGCCCTAATAGCGATGAGGGCTACTTATAGTCGAGTAGGCCAATGGTATTTAAGGCCGCTCGAAAGTTAACCGGACCACTTGACCTCATGTAGCCGCTATCTATCTCACTCTACATTCACGTGTTCCAAAAGTTGTCATTGAGGGAAAACACTTTCTAGATTCACTTCATATTCTCAAGAATAAATAAAGCACGCATCCAACCATATATTGTGGTTTTTAATGAGAAGATGGGTTCGAAGATCTTAGTGTCACGTGAACAAGATGGAGTCCTATGTATGGGACTTGAAGACTAATGATATTTTTATTGATTTATTCACTAGTTTACACTTTCTTATTCATATTTCTTCTCATCAATATATACTGATTATCACAGTAGAGTAGCAATAGGGAGATACCACTACACAGAGAAGGAAGGTTACACTAAACACCCGTCACCACTCTGTTCATCAACGTTAATCAAATTAACGCCACCTACTCAGGACCGGACTTTAGATTTTACAAGTCTGAGTCAGAATTTAAAAATTGGACCCTCAAATCATAGTATGTATTTATATTTTTTTCTTCATAAGAGTTTTCCGGAACTAAATCTATAAACTCAAAATTCAACAATAAAAGATAAACAAAATGTAATACCCAACAATAAAGAATGCTATCAATTTTTTTTTATCATAACTAATTTTGCAATAATTTTATTGGCATATAGATATATTTGAGAAAAAAATTCACTTATACAAAATATGATGTCAATAAGAAATGACCTTAATCAATTCAATTGGTATCATTACCATAAAATGTAATATGTTAACTCATGGAATATTTACATTATGTAAAATGAAATAGAATGAGTTATTTTAATAACTATGTTGATTCGACGTGGATGGATTGGAGAGAGTGATTGTGAACTTTGAAAGGTTTCAACTTTCAAATTGGGAGAAGATAGATTTTGGAGTTGACTTTTTAATTGTATAAATTTTTTGGTTAGGTGTGGATTTGGGTTGTCTTAGATCGATGCTTTGAAATAAACAAAAACAAATATAAAATATTTTTTTAAAATTTATGGGTCCTCAAATATTTTGGGCTCGAAGCAATCGCTTCTTAAGTCTCTTATAAAATTCAGACCTCCTTACTTGACTATTAACTTATTCCATAATTTTTGCAACGAAGGAACCTACAACCGTTGTTTGAATCCTTCCTCGATGTTCCCAAAACAAATTTTCACCCACGTAAGCGCTGAGGAAGTAAGAATACAGGATGTCCATTGCGATTCGGGACTGATATTTGGATCCATTTGATTTAGAAATAAAGAACTTAATTGAGATTTGAAGTAGAGATGAGTGACGAAAATTTGAATTTACGCGTGGACCCGGCTGCCATACCTGTACTGAGATGCTACTGGAATGCAGTGGGGTCCATGCATATTGGGTGGTTGTGAAACATGTGGATTCTTGATGGTCACAATTTACAAAGGTCGTGACTTGTGGAATGCCAGTAATTTTATGTAAACAAATATTTGACTGATAAAATAATTATATAAAAAGTGGACTTTTGATTTCTAGGCTTTGGAGTGTCAATATCACATTCCCACGAGGAATAGGCATATGTATGATGTGCCTATATATCTAAATTCACTTCCAAATAGTGTGTGATTATCAATTCTTGATTGGGACATAAGTATAAATCAATTAATATGGTAGGGACATAAGTATAAATCAATTAATATGGTAGGGACATCTCAAATGGATTTTCAACTTGTTATAGAATAGAACCCTATCTACAAGTTCTTTAACAAAATGTTGACAAATTCTTGTTTTAAAAAGTAATTTTTTTTATAGAATACATTACTTTCCGAAATAGTAATTGATGTAAGGGAGTGGGTATAAAAATTCCAAAGTACAAAATTAACAACAATTCAATGAGTAATTTGAAATATCGAAAATTTGAAGTTAGAGAAGAAAATACTCAACTTTCATTCAATAATAATGTAGCATAACAATGAAAAATACAATAAGGTCAACAAAGCCTGCTGATACTAGTCACTAGATGAATATTAGGAACTAAATCAAAGAAAAATAGAAAAAACTCCAAACTGATGTCTAATTATTCAAAATGCAATGAGCCGCCAATCAAAACCAATGCTTTTAATTAATGCAAAAAATCTAATTCGTTTCCAACCAATTATTCATAACATAGATATTAAGACAGGAGTAGAAAAGGCAAATAAAATGATTAAAGAACCCAACTCTCGGTGTCACAAGCCGACTCTTCAAGTTGTACATTATGACTATTTTTCGTCCCGTGTGATAGTAGTATATTCTACTAGACTATCTTCCGCTTATTCTCGGTTGATTCATTAATGAAAGACAATTTAAAGAAAGTTTTGCAACAGAAGATTTGAATGCATTGCAAATAGTTTGTCCATTGATTGATGAAAGCAAACAATTATAATTGCCGATGCAGCGGGTGAATACTAGTGAGCTTGACAAGACTTCGAATACCAACTACTCTTTGCACCAGCAATTGTAATTTTCTACTTTCATCAATCAATGAATAAACCATTTTCAATGCATTCAAAATTTATGTTGCAAAGTTTTCTTTAAATTGTCTTTTATTATTGAATTAATCGAAAACAGGCGAAATGTAGTCTAGTAGAGTAGACTACTACCGCACAATACTTCTTTCTGTGCTAAAAAGAAAGGCGCCCGTGATGCTTGGCACCTCCTTCGCACATTGTCTCTTACATCTTCTTGTTTGCCTTTGGGTGGTCCAGTTTGTCCCCAAACGCCCAAACCATGTCCTTAGATGCATCATTCATTTCAAGATAGACAAAATTTGCCCTCAAATAGCCGGTCTCTCCCCACAACATGGTATTAACATTGAATACGTGCAAAGTGCAAATATGACTCGAGAGCTTCAATCAAGGTTAAAAATTTCAATAATCTCCACATGGCCAATTTTCTATGAAACCAACTTATTATACTCGTGGTTTTTTATCAGCACTTGCCAACAAAATAACCAACCTCGAGTTCAACATGTCGCTTCTTTTGATTCAGTCGCCACCTTATGCTTCGGAATAGACTCTATTTAATTAGTCATGTATAGTGCTATGTATACGATATAACTGTTCAATAAAAGTCTCAGCCTTACCATAAACACGGTCTTTGAGTGGAAGAGTAGGCAAAATCAAAGGCCCCTTGGAACAATCTCATCCATCACTTTGGAACGGACTTAAACTTATGTTGTGGTTGGCAGCGTGATTATGAGCAAACTCTGCCCTAATGATTTAAGTTCCCACGACTTCAAGTTCTTACCAACTAAACTCCGTAGGAGATTCTCTGATGCGACGTTCAAACGTTTTTTGATTCGTTAGAAAATCAAGGTTTAAGAATTAAGAATTCGTTAATTCGCAAAGAATACAGAATAATTAAAGAATCCACAATTTTTATCAATTTTTCAACTATACATTTCATCAACTTTTTAACCAAATCTGTTAAAACTTTTATAAAAAGATTTATAAAACACCCCTAAATCTGTAAAACAAGGCTCCAGCTCTTAAAAATATCAACACACAACTAAAGCCTATAAAAAAACAGATAGCATAGTTAAATTTAAAAGGAATATTCCATATGCGTATGGCCAATTAGTTGCCAACCAATTGTTTATTCTCTCCACGTTGGAGAAACTTCGTCCTCAAATCGTGTCGTATTTTCACAGCATCTCGCCAACTGACTTTTATATTGCTAGGTCTAAAATGATCATCACGTTGATATTTAAGGCATGTTTGATTTGTAAATAAAATTATTTATCTGAATAAAAATTATATGGATAATAGTTATTTGGATAACAAATTTATTATTATCGTTTGGTTCAATTAAGTATAAGAATGAAAAAAAACCGATTTTAAAAAGTGGATTTTCGTAAAAAAGACAATTGTATCTTTATACTTAATTAAACGAAAAAAATAAGTAGAACGGCGGTGGCGGTGGCGGTGGCGGCGGCGGGTGGCAGGTGAATGGTAGGTGGCCGCGAACGCAGCAAGTGGTGGACGGTGGTTGGCGACGGACGGTGACGATTATCTTAGAATATGGATGTCCAAAAATATATTTGTTCTACGTTCGTCTTTTAAAAAAATTGAGAGAACTTTTATCGAGATAAAAAAATTTGTCCTCCTTTCGTGGATAAAATTTATCCTTATTTTTTGTTTAGATTATTATCTAGATAAAAGTTTATCTGGAATTCAGTTCCACCCAAATAGGATAAGATAAATTTTTTCATAATTTTTATCCATTGACCATATACCAAATGGACCATAAGTGTTAACGCTCCCAAGTCATCAAAATTGGGCTGTATGTTATTTTCAGAGATTTTTTTTTATAAATAAATCACTTTTTAAAAATAATTCCAAAAAATTATTCTTGTTTCATTTATTTTAAAAATACTATTTTTTTAAAAACTATTATTTTAATTTATTATATTAAATAATATATGGTAACTAAATATGTAAATTTGCTACTTGAGTCCTTGATTATTTTTACGGTAAGTCCTTCATCTTTTTAATAATTTCACTTTAGTCAATGTACTCCCTATTTCATTTCAATTTCCTCCTCTTTTATTTGCAACCCAATTTCTTCAACTTTTAGATTTTTGCAAGTTGATCTCTATATTTATACTTTTATGTAAATTTAGTCATTTATAGTATCACTATTTGATACATATGTTACAAATGATATTGTGTATCAATATTTGATACAAATGTTACAAATGATATTTTGTAACAATATATGTTAAAAATTGAGATGTAAAATATCAGTAATTAAGAATATTAATTCATGTAACATGTACTGTATAAAATAATATAATATAATCTGTAATATATTCAGTGATATAAAATATCATGTATAACATCTGTATCAGATCGCGATACTAAACACAAACTGTTACAACTGCAAAAACAACTATAAACTTCAACAAGTTTGTATTAATTTACACATTGGACTCTAAAAACATATTGATACTGTGTAACATCAGTATTATATAGATATGTAACACAATGCCAAATTTAACAAATAAAAGTATAAAACTATTGATTTCATCATTTGTAACATATGTAACATCAGTGATACAGAATATCGATTCATGTAACACGTGCTGTGTAAAATAACATAATATAATCAGTAACATATTCAGTGATACAAAATATCATTTGTAATATCTGTATCAAACATTGATACACAATATCATTTATAACATCTGTATCAAATAGTGATACTATAAAGGACTAAATTGACATAAAAGTATAAATATGGTGACCAACTTACAAAAATCCAAAAGTTGAAGGATTTGGACTACAAATAAAAGAGGATGAAATTGAAATGAAAGAAGAAGTATAGGGACTAGAGTGGAGATATTATAAAGATGAATGACTTACAGAGAAAATAATCAAAGACTCAAGAAGCAAATTTGGGTCAAAGTTCATCACAATTCACGTGGGGATTCACGTGGTCTTTTGACGGTATAGATTTGATTTTAATTTATTATTTTATTAATTAATATAATTTTAAAAATATAGTATTTATAAAATAAATTAGTTAAGTTGTTAGATTTAAAATTATTTTAAAATTGGTAAGTAGTTGGTGTAATATCCACTTATATTCAGTTGGGCATCCCTCGTAGAGGTGGCTCAATGTATTCGGGGTCTTAAGCAAAAAATAAAATAAAAGTAGAGGGCCTTTTCAAGAAATTTTCATCCATCAAATAATCGTTTCATTGATAAAGAAAAAACTAATTAAAGTTTAAGATAAACTCTTAACAATATGAAAGGTATTATAATAAAATACAATTTTTGAAACTTAATACATATTATTCAAAAGCAACTAAACAACCAACTACAAACTAAATAAGAAACAAATGACAATAAATACAAAACTAGTTTTTTTTCCTTGAAACACTAAAGGTCAATGCAAATTGAACAGATCGGAGAAAACTCTCTAGTTCTCCTTCAGTTGAAAATAAAACATAGATCTATAATAACCAATCAACAGAAAGTAGTGAGTAGCCCAATTTCCCCAAATCTCGACTTCAAAAAATAATTGAGGAAGCTTATTATCTTTAGTCAATCGTTTTCAAGAAAATGATTTTTACTTTGATTGTACGTTAAATCGATGAAATAATTTGGAGTTTTATGTATTTCATTGTCATAAGGAAGATGAAGAGATAGTTTCTAACTTTAGAGAATAAACTAGAAAATGGAAGAAGAATAGATATTTAGGGTACTCAACTTGGTTTCATGATTCTTGAAATAATTAAATGACTTGAGAGTTTTCATTTCCCAGTAAATGATGATTTGAAGTTTTATTGAGCTATATTGTTTTAGGTTGGTTGAGTTTTATATTTAGTTTTTTAACCAAAAAAAAAAAAAATTTAAAAATTTAAAAGTAATTTTAAAAAATCGAGGCCCAGTGGCGGAGCTAGACTTTTGAAGTTGGGGGTCCTTTAGGGGTGAGTCTGGGAAAGGCGAAGCCCTCACGGGAGTTAAAGGCGGCGCCCTCATTTTTCTCAAACCACAATTCTTGAAGCTCGTTTTTTATGAGAATAATATTTTTTAATAAGTCATAGTCTTTAAAAACTTTATAAGAGGTCATTGCATAAAAATATTCAAGATCTAAAATTAGTCAAACTCTTCTTATTCACATTGCCTTCCATAAAATTAACTTCCAAAATAGGAAGATTCGATTTACAAATGAAATTAAATATTACTCAACCTCAAAAGAAAAAAAAATCAATTGAACACGATATGTATTAACAAGCAAAATGCATTTATTAATTTTGTATTATCATTTGAGGAATAGGCCAATCATTTGTAATTTTGTAATCCCACATCAATTTCATCTCCACAGAAACATACGATTTTACCAGAAAGAGGGACTCTCCATTGTTGATTTGCTGTTAGTCTGTTACGTTATGCGGTGAACATGATATATGGAATCGCCAAATCGATTGTTCGATCCGAATTTTGTAGAAGATGAGGAAGTGATTCCATTTTTTTTTTTTTGCGTGCATTAAAATATGGGTCGAATCATGAAGTTTTCTTGATTGTGTATTTACAATTACGTTTGACTATCAGATTGAAGAAGAAGTATGAATTGGGCTTTTGGTTGGTTGGGTAATTGGAATTTGGGTTGGGTAATATTTGTTGGATTTACAGCATTGTTTAGAATATTTTATAGCTTGGGCCATTTTCTTATGTTTTGGTTTGGGCTTATGGTTATCACTTACAAAAAATAATAATAATAATAATAAATAAATAAATAAAAAAAACCAGTTTCAGAAATTTGGGGGGTCCTGGGCACCCCAAGGACCCCCTCCCTCCGCCTCTGTCGAGGCCTTCTCTAAGTCGAGACCTTCGGCAACTGTCTAAGTCGTCTAATACCTTAAGTCGACTCTGCCTTCACGCTGTTGTTGCTGCTTCTTGTAAATGAATGTGTTTGGCCATTGTTCCATTGAGCGTTTGATGATGATTGGTCAAGCTAATGCTTTCTCGGTTATGCCTTATGCCAGCAACCCCTAAACCTGATTCCTCAACTCATCATGCAACCTCGTTAATGATATAATTCGATTCTAAATAATTATCAACATCAAATTCTTCGTCAAAAATAAGTGGGCCATCTAAATACCCATTTTAATTAACATTAATCTGTCACCCAGGAATGACAAGGGCAAAATCGCTGACTCCACGATCATTTCACACTACTCTTTTGTAATAATTGTTTACAGCAAAAAATGTTCCATTCTTCTATCCACCATGAATGTTCCATTTTTTTTTGGAATCTATAAAAATTTTGGGTCTGGAGCAACTACCTCTTGGGTCTTATATAAAGTGCGGGTACGGTTGGTAGTAATTGATTGTGTAAAATATGAGAGAAAAATATGTGGAGAAATCATTCTCTCTGCGTATATTGATGTAATGTAAATAATGAATGAGTTATAAGATATATATATATATATATATATATATATATATATATATATATATATTAGGTTAATAGAAACCTAATAAGGAAAGAAAATAAAAAGAAAGGAGTTCTACCAGAATAGGAATATTACATATATGGTGATCCTACTACATGGTATTATTCTAATGTAAATAGAATTCTAATACTCCCCTCAAGTTGGAGCATGTATGTCAAGAGTGCCCAACTTGTGAGTGAAATTGTGAAATACCTCCTTCCTCAATGCTTTAGTAAATAAATCTGCAATCGATTGTTGCTTAGAACATGGCGGTCTTGATCTCTCCTTATCAATTCGTTCATGAACAATATGACAATCTATTTCAATGTGTTTTGTTCGTTCATGATATCTTTGGATTAGCGGCAATATGCATTTTCGCTTGATTATCACAATATAATATTCTTTGCTTGTGGATGATCTACACATAAGTCCATCAAACAATTGTCTCAACCATATAAGCTCACATGTAATGGAAGTCATTGCCTATACTAAACCTGCTCAACAAGATTTGACACGATCGTTTGTTTCTTGCTTTTCTATGATATAAGTGCTTTTCAAAAAAATACAACAATATCTCAGAATCGACCGTCGTGTAGTAATATCTCGCCCAATCGCATCACAAAATCCTACTATTGCAATTTCCACTTGATGGGAAATATAATCCTAAATCCTTGTGCTCCTTTCAAGTATCGGAGCAATCGATGAACTGCATCAAGATGGGGTTTTCTAAGTGTCTGCATAAACTGACTGAGTGTATTGACTGAATATGAGATCTCTGGTCTGGTAATGGTGAGATAAATGAGCTTTCCTACCAACCGTCGATAGTATGTGGGATCTTTCAATAACTTTCTATCAATCAGATTAAATTTCAATGACTGCTCCATAGGAAATGCTGCAGGTTTTGATCCAAGTAATCCGGCTTCTTGAAGAATGTCAAGAGTATACTTCCTTTGATTTATTGAAATCCCTGATCTTGAGCGAGCAATTTCTATTCCAAGTAAGTATTTTAATGTGCCAAGGTCCTTCAACTTGAATTGAGATGCAAGGAATGTTTTTGTAGTAGAGATTGCTTCTCTATTATTTCCTGTGACAATCATATCATCCACATATAATAGAACTGCCGTAAATGAATTACCATTGACCTTTGTAAAGAGTGAGTAATCTGCATGTGACTGTTTGAACCCAAATGAATAATAGCAATACAAATTTTTGAAACCAAGAGCGAGATGCCTGTTTCAATCCATATAAAGATTTATGAAGTCGACATACAACTGGTGTCTCCCCCTATCGACGAAATCCAAGATGGGGAGTCATATAGACTTCTTCATCAAGATCACCATGAAGAAAGGTATTGTGTACATCCATCTGATGAAGCGTCCAGTCGCGAATAGAGGCGATAGCAAGTAAGCATCGATTGTAGTTAACTTTGCAACCGGAGCGAAAGTTTCATTATAATTAATCCTTCTCGTTGTGTAAACCGCCCTTCGCCACTAACCGTGCTTTGTATCGTTCAACTGTCTCGTCGAATGAAATTTAATTTTGAACACCCACTTACAACCAATAGGATGAGAATTTGGAGGAAGCGGTACAAGTGACCAAGCATTGTTTTCTTCAAGGCACGAATTTTATCATTCATGGCGTGACCCATTTGGGATCGACATCTTTGCCTCATATGTAGTGGCTCTATGATATGAGAAATATTATATGTAAAAGCACGATGTATAGAAAAAGGTTACTATATGATACATACCTTGATATAGGGTGTCGAGTCTTTGAATTTGATGGAAGAGACCCGAACTTGAGTAGGCAAAGTATGATTGATATAGTAATCTTTCAGGTGAAATGGGGTTTGAATTGATCTTGTGGATCGTCTAAGTTGGTCATCTAGAGGGTGAGAAGAGGTAGGTGGATCAATTGTGGTTGGACACTGCTCAACCGGTCGACCGTTTAAGCTCTCTGTTGAATCGGATGAGGTAATCGGTCGACCGGTGGATCGACCGTTGGACTCTCTACGTTGAAGCGGACCGATGAACCGGTCGACCGTTCGGTCAGGCAAGTTATTCGTTTTTGCTATGTGTTGGTCATTTGGGTTTGTGAAATATGGTGTTTCAACATCTAGAGGCATAGATTGTGGCAATGGGATGTAGTTGGTTTCATCATGTTGTTGGGAAGTGTATGGAAATATATTTTCATGGAACACAACGTCTCGGGATACTATTAACTTTTTGTCGGTTAGGTCATATAAGGTGTATGCTTTTTGTCCTGAGGAGTATCCAAGGAACACACACCGTTTGGCTCGTGTGTCAAATTTATGGCTGAGTCTAAGGTTGGTGGCAAAACATAGGCAACCATAGACACGTAAATGGGAATAAGGTGGGGGTTTCTTGTGCAATCTTTCGTAGGGTGTTTTGTGTGAGAGCAATGGTAAAGATATCCGATTGATAAGGTAACAAGTTGTTTTGATATGTTCCCCAAAATTTTAATGGAAGATTGGCTTGAAATTTAATGGCACGAGCCACATTAAGGAGGTGTCGGTGTTTCTCTCTACCACTCCATTTTGTTGAGGGGTATAAGGACATGACCTATGAAAAATAGTACCATTTTCATATAAGAATGTTTGCAAGGATAAGAACTCTTGGCCATTGTCGGATCTCGTGATTTTTATAGTCGGGGTTGTGTTGAGTTTTAACCCAAGCAAAGAAATTTTTAATTATGCTTTGAGTTTCGGATTTGTGACGCATGAGGTGTACCCAAGTATAAAGAGAAAAGTCATCAACAATTGTAAGGAAATATCTAGCACCAGAATAAGAATAAATTCTATGAGGTCCCCAAATATCACAATGAATCAAATCAAAGGGTTTATTGCTAGATATTTGACTTACTTTAAAGGTAGTCTAGATTGTTTTGCCAGATGACAAATATCACAAATATCGTGGGAATCAAAACCAATACCTAAGATACTTTGTGCTAAGAATTGAAGAGGTGAGGCTGAAGGGTGTCCAAGACGTTTATGCAATAGGTTGGTTGATCCACTGGTAGTATGATGTATTTGTGGTTTTTGTGAAAGGTAATATAGGCCGTTACTCTGCCTTCCCAAGCCAATCGTTTTCTTCGTAGTCAGATCCTTCATGACACAAAAATCAAGAAAAAATGTCACATAGCAACCTAACTCTTTAGTAAGTTTCTTGATAGATAATAGATTAACTTTGAATTTAGGAACATGAAGCACATTATCAACAAATCATATTATTTTCAAAGTTAAGCGTACCAATGGATTTAATAAGAGCATGACCCCATTCGGTAATTGTACGGTTTTGTGCATTGCCATGAATTTATTCTCAAGAATCTCATCATTCGTCACATGGTCAAGTGGCCCGTATTGTCAATAATCCATGAATTACTCAAAGGGTAGTAGAGATATTGATACGAAGTGTTAACACAAGCGCATCATTACCCGACTTGTTGTTTAGAAGTGTCGTGATCTGTTCATATTCCTTGGTTGTGAGCGTTTTGCCTTCCTTTTGGTCAAGTGTAGAAGCGGTAGTAGTGTTTGTGAAGCGTTTGTTTCGTGGCTTCACGTCTTTTCCATGAAACTTGTGCCCTTGAGGGAAGCCATGGATGAAATAGCAGGTATCAATGATGTGGCCAATCATCCTGCAGATGGGTGCACCGTTTCGCCAAATTTCGTCGAAACGGTCGACCGGAATGGTGAAACGGTTGACCGGTTCAGCCGATCGTTATTTTTCCAGTTCGATCTCCAATTGATTGAATTGATTGAATGTTGCCCTTCATGATCGGATTGCTGTAGAGCCATGAGATCCGATTGGACAATCGTCGTCTCTATGGTGTTTGTGCCATAATTGTTTCCATTAAGTGGATTAGAAACGAGGATGAAGCCGGGATGATCGGATTGCTGTAGAACCATGGGATCCGATTGGGCAATCGTCGTTTCTATGATTTTTCTATCATCGTTTGTGCGAAGCATCGTCGCTTTCGAATAATCGCCGCCGGATACCATGTAAAATATGAGAAAAAATATATGTGAAGAAATCATTCTCTCGTATATTGATGTAATGGAAATAATGAATGGGGTTATAAGATATATATATATATATATATATATATATATATATATATATATATATATATATATATATATATATATATATATAGGTTAATAGAAACCTAATAAAGAAAGAAAATAACAAGAAAGGAGTTCTACCTAGAATAGAAATATTACATATATAGTATCCTACTACATGATATTCTAATGTAAATAGAATTCTAATAGATTGCATGGACTCGTCAAATAGCATGCCATGACATTTGCAACTTTATGCCATATATATGTTGTTCTTTGCGACATCTCGTGCTCTCAGCTAATCCTCTTCTTTTATGTATTGTTGAGTTTAGAATAGTTATTGTTTGTTTGGTGGAGTTTAAAAAGTAATTTTTTTAGTAGATTTTGATTTAAAAAATAATAATGAAATGTATGATTGAAATTTTGATAAAAGTTATGGATTCCATAAAATATATGGTAGAAAATGAGTGTGAAAAAAATATTTTTTATTTTTAACTTTACCAAACATGTGCTTAATAGAAGTTGACGCCTCTAGCTCTGAGGACTATGGTTAACAATGACCTTGCTTATGCTTATGTCCTCCTTAATACGAGTTATTGTTAGAGGAGGAGCACCAACTCATCTATACAACCTACCTCAATAATGTAATAACAACTATGTCATGTAATGTTCAACATCATAAACTTCATTTCACAAGACTCAAGTTTAGTTAGTTTGGGGTTTAATAATTTGAAACAATACGGTATCAGATGTTCCATAAAAAATTATTGGATACAATTATTTAGATTTCATAATATTGAAAAAGGCAACTAAAATTAATATGGTTTCATTAGGTATAAATACAATAGTTGTGTGTAATTACACATGAAGAGTGTGTTTTAGCCTTTTAGGTTTTAGAACCCATTTGGAAATGCTTTTAATAAATAAGCCTTAGTGTTTTAAAGAAATTGACGTGGTTTTCTTTCTAATTTATAGAAAATTAAAAAAAAAATTTATTTTCCCATCAAGAAAGGTAATATTAAGTCGGAGATATTTCAATTTTTTGATCAAGACAATTCATACATGACATGTTTATAGTTTGGAATAAGACAGAATTAATTAAAATAACAAATTAAAATCTTTTAATCACGATTAATCTGCCTAATTTATCATATCAAATTCAAACTCATTATTGAAATTTTTCAAACAGGTCCCAAATATCCCTAGTATTATTTTTATTCCAAATAGGTCCACAATCAGTACAAGTGTCAAATCAACATCATCCTTACAAAATTTTCAAATAGAAATTAGGGAATTTGGTGCAAATGGTTCGTAACTTTTGCTCTCAGTGTAGAAATGGTCTATAATATTTAGTTTTTGGCATAAAAATTCTTAACCTATGTGTTTTGGTGCGTAATTGGTCCTTATTAAATAAAAAAAACTAATATACCTTAATTTTAATAAGAAAAAAATTGTAGTTGGGTTGCTAACCTTTGCAAAAAGTACAAATATATTCAATACTTTTATTTTTTATAAAAAATTAAAGAAAACTAACGTATTTTTTTTGAATTAACACTTTATTAATAAACATGTCAAATAAAATTATTATTTTTATCATTAAGTAATTATATTATTTAAAATTTAAACTTATATTTTATTGTTGTATAAAAAAAATAACTTTGTCACAAACTTGATGTTCAAATACTTTTATTTAATTGAGTTATAAGTTTATTAACTATAAATATTAGAGATACAACTGTATTATTTATATTTTAATTTATCGTTTTATTTTCGTTCAAAAATAAAATACATAATATGTAAATTAATTTTTATTAGTATTTTTATATTAAATAAAAATGTAATAAGATTAGTTCAATGTCATAAAATTATATACGTCATTTTGTTATTTATTTAACTTAATTTTTTTCAATTTTTTCTCTATCACATATCAATTACATATATTTAAAGTACAATAATTTTATATTTTTCTCTTACGAAAAATTTAATTCACACTGCTATAATGATATATTAATTATGCAAAATTAAATATTATTTAGTAAATATATCGGATCTATTTGCATATTTTGTAATGATTAGGAATCCACGTACAATTTTTTTTAATTAAAGCTAAGTGCATATTTGTCTTTTTCATCATATAAGGATCAATTACGCACTAAAACACAAAGATTAAAGATTTTTGTGTCAAAAAATAAACGTTAAAGGACCAATTTCACACTGGAGGCAAATGTTCAAATCTTGGGGACCATTTGCGGCAATTTCCCTAGAAATTAGGAATAAAAGACAATGAATGAAAAGACACCTACATCTCAATCATGTGTCAAACTCAATGTTTTGTGGGGAATCAGATATTTGTTGTGTCGAGATATTTTCTTCAAACAAGTTCTATTGACTTGGACATGCTGCAAGGATTGAAGAAATGATTTTTCAGTTTATAAAGTGGGTATCGTATCTAAGATTGTGCCCACTTTATAGTGATCATATATAATGAAAAATTGCAGTGCATAATGTCATTTGCACTTATATTTCTAATATTTTTTTATTATCAATCTTCAACTTTGCAGCACTTGGGACATGGTGGTGCTTAAATTATAATTTTAGCTGGTCAAATATATCTTTTTATCTACACATTTCATAAGATCCACAACTTACAACTTACTTTTTATCCACACATTCACCACCAACTTATAATTTAAGCACTTAAAAAATAATTTTAGTACTACCAAACATATACTTAGGATGAGCAATGAAAGCTGTCCAAATAAATGTTAATTTGGTTGTGTTTGATTCATGTTGGAAAATTTGGGTGGAAGAAAATATTTTCCATGGAAATGAATTGCCAAGAAAATTTGGATTGGAAAATGTTAACAAATTTTACATGGAAAATAAATGGATTGGAAAAGGTTAACAAATTTTCCATGGAAAATAAATTCTCCTATCTTATTAAGAAAATATTTTCCTGAAAACAAGGAAAATATGGTAAAAGTGAAAACATGGAAAAAAATTTTCCATGGAAAAACAAAGTTCCAATCAAACGAAAGATGGAAAATATGTGAGAAAACGATTTTCCAATGGAAAATTTTGCCAATCAAACAGAATGAAAAGTTGGAAAATGGGTGGAAAATTTTCATTTTCCATGGAAAATGAAAGGAATCAAACACACCCTTTATGTACAATTTTGTCTCATATTCTAGGAAGAAAAAACGAAATTCATGTGTGTGATCGAGGCTGGAGGTTAGCAGGCTAGATGAGGTGAACATAGTCAAGTCTAGGTCAGTTATTTTTTATTTTTTATTTTTTGAAGTTTTTGTTAGATTTACATATTGGAATTTTTGCATTTACGGTAATTTTTTATGCATGTCCAGTTGCCTGAGAAAAGTTTTGTTCCCTTATCATATCTGTTTTGAACACTTCCCATCCATGAACTTTTTCACTGATGCAAGTATGAAAATTGAAATTTATTAATAAAATTTAGTAATGTGGTGTACTAGCAATCAAACAAAGGAATCTAACTTGATAAAAATATGTCCAACTCCTAATTTCAGATCCATTAAAATCGATTATTTCTAAATAAAAAAATATAAATAATTAAAGAAACTCTTGTAAATTCTACAATGTCTTTTCAAAGAAATAACAAGTTTAGTTGAATTTAAAAGTAAGTAAAAAGTAAACAGTTTCAATAGCCAATGACATAATAGAAATGAAAGTACAAATTAATATAACTAAACTAGATACAATGTCTTATCGAAAGCTATTATTTGATATAACTACTAAAACTGAACCAATTAACAGTAAACATTAAGGACTAAATTTTCCTATAATCAGATTTATATACTTCCAGCAACTAGTAAAGACCATATCTCATGTCGTTCACTTATCGGTAATCCTGTGAACAAGCCTGCAAGCAAAAATACAGAAAATTAGCTCGAACCTCAACTAATGAATTGACTCCAATAATATCTCGAATTATCTAATCTTCCTAACAAACATGCTGTCAGAATTTCAAAGTTGATGGTATAGGCCGAGTTCGTAAGAAATTGAGATATTAACGTCCCATTGCGTGCTGCTAATCTAATAAGCAGTCGAAACTTATGTCCAAAGTTGATCCTTCTGTAAAAATTAACACATTCAAAACACATAACACTATGTATAAACAAGTAAAACAATAACATAAGCAACATAACATGAAATATTTAATGCTATATTTATGATAAAACCAGTAAGAGTAAACTCGCTAATGGTAAATTAAGGTGATTTGATTTCCTATTTCCAATTTATTTATTTCTATTTAGCAAAAAATAGCTCAAAACAGCAATGAACAGAGTCAAATTATGCTAGTGAGAATGTGACTACATTTCATGAAGGAATCAACAGGAATACACTTGTTTTATACACGAACATTTTGAAGAATAATGAAAACGTCCCAATTACCTAAGAGCTAGCTTCCTGCTCAGCATCATCGTGGACCTCACCAGATGACTTCTCAGATTCCTCTGGCATTTTTGCCTCCCCCTTGCCATTCAGTGTAATTTAAAATGGAAAACTCAGTATGTTTATGAAATGTTAAATAATATTTGATAAATGGCTAGGAAAACAAACTTCACAACTTCACTACATATGCAGATAAAAAGGTGTTACCAGATTTTTTTTGAACTCTGCTAGTGCTATCTCATATTCTGCTTTTCTCTTGGCAGCCTTTGCCACACAAGGAGCTTTCTCCTAATCCACAAAGCATAAATCAACCAATACTAGAAATCAACAAACAAAAAATAACTGCATAATTATGAATTATCTCTATGTAACAGAATAAATCAACAAGGAGAATGCAAATCATGTGAAAATAATCAGAGTATTAATGCAGTTTTTGGCCATTTTTGCAGCTGTTTCTTGAATGAAATTGGAAGATCTTACAGAATCAGGCATTGACTTCCATTTCTCACCACCAGCTTTGGTAACCTAAAATAATTACACAAAAAAGTGACAAATCTAAGAGAACGTGTAATTCAAGTACTTTTAGAAACGAAAATATTAGAAAATTTAAATTAGTATTAATTCTTCAATTTTCTTCAGTTTATAGTACTAGAAATGATCATGAACTATGAATCATAATACAGTAATCTTACAGCAGCAACAGATTTGTTATCAGGAAAATTCTCCTTGTAACTTTTCCTGAAATCCTCCCTATCACATAACAAAATTCAAACATCCGGAATAAATGACTAGAAAATTGATCTTCATTTCCATAGGGAAAAAAGTAGAAAACTCAAATTTTGAAACAAATCTCACATGAAAACGAAGAATGCGCTGGCTGGACGCTTTGGACCTCCAGAATTCTTCTTACTCGCTTTCTCTTTCTTTGAAGAGTTCAAATCAGCCTTGCGTTTTTTATTTGTCCTTTTTCATAATTGAAAAAAGGATAATCAAAATCAAAAACCAAATCACAACAATTAGCTGCTGATTAACTGAAATTGATTCAAGGAAACAAACGATTCAAAGGTAAACTGCAAGCAGAGCCTGAAATGGTTTGATTTGGAAGTAAACGGAGGAATGCATTTGAATTAGTTGAAGAGTATAATAAGAACAGAATACACTAATTGGTACGAGAAACACAACCAAATTAAATATAGAGGAGAAAACTCCGTTTGAGGAAGAAATTAAGAATGAACGCATTACTTGAATTACATAGAATATAACAAAGAAATTAAAATCAAAGTTGAACGATAATGCTGATAGATAAAATAAATAAAATTTAACAAAAACAACATATCAAAACTTGCAGAGCATATATGCAATTGTTGATTTCAACCGAACAAATACCACAAAACACAATCAAAATGCAAGTAAACGATAATATAATCAAATCAAAAGCGATGAATGCTTTTGAATTAGTTGAACCGTATAATAAAAACAAAATACACCAATTGCTTCGAGAAACACAACGAAATTAATATAGAGATGAAATTCGGTTCGAACAATAAATGAAAAGCAGAGCAACTAAAATTGAACACATTACTTGACATTTTCAGAGAATAAAACAAGCAAAACATTAAAATCATAGTTGATATAAAACGATAAAACAACAAAAACTACATATCAAAATGCACTAATTGCTCCGAGAAAGAAAACGAAATTAAATTCGATTTGAAGGAGAAATTAAAATCAGATCAACTAAAAATGAACGCATTACTTGAAATTTTCAGAGATTAAAACAAAAAACATTAAAACTACGTAATAACTTGCAGTGTATGTATGCAATTGTGTGTGTGAGATCCAAGCAGCGGGTGACTTTACTCAGTGGTATCGAGCCTCTTGCAAGCAACGGCAGCGGTCTTTGGTCCTTTCATGGCTTCTACTGATAATGAAACTGTGAGTGTGGATTTGATTATATGAGAGTAAAGGTGCGTGCGAGTGAAGGATGAGGGGGGTATTCATAGGGAAAAATTGAATGTGAGTGAAATTTAGCGTTAAATATACAATTTGGTCCTTAAATTTGCAGTACAACTTCAAGTTGGTCTTTAAAGTATATTTCGTCACAAATCAGACACTAAAATTTATTAACGGTCCCAATCTGGTCATTCTGTTGATGTGATTAACTTCAAATACTATGCATGTGCTGTTAACACCAACTTCAAATACTATGCACTATGTAAAGCTAATTTGATCTCGATGCCACCCAAGCCTTAATCATGCTAAAAATGGAATGAAGAAATCGCGAAGCCCGTTTTGGTTGACTTCGACTATTAAATTCACATTGGAGTGCTTGTTTGGTAGTGGTTTTGATAAATTATAAGCAGTTGATCTTTACACAATGTATAGATAAAAAATGAATAAAAATTTTGGCTCCTTCATAATGTGTGGATAAAAGTGGTGGTTGACCAGTTTATAATTTTAAAAAAACAATAAATGTGAATAAGACTTGAAATCGATTAGAAGTAAAACATGTTTTATCATTTCATAAATCAATCATTTTTTAGCATGATTTAGTCTTGCATGGCAATGCAATTAAATGTTCTGTTAGTACACAATGGTGTTAACATTGTTAACACGTGGAATTTGACATTAGTCTCACTATAGAATGACCATAATAGAATATTTAAGAAATTTTAGTATTGATTTGGAACAAAATAAACTTTAGGGACCAAGTCTGTATTTAATCCGTGAAATTTAATTTGTAATTCAGATTTATGAATTTCATTTTGGTTTTGGCGGGAAAGTGGAACCCACGTTGTTGTGGTGGAGGTAGTGACTGGCTTTCTTCGTGAGTGGTAAAAACGAAAAGGTACCGTTCATCTAGCACTTTTACTTGTTATTGTGGAATTGAAATTGAAAAAATTGTAGTTGGCGAATGAAAATCTGAGATGAATATTTAACAAGAATTATTTGTTAGAAGAGAACTACAATTATGATTTTAGTCATGTGATACGTAACATATGTGAACATGTGATAAAGTAAATTGTTACATCACTTTTTACATGAAATTTATAAATTTACCAAGTTTGAATAACAGTATTAGAGACTATCTAGAAAATTATTCTAAACAAAAAATTCGAGCACTTTAAACTATCGAATTCAAACTACACTAATCTTCAAGGCCGCTTCGAGAAGCTTGGAACTTAAGTTCTAGTACACGTCTCAATAACTCAAACTCAAAAAATTATATTTAACGTAGTGAACACGTTATCTTAAAGCATGTTTGTTAGTACTTATAAATACTTATAGGCTAATTAAATATTATTTTTTTCTACGTATTTTGTAAAATTCACAATTTTTATCTATTTTTTATCTACACATTCAGTAAAACCCACTACTTATAATATACCAAAAAAAAAAAAAAAAAAAAATCTATACATACACTTAATTATGTGAGAGAATGAAAAGTTATAAGACAGGATGAGCTATTAATTTGAGAAATGATCCATCCTAATGAAGCTTATTTCTCTTGAATGACTCAATACTTCGTAATTATATGTACAAGTCCACACCCCATAAATGATTCATTCTAATTTATGACGATGTTCAGTAGAAATATTTTGCATGACTCGTATTAGTATCATGTGACCTTTGTTGCGTGACTGTAAATACTCAATTTTAAGTACGTATCATCCGTATTAGCTTATTATGAGTTCTATTGTGTGATTATTAATGTGACAACGTATTTTTTTTTTTTTTTTTTTTATGATTTTGTTTATGATTTTAATATTTTGATAAACTTCCAGTAACCATGAATTTCATTAGTATAATCTATATCTACAATGCTATGAATTTATTGTATAAGTAATTAGTGGTACATATTCAACCAGTTGTTTTGGAATGTCGCTAAACTTCTTGCAAGTGGGTACTTACCCAATTCAAATGATGAGTAAGAGATGGTTTTGGTGAGGAAAAAATAATTAACAAGGGACATTGTAAAAATAAATTATGGTGAGAGAAAATATAATTATAGATATATCACATTGTTATTTTATAAACTCATTAAATTATAACACATACCAAATCGATTACATAACATAAAATAAATTATTGTTTGTCCATAACTTAAATAAATTAAAATGATAGAAAAAATAAAATACAATGGAAAAATTGAAATTGAGACTCTAACATTTTTAAAAGTACAAATAAATCTTTAATTTTTTTATTTTTTCACCGATTTTCACTTAAAATAATAAAAAATGTATCATCAGGTCCCAAAATTTATAATTTTGTTCACCGAAAAGACATTTGGAGTCTCTATAGATTTCGTTCAGTTGTTCGTTAATTGACAAAAAAATTATATCCGTTATCTAAATTTAACCAATTTAAAAAGGACATATTAGTTTATTATATTCTATCATTCAAAAAAAATTTTTTAAAAAAAACATCATCTTAAAAAAAAGAAGTTATAATCCCCTTTTCGTTTGGGGAAGATGATCCTTTTTGGGTTGGGTTGGGTTGGGTTGGGTTGGGTTGGGTTGGGTTGGGGTGGGGTGGGGTGATGTGGGGAAATCTGTAAAAAAAATAAAAATATTTTATCATTTATTTATACTTTTGAAAAAGTTAGGGTTTCAAATTGTAATTTTTTTCATTGTATTTTATTTTTCCTATCATTTTAATTTATTTAAGTCATGGACAAAATTGTCAAAAAAATCACGTGGAGACTATCTGTGCGAGTAAAATGAAATGATAAAGATGATATAAGCGAATAAAATTGAATGAAAATGATAATTGTTTACAAACTAAAAGAATGTATGGTATAAGTATAATTTACTCTATATTATAATAGTTATATCTATTTAATGTAAGCAAAGATGTTATATAGCTTTTCTCTAAAAATAATCACATTGTCTACACACAGTTCTCCTCTTAATATACAAAACGAAGTAAATTTTTTTAGATGTTATCTAAATTGTTTCTAACTAAATTAAAAAACATATTATATCTTTTTTCATCACCTAATTAACATCTTACAAGACAAAATGGATTCCATAACGTTTATAATCTATTGGTCTAGAAAATGTTATATAAGACTAGTAGAGTTGACAAAATTGGTCAGCCCGTATAACTTGGATGTTGGGATGAGCTGAGCCTTAAAATACTGATTTGCAGAAATCGAGTTTGTATTGACCCAACCTTTTAACAACCGTCATCAGCTACCTCCTTATTACCAAAACCACCTTCAACCATCCAAATTCCATATTTATCTTTGAACAGCAGCTAACGAAAAAGAAAGAATCAATCATTCACACGTAACTCAAACTAGCCTCGAACACCATAGCAAAGATACAAGAGACAGTAACAAACGAAAAGGAACAAATCAGCATATAAGAATTTTGGTTTATTGCTTTGATTTTAATTCCTAATTACCGTTTTAGTTATAAAAAAAGAAATATGCGGAATGTTCACCGTCTCAGCTCTAGGAATGACAATACTACCCGCAATCCTCCCCGTTTTGACATGCCCCGCCCCATACAATTGGGTAATATGGGCGGGTTTGGGACAAATTTCGGGTCTGAGGCAGAGTTGACCCGCCCCATAATAAATTTATTTTATTTTATTTTTTCGAAAATTTAAAACTTCAAAAAACGATTTTGTAAAAAATGAGACCAATAGGAGTAGGACTCGAATTTATAACCACTCGTACCGCAACCTTGACCCGTTTAACAAAGGAAAAATTATATATTTGGTCCTCAATCTTTCAAAAACATAAAAATATATCCTTAACTTTTAAAAATAGTATCGGACATCCCAAACGTTTGAAGAAATAAGCATGATGGTCTTTTATGACAAAATTGCCCTCCTATTTAGATTTAAAAAAATAAAAAAGGAACAAGAAAAAAAATTTGAAAAATAAACAAATGTACCAGAATAAATAAATAAAAAGTTACAAAAATGTCTCTTCTTTATCAAACCCCAAAATTCAAAATCCACCATTCACTTCTTTATCAACGCATTTGTTTTCTTGATAAAGGCAACCATGTAATATCTTTTTCACATGGAATAGAGGGTAAATTAATGGACAAACTGCATGGATCATAATCCAGTACCAATTTACATGTACTGTAGAAAGTAAACCTCTGAAAAATTTCATGCAAATTGATGCCATTTCCTTTTTGGATTAAATAATCAATAACAGGAAGGAGCCCATTTTCAATCTTATCCCAAACTATTCTTTCCAAAACCTTGTGAAATTTTGCATGATTCATGAGGGACATGGTAATTTTTCTACAAAGTACCCATAATTCAGAAACAAAATTGAAAATCCCATCTCCCAAAGTATCAAATATTTTCTCGAATTCTGGACCTTTTGGGTAGTTTGAGAAATTTTTGCTCATGATATGATGGACAATGGCAGGATCACAAGTGAACACCATGTCCATGTTAGCAAACCAGGGCCTTTGAACTCAAACGTGCCGTCGCATTCGTTGAGGACGGCCATGGCATAATCGTGAAGATGGCCAACATTTTGCAGAACCGCCAGTAGCATTCCAATCAATAGTCAATTTGTGGGCGCTAAGCTTTTATTCAAACTTTTGCACCTTGGAATTTTTGGATTTTGGGGAGTGGTGATATATTTTGTGGTTTGATAAAGAAGATGATCTCTTTGTTACTTTTTATTTACATAAAGAAGATGACCTTTTTTGTTTTTTGCAATTTTGTCATAAAATGACCTATCATGTGTATTTCTTTAAATATTGAGATGTTCAATACTATTTTTAAAAGTTATAAAAGTTAGGATATATTTCTTAGATTTTTGAAAGATTGGAGAACAAGTAGGCAATTTTTCCTTCTAACAAATTCATTCTTTCCTCATCTCCTAAACCATTCCCGCTGCCCTAGCCCTCTCTATCTATATCTCTCTCGCCTCTGCGAAGTGCGAACCGCGAACCGCCGCCGCTCCAAAGCCAGTCGCCACGGCTCCTGCATTTGTGCCCATCGACAGTCACCGTGTCCGTGCTACTGCTGCTGCTGCTGGAAAAGGTAAGTCACAGTTTCCTCATTCCATTTTTTCTCCTTATTTTTTAAATAAGCAACTCTATTTTTTCTCTCTCAAGTCGCCACCGCCAGTGGTAACTTGGTACTTTTTAGTTCTTTCATCCTCAAATTAGTTTGATTTTCTGGTGAATATATTAGTTTTGATTTAGTATGTTTGTGGTATAGTATGTGATTGGTGCTAAATTAGTACGCATACATTATAATGGGCTAAGTTATGTCTTACTCTTCTTACCTTTGATTCAATTGCTCACGTCTCTTATCATTTGAAGTTAAGTTGCTAAATGTTAATCATACACTGCCCTAATTTTTCTTTTTCTTTTCCGGGGGGTTGGGGACTGTTGATTAAGAGGATGTTTGGCTAATTACTTAATTAGCTTAAATGCTCCTTAGTTTGGATTTCTTTACTTCCCAAAACAGCTCCTCTTAAGGAGCTTTTAAGCTTAGCTTTGTAAGAATGGTTAGTTAAATCCTGCCATTTGTGTACTATAAAACTGAGGACTTGATGCAGTGATGATGCTCTTAGGATAGTTGCATTGGATACCGTTGTCTTTGCCATGACAATACTCAATGTTGTGATGGTTAAAATTTGTTGAAGTCATGAACTTCAAACTCTGGCTTTGTTCTCTATTTATGTTCTCGTTTCAGCTTGGATGTATTGCTGACTGCAAATTTTTAGCTTTCATAGCTGATTGTATGTGTGGCGAAAAGCCGACAGCTTAGGTTATCAGTTTTCACTGATCAATTTAGTTACTCGAAACTTGTGTATTGTTCTTGCAGTCATTTGGAGTTCATTGGTGTCCATTTGTGGGATTAACACGGCTTCCTTTGTCTTTTGAGTAAGTCTTGTTTTACCTCGTGTTCAATTTTATGTTAAAACATACAACTTAATTACTTCAACTCGAGTTCAGATATGTTTTCGCTTAAGTTTCTTTACAGATGTTTCAACGTAAATGATCTTGTATCATTCTCATTTCCAAGTTGTTCTCATTGATTTCTTTTCCATTTTCCACTGGGTACATTGCAGACTATTTTAACATTGCGATTTTGAAATGTAGGCACATTTTATTAGTGCCTCATCTACATGTTTTCAAGTCTTATAATGGCTCTGTACACACATTTAACTTTATTGCAAGAAATGCTGTTGCCTTCAAGACACATTCACACAAGTATGTTATGTGATAGAGGCTAGGTATGTGGTTCTTTGTGATGTTCCTCAATGGCACCCTTGTCAACATTATTGTTCGTGCACTCTCCTCTTTCTAAATTTAGTTACTCAATAATTCAAAAATATTAGGCGCCATTCATGCATTGAAGTTATAAATGTCATTAATGCATTGAAGTTTAATTTCAGGTGGCAGTAGCACTAATAGATACAAGATGTGCTTAGCATCTTGTGAGCATAAGTCTTCACCAAATTGTGAGCTCAAAATGCATTTAGATAGTTGTATGGATTTTGTGTAAGTGTCTAATTTGTTTTTCTCTAAAGAAAGCTTGATCGTATGAAGGGAGGGGAATTTCAAAAGTATATATCCATTCTTTGTTCTTTGTGCTGTCCTTTTCATGATCCAAGTATGGGAAAAGAATATGGGCTCTTGGTATGGAATCTCTTTAGGCTGGACAACTTAAAATGGTAATGTCCGATTAGTATAGTCGCGCTGTGTGTATTTTGTATGTATGTCAAGGAAACTATATCTAATCAGTTTGTGTGCTGCCTAATAGGAACTTGAATCTTTCAAGTAGAACAGGCTTTTGATTGATCTACCTCTGTCTTTCTTTCGATTCAATTGCTCACGTTTCTTATCATTTGAAGTTGCATTGCTAATTGTTAAGCATCACACCGCCTCGATTTTTTTTTTTTTTTCGAGGGAGGGGTTGGGGACTGTTGATTAAGAGGATGTTTGGCTAATTAGCTTAAAAACTCCTTAGTTTGGATTTCTTTACTTCCCAAAACAGCTCATCTTAAGGAGCTTTTGAGCTTAGCCAAACTATGATCTAAAGGCGGTAGCTCAATGTTTCAAGGAAGATGCATTGCTGATTATAGAATAAATTGAATTTAGAAGTATGCTTTAACAAATATGCAAAATAACAAGCTCTGTTGGGTATGTTGGGTAGATCTCTGTGTTTCCATCTCCAATCTTAAAAACTCTTGCTGGAGGATCTTGTGGATGGCAAGATGCTTTTGCTTCTCTTGTTTTTCCTGAAACACATTCGATAATGAAAGAAGTTTGCCCAGACAAGACTGTGGAGTCCCCTTTTTTGTTTGCTAACAGATTGCAGGTCTAACAAATGAACATATAATTCTGCAAAAGACCAATCCATAATGTCATTAAACAAGTATGAACATGTGAACAATTACCATCGTCCAGTTACGGTGAATTACAAAGGGAGAAATTGCAGCTGAAAAGGGCCATTCATATGCCAGAATAATCAAGAATCAATTCATGTTTTAAACTAATATTGAAATTCACCGCAAATATTATATTAATACTGTATGATCATAATTGAGTAATCAAGAATTTATGGTAGATGAGATACCAAAAGGGGCCACAACTGTCACATAAAAAAAGTGCCCATTGTTGAAAATCATTTATCCGTTGATCGAGTCCCAAGTAAAGCTTTGGACTTTTCCCCTTTTGCTTTCTTTCTTTCTTCCAGTTTTTCTTTCCTTACTTTTAGGTTTCTCATCCATGGTAGGTTGTGTATTCTGCAAATGTGGATAGATGGAACCCAATGGATCTAACTGGAAAGTAGGATGGTTAATGATTGATCAACTGCTTGCTTTCTTTCAACCTGATGACGAATGTCATAGGAACAAGTCCCAATATTTATTGGGAAAAACTTGCAATATTTAATTGCTTGAATACATACACTAGATTACTTCTGGTTTTACTATTCAATTTAAATTCAGCAGGTCTTGGTTCTTGGGGAGCCTTTAGTTCCGGAAGGAAATCTGAGAGGGAAGAAAGATCATAAGCCTTCAGTTTCTTTTGCCGGCTCCTTTTCTGTTACGTCTTATCCTGGTAGCACCTTTATGATAAAAAGAAAACAAAGCTAAAAAAAGAATATTATTGTTCTCTAAAAATTAGTGTGTTTATCATTTCTAGGACTTCATTCTGAACTTCTAATGATGTATGTATAAAAGTCAACTGTCATAACATTCATCATCCATTCCGTACATTATGCAAAAATATTAGTATTGAACAGCTTAAAATCAAGCACCAATCTGCCGAAATCAGCCCCACAATCCCTTGATCTAGCTTCGTTTCTTTTCTTCTCCGACCAGTGACTGTAAAGTTCGACGGAGATTTGGCAAGTGCGACGACCGACTGCGAAGTTCGACCAAACAAAACATGTATATTTGTGTTTTTTCTTTTTTCTTTTTGCATTTGTGCATTTGTATATATATTTTTTGATAGCATCTTCCTATCAAACGTGCCATCATAATTCAAAAAATTGATGATATATAGGCCGAGTTCATAGGTGATTGAGATATAAATATTCCACTGCAAGCTGCTAATCTAATCAGCATTACTATTTCTGATTTATTTATTTCTATTAGCAACTACAACATCAGATGCTATTCCTGCTCAATAACACAACAATTAGAGAAAACAGACAGATTTATTGAATGAGTAACATGTATACCATGAGCTAGGTACAATGTCTTGTTGAAAGCTATTATTAGATATTGAACTTAATAAGGTATAAAGACTATAACTTATTGTCGTTTGATTTATATACTTTCATAAAAAACAGACACCTATTACACTTAATTAGTAATAAGTATATCATGAGTCAAGTACTTTATCTTATTGAAAACTATTATTAAATACTAAACTCAATAATAGTAAGGTATAAATACTAGAATTTCCTGTTGTCCGATTTATATGTTTTCATCAACTAGTAAAAACTATATAATATTATATAATAATTACCTTATATCAGCTTAAACTGTTCTTTGAAACAACACATGCAATATGACGATATAGCTACAAAATAAACAAAATATATTTTTTGTTAGTAATAGAAATAAAGAAAAATTAGCATATCCTAAATATGCCAGACTTATAAATCGTGTGTTGACATTGTTTTTCGACAGATTTGTGAGACGATACTCAGTCATTGAGATTCGGTGAAATGACCGCGCAGGGTGTGTAGAAGTCAAAATTTCTCCCATAAACCATCACGTTTAAACCATATCGGATGAGTTTTAGATCTTTTTTAATTTTCTAAAATTCCATCTTTGTCTTATGGTTTGTACTGTATTTCGTTTTTTTAGTACTGTATTAAAAACGAACGCCTTCCATGATATTGGCGTTGTAGAATTTGAATACAAATCAAGGATGATAATTGTACATAAAAATTGAAAATAAAAGAAATATACATAAAAAGATATTCATGCCTTCTATATCGAAAAATTGAGGATGATATTTGTACAAATTTGTTTTGTAAATTTGATCTGTATTCGCAGGAAGCTCTTAGTGGTTGATGAATGGAAGAAAATAATTTTCCAATAGGTCTTTTTTATCAGGTTAAGCGGATTAAACTCAGGTTTGATGTTCTGACCAATATCGTTTTCATCCGTAGAATAAGTAGAGACAGAGACGGATGACATAAGTGAAAGACTTCAAAATTTTTGAAATTAGATCAATACAAATAAAAATAAACATTACAAATACTAAAGAAAATCATAATTATGTATGCCATTTGGCTAACTTAAAATAATAAAATTTTACAATAACCTTCAATAATTTTTTTGAAAAGCTGAAAAAACAAAAAAAACAAAAGTAAACTTTTGTGATGTAACTAACTTACCTTCTTCAATAGACAAAAACTTCATAACAACACTAATGAATAGTATTAAGAAACCTAACATTTTATCTTGTATTAAGAAAATAGACATTTATAGTAAACAATTAATGGCAGTAGATAGCAATGAATAGTATTAAGAAAACTTCATGACAATAGATAGTGTTGAATAGTATTAAGAAACCTAACATTTTATTGAAGAAAGTAAGTTACTGCACAAAAGTTTACTTATTTTTATTTATTTTTTTTATTTTTTCAATTTTTGGAAAAAATTACCGAAAATTATTGTAAAATTTTATTATTTTGAGTTAACCAAATAACGTACATAATTATGATTTTCTTCAGTATTTGTAATGTTTATTTTGATTAGTATTGATCTAATTTCAAATTTTTTAAAGACTTTCACCCATGTCATCCGCCTCTGTCTCTACTTATTCTATGGATGAAAACGATTTTGTTCAAAATATCGAGCTCGAGTTTAATCGGCTTACCCTGGTAGAGAATGACCTGTTGAAAAATTATTTTCTTTCATTCATCAACCACTAGGAGCTTTCTATGGATGCATATCAAATTTACAAAACAAATTTGTACAAATATCATTCTCAATTTTTTGGCATTGAAGGTATGAATCTCTTTTTATATATATTTATTTATCTTCAATTGTTATGTACAATTATCATTCTCGATTTGTATAAAAATGCAAAAAGCGCAATACCATAGAAAGCGTTTGTTTTTACTCTAGTACCGAGAAAAAACGAAATACAGCTTAATGCATCATACCGTAAGACAAAGATGGGATTTTGAAAAATTAAAAAAGTTCTAAAACTCATCCGATATGGTTTAGACGTAGCAAATAAATATGGTTTAGACGTAGTAGTTTATCTGAGGGAATTTGATTTCTATGAGGTCAACACCCTGCGCGGATTTTACCTGGATCTCGATGAATGAGTATTGTCTCACAAATCTGCCGGGAAACAATGTCAACACACGATTTGTAAGTCTATCATATTTATGATTTGCTAATTTTTCTTTATTTCTATTACTAACAAAACATATATTTTATTTGTTTTGTAGCTATATCGTCATGTTGCCTGCGTTGTTTCAACGAAGAGTTTAGGCTGGTACAAAGTAATTATTATACATATTTTGATTAGAAAGAGTATGTTAACTTTTTCTATTTGCTAATAGAAATAACTAAATTGAAATAGAGTTCCAGACTATTGTTAAAAGTTAAAAATTACAGTTTTAATAGTTCTAAGTATTCCATTATATAGGGGATGATCTCCTCCCCCCATAGTGGGGAGGAGTTATAACCCCCACTGGACAAGTTGTCCAGTGGAGATTGGACAAATAAAAAGTGGGGATGATCTCCTCCCCCCATAGTGGGGAGGAGTTATAACCCCCACTGGACAAGTTGTCCAGGTGGGGATTGGACAAATAAAAAGTGTTTACATTTTTGTCAAACACTCATCCAACCCCCATCTGGACAAGTGTCCGGTGGGGGTTATAACTCCTCCCCACTATGGGGAGGAGATCATCCCCCTCCATTATATATGATATTGCTTTACGTGTTTGTACATAGTGTTCTCTCAGTGCATTAAACTTTTAAATGTTTTAATTTCTATCCAGTGATCAATTTTTTGGGAACAAGTTTATATTGCTAAATTAGATTTAGCAGCATGCTATATCACACTAATATCTCAATCTCTTAGGTACTTAACCCATATCATCAATTTTTGAAACTATTTACTATAAATATGTTTACTTTTTTTTCCCCAAGAAATTGGGAGAACAAATTACAAATTTTTGTACTAGTAGTAATATTACAAGCAAGTTTCAAATATTTGAACCAATAATCCCGTAGTATGAAAGGGTTCAGTTTGATACCATCAGGAATTTCTTATTTGAATAACTATTCAGAGTAGCTCGCATGAGAACTAGAATATTTCCCTTTTCATTTATGATGCTTTGACATCCCACAAGCACACGACATTGGACCATGGATGCATGTTCCTTTTTAGCACAATTTAGTATGTGTTTGATTAATCTAGCTTTCCATTTGCATCCGCATTAACTGATATGAAGTAATCTCACTAAACTTACATCTAGAGGACAAAGTATCCAAAGCTTCTTGAGTTGCATATTATGCGTGTTTCGAGGAAGAGTTTAGGCTAATACAAGGTAATTATTATGCATTTTTTTATAAGCAAGAGTATCTTACTTTTCTAGATTAGCATAACTAAATTCGAATAGAATTCAGTGACCTTAATTTACTGTTAAAAATTACTGTCTTAGCAGTTCTAAATATTCCCTGTCTTAGCAGTTCTAAATATTCCCTTGTATATGATATTGCTTTACTTGTTTATACGTAGTGTTCTTTCAGTGCTTTAGGCATTTGAATGTGTTATTTCTATCCAGTGATCATTTTTTCGAGAACTAGTTTAAATTGCTAATTACATTTAGCAGTCTGCTATGTCACATTAATATCTCAATCTCTGAGGTACATACCTATATCATTAATTTTTGAAATTCTGTAGGAGTTTATTAAATACGATACACTTGTTCGACCGTTATATATTCATTTTAAATGGATGGTGGGATATATAGTCTTTAGTCTTTTGATAAATGGACTACAGAATATATAGTTTTTACTAGTTGAAAATATATAAATCATATAAATCGAATGACTGGAAATTCTAGTCTTTATACGTTATTGTTATTGAATTCAGTATCTAATAATAATTTTCAATAAGACATTGTACCTGGCTCATGGTATACTTGTTACTGATTATGTGTAACAAGTGTCTGTTTTTTTATGTAAGTATATAAATTGAATGTAATAAGTTCTAGTCTTTATATTATATTGAGTTCAGTATCTAATAATTGTTTTCAACAAAACATTGTACCTAGTTCATGGTATACATGTTACTAATTCAGTAAAGCTGTTTGTTTTTCCTAATTGTTGTGTTCTTGATTAGGAATAGAATATGATATTTTAGTTGCTAATAGGAATAAATAGATAGGAAATTCTATCACCTTAAGTTTCAAATGCTGATTAGATTTGCAGCTTGCAGTGGGACATTTATATCTCAATCTCCTATGAACTTGGCCTATATCATCAATTTTTTGAATTTGGATGGCACTTTTGATAGGAAGGTGTGGATAGCACTGAATAGTATTAAGAAACCTAACATTTTATCTGTAATAATATGTCGACTTTCTTTTATTTTCAAGAAATTGGGAGAACCTTTTTAATACAAGCAAGTTTCAAATATTTAAACCAATAATCTTGCAGTATGAAAGGATTATACCATCAAGAATTCATTATTTGAACAAATATTCAGAGTAGCTCACATGAGGACCAAAATTCTCCCCTTTTCATTTTTGAAGCTTTGACATCCCACAAGCACACGACATTGGACAATGGATGCATGTTCCTTTTTAGCACAATTTAATATGTGTTTGATTAATCTAGCTTTCCATTTGCAGCCTCATTAGCTTTCCTTTTTAGGACAAAGCATCCAAAGCTTCTTGAGTTGTATATACTGCTATTCTATTCTTATCAAAACATATATGATCTGCTAGTAAAATATTCTTGTGCAATTGTTCTCTTTTCACGATATCTATGTCAAATTTTTTCCGAAGGTCGTTTCCATTGATTGCTTACTTGACGAACTGCAGATCTCTATCTATGAAACTTGATTAGTCTCTCCCTGAGTTTCAGCTCATGAGAAACAGCCAGCTGATCTTTTTCTTCCTTTGATTTTTTGTTTCTCATCTTATTCAGTTCTGCTCTATGTTTTGCATTCTCTTCGCATTCCTTTTTTCTTCTGAGTAAGCTTTGCCAACTTTTCTGCTTTGCTTGTGATGCTCTCTCTGCTCAAACGCGTGCCATTTCTTTTGCCTTTGCTTGTTCTGCAGCCTGCTGAAGCTGTTCGAGGGCAATCTCTCTTTTAATCTTGTCATAGCTATCCCAATCTAGTTCTTGTTGTTCAATCCCACCAATCTTAGCAGCATTTGCAATACTTACCGCCCGTGCTTGCAACAATTTCTCCCATGACCTTTTTCATTATTACCGTCTACGAGTGAATTCTTGCTTTGGTTTGATTGCTGAGAGAACGAGGACAGCCGGATATCTTTTTCGTGACATCTTTCTTTGTGTGTATATAATTTGAGTCGGTTAATTAGTTGGGGTTTGAGCTAATTTTCTTATTTCTGGTTGCAGATGCTTGTTAACTACGGGGTTATTGGATATGATACTGACGAATGGATGTGATTACTTGTTGCTGAAAAAATATAAATCTAAACATGGGAAATTTAGTCTTTACAGTACCTAGCTTCAGTTTTACTAATGATGAATTGATGTGTTTACTACTGTTAATGACTTCAGTATTAATAGTTTTAAAATTCATTTTTTCCAAATTAATTTTTAACTACAAATTTTGTAAGATTCACAATTTTTATGTACATCAAATGCTAAAAAAAATTTTATGGATGGAAAGTGATCAAAATAAGATATTGAATTCAGTTAACAAATTTTCTGGAGCAACCAAAACACGCATTTAAAAAAAAAAAAATGAAAAATCTTTAAAGTAAATCTAACAAAAAATCCAAATTTCAAAAATAAAAAATGCCCCTCACAGGCTTTGCCCTGCCCACGCCTTCTAGCCTCCCTAGCAGGATTAAGTGTGAGAATCGACTACATTGTGGTCTAAGTGTATTGTATATTTGGTATTGTTGAAATTATTTTTTAAATGTTTATAAATTGTATCTCTTATGATGTGTGGATAATAAGTGTGTTTTACAAAATGTGTAGATAAAAAATATGCTTGACCAACTTAAGATATAATTTAGACTTATGTTTGACTAGTTTAACCAGCAATGCCTCAACTCAGATTTGAATGAATTTTAAAAATTCATATAAATTTCGGTGTCTCCAACTTAGATTTAATTAGATTTTTTAGAAATTTAGGTCTCTCCAATAACTAGTGTATTTTTTAAGATTTCATTAATTATAAAATTTGAGTAGATTTTATTAGATTTTGAGCACACAAATATAAATACCAAACTCAAAATTTCAACACATTCTCTCACCCCTCTCTCCCGCCCTTTCCTCTTGCCTCTCTACTCATTGTTTTACCGGATCTTCTAGAGCTTTATCATTGGAAAAATTTCTCACCGATGAGTCATCAATTCGGTAAGTTTTTCTATTTTTTGTTTTACTTTGTATAGTGCTCTATTTTGCTATTCATTGTTGATTTATTGCTCTTAAATGCTTTGAAGATTTGTTAAAAATTAGATCTTGGTTGTAGATTTTTTCTTTCTTTCAACCATATGTGAAAGTTTTTACCAATTCTAATGTAAGAATTGATAAATGGGTCGCCTAACAATGGTGGAGAAAGTAGTTTTGGGTTTGGAGGAAATGGACAAAACAATAGCTACACTGGAGAAAATGGTGTTTTTGGGCGCGGTATGTATGGACGAGGAAATTAACCCTCTAATTTCGCTTTCATGCTTTCTATCAAAGGTTAATAGTATTGATTTTTTTGAATTTCTATTAATTCATGTAAATCCTCCTCGTCCTAGCTCTTCCCTGAATGAATATTGGAAGTTCTATACAATTTAAGACTGAAATCCTTACCTAAGTCGCAGAAGCCTGTCCCATTCATTTTCTTCATTGCTGCCAGCCAAATCATCGTCTTTATTATCAGAATTATATGCACATGTATCACTAGTTGCCACAAGAACTGATGCTGATCCGACTGGATGATAAAACGAGAGAGACGAATTTGAAAAGCTTCATATGAGCTTCTTGATGTCAATAAAATAGAACTTACATCAATGGTGTTGTTGGACTTTTTGATAATAATAAAATGATGGTGTTGACGTGTCGGTTTTGCTTTATTTGATTTGTAAAGTGAGTTATATTGCAATTGAAATGGAAGCATGCACTGGACCTTAATTGGTCATCAGATTCAAAAGCTTCATTAGCGAGAGAGTACCGAATCAACACAAATAGTTGCAGTAATAGTAAATCAAGAGCAAGAGTAATAGTAATCTGTCTGATTTTTCAGATTTTAGCAAGAGTTACTTGGAGCATGACACTTTTTTTCTTCTATTCAATAGAAGATACAAGTCTTGCTATGTTTGTGTATTGGTATTTCGTGGGGTTGCTATTGAAGTAATCAATTCTTCCAAGTTTTCTTTAAACCTTCTTAATTATGAGCATGGAGCTGTGCCTGTGAATGTTAGACTGTTGAGTAGCACAATTAAGCCTTTTAATACCCCTCCATTTGTTCAAGATCTGGTTGACAGAGGTCAACAAAATATAGCCAACTTTGAACTATTTATGGCCTACCATTTTTCCAACTTATTCACATGTCTACTTGTTGTTTTCTTAGCTCGGTTACTTGTGTATAAGAGTATTTTATTGTTCCTTATCCACTTTATTTAGGTTTATTTAAGTACTTACGAAAGAGAAGAGGGGATCAGTTAAAAAAGGAACCATGACAGAATAAAATCTCACTTACTTAAATGTAATTTGGCCATCTCTTACTTGTTCTTTTGTTTTGTAATATGTAATTTATCACGAATAAATAGTATGTGAACCATGGTTCTGAAATTTCAGTTTTTTGAAATTTGCATGCAATGGAATGACATACATGACTTCAACAAGAGTATTTGAATACTATTTGTTTGTAAAGCTTATAGAGAAAATATTCTTCGGCAAACATTTCTAATCGAGTGAATGATCAATGATATATTACCATCTGATTGACTGCTTTCTTTCGTCTCTTTTGTGTCTCTGCCTGAAGCTTGTAGGCTGCATTGCTCGTTGTGAAATCTACCATGCATTGACATAGAAGTGATGAATAGATATGATAGATGATAATTGTGAAAAGCTTCAAATTAGATGTAGCTGACAATTAGCTAGGCAAGACTAACAAATTTTACATTTAGAAATCAGTAAATATTCCTGATGCATGCACTCTCATAGTCCCAGTTAAGATTGTTTACAGACTTTCTCGATGGTATGGGAAAGTTGGTAATCAAGAAAGAACTGAAATCACTTTGGAATTAATTCATATAATTACTGGTTTAATTCATTGATTCATATAATGTTGTATTAATTCATTTATTGAAATAGTTATTATACTGATTAGTGTATTAGTTTGTTTAATTGAAATATGTGATATTCATTTTAACTAACATTTAAAACATATACGTCATGATGTATATCGCGAATAATGCAGTGAGATTATAAATGAGGGATTCACAATGAAAACAAAGAATTGAGTATAATACATGGAGTGTGGAAGAGAGCTCTGAGTTGTTAGAGCTTATGGTTGATGCTACTAATCATGGATTGCGTAGTAGCAATGGAGTATTAAGCAAATAGACAATTGAAAAAAAATACTTATTACTTTGAACATAAGACTAGGATGTCAAAAAAACTATGATATGTAACAAAGTTGATTGACATAGTTTAAGCAAAAATTGAACAAATGCTGAGCCTATGCAGTATGGTTTTGGTTTTGGTTTCGGATGGGACTCGAGCACAAAAAAATTCACTACTAGCAATGATGTGTGGGAAAATTACTTCGAGGTAAGATTTTGATATAATTTTTTCTTGTCGATTAATTTACAACTTTTTCATTTAATAAATGATGACTTATTAATTATTTTAAGTACTTGTTCATTTGCTAGTCCAGCCCAAAACAAAGGCACCTTTGTACTGACACCATTGCAACTATGAAGATTTACAAATAGTAATTGGCAATGCAACTGTTTCAAGAAAAAACTCAATTGGTTTGGGTGATGAATCATATGAAAGAATATATAGAGTTGAAGGAAATTGACATGTCACAATAAATGATTGTGTTTGGTGAAAGTCGGGAGGAAGGCATACAAAGTCAAAATGACCCGTTAGGATCATTTGCGGGTGACAGAAGAGCCTGTGTTTCCTGCATTAAATGCATGCACTACACGGGGGATTCTCAAATCTGGCTCGAGAGAAGCGCATGCACGGGTGAAAGTAAAGAACCAGTGCATTTAAAGCAAGCCACGATTTTCACATTTAGCCATTGTTTAACGAAGCTTAAGTAAAATTTTATTAAATTTTTAACTAGTCAAACTTCAATTTTAATCACATAGTCAATGTGATATACAATTTTTATAAAAATTTTAGTTACACGCTATATAAAATTTTTATCAAAAGTTTTGTCAAACAAAATCTTATGGAAAAACTCTATAAGTTGATTGTGAAGAATTTAATATTACAGGATAAAATTAGGGATGACAAAGTCGGTCTATACATGTTTGGGTACTATCGAGCCCTTGTCCTATTCAATTATAGGTCCATGCCACGACCAGCCCTATCAAATTTTGTTAAATATATTATACAGTCCTCTTCAATTTTTGGCTTGAGATTGCTATTATTAATTATAAGTTGGGTTAAAATTGTGCAAAAAATGTTATTTTGTGTACAATTTATTTTTAAAAGATTAAAAATAAGTAAATTTAAAATTTAAGGAAAATGTTCATATAAATTTTTTAAAAATAATGTAAAACATTTTTTATTGCAAAAATATTATGTTCCAGTTGAAATATAATGTGTAACATTATTTTGTAATACGTGTAACATACTATGATATACTCATATGCCACTTGTTTTTATTGCCACCATCATTGCTAATCATCGCCACCGTCGACACCCAACATCGCGCTAACAACCACCTCCACTGCAATCATTCTGTCCAAACCCTATCTCACCACTACCAACAACAACACAAATGTCGAGAGGCCCACACAAACTCCAAATTTGAATGAAAATTTTCAGTACCAAGAATAAGCATATGGTCATGAAGAGCTCCGAGAATACGGAGAAGAAGACCACCAACAGTTTCGGGACCAAGGATCTTAAGAAAAAGCTCACTATTGCTTGAAAATGTATGCCTGCTCTAGCAAGCCTCCTCCGTCGTGTACAAGTGGAAAAAGAGGAGGCAACCTGGTGGCATCTAAGATGAGGTCTGGAATGTCATAAATGAAGTTGTCGGAGATCTCACACAGGGATGAAAATCTCATTGTAGTGGCATGCGCAGTGAGATTGCCACCGTAAGATCGTCGCAGTCTCCATTGGATGGTGGTGGTGCATGTGTGCGGTGTCGATGGCGGCAGTGGTGGTGTGAGTGGAAGGAAAAGGTTATTGGAATTTCACATTGATTGTGTGCACAATAATTTTGGACACTAGATAAAAATAGAAAGTAATGGATATAATTTCCATTGAATTTAATTATAATCAACACTTACTTGACTATAAGCGCGAACCGTATTATTATTATTACTTTATAAAAAAATTAAAAATAAATAAAAATAAAATTATAACATATTAAATTACCCTTTTCCTTCTTTGGGCTTGGGATACTCCAATGTAAAATTTACTTATATATAATTGACAAATATCCTGAATTTAAGAAACTCGAGCATTGGCATAAATACAATGAGAAATGCATAAAATACAATACGGAAGTTTTACTGTTGACAATTTTCTGTTTATGTATAAATTAAGTTATTTTAATTTGTATGACCTATTAATCTAGTAACCTTGAATCTAATTAGGGCTTAATTCACTACATATTGGAGTGATCTTGTGTGGTATAAAGTTGTAGCTTTTGAGTGAGTTCGTATTATGCTAATTATCTACTGGTTTTTTCAGTTAAGATCAATGCTCTATTCACGTTTAGTCGTTTCTTAAGTCGCTAATTATGTGATGTTTGTTTTGGACGAGATTGATGTTCTACAACGCGTGACGAGGACAATAAATTCATATTCTGTTTGCTTATTTTTTGACTAATAGTTTAGTTTACCTTATGCATAATGGTGAAACGTGCAAAACAATACATTAGACCACATGTATGCGCTACAAAGCTATTGACGCTTATTTGCTATTGACAAGATAGATTAACTGTAGTGCGTGATGAGCACATGATTAAGGGGTTATTGAGCAACTCAAGTGAACCATCCAAAGACAAGTCTTTAAACTCACAACTAGAGGATATTCTACGTAAGTAGTGGTCATGTTTTTAAAACATAACTTGTTCATAAAAATAGCATGTTGCGATATGTCAAATAGATACTTGTTTTCTCAATAAGATGCAAAAATTAAAAACGTAGTCTTGTTGGTCTTTCACAAATTATAATCAACATCTTCAAATGTCTCGATCAATATCACCCATCATCGATCATGCACTTGTAAAATTTATTAATTTAAATGAGTAAAAGATTTCCCATAAGACAAGTGTGATATTCATCCATCATAAGTTGTCAAACGATTTCACGACAGAGAAATGTCAACCTTAAGTTGTCTTCAAATCGAGTACGTGAAAAATAACTTCTCAAATTAGTAATCACGAAACAAAATTAAAATAGAATTTTAAGGAAACGAACATCAATTTCTTCTCATTCTTTGTCATTATACTTAGGATTTTTGGTTGCAGGTGCTGGTTAACAAGGTTGGTGAAAAGTGCATAAATCGAACCACAAGAAAATCTAGTCTTTATAGCCTACTTTTAATAGTACCTAGCTTATGGTTTACTTGTTCATACCTTCATTTCCATGATTCCCTTGGATTTTGATTGTGTTTACTTTTTGCTAATGAGATGATCAAGGGCAATTTTGGGCAGAAAAATTCTGATTAATAAAATGCAATTAGTTATCTTTTAATTGTGGTGTTAAGTGTTGAAGACTACAAGACATTTGTACTCGATATTGTAGTGCCATACAACAAATCCACGGCCGCAAAACAATGTCGGCGGACGAATCGTGATACTAACTTATTAGGGTTTTGGAAATTTCTTTACTTCTATCACTAACAAAAAAAAAAAAAAAAACAATGCGTCTGTTTTGTGGCTATATTTTTGTGTTGTATCGTGGAAGTATTATGCTATGATACAAGGTAACTCTTTTGTATTTTTTGATCAGCAAAAGTATCTTACAGAGGTTGACTTTTTTAGAATAATAGTAATAAAAATTATATGAGCAAATGATCATTGACAAAAATATCATCGATAATGACCGACAATATTACCGTCAGAGATTTTGACGAAAATTGATATGTTGGTGATTCACGTGGAATTATGTAACTTTTTTTGCATTGAATTGTTAAACCCCATTTGGGGTTTCTAAAATTATGTTAATTTCTTTCTATTTATTTTTTCTATGGGATTTACGAAAATTTTGCAATGTGTGATTAAACTCGAAGAAAATATTCTTTCGGTAGTTGGCCTTAGAGTTGAAACTTTATAAATGTGGACGAATTTTGCCAAAGGCGGCTCAAGAAATTTAGGGCCTTGGACAAAATTGCAGAGGGAAAATTTTCAAGAATAATAATAATTAATATAGCAAATAATGACAGATGAAAATTCTGTGACCGACTTTATTACTGTCAGAGATTTTGACAAAAACCAATATATCAATTATTCGAGTATAGTTATGTGATTTTTTTTATTAAATCATTGAACTCTATTTGGGGTTGCAATATGTGATTAAACTTGAATAACATTACAAGTACACTCAAATTGCTATCAAATACAAAATGAAATTGATAAAGCATCAAATAATAACTTCCCAAATTAGCAATCACGAAACAAAATAAAAATAGAATTTTAAGGAATCATGAACATCAAATTCTTCTCATTCTTTGTCATTATACTCGGGATTTTTGGTTGCAAGTGCTTGTTAACAAGGTTGCAGAAAAGTGCATAAATCGAACTACAAGAAAATCTAATCTTTATACCCTACTTTTAATAGTACCTAACTTATGGTATACTTGTTTGTACCTTCATTTCCATGATGCCCTTGGCTTTTGATTGTGTTTACTTTTTGCTAATGAGATTATCAAGAGCAATTTTGGGCAGAAAAGTATTAGGTTATGATACAGTTTGTCTGTTTTGTAGCTATATACTTGCGTTGTATCGAGAAAATGTTAGGCTATGATAGAAAGTAATTCTTATGTGTTTTTTGATATGCAAAAGTATCTTACTGAGGTTGACTTTTTGAAATTAATAGTAATAATATTATTGGAGCAAATGATCACTGACGGAAATTCCATCAATATTGACCGACGATATTACCGTCAAAGATTTTGACGGAAATCAATATGTTGGTGATTCATGTGGAATTATGTAAAAAAAAATTCCATTAGATTGTTAAACCCCATTTGGGTTTTCTAAAATTATGTGTAATTACTTTCTATTTATTGTTTGTGATGGGATTTATGAGAATTTTGCAATCAGTGATTAAACTCAAAGAATATTACAAGTAAACTCAAACTCATTCAACTCGGATGATTTATAAGTGAGGCCCCCTTGGCCTTATATAGTTGTGCTTCTTTAGAGTGGACGGTTGGAGATCAATTTGTTCATATGGGTGATATTAACTCTCTAGAATTCTCTACATTGATTTATCTACATGGAAGAATCTAGCAATGTTGTGTATACGACCTTTTAGACATCTTTCATTACTCTTCTACTACTTGAAAAATCTAAAGTACAATGCATTTCCACTAGTCTTTTAACATTTTAGAATGCCCATACAAAAATCTTCCACGAAAGACTTTTTACAGGTGAAACAACTCAAATTGGAATTGTTATATATGCATTCAGAAAATAATAAACTCTTTTATGTATTGAAGAGTTTAAATTGGGTTTATGTTTTCCTTTTCAAAATTTTTTCTTTACACTTTTAATTTTAAATATAACTTTAAACAATCTATATTAGAAAGTCTATCATATTTTAGAATGATTTCAAGATTCAAACTGCACAGAGAGTTGAGAAAATTGTGAATATAGTATATTTTTGGAACACCTTAACACAATTAGCCAATGGAGAAATGAAATTTATAGTCTTCTCTATACAAGAAATCGAGCAAATTCTTGAAATGAAAGAAAGAGATTATTAATCTAATCAAGATGGCGGAAGATTAAAGGCATGTTCGGTAGCCATTTTTCCCAAAAAAACCCCATTTTTTTCCTACAATTTTTGACTTTTCAACTTTTTTACACTACAAAAAAGTTTGAAAAATCAATAAAGTACCCAAAAAACTCATTTTTTCCCAAAAAACTACACCGAACATGCCCTAAGTGAATTAGTTGCTTTATTTGGTTTCTATGAGTATGAATATTAGTTGGACGTTTCTCAATCACTTTGATTAGTTGATTGTAAATTATAATAATAAAGTGTATATTGGTAGTAAATTATAAACATAAACTATCTCTTAGTTGTGAATTATATATTAGTGGAATTTATATCTGCTGTCATAAATACATTTCTTCTCCCAAATAAAAACTTTTTACATCATCGAATAAATGGATGAGGTGATCATTAATGTTGTTTAATGTATTCACACTTACTATTATTGATGATGTGTAAAATTTTTATTGGGACGACGACTAAGGAGGCATGTATTTTGAACAAATCATATTAGTGAATGTCCATAATTCTATATTTTACAACTCCTACAACCTTCATCACTTGATTTACCCTCAAAATTCTATAACCCCCTAACATTTACTAAAAGCAATGGTATTTTGGGACCAGTGCTGAATACTTAACAAGTAAAAGGGTATCAGCTATAAAATAATGTGAGAAATTAGTTAAAGACGCGAGATAATTCATAAAATAAATTTTTTATTGTTTAGAATAATTATTTCGTTTTGAAGGCTATGTTTTATAGAATTTTGCAAAATGGAACATATTGGTAGAAACATGATTAAGCTCGGTATAAAGCCTTTGACTCACTGAATATTTCTTGTTTTTGAGTCATATTTTGATTCTTTTTCATAAAGTTGTACCCAAGTATTCAATAAACAAATTGCAGCAATTTTAATGTGTTAAAGAGTTGCTGATGGATTATGCTATCCTCAATGACACTTATGTGAATTTGACTAAGAGTTCCCACGTCAGTTCTGACGTCAACGACTAACACTAAAATAATTGCAATATGAGTTTCAACAACATACACATTGGAACACAAGTTGCAACTATAAGAAACTTTTCTTGGATTAAGCAAAGAATAAAATTGTTATGTTGTTTACTGTGTTGAAATTATATTTTAAGTGCTTATAAGTTGTAAGTTTTATAGAATGAGTGGATAATAAGTAGTAATAAGTTGTGGGTCCTACAAAATATATGAATAAAAAATATGTTTGACCAATTTAACTATCTTAAATTATAATTTAAGCAAATATAAGCAAATACTAAATATGTTTTACTTGTGGAACTTTGTGTCTATATAATTTGAGTCGGTTAATTAGTTGGAGTTTGAGCTAATTTATGTATTTTTTATTGCACATGCTCGTTAACAGGGTTGTTGAAAGTGCATAAATCGAACCATAGGAAAATCTAGTCTTTATAGTCTACTGTTAATAGTACCTAGCTTATGGTATACTTGACTTTTGATTGTGTTTATTTTTTGTTAAGGAGATGATCAAGGGCAATTTTGGGCAAAAATGTTCTGATTCATTAAATGCAACTTTTAATCGTGATGTTAAATGTTGAAGACTGCAAAACATTGTTAATTTGTAATTAATAGCTTTAGAATCATTTTCTAAGATCAGTATGTTGTGTGCTTAATAATTAAACATTTTTATCACATTAAGTAATTGAAACTGCACCTATCAAAACCATATTATCACATTTCGTATAGTTTGCTACAAAATTCTCGACACCAGTATTTTATACTAGCATAGAAAAATAAAGACAATGAGCTTTTCAATCATATAAGACTCGTAAATTTTGAGTTTCATTCAAAATTGAGTATGAATCATGCCCATTGACAGCTTGTTAAGCTTCATGACAACATTAAATAGTCCTCAAAATTTCCAAACTATCAAATTCTTCGTTCCACACCTATTAATTTTCCGAAATTTTAATTGTAAAAATTCGAAATTAGTAGGTCCAAATCCTTCAACCCACAAGAACATCAATGCAAACTCCAAAAATTTCCAACCTTGAAAAAATCAAGGATAGTCGATTAGATTAACGAATACTGCCGTAACTCATTACTTGTTTATAGAACAATTATATGCGGCTACACATAATGGCAATTGTGACTTTTGTGGATTGTTGCACGAGCCTGGATGCATGGTTAAGGAGATAAAGTTTAATTTTCGTACATGTGAGATCACTGATAGAGGAATGAAACTACCAACAAATAAATTCAGCAAGCATTCGAAGAACCACCAAGGAGGCGATCCACAGTGTAAAATACGCATCTTGAGCATAGATTCCTGACATGAAAACAACTTGAATAGTAAATAAGTATATTAAAGAGAGAGGCTCACCTACAAAGCAAACTTTTCAATACAATCATAAAGTATCCAATAATTTGTATCGAACATGCATCAACAATCTTGTTAAACTTTTTTTTTTTTTTATCAAATTCAAGATTCTCAGAAGCTTATAACAAAGAACATTTCAAACAATTTTCTCTTCGAATAAGATTTCAAGTCTAGTGATAATTTCATTAGACATCTTATAACTAAAATCCATCTTTCGTGCAATCCAGTTGCTGCAGCACATAAATTCGCGGTTAAGAGTCACGCACTCTACACTTTAGTTATTGGGAGAAGTACTTCCTTTCAGAATTAGGAAGCAACTCTTGGAGATCTTTTTCCTTACCGTACATGATAAAATATCTAATTTTTATGCATATGACTAGTCGAATTGAAGGAAAAAGAAGAAAGAACACAAAATATAAAAGTTCTCTAATCCAATTCAAAAGATTCCCAAGAAAAAATTTAAGCCTGAGACATAAAATATAACTAGAAGTGTTCATACCACTTTGTGCAGATGTTGCTTTCGGGAGTTCCGGAAACTTGGTGGCTGAAAACCAATAGGTACAGAACAAATCAGTTGAGGCCTAAGCAATTTCAATCTCGATAATGAATAACTGAAGTAAGAAAGTATGTGTCTACCATACTTTTATTGCACGAAGAAGATGGATCGACAGAACCCGAGGGCCAAGGGGCTGCGACATTATCATTAAGATCACAAATAAAATTGATTCCCGAAGCTTTGTCGTATGTTACATCAGAAGGCAAACTCGGAAAAAGACAGCCAGATACTGGAAAAACAAGATTCCAGTTAACCAGCAAGAATAGAGACACATCATGCTCATATCAAGCACCAAATCAAACCAAGAAACGTGTTTATAATATATACAGCTGCTGGATAGCGTCATATGGAAACTTGTTTCTTGGTCTACATACCAGTGTCAAAGGCAGAATTAACTATTAAACAGGACCTTATTAAGTGTTGCTGTGTAAAATCAAAATACGATGGTGCTGCACTATATATGAAAGGGATGCAACACATAAACAAAGAGCAAAAATGTATGTTACCTAGAATTAACAAGGTAAATTAACAGAAAATTCTCTAACTCCCCAACGCAGTCATTACCTTTCGAGTCCACTGGTCCGGGCAATCAACAAACACGACCATGAACGGGAAGTTACCATGGAACCACCAAATATTCTTGTTAGTGATTAATATAACTAAATCATAAGCACAAGACAAAACAGAAGCAAAATAAATTTAGGAAACAGTTGACGATACAGACCTTGAAGGGAAAAATCTTTGAGATATATCCGGCAAAGTTTATAAATATTGCTCGAGATATTAGCTCTTTGCAACTTCATTCCAAGTGAGGCAGCACAATTTAAAGCCTGCAAGTTAGTAACAAAGCTCTGTTCTTGCAATTGAGATAAATAACTGTCCATGGCATGGCAGCAAGCTGTCTGATTATTTGTTAAATTTCCACATTCCGTTGAAACATTTTTCACGTCAGGAAGAAGGAGTGGACATGCTAACAGTAGAAGGGGAAACAAAAAAAAAAAAAAAAAGATCTGTTAGCCCTTGGTTTTTAATAAGATACTTTTTCATATTTATCCCCAGTAAAAGGTTTGTAGATCAGAAAATTCATTCTAGAACTTGACACTCCTAGACACATTTCCGAATGTACTTTTCTTACTTACCTTCATTTATTTTGCAACTAGTAAGTACTCTGAGAACTCTATTTGCAGAAGTAGGATCTAGTTTACTAGCTAGCCACCTGAGCACAATATTCTTACAATCATTTAGAAGAGACGAGTGCTCATAGACGACAGAGGTGCTGCCCAAAACTATCCTAGTATAATTCCTAACAGCTAATTCTTCAGCGGCATCTGATATGGCATTCTGGAAAACTTGGTTGCAGCACTCAATTGTGGGATCAATTTTCTCACAAGCATCCAGTAAAGCAGAGGAATCTATCTTTCTTTCAATCTTGTTAGCATCAATTACAGGGCAAGACAATTGCGTGAGATTCGATGGGTGAACTGAGCATATCTCGAGAAGACTCTCGCTGGCACCTTTACTTTCCATGATCTGCTGGAAATCCGAGATGCAGTGTCTTGCTTCAGTCTCACTCAGCGCGAGCTTCTGAGTGTGAATACTGGACTGGCCTATAAGAATCACTAAGATGGAATCAGCTTGAGGACAACATACCACATTTGCAAGGTATGGAGCGAGCGAAGCCCAGCAATCAGTTGCTGTCACCCACAGTATGTTTTCAACAGCTGAAAAGTTAAATGAACAAAACCCTGAAAATACAAGGCAACATCAGTCTACAGCATTTTAATGGCATTCTTTTAAGTGTCACGGAAACCATTATTGGGAAAATTCATTTACTAAACATAAAACAATGTATTAAAGTAAATCCACTGGGAAAATTCAACATTATTTTTGAAAAAGAAAAAGAAAATACTAACAATAGACATTACTTCGATTTCATAAACTTGGAAATTTTACAGCACAAGCAAAAATCTCCATATCCAGACATACATTTGTAAGACAAAAAAAAAAATTGAAAAACATGAATTATTAGTGACCAGAACAATTATCTGGTACAACTCTTTTTTTTATCAGATGATGATAAAATTATGTAACATAAGTGAATTATGACTAACAATAAGTTTCACAAGTATTATATAGGATAAAGTTAGAGTAAATAGAACTTTTAAGTTGCTTTGATCATATTTAAATGTTTTGATCATTATATCATGGTTTAGAAGATTTTCTTCATCACGAGAATAGTCTTTGAGAAAAGTAATGCAGTAAAATACATCAAAACTCCCAATCTTATGCGTTGTATATATCATCGAACTCGTGAATATCTGTTGACATACGAAACGGATTTGAATCCATTTTGTTTATTCAAACTTCTGCAGTGTAACCTCTGCCAAAGAACAGCTGAGTTTAATAGTAAATAAGCATGAAAGAATAGGACCTGATAACTTTGGCGCCCTGTTGTGCGTGAAAGGCATCAATGGAGTAGGAGTTTGGAGGGGGTAAAGTGGTTGAGGATCCACATTTGGAGATATATGTGGAGAAATAGCAACATTCTTTATTTCATGTAAATCAGAGTTGCCTACATCATTGTCCCAGCTGCTTAGAGACTTGCATAAACCTGCATAAATAATTTGTATTTTTATCAGTAAATGTGTTGGAGCAAATTCATCTATCCACATCGTATAAGATTATGAACTGAATTTCATCTGAGTACAAAGTTTGCAGCGTATGGAAGAAAGAGCAAGTTACATTGCCATTAGCTTCGTCTTTAGCTTATACTTAGTAAGTCAGGAGATTACTTTTGGATGTTTAAAGTACCATTTTATAATTCAAGGCGAGGGTAGGAGACACTTACAGAACCATTTTCTTGCTTTTTTTTACCATATATTTCGCAAGAAATATTTAGCGACCTTCTCCTGAACCTTAAGCACAAGAATATATTACCAACTCGCTTGTGAATCAGCAATTAGATAGGTTTAACACGAAAATGGATGCAGAAGAACTTTAGGATCTGTGTACCATTTGACACGGATGTTCTACAGTTGTATGCTCTGCAGTACAAAGTTAACCGACTATTTCACTAAGTATTAGTGGCTGAAACACAGACCCTTGTATAGAAGGTTGCCATCACAATCTCTACGGCTTCAAAAGATATAGAGATTCCATTGGGGATTGAAAACATCTAAGAAGGAAACCAGCATACCTGTTTATTATAGTCACTGAAACAGGCAACAAAGGATTGCTAAGCCTAAGTAGAAATCAGGACATCCCAGCCACAAGAAGGCGGCAATGTCCCGAGGTTAAACTGAGTGGGGTGATTGCCTCAGGAGCCTTGCATGAGTCAAAAATTGCATTATTTGGCCTGGGAAGCCTGGTATGGTTGGGTTTTTGGCTTGGTCCCAGCTGACACAATAACTATGAAATCCGCAAGAGGGTCCTCAGGTAGAAGTAGGGGCAGCTATGCCTAAACTGTGATGTTGGCTCCATACAGAAGGGAATGGGTTCTTAGAAAAGGGATTGGCTTCAGTTGAATGGAATGAATTACCTTACGTCTCTACAGGGAGGCAAATTGAGAGAGTGACAATTACAACCCTCAAGACATTTACAAGTCCAAATTATGCTGACAAAGAACAAATTGAAATTCTCTGCAAACTTGAAGGTACAAACAAATTAATTCTATTTATTGTTAAATTTGCAATCACTATGACCCTTGTCCATCCTCTATCAAAGATTCATTCATAGTAGTCATCTTCTTGTTCTTCTTTAATTCAAATGAAGTGTGGGTTAGTGCAAGAAACCTTCCAACAGCTTTGTATTGCTTGGGAAATACATTCAAGGCAGTCAATTTCATTACTTGAAGTAAGTTAGCGTTGAAGGACATTTCACTTCTCCCATATCATTTCATAAATGCGATTCAACAACACATGTATGGCATGAGGCTAAGAATTAATAAACGAATGGTATCATGCTCCACTCCAGTCACCCCAAGTATGTGATGCCAATCATGCAGTCTAAAAATTGTTCAACTTCAAATAGAGAATTCAACTAGATGCTCATAGATTACATGAGCCATACGTGTATACCGCCCAAACAGCTATTGTATCTTGACAAATGGAATCTCACGGAAGGGTCCCTGTTAGCATTACTCCTATGGTAAAAAGGATCAAGATTGAGGCTGTGGCGTCTCAAGTCAAAGCTTCTTGCTAAAGTCGTTGTGATTGAGATGTATCTTATACTTTGTTTTCCTAATGCAATAATATGATCCCATCATTTTGCAAAAAGGCATTACCATAAAAGTTGCATGATGTTGCTACAAACATGGAATTATTAGGAAGTAAAATCCATTAAAGTTAAAATTATAATAACCTCAAATTATCAGTAACACTTAGTCAAGAAAAACATGAAACAATTACAAGTTAATCGAGTATTCACAATAAATTACTAAGGCTATGCCAATGTAAATCCATTAAAAATGACAAATTCAAAACCAGAATGAATACAAGATTTAACAATTAGAGGATAACCCATTTCGTTTTTATCAAAATAAAGAATTAAAAGAACTTAAAATAACCAATGTAAACCAGAAGTTGAGAATACTCACATTGGAGGAAAAGTACTAGAATAAGTTGAAGAAGAAGCAAAGTTTGAGGCACCGACATGAGTGGCACAATAATGAAACTGAACCTTGAGAGATTAGACAAACCAGTGTGTGTAGGTGTGTGCAAGTGGGTTGGGTATTATATATGAATATGAAGAGTTTTTCATTTGGACTTTTGGCAACAAAATTCGTTCCAATTTTCATTTTGTTCACACGATTGAGAGAGACTGCAAGCTGTTTACTTGCTTTGAAGAGGAAGATGGTCACGTGAGGATCATTTGCGGGTGATCCGGGAGAATGCTTAGAGCGGTCGATTGCTTCCGCAGAAGACCCTGTGTTTCCTGCATCAACTACACTACGCGGGGGATTCTCAAATTTGGCACGAGAGAAGCGCATGCACGGGTGAAAGTGAAGAACCAGTGTATTTAAAGCAAGCCATGATTTTCACATTTAAGCCTTGTTTGACAAAGCTTAAGTAAAATTTTATTAAATTTTTAACTAGTCAAACTTTAATTTTAACTGCATATTATATGCGATTCACAATTCTTATTAAATTTGTAACTACACATTATATAATTTTTTTATCAAAAGCTTTGTCAAACAAAATCTTACGAAAAAAATTCAGAAATTGAATGTGAATAATTTAATACTACACGATAAAATTAGAGGTGACAAATTCGGTCTATACATGTTTGGGTGCTATCCAGCCCTTGCGCTATTCAATTACAGGGCCGTGCCAAGGCCGTCCTATCAAATTTTGTTAAATATATTAAACAATTCTCTTCAATTTTTGGCATGAGATCGCTACTATTAATTATAAGCTGGGTTAAAGTTGTGTACAAAATATTATTTTGTGTACAATTTAATTTTTAAAAATAATTTAAAAAAAAGTAAATTTAAGAAAAATTTTCATATAAATTTTTTAAAAATAATGTTCCAGTTGAAATATAATGTGTTATATTATTTTGTAACACAAATAACATACTATGTTATGCCACTTGTTTTTATCGCCACGGTCCACACCAATCATCGCACTAACCACCACCTCCATTACAATCATCCTGCATCACTACCAACAACAACACAAACGCTGAGAGGCCCATACAAACTCCAAATTCAAACGAAAATTGACAGTACCACGAATAAGCATAGGGTCATGAAGAGCTCCGAGAATAGGCAAAAGAAGACCACCAACAGTTTTGGGGCCAAGGATCTCAAGAAAAAGCTCACTACTGCTTGAAACCGTATGTCTGCTCTCACAGGCCTCCTCCATCGTGTACAAGTGAAAAAAGAGAGGCAACATGGTGGCGCAAGTATGAACCCATCTAAGATGGGGTTTGGAATGTCAGAAATGAAGCTGCTGGAGATCTGAGATCTCACACGGGGATGAAAATCTCATTGTAGTGGCATTCGCAGTGAGATTGCCACCGTAAAATCGCCGCAGTCTTCACTGAGTGGTGGTGGTGCATGTGTGTGGTGTTGATGGCCGCAGTGGTGGTTTGAGTATGGAAGGAAAAGGTTATTGGAATTTCAAATTGATTGTGTGCACAATAATTTTGTACACTAGATAAAAATAGAAAGTAATGGATATAATTTCCATTGAATTTAATTATAATCAACACTTACTTGACTATAAAGCACGAACTGTATTATTAATATTAATTTATAATTTTTTATAAAATAAATAAAAATAAAATTATAACATATTAAAATTAACACATGAAATAAGCTTGTCTTATGGAAATCTCATTTTAAAATTAAAATTATGTAAAGATATTCATCCATCATAAGAACATGATCATCTCATTTTAAAATTTAAATCAATGTTTCAAGTTCTAAAGGAGAAACCAGACCAAGAAACAATTCGAAGTCCAAAGGAAGAAGAGAGAAAATATCGCAAGTCCAAGTATGGTGTCTGGTACGGGAATCCGAAGAAAATCAAATCTTCTTCATGTCAAATTCAAGTCCAAAAAGATAGTCTTCAACAAATAAAAATAAAATTTAAGTCAATCCCTAGAAATTCAAAAAGATCAAAGTCTTCTACAAAATAAAGCTAGGTCAAATTCATGGCCCGAAAATTCAAGAAGATCATGTTTTCAACAAACCTCGAAATCCTATATTCAAGCCATATGACCCTTCGTCTTCAATACCCAAATCACTAATAAAAGGACTATGTTACTACGTTGTCACAAGAAGATTATTCTTGCTAATTTGAAACAATTTTTGTATTTTTTTTTACGCACGAAACTTGTTGTACAACATTAATTATAGCTGATTTGATCCAATATATAACTTACTAATTTTAGAGCTTTTTAGTAAATTTTAATAAAAAGTATATGAAATGTGTGATTAAAAAATTAATAAAAGTTGTAGGTCCTATGAAATATGTGATTAAAATTAATTATTGACTTTTGACCACAATTTTTTAGCAGATTAAAATCTGAACCAAACAAGCACTTAATATTAACTCTTTTTACTATTAATATAAATAATATATTTATTTCTAACCAATAAAAAATATTTATTTTAAAATTTAAATGTAAATAAACTTTTTAACCATAGCCGAATAATTTTTAGCGAAAATTCAGGGTAGTCACTGTTCATGAGTTTATGGGCTCCGAAGTCATATGGCCCAAACTTACTTCAATTAAAGTCATGTTTCAGTGCTAAAAGACCAACGTAACCCTCCAATTGGAAACCACTAATTCAAACACGAAACGACCCCACTAATCTCATTATCAATACTAATTCTAAAAGTCCCTTAAATGGAAAAACATTTTTAGACGATATTGCCCTCTCAAAAAAACTTATAATTCCTAAAATCATCTTTCAATTAATATAATTTATTTAGGCTTTAATTTAAACTATTTAATACTATATAAATATAGTATTTTGATCATTAAAAGTGATTTGTCTCTTTAAATTTCATTATATATTGTAATTAATGAAAATAAATAAAAATATACTAATAAAATTTTTAATATATTGAAATTATTATCTTTAATTGTAAACAATCAAAGAGTCAATCTTATTATGCACGAGAATTTAAGCAAATTCCTTCATCAACATAACAAAACAAGATGAATTTGGCTTTGCATTTCGACTTTCTTATTATTGATTCATATTTTCTTCCTCTGTTCCAAATATGGGAGAAATATTTATGGACGATATTGCTCCTCAAATAACTTATAATTCTTAAAATCATCTTTCAATTAATATAATTTATTTTGGCTTTAATTTAAATTATTTAATACTATATAAATATTGTATTTTGATCATTGAAAGTGATTTGTCTCTTTAAATTTTATTATATACATTGTAATTAATGAAAATAAATAAAAATATACTAATAATTTTTTTAATATATTGAAATTATTATCTTTAATTGTAAACAATCAAAGAATTAGTCTTATTATGCACGAGAATTTAAGTAAATTCCTTCATCAACATAACAAAACAAGATGAATTTAGTTTTACATTTCGACTTTCTTATTATTGATTCACACTTTCTTCCTTTGTTATTCGTCTTTGTTTTTTATTATGCTATTGATTTTAAATTTTGATTTCTATATCTTTTTTTCTTGATTTAGAATATTTGTTTAATGTAAAAATGTTAATTATTGTGGTAGTCTTGATAACAAAGGGATTTAAGCTCGAATGATATTTTATGTCATTTTGTAAGCAATTAAACGTATATTTATTGTGGAAGAACGAGTTAGAACAAGGAGAATTGGTGTTACTCTAACTTTTTCGAGCACGCGGCTGAGGAAGACATAACTTGGATAAAGTAAGTCATGTTATGTATATATAAGGTAAAGGTAAATCTCGCAGAATAAGTGGTTTTATGTGATGAGTTAAAATAATTGTCCAAATACTTGATTGTTTTTAATTTTCTTCAAATATAATAATATTTCAGATGGAATTACGGGAAAGAATGCATGAAGAGGGAAAAAAAAAACCCCTTTAATTTATGGGTGCATTAAAAGTGAATGGATATTGCAATAGAAATTCTTCTTTATCTTATGTCAAAGAATTTTGAGATTTTTTTTTCTGAGAAATAATTACCTAAAAAGGCTACATATTTTGTTTTCGTGTGTTTTTTATAATGATATAAATAGAGAAAATTAATGAAAAATTGTGTTATACTTACATATACTATTTTCATGTATTTTAGAATTTGATACTAGTTTTTATAAAAAAAAGTTGTCTTTTCTGATATGCCATTAGATATATGCTTTAAAATATAATTAAAAGAGTATTAATAATCTTTCAAAGTTAATATTCACGTAGGCCATGTATTTTTTAATGAACCACATGTTTTACCAAGAAGTTTGAATATAATTCCTTAGTTGATCATAATCATTGATGAACTTATGATTGAAAATGAGTTTTCATTTAAGTGTTATATTCATCGATAATTTAAAAATAAAAAAATCATAATATTATTACAAAATCACGTGCAACGCACGTATTCTTAACTAGTCTATATAAAAACAACTCTATTAATTTTTAGCAATCTTCATCTTCTTCTTACGTTTGATTCTTATCACCGAAACCGCAGACTAGGTGTGGGCATTTTATTCAAAACCGAAGTTCTCGAACCGGAACCGACAGATTCGGTACGGTTCCTATCACTAAATAACTAGATCCGGTTCTAAATAACCGAGAATCAGCAGTTCTGGACCGATTCTGGATACCCGGTTAAGAACAAAAAAATTGAATTTTTTTTTAATTTTCAGATTTGCATTTTTTTTTTTAACTTTTCATATTATTTTTTACCAAATTAACTCTATTACATAGTATTATGTAATATTGTTTATTTTTAGTTTTTGGTTCACTTTTTGGATGCTATTTAGATGTAATATTGTTGGATTATTGGATTTTTTCATGCTATTAGATGTAGTTCTGGTACCGTAGATTTTATTAATTATTATTATAAAGTATGACTGGATTATTAGATATTTTTCATACTATTTTTTGGTGCCTATGAGTTACAAAATTTGTTTATTTGTGCATTTAATTTGAAATGACAATTATTAAAAAAATGGTACAACCAGAACCGAACCGGAACCAATGGTTCTGGATCCGGTTGAAAGTGGGTGGTTCCGGTTCTTTTTACAAAATACCCGAACATGAACGGGTGGTTCCGGTTCTTCTACTAACTGAACCGAACCGAACCACCTGACGCCCACTCCTACCGCAGACAAACAATTCGAAGACTGCTACAAATCTCAATAACAAATATAATTTTTTGTTTAAACAACCATTTCAATGAAATTGTTAAGATACTGTTCGAATTGAAATATATGCAATGCTATTAATTATTGGAGTTAAGGTTAACTGATTAGACTAGTTTTTTCTGTTGGATTTACTATGAGTTAGAGTTATCAAACAAAAACATGTGACATAGGGCTTTGAAAATGCGAGATACTAAATAGTAAATACTATTTATTGATGTTTTGCTGATTTTTTATATTTTCTATTAGAACGTGTGATTTATCCATGAAAAATGCTTGATACTATTTTACTTTAATATTGTACACCAGTTTTGATTACATTAGACACATTCATAATTAAATATTTTATGGTTGAAGTCATGATATTATTTCATTGCATTAGTATTACAAGATCATTGAGTGCTTGATACTGTTTGGATTTAATAGGATATTATGTGATATTGTTCATGATGTGCCCATGCAAAATGTTTGATACTGTTTCAATTTATGATATTGTTCTTCAATTGAGTGGGACTTTTCTATTTTGAGTATGTGTGTAATATTGTCATTGTTTCCAAATATATTGAAATATTAAGATACTTTTATATGTCATACTGTTTTATTAAATACTGATATATAATGATGTTTTTATCAATGATATTGTTTTATTAAGTTACTATTTTATTTATATACTGATTTATTTAGATACCATGCTAAGTTTTTTATTAAAACATACCATTTGTACTCATCAAAGCACGTGCTTTATAATTATGTGCTTTTGATGATGTTATATTGGCTTAATTTGTTTGCTATCTTTAACTATATGACAATGTTATCTAGTTATTAAGATATTGATACTAATGTGATTTTGATACTGTTTTCTATGATATTGTTTTTTTATAATACTATTTAGTTAAGATAAGTTTATATCTGTTCAGTTGAAATTTTCTATTTTGAGTGTGTAATATTATCCTTGTTTTCAAAGATATTGATACTAACGTGCTTATTATATTAATATAATAACGTGCTTCTGATACTAAAATATTAAGATATTTGTATTTGTGCTACTGTTATATTATGATACTATTATGATGTTGAAATAATGTTCTCAATAAGATTATGTTTGTTATACTGTTTGTGATATTATTTTATTACGATACTATTTTATATGATACAGTTTCAAACAACATACATGAATGTATGATAGTAGCATCATGAAACACATAAAAATATTGGTGTATGTGAAGTAAATGTTACTTTCATTTACTCGACCAAAAAATAATTACAAAACAATTGTGTTCATATATATATAAAATCAATATCTCCAACAAAAACAACATAATTCAAGTAAAATAAAAGAACTCATTCATAAAAATTGAATTCACCCACAAAATAACATTCAAGAAGTAATTATTTTCAAAATTTTGCAATACAGAGACTGTACAATATTTTTCAGAATCATCGTCATTATTTAATAACAATAATAGGCTGTTAAAGTTTAAAATTTTATCTTTTACATAATTGAAAAGAAGAATGACAGTAAAAAAATCATGACTATGCTATTATCACTCACGAAAAATAGTGAAAAATATTTGGATAGCTGGCGGCAAGTCGCGAAACGTCAACAACGAGGTGCAAGAACTGACGGGAGACGTTAGAAGACAGTGGAGACGTCCGTTGATGTTGAAGCTTTAATCGTATTTAATATTAATTAATTTGGGTCACTGTTGTAATTATGAAATTAATTGAAATATGTCTGAATTAGTAAGGTAATTATATTCACACCACATTTTTTATTAATCACACCACATTTATGTCATAAAAATATTTGTCTGCCTCGCATATTTTTAAATAAGCAAAATAAATAATAAATATAAAAATTTGACAAAATATTTGCTTCTTATTTCAATGCATATTAGCAAAATATTTGGACAAAAATCGTCATCAGAAACAAAATGTAAAAATCAATTGATAGCTAATGATAAAAATGCGACGAAAAAAATTAGGGGTATAACTGCCTAAATGTCATTAGAAGATCTTCATTGCAATTAAAATGTGGTATAGATATTAAAAATTATAGTGTAAATATAATTACCCGAATTAATATGATTTAATGACAATTTTGAAAAATGTTTGAACTTAATTTGAAAAAAATCACAAAAGCAATTTCTCCTAATTTTAAATATGGAGAAGATCCTTCCCGTTGGTGATAATTTTGTTACATACTTGATTTTCTTTTAAAATTCCACAATTATTTTTTAACATTTTTAACTTTAAAAATAACAAATGTAACACATATTTTTTATAAGACATATAACAAACGTAACAAATGTAACAACTTACAAAAATATAAACAATATTTTTAGAATTAAAAAAGTTAAATAGTATTTTTTAAATTATTTTATATTTTGTAGTGTATGGTGAAACTATCTATTCAAATTGAAATGAAGTGCTAAAGGCCTATAAATCATAGGAGGGCGGCTTTTTCTCCGTAACAATGGTTATTGGGCCAGAAAGTTGACCCACATAATCAAGAATTTTTAAAATGATAATTTTGCTATATATTTGATTTTCTATTAAAATTCCTAGATTACTTGTTAATATCTTGAACTCCAAAAATATAGAAAAAAATGTAATAAATGTAATACACATTTTTTATAAGAAATATAACAAACGTAATAAATGTAACAATAAGTGTTAAAAAAATAAAATAGTAATTTTGGAATAAAAAAAACTTAGATAATATTTTTCTAAATTATTTTATATTTTGTGGTGTAGGGTGAAACTATCCAATTTTTACACTAATAAACTACTTTCTAAAAATAATTACAAAAAACCATGTATGTAATATATATTTTTAAAATACTGCTGAATAAACTTTTTGTTTATTAATGCAATTATTTAATTTCCTGAAATAATGTACTGACTCCTAGACGAATGCATTTGATTGTAATCATATATTACGATATTTTTTTTTATTATAATTCAATATTATGATAATTTTATGATAATGCTAATTAATCAGTTAGCAAAATAAACTTTGTCCCGAAATCATTGTTCTTCGACTCAACACAAAAAAATTAGCGGCGAGTGCGTATAATATTTTTCAGTTACATATATATTTACTATTTCTTCTGTGCAAATTATGTAACATAAAGTTAGTTGGCTTCAATTCAACATTTTGTTCCATGATAATCTGTTACACTCAAATTTTTATAAGTTCATACGTTTTATGTTACATTGTATTGCATGACATAATATATAGCGTAATTTGCAATTTTGGTCTCCAACCTTTCAAATCTGTAACAAATCTGCTCCTAACATTTTTTTAGCACCAGGCATCCCCAACCTTTCAATTTTTTTTGCAAATCACGTCTCTATTGACATATTTTGACGATTTTTCCTCTTTTTTAAATAAACAAAAATAGAAAAAAAAAAGTTAAAAACAACAAAAAAATTAAAAAAAATTGTAAATGAAGTCCCATAATTTTTAAAAAACATAAAAGAACACCATCTTCCCTAAAAACCCCACCCCCACCCCCCCCCACCCCACCCCGATTCAACCCTCTCCATAGGGAGCTCCTCCTCGTATCCAACATACTTTTACCAGTCATCGACGTACCCAAAATTGACCTGGGTCACGGGCTTGGTAAGAGTTGATGGCAGACCGAAGTATCCAGATTGGGTCATCGATAACCATGGTGATCCCAGTCCAGAGAAAGAACAACGCACTTGCAGATTCCAAGAAGAATGAATAGACTTCACTTTATTCAACTGCAGCTGGCGCAAATAAGTGATCATTTCGTTTATGGAGTTGGAGCCCAGCGACCGACTGAGGGAGCTCACAGAAGTGGCGGTGGCAAGGGTTATCGGAGACATCGGCAACGACTTCGGCGAGGACATGAAAGCAAGTCGGTGCGGCAAGCCATCGGGGTAGGCGTATGGACAATCCGTCCAGTCATGCGACTTCCCACGTGAGCACTTCATCACCTTGAACTCAAACATCCTGAAATGATCGGATGAGTGTGCGTCCACATGAAAATCCCCTTCTACAATCGAGTTCGACGACAAAAGTACCGAGGTTGAGAGATGCTGTAGTTATTATAATAACAAAATTTGGTGTTGACATAATCACACCGATGGCACTTTTGTAGCGGCGGCAACGACGGTTGATGAAGATTTTGATTCACTTAACCCTAATCAGCTGGCTGCAAATGGGGTGACATATTTTGAAGTGAAGTGGGATGGGGTGGGGAAGATGAAGTTATTTTGTGCTTTTTAAAAGTTATAGGACTTTATTTACAATTTTTTTTAACTTTTTTGTATTTTTGTTTATTTAAATAGGAGGGCAAAACCGTTAAAATATGTCAATATGGACGTGATTTGCAAAAAAATTGAAAGGTTGAGGATGTCTGGTGCTAAAAAAAAAGTTAGGGGTAGATTTGTTACAAATTTGAAAGATTGGGGGACCAAAATTGAAAATTACCCTAATATATATTATGTTAATGATATGATAACAAATGTGTACCATTATTTGTTCTCTCTTTTCCATTGAAGTTTGGATTAAAATATTATAGTATCAACAAATGATTATATCATATTCAATTTTTTTCCTATAAAATTCATGTAATTTTACATTCCACTATCTGTTACAGATATTTTAATTGTTAATTTACATTAAGTTGCTTTGCCTACTGATTTCGATGTTGATTTTTATCAGACACGTAATATAGCATTCTTTGTTACATATTTTCCAAATGATTTAACGTTACATCTGTTTGAATGACAGAATGGATTAACTGTTACAAAATCAACAAATGATTTAGTCGCGTATAATACTATGATGTTCAATATGAGATTGTTTATTTACGTTAGTTGCATTAGATGTTACATTTCAATTTTCGTTTTAATGGTAATGTTAAATGTTGTACATTTCGATTGGGTGTTACACCTTAATTTCCTTTTAAATAGTAATGTTAAATGTTAAATATTCTGCTTGACTTTTATATTTTAATTTCAAATTTCTTTTAGTAATTATTACATTATGTTCCATGTCGATAGATGTTATTGTATCAATACTTAACGTATTTTCGTTCTATGTTACAAAACATATATTGTTTTACATACCATCACTTGACGTTACATGTTATTATTCCCCGTATGTAAGCTTTATTGTTCAGTTATGTCAATTTGTTATAATGTTAGCTTAATTTGTTAACTGATTATTTGCAATTCATATTTATTTGTAGGCATAGAGACTATAAAAAAGAAGATACCATGAATGTTGGGGACGAAATTTGAAAAGAGAATATACCACAAATGTTGGGATTCAAGATTAAATGCAATTTAGAGATTGTTCCATAGAATGAGTGTGAGAATTAAAGAGGGTTATTTATGATAGTTGTTTTTATTTTTTTTATTAAAATAATATATTTCAGACAATATTTTTTATAATAAAAAATTAATTTTTTTATAATATAATTATTTTAAAAAGTATAATTAATGGATGTAATTTCAACTATAATCAACTAGAGAAAGCCCTTGCTAAAAGAACCCAAGATGGTGGGTTGAACCTTTTAAAAGTTGACTAGTCAATTTTAATGTTTTTATTAGGGGAAATTATATCCATTATTTATTATTTTAAAAATATTTATAACGTTACAAACTTAACTTTTTTATTTTAAAAATACTGCTCATATATTATTAAGTTAATAAATAAAATCAAAACAAAATATAACATTATACACAACCGTTTTTACAAACCGTCGTTGGAATTCGCATAGAAAATAAAAACTATCCATAAATCAGGCGAAAATTTGTTATTTCCAAACACACCAAAATTCTCTATTTTTTTTATATTTAAATGTTCTTGATTGAATTGTTACCCAGAAACACATATTATGTTACACACTTTGTTATTCTGTAATACTGACTTCTAAAGATGTTACAACTTGTTACATGTAACACGTACGGTTGATTCACTGTTTTGTAACGTTGATGTTAATATGATGTTTTGATTGTGCACTCTATTTTTTATATTTAAATGTTCTTGGTTGAACTATAATACGAGAATACAGATTATGTTACACAATTTGTTATTATGTAACACTAACTGTTAAAAATGTTACAATTTGTTATTAGTTAATTGATGTTTAATATGATATTTGTAATATTGATGTTTAATATGATATTTTGATTCTTAATGCAGATTATGTCGCACACAATTGATATTATGTATCATTGATTGATACAGATAATACAATTGACTATATCATGAGGTTTTTTATGTGAAAACTGGTATTTTGTGTTACATCTCAATTTGTAACACAAATTGTTACAAATGTTGAAATTGAAGGGATCATGAGTTCTGTTTGTGGTTGTTACAGCTATTCCTGATACAAATGATATATATTTTATAGTTATTTTACACTTTAATTATGATATGTAGTTGATGATGAGTTTTTTTCCCCTTTGCCAAGAAACAATTAGCTACCATTGCATGACAACTGATAACAATAAAAGATTATGTAATATACGTATTCCAATCAATTCTGGTTTTTGAGGATTCGGTTAATATATGTAATATATAGTATAATAAATTAAAATAATGAATTTTTAGAAACAGTATTTTTAGAATATATATAATAAGAATGAATTTTTGCAATTCTTTTTAAAAGTAGCTTATTTATGAAAAATTCCCATTTTATTATTATTACTTTGTTTATAGTGCTAGCACCCCACAATTGCATTACTCAAAAAAAAAAAAAAAAAAAAAAAAAAAAAAACCTTGATAAGTGTTCTACATTTTGTTCAAAAAATTTTAAAATATCTCATCTTTTAATTATTCAAAAAATACCTCATTTTCATGATTTATTTAAAAAAAAAAACCAATTTTTCATTAAAATTAAATTTTTATAATTTATCTCTTTTTATAATCTATATCTATACTACATCTAAAAGTCTAGAAAAATGAGAAACATTTTTTTTTTCAGAATACGTCATCATTAATATTTTACATTTTCTAAATTGTCCTCCATTTATTATTATTAATTGAACTCTAATATTTGTAACCACATTTCGTCCTTAGAAGTTAAAATGGCTAAATAACCATTCAATACATTTAATTACTGGATTTTGAAAAATATTTCCGTTGAATTGGCTAAATCACCATTTGGATTTTGAAAATATTTTCTTTGAATTGTGACTATTAATTTGGTCAATTACAAGATGAATAGTCATTTACCTTCCACCAACAATTTATTCAACTTATTTCAACCATAATTTAAAATTTAAGGTTACTTCATTTGAAGGTAATTATGTAATTTGTGAAGTTCATAAAGATTTCAATGGAATAGTTGTGTTTGTGATTAATGTTTTTGTTACTTTATGTGAGTAAAATCCTTTCTAAGACCTCAGTGCTCTTATTCTTTTTTTAAAAAAATAATTTTTGTTCGACCTTTTAATTATTGTGCATGCTCGTGCGTGTTTGTATATTGTTTACATATTTAATTGACTTGCGGCTTCAGATTTTTTAGACGAAAAATTTCGTCGGTTAACTTTAATAATGGTTTCAAACCACTGTTGATATGGAGCTCATTTATATTATTGTTTTTTATGATTTTGAATTGAATTGTTATCTATTGTTTAAACTAATTTTTCTTAACTATTTATGCTTTCACGTGAAGAAGACGCTTAAATCGCTAGAATATTTAGTTTTTGTAATATTGCTTTATTTCTCTATTACCATTTGGATAAGTTCACATGAAGACATCTGAGCACTGATTGTGCAAATGAGAACATTTAATTGATATTATTTGACTATATTACATACCTTAAACAATAGAGCTTCAACACTCTTGTCAGCCACATAAATGTAGAAAGTACTTTGTTTTATTATGCATATAATTTGAAATGGATGTATTGATTAATAGTAAAAAATTAAAATTAATCATTATTACATATGAACGTAGCTATTGTGACAGTTGAATACAACAACAAACAGTATATTGCACCGTATTTACTAATGTCAGATTTTTGTATTTTAACAAGTAATTAAATTAAAATATAATTATTTAAATATTTGAATAAAAATATATCTTACAACACCGTTATTAAATCACAAGCAACACATCTATTACATACTGGTTTAATAAAAAAAAAATACATTATTTTCATTTAAAATTCATATTTCAGTTTTTCATTATCTAAAATTATATTATTTTCTTTTAAAATCAAAATTTTAATTTTTCATTATCTAAAATTATATTATTTTTATCTAAAAATATCATATTTGTATACTATTTCAAATATAGTAGTAGTTATAATAATATTTTTCAATTTATTTATTTTGATAATTTTTCATTTGAAAAAATATATATATTTGCACGGGTAACATATGTTTTCATAATTTTCATTAAAACCAATATTTTACAATTTATCTCATAGTTTTTTTTTTAAAAATACATTATTTTCATTCAAAATCAATATTTAAAATTTTCATTTGAAAATAACATTTTTACACGGGTAACATGTGTTACTTCCTCATTTTCATTAAAATCAATATTTTAAAATTTATCTCTTTTTATAATTTCTTTTAAAATACATTAATTTAATTTAAAATCAATATTTTAATTTTTCAATTAATTTTTACACGGGTAACATAAGTGTTACTATATTTTATTTATTCATTTTCATTAAAATCAATATTTTACAATAGGTTAATTATATAATATACCAACGAACTTTAATTAGTTTCATTTATACCACTAAACTTTAAAATTAATTTTAGTTAAATCACTTCGTTAACCAATCGTTAAATATCATAGCTCTGAGCACCAATCAATCTCATAGTGGAGGGCAATCCATAGGTAGAGCTGGCTGCCTACGTAAAAGGAAATCATTGTATAAAAAGACAACATTGAAGGAACTACCTCTCTTGCATCGATCCCCTTGGAGTTTTGTGTGAGTTCATTGTGGTCACACGGGTCCTACCTTTATTCATTTTGTGTTGAAAAAATCATATGTAATTGAAGGAACTTGCCCTCTTGCAGCGATCCCCTTGGGGCGCCCCTCGTTAGCGGGGCTAATATAAGGCTCTGGCTTGCATGCTATCGTAGTTGGTGAATTTTAGAGTTTGATGAAAATAAGTGTGAAATTGGTACTGTTTGTTATCGAGAGAAAAAGTGGTGCGACACAAATAGACGAGGCAGCCTTCTTCGATTTGATAGGGCGTCTTTGGGCTCTTGCCTCAAAATTTAGTTCCAAGGTCAAAATTAGAAATATGCATGATTCAATTTAGTAAATGACCAACATAAACACTATACAAAAAATGTGAAAACCCTAAAATTCCACTTCCATGTGAACAATATCAAACCTTAGGATACAAAAAATAAAAAAATTATTCAACAACAATACAAATAAAAAACGGTGGGAATGGTGTTGAATAGCCAGCTGACCCGACCAATTTTTCAAAATGGCCGTTGACTCCTTTTGGTTTGTAAATTACCAAATATAACTCTGACTTCTTCCCCGCTTATAATCATTTCAAACGATATCAAACTTATTTGTCCGTGAAAAAGAGAAGATTTCAAGATTAGAATCCAACCCATTTCAGTGTTAGAATCCAACCCATTTCATTTATGTAAGAAATTTCATTAGAAAGTAGAAATTCATCATTCTCTATCTACTTCTTTTAATTCACGGTAGAAATTATAAATTTTGTAGTATAAATTATGAAAATATGTATAAATCTGAGTATGAATTGGGATTTTTACTTTAAATTTCTACAAATCTGAGTTCATTTGAAGTGATTTAATTGAAAAAATCTATTATAATTGTGTAAATTTGCGTTAATGAGTCTGTTAACAGGTATGAGTCTGTTAACATGTGTTGTGTCCTGTTAAGGCCAAAATTGACTTTAACAGGCTTGTAGTCTATTAATGGTCTGTTAACAGACCATCTATTAACATTAGTCTTTTAATAGATGGTCGATTAACAATATTGATAAAATAAAGGTATTTTAGTTTATTCTACTTAAAAAATGTTTTAAACTTAAATTGTTTAAATTAGGTGCTTTTGCGATTCGTCTGGTTTGACACGGCCATTTAGCCAAAGCGGCCTACAAAATGTAAAATCAATAAAAGTAAAAACAAAACCTAGAGTTTTGTGAACACCAACAAAGTCCTATACTGCAAACGATACCAAAAATTAGACAAAACATAAAAAACCGTGGTTCTACTCACATTCGGTACACACGGTTCTTCTTCAAAATTAACATGAGTACATGACTCTCATTTATCAAAATTTTTTCGCTTGTTCCTTTCTGATGCGGTTCCCGTCGTTTTCTTCTTTGTCTTTCTCGATTCCATATTTTTAGGTTGTGAAATAATGAAGAATTTGGGAAGAAATTTGGTGTAATTTCATTCAATGTGCGAGAAATAATTAATGGAATTTGAAGATGTATATAATATATATGAAATTTACGAAGAACTCCAATGAAGACTAGTTAACTGCGCGAGATTTCGTTTTCACTGTGAGAGTTTTATAGAGTGGAGATTATGGAATGATAAAATGGCACTAATTTTGGCATAAAAGTCAGGAAACGTGCATGGGGGTTTAAGAGTGGGCGTGGGTTTAATTAACTTAGCGTAAATATTATTAATTTTTTTATTAAAATGAGATAATTATCATTAAAAATAAATAAAGGGTATTTTTTTTTTTTTTTTTTAAATAAAAAAGGTGTACGGGTCAAATTTCCCCCAAACTCGATTTTTGTTTAGATTTCATCACGAGTCACGACTAAAGGAGTTTCTCCGCTACCCACCCAAAATCATATATATGTCTGTAAGACTTGATTTTGTATTGCTATACTTTTAAGAGAATTAGTTTTTGCTGTAACACATAAAGAATCTGATATAGAAATAATCATATAAGTGTTTGCTAAAATTTTGTTTCATAATTGTTGTATATTTCAAAATAAGTATTTAAGCGTTTAGTAACAAAAGTAATTTATTACTGCGATCTTATAAAATTACTAAAATAGACATTGATTATAATAATATTATTTTGTATTATTATTATCATCATGAGTCGTATTGTAAAATTGGTTAATTTTACCAACAGTCACTGAAGTTACTTTCAAATTACAAAATGGTCAATGAAGTTCAAAAGTTTAAGTGGTGGTCACTAAAATTAGAAATCATTTCACCAATGGTCACTCCATTAAATTTTTAATTTAAAATGGTAATGTGGCATGATGATGTAGTATTTATTTATTGCATGGCAATCTATATACTTTATATGATATTCACTTTAGTCCCTATATTTCAATTAAGTCATTCAAAAATTGTATCTTAGGTCCTTAATTTTTTCCATCTTTACACTTTGGTCCCCAAATTTTTAATTATCTTTCAGTTAACATTCAAAATAATGTAATTTTTAGAGGACTTAACTGAAAGATAATTAAAAATTTGAGGACTAAAGTGTAAAGATATATAAAATTGAAAGACTTAAAATACAATTTTTTGAAGACTTAACTGAAAGATAATTGAAATTTTGGAGACCAAAGTGTAAAAATGTAAAAGATTAAAGACCTAAGATGTAATTTTTGAATGACTTAATTAAAATATAGGAACTAAAGTGAATATTATATAAAGTACATAGACTACTATATAATAAATAAATGCCACATCACAATTTTAAATTAAAAATTTATAGAGCGACCATTAGTGAAAGGATTTCTAACTTCAGTGACCATTACTGGAACTTTTGAATTTTAGTGACCATTTTACAATTTGAAGGTAACTTCAGTGACCGTTGATAAAATTAACCCATTGTAAAATTTATTTTTACTGCTATAACAATATTTAATATTATCAAATATTTTTTCAAGACAATGTATTTATCATAATTATTTTAAAATAAAAATAATATATAACTATTAAATCTTAAAATTTTAAAATATTAAAAAATAAAAACATACTAATATTGTATAAAAATTAATTAAATTTAAATTTAAATTAAGAGTAAATTCAAGGCCGATCACTGTTTTGGCACTTATGGACTCTAAAGTAATATAGTCAAAACTTAATTCAATTAATATTTTAATAATGGGTAATTATATTTATACTACAACTTTTATTATATATACTACGTTTTAATTGCAAAAAAGGTCATCCAACATTTGATAATTTGACACTTATATTTTCAACTTTTTTCGTCGCATTTTTATTTTTATCTTTCAATAATTTTCTGATTTTCGTCTAAATATTCTATTTATGTGCAATGAAATGAAGGACATGACAAATATTTTGTCAAACTTTTGAATTTATTATTTATTTTTCTTATTTAAAAAGTACGAGAAGCAAAAAATCTTTTTACGCCTTCCTAATTAATTTTTTAGACATAATTCATCATCAAATACTAAAATAAGATGCGAAAATTAATAGGTGGATGATAAGAATGTGATAAAAAAAATAATTGAAGACATAAATGTAAATATAGGAATAGTTTGGTACCTTTATCACCGATCGTATGAAAGCTTTCTTTCATTCCATTACAAGACAAAAAATCTTGCTTTTGTCATCATTACAACGTCTTCATTTTCTCAAATCAAAACCCATATCACTCTTTCAATTCCTCAATTTCTTCGTATTCTTCTCTATATTCATCAAAATCAAATTTTCCTTAAACAAAACTCTCTCTCTCTCTCTCTACTCAACTACTCAATCTATTAAAATTATCTACAGACTATGGTCAAATTCCACCGTAAAGAAAAATGGTATACTAGTTACCTATTACCAATTGTCAAAAGATTCACTCTAGTGCATTTACCAACTTCTTTGTCTGTCGTTGCTTGTTCACAATCAACCCCAAAACAAAGAAACAAAGTGCTTTCGTCTCTAGGGGCATAGGCGAGTTGGTAAGGTTTAAGGTGACGTGGGGAAAAATCTTCCGACAACGTAGGTTCGATTTCCATGCGATGATTTTCGTTGAAATATTGTGGAGCCACGTCGCAGGAGGATTGGCATTTATTTTCTCTCTCGGTCCTCGCCACAAATACACATCCACGACGATTTACAACCCGGTAAAGAGCTCTAACATATGTTTCGCCTTGACTTTCCCTTCACAAAGAAACAAAGTGCTTTCTCTCTCTCCCAATCGCGTTCTCTCTCCCTCTGTTCAGTCTCCAGAAGTTTCTCAACCTCCCCAATCCAACCCTCTCTTCATCAATCATCATTCTTCTCAACCCCTGAATCAATTACCGTAGCCGCTAAAGGTGTTTTCATTATTCTTGCGGAGTTTTCCCAAAAATTAATCGTTAAGAGGCGGCTCCGCATCTCCGATCGCCGGCTCCGCGTGTCCGATCGGCGGTTCTGTCTATTAGGAATATACTATCCGCCGGCCCAAAAATTAATCGTGAAGAGGCGGCTCTTCATCTCCGATCGCCGGCTCCGCATCTCCGGTCGGCGTCTCTGTCGTATTAGGAATATACTATTCGCCGATCGATATCTTCGATCAGGTCAATAATCTTTTTTTTTCTTTTACTTTTGGGTTTTTTAGGATTTCTTAGATCGGGATGTTTAGACTCCACGAGGTTTATGATTTGCACGCCTTTGCTGTTTAATTAAGCGTGATTCATGTCTCTTAATTGCATTATATGCTTTAACTTCCTGGTTACGCCCCTAGGGCTGTTCCGGTCATTTTTTTCTGCTCATGATAATATGAATTGATTGGTTTGGTTTGGTTTTTCTGATTGAATTATGTGCTAATGATAATAGTAATTCGTATGAGTTTCATACTTTGCTTTTTATTTGCTACTGATTCACTTATGAATCTCATTAACCCTCACCATACTGTGATATGATATGAAGATAGCTTCATCTAAAATAAGTGAAAAAATTAAGCCACTGTTAGTCAAAATATATATCTTTGATGGGTGAAGCAACAATCATATTATAGATGAAACACAATATGATGTGTATCCTCCACTGTGATTCCAAACTCAATTTGATAGTTATTCCATCTTATGGGCAATTTGCTTGTCTAAACCATTCTTGTATAGACACCAGAATCAATTTGGTTATATTTGTATCTGATATAGTTCACAAGGGTGTGGAGAAAGAAAAAATACTTTCAAGTTTAAAATGCACTTGTTGGTTTGCTTAGAGCATTAGTGTCTGTTCACTTACATGATCAATCTTTAGTTTTAATTCAATATTTACATTCTCTAAAATTTCAGTAAAAAGAAACATCACACCCTGGTAATTTATGAGGTTCCATTATTAGCCAATTAATTTACAAGATTTAGCATTTAGCCCAATATTTACCTATGAAAGACTACAAATTGGTAAATCTGATAGTCTGAAAGGGAGACGACAAGAGGAGGAACGCTTGCGCAACATACAAATTTGTAATGATTAATTTTAAATTAGTATTTCTACATAAATGTAGAATTGATGTCTATTTTGTGATATTACGTCAAATACTCAATGTTGATATTTAGTATTTGTTTTCCTCTCAAACACGTTTTAAATCGAGAGCCTAAAATTATATTATGTGTTACATACGTGGTGGGAACCCCAGAATGATATGATTATATTTTTCTTTTTGTTGATGAAATTTCTCTGAATTTTTGCTTTTTTTTTTTATTTACATTATTGATGAAAATTCGATTATCTTTTTCGCTTTTGTTGCTTTTGTTACAAGTATTTTAAAGATAATTGTTTGTCGAATATAATGGTGATTGATTTGGATCTAAAAATTAATGAAGATAGAGCAACTGTTGTCAAATTTTGTATTTCATAATAGATCCTACGGTCGGATTCCATTGCAGAAAATTGGTATACTAGTTACATTCAAAATGTAAATTAGTATGGTTAACGAAAGTTGTGGTGTGAATATAACCACTCTTTAATAATAGATAGAAAAGTTAAAAACTATCCTTTGTCAAAATCAGTTGTTAGATAATATAATTCTTTTAGAATACAATCAATTGGATTGCAAACTCAATCCCAAACGGTTCTAACACAATCAAAGTAAAAAAATCTGCTCTCAACCGATTCTCTCTCCCAAATCTCTCATCTCTCATCAAATCTCCAAATGTGGTGAGTTTGATAATCTCCTCTCCTCTCCGATTTGTGATAATCATCGTGAGTTTGATATCATCATCCATCTGTTTGATTACAACAATAAATATTTTTTTTCATTCATTATGTCCACGGTTTTCTCTCTTTCTAGACCATAGTCGGCCAATTGTTTCTCTCATACCTGTTCATTTGTTGGTAGTGGAGGCTCAATTTCCATCAGGCTTGAATTTTATCTTTTTTTTTCAATTATTTATCCAATCGATTAATTCGACAATGATATTATTTTTGTTCCTGAATTTTCATTTTCTTGGTTGTATCCCAAATTGAAGTTTTTTTTTTTTTTTTCCCTCGCTCTCGGATCCCTTTTCTTTTCTTAGCATAATTATAAGTTTTGATTAATATTTTTGAATAATTTGTTGTTGGGCTATTTATTGAATCTTGATTCCAATTTGTTTGAGTCGTTTATGTATTGTTACATTTCTTTGCTAATTATCTTATTATTGTCTCTTGGTGTGAACCCATTTAGAGAATGCTAGTTTGGGGAAAAATTAATGAATGCAGTTTTGATTTTACGGTGAATGGATTCAAGATTTATTTTGATGTCTTAATGAAGGCATTCTTAATTTTTTTGAAGCTTTGATACTGTGTTGTGTTTTGCTTAATTGTCATTGATATGTTTTGTAATTATATTGACCCTCAAAATATGACTTTTTTTGTTTGTTTACTCTTGTTTTCATTTTGTATGGTAGTTTCTTGTTATTTATATGTTTATTGCTAAAAGCTCTTACAAATGTTGAAAGTATAATAAATAAGATTTTTTCCAGTTCAGTCTAATAAGTCTTACCAAAAATGCTCTTATCTTGTTTTCTATTGTTGTCGTCTATCTGTTTATGTCTTATGAGAATCCAAAATTTTGGCAGTCAAAAGCGTGAGTGTTGTGATGGGAACAGAAAGAGAGAGTGAGTGTTTGTTGTCTTTTATTATTGATTTTAATAGATGTCGTGTCAGTGGATTAAATCCTCCTTACTTGCATAAATATTGTGCGAGAATCGACTTCTTGATGAAATATGAGTAATGAGTTTCAAGATGCCTATATACTTATTACTTGTTGCTGCTTTACCTCCAAATGCTTTTGGAATATCATAACTCCATAACAGTAGTCTCTTATTGAGCTCAAATCATCTACAGAGCCATCTAATGCCCCAACCTGGTACCACCAATACTTTCCTTTCACCAATCAAAACAATCGCTTCAATTTAGCTTCTAAGTGGCAATGTGTGTACGTGTACGATTACATTTAGCACTTAGCAGCTAGGTTGTAAATAGTTGCACTTTTTAAATGCCCTTCTCAGAATTGGAATGTAGTTAATGATGAATTTATTTTGTTCTTTGTCAAACAAATATAATCATTCATTTTCAAAGGTGGACTGTTTAAACTATGAATGGATATATACATAAGTAACTAATTATTGTTTATGAGCACTTCAAATGTCTTCTTAAGGTTAGGAACTCATACTTGCTAAGCTCATTTTAATATCATACTTGTATCCATGTATTAGTGTATTAAATGAAGATATACAGCATTATCTTTTTAAGGTCTTCACAGAAAGTACCTTACCAAAATCTACCATAATGAAAAATAGTATTTTAATGCCTGCCTCAATAGGTTGCATTTTTTATGATGTTGAAAAGTTGCCTTTGTATTAAGATTCCTTCCTGTTTTTAATGCCTACCAATACTAGAATCGCTTCAGCTGTGAGTTTGATATCATCATTCGACTTTTGGATTCATGGTAAATGTTAATTTTAGTTTAATTTGATTTGTTAATATAAATAAACAATTACTCATCAATGTTTTGTCATTTTTTTGCAGCCCAGCTTCGTGATATTAACTTGCCATTGAATTTGAAACGTAACCCCACGGTCGGATCCCACCGCAGGTAAGCGGTAACATGTTGAAGAAAGAGAGCCAAACCGAAGCTGTTACAGACACCATGTTTACAGACCCCATGTTTACAGACCCCATTTGGAATAAATTTTCAATGGCGAACCAAACCGATGCGGTTGGAGACCCCATGTGGATTTGGAAGGAAACTGCAATGGAAAGCCCAAGCAATCGTGTTACAGAATTCCTCACTGCGTACTCTGATTATAGACGTTTGTTAAATGAGTATTTTCCAGACGAAGACCCAATTGATCCTTTTGAAGTGCCCCCCCTTTCTTCCTATAGTCAAGGACCTGTCTATAAGCTTTATTTTGAAGATATTAGTGATGATGAATTCTACAACAGATTGGGCGATAGTTATCTTTTCCATCCTTCTGATGCTCGACTTATTGGTCACTATTTGATCAGAAAAATCAAGAACGAGAGGATGCGTCGCAGTAAGATTAAAATTGTGGCGAATATTTACGACTTAAACCCCGAAAAACTTTCAGGTAAAATCAAATCAATCTTGATATGTAATTTGTCCTTTATGTTTCTTCAGTTTAATTATTGGATCTTTTCTGGTTTTTCCTTTTTTTTTTTTTTGCCCCTATCTCAAGATTATGAACCATCGTTGTATTATTTTTATCTTAATTTATTACACAAAGTACGTAGGAACAATGAAGAATTATAATCTTTTACTTGATTTTCTAATTTATAAGCAACTTTTATTTCATTCGTAGCTGATTACGGGGAGAATCCAGAGAAACAATGGTTATTCTTTACACCTAGGGATAGAAAATACGAAAATGAGAAAATACAAAATCGAGTTGCAGTTGATGGATATTGGAAAGTAACTGGAGCTGATGAAACCATCCGATGGAATGGTGAAACTTGTGGGTTTCGGAAGACACTTCAATTCTACAAGGGAAGCGGCGACGAGACCTCTTGGATTATGCATGAACTTAGGGTGAATAATCCTCTGCCCCAGCAACAGGGTGTTGCAGATGACACCAAGGTACACAGATTTGTTTTCTGCTTGGATATTTTCTTTGCACATACTCGTAGAATGTTATCATCATACAAATAATATAGAATCTTGAGAATTTTAATGAGAAATTAACCTACAATATAAGATATAGTACATTAAGATGACTTTAATTCATCTATACTCTAGTTTTTTAAATGAAGTTGAAGAATACAATGAAATACAATAAGTTAATTTCTCCTAGAAATCCGGTTAGAAGACAGAGTTGTTGAATTTAATTGTTCTAATTTCAGGTTTTGCAGTCTTGTTTAATTCTCGATTGAATATTATTTTCGTGTAGTTGGACGATTGGGCTGTTTGTAAAATATATGACAGTGAGAACCCATGGATTGATCCACTGGATGAGATAGTAAACAAGTCAAGCTGCAGAAGAGGACGAAAAAGAAAGTACGGTGGGCGGAAAAAGAGGTACGGCCGGTGAAAGAGCGGATAAAGGGAAACACTTGGATTAGAAGACAAGCGTGAAAGTGGAGGACAGAGTTAAAAGGGTTTCCTCACGAAAAGGTTCACAGCCCAGTGATTTCAGCACAGAATCTCCAGAAGCTTTAAATATTTTCAAGTGTTAATTCTTACAAGAAGCACTCGTGAGAGTAATGTTTGGATACCGTAGTAGTTTTGAGATTGGACACGGCCCTCAAAGTTTTGGGATCATTACTCTAAATTGAACTATGATCTTGTGTGTGTATTCGACAGTTCTTGCTTCTCTGTGATTTACCTATAAGAAAGATTGAACATAATTGTCAACATGTTCATTATTATGTGTTTTTGAGGATATGACATTACTGAAAAGATTATCATAGAATCAAGTTTTTGTTTTTTCCATAGAATCAAGTTTTTTTTGTTTTTGTTCTTAGGGTATGACATTACTGAAAAGGTTATTATAGAATCAAGTTACTTTGTCTTGAAAAATATTGATGCATTTATTGCTGATGAGCCTGATGATGATGTTGTTTCTTCTACTTTTGTCCTCCTATTGTTCATAAATACTGTCGCAGGAATTTGAAGTCATAGATCAAAGGTTTACCCTCTTCTGATGGCTTTTATTTTCAAATGCTTTACAGATGTTGTGGAATCTGAACCATCCACAAAAAAGTAAAATTTTGTTGTTGGAGTTGTTCAACTAATTGAGGATGTTAATTGATAATTAAAATTTAAAAATATGGGATAAAATAAATAAACAGAGATATTGTTTAATTTGTATTAAAAATTTGTGTTGTGATTTGGCATGTCTTAAGATACTGGTTAGACACGTGTATGCGTTGCACGTGCTTTGTAATTATATTGTTAATTTTTAATATTTTCAAATCTTTTATTTTTTAATTGTTAATAATCAAAATATTAAAGTAGCAATTGTAATAATGATAGAAAAAATAGTTGTTGATAACATGTTGTTTTGTATTGTTAGATGTTGATATTTTATTTACATTTATAGAAATACAATTGCAATCAAACATGAGTTTTTTATAGTTGTAATACGAATAGTAATTTAAATTGTGAAGAGCTTTTGGTGATTTGAGTTTTGATAATTGACGAACTATTGATATCAAATTGTATATAATTAATGATGTATTAATAGGGATTTTCAGAGTTGTATTTTATGGAAAAAATTAATAATTATTAATTTTATTGGAGAGAATGTAATGATTGACTATATAATATTGTACATTTGTTGGTGTATTGACTCTTTGTAAACAATATTATTTGTGTATATTCTCTTTTTATTAAGCGCGTCTGATTTAACGATGTAAATAAAAACAACATAATAAGTAAGAAAAAAAAAAACTAAAGAATTGTCATATCTCTCTCTCTCTCTCTCTCTCTCTCTCTCTCTATATATATATATATATATATATATATATATATAGTCATCATCGACATTTACTATTCACCCTTCAACCAACGCGACGTCGTTTTGTTAATTTAGTATTCCTAATTTCGCCCAAAGCTCACCATTTTGTCATAATCTTTTGACACTTTTTATATTCAATTAATATATTTTACCGCAATTTTGACTTCTTCATCTTTTCTTTTCTTTCATTTATTTTAATATACATATATTAGTGTTTTTAACCATAACTCATCGACTTCTTATATATTATAGTAAATATATATTTATTTTTTCCTTAATAAGTCATAAAATTTGGTGCTTTTTTTGGTAAATTTCATTTCTCTAACTCGAGTGTTGACAAGGTCCTCATATCCTATATTTATATCAAATACAGTACCTTCCAAAATTCACAATGAACAAGTTAAGACAAATTGGTAGAAGTTTTATCCAATGAAACATATTTGCATGAGAATGAAGGCGAGAAAGAACGGGAAACTACAACAATCTGTTCCTCAGAAGATTGTGGCATTTCATGCATGAGTTTGTCCAATGACCTGACAGAGCTCCAAACTCATAATACTTTCCATACTGGAATTTTATGTAAATTGAAATAAAGGCATAATAACAAAAACATGAATCAAAGTATATGTGATAGTTGTTTTAAATAACATCTTGCCTTTCTTGTATATTAAAACAAAATTGCAACCCATTTATAACTGGAGTATCCAAACCCGTAAAAGGTAATAATGAAAATACTAATAGACACAAAAAGCTAAAGAAACTTGTAAAATACATGAACATAAAGAAAATTTTTATCCCCGGTTGCTATGGGGAACAAAGGATAAATACAATCGATTCGTAAAGGTTTTGGTAAATTTCATTTTCTCTAAACTGCAGCTTTTTGTTGTCCAATTTAAATATTTGATGCATCTTATACATTAAGTATTTTTACATAATTCCAGTTGGAGACGATATCCCTATGGGTTACCTAACCATTGGCTTTGGTTTCACATAATTTCATGTTATATAACTCAAGTTATGGACAATTTTGTAAATTGGGACAAGTATGAATTGAGAAACCGCCTTGGATGTTTCGGTGAACATTTTAGTGTGTCAAAACATGCCGTCGGATTATCAAATTTTTGTATGTGGTAGCTACATGGGTATTCTACGTTCCGTGAAAATTTCATATTGTTCGGTGATCGTTTTCTATGTCAAATAAATTTTTTTGCTCCATGACTTGGTGAATTGTTTCTCCAAATTGTACTTTCTGTTGATCAACTCAAAATATGATGCACCTTATATATTAAGTATTTTACATAATTCCAATTGGATACGATAGCTCTATGGGTTACCTAACCATTGGCTTTGGTTTCACATAATTTCATGGTATATAACTCAAGTTATGGACAATTTTGTAAACTGCGACTGCATGAATCCGAGAAACTGCCTAGGGTGTTTCGGTGAGCATTTTAGTAAGTCGAAACATGCCGTCGGACTATCAAATTTTGATATGTGGTAGCTAAATGAGTATTCTATGTTCCCTGAAAATTTCATATTTTTCGGTTATCGTTTTCTATGTCAAACAAATTTTTTTTACTCCATGACCGGGTGAAGAAATTTTAGTAACACTGCCCTTATTTTGAAATTTTTATTTACCCGGTCATGAAGTAACAAAAATTCTTTGACATAGAAAACGATCGCCGAACAATACGAAATTTTAAGGAGACATAGAATACTCAGGTAGCTACCACATATCAAAATTGGTAGTCCGACGGCATGTTTAGGCATACTAAAATACTCATCGCGAAATCTCCTAGGCTGTTTTTTGGATTTATGTCCGTCAAGATGCCGAATCGCTATTATAAACCAATCAAAAACTTTAAGTAGTGTAAATATCTTCTTAAACATTTGTGGACCTTGGTTTTGTGGTAGTTTTAGTGGATTCCCATGTTTTGGTTATACGTTAATGATGTGAACTTGAAATGTTTTGCTAAACTTCATGTTTCTCTAATATGCGACTTCACTGTCCAACTCAAAAAATTTCCGCATCTTATATATTAAGTATTTTTACATAATTCCAATTGGAGACGATAGCCCTATGGATTACCTAACCATTGGCTTTGGTTTCACATAATTTCATGTTATATAACTCAATTTATGGACAATTTTGTAAATTATGACATCATGAATCCGAAAAACTACCTAGGATGTTTCGGTGAGCATTTTAGTAAGCCGAAACATGCCGTCGGATTATCTAATTTTGATATGTGGTAGCTACATGAGTATTCTATGTTCTCTGAAAATTTTATATTTTTCGGTGATCGTTTTCTATGTCAAATGAATTTTGTTAATCCATGACTAAGTGAAGTTTTGAAATTTTTTTTCTTTTTCCCACTTTGTCGAGTTACTAGGCAAAGTCATTTAAATTTTTTTTGACTTTGCCGAGTAACTCGGCAAAGTCATTTGAAATCTTTTTTTTTTTCTTTTTTTTTTGTAATTTGCACTTTTGGTACACAACCTTTTTAATTTATAACAAATTTACCCATAATCTTTTTTTTTAGCATTGACCATCCCCGGTCTTTGAATTTTTTTTCAAATTTTGTTTTGTCTTTCTCTTTAAATAAACAAAATAAAAACTATTAAAAATAAAATAAAATAAAATTGTAAAAAATTTTATTTTTACTAGACAACATTTTTTTAAATTTTTCCTATATATGTTTTTTATTTTGGAATTTTTTTTTTTTTTTTAGGTTTTATCGCGTTAGTCGAAAAACTTTTTAAAAAATAAGATTAATGATTAATATCATTTTGTCCAGTTACTCAATAAAGTTTAATTTTTTTTTTAATGTCTATGTCGAGTTACTCGACAAAGTATTTTGAAATTTTTTATTTTTTACTTTATCGAGTTACTCGACAAAGTCTTTAAAAAAAAAATTCAATCAAAAGATTAAATAGAAAAAGTCTTGATTTTATTTTTTATTTTTTAATTGTAACTCAACAAATTGTTGTCGAGTTACCCGATAAAGATTTAAATTTTTTTTTTGTAACTCGTAAAAATCTTAATCTTTTTTTAACAAAAAAATAAAATTAAATGTCCAAAATAAGGTAGTGTTACTAAAATTTCTTCACTTAGTCATAGATTAAAAAAAAAAATTTGACATAGAAAAGCGATCACCGAACAAGATAAAATTTTCAGGGAACATAGAATACTCGTGTAGCTACCACACATCAAAATTTGATAGTCCGACGGCATTTTTCGACTTACTAAAATACTTACCGAAACATCCTACTGGAATAAGGAGAAAACAAAAAATGAAAAAAGTCGACAAAAAATAAATAAATAAAAATATTGGGCTTTGTCTAGAAATTTTTTTTTTTTAACCTTTGTCGAGTTACTCGACAAAAAAAGAAAAAAAATTAATTTTTTTCTCTTTGTCGAGTTATTCGACCAAAAAAAATAAACATTTTTTTCTACCAAAAAATTAAAAAAATTTCCCCTTTATCGAGTAACTCGACAAAAAAAAAAATTTAAAATTGTCAAATTGGACTTTGTTGAGTAACTGGACAAAATGATATTAAACATTAATCTTATTTAAAAAAAAAAAAAAAGTTTGTTGACTAACGCGACAAAAACCCAAAAAAGAATAAAAATTTTCAAAATAAAAACATACTTAGGAAAATTTTTAAAAATGTTGTCCAAAGAAAATAAAATATTTACAGTTTTATTTTATTTTGTTATTCTTAGTTTTTATTTTGTTTATTTAAAAAGGAAGACAAAACAAAATTTGAAACAAAATTCAAAAGTCGGGGATGGTCAATGCTAAAAAAAAAAAAAATTATGGGTAAATTTGTTATAAATTAAAAATGTTGTGGACCAAAAGTGCAAATTACAAAAAAGGAAAAAAAAAACCTGAAAATCCACATAACTATAAAAAAAAAATAAACAACAAACTTTTTTTTATTCTTTCTTGTTGAGTTGCTCGACAAGAAAGGAAGGAAAAACAACTTTCTTGTCGAGGAACTTGACAAGAATACAGCTACCAAATGTAGTTTGGGAAATGTAACTGCCATATTTTCTTTTGGGAGAGAGTATAATCATGATTCAAGCAGCTGCACAAACGGCACCTGTAAACAGAATGGAAGCAACAGCTATTTGTTTAGGTACTGTATTCCTTGAAAACTTTTTCTTGCTCGCTAAGAGAAAGGTGAAGATATTTATGTCAACGAATAAAAACACTACATCCACAGAGATATTTTAAAGTTGCTTGAATTGAATTCGGCCTAACAAAATACGTTTAGTTCCTCCCCTTGCAAAGAAAGAGTAAAATCCAAACACCCCCCCACCCCCCACAACACAACCACAGTGTGATTTCTGGATCCGCCATTGGTCCATACATCATTGCCCTATCAAGTTTAAATAGAAAAGAAGAAATGGTTGCATGGAGAAAATATATATGATTATAGTTATAAAATGGGACCCTTCAATTCATGTCATTTCCACATCTACACGAAAGAGGTAGGTGGTTGGGGGGTAATCAATCTCGTACAGTTAGGACCTTGACATGGTTTTATTCTCTTCATTACTAACCCAGTAAAAGGAACGTGTTCTTTCAAGCAAGTAATAGAAGTAAAATAGGCAAGCTTTTTCAACACAAGACCAGGATAATGATAAGACATTTAAGTGCAATAATAATGAGAAATTTTTTCATTTTGATAGAGACAGGACATCTACCTACACAGGCTCCATTTACTTTTTTCAAGTGCAGATCAAAAACGAGTGAGGATAGGAAAGAACCTGATGACCAGGAAGAACAGCAAAACTTCCCTTCATCGACATGCTTCACATCGAGTCCAATGAACTAGGACCCAGCACTGACATCATCATGGGAATACATATGAAGAAATAATCTGCAAAACAAATCCACCACAAATATCATCACTGCATTGCACAAGAATATATATTAGTATTACAAGAAGATAAAGGTGTAATGACGCTGAAAGAACGGACCTGTTAATCGAAATAAACTGAGCCAATGCTTGTGATATGGCAAATATTTCACCAGAGGCATGCCGAAAGTATCTGTCCATAGAAAAGAGTTACTTTTGCAGTGCAGTCCAGTGAGCTTAACATGTAAACAATTAAGGAAAACACAGTACTAATAATAGTTAAAACATATAGGCTAAGTTTTGCACACTGTACAAGAAATTATGCATAAAATTAGAGGATGTACTACTAGGTAGATAGTATAGGGTGGATACTATTTATAATATTTTTAGTTCAAAAGAATGCTATTTGCACTCCTTAAGCTAACCGGGTAACATAAAATAGAGTGAGGATGTGGGTTTAGGCCGGACAAGGAAGATAGTGCAAATAGCATTCTTTTGAATAAAAAACTAAAAAATACTAGACAAACACAACCATAGGTTACATGTCGCTTTATTTAGTTACCAGCATGCATTACTAGACATTGGTATGATGGCAGAATAGTTAGCAAATGATTGGGAGGAATAGGGGTTAAGAGAAAACTTTACATAGTTTTTTATTAAAGATAGTTCGTGTAACTATTTTTAATTTCTCGATGAAAAGGTATTTTTCCCATCGAGCCTTCTTGGCACTCGTGAAAATGACCTTGTCAAAATGTCTTCAATTCTAGGAGAACACATCTCATCATTTAATGTCCGATTTCAAAAACTATTGTGATATCTGACACATAAAATATCTCTTAGAAAATCATACCAACTTCATGGTAACTAACCACTATATAGGATACCACACCGATTGGTTTTAATGCGACACAAAAGAAAGAAAAATAAAATAAAAAGAAAGGTCTACAAATCAAATCTTGCATACACGATTATTTCTAAAAATTTGCCTTTGTCAACTAGAACACCCTTTCCACAAATTAATGCGTTGATTTTAATAAGGTTCTTCACATATTAAATACTTTCCACCGTTTGGAATTACTTGCCTGTTGCTCATCATATTGATAACGATCTGAAATTGTACCTAATAAGACTTAAGTTACTAACCTATTATCCGAAATTGCTTAAAATTTAAATTTCTTGATCATACTATTGTTGATGATTAATGTGGATTGGATTTATAGTTAGGACAAATCTGCTTCAAGAGTATTTTTACATAATTTCAGTTGGATACGATATTCCTATGAGTTACCTAACCATTGGCTTTGGTTTCACACAATTTCATGTTATATAACTCAAGTTATGGACAATTTTGTAAATTGCGACAACATTAATCCGAGAAACTACCTTGGATGTTTCGGTTAGTATTTTAGTATGTCAAAACATGCCGTCGGATTATCAAATTTTTATATATGGTAGCTACATGGGTATTCTACGTTCCGTGAAAATTTCATATTGTTCGGTGATCCTTTTCTATGTCAAAGAAATATTTTTTACTCTATGACCGGGTGAATTGTTTCTCCAAACTGCACTTTCTGTTGACCAACTCAAAATTGTGCTGCACCTTATATATTAAATATTTTTACATAATTCCAGTTGGAGACGATAGCTCTATGGGTTACCTAACCATTGGCTTTGGTTTCACATAATTTCATGGTATATAACTCAAGTTATGGACAATTTTGTAAATTGCGACAGCATGAATCCGAGAAACTGTCTTGGATGTTTCGGTGAGCATTTTAGTGTGTCAAAACATGCCGTCGGATTATCAAATTTTTATATGTGGTAGCTACATGGGTATTCTACGTTCCGTGAAAATTTCATATTGTTCGGTGATTGTTTTCCATGTCAAAGAAATTTTTTTGCTCCATCACTAGGTGAATTGTTTCTCCAAACTGCACTTTCGTTGTGAACTCAAAATATGCTGCGCCTTATATATTAAGTATTTTACATAATTCCAGTTGGAGACGATATCTCTATAGGTTACCTAACCATTGGCTTTGGTTTCACATAATTTCATGGTATATAACTCAAGTTATGGACAATTTTGTAAACTGCGACCGTATGAATCCGAGAAACTGCCTAGGGTGTTTCGGTGAGCATTTTAGTAAGTCGAAACATGCCTTCGGACTATCAAATTTTGATATGTGGTAGCTAAATGAATATTCTATGTTCCCTGAAAATTTCATATTTTTCGGTTATCGTTTTCTATGTCAAACAAATTTTTGTTACTCCATGACCGGGTGAAGAAATTTTAGTAACACTGCCCTTATTTTGAAAATTTTATTCACATGGTCATGGAGTAACAAAAAATTCTTTGACATAGAAAACGATCACCGAATAATACGAAATTTTCAGGGATATAGAATACTCAAGTAGCTACCACATATCAAAAATTGGTAGTCCGACGGCATGTTTAGGCATACTAAAATACTCATCGCGAAACCTCCTAGGCTGTTTTTCAGATTTATGCCGTCGGCGTGCCGAAATCGATATTATAAACCAATCAAAAAACTTTAAGTAGTGTAAATATCTTCTTAAACTTTTGTGGACCTTGGTTTTGTGGTAGTTTTAGTGGATTCCCATGTTTTGGTTACATGTTAATGATGTGAACTTGAAAAGTTTTGCTAAACTTCATGTTTTTCTAAGATGCGTTTCGTTGTCCAACTCAAAAATTTAGTGCACCTTATATATTAAGTATTTTTACATAATTCCAGTTGGAGACGATAGCCTTGTGGGTCACCTAACCATTGGCTTTGGTTTTACATAATTTCATGTTATATAACTCAATTTATGGACAATTTTGTAAACTGTGACAGGATGAATACGAATAACTAACTAGGATGTTTCGATTAGCATTTTAGTAAGCCGAAAACATGCCGTCGAACTATCAAATTTTGATATGTGGTAGCTACATGAGTATTCTATGTTCCCTGAAAATTTCATATTTTTTCGGTGATCGTTTTCTATGTCAAATGAATTTTGTTAATCCATGACTAAGTGAAGTTTTGAAATTTTTTTTTTCCCTTTTTTTCCACTTTGCCTACTCGGCAAAGTTAGTATTTAAAAAAAAAAAAAAAAAAACTTTTTCCTCACTTTCTCGAGTTACTCGAGAAGAAGAGCAAAAATTTTTTTTTTGCTTTGGTTCTTCTCGAGTAACTCTAGAAGAAGGAAAAAAAAAAAAAAAAAAAAAAAAATTTATCCTTCTTCTCAAGTAACTCGAGAAAGTAAGGAAATTTTTTTTTTCTCGAGTAAAGCAAAAAAAAATATGTGAATTTTTTTTCTTTTTCCACTTTTCCGAGGCAAATTGTTTGAAAATGTTGTTTTATTTTTTTTTTTTTTTTTTTTAATTTGCACTTTTAGTCCACAACCTTTTCATTTATAACAAATTTACCCCTAACCTTTTTTTTTAACATTGACAATCCCCAAACTTTAAATTTTGTTGCAAATTTTATTTTATCCTCATTTTAAATTTTAAAAAAAAGGATAAATAGCACTAGGGGTCCCTAACTTTTTGAGTTTTTGGTAGAAAAAAATTACATTTTTTGGTTAAGTAACTCGACAAAGGGAAAAAAAATTAAATGTTGGAGATGATCAATGGTAAAAAAAAAAATAAAATTGTGGGTGAATTAGTTATAAATTTATAAAATTGAGACTAAAAGTGCAAATTAAAAAAAAAAAAAAAAAAGCAAAATTGTCAAATTCAAATTTACTCGACAAAGCCCAAAAAAGGAGGAAAAAAATGAAAAAAACTCGACCAAAATGAAAAAATTACGGCTAAAATGATTAATCTAATTTAAAAAACATTGTCAAAGATTGATGTCGATTAACTCGATTTAAATTGGACTTTGTTGAGTAACTTCGACAAAATGATATTAAGCATTAATCTTATTTAAAAAAAAAAAAAAAAAATTTGTCGAGTAACGCGACAAAAATTCAAAAAAAAAAAAAAAATCCAAAATGAAAAACATATTTAGAAAAATTTAAAAATATTGTCCAATAAAAATAAAATATTTACAATTTTATTTTATTTTGTTGTTATTAGTTTTTATTTTGTTTATTTAAAGAAGAGGACAAAACAAAATTTGAAACATCATTCAAATGTCGGGGATGATCAATGCTAAAAAGAATTATGGGTAAATTTGTCATAAATTAAAAAAGTTGTGACCAAAAGTGTAAATTTAAAAAAAAAAAAAAAAAGAGCTAAAAGCCCACAAAAAAAAAAAAAAAAAAAAACCATTGAAATGACTTTGCCGAGTAACTCGGCAAAGTCACGAAAAAAAAATATTTGAAATGTAATCATGAACCACTTTTCATACTGATGTTTCATTTTGTCAAACAAAAATCATTAATCTCTTAGAGACATATTCAAAATTATACATTTTCTATTGACAAAATCTATACTTTTATTTGTTTTTTTCATTTAATTTAATAAGTCTGTTTTAATTGAAGATTTTTTTATTTTTTCATTTAATGTTTGTTAATTTATAAAGAATATATAAATTTGGTGAATCGGAGAAAATAAATATCTTCAATTTTATTTATGTTCATAATTAATCATTAGATTTAGGAGATTCCTAGATGGCCTTATTTAAATGCAAGAAATAAACTTATGAGAAAAGGTAAACAAAAATTATGTAGCAAATATGTAGAGTACCAAATATGACACTTTTTGCTGCAGCTTATACATTAAGTGTTCTTACATAATTCCAGTTGGAGACGATATCCCTATGGGTTACCTAACCATTGGCTTTGGTTTTACATAATTTCATGGTATATAACTCAAGTTATGGACAATTTTGTAAATTGCGACAACATGAATCCGAGAAACCGCCTTGGATGTTTGGTGAGCATTTTAGTGTGTCAAAACATGCCGTCGGATTATCAAATTTTTATATGTGGTAGCTACATGGGTATTCTACATTCCGTGAAAATTTCATATTGTTCGGTGATCGTTTTCTATGTCAAAGAAATTTTTTTGCTCCATGACTAGGTGAATTGTTTCTCCAAACTGTACTTCTGTTGACCAACTCAAAAATATGTTGCATCTTATATATTAAGTATTTTTACATAATTTCAATTGGAGACGATAGCTCTATGGGTTACCTAACCATTGGCTTTGGTTTCACATAATTTCATGGTATATAACTCAAGTTATGGACAATTTTGTAAACTGCGACCGTATGAATCCGAGAAACCGCCTAGGGTGTTTCAGTGAGCATTTTAGCAACCCGAAACATGCCGTCGGACTATCAAATTTTGATATGTGGTAGCTAAATGAGTATTCTCTGTTCCCTGAAAATTTCATATTTTTCGGTTATCGTTTTCTATGTCAAACAAATTTTGTTACTTCATGACCGGGTGAAGAAATTTTAGTAACACCGCCCTTATTTTAAAAATTTTATTCACTGGTCATGAAGTAACAAAAATTCTTTGACATAGAAAGCGATCACCGAACAATCGAAATTTTCAGGAGACATAGAATACTCGGTAGCTACCACATATCAAAAATTGGTAGTCCGACGGCATGTTTAGGCATACTAAAATACTCACCGCGAAACCTCCTAGGGCTGTTTTTCGGATTTATGCCGTCGGCGTGTCTGAATCGATATTATAAACCAATCGAAAAACTTTAAGTAGTGTAAATATCTTCTTAAACTTTTGTGGACCTTGGTTTTGTGGTAGTTTTAGTGGATTCCCATGTTTTAGTTACACGTTAATGATGTAAACTTGAAAGGTTTTGCTAAACTTCATGTTTTTCTAAAATGCGATTCAGGTTGTCCAACTCAAAAATTCTCTCGCACCTTATATATTAAGTATTTTTACATAATTCCAGTTGGAGACAATAGCCCTATGGGTTACTTAACCATTGGATTTAGTTTTACATAATTTTATGTTATATAACTCAATTTATGGACAATTTTGTAGACTGTGACAGCATGACTCCGAATAACTAACTAGGATGTTTCGGTTAGCATTTTAGTAAGCCGAAACATGCCGTCGGGCTATCAAATTTTGATATGTGGTAGCTACATGAGTATTCTATGTTCCCTGAAAATTTCATATTTTTCGGTGATCGTTTTCTATATCAAATGAATTTTTGTTAATCCATGAATAAGTGAAGTTTTGAATTTTTTTTTTTCCTTTTTTTCCACTTTGCCGAGTTACTCGGCAAAGTCATTTAAATTTTATTTTTTTGAAATTTGTTTTGACTTTGCCGAGTAACTCGGCAAAGTCATTTGAAATCTTTTTTTTTTTTTTTTGTTTTTTGTAATTTGCACTTTTGGTACACAATCTTTTTAATTTATAACAAATTTACCCATAATCTTTTTTTTTAGCATTGACCATCCACGACCTTTGAATATTTTTTCAAATTTTGTTTCGTCTTCCTCTTTAAATAAACAAAATAAAAACTAATAACAATAAAATAAAATAAAATTGTAAAAATTTTATTTTTATTGGATAACATTTTTAAAATTTTTCCTACATATGTTTTTATTTTGAAATTTTTTCTTTTTTTGGTTTTGTCGCGTTAGTCGACAAACTTTTTTTGAAAATAAGATTAATGTTTAAAATCATTTTGTCCATTACTCAATAAAGTTTAATTTTTTTTTTTAATGACCATGTCGAGTTACTCGACAAAGTATTTGGGAGTTTTTTTTTTTACTTATCGAGTTACTCGACAAAGTCTTTTAAAAAAAAAATTCAATCAAAAGATTAACTCGAAAAAATCTTGATTTTATTTTTTAACCAGAACTCGACAAATTGTTGTTGAGTTACCCGATAAAGATTTAATTTTTTTTTTTTTTTGTAACTCGTAAAAATCTTAATCTTTTTTTAACAAAAAAATAAAATCAAATGGCAAAAAATAAGGTAGTGTTACTAAAATTTCTTCACTTAGTCATGGATTAAAAAAATTCTTTTGACATAAAAAGCGATCACCGAACAAGATAAAATTTTCGGGAACATAGAATACTCGTGTAGCTACCACACATCAAAATTTGATAGTCCGACGGTATTTTTCGACTTACCAAAATGCTTACGAAACATCCCTCTTTGGAATAAGGAGAAAACAAAAATAAAAAAGTCGACAAAAAATAAATAAATAAAAATATTGGGATTTGTCGGATTTTTTTTTTTTTTTAACATTTGTCGAGTTACTCGACAAAAAAAAAAAAATTAATTAATTTTTCCCTTTGTCGAAGTTATTCGACAAATAAAAATAAACATTTTTTCTACCAAAAATTAAATTTTTCCCCTTTATTGAGTAGTAACTCAAAAAAAAAATTTAAAAATTGTCAAATTGGACTTTGTTGAGAAACTGGACAAAATGATATTAAACATTAATCTTATTTAAAAAAAAAAAAAAAAGTTTGTTGACTAACGCGACAAAACCCAAAAAAAAAAAAAAAAATTCAAAATAAAAACATATTTGGAAAAATTTTAAAAATGTTGTCCAATAAAAATAAAATATTTACAATTTTATTTTATTTTGTTATTATTAGTTTTATTTTGTTTATTTAAAAGGAAGACAAAACAAAATTTGAAACAAAATTCAAAGGCCGGGGATGGTCAATGCTAAAAAAAAAAGATTATGGGTAAATTTGTTATAAATAAAAAGGTTGTGGACCAAAAGTGCAAATTACAAAAAAAAAAAAAAAAACCTAAAAATCCATTAACTAAAAAAAAAAAAAAAAAGAACAATTTTTTTTTTTATTCCTTCTTGTCGAGTTACTCGACAAGAAAGGAAGGAAAAAGAACTGAAGGAAGGAAAAAAATCCTTTCTTGTCGAGTAACTCGACAAAAATAGAACCTTTTAATTAACTGTGCACAAGCTGTGGCTGCTGATGATTGTCGGAGTGCTAATGAACTGTTGAAACAGATCAGGCAGCATTCTTCTCCATTTGCTGATGGAAATCAGAGATGGCTTTTTATTTTGCTAACGGCCTTGAAGCACGTTTGGGTGGCACTGGTAGCTAGATACACAAGGCTCTTGTCAGTAAAAGAACAACTGCGACTGATTTCTTGAAAGCTTACCACTTATATCTTGCTTCATCTCCATTTAGGAAGATTTCAAGTTTTGCATCAAATAAGACAATTCAGCTAAAGACAAAAAAAAATGCAACAAGAGTTCACATCATAAGAATGTTGAAGTCATTACCCATCTCAAGAAGCTTTGGCCATCCGTATCTCCTATCATCTTTCGACCAGTGATCAGCTCAAGAAGAACAACCCCAAAGGAATAGACATCTGCTTTGATCAAATCTAATCCAGTTCCTTCATATTCTGGTGGCAAGTATTCAAAAGCCTTTAGCACTCGGGTTTCTGAAGACTGATCTAAGTCTTCATATTGACTTCTAGCAAGCCCGAAATACGACAACTGATCCATGTCAAAAAATAGTGGCATGAGAGACATTAAATTTGCATGAATATGAATTTAATATGATCCAGAATCCGAATAACAAATTAAATTTACCAGTGGTTCGTAATCGTGGGTAATGAGGATATTATTTGGCCTCACACTTCCATATATCTGTTTTCCATGCAAATATTCCAAATCTTTAGCTGTCCCATGGGCTATATTTAGTCTTCTTTCCCATGTCAATGCCTTGCTTTTGTCTGCATAAACAAGCATTAAATAAATGTGTCCGTTCTTTAACAGGTTTAAGCTTTTAATTGAGGTAGTTCAACGTACACAGAGGTCTGATTTATCAAAATTGTGCATGTGTAGACATTTGATAAAAAAATGAGTGTGGTCTACACATGACGGAACGTGTTCAAGATTAAATCTAAATAAATATGTTTGTTCCCTCTCAAACAGTTTAAGCTTTTAGGTGATGTGGTTCAATAGTATCTTTACCCGATAGATGTTTGCTTAGTGATCCATTGCAGACAAACTCATAGATTAGCAGCCTATGTGTTCCTTTTGAAAATGATCCTAAGAGCATGGCCACGTTTTCGTGTCTGACTTTCCCAAGGATCTGAACCTCTGTCTTAAAGTCCTTCTCTTTAATGGTTTTAAAAGGGTGTTCTCTTATCATAATTTTTTGTAGATCATTTAACTGCCCTCTATAGATTTTCTTTCCCCGAATAGGTAACAAGTTTTCCTGGGAAAAGCCATTTGTAGCCAAATTCAACTCAGCATAAGTGTAGTCTCTTGTTTGTACTCCAATCCTTGGCCTTCTGTTCGTGCACACTGAACAGAGAGAAATACCAAATGTCTCTTCTCGTTGTTCGCCTGCACATCAAAATGGGTGAACTTTCTGTTTATCAATTCTCTAAAGTGTATATGAAATGGTATGGACCTTATTCACTTACAAGTTTCTGGGTTGAAATGTGTGCCTGAGGACAATACACTAACTTCAGCAGCCTCGACTCCTCTCACGGTCTCAAGGCTACCATCAATTTTCATCCTATATATTGCACAAGATAGGTTGTCCATGAAATATTTCTTATTTTTCTTGAAGTTCCTGGGGAAATTAGGTTGAAGCAAACCAAGTATGAGTTGAATTTGAAACAAAAAGGTAGAGGCAAATAGCAAGTAAATTGATCAAACATTTTAGCTAGAATCTTATCTTAGTCTTTGATATCAACGAAATTGCTTAAAAATTTAAATTTCTTGATCATATTATTGTTGATGATTAATGTGGATTGGATTTATAGTTAGGACAAATCTGCTTCAAGATTGCAGTTCCTACTTCCTACTTCCTTTTAAAACATTCGGCATATGTGCAATCCTTTGAGGCTTTAGAATACCATCCACAAAGGCTGAAAATTGCAGAGTACCTTGGAAGGATCACGTGTGTAGCCCCAAAGCTCTTGGCATATTCCATGGAAACCTCTTTCAGCGAGCCTGCCTCTACTGCTATGTCGAATTCAACCTATATATACATATAGACATGATAAAATTTCATTATTTTAACCAGAACCGCATGAGGGGCGTGGGGATTTAAACTTTTATGTTTGCCATTCGGGGTATTATTTAATTCAAGAAGTCATGTGTTAAAGGTTATATATTACCTTTAGTGTTTCAGCCTGCTTGCAAATCCTTGCAATTAGTGCACATCTTGAATATTCATCTGTCATCTGTTGAACTTCTTGTTTGATGTCTTCCTTTTTCTTATTAATCGTTGCACTTGAATGTAACCTGCTTTTGTATCATACAGAAAACCAAGAACATATAAGAAAACAGCACCAAAAAACAAAATCCAAGAAAATATTTCTGTAAGAAGAATAATGTTTGAAAGCAACTTTTCAAGAATGTTCACTGGCATACAAATGCATCAGAAGAGATATAAAAATGAAGCATCATGGTTATAATCATACACCAAGGATTTTCAAGAATTCGTACCAATTCCACAACGCAGAGGATAGAATCTATCGACAGTCCTGAATGCCTGTATAATTCCAAGAAGCTTGAGTTTGGCACCAGGCCTTAGGGACAAGCTGCGCAGGGCTTCTATGATGGAAACATTACATAATTCTTTGGATGCATCTTCTATAATTAGCACCTTTTGAGTGTTTGTAGACATTGTTTATTGCTAGATGTTGAATTGCACCTGCAAAAACAAAAGATTAATGATTCAACGGGGATTTTGCACATGAAATCAAAAGAACTTTAAAAGATTCAGGATTCTGTCAATTCCCATGCACACTTTGTAGCTTTATTTTGGATTTTCCAGTTGATTTGGCAATGAACAGAACACAGTGGCTAAAAGAATCACATAGCCGACTCGATCATTTCATGTTGTTGAAAACATTGTTTCTATCAAACAGCAACACTCCAATTACTCTTTTTTTGGGGGGGCCAAAAACAGCTACAAATGTGGGATCTTAGCAAGCAAAAAAGCTAATAATCAAAGAAGATGACGGTCTAAACACCTCTATAAATTTTACTCTATATTCATAATCATAGATAAACACATACCAAATTCTGATAAATGGATTTCAAAGGGACAAAATGCAATCAAAAGAACTGAACATTATACCTATCAATTTTGGAAGAGTTGGGTTCTGAATATTGAGGCTCCCTCAAGCTAATGGGACACAGATTTAGAAGAAGAGAGAAGAGGCAAGCAACCATCAATCTATACCGAAACTGACATGCCCGTAGAGGAATTCAGTATTGTTTTGCTCCATAGCAAGGAGGAAGGTGAAGAGAAGTTGGCGGCCTACAGAGCAGACCTCCGGAATGCTATGAGCAGGAGTGTGCAACAGAACAGGCAACCAAAAAGATATAGGGGAAGGAACGTGGAAAGAAGTAGAAAAACAAAAAGAAAGTGATAGATTTGAGAACCCTTTTAATTAACTGTGCACAAGCTGTGGCTGCTGATGATTGTCGGAGTGCTAATGAACTGTTGAAACAGTTCAGGCAGCATTCTTCTCCATTTGGTGATGGAAATCATAGATGGCTTTTTATTTTGCTAACGGCCTTGAAGCACGTTTGTCTGGCACTGGTAGCTAGATACACAAGGCTCTTGTCAGTAAAAGAACAACTGCGGCTGATTACTTGAAAGCTTACCACTTATATCTTGCTTCATCTCCATTTAGGAAGATTTCGAGTTTTGCATCAAATAAGACAATTCAGCTAAAGACAAAAAAAATGCAACAAGAGTTCACATCATAGATTTTGGTATCCTCTATGGTTTCCAGTGGCCTACATTTCTTCACCGCATTGCTGGAAGGGAAGGTGGTCCCCCAAGGGTTCGGATTACTGGCGTAGAATTTCCTCAACCTGGAATTTTTTTTCTTCCTTCTTGTCGAGTTACTCGACAAGAAGAAGGAAAAAGAACCAAATTTTTTTTTCCTTCCTTCTACTCGACAAAAAGAAGAAAAAGAACCAAATTTACATGGGCTTTAGCCCATTTCAATTCCCCCACCCCCACATCAATTGTAAATGACATTGCTCTCTGACCCAAGAACATGGGAAGAACTCCGTGCACAGAAAATTACAGATTAACTGAATTCGTAATTTCACGAGACGATGAACAACTAACAATCATAGCAAATTACAAGCACAAGCCGACTGCAAATATTACAAGAACAGCAAATTAGAAGCAACAAAGATGGGAGACAAAGTGTTGTTTGCAAATTTTTTTTTTTTTCCTTTTTTCCACTTTGCCGAGTTACTCGGCAAAGTGGTGTTTGCATTTTTTTTTTTTTGCCTTTTTTCTACTTTGCCGAGTTACTCGGCAAAGTGTTTGAATCATTATTATTATTATTTTTTTTTTTTTTTAATTGTAATTTGCACTTTTGGTCCACAACCTGTTCATTTTATAACAAATTTACCCATAACTTTTTTTTTTAGCTTTGGTCATCTCCGACCTTTAAATTTTGTTACAAATTTTATTTTGTCCACCTTTTTAAATAAAAAAAAACTAATAACAGCAGAATAAAATAAAAATGTAAATAAAGTCCTACAACTTTTAAAAACTAGCCCAATTTGATTTTGACATTTTTTCATTTTTTTAATTTGCGCTTTTTGTCCAAACTTTTTAAATTTGTAACTAATCTACCCCAACTTTTTTTTTTTTGGCATTAGCCATCCAACTATCACCATTTTGTCCTACAAATTTGCATTAGATTTTTTTAAAATTAGCTTTTGTTGACTTTATTTTTTTTTTTTAAAGATTTGACTTTGGTTTTGTTGAGTAACTCTAAAAAAAAAACAATAAAAAAAAAATACAAAAATTTGTCAGATAACTCAAATTTTTGTTAAGCGGAGTTCGACCAAAAAAATATAAAACATAGAACACGAACAAATGAGAAATTATATTTATGTATTTTTTTTTTTAAATGTCGAGCATTTAATTTTTTTTTTATTTCGATGTGTGTTTGTTGGTAACAATCAAAATGGGACCATTTTGATCTTTCTTAATTATTTTTATATATATATATATATATATATATTTGGGTGCAAAATTGTCCAATTTTACTTTTTTTTTTTTTTTTTTTTTACATTTTGGTGTCCACCCAACAATGATTTTTTTTACCGTTTAATTTTTTTTTTTTTTAAATATTTGAGTTTGAGTTTGTCGTGAAACGAGACAAACTCAAACCCTCCAACAATCAAACAAACCCCAACCCCAACCCCCCACCCCACCCCACCCCAACTCGACAAACTCAAACCCCACCCCTCAAACAATAAAACAAACCCAACAATCAAACAAAATGGGCTAAAAGCCCATTTAGACATTTTAAATATATTTTTTTAATATATATTTGGATGTATATTTAACAAATCCACACCCCAACTAATTAAAATGTGTTTTTTAACCCATTTTAACTTAACTTAAATTTTTTTTTTTTTTTGTGTGTGTGTTTGTCGATCGCATTTGGACATTTATTTATTATTATTTTAGTATGTTTTATTTTTTTAGAGCTTAGTAGCAAATATATTTTTATTTAATTTTTTCTATTTAATTTTATTTTTTTCTTATAAGCAAATTGTATACGATTCTCTATAAATTTTTATATTTTTCAAATTTGTTTAAATATTTTAATTTCATATATTTTTTGTCATTTCAATTATATTTAAAACTTACAATTTTTAATACATTTTCCACGCACGTGCAACGAAAAAAGTTAATGTTCATGCAAATTTTTTTTTTTTTTTTTTTTTTGGTAGGTGGACTTTTTCATGGCAAAAATATATATATAAAAAAAAAATTATTTTTCCTACTTTGCCGAGTAGACAAAGTGGGAGAAATTTTTTTTTTTAATTTATCCCACTTTGCCGAGTAACTCGGCAAGGTGGGAAACATTAATTTTATTTTATTTTATTTTTTTTAGTTTTTGTGCGCTTTTAGCAATTTTTTTTATTTGCACTTTTAGTCCACAACCTTTTCATTTTATAACAAATTTACCCATAACCTTTTTTTTAGCTTTGGACATCTCCGACCTTTAAATTTTGCTACAAATTTTATTTTGTCCACCTCTTTAAATAAAAAAAAACAAATAACAACAAAATAAAATAAAATGTAAATGAAGTCCTACAACTTTTAAAAAGTAGCCCAAGAGAAATATTTTGTGCAACTTTAAGAGTTCATGTGTGCATATCTAAGATGATTCTTTGAAAATTTTAAGATTGTATTATTTTTTGTCGCGCTTCTTGGAAGGCGATTATTAAGCTTATTAAACAAAGAGTTTGAATTTTTTAACTTAGCAAAGGCATGGGACAATTAGAAATAAAATCCCACCATTGGAACAACATAACTTTACAAAAATTAATGAGTTCATTATTTGACAAGTACAAAAAATATTTAAATTCTATTAAAATTATATTAACACAATCGCTTTTAATTAGTAGATTATCACGGACAACTTACGTGCATAGCACGTACATATAATATATATATATATATATATATATATATATATATATATATATATATATATATATATATATATATATATATATATATATATATATACATTAAAAATTAAAAAGTTTCATATATTATTTGTCAACTATAATCATTTGTAATCCAATGTATTCAAACCAATTTTTTCATCTCCATGATTTGAATTTTAACTGGTAATAAAATAAGTTACAATTTTTCTATTCATTTTTAAAATCTATTTCTCATTTCTTTCATCTACGTAAAGCAAAAAAAATTGAGATTTCACCTTCATATTTAATTTAATATATTAAATATTTACAAATTTTAAATGTACATTTAATAAATTGTTAAAAATTTAATGTACAATAATAATGAACATTAAAAAAGTAACAAATAAATATTAAAAGAAAATTGTATTCATTTAAGTATAATTACAATTAGAGATGAGTTATATGGTGATAATACCAACAATAATTTGAACCCAATTAAGATATTTTGGTGATTTAAACTTTGATGATTGACGAACTATTGATATCAAATATTATAGTATTAATAATCTCCAATGCTGTATTTTACGAAGAATAAAATTAATAATTACTAATTTTATTGTAAGAAAATGTAATGATTGACTACATAAGCTTGTACATTTGTTGGAGTAGTAGTTCCTTGTGAACAATATTTTTTTGTGTATGTTCTCTTTTTATTAGAGGTATTTGATTTGACGACGTAAATGAAACGTCATAAATGTGAGTAAAAAATAAAAATTAAAGAAGTGTCAATATTTGTCTATGTTGTAAGCAAGGTTCTAAAATGCGTAATGCGTAATGCGTGACGACGCGGCGAGGTGAAGCATCAAGAATTATAGGCCTAAGCACGCCTATGCGAAGCCTAGGCGTCAAAATGCGTTTTCGATATTTTTTTTTAATGCTCAAATTTTAAATTTTAATAACATAGCATAGAATATACTGATTTAGATTATAAAATTACATGCCTAGTTTTCAAAAAACACATAAAAAATACATTAGTTTTTAAAATTAGATGTACTGTTGTAACAATGAAAAAAGTTAGATTTATATTAAGATACATATCATGGTTGAATATATCACATTCAACGTGGTCCAAAATCAAAATTGCAGGACTAATTTTAATATCATAGTCTACAATTAGATTACAAAATAAAAGCTTAACATAATAGTTTTCAAAAGTTAGTAAATTTTAACTACCACAATCATAAACACAAATTACTCAATAATTTTCTACAATTTTATTACATACTAACATAACTTCAATTTTGTCTAACTCTTTATTGGATTCTAAGTCAAACTCTTCTTCTTTATCTAACTCATCTTCTGTGCCATCCGATACAAAATCATTTTCATCGGGTTCTCTTATTTTATCTTGAGCATTTATAGTATCTCTTGTAGATTTAAAAATGTTTATTTTGGCTCAATCTAAAAATAAATTTAAAAAGAAGCTTGCTTGCTCTAATGCGTGTTATGCGTAATTATTCGCCCTTATTTTCGCTTAATCATGTTTATTCTCGCATATTTTCGTCTATTCGTGCCTAGACGGTCAACAAAAAGAGTTGACCACATTTTAACGCGCATACCCTCAATGCGATGCGTTTTGCAAACGCATTGAGTTTAAGCGCGCTTAAGCGAGGTCTAGGCGGGCCTTTTAGAACACTTGGTTGTAAGAATATTGTTGACGGACATGAAAAAAGTTTCACATGTTAGTTCTAAAATATAGTATATGTTTTGTGGGATTAAAAGATTTGGAAAAAAATTGGTAAAATTTGTGGATGAAAAGTTGATAAAAATTGTATGTTCCACAAAATATGTAGTTGACAATTAAGTTGAGAAAAAAAGAATTGAACAAAACATGCTCATAATCACTATAATCTAATGTATTAAAAATAATCATTTTATTTGCATTTCAGTTTTGATAACTATGATTTGAATTTTAATGCGGTAATAAACAAAGTTACAATTTTTCTCATTCATTTTTTTTTTGTTGAAACTCATTTCTCATTCATTTTATCTACTTAATTGAAAAAAAAAATTGAGATCATCTTTTCACCATCATATTTAATTTAATAGATTAAATGTTTAAAAATTTTAATTGTATATTTAGTAAATTGTTGAAAATTTAATGTACAATAAGGATGAACAATAAAAGAGTAATAAATAAAGTATTAAGAATAATTATACATTAACGAATACTAAAGGTGAATATAGAATTTTAAAAAATTTGTAAGGATAGAATAATCCTAAAATGTTTCTCCATTTAAGCCCATTTTGGATGTAGTATAGATTAGCATTCATATTTGAAGTGTTGTTGAATTCTAGATGAAGAAAACTTCCTTTCGAGTAATTAGTTTTAAAGCAAACTATAATGACATCCTTAAGTGTATGTTTGTTAGTGATAAAAATTATTTTTTAATTGCTTATATTATAAGTTATAGGTGAATGCGTAGATAAAAAGTGAATTGTAAGTTGTGAATCCTCTAAAATGTGTTGATCATATTAGGTTTATAGCATTTTTATCTATTATGCTAGAAGTATACTCTAATTTTCCAAACCTAATATTACTGAGTATAAAAAAGAAAAATTAATAAAAATGTCAACAAGGGCATGTTTGGTTATGCTTTTTTAATTATATAAGTTGGTCAAACGTTATTTTTTATTAGAATTCACAATTTGTATACATGCATTTTGTAGGACCTACAATTTACTAGCTACTCATTATCAACACATTCCATAGGACTTACAACTTATAAGTACTTAAAAAAATTCAACTCTACCAAACATGCATTTAGACTCAAAGGACCCGTTTGGCTTGTAGATAAAACTATTTATCCGTTTCCAATGCATTCAATGGATTGGAAAAAAAAAACATGTGCCACATCATCAAATAGATAATGTTTATTAAAAATACTTCTCCAATGCACAATGTGGAACACTATGTCAGGTTGACATGGCATCAGAAAAAATAGAAGATGTGAGGTGCTCCTTCTACATCTAGACGTTACTGTGCGATTGGATGAATCAATATTTTTTTAATTTTTGACTTAATTTTTAAAATTCTGTTAAGTGGATTAGTTTTATTATTTTTTAATTTTAAAAAATAAATGCCACATAATCATCATTATTTGAACTTCACCGTCTATTCACTCCACATAATCTAGAAGTCCGTCTATTTAATTGACACGTCAACCACAATCCATTGAGTGCATTGAAGATGCTCTAAATAAAAGTGATCTGAATAATAGTTATCCAGATACCAGATTTATTAATATCCTGTTTGGTTCAGCTAGGTATAAGAATGAAAAATGTCATTGTTAAAAAGTCAACTTTTCATAAATAAAGACAAATCTACTAATATTCTTAATTAAAAGAAAATAAATAAATAAATAAAACAAAAAGAGAAAAAATAGATAGAGCGGCAGAGAGTGGTGACAGTGGGTAGAGGTGATGGCAGAGGACATCGAGAGGACGATGGTAGAGGCTGCGGTGGGTGATGGCGATTATCCTGCGGTTTAGATGTTCAAAAACATATTGAATCTATACTATAAAGGATACGTTCGTTATTTTGTTATTTTCTTTCCGAGAACAAAATTTATTTTCATTTTTACTTAAATTGTCATCCGGATAAAAACTTAGCTGGACATCAACTTTGTCCAAATAGAGTAAGATAAATTTTAGGATTAATTACACTCACAGTCCCCATTCTTTCAGCTTTGTAACAATATTATCTCCATTCAATTTTATTTGTTAATATTGTCTTCATCATTTCATTAATTTGCACAGATGGTCCCCAAATGGTCATTTTTGACGATTTTGACCTTAGTTTAATAAATTAAAATAACAGAAAAAAATATATAATGAAAAAATTGTAATTGGGGATCCTAACCTTTTCAAAAATGTAAATAAATCCTAAATTTTTCTTTTTCTTTTATTTTTTTTTACAGATTTTCACTTAAATTAATAAAAAAATGTGTAATCAAGTTTCAAATCTTCTAATTATGTTCACTGAAAGAACTTTTGGAGTCTAGACAGATTTCGTATAGATGTCCGTTAATTGACAAAAAATCAAGCCCGTAACTTAAATTTAACCAATTTAACAAGGACAAAATAGTATATTCGCATTCTACTATTTATAACAATTAAAAAAATAAATAAGAATTTTTGTTATAAGAAAAAGAAAAAAGGGTCATATTCCCCACTCCACCCAGCCCAGCCCAGCCCAGCCCAACTCAACCCAACCCAACCCAACCCAATCGGTACAATCGGTGGGGATTTATTCACCCACCCGCTCCCCATTTGCCAGCCTAAACAACCGCCAGGGTTTGGGCCGACAACCGAGGGTAGAAATTCCATCGGTTGTACCTTGTGGGGGTAGGGTGGGTATTTTTTTTTCTTTTAATTTTTAAAAATAAAATATTTATGATTTATTTTACACTTCTAAAAAGGTTAATGACTTCAACTGCAATTTTTCTATTTTTTTCTTTCTTTAATTAATTTAACTTAGGGACAAAATTGTCAATGGAGATCATTTGTGCGACTTAATGAAATGATGATGATGATATCTGCGAATAAAATTGAATGTGAATGATATTTTTACAAAGTTGAAAGAATGGAGACTGTGAGTATAACTAACCTTAAATTTTATACATTACCTTTAACTATTATTCATATACCAAACGAGCCCAAAACACTAATATTATTGCAACGTGAATTGTAACAACATACACGTCGAAACACACAAGTTGCAACTATAAAAGCTCTTCTTGGATTAAGCAAAGAATAAAATGGTATGTTAAACTAGACAAAAATATTCAATAAATAAGTTATATTTCATCATTATACTAACTACCAAGTTTTGGACATACATTTAAGAGAAATTGGCACAAATGGTCCCTAACATCTACCTTCAATACGGAAATGGTCCCTAACCTTTATTTTGGCACAGAAGTCTCTAACCTATATATTTTAGTGTGCAATTGTTCCTTATTCGATGAAAAAGACAAATATGCCTTTATTTTTAATTAGAGAAAATTTCTATTGAATTCTTAACCTTTGCAAAAAGTACAAATGAGTCCGATACCTTTATTTTTTATGAAAAATAAAAAAAAAACTAACAAATTAATTATATTAAATTACTTTGTATAGTTTACAAACTATTATAAAATAATTAAAATTTAAGCTCATAATTATTAACAAACGTGTTAATTAAAACTACTTTATTATTATTAAGCAATCATAGTATATAAAATTTATAATATCATTTTATCTTTACAACATAAAAAGAAAAATAATTTTTTCACAAACTTGATGCTCAAATATTTTTATTTAATTGAGCTATTTGTTTATTAACTACAAATATTAGAGTTCAAATTGTATTCTTCAAATTTTAATTTATCATTTTATTATCGTTTAAAAATAAAGAACACATAATGTATAAATTAATTTTAATTTTTTATTAGTATTTATATGTTAAAAAAACATAATAAGATTAGTTCAATATCATAAAATTATATACGCTATTTTGTTATTTATTTAACTTAATTTTTATTCAAGTTTTTCACGTCACATAGCAATTACATATACCTAAAGCGCAATAATTTTATATTTTTTTCTTATGAAAAATTTAATGGATTAATTTCACCAACGGTCAATGAAGTTACCTTCAAATTACAAAATAGTCACTGAAGTTCAGAAGTTCAAAAGTTTCAGTGGTGCTCACTGAAGTTAGAAATCCTTTCACTAATGATCACTCATTAAATTTCTAATTTAAAATGGTGATGTGGCATGATGATGTGTCATTTATTTATTATATGGTAGTCCATGTACTTTATATAATATTCACTTTAGTCCATATATTTCAATTAAGTCCTTCAAAAATTACATCTTAGGTCCTTAATTTTTTACATCTTTACACTTTGGTCCCCAAATCTTCAATTATCTTTCAGTTAAGTCCTCCAAAAATCGCATCTTAGGTCATTCAATTTTTTACATCTTTACACTTTGGTCCCCAAATTTTTAATTATCTTTCAGTCAAGTCTTCTAAAAATTGCATCTTAGGTCCTTCAACTTTATACATCTTCAAACTTTGGTATCCCAAATCTTTGATTTTAGTGACCAAAATAAGTACAATTTTAGTGGTCAAAATAAGTGCATTTTCAATTAAATCCTTGACTTTACACTCGAATTTTTACCTAAACAAACAAAATAATATAATTAAACAATAAACTATTTAGTGGTCAAAATAAATGTAAATTTCGCACTTATCACTTAGAGTTAAAAGTAGATATTTTAGTGGCTAGACCTTATAATATTATTTTGTTTGTTTAAATAAAAATTCGAGTGTAAAGTTAAAGATTTAATTGAAAGTGCACTTATTTTGACCAATAAAATCAAGGATTTGGGAGGACCAAAACTTGAAGATGTATAAAGTTGAAGGACATAAGATGCAATTTTTTAGAGGACTTAATTGAAAGATAATTGAAAATTTGGAGACCAAAGGGTAAAGATGTAAAAAGTTGAAGGACCTAAGATACAATTTTGGAGGACTTAACTGAAAGATAATTAAAAATTTGGGGACCAAAGTGTAAAGATATAAAATGATAAGGACCTAAGATGCAATTTTGAAGGACTTAATTGAAATATATGGATTGAAGTGAATGTTATATAAAGTACATAGACTACTATGCAATAAATAAATACCACATCATCATGCCATATCATCATTTTAAATTAGAAATATAATAGAATGATCATTAGTGAAATAATTTCTAAATTCAGTTACCACCACTGAAACTTTTGAACTTCAGTGACCATTTTATAATTTGAAGGTAATTTCAGTGACCGTTGGTGAAATTAACTTAAAATTTAATTGACACGACTATAGTGATATATTTAATATGCTAAATTAAGTATTATTTAATAAATATATCGGACCTATTTACACATTTGACAAGGGTTAGAAATTCAATTATACTTTTCTTTAATTAAACTGGCCTCAGATAGACTGACTTATCTTGTATTATTGAAGAAGAATTGAAGAGATTTTAATATAGATTGAAAGTATATCTCACTTTGAATTAAAGATTTTTTCCATATGAAATTTCGGTTGACTTCCATGTACATATTTTATACAACGTGACAGATAGTGCTTTTTGCATTATATAAAGGAAAGACTAACAGTAAAGAGACTAGTTGATAAAAAACCAAGAGAACACATGCATATTATTTACAAGTTAAAAGAGCATTTTCAAGAGTCTATATTTTTAAAAAGTATGTTTAAATTTAAAGAGTAAAAGCTTATATTTGTACTCTCTATTTTGACTCTTCATTTTAATTTAAATATTTATTGTTTTTTTCTCAACTTTTATTTAATATATTTATTTTTACAAGGAAATTAGATAATAATGACTAAAATATTTAATTTTTATTTATATATATTCAAAGAAGTAGAGTATTGAAACTTACAATTTATTAAATATATTTAAGTACAAAATACAAATAGAGAGTGTATTAAAACTTTATTTTAAGCATCCACTCTTTAAAAATAAAAAGCGTCTATAAACATCACATGTTAGTTAAATAGTGATTTATATTTTCATGTTAAAATTTAAAATCTAACTCGAGGGATATCCTCTATTTAGGGAAGTTCAAATATTTCTATAATTTGTGTCGTATATCTATGGATCCTAATAAAAATCATGGAATGGAGCAAGTCTTTCTTGTTATATCTAGAACTCGAGTTTTTGTTCTTTCAAACTTTGCCTCGTATTTTAAATTATTGAAAGATTTGCAGTCATTCCTTATCTTTTAAACTATTATTTTCTCTTTTTATTTACCATTTACAACAAAAGAAAAGCAATTCTAGTGGATGACCCTTGTATATATTTCTTTCTTATTTGTAATAATTTAATGCCTGTTTATTAGAGTTTAAAAGTAGTTTTTTATAAGATTTTGAAAAAAAATTGGTGAAATGTGTGGTTAAAAGTTGACAAAAATTATAGGTCCCATAAAATATGTAATTGAAAATTTATTTAAAAAAAAAAAAAAAAAAACAAGCCAAACATTCTCAATTTATGACTGAACAAAAAATAAATAATTGAACCTTAGTAATATCCACAAACTTGGACTACTTCATGCTCTAATGTTTAAGGATTAATAACTCAAGTCTTTAATATTGTCGACAAAGTATGGTATATTATATTTACTTAATTAAGTGACAATATTGTTAACATAAAAAATGGATAATTTTCTTTAAAGCCATGCAACTGTCCAGATAGATGGTGGAGTTGAACTGAATACTCTTTTTTCTTGCGAAACGGATAAGGTTGTTGACAGCCATTTTTTTATGGAATTTCTTGTATCAAATTTGTCCCCATTTCCTTTATAAATTTGTTACCTATTTATAGAGAATTTTCAAAAGCAATTAAGTCATTTATTTATTGGCACATTAGCACCCGATTAGGCCAGTCAATGGGGCCAATTAATCACGCCACGTACGTGTCTCTTAATACTGACATGACGTCCATGTAGACTATAGTAATTTTTGAATGTAACAAATATGATATTATATACACATTTCATATGCATGTAAATTTTTTTTTTTTTTTTTTTTTTTCCATATAAGTAAAATAACAATATCTGGAGAGAGAAAATCCTCTCAAACACTGTATAAAACTTGTTGACAATGTATAAAGGATGAAATTGTTTGTAGATCAAAGCTAATCGAGTATTAAATGTTCAAATTCACGTGGGTTGGTTTTCCTCATTGTAATTCTATGTAGGTAAACTTAAACACAAAATTGTTGTTTTATGTTGTTAAATGAATTAAAGTAATAAATTTCTAATTTAATTATGTACAAAGATGATTAATTTACTGACCACTTTGTGAGAAAATAAAAATTAGGATTTTCTTGTTTTATAGTTTATAATAGTATCTTTCTTGATTAGTACTAATTGTTATTTAATATATCTTGTTATCAATTTATATCTATACTAATTCTAAAAGTCCCTTAAAGAGAGAAACATTTTTGGACGATATTGCCCCTCAAATAACTTATAATTCCTAAAATCATCTTTCAATTAATATAATTTATTTTGGCTTTAATTTAAACTATTTAGTACTATATAAATATTGTATTTTGATCATTAAAAATAATTTGTCTCTTTAAATTCCATTATATATTGTAATTAATGAAAATAAATAAAAATATACTAATAAGATTTTTAATATATTGAAATTATTATCTTTAATTGTAAACAATGCTTTGCATTTCGACTTTCTTATTATTGATTCATACTTTCTTCCTTTGTTATTCGTCTTTGTTTTTTATTATGCCAATTGCCAAGAATATTTTTTTCCTCGCAATGACGATTTTTAATCTTTGATAATTAGTTTGATACTAATGTGGTAATAATGGATGTGTTATTTTTTCATAAATGATTCACTAATTTTAAGAATATATATGATGATAATATTGATTTTAAATTTTGATTTCATATCTTTTTTTCTTGATTTAGAATATTTGTTCGATGTAAAAATGTTAATTATTGTGGTAGTCTTGATAACAAATGGATTTAAGCTCGAATGATGTTTTATGTCATTTTGTAAGCAATTAAACGTATATTTATTGTGGAAGAACGAGTTAGAACAAGGAGAATTGGTGTTATTCTAACTCTTTCAAGCACGCTACCGGAGGAAGACATAACTTGGATAAAGTGAGTCATGTTATGTATAAAGTGAAGATAAATCTCGCATAATAAGTGGTTTTATGTGATGAGTTAAAATCATTGTCCATATACTTGGTTGTTTTGAATTTTCTTGAAATTTAATAATATTTTAGATAGAATTACGGAATGAATGCATAAAGAGAACAAAAAAAAAAAAAAAAAACCCTTAATTTATGGGTACATTAAAACTGAATGGATATTGCAATAGAAAATTCTTCTTTATCTTATGTCAAAGAATTTTGAGATTCTTTTTCTCGAGAAATAATTACCTAAAATGCTAAATATTTTGTTTTCGTGTGCTTTTTATAATTATATAAATCTGTAAAATCAATGAAAAATTGTGTTGTACTTTTATCTACTATTTTTATGTATTTTAGAATTTGATACTAATTTTCATAAAAGAAAGTTACCTTTTACGATACGCTTTATTAGATATACGCTTTAAAATATAATTAAAAGAGTATCAATAATCTTTCAAACTTAATATTCACGTAAGTAGTATATATTTTTAATGAACCACATGTTTTATCAAAAAGTTTGAATATAATTCCTTAGTTGATCATAATCATTGATGAACTTATGATTGAAACGAATTTTCGTTTAAGTGTTATATTCATCGATAATTTTAAAATAAAAAAATCATAATATTATTATAAAATCACGCAACGCACGTATTATTAACTAGTAAATATAAATTACCATTGTATTAATATATAATTATATTAAAAATATAAGTAAAGTTTATTGTTTCTAATTATGGTATTTAAATTTTTGTAATCTGTGTAAAAATAGAAATATATTTTCATTAGAAGTATATACTTAGAAAAGGAAGATATACCATTCATAACCTTATATATACCATCGTTGTTTCAATAAATTTACACCAATATCTCGGAATCCCAAACTGAATTTTTAGGGTTTTCTTTTGTTCCCTACAAATTGCAATGAAGAGGAAGAGGCAAACAGAAGATTTTACAGATCCCATTTGGAAGAAATTTGATACAGCAAACCAAACCGATGGTGTTAGAGACCCCATGTGGAGGTGGAAGAGAATTGCAAAGGACAGCCCAAGCAATCATATTACAGAATTCCTGACGGCGTGCTCTAATTATAAACGTTTGTATATGAAGTATTTTCCAAGAGAAGTGCAAATCGATCCTTATAAAGTGCCCACCCTTTCTGACTTTACTCAAGGATCTGTCCATATGCATTATTTTGAAGATATTAGTGATGATGAATTCTTCAAAAGATTGGGTGTTTCTTATAATTTCCATCCTTCTGATGCTCAACTTATTGGTGACTACTTGATCAGAAAAATCAATAACGAGAGGGTGCCTCGCAATAAGATTAAAGTTGTGGCTAATATTTACGACTTAAACCCGGAAAAACTTCCAGGTAAAATCAAATCATCTTGATTATTGGATCTTTTCATGTTCTTGTTTTTCTTTTTTTGCCCCATCTCAATTTATTACACAAGGTACGTAGGAAACAAAGAAGAATTTTAATTTATTACCTGATTTTCTAATTTATTCTTAACTTTTATTTGATTCGTAGCTGACTACGGGGTGAGTGGAGATAAACAATGGTTCTTCTTTACACCTAGGGATAGAAAATACGAAAATGAGAAAATACGAATTCTAGTTGCACTTGATGGATATTGGAAAGTAACTAGAGCTGATAAAAGCATCCAATGGAATGGTAAAGATTGTGGGTTTCGTAAGAAACTTCAATTCTACAAGGGAAACGGTGACGAGACCTCTTGGATTATGCATGAACTTAGGGTGAATAATCCTCCACCCCAGCAACAGGGTGTTGCAGATGACACCAAGGTACATATTTTTATTTCTGCTCAGATATTTTCTTTGCACATACTGGTAGAAACTTGAGAATTTTAATGAGAATGTAACCTACAATATAAGATAATAGATATTGTACATTAAGATGACTTTAAGTCAACTACATTCTAATTTCTTACATGAAGTTGAAGAATACAATAAGTTAATTTCTCCTAGAAATCCTGTTAGAAGAAAGAGTTGTTGAATTTAATTTCTTGTTTAATTCTCGATTAAATATTATTTTCTTGTAGATGGACGATTGGGTTGTGTGCAAAATATATGACGCCAACGACCCGTGGGTTGATCATTTCTTAGGAAAAAAGTCCAAATCATCAAGCAGCACAAGAGGACAGAAAAGAAAGTACAGCAGGAAGAAGAGTTGTATGGAGCTTAGGAAAATCACGATAGAAGTTAAAGAAGAAGAGAATCCAGACGAGGAAGTTGGTCATAAGCCTACTACTGAAAGTGTAGATGAGAAGATAAGCGTGAAAATGGAGGAGGAGGGGAGTTAAGGGGCTTCCTCATGATCCACTGATATTGGAGCTTAGGAAATAAATAGTACCCCTTATTTTTGTTTACTTTTTTAGTTGATATTGGCTCATCAAAGCTCGTAAATTCTTGTGTTTTATGTTCCAATAGGAAGAGTTGGCCTGAGTTTTTGTGAAGCAGGAATTAATTTTCAGATTAGTTTAATTACATTTTGGTTATTGGTATTAGGACATACTTTTAACATTGCAGAGCATAACATTAACATGAAATAAACCATATAAAGAATGTGCTAAATTTTGAGTTTGACATGAAAGATTTGTGCAATGCAAAGAGGATATTGAGAGAAAATTCATAGAGATATGACTTAAAAGAGTTTTATGTGCGAAACAAAGTTCTTATATAAATAAGATTTTTCAAAATTTTCTATACATGATTCAAAATTAGTAACCCCTTTATTGGCGTGTCACTTCAAATTAAGTAAACATCATTCTCCTATTTCTGTGTCTGATATTGGTTATGTGAAAATGTCTCTTAGTCTAATGTTGTGGGCTTTATCAATGGTGTGTATATAAGACTAGGTGTGGCCCATGCAATTATCACATTAAGCAGATTTATGGTAGAGCCTGGTTTGGAACATTGAGAAGCTTTCTGAGATATTTGAAAGGAATTTCGGAATTAGGCTTAGCATTTAAAATAAGTAGTGAAAGGGTAAGATTTAAAGGGTATGTTGATGCTGATTTTTGTGGTCATATAGATAACTAGTGAAGGAGATAGTGGTAGGAACCATAATTTTCCAACAAGGTGGTGGTATAGCATTTAGAATTTATTGACTGATATATTATTCGAAGTTATGCAAAATTTTGCTGCTTATTTATAATTTTTCATATCAGTTCTATGGTAGTACATGAAGTTGCTAATGTTTATCAGTTAGTTGTTGTCAGCAGCATTTGTAAAAATGAATAATATATTTATCATTCTTATAGAAATAATAGTAAATTGATTTTGGTCTTTGCTATAAAGTTCTAAAAAAGTCAAATTTGGCAGCACCTTTTTTATTTCCTCCATGCTCTGTGATTTCAGGCTTTTTGCGTCTTTAATTTTGGCTGTTGCATTCTATCCGTTTAGAGACTGATTAGGTGACTTGCAGAATGCCCATCAAGATTACAGCAAAGCACTCTTTGTACAGAAACCACTGACCCACTAACCAGAAAGCCCTATCCAATGTCCAGTATTTATACATCTTCCCGTTGGACAAGAGTGATCTCCTCTCCACTAGTGGAGAGCATATCTTCCCACTTGGACACTTGTCCAAGTGGGGTTGGAGGAGCTTATGCATAAAGTTACTTTATGCATAAGCTCCTCCAACCCCAGACTGGACAAGTGTCCAAGTGAGAAATGCGCCCCACTAGTGGGGAGGAGATCAAGGGTGTCCCGCTGGATGGCAAGTGGGGCAAGTATTTTTAACACGCACCTTTGATGCATGTCGCACTCGTGCATCTTAGGGCCCAATGTATGAACACTGGGTGTATGATAGAATTAGAGTTATCTCTCACTAACCTTTTTAGATAGACGTGCACGGAATTTATTTAGCATCACTTGGTACAGGTGTCTCAGTCTTGCATCTTACAGCCCAGTGTATAAACAACACTGTTACATTATAGGATAGGATTAGATTTATCCCCAACTAACGTGTTACAATAGAAGTGCACTGTACACGGAATTTATTAGCATAACTTACATTTGGAACCTTGGACGTTTATGCTAGTGGTCCCTTTGGACAGCTTGTTCATATTCAAGGTTGTCTATCCACGTCATAATAATTCGTGTCCTGGTTGCTTTATGGTAAGCTAAAGCATCTACAAGTCATGTTCCAGATTGAAACTGGGACATGTTCATTTATTTCACCATCAATCCCAGGACACTAGTTTGCCTATGGTGTACTGTAGGGATATTTGGTTTGATTGAGGCAAAACAGGCTGGCAATTGGATTTATTAGGCGAAGCCCTATTTGTTCAGCTGGCTGATGGATGTATTAGGCAATAAATAAATTATCCTCCTCTCTATTTATGTTTTGAAAACCGGCTCGAACTTTGACCTGAAATAGAAAGGTCAAAAAATTGAATCGAGGTGAACCGAAACCTAAATTTTAGAGCAAACCGAACAATTCTGAACTTCTTGTAACAGTTTTTGATTTTTTACATGTAATTGAACCGGGCTTCAATTGGTTTCGGTTTTTCCCATGCTCGAGCGCTCAACTGGTTGGTTCTTATAACACTACTCTCTATGTTTAGATAGATGATGTCGTTCAACGAATGGTGTGAATTCGGGTTTACCGAGCCCTCAATTATGAAAAGTTTTGTGTTAGGTTTTTATCAAATAAGTGAATCGGCTTGCACGTGAAGTCGTGAAGTGTGCGTCCATACTCCATAGTGTAAATTTAGATAAATATATTAGGGTAATTATATTCTCACTACATTTTTATTATTCACACCACGTTTTAATTATAATAAAGTTCTCTTAACATTTGATATTTAGACATTTATTTATCTAATTTTTTCATCATATTTTTATTATTAACTTTTATTTAGTTTTCATATCTTGTCTTCGATGAAGATTTTTTTGTCTAAATATTCTCGCTAATGTGCATTGAAATAAGAAAAAATATTTTGTCAAACTTACGTATTTGTTATTTATTTTATTTATGTAAAAATATTAGAGGCAAAAAAAAATTTACGCCCTCCTAATTATATTTGGACAAAAATCATCATTTAAGACAAATATAAGACATGCAAATTAATAGGTTGATGATAAAAATTTGTTAAGTGACCAATAGTTGGAGAATTTCATTGCAATTAAAATGTAGTGTATTTAACAAATAATGTTATGGTAATATAATTACCAAATATATTATTCTTGGAACATCTCTAATCCAATAAATATACGATTGATGTGGCGATGAAGTGGATGTGAGACAAAACTAATGTGACAATATTTATTGTAGAAGACCATTTAACAGGCCGTTTAGTTTTAGACATCATGTTAGATATTTTCTACCAATTTTTTCATTAAATTGTATCTATTTCTTTCATCTATTTTTTCTTTTCTTTTCTTTTTCTACACTCTCTTCTCATTTTTTTTCTCTCTTTTGCCACATAAATTTTTTCATAAGGTGTAGCATTGAAAATGTTTTTATCTATCAGTTTCAATTTTTGACAGCGTTGTTCGACTCGACATACGTAAAATATTAAATTAGTTGGGCACATTTATGACATAGAGATAAGCAAATGACCTTGATATGTGCTGCAGTTGCATTTATGTGATGCCTTTAGTGACACTGTGAAAAATGAGACGTGCAATTAGTTTAAAATTTCAAGGCTTTCCCTCAACACTTTTTTTCGTTTATTATTTTTCCTTTTAAAACCGTTTTTCGGGATGAAGTCTGCTAGTTCATGAAAGGTCAAGCACGAGATTGGGACGAAAAAAAGGGTTGGGTGGGGTAATGATTGCTACTTTGTGCAAAGGTTGGATATGATATATACAATTTATATATCTTATTAAAAGACAAGAGTGAAGTAGTGATAGTAACGGGGTGGATCGGCCTGATCCATATCTATTCCACAAGATTTGTAGGAGATATAAATCTGCGGATTGATTTGCTATTTTTCAGAACAGATCGGATACGGATCGGGGCGGATCAGATCCCTGATACGTATACTGATCTTTTTTTTATTTTATTTTTCAAAAAATTTAAAGAATAACATCCATACTTTGATATGAAAAGATTAAAAAGAAAGAGAAATTAGTGAATTACAAATAAAATGAATGACCTACTTAATAAAATGAATGATCCACAATCAAACAATGTAAGTCCAATAACAAGAAGGGATCCAAAATAGGTCCAATAACTATTAGAATCTGATTGATTTGAGTGATACATGTAAAAAAAATTGAACACATAGAGTTTTAAATCAATGTAAATTAATAATCTCATCTAAATAAATTCAAATATATCCAAAATCTGTTATAATCTCCCGTGGCTTCTTAAAAAAATAGAGCCAAGAAAAGGGAAAATTAATGAAAGAAGTTACGGTAGTTCTATTCATCCTCTACACCCTTCTCCTTCTCTTTCTCTATCTCTTCTTTTTCTTCTACTCTCACTCTCCTTTCATTGCCTGATAATGACTTAGAGTTTAAGTTTGAGTTCAATAACACTATTGGAGGCTCAAAATCATTTTCTTGGTCGAACATAGATTCAAGCTTTTTCTTACGTAAGTGTCGTATTTTAGTGCAATTCCATAGAATAAAAACACAACAAATATTATTTTTCGTAATCTTCAAGATTGAAAGTCAGGAAATGCTGTACTTACCATAAGAGTTGGGAGCGGGAAATAATGAATAGTGAGCGAAGAGCAGCGGCGACGCATCAAGCGGTAAAAGCAGACGGCGAGAAACTGGAAGGAAGAGTAACATTATGTTTATTGGTTTAGCTTACGTATATGAAATTAGTAATTTGCAATTTCAGTCTCAACCCCAAATCTTTTATCTTTATATAATTTAATCTTTTTTTTTTTTAAATACGGGGCGGGTCGGATCAGGACAACTACGATCCGATCCGATCCGCTTTCGAGATCCGTAGCGGATCACTAATATTTGTCCCGATTTGTCTCGTCGATCCATGATTAGGTATTTTTCGTTCTATTCGGATCGGGTATCAATCGAGTTCGAGATTTAATCGAATATTTTGTCATATCTAAAGTGAAGGGACAACAGTAATTTTGAAACTTACAAATTGTGTCCAAAAGTTGTTGAAAAAGGTTAACAGTAAATAAACAATAAATAGGTACTTAAGAATTGTACAGATTTGTCTAGAGGCTTCTTCACCATTAGATCATGCATGGCTTTGGTCAGCCATAGGATGCTTTTTTACCGGAACCACTAGTGTTGCATCCGTGCGATGCACGAGAAGTGTAATCACAAAAAATAATTTTTATAGTTATTTATGAAAGTTAATTAGTTATAATAAAATGATCTTGAAAATGCAATATCTTAAATCTTAATTAGTATTGAAAAATTCATGCATTTTTTTGTACCAAAATAAAGATAAGATTAATTAATTAAATTAATTAAATATTTTAAATATAGATAATTAAATTAAAATGCATTAGATAATTAATTTTGTAATGATAACAAAACTAAATTAGTTTTTGTAATGATAACTAAATTAGAAGGTAGATGGAGAGACTCCATGAAAAACTACAAAATTAGATGGTTATTAAATGCAGTATTAAGAATGAACATTTGATACTATTAAAAAAATCTATTTATAGAAACTGAAAAAAAAATAGAAATTCTAAATATAAAAGTATTTAGGCGGAAAAATAAAATTTTGACGACACTTCTTAAAAATCCATGCTTTTTTTTTTTTTTAAATTTTAATTACTATTACTTCTACATTCGAAAAAATAATTTATCTTTCATCTACCTTCTCCGTAAATAAACTTTCTAGAAATCTATTGACTACACTACTAATACAACTTTATTTATTCTATTTTCTTATTACACAAAATTATATATTTTACCCAATATTTATATTCAATTTCTTTTTATACAAAGCTTCCTCCCATCAAAGTAAAGACCACCCTCAACAAAAACCAATGAAACACATTCATTCTTGAACTTTTTAAATTGCAAAATAATACAAAACTAAAAATTCCAAATTAAAATGAACAAGAATAATAACTAACATAAAAATTCATTTATTTATTATTCATTGAATGTAATTTGTCAATTAGAAAGATGACTGGGAATTTTATTTTTACTTTGTAAAAATTCAAATTAAATATTTTATATAATTTTCAACCCATTAATAATTCAATAAAATTATTATTTATTCATTTCAAGTTGACCAAACACTAAATTTTAATTAGTATTAAACATATGCCTACGTTGACCAAAACAAAGATAATTAATTAATTTAATTAATTACATATTTAAAATATAGATAATTAAAGTTAAAACGTATTGAAAAATTAATTTTTACAATAATAACAAAACTTTGAAAATATGAATTTTGACTTATTTTTCTTTCACTTTGCATTGATGTCTTTTATAATAATCTTGAAAATGCGATATTTTAAATATGATCTCTTAAATCGTGTCATAATATTGTTTTAGTTGAGTACAACTTTTCTAATAGTCTTATAACCATTAAATCTATTCGAAACATATTTGGCTATTTTCTTATGTATGTTAGTTTTTGTTGTTTTTTTTTTTTTTTTTTGAAAAGTTATAAAGTAAGGATTAATGAAAATTGAATAACACATTTAAACTATGACAACAGTTTAAATGTGATTTCTTAAATTTTAATTAGTATTGAAAAACTGATGCATATTTTGACCAAAATGAAGATAAGATTAATTGATTATTAATTAATTAAATTAAATTATTTAAGTATTTAAAATATGGATAATTAAATTAAAATGCATTAAAAAATTAATTTTTGCAATAATAACAAAACTTTAAAAATATAGACTTGAACTTATTTTTCTTTCAATGTGCATTGATTGTTTTCATAATAATCTTGAAAATATGATATCTTAAATCTTAATTAGTATTGAAAAATCCATGTATTTTTTTCAATTATCAAAACAAAGATAAGATTAATTAATTAAATATTTTAAATATATATAATTAAATTAAAACGCATTGGATAATTAATTTTGTAGTGATAACAAAACTAAATTAATTTTTGTAATGATAGCTAAATTAGAAGGTATATGGAGAGACTCCAATTGAAAAACTACAAAATGGCTATTAAATGCAGTATTAAAAATGAACATTTAATGCTATTAAAAAAAATCCATTTATAGACACTCTAGAAAAAAAAGAAATTCTAAATAGGAAAGTATTTAGGCGGGAAAATAAATTTTTGACGACTCTTCTGTTTTTATATATGTATAGATATAGATAAGAAGTCAATTACTGCATATGTATTTACTTTGAGCGACACATGCATAAGTTGGAAATAACAATTACAATCTATCATCTTTACACCACGTGAACTTGATTGATCTTAGCCCCACTATGTTGTCTAACATTTGGACAAATTTTCCCTTTCACTTGGCATGGAGCCGTGAGACTCTTTTTGTCCATGTCATTTTCATTCACAGCTTCTAGACTAAATAAAGAAATGTGATTCAGTGAATAAGTCTCTTTGAGGGAGATAAATCACTCAATTTCAAGTCTTCTTTCCGACTCTTATTCCACCTCATGTAAAAGTTTAAATTGTTAGTGAGATGCGTATATATATAAAATTTGTCTAAAACAAAAAAAAAAATGTTAATTTACCGCATAGAAAACAACTTGAAAAGCTCTCCACCAGAGTGAATAAGCCAAGCGCAGGCGTCTCTCTCAAGAACGCAAAGAATCACAAGAAATCGATAACTCCAAAAGAAACATTTGGTATGAAGTAAACGACAGCCGGGCTGGGTATTTCTTGAGCACCGGTGCCTGCAGCACGAGCCATAACACAGTACAAAGACCATTGAAATACCTCCCAATTTAATTAATTAATTTTATCTTAAACCATTAAACCTTAAACTAATTTCATGAACTTGAAATAACGGAACATAACATTGTAAGTATGGGGTTTTATAGGAGAGAATGAATTAATTTGATCGTTATGCGTGACCGATGGAAGCTATTGTTACTCCCATTTCTGTGATGTCCAAATTAAGTAATATGATAAATATATAATTATTATACATAAATTAAATATAATGATTTTTAATCTGATTATAATGGCCGACATTCACTTGCCAAACACTCCCTAGAGCTATCTATAAATTGTATAATTCAATATTTAGTCTCAAGGTGTCTGTACAATACTATAATGACCATTTCACCTTCTTCTCGTGATTGAAAAATTACAAAATTAATACCGTTGTAATTATTATATTTTTCTCTAAAATTCCAAACAGTGCAAAAGTTCACAAAACAACCAAATAAGTTCTTGCTTTTAATTGTCAAACTCAGAAAAGTTATTTGGCTCAAAAACCATCAAATCTTAATATTTTCTTACAATTGCATTTTAGTCCATGAAGTTTTCAAAATTGCAAATTGGTACCTAAGTTTGCAACAATATGCTTGTTCTTTCTTTTGCATATGTTCCATCAATAATTAGATTTTATTTCTAGTACTCGGAGTATGGAGTACTCGATTATTCTCTGTCAAGATTTAATTGACAAGTTATTAAATATTCTGGGACTCACTATTTAATTGGGATCCAAATATATAAATGCCAATTAAATAGTGACGATGACTTCTTGAGTTCTATAATTTGAGAGTACTAGGAGTTTTCTTAATTAATTAGGGGAGATGTTGTGGATCACATTGGATCATGTGGGGGACACTGACCCCAATTTCTGAATTTCTAGTTTATTTTTTTAAAACTATTCAAAATTCAAAATTTTATTCATCTTCCTCTTTTGAGAACTGTGCATGAAATTTTTCCAAATGACCTAAATATTCAATTAATCTCTCATTCATCCCCAATACAATTTGTCATTTTCACCAAAATCTAATTTTCGCCACTACTTAGCTCATCGTCGCTAACGCCAACCACAGTCTTCTCATCTTTAAGTCTCAACCCACAGTTTTTGCAGACATTAAACTTATGTTGTTTCTGTTATCACACAAATTCGGTAAGACATCCACATCAGCAAGGGGCAATCGAGGGCCCATAGGCCCTCTTCTCGATCTTATGTGGCGTCAAAATTCTAAATTACCATCAAAGGCCCTCACCCTTGAGCATTCTGCCGTGAGAGCCCCAAAAAGCCCTTCGCCATTCCATCAAGCCTACTCCCTCGTCATGGTTCTTCGCATCCCGCAAAATCCCATGGGCAGTCTGGTATTCCGGCTTGGGAAAAGATAATTAAGGGAATGATTGTGTTTGATTAAGAGAACCACAATCACAAGGAAACCCCATCTCAATCCAATAAAATCAAAAACGCAATCCCAAAGATTGACAAAGGTTAAGAGAGAATCTTAGAACATCACAATGAGATTGAATTCGGTCTTATTCTTTAATGAATGAGGGTCCCATTAGATTTCTAATTGATTGCTTCCCTAAATCAATTACAATTCTTCCCTTTATAAATACTAGATCTCTATTCATTCCAATATATGCATTATTCTCTATTCTAAACTATGTTCAAATCTTTGTCATTTGTCTCTCCAACACTCATATTCTCTCATATATTTTATCTTTGGTAGTTGACTTGACCGCCCGAGTACCAACAGTCGATGATCCCTTTTCTGATGATTTTGGTGCTTAACGGTTGTCTAAATGTGCAAGTAAAATATAAGTTGGCAAATGATTGATTAGAGATCGGTTGACATGTGGATAATACATATTTCGAGGTCAACATTTTCAAAAAAATTTGAACTTAGTATTCGTTCTACAATAAAAAATGTCTAGCTCCGCCACCAGTTGTCCTTAAAGCTAAGGTTAATGGTGAGAATACGACAGAAAAAAAAAAGTTGAAGACAAAAATGTAATAATGAGCAAAAGTTGACACCTTAGTGCAATTGAAAATTAGTGCACGAAAACAAAATTATGGTGGCAATATAACTACCCATATTTTTATGATGTGTCAATCATTTTAATATAGGAAATTACATAGAGACGTTACATTTAGAGAAAGAAAGTGAAATGTATCAACCCCTTTTCGTTTTCAAAATAAAGTCCACTTTTTCATAAAATCTTCTAAAGATACAATATTTTTTGAAAAATGTTATCAAATCATTTGTCTTCATTTTGCTCGAATTTCAAATTACAAAAAACAAAGAAATCCTAAAAGATTTCATAACTCTCAAGATTGAGCCACTTGTTGCACATCGAAGCGGGGTCATTCAATTGGAATTCGCCTATAAATACTAAGGACATTCTCACAAGAAAGGCATGAAAAAATATAAACACACACAAAGAAAACACAAGTCATCTATACTAATTAACTTAAGTGTTCATAATCACTTGGGAGAATTATTAGTTAGGCTCCCTCAAACTAGTCTACCATAGCGTGTGCCTCCCACACATAAACATCATATCTACTATGTTCCAATTGTATTTACATGGCTGACTACACCTCATGGCGTCTAAGTGCATGGAGAAATTACATGTAGGAAGACGAGGCGTGAAATTACTGTTGGGAGCCATTTTTGGAGGTCAACAGATGAATTCTACAAAAAAAAATTGGACGATAGTTATCTTTTCCGTCCTTCCGATGCTCGACTTATTTGTCACTATTTGATCAAAAAAAATCAAGAATGAGAGGATGCTTCGTAGTAAGATTAAAATTGTGGCGAATATTTATGACTTAAACCCAGAAAAGTAAAATCAAATCAATCTTGATATGTAATTTGTCCTTTATGTTTCTTCAGTTTAATTATTGGATCTTTTCTGGTTTTTTTTTTTTTTTTTTTGCCCTATCTCAAGATTATGAATTATCGTTGTATTATTTTATCTTAATTTATTACACAAAGTACATAGGAACAACGAAGAATTATAGTCTTTTACTTGATTTTCTAATTTATAAGCAACTTTTATTTCATTCGTAGCTGATTACGGGAATAATCCAGAGAAACAATGGTTATTCTTTACACATGGGGATAGAAAATACAAAAATGAGATCCCAAATCTCTCATCTCTCCTCAAATCTCCAATGCCGTGAGTTGAAGTGAGTTTGATAATCTCCTCTCCTCTCCTCTCATCTGAACTCGGATGGTTTACAAATGAGGCCCCATTGGTCTTATATAGTTTTATTGCTTTAGAATGGACGGGTAGAGATCAGTTTGATCATACAAGTGATATTAACTCTCTAGAATTCTCTACCTCTTTAGAATGGACGGGTGGAGATCAATTTGATTATACGGGTTACATTAACTCTCTAGAATTCTTTATATAGATATATCTACACGGAACAATCTAGCAATGTTGTGTATACAACCTTTTAGACATCTTCTATTATCATTCTACACTTTCAACTTGAAAAATCTATTTGGGGTTTCTAAAATTATGTGTAATTTCTTTCTATTTATTGTTCGCTATAGGATTTATGAGAATTTTGCATTATGTGATAAACTTAAATAATATTACAAGCAAACTCAAACTCACTCAACTCGGATGGTTTACAAATGAGGCCCCATTGGTTTGTCTTTGCTTTAGAATGGATGAATGGAGATCAATTTGATCATACGGGTGATATTAACTCTGTAGAATTCTCTACCTCTTTAGAATGGACGGGTGGAGATCAATTTGATCATACGGGTTATATTAACTCTCTATAATTCTCTACATAGATATATCTACACGGAACAATCTAGCAATGTTTTGTAGACAACCTTTTGGACATCTTCTATTATCCTTCTACACTTTCAACTTGAAAAATATCTTTGGGGTTTCTAAAATTATGTGTAATTTATTTCTATTTATCGTTCGCTCTAGGATTTATGAGAATTTTGCATTATGTGGTTAAACTTGAAGAATATTACAAGTAAACTCAAACTCGCTCAACTCGGATTGTTTACAAATGAGGCCCCATTGGCCTTATATATTTGTCTTGACTTTATAATGGACGGGTGGAGATCAATTTGATCATACGGGTCATATTAACTCTCTAGAATTCTCTACCTCTATAGAATGGACGGGTGGAGATTAATTTGATCGTCTGAAGTTATATTAACTCTCTAGAATTCTCTACATAGATATATCTACATGGAACAATCTAGCAAAGTTGTGTACACAACCTTTTAGACATCTTCTATTATCCTTCTACATTTTCAAATTGAAAAATCTAAAGTGCAATGCATTTCTACACGTATTTTAACATTTTAGAATGCCCATACAAAAGTCTTCCACGAAAGATTTATTACAGTTGAAGCGACTAAAATTGGAATTGTTATATATACATTCAAAAATTATAAGTTCGAGTTTAAATTGGGTTTTTGTTTTCTTTTTGAAAATTATCTCTTTACACTTATAATTATAATTATAACCTTAAACAATCTGAATTAGAAAGTCTATTATATTTTAAAATAATTTCAAGATTCAAATTGCACTCGTGGCGACGTACAAAGAATTGAGAAAATTGTGAATATAATATATTTTTGAAAATTACAGAAATAAAATTTATAATCTTCTTTATACAAGAAATCGAGCAAATTCTTGAAATGATACAAAGAGATTATTAATCTGATCAAGATGGTGGAAAATTAAGTGAATTAATTGCTTTATTTGGTTTCTATGAGTACGAATATTAGTTGGATGTTTCTCACTTGCTTTGATGAGTTAATTGTAAATTGTAATAATAAAGTGAAAATTATCAAAATAAATGATGTCTTGTTGTAAATTATATATTAGTGAATGTCAATAATTCTCTATTTTACAACTCCTATAACCTTGATCACATGATTTAATCTAAAAAATTCTATAACCCCCTAACATTTACTAAAACCAATGGTATTTTGGGACCGGTGCTGATACCTGGCTAACAAGTGTAAAGGGTCTCAACTATAAAGTAATGTGATAAATTAGATAAACACGCGAGATAATTTATAAAATGATTCTTTTATTTTATTGTTCAGAATAATTAGGTTTTGTGGAATTTTTGAAATTGGAACATATTGTTAGAAACATGATTAAGCTCTGCATAAATTTGGTCTTTGACTAACTGAACATTGCTTGGTTTTGGCTTTTGAGTCATATTTTGATTCTTTTTCATAAAGTTGTACCCGAGTATTCAATGGATAAATTGCACTAATTTTAATGTTTTTAAAGATGATGATGGTTTATGGTTGTCAAATTTTTCAATAACACCTATGTGAAGTCGACTAAGAATTGCCACATTAGTTCCAACGTCAATGACATATATTTAAATTCCATACACTCACTCGGTAATGTACAGTTTAAAATGGTGGGTAAAAAAAAAAAAAAATTATTTAATTGCATTTTCAGGATAGGACTGGCCTGCGCCCCTGCATACACTAACACATTGCAATATGTGTTTTATCAACATACACGTCATATACAAGTTGCAATTATAAGAAGCATTTTCTTGGATTAAGCAAAGACTAAAATTGTACAAATAATATGTAAGATAGGTTTTTTTTTTTTTTTTTTTTTTTTTTAAACATCACGTAACACTTATGAGACTAGTCGATAAATAAACTAAAGAATACATATTATTTATATGTTATAAGAGCATTTCTAAGAACTTTTTAGTTTTAAAGAGCATCTTTAAATTTAAATATATATTTCTGATATTTCAAGAAGGGAGTACGTTGGAATTTTATTTTAAGCATTCACTCTTTTAAATAAAAAAAAAAACATATTATTTTTAAAGAGTTTCTTGAAAATGTTCTAACTATGACATGCTAATTAAATTGTAATTTTTTAATTTTAAAATTTAATTCTAATTCAAGGATATCCTCCATTTTTGAAAGTCCAAATATTTCTATAAATTGTGTCGTATATCTTTTTTTTCATTTGAAACTTTCTCTATCCCGATAAAAATTGTGCCATGGAGCAAGTCAACTTGAGATTTTGTTATTTCAAACTTTGACTCGTATTTTAACTTATTGAAAGATTAGCGGTTATTCTTTAACAAGAAATCAAATCTCACGACACGATGTTATGACTGTGAACAAAATGAACCTTTGTTCAATTAACTTCTTAAGAAATTAGATCCACAACTTTTCTTTTTCTTTTTACTTTTTAACTAAACTTAAAAAAAATGTTTGTCAAATACTTCAGGCTCTAATATTTTTACTTAAAAATATTATTTACTATATCAATTGTTGATATCGAATAGATTCCTATATAGCTAATTATTTGCAGGTTTTTCAAATAAGACCGATGCTCTATAACGCGTTCAATAGACATTAATTTGCAATTAATATGAATATATAAAATTTACTTGTAAATAAACTTTTTAATTATAACAGAATAATTTTTAGCCCTTTAGAGTTGAGGTGAAGTGCTAATGGCTCATAAATCAGAGGAGGGAGGCTAGTTCTCCATGGCACCAGATATTGGGCCAGAAAGTTGAGCCAAAAACGGGAAAATTTAACAAATACTCACTGAACTTTGAACTTGTTAATACTTACTCACTAAACTTTAAAGCGTCACTGATAACTCACTGAACTTATAATTTTGTTTACCATCCATCATCATTTAAAAATCTGTTAGAATAAGTTAATGGCAAATGGCTACGTGTATAACGTCTAACACGTGTCACCAATCAGGGCGTGTAATTTGTCCAAGTCAGCATCGATCAAAAAACGCGTGCCAACTCAGCTTATTTTATTACATGCCAAACACGACTTCTTCTCTGTTAATTCCCAAATGAAATTGAATCCCTACACTTTATTTCACTTCCCCCAAATTGGAAAACACGAACCCTAACCTAACCTCCGTTGATTTCGCCATTGAAAATTCGCACGTACTTGCTGCAAATGGCGATGGAAAATGATGGGGATGCTCAAATAAATGAGCAGCCAATGTGTTTGTGTGGCAGGATTGCTGCGATGAGGACATCTTGGACGGAGAACAACCCCGGAAGAAGGTTCTTAGGGTGCAGCAATTACGGACGTCCAGATGCTTGTGACTACTTCAAATGGGTGGATCCTCCTATTCTCAACCCACGTTATAAGAGCGTGATGAATGTCTTTGTTGCGGAATGCTAATCGGGAAGCTGATTTGGAGGAGAAATGGCAGCGAAGGGTATTATATCATCGGCTTGTGTTGGGAATCCTTGTGTTGGCGGTTTTGGTTCAATACGGATTGTGGTGGTGAGATGGGAATTGAAGTTGTGGGTGAAGCATGTTGATCGTTTTGGTTTTTTTATGGTTCGGTAGATTTGAGATGGGAATTGAATTGACTATGTTTGTTTGCAATTGTGTTTGTATAAGAGGGGTAGCAAGTGTAGTTGATGGTAGGATGCATTAGTGTAGTGTAATTTTCTTGGATTTTTGGAATGAAAATGTAGCAGTTGCAGCTCTCTCTGATAATGTACCAGTTACAGCATTTTGGAATGACAATGCAAATGTAGTTCAGCTATTGCATTTCAGTTTTCTTCAGTTCAATTTGCAGTTCAGTTTTCGGTTAAATTATGAGTTTAGTTGTGTCAATTGATTGCAAGAACTCACAATTTCAACTAAAATGTAATCTGATAACTTCATACAATCTGAGAGGCTCTCTGATAATGTACCAGTTACAGCATTTTGGAATGACAATGAAAATGTAGTTCAGCTATTGCATTTCGCTTTTCTTGATTCAATTTGTAGTTCAGTTTTCGGTTAAATTATGAGTTCAGTTGTGTCAATTGATTGCAAGAACTCACAATTTCATCTAAAATATAATCTGATAACTTCATAAAATCTGAGAGCTAATAAACCTGACATAGAGAGCAAACAGGAATCTGTGATGTACATGTAACCTTAAAATTATTTCTTTAATTTAAATTGACATATTGAGCAAACAGGAATCTGATAGGAGCTCACAATTTGATTTAAAAATACATGTACATCACACATTCAAATTCAGTCAGCACTGGAACTTAAATCTGATATCTGAGGACATCAGCACTAGAACTAAAATCTGAGGACATCAAGATCGGACATCAAAGCACTAGAACTAAAATCTGATATCTTAGGACAAATGTAAGTCTGATCACACATTGAAACTAATCGAAATCGATTTCATTGATGTCAAATGCAAACTTACAAAATTAGTGATCATTGATACAAAAACATATTGTAAATCTATTGTTCGAGATAGATGTTACCACACGATTACGATATGGCTGCCACGTCAGCACAGGCCCCATCCAAGCCCAGTAAGGGCCCAGTTCGTAATCTATCAAGAACCCTATCTGGGCCCTGCTAGAGCCTTGGAAGGGCCCGTCGACGCTGGCTGGGCCTTTGCACCGTAAATCTGCGAGTCATGTAGAGGGCATCGGCACTCACATGCGAACCATAAGGCCTCGTCAGGCCTCGCATCATTCGTAACCAGCAAGCAACTCGATATGCCGGGACGACCAGAGAAGTAATTAAAGAAAGATTGCGTTGGATTGGGCGCACGAATCCTCACAAGGAAACCGAATCATGATCTCCTAAAATCATGCAACGTGATAAGCTCAAGGAAGGAAGATAATCTCGGATATCTTTATCAACTAAGGAAGGAGGATCCGATTGAGTATCAAATTGATTTGTCTCCTAAATCAATTGGAACTCTGGCGCTATAAATGCAACGTCTCCGGTTGTTCCAAGGTACGCACTTTTTATGCTTAAGAATCCCACCCTAAACTCTGCTCAAATCTCTTCCTGCTTGTCTCTCCCACACCCCTTTTTGTTCCCGCCCCCGTGTATCTCTCATATACCGTGATTGACTTGATCGTTGGAGTACCAACGATCGCTGCACTTTTTCTCCGGAGATCTTGGTGCCTAACGGTCGTCCTAGTGTCTTGAGTAACATCTGAATTGGCAGAGGAGTATTTGGAGATCTGTTGCACGTGGACTAGTGCAGGTCCGGCGTCAGCAGATTGGCGCCGTTCGTGGGAGCGAAAAACCTTACATGACCAAGTGCTTGTGGTAAAACGTGTCTTCTACCCGAAGGAGCATGACATCCGAACAAATCCACGTAAGAGGAGGTGGAGTCCCACCACACCAACTCGCGCAGGGGGCGCGTTCAAGATCTCTGAGAATGTCACCCGTCGCAGAAAGAGAAGACATCAAAGGAAACGGACGATGGAACAGGAGAACCAGGACCTAAAGATGGATAACGCCCGGATGAAGGCCACGCTTGAACTGCTGGAGAATCAATCCCTCCAACATGGACCCAAGCTTGCTAGTGCCGGAGGAACCCCTTCACCCAGTTGGTTATTTGGACAGCCACGGTTCTGAGAGGAACCCTCCATTTCTAACGGCCGGAACCCTCGTAACCCAGCTCCGAAGCCCCGCAGATTGCCGAAAAGGAGACCCTTCCTGCATCGAGAAAGCCACCGGTTCCCGCAGCTAAGCGTGTTTGACAGTGGGAGTGGGGTCTTCGATTGCACCCTCCCTGCGCTGCAGCATGACCTTGATGAGCATAGCGAGGCCGTTTTAAAAGAAGAAGGACAGAAGAATCAAGAAAAGGCCAAGACGAAAAAAAGAAAGGTGGAGTGTTATGAGGACGATGATGGCGAGAACCTACAGTTTACCAACTACATGAAGGCAATGGAGGTGCCCGCCAATTCTCGAATGCCTATCATGGACAAGTATAATGGAAGAGGTGATCCCACGGACCACATAAACACCTACAAGACAAAACTCCATGGCCAATCCCCCGCAGCGAAGTGTCGGAATTTCCATACCACACTCACTGGTGACGCGAAGAGGTGGTACAATAAGTTGAGGCCAGGAAGTATCCGAAGCTGGCCACAACTTAAGAGGGAGTTCGTCAACGCCTTCATTGGCAACCGGACGATGATTGCTGACATCGCCCAACTCAACGATATCCGGCAAAAGAGGGAGAAACCGTCAAAAGCTACTTCAAAAGATTCAGCATCATCATCAAGATCGAGACGGTGACCGACGAGAAGGCCCTGGACGCGCTGATAACAGGACTACACATGCGAACTCCCTTCTAGAGGGACGTTCAAAATAGTCATAGAAAGTCTGACCGGTGGTGGACATGATCCGGTAGCGAAACCGATCGAAGAAATGATCGAAAACAGAGAAAGGGCCGAAAGGAAGAGAGGAGATCGATACATGAGAGAGGGACGTCGCTCTCCAGAGCCTTGGTTCTCCCGTTTTCAGAGGAGGCGTTCCCTGGAACCAGCCAACAACCACTACCGGAGGTTCAATCAAACGGAGGTAGCCCCGGCGCCGGGAACTGGGATCATGGCCCTCCTACCCACGGTGACCCCTTGAGTTTCATAGTATACACGGGACCGTGGTGCACAACACGGAAGATTGCCCAGATGTGAGAGAGCTAATCAACCGCGGAAACCACGGGCAGGGCGAGAGGGATCAGGCGGCACAAGGACGTCAAGAACCGCCTACACAGGGGCGAAGACCTCCTCCCCGTCTTGGGCGATGGACCTCACCGCGATGGAAGAAGGAATGATGGGGATAGGGACCAACCGAGGGCCGAGGGGCCCTAAGGAGCCCCGCCTGTCCGAGAGATAAACACCATCTTTGGAGGGCCGTATGTCGGAGGAAGCACGATGAACTCGCGACGTAACTATACGAAGGCAGCCAGGGAGAAACCCCTGGAGAATTGGCAGGTCCACGGGCATCGGCCTAGAGTACCGCCAATCTCGTTCACTGAAGAGGACGAGTCCGGAATACATTACCTGCATTGCGATTCCCTAGTGGTCCGCGCCGTTGTTGCGAAGCAGTGCGGGCGAATGTTGGTCGATGACGGAGCGCCGTGAACATCCTGTTTGGCGGTGCGTTCGACCAAATGGACATGGATCACGAACCGGCGGCCATCACGTAACCGTTATTTGGTTTCACGGAGATAGCCTCGCCCCACGAGGAAAGATCACCCTGGCGGTGACCTCGGGAACCACCTTGCCACCTCCGTAAATTCATGGAATTCCTAATAGTGGACACCGCTCCGCCTACCACGGGGTCCTTGGTAGGCCCGCGATGAAGGATTTGCGGTGCGATACGTCCATACACCAATTGGCGATGAAATTTCGACCCCGGAGGAGTGGTCAAAATCTGCATGAATCGATTGAGGCAAGGGCATGCTACATGAAGCAGCGTTTAAAAGTCGCCAAACGCGAAGATATCACCCCTGTAGCGGCAACCCGAGACCTTACCGCCAACATTTCTATTTTGTCTTTTCCCGCATTATTTTGATCTCTTTAGAGATTTTTTTTGCCGGACGCTTGAGAAACTCGACGCCGTTCAATAATATTCGTCTTTTATGAATCCAAAGCGTTCCCCATGCAGAGAGTACCAATTCGGTAGCGAGGGAGTGTGGTTCGCGGCCAACTCTATCAACTCGCTGGGTAAACATTTTACGTAAGTAAGCAAGTACAAACAACTCGGCGGCGAGGAGTGTGGTTCGCGGCCAACTCTATCAACTCATTGGGTAAACGTTTTACGGCGTAAGTGTTTAGTACAAACAACTCCGGCGGCGAGGGTGTGGTTCGCGGCCGACTCTATCAACTCATTTGGGCAAACATGTTACGCGTAAGTAAGCAAGTACAAACAACTCGGCAGCGAGGGTGTGGTTCATGACCAACTCTATCAACTCATTGGGTAAACATTTTATCCGTAAGTAAGCAAGTACAAACAAGCGGACAATGAGGGAGTGGTTCACGGCCAACTCTATCAACTCGCTGGGTAAACATTTTACGCGTAAGTAAGCGAGTACAAACAACTCGACGACAAGAGAGTGTGGTTCATGGCCGACTCTATCAACTCATTTGGGTAAACATGTTACGCGTAAGTAAGCAAGTACAAACAACTCGACAGCGAGGGAGTGTGGTTCGCGGCCAACTCTATCAACTCGCTGGGTAAACATTTTACGCGTAAGTAAGCAAGTACAAACAACTCGGCAGCGAGTGAGTGTGATTCGTGGCCAACTCTATCAACTCACTGGGTAAACATTTTACGCGTATGTGTACAACTATGGTTCATTCGATAGCGAGAAAATACCGATCATGACTCGCGAACCACTCCGCGCCACCAGGGACGTGTTTTGCGACCTCGGACTCATACCGGTGACTTCGTAAGCGACACTAAACAACGACGAGGCCCGAAACAAGTATGTAAAACATGGGTATCACAAACACAACAAGGGCACACACACGCAAATATGAAGGTAACTCGGCACTTTTTATTAAATACGAAATACAATACTGAAGCGAGATATAAGCGCAATATATTCTAAAAACCCGCTAGCCTCATTGGGCGGCACATGAATGGGGTAACTAGATCTATTACACCTATCCCACGATTCTGTTGGCATCGTCCAGGTTAGGGAACCTGACTTCACCATGATAGGGGGTCTCCCAAGCCAACCTGAGTTAATTTGGTGGCTAATTAGACCATACTGCTCAAAAAAGGCTGTTGATGCCTTATTTGGCAGTGGGAGACCCCCCCAGTCCCATCAACCGTTCAGGAGAGGGTCGGGCCAAGGCTGCTAAGCCTAAATCCCCACCCCGGACGTTTGGTCCCCTGAACGTTGATTGGCCTATTCTTTGGTCCTCTGAATGTTGATTCTCAGATTAACAGGCATCTTGGATGCCAGCCCTCCAGCCACACCACCATCACACGTTTGCTATATCTATCTCGATCACGTGATAATGACAGGTTAATCACAAGAGGCTCATGGTGGAAGAGTCCTAGTGCGCTTGCATCCTATTTATAAGGGACTACGTTAGGAATAGGTGCAATACAATGAATACAGTCATAACAAGGGGTTTGGAACGACGCACGGACGTTCTACCTCCCCAAGGCATTGAAGACGCCAACCTTCCAGATTCCACCAGGTGTCTGCGTCATCAATGCTAAGGGAATGATTCTCAGATTTAAAGCGTCTTTTCTCCCACGCGCACACAAAATCGAAATATCGGATAGCAAAAAGTCAATTACAATCTTGTTTCAATTAACTTAGACAAAACCGGATTACAAAGTATGAGTGCCCGCCGTCTCTTCAAGGGTCGGACTGCTGCGGGCCTTCTTCGATTGGATGAGGTGTTTGATCACCCTCTTGTACTAGGTCCAAGCGGCGGGAACTTGAGCCTCGGATGGGTCTGGGAGAAAAGAAAGGTCCCACTCCGGATGGACCTCCATGATGCTCTCCCTGGCTGCTCACCTCGGCGGTCATCAAGCGGTGGGCGAGGTCACGATACTCAAAGGCGTTTCCACAAACGCATCTGGTAAGCCTCCACCGCCTTGGCCCCAAGCAACCAAACATTCGACTTGGACCCTCTCCGGTTCCACCTCGCGTCCGCTTAGCAACTCTCTCCTCCTCCATAGCGATGGTCTCCAACTTCATCGGGTCGCCGGCGAGGCTTCCCTCGTGCAAGTGCGGTCCTCGGCCAACTTCGAGCCTCTTCGGCGACGCTTCGAGCCTCTTGGCACTCTTGAAGCTCCTCGGCTCGTTTGCGGGATGCCTCGGCGGCCCGCCACGCCCCCGGGCGTGCTTGTGCACTCTTTCGAGGTCTTCAATTCAATCTCGTATTTTCTCTTCATATCCGCCTCCCTCGCAACGGCAGAGTCGAGTTTGAATCGAAGCAACCCCTTTTTCGACTCCAGCTGCACCTTCTCGAGCCGAACGGCTTTCAGTTCCTCGGTCAGCTTGGCGGACTTGGCCCCCTCCTCATGGGATTGGCCGTCATAACTTTCCAACATACTGAACAGCTCCTTGCTCGATTGCAGGCCCCGTGTCGAGCTCATCTCTGCCATCTTCAGCCGCTCCCGAACAGTGGCACCATCGGCAGTCTTCTCCCATTTCTGGGTCCAGTACTTATGCACGCTCGCCGCCATCATCGCGGGGTGGACTGGAAGCATCTCCAGGACGGAAGTTTCCAATTCCCCCCGACGCTGGGTTATCCGGACGGGGCTCCCTTGGCCGGGCGAGGGGCCAGGTTTCTTCGCACCCTCGGTTCGCCCCGACTTGCGGGCATCCCCCATGAACCCTCCTCCAGACGCGGGAGTCTTCTTCTTTCGCACACCCGCTTCACCCACATCTTTGGCAATGTCCTTCCCTTTATCCTTGGGCGGAATGGGGTGGGAGGCAGATCGGCCACCGGCTGGAGGGGAGGAGGCGTTCGACTAGGGGTGGGCTCAGTTTGCAGTGATCGGGATATCTTGCGACGGCCGGGCACCTCCCACACGGGCACCTAAGCGGAAGACCCCTCCGCTTGCGGGCGGGCAAGGTGGAGTGTGGGCACGCTTTTGAACTCGAAAGTCATTTAGCACGAGACATTAATAAAGACGCGCCGAGATAGTCCCCCACTATAGCACGAACACCGAAGCAAGTGAAACTTACACATTAGTCCGCAGCTGGCCAGAAGATTATCGTCTTTCAAAAGGTTCCCGAGGCTCCGAAAGTCGCTGCTGAGAGATCGAACTTAACCCACTTTGACCTCAGCTCTCCTTGGCTTCTCTTCAGGATCGGTGGCTTCCCGCAATCTGCAAAAGAGAATAAACACATCAAGTCAGGAACCGTAATCAAAATTTTATACGAATGTGGCGGGCTATACCAAGTTCTCCGAAATGTCGAGGGATAGACACGTGCGGAAGAGGGTCCTCGGGCATAAATTCCCAATCTCCACCAACGAAGATGAACCTCTCTTTCCAGTTGTGCACCTTGTTGGGACTATCGGTGGCGTCCTCCGCCGACTCGACTCGGGGAGATATATTATACCAGCCGGCGGACCGGTAAGGTCGGTATATGGACTCGAACTCCCGGGGAGACAAGTCTCCTCCAGCCTTGGCAACGCTCCACAGAATGTAGGAGGCTGCCATCTGCTCCCAGCCATTCGGCGTTATCTGATAGAGAGCCAGGTTCCAGTCCCTTAACACCTGGCAAAAGAAGGGATGCACTGGTAGGCGAAGGCCTTGCTGCATCGCAGGCTCGTAGACCGCCACATACCCTTCGGGAGGATGGTCGGCACGCTCTTCTGGGCTTGGGGCTCTGAGCGTCACGGTCGAAAGAATATCATAGGACAACCGTATGTCCTCCAACTCCGCCTCCGTGATCCTCGGTGAGCCATGGACATCCCTATTGTCCAGAGATCCTCTCATTTCAAGCACCCCCGCATCGGGTCTCCCCTTCACAACCGTCTCTCCCACCGGCACGGAGGGCCTGACCTCCCTCCCACTCGTCGACGGAGCCGACGGGTTCACAACTGGAGGCTCCGGATTCACCCCTCCTACGACTCCAGAAGAGGAAGATGATGTGGAGGCCAACGAAGAAACGCTTCCAATAATACTAGAGTTTGTGGGAGCGTCGGACGGTTCTCATGAGTCGTCATTTCGGATGACATTTGGATGTCCCCAGGTAATGGAATCGTACTATGACTATGAAAATAAACAATGAAAGCAAATTTCAACCGCTTTCTGAGCGCTTACCTCGAATGTACGACTCAAATGACACACCGGCTACAAACTTCTCGCTTATCGGCAAAATAACCACAGTGAGCACGAAGGTAAGAAAAAGGTACATTATTTGGGTGGATGCCTGGTTTTATAAGGGCGCACTCACACATCCACCGTCCAAATCCCAAGCGTTCCATCTGGGCATACGGACGGTCGACGCGTGTCTTCAATGGCATAGTAGGCGGGAAAGCAAAACCTAAACATTTAGTAAATCAAGGACGCACGCGCCCCACGCGCGCCCCCATTCTCCGCCTACACCCTCTCACTCATGATTGCACGACGAAAGGGACGGTCTTGATAGACGTAATCACGCCATTAGGGAACACGTCAAGATTGGCACTGGCTCCTTGAAGCCCTCACCCGTCATGAATGTTCGGCCGGACTTGGGGACTATAATTGGGTAGGTTGAATTACTTCTGCCGAACCACCTTAAGAATATATTTCCCGCCAATGGCACATCAAGATTCCGTTCCTGCGAGGCACATCAACATTCTGTTTATCCTCAAAAGTCCCACGCCCATTATAAATAATAGGCTTGGACTTGGAGGACTATTGTTACCACACGATTACGATATGGTCTGCACGTCAAGACAGGCCCCATCCAAGCCCAAGAAGGGCCCGGTTTGTAATCTATCAAGAACCCTATCGGGCCCTGCTAGAGCTTGGAAGGGCCGTCCCGTCACGCTGGGCCTTGGCGACCAATCTGAGTCATGTAGAGGGCCTCGGACTCACATGCGAACCATAGGCCTCGTCGGGCCTCGCATCATTCGTAACCGAAGAAGCAACTCGATATGCCGGGGCGACCGTAGAGAAGTAATTAAAGAAAGATTGCGTTGGATTGGGCGCAAGAATCCTCACAAGGAAACCGAATCATGATCTCCTAAAATCATGCAACGTGATAAGCTCAAGGAAGAAAGATAATCTCGGATATCTTTATCAAATAAGGAAGGATGATCCGATTGAGTATCAAATTGATTTGTCTCCTAAATCAATTGGAACTCTGGCGCTATAAATGCAACGTCTCCGGTTGTTCCAAGGTACGCACTTTTTATGCTTAAGAATCCCACCCTAAACTTTGCTCAAATCTCTATCTGCTTGTCTCTCCCACACCCTTTTTGTTCCCGTCCCCTGTATCTCTCATAAAGCGGCGGTTGACTTGATCGTCGGAGTGCCAACGATCGCTGCACCCTTTTTCTCAGGAGATCTTGGTGCATAACGGTCGCCCTAGTGTGCAGGTAACATACGAGCTAGCGGAGGAGTGATCGGAGATCTGTTGCACGTGGATCGTGCAGTTCCGACGTCATCAATAGACATACAAAATAGAGATCATTGATACAAAATAGGTCTATTTTTGGCTCCACAAAATAACATGTCCATCTCTTCAATTTGGCATCATATTCCGCGGAGCTTGAAAACTTCTAAATCTATTTTTTGACCTATTAGCTTTCATCCTCGCTTGTTCTTTATTTTCCATCAACTGTAAATCATCTACCATGCTGTCCAACGACAAGTTTGGCTGCAAATGATTCCGAGGCAGAGCTGCATGTGGTCCACTAATGTCTTGTGAAATGATTCCTGGAGTAGGCATAAATTCGAATTGTGGCTCGGGAGGCTGACTTGAGGCTGATTGCGTGGATCTCCATGGATGAAGTTTAGCCTGTGATGAAGATAAAATTACATAAATTACAAATGAGTAATGTTATTGTTAACACATAATATCATATTACCCTAGATTGGCTCCCACAATCTTGTATGGATTGATCCCCTTGTTCGGCAACAAAGAACTGCAAACGTCCCAAAAATTGTGTTAACAAGCAAATAATCTAGAAAATGGAAGACCACATAGTCTACAATATGGAAGACCACATAAATGGTACTACCTCATTTGACGGATTACTTCTGTCGTGATAACGCTTATTGTGACCGGATAGACGATATACACTATACGTCATTGTAATTGTCCCAACTCTCTTCATCTTGCTCGCCCCACCGTTGTGCTTAACCACATTCTCTTTGGCTTGTCGACTCCTTTTTTTTTGTTTTCTACCTCTTCGAACCGCATTCCAAGCAGGTGGACTTATCACATCTCTATCTACCGGGGCCCAATGTTTCTTCCCATTTAAAGGCATTACCAAATGTGAATAGCAACTGAGATATGTGGTGATTTTATAACACTCATGCACATAATAAATGGGTTGGTCCCTTTTATCCAAGATTGCAGCACAAGCATGACCACAGGGAATGCCTGTCAGGTCCCATTTCCTACAAGTGCATGTTCGGGAGTCAATATCGACAACAAACTCACCATCCCTACTCCTAACATACCACTGAGGTCCTCCCGACCAATCAACCTGACTACCCGAAGCCATCTCCATACTATTGACTAACTTGGCATAGATTTTTGGACACAAAGGTCCTATGACTCTCTTCATTTTATCCCTTCGAGATTGGATCCTCTTCATGCAACTAATGTTCATATCTATCAACATTGTAACTATTGATTTCTCCCTGTCATCCAACAATACTTTGTTAAAGCACTCACACAAATTGTTCAACAATATGTCACTTTTGACCCTCGTCATGAAATGTGACTTACTCCATTCCTTTGGATCCCTTTTCAATAACTACTGATACGCAAGCTTGGAGTACTTTTCTAACTCTTGCATCCAAAACATGTGATCTGCCATAGTAGTGGATCTAGCCGCTTTCCAAAGAATTTTCTTAAGAGCCAAACCCCTAAACTCTTCTCTAAAGAAATTAGTGTACATATGCCGAACATAAAATCTATGCTCGGCATTGGGATACATATCCTGTATCACATTTGGCAATCCTTTTTGTCTATCACTCATAAAGGTCCAATCATTGGAATTCACAATCTTCAAGTCCCCACCCAAGAGCCTCACGAACCATCTCCAACTTGATGTGTTCTCCTTCTCCACAATAGCAAATGCAAGGGGGTAAATACAGTCATTGGCATCCAGTGCTACTGCAACCAACATTTGACCCCCGAATGTACCCTTCAAGAAGCAACCATCAAGACCTATGAGTTGTCTACAACCTGACACAAATCCCTTCTTACAAGCATCTAGACAAACGTATATTCCCTGAAATTTTCCCTCATGAATAGCAATCCTGCAAGTGGAACCTGGGTTTGTCCTCAACAACTCCGCGGCAAAACTCCAAAGCAATCCAAATTGGTAGTCATCACTTCCCTCAATCATTATCCTAGCGATTCTCCGTGCCCTCCACGCAGTTTCTCTAACAATATTTATTTTCAAATCTTGCAACACTCTTTGCCTAATTGCACTAGGTTTCCATCCGGGATCTACCCTAAACGTTTCCAAATATCGCTCGGCAATATACTTAGTTGTACAATGCCTATTTGTTCCGTCTCTAATGCAATTGTGGTTTGGATTGTAGGACTTAATTTGGATGCAACCCAACTTCTTATTCTCAGACGCCCATATCCTCTAATTGCACCCTAGTTTGCACACTGCTTGTGCTCTTTTATCATCGTTTGTTTTCAGTCTTAAATTGCACCCCGTCGTTACTCCATGGTTCTGTATAGCTTTCCTAAATTGAGGTACATCTATAAAAGTCTTCCCCACTTCAAATTTAGGATCCCACAACTCCTTCTCTTCATTAAAAATGGGATATCTCACAGGATTCTCCTCCTCAGAAGAGTAATCAGTGTTCAAGTCCTCCGCCGTCGGATCATATGAATTATCCGAGTCAGTGTCTTCACCAATTGCATCGACGTGCTGCTCTTCCACAATCGGGTTAGAATTTAGACCTACTGTAATGCGGTCTGGATCATTACGGTCATACAGAAAATCGTCGTCATTCACATCATCTTCGGAGTCCGCAAAATTTGCACCCGGCTCTTCCACATCGTCTTCGGAGTCCTCTGTAAATAATTTTATAGGATTAGGGTTTGGGTATCATTTTACCTTTAACTAATAAAAACACGAACAAAAAGCTATAATCGAATAATTTATTCAATGAGAAGAGAATCAATCAATTAAAAACAAGATACCTGGTCCACGTTCTGGTCCTTGTTCTTGTGTATCCAACACAACATCCTCCACTACCGTGTGGTCCATTTCCAGCATGTGGGTCTCCTTTGTCCACAAACAACGAGCGGGACCACACTTTCACTTTGTTGGTTAGCTGATTTGTTGATTTGGAGATTTCATATTTCTCTTTCACTGTGCTGATTTGGGGTTAATTTAGGGATTCAGAATTGTAGGGATTCAATTTCATTTGGAATTAACAGAGAAGAAGTCGTGTTTGGCATGTAATAAAATAAGCTGAGTTGGCACGCGTTTTTTGATCGGTGCTGACTTGGACAAATTACACTCCCTGATTGGTGACACGTGTTAGACGTTATACACGTAGCCATTTGCCGTTAACTTATTCTAACAGATTTTTAAAGGATGATGGATGGTAAACAAAATTATAAGTTAAGTGAGTTATCAGTGACGCTTTAAAGTTCAGTGAGTAAGTATTAACAAGTTCAAAGTTCAGTGAGTATTTGTTAAATTTTCCCAGCCAAAAACACCAAGTGTATATTACACCCAATACTAACCAATCTTAAAATAATTTCAAATATAACAACTTAACTAATTTATTTTAAAAATATTGCCATAATTAATATGGGAAAATTTGATACCTACCAATATTTAAGTTTACATTTTGATAAATAAAAAACTTTCAAAAAATTTGGAAAATCAATCACATTTTGTAAAAATTAGGTATCGTGTGGTTCAACTATCTTCTAGATATTATTTAACAATAATAATTAAAAAATGATTGTTTAGATAAGAGATAAGATTTTGCAACCGATATTTGAATATGACTCAAGATAAACATGTGATATAAGTATATAGCTATATTATCTCTCGTCAATATATATTCCTAAAATTTAGGATTAGTTACTATCGTGTTTTACAATTAAAAAATTTGGTTTGTAGAGAGAGAAAAAAAGATATTTTGTTTATGACTGAAAAATGGCATTGTGACTCGAATATGAATAGTGTGACTGCTTCTCTCGAATTGATATTCTTTGCTGGCTATCTCTGCATGCATGAGGAAGGACACAAATTTTGGTATGTGAATGTGATAATGCCATAATTTCGAATCCTATTTTTTTGATTTCTTATTTTATAATTGAATTATATATGGTAATGATTAATGTGTTATCACGATTTGAGAAAATTTTATAACACAAGCACATATTTGTCAATTCGTGACTACATACGGTGTTAGTCGTCCAATTAAAAATAATTTTTAATTTTTGTCATGTTTTAAAATGATTCATTACTTCACAAATAAAATAACAATGTTGTATTCTATGATTTGAATGTGCCGTTCTTTGTCATTAAATGTTATCTCTTTAACAATATATTAAAGTATGAAGAAAATAATGCTTGTAACTGATTATTTGGTGATTTAATTGTGCGATATTTATTATGTGGATCTGATTGGTCATTTAGTTATATAGTTTGTTACTGCTGATATGGTTTAGAATTTGATGATTAATTGTGTGGCCCCTTTCCAGTGGATATGACTTTGTTTTTATGTTAAGTGTCATTTGACTTTAGTTATCATAAAAATATCGTGTGGTATTAATGTAGACGATTGTGACCAGTACTATCAACTATGTGGCTTCATATGTAAACAAATGTGATCACAAAAGATTATTTAGTGTGACTATCTTTATCTATTTAACAATATATGAAATTATGAAGAAAATAATGCTTGTGACTGATTATTTGGTGATTAATCGTGTGACATTTATTTTGTGAGTGTGATTGATCATTTAGTTATATATTTTGTGACTTCTATACTGGTGTGTGTGAATCGCTATTTGGTGATAGTTTGTGACTGCTGTTATGTATTTGATGATTAATTATGTGACCTCTTTTTCCTGTGGCTGTGACTTTGCTTTCATATTAATTGTCAATTTATTTTAGTTATCATATAAATATTGTGTGGTATTAATGTAGATGATTCTGACCAGTACTATCTGACTTCATATGTAAAAAAATGTTTACAAAAGATTATTTAGTATGACTACCTAAGTAAATAACAATTAATATATGTTGTGAGTTATATTACATCAATGTGATTTTGCTAAAGTGTTAGTCGCAAATTTACTTAACTTATCTTAAAAATTTCATGTGGCTTGAATTACGAGATATTGTGATCAGTTTGTGGGACTTTGTACGTGATTAAGAAAAAGGATTTAATATGACTACTAGAGTCCGGGTGATATAGTGATATGTGACTGTCAAAATTGAGGTGTGATTTAGATGTGTGGCTTTGGTTTATAATGATATAATTTTAAAAAGAAAACAATATTTGTTGCTGAATTTTTTAGTCTTTTGAGATATTATGACCTTTAAATTGTTCTATTTTGCAGTAATGGAGTACACTAGCATTTTCTTGTGTTACGGAGGTGAATGAATTGAAAATAATAAATATACGGGGTCCAACATAATGAGTATCTTGGTCCCACAAAATTGCACGTACAAACAATTCGTTGATATGTTATTTTGAGAACTATAGTTAGATCTAGAAGTGGTTGCGATTAGGAACATGAAAAGACCAACATTAGAGGATATTTGCCTTCTCACCGACTAATGGACGGACATTATTCCTCTTCATCAACTTCGGATTTTCTTCATCTACACTTTGCTTCCTTTTCTCATTTTGCGATTTGAGACCTTGGTGTTCATTTTTGGATCGATCAACAAATCTAGTTATTGCCGTTGAAGATTTGAAGCCAAGGTTTTTGAAATTGGGGGTTGAGCAGATTTTCAAATCGATTTTTGGGTTTTGCCCAATATAAATTTTGTAAGAATTTTTCAAAATACTTTGGAATTTATGAGGCAAGAGATTTGAGAAATTTTGATTTTCTTCCTCTCTTTGGATTTTCAAAGTTCTCCCTGATAATGAACATCCAAGCCAGTTTGTTTGGGGAGTGTTTTAATTTTGTGATAATGAACATCCAACAGTTTGTTTGGGGGAGTGTTTTAATTTTGTGATAGTGTTTTTAATGTTAAAATTTCACTTTCTTCAACAACATGATATCCCTTCCTAGTTATTAGAAAGATAAATACGAATTGTATAATAAATCAATTTATTATGAATTAAATAATTTAATTCATTAGCTGGATTTTAATTCATTAATTAAAAAAATACCTGATTCTTCAAACAAAAAATTCTTAACTTGATTTGTCAAAATAGATAGTTAAAAATAGTGCTAAGCCTAATTATCTCATGGTTTAAAGTAATAACTTTCTAATTTAACTATGTATAAAGATGATTAATTTAGGGGTGTATTCAAATTGAGACTTTTAAGAACCTTTAAGTATTTAAAAGTTTAGGAGTATCCAATGTAGACTTTTTAAGAGTCTCTAAAAGTATTGGTCAATTAAAATTTTATAGGAGTCTTTATAAGTCACATGGTATTCAAATTGAAAAGGAATTCTAGGGATTCTCTACTTCTGGAGACTTTTTAGTGAAAAGTATAATTAGCAAATCTTAAAAAAAGTCTCACGTCTACCGTGAGATTTGTGAAGACTCTAGATCCACAAAATAAAGAAGGCCTATTTTCTCTCACTTTTAGGATTTTTTTCGTATCTCTTCCATGTAAGAATTTGTTGTACTTAATAATTTATATGCAATTGTATCTAGAATTTATAGTAATCAAAACTTTGATATTAAAGTACATTGTCTTATGTCAAAAATTGAGAATATTTTGCGTGATGAATTTGTAGTATTTTGATTAATGTTTTGGTGGGAGTCAAATTTTTCGCTTAATTATTAGAAATTATTCTATTGCGATAGTTTGATATTGTACTATATCTCGCTTAAATTAATATAATTTATTCAATGCCTTTATGCGTAGGGTTTGGCAATTGGATTGAGAACTTAATAAAAAAAAATTTCAAGGCGTCATTAATAGGAAAATTACAAACTTTACGAAATTATATCAACTAGGTCCTAACAATCTTGAACATATTATTATAATAGCGAGCTAACAAAGATTATTACAATGTTTTGGTTAATCATCTTTTGGTTTGTTAATTGAATAATATATAAAATATAAATATTTAATTATATAATAATTACAAGTGCGTGGACTATATTATATGTCAAATTTGAAATTTGAAATCAATTTAGCCAGCATTCTAACATCAAAGTCTGGACATTAAAATGGACGCCCAGTGCATTCCATATTTTTAGTCCTTTAAGTTATTCATTTCTTGTGTACATGTAGCTTCTTCACCTAGATGCAACAATTTACAATTTGCCTAATTATAATTCCTTTTCGTCTTAAAAAATATGAAGATCAAGGATTTGTTTAAATAGCAACTTTAACTTTATTTTTGTTTGTCTTGTTTGATTATTTCTTATTGTTTATTATGTGCTCACAAAATAAAATTATTTTATTTGATTATTTCTTATTGTTCAACACGTAAGTAATATTTTGTTTTTTCTTAACAGTACTGTAAAGTCTACTCTAAATTTTATGAGTTTTTAATTCTTTAATACATTGCATGTACAATCCGGCAATAGAATTAATGGGAGATTGATGCTGTGAAATGACAAAGTTCATGGAAGAGGTGTGGAGAAATATGAAAAATGGACATGGGAAGAGAGCAATGAAGCGCTAAAACTCATGGTTGATGTTGCCACTCGTGGATGGCGTGATAGTAATGGCTTATTGAGCAAGATAACTGTAGAAAAACATATACTTCCCTATCTTAATAAAAAGCTTGGGATTGAAAATAATTATGTCCAATATAAAAGTCATGTGAAGTGGTTTAAAAAATAGTACAACAAATATTCTAAACTTATGCGTCATAACTCTGGGTTTGGATGGGATCCTACAACGATAAAATTCACTACTTGTGATGAAGTATGGGAGGAGTACTTTACGGTGAGTTTTTTTATTAAAAAAAGTATTTAACATTTAAAAATATTAGTGATGCGTATGTTTCATACGTTAGCACTTGTAATTATTTTTTTCTTGATCCTGGAGATAGAAGTTACCGCACAGACACATTTGCGGATTATAAAGATTTGAGAATTGCAGTTGGAAGTGCAACTGTTGTTGGGACACACGCAATTGCACTAGGGGATGACAATGATGCAAGAACATTTGAGATAGAAGAAGGAAGAGACATTGGTGGTTTAATAGATGATTTTACGTATGATCTTGATAGTGAGGCATTTATACAAACTGATAAACAAGACCCTTTTTACCAGCACCATCTCTTGGGCAATCTACTCAATCGTTACCTCCTAAGCCTACAAGTTCAGAGGTTCCCCCAACAAATCGAAAACGAAATAGAACCGAATTTGAAGCAAAATATAACTCGATTGATCCCAAAAGTACCCAATTAGATGTTATAGACAAGCTCACTTGTCTTGTTGACATGATCACTCGTGTTATTGAATCAATTGATACTAGAGAGCATACTTGTTGGGATGTTATCAAGGAAATCCCAAACTTGGATGATGATGCTTGTTTCAAGGCCCTTGATTTGCTTAATATCAGAGCAAAGAAGTCTGGGTTCTTGAACATGACACCAGAAGAGCATTCTAAATGGATAGTATTTAAATTGAAATGAAGCATTTTTCAGACATGATTAGTACTAAATTTTATAGTTTTGGATTGTTAATCTATTGTTTATGGATTTTTTAACTTTGAAATAGTACCAAATTCTACAATTTTTGAGTTTTTTATTGATTGTAGATTGAATTAGTAATACTTATTTCGTTTTTACATAACATTATCATTTTCTTTGTGTATGTCTTTAAGTTTTAATTTTTTTTTCAGGTGCTTCTATTTATATAATGTCTAATGTCAACATGCATGAAGATCATGAAATAGAAATGGCCGAGATTGAAGAAGATGAGAAGGAAGAAGCATTATATGAAACCATTAGGTATTTATGGTGACAATTCAAGCAATTTCTCGTGTTAAATGATCATATAGCTAATATGGGTCGTGTACATGTCAAACATTCACTAACTAGGAGACCAAAAACTAGATATGGATATAATTATATATATATAATATTAAAAGAGGATCTAGAGAATTTTTGACAAGTTTATAGAATGTATCCAAATGTGTTTCTAAAATTAAGCAACATCATTAGAGAAAAAACACCCTTACAGGATACGAGGTATATTTGTATTGAAGAAATGCTTGCGACATTCCTACTTACTGTCGGTCAAAATACTCAATATTGCTTAATTCGTCAAAAATTTGGTCGATCGCATTTCACTACCAGTCGAAGTTTTAACAAGATTTTACAGACATTAAACAAATTTGCGGTGAGATATGATGGCTAAACCGGGATCTACATTCCCAAAAAAAATAAGGGAAAGTACAAGATTTTACCCTTATTTTAAAGTAAGTGATGAAATTATTTATTTTTTTAGTGTTCTCACTATTTATTTATTTGTATTGTTTTATTGTTTTAGAAATGCATTGGAGCTATTGACGGCACTCATATTCCAAAGCAATGGTAAGCTGGACGTAATACAAGTAGCTATAGAAATAGCCATGGAATAATTTAAGCACAATGTTTTAGTTGCTTGCAACTTTAATTTAGAATTTATATATGTGCTTAGTGGGTGGGAGGGATTGGCACATGATTCTAAGGTGTTGAGTAATGCTTTAACAAGGAGAAACGAACTTAAAGTGCTACTAGGTACGACTTTATAATGCCATTAATCTCTTTTCTTTAATTTTATGTTTTCTTGTTCATGATTATACATGTTATAAGTTTCTTGCTAATTGTCCAAATATTTATGTGTAGGTAAATATTTTTCGGTAGATTGTGGATTTTCTAATCGACGTCAATTCTTAGCTCCTTTTCGTGGTACCCGCTATCATCTTCAAGATTTTGCTGGTCAAGGTCGTGACCCTGAAAATGTAAAAGAGTTGTTTAATCTTCGACATGCTTTCTTGAGGAACGTGTTGAGAGGATATTTGGTATATTTAAATCACGGTTCACAATTTTCAAAACAACTCCTCTATTTCCATATCGCACACAAGCGGAGCTAGTATTAGCTTGTGCTTACACAATTTTCTTCGCAAAGAGTGTCGTTCTGATGAATTTCCAGTTGAACCTGATAATGAAGCTTTATCAATTAACGAAGAGGAAGATTTTGGACCATTTTTTGAGAGTCAAGAACAAGAAATCTAAAATGCTAATGCATGGAGGACTACTATAGTAGTTGATATGTGGAGTGGTTTAGGCAATATTTGATATTTTTTTATTAAACATTACTAAAATGTTATTAATTCTTATCGGGATTTATGTTATTTGTTAATTTAATTGAGGTGACTTAAATCTTTTTATATTTATTAATAAATATTTTTATTGCCATGAGAAATATGCTTTGAGTTTTTAATTACATACGTTGTGGATGATTTACACATATGAGATGTTACTTAAAATAATATTAATTATAGTGTATAAAAATTTAGCTTAACATTTAAAAAAAAAATGAAAGTCTATAGAAGTATACAGTAATAAAAGTCTACATAAGTTTAAAGAAGACTTTTATTAATTCCAAACAAATCTACTAAAGTCACTTAAAAGTCCACAAATTTTACAAAAGTCACCTACTTATAAAAATCTATAAAAGTTTTTAAAAGTCTCAATTGAATACACCTCCTTAATATCCACTTTGTGAGAGATTAAAAATTAGGATATTCTTGTTTTATAGTTTGTACTCATATATCTCTTGATTAGTACTGAATACTAATTGACCACTTAATTAAAGCATAGAATGCTGTTTTGATATTTCAGTTCTATTCTTTTTAAAACACGTCTTCTTAACTACAATTACCAGGTAAGATAGAGATTTCAAAACTTGTTTGTACGCCTGATTAAGTCGTGTAATTTTCTAGCAACTTAATTCAAATATACTTATTTGGGTTAATTTCACTGATAGTAGCTGAAGTTTCATTGAAATTACAAAATCGTCACTGAAGTAACAAAGTTTCAACAGTGGTCACTAAAGTTTACTAAAACTTGTACTAAAAGTCACTCGCTGAAATTCTCCAATTAACTTAATGACGTGTCACTTGTAAATGTCCATGTGGCGCACATTTGGATGACACGTGGCAAAATTATTGACATGTGGACTTTATCCAATAATTATAATAAATTTGGATCTCAATGAATACCTCTATAATATAAGAAGCTAACTGAAAATACTTTAAAATAAATTTTATAGTAAATACCTCAAAAATTGTATCTAAGGTCCTTTAACTTTTTATATCTTCAAATTTTGGTCTCTAAATTTTCAATTATCTTTCATTTAAGTCCTTCAAAAATTGCATCTTAGGTCTTTCAACTTTTTACATATTTACATTTTGGTCCCCAAAATTTTCATTATCTTTCATTTAAGTCATCCAAAAATTGTATTTTGGGTCCTTCCACTTTTTACATCTGTACACTTTGGTCCCCAAATTTTAATTATCTTTCAGTTAAACCCTCCAAAAATTACATCTTAAGTCCTTCAACTTTATACATCTTCAAACTTTGATCCCCTAAATCCTTGATTTTAATGGTCAAAATAAGTATAATTTTAGTGGTCAAAATTATAAATTAATACTGCATCCGTCTCATAAAAAATAATAAAAATATACTTACTTTTTTTTATTAATTTATTCCAAATTATAATCGACTTTCATTGTTGATAATATAATTAATTTTTAATTTTTAATATACTCTTTTTTGTTATCAATAAATATAAATTACAATTATATTAATATAAAATTATATTAAAAATATAAGTAAAATTTATTGTTTGAATTATAGTATTTAAATTTTTGTAAACAGTGTAAAAATAGAAATCTATTTTTATTAGAAGTATACTTAGAAAAGAATATCTATAAAAACTTCCATTCATAACCTTATATATACCATCACTGTTTCAATAAATTTACACCAATTTCTCGGATTCCCAAACTGAATTTTTAGGGTTTTCTTTTGTTCCCTACAAATTGCAATGAAGAGGAAGAGGCAAACAGAAGATTTTACAGATCCCATTTGGAAGAAATTTGATACAGCAAATCAAACCGATGGTGTTAGAGACCCCATGTGGAGGTGGAAGAGAATTGCAAAAGGACAGCCCAAGCAATCATATTACAGAATTCCTGACGGCGTGCTCTAATTATAAACGTTTGTATATGAAGTATTTTCCAAGAGAAGTGCAAATCGATCCTTATAAAGTGCCCACCCTTTCTGACTTTACTCAAGGATCTGTCCATATGCATTATTTTGAAGATATTAGTGATGATGAATTCTTCAAAAGATTGGGTGTTTCTTATAATTTCCATCCTTCTGATGCTCAACTTATTGGTGACTACTTGATCAGAAAAATCAATAACGAGAGGGTGCCTCGCAATAAGATTAAAGTTGTGGCTAATATTTACGACTTAAACCCGGAAAAACTTCCAGGTAAAATCAAATCATCTTGATTATTGGATCTTTTCATGTTCTTGTTTTTCTTTTTTTGCCCCATCTCAATTTATTACACAAGGTACGTAGGAAACAAAGAAGAATTTTAATTTATTACCTAATTTTCTAATTTATTCTTAACTTTTATTTGATTCGTAGCTGACTACGGGGTGAGTGGAGATAAACAATGGTTCTTCTTTACACCTAGGGATAGAAAATACGAAAATGAGAAAATACGAATTCTAGTTGCACTTGATGGATATTGGAAAGTAACTAGAGCTGATAAAAGCATCCAATGGAATGGTAAAGATTGTGGGTTTCGGAAGAAACTTCAATTCTACAAGGGAAACGGTGACGAGACCTCTTGGATTATGCATGAACTTAGGGTGAATAATCCTCCACCCCAGCAACAGGGTGTTGCAGATGACACCAAGGTACATATTTTTATTTCTGCTCAGATATTTTCTTTGCACATACTGGTAGTAGAAATTTTAATGAGAATGTAACCTACAATATAAGATAATAGATATTGTACATTAAGATGACTTTAAGTCAACTACATTCTAATTTCTTACATGAAGTTGAAGAATACAATAAGTTAATTTCTCCTAGAAATCCTGTTAGAAGAAAGAGTTGTTGAATTTAATTTCTTGTTTAATTCTCGATTAAATATTATTTTCTTGTAGATGGACGATTGGGTTGTGTGCAAAATATATGACGCCAAGGACCCATGGGTTGATCATTTCTTAGGAAAAAGTCCAAATCATCGTGAAAGACACGAGAGACGAGAAAAGAAAGTCTTATGAGGAAGAAGAGTTGTATATGGAAGCAGGAAAATCACCATAGAAGTTAAAGAAGAAGAGAATCCAGACGAGGAAGTTGGTCATAAGCCTACTACTGAAAGTGTAGATGAGAAGATAAGCGTGAAAATGGAGGAGGAGGGGAGTTAAGGGCTTCCTCATGATCCACTGATATTGGAGCTTAGGAAATAAATAGTACCCCTTATTTTTGTTTACTTTTTTTTAGTTGATATTGGCTCATCAAAGCTCTTAAATTCTTGTGTTTTATGTTCCAATAGGAAGAGTTGGCCTGAGTTTTTGTGAAGCAGGAATTAATTTTCAGATTGGTTTAATTACATTTTGGTTATTGGTATTAGGACATACTTTTAACATTGCAGAGCATAACATTAACATGGCTGGGACTAGTCCTCTATTCTTGGGATGACTCATTAACTCTTCATTCTCTTTGATCTTTTCAAGTGATACAATGTCTGATATATAGATTAAGTGCTATCAAAATAGATTTTTTTTTTTTTTGGGTTAGTCAACCATCTTTAAAAAAAAAAAAAAAAAGCCCACATTTGATTAAAATCACAAACAAAATTTCAAAAATCATGGTTGAATAGTTAGTAGTCGCGGCTAGTCAAAGGTAAATAAATCAAAAAAACTCATTTTAATCCCTGCCAAACAAACACTAACTAAAAATTAAGAAGAGTTTGTTCTAACCTTATTTACAAGGTAACAATGGCAATTGTCCAATATGTAGATTAACTAACTAACAAGCAAGAAGGTTGCCTTATGTATTACTGGCTGAAACTCATATCATTATATAGAAGGTTGCCGTCACAATCTCTACGACTCCAAAATAGTAGCAGAGTTAGACATTTTCTATTGTAGGGTCAAATATATAAATACAATTTTTTTTAAAACTAATAATGGTAAGACAAATGAATTATGGCAAGCAATAATATGTTAACTAAATAACAACACATCTCTCTCTCTAGGGTTTTTTCATCAGAAATCATTAAAATGGGTATTTACCACTTCCACCAAAATGTGCACTTACGAATTATAAAGAAATTTGAAGCAGCTTTTCCAAGTAATGATCCAATTTGTCTTATTTACTAATGGAATTTAATTACAAACCAAATATGTGTGATTCACAATAGATACGATTGAAATTGTTCTCAAGTAGTTATGAGAGAAATTCAGTAACTGAATACTAAAAAATATTATATATTACAGTAAAAAAATACTAAAAAATTCAATAACTGAATACTAAAAAATACAGTAAAACATATTACATATTATATATTCAACCACCACCAATACATATTACATGGTCCAAATTCTGAAAGGGACATGAACCCGAGCGCAACACAGTACAAAGACCAATGAAATAATTCATAATTCAACAAATAAATAAACTAATTTTATCCTAAACTATAAACCTTAAACTAATTTCAGAAACTTGAAATAACAGAACATAACATTGTAAGTATGGGGTTTTATAGGAGAGAGTGAATTAATTTGATCGTTATGAGTGACCAATGGAAGCTCTTGTAACTCCCATTTCTATCATGTCCAAATTAAGTAATATGATAAATATATAATATGACTCCTAATCTGATTATAATTGCCGACATTCACTTGCCAAACATTGTATAATTCGATTACGTCTCAAAGTTTCTATACGGTGCTAAAATGACCATTTTACCTTATTTCCATGATTGAAAAATTACAAAATTAATAGCGTTGTAATCCTAATATTTTGCTACAATATCATATTTGATGACTTGATATCCAAAAAATTCAGTTGACCCAAACTCTCTTGGACAGTGTTCTAAAATTTTAAATGTTGCCTTATGTATTACTGGCTAAAACTCAAATCATTGTATAGAAGGTTGCATCACAGTATCTACTGCTCTAAAATAGTGGCAAGAGCTACACATTTTATATTGTGGGGTCAAATATGTAAATACAAATTTTTTTTAATAATGGTAAGACAAATGACGGCTTCCACCAAAATGTGCACTTAAGACAAATGCAAGTAATGAATTATGTCTAATTTAAGCAACAATATGATTAACTAATAACAATACATATCTCTCAATAAATCAACAAAATAAATATATTTTTTTTGGTTCAATAAGTGAAGTTATCTCAATAATATGTACTAGAACTTCGGCCACCACCAATACAGATTACATGGTTAGAATTCAAAAAGGACATGAAAATGAGAGCAACACAGTACAAAGACCATTGAAATACCTCCCAATTTAATTAATTAATTAATTAATTTTATCTTAAACCATTAAACCTTAAACTAATTTCATGAACTTGAAATAACGGAACATAACATTGTAAGTATGGGGTTTTATAGGAGAGAATGAATTAATTTGATCGTTATGCGTGACCAATGGAAGCTATTGTTACTCCCATTTCTGTGATGTCCAAATTAAGTAATATGATAAATATATAATTATTATACATAAATTAAATATAATGATTTTTAATCTGATTATAATGGCCGACATTCACTTGCCAAACACTCCCTAGAGCTATCTATAAATTGTATAATTCAATATTTAGTCTCAAGGTGTCTGTACAATACTATAATGACCATTTCACCTTCTTCTCGTGATTGAAAAATTACAAAATTAATACAGTTGTAATTATTATATTTTCTCTAAAATTCCAAACAGTGCAAAAGTTCACAAAACAACCAAATAAGTTCTTGCTTTTAATTGTCAAACTCAGAAAAGTTATTTGGCTCAAAAACCATCAAATCTTAATATTTTCTTACAATTGCATTTTAGTCCATGAAGTTTTCAAAATTGCAAATTGGTACCTAAGTTTGCAACAATATGCTTGTTCTTTCTTTTTGCATATGTTCCATCAATAATTAGATTTTATTTCTAGTACTCCGGAGTATGGAGTACTCAGTATTCTCTGTCAGCATTTAATTGACAAGTTATTAAATAACTGGGACTCACTATTTAATTGGGATCCAAATATATAAATGCCAATTAAATAGTGACAGTGACTACTGAGTTCTATAATTTGAGAGTACTAGGAGTTTTCTTAATTAATTAGGGGAGATGTTGTGGATCACATTGGATCATGTGGGGGACACTCACCCCAATTTCTGAATTTCTAGTTTATTTTTAAAACTATTCAAAATTCAAAATTTTATTCATCTTCCTCTTTTGAGAACTGTGCATGAAATTTTTCCAAATGACCTAAATATTCAATTAATCTCTCATTCATCCCCAATACAATTTGTCATTTTCACCAAAATCTAATTTTCGCCACTACTTAGCTCATCGTCGCTAACGCCAACCACAGTCTTCTCATCTTTAAGTCTCAACCCACGCTTTTGCAGACATTAAACTTATGTTGTTTCATATCACACAAATCTCCAGAAGACATCCACATCGACAAGGGCAATCGAGGGCCCATAGGCCCTCTTCTCGATCTTATGTGGCGTCAAAATTCTAAATTACCATCAAAGGCCCTCACCCTTGAGCATCTACGCCATGAGAGCCCCAGAAAGCCCTTCGCCATTCCATCAAGCCTACTCCCTCGTCATGGTTCTTCGCATCCCGCAAAACCCCATGGGCAGTCTGGTATTCCGACTTTGGGGAAAGATAATTAAGGGAATGATTGTGTTTGATTAAGAGAACCACAATCACAAGGAAACCCCATCTCAATCCAATAAAATCAAAAACGCAATCCCAAAGATTGACAAAGGTTAAGAGAGAATCTTAGAACATCACAATGAGATTGAATTCGATCTTATTCTTTAATGAATGAGGGTCCCATTAGATTTTTAATTGATTGCTTCCCTAAATCAATTACAATTCTTCCCTTTATAAATACTAGATCTCTATTCATTCCAATATATGCATTATTCTCTATTCTAAACTATGTTCAAATCTTTGTCTGTTTGTCTCTCCAATACTCATATTATCTCATATATTTTATACTAGTAGTTGGCTTGACTGTCAGAGTACCAACAGTCGATGGTCCCTTTTCTGATGATTTTGATGCTTAACGGTTGTCTAAATGTGCAAGTAAAATATAAGTTGGCAAATGATTGATTAGAGATCGGTTGACATGTGGATAATACATATTTCGAGGTCAACATTTTCAAAAAAAAAATGAAAATGGTTAATATAACATGTATAAAAAAATATTTGAAATTAAAATGTTTATTTGACAAAAAAAAATTTGGGTTGCCGAGATGCCCGATAACCAATTACATAAGTGAAAGGCGTAGGCGTGGTTTTGTTGTATAACGAAATTCTGAAAATAAATATACACTTAAATATATTAGAGAATTTGTAAAATTGATGTGTTAAATAAATGAATAAGATGATGATTGTGGAGAATTAATATGATCTGGTTGGAAATTTTTTTTGGTTCCTGTGTTTACTTAATATTTATGGCTACCTGGAATGCAAGTATGAAAAAAATGTAGTGATTTTTAAAATAAAATTAAAATTAAAATGGGTAATTTAATATGTATAAAAAAAAAATTCAAATTAAAATGTTTATTTGACAAAAAGAAAAAAAAAAAAAAAAAAATTTTGGTTGCCGAGATGCTTCACCAAACAATGAATTTGATTGTCGAGTTGCTCGGCAATGAAATTCATTGCCGAGCATTGTTCACTTATTTTTTTTTTAATTTTATTGTGTCAAAGAAAATGGGCTTAAAAAAAAATTGGTGAACAGTAAAATAAAGTTCATTGTCGAGAATTTTAACAATTCATTTTTTTTTTTCACGTTTTCATTTTTTTTTTTTAATGTGGCAACATTATAAAAAATAAAAACATTCAATTTGCTTAAGATAAAATAAAAAATAATAATAAAAAATTGAATGAAAAGGTGTAAAAAAAATAAAAACATTCAATTTGCCACCAAGATTTCACAGTGCGTGGATTTATACATTACCTGAAATTCTTGAATGACATTTTTTAGCATTTATTTAGAATAATTTGTAAAAGGTAAAATAAAAAAACAAGATTAGTAAAAAATTGAATGAAAATTAAGTGTAAAAGAAAAAAAAAATTAATTTTTTTTTTTTAGGTTGTGGGCATATCCCAACGATTTTAAAACAATATGGACATTTTGTGCAATTATTCCTTAAAAAAAAAAAAGAGTAAACAGTAAAATACTGTTCATAAAATTGATTGTCGAGAACTGCTCACCTTTTTTTTTTCTTGTGTTAAAGAAAATGGGCTTAAAAATTTTTTTTGGTGAACAGTAAAATAAAGATCATTGCCGAGTTGCTCGGCAATGAACAATTCATTGCCGAGAATTTTATTGTTGACGTTTTTTTTTTTTAATGTGGAAACATTATAAAAATAAAAACATTCAATTTGCTTAAGATAAAATAAAAAAGATTAATAAAAAAATTGAATAAAAATGTCTAAAAAAAATAAAAACATTCAATTTGCCACCAAGATTTCACAGTGCGTGAATTTTGAAATTTTGAATGGCATTTTTTAGCATTTATTTAGAATAATTTGTAAAAGGTAAAATAAAAAAACAAGATTAGTAAAAAATTGAATGAAAATTAAGTGTAAAAGAAAAAAATATAAGAAAAACAAATTAAAGATTTTTTTTTTAAGTTGTGGGCATATCCCAATGATTTTAAAACAATAGGGACCTTTTGTGCAATTATTCCTTAAAAAAAAAGATTTTACTGTTCATCAATATCGACAATCAATTGATTGCCGAGCACTTTTTAATTTTTTTTAAAAATTTTATTGTGTTTGTCGAGATTGCTCGGCAATCAATTTGATTGCTGAGCACTTTTTAATTTTTTTTTAAATTTTATTGTGTCAAAGAAAATGAGCTTAAAAAAAATTGGTGAACAGTAAAATAAATATCATTGCCGAGTGGCTCGGCAATGAACAATTCATTGCCGAGAATTTTACTATTCATGTTTTTTTTTTTTTAATATGGCAACATTATAAAAAATAAAAACATTCAATTTGCTTAAGATAAAATAAAAAAATTGAATGAAAAGGTGTAAAAAAAATAAAAACATTCAATTTGCCACCAAGATTTCACAGTGCGTGGATTTATACATTACACCGAAATTCTTGAATGTCATTTTTTAGCATTTATTTAGAATAATTTGTAAAAGGTAAAATAAAAAAACAAGATTAGTAAAAAATTGAATGAAAATTAAGTGTAAAAGAAAAAAAAAATAAGAAAAATAAATTAAAGATTTTTTTTTTTTAGGTTGTGGGCATATATCCCAACGATTTTAAAATAATATGGACATTTTGTGCAATTATTCCTTTAAAAAAAAAAAAAAAAAAAATGTTATTATTCATGGCAATCAATTTGATTCATGGCAATCAATTTGATTGCCAAGATTGCTCGGCAATTAATTTGATTGCCGAGCACTGTTCACAATTTATTTTTATTTTTTTTAATTGTGTCAAAGAAAATTGGCTTAAAAAAAATTTGGTGAACAGTAAAATAAAGATCATTGCCGAGAATTTTACTGTTCACGGTTTTTTTTTTTAATGTGGCAATATTATAAAAAATAAAAACATTCAATTTGCTTAAGATAAAATAAAAAAGATTAATAAAAAAATTGAATGAAAAATTGTAAAAAAAATAAAAACATTCAATTTGCCATCAAGATTTCATAGTGCGTGGATTTGTACATTACTTGAAATTCTTGAATGACATTTTTTAACAATAAACATCCCAACTTTCTTTCAATTTTTTGGGCTATTTTTTTATATACTATGTGCATTACCAAATCCCAGCAATTTACAACTATGTTAACAACCAATGATGATTGCCAAATTGCTCGGCAACCAAGACCTTTGGTTGTCGAGTTTCTCAACAACAAAAATGGTTGACGAGATTTTGGTTTGGTTGCGGAGTTTCGACAATACTCTTTTACCGAGATACTCATTACATGCATGAAAGTTCGAATAAAAGTTGAAGTGAATTTCAATAGCTCAAACAATAAGTTACAAGTTAATTGAATTTTTGTTTTAAGCTATCACCATTATTCTTAAATTGTATTCATATTATACATGGAACATCCAATTATTGCATCAGTTTGATGGAATTTTTAGTTGGGTATGCTGTCAACCTCTGTACTCTCATTCACCATCTATATGGAATTTAAATACTCTCTTTGGAGCTCACCATAATTTCGAGAAGGTCACTAAACATGAGTTTTTTTGTGTAAAAGATTTTTTTTTTTTTTGGTGTATTTCTCCCACTTTGTCATCAATTGTCCAACTTGTTGCGTGACAAGTGATTGTTAGTGATCAATAGCTGATACATAGGAAAATGGATGAGGGCAGACTACCAGTTGGAGATGTCTTATTAAAAGGATATCAGAGTGGAGAATTCACAATATGGAAACTAAAGTTGCAAGTTTCAGGTAATGTGAAATCTTGGTGGCAAATTGAATGTTTTTACACCTTTTCATTCAATTTTTTTATTAATCTTTTTTATTTTATCTCAAGCAAATGTGGAGCCTGCTCTAGAAGTATTTAATTTGCTGGTTGTCAGAGGTTTCAATCCTCCTTTATCAATGTATAGACAACTCATATATGCTCTTTGCAAGATAAATTGGGTCAAAGAGGCAGAAATTTTGTTTGAGAACATGCTTGAGAAACAATGGAATACTAATGAAATTGTTTGGACTATTTTGTTTGATGGATTGCTCGAGGAGGGGGAATCAAAAGTATGCTTGAAGCTTCTTCAAACTATGAACTTTTAGAATTGCTCTATTAGTTTGTGGACATATATCATACTGGCAAGAGAATTATCGAAGTTGACAAATCTATTGATTTGAACGAAGTTGCAGATACATTGCAAATCCTACGAAGAAAAAAACTGGTCAAGTCTCCTTAATGAAATGAAGGCATAGAAAATACATTGTCTTATCTTGGAAGACAGATCCTTGTATACATCTTCCCTGCTATTTCACTTGATTCCAATTGCCCTTTTTGCAGCCTCTGTAAAAATAATTTTGAGTTGCAATCTATGATCAATTACTGGTAAACATACTATGCACACAAAAGTCAAGAATTGCGACTATTACAAAAATGGTGAGATTTGGACAAAACTAAGAATAGTAAAATACCAAAACTACGTCGTGTTGGACGAAAAAGCTACAGTAAAAAAATTAAGACACTTATATTATTGTAAGGATATATATATCAACTACCCTTCAGTTATATAAGTTGGCAAACGTTTTTTTTTTATTAGAATTCACAATTTTTATACATGCATTTTGTAGGACCTACAATTTACTAGTTATTCATTATCAACACATTCCATAGGATTTACAACTTATAAGTACTTAAAAAAATTCAATTCTACCAAACATGCATTTAGACTCAAAGGACCCGTTTGGCTTGTAGATAAAACTATTTATCTAAATAAACGTTATCTAAATAATAGTTATCCATATACCAGATTTATTAATATCCTGTTTGGTTTAGTTAGGTATAAGAATGAAAAATGTCATTGTTAAAAAGTCAACTTTTGATAAATAAAGACAATTCTACTACTATTCTTAATTAAAAGAAAATAAATAAATAAATAAAACAAAAAGAAAAAAAATAGGTGGAGCGTCGGAGAGTGGTGACAGCGGGTAGAGGCGATGACATAGGACATCAGAGGGTGGTGATCGGAGGACGATGGTGGAGGCTGCGGTGGGCGATGACGATTATCCTGTGGTATAGATGTTCAAAAATAAATTGGTTCTATACTATAAAGGATACGTTCGTTATTTTGTTATCTTCTTTCTGAGAACAAAATTTATCTTCATTTTTTACTTAAATTGTTATCCGGATAAAAACTTAGCTGGACATCAACTTTGTCCAAATAGAATAAGATAAATTTTAGGATTAATTACACTCACAGTCCCCATTCTTTCACCTTTATAACAATATTATCTCCATTCAATTTTATTTGCTGATAGTGTCCTCATCATTTCTTTAATTTGCACAGATGGTCCCCAAATGGTCATTTTTGACGATTTTAACCTTAGTTTAATAAATTAAAATAACAAAAAAGAAAATAATGAAAAAATTGCAATTGGGGACCCTAACCTTTTCAAAAATGTAAATAAATCCTAAATTTTATTTTTTTATTATTATTTTTTTTTTGATTTTCACTTAAATTAATAAAAAATGTGTAATCAAGTCTCAAATCTTCTAATTATGTTCACCGAAAGGACATTTGGAGTATAGACAGATTTTGTATAAAGGTCCGTTAATTGACAAAAAATCAAGCCCGTAACTTAAATTTAACTAATTTAACAATGACAAAATAGTATATTCTTCTACTATTTATAACAATTAAAAAAATAAATAAGAATTTTTGTTATAAGAAAAAGAAAAAAAAAGGTCATATTCCCCACTCCACCTCGCTCCAAATTTAACTCAACCCAACGGTACAACCGGGTGATTTTTTTTCACCACCCACTCCCCATTGCCCCCAAACAACCGCTGTGGTTTTGGTAAAGAACCGAGGGGTGAAATTCCATCGGTTGTATCTTGTGGGGTGGGGTGGGGGGGTGGGTGGGGGTGGGTATTTTTTTCTATTAATTTTTAAAATAAAAAAGATATGATTTATTTTACACTTCTAAAAAGGAAAAAAAAAAAAAAAAAAAAAAAAGCCAAACATTCTCAATTTATGACTCTGAACAAAAAATAAATAATTGAACCTTAGTAATATCCACAAACTTTGACTACTTCATGCTCTAATGTTTAAGGATTAATAACTCGAGTCTTTAATATTGTCGACAAAGTATGGTATATTATATTTACTTAATTAAGTGACAATATTGTTAACATAAAAATGGATAATTTTCTTTAAAGCCATGCAACTGTCCAGATAGATGGTGGAGTTGAACGGAATACTCTTTTTCTTGCAAAAACGGATAAGGTTGTTGACAGCCATTTTTTATGGAATTTCTTGTATCAAATTTGTCCCCATTTCCTTTATAAATTTGTTACCTATTTATAGAGAATTTTCAAAAGCAATTAAGTCATTTATTTATTGGCACATTAGCACCCGATTAGGCCAGTCAATGGGGCCAATTAATCACGCCACGTACATGTCTCTTAATACTGACATGACGTCCATGTAGACTATAGTAATTTTTGAATGTAACAAATATGATATTATATACGCATTTCATATGCATGTTAATTTTGTTGGTTTTGAAACCTAAATTCCGATCTTCAAAATTGAAAACACAATCGCTGCAAAATTATGTAATTGAAAAAAACTCCAGATTTGTTTTCAATTCAAGAACATAAAGTTGAGAATATGAAACTCAAAATTTAAAATTACTTCTTATAATGTCTCCTCTTTTCGATTTTTCAAACGAAAACAACGTGATCTTTCTATCACATCTTTCATTGTTCATAGAAAGTTGGATTTAAGAATCCCATATTTTCAACAAAAAACGAAAAACTTCTTGTGTGTAAACTTTGAAATAGGACATGAGATAATAGCTAAACTTTAACTAAGGGTAGTTTGTAAACTTAAAATACAAGATTTTTCATATTTGTATAGATATTAATTCGAAGATCCTCAATTCCATATGGAATATTGAACAAATATAAATATTTTGTTTCATTATGTTTATAAATATGATTAATATTTTATTAGGATGGCCGTGGTCCAACTTGATCCGGATTTTGATTCAGCTTTTATTTTTATTTTTATATTTTTGTTATTTTTACAGATATATATACATTCGAGACTCAATAAGGACTTGCTTGAGAATTTTTTTTTCACCGGTTTTGGGTGGTACCGTTTATAAAAAGTTGAGAAAATTGTTGCTTGTTAGTTTTTTTTAGCATTGGCAAAACCGGTGTAATGTAATTTGAAGCGTATCTCCTAAGCTCCTAAGTCGGTGATTTTTTGCCGTTCTTCAAATTTTCTTTCAATTATATTCTCTTTCAAACAATCATTTTCAAAAATACCCTAAACTTAATATTTGTAAAAATAAAAGAACATATACAAAAGAAAAAAACACATGTAAGAACAAAAATTTAATTTTATATTTTCAATAATAAGTGGATATATAAAATTTTCAAAATTTAATTTAATTTTTTTTTTTTTCATATAAAATAACAATATATGGAGAGAGAAAATCAAACACTGTATAAAAGTATAAAGGATGAAATTGTTTGTAGATCAAAGCTAATCGAGTATTAAATGTTCAAATTCACGTGGGTTGGTTTTTCTCATTGTAACTCTATGTAGGTAAACTTAAACACAAAATTGTTGTTTTATGTTGTTAAATGAATTAAAGTAATAAATTTCTAATTTAATTATGTACAAAGATGATTAATTTACTGACCACTTTGTGAGAAAATAAAATTAGGATTTTCTTGTTTTATAGTTTATAATAGTATCTTTCTTGATTAGTACTAATTGTTATTTAATATATCTTGTTATCAATTTATATCTATACTAATTCTAAAAGTCCCTTAAAGAAGAAACATTTTGGACGATATTGCCCCTCAAATAACTTATAATTCCTAAAATCATCTTTCAATTAATATAATTTATTTTGGCTTTAATTTAAACTATTTAGTACTATATAAATATTGTATTTTGATCATTAAAAATAATTTGTCTCTTTAAATTCCATTATATATTGTAATTAATGAAAATAAATAAAAATATACTAATAAGATTTTTAATATATTGAAATTATTATCTTTAATTGCTTTGCATTTCGACTTTTCTTATTATTGATTCATACTTTCTTCCTTTGTTATTAAATCTTTGTTTTTTATTATGCCAAGAATATTTTTTTCCTCATAATGACGATTTTTAATCATTGAAAGTGATTTATCTCTTTAAATTCCATTATATATATTGTAATTAATGAAAATAAATAAAAATATACTAATAAAATTTTTAATATATTGAAATTATTATCTTTAATTGTAAACAATCAAATAGTCAATCTTATTATGCACGAGAATTTAAGCAAATTCATTCATCAACATAACAAAACAAGATGAATTTGACTTTGCATTTCGACTTTCTTATTATTGATTCATACTTTCTTCCTTTGTTATTCGTCTTTGTTTTTTATTATGCCAAGAATATTTTTTTCCTCATAATGACGATTTTTAATTTTGATAATTAGTTTGATAGTAATATGGTAATAATGGATGTGTTAATTTTCCATAAATGATTCACTAATTTTAAGAATATATATGATGATAATATTGATTTTAAATTTTGATTTCATATATTTTTTTCTTAATTTAGAATATTTGTTCGATGTAAAAATGTTAACTATTGTGGTAGTCTTGATAACAAATGAATTTAAGCTCGAATGATGTTTTATGTCATTTTGTAAGCAATTAAACATATATTTATTGTGGAAGAACGAGTTAGAACAAGGATAATTTGTGTTAAGACATAACTCTTTAAAGTGAGTCATGTTATGTATAAAGTGAAGATAATCTCGCATAATAAGTGGTTTTTGTGATGAGTTAAAATCATTGTCCATATACTTGGTTGTTTTAATTTTTAATAATATTTTAGATAGAATTACGGAAAATGCATAAAGAGAAAAAAAAAAAAAAAAAAAAATGGATATTAAAACCGAATGGATATTGCAATAGAAAATTCTTTTTTATCTTATGTCAAAGAATTTTGAGATTCTTTTTCTCGATAAATAATTACCTAAAAATGCTAAATATTTTGTTTTCGTGTGCTTTTTATAATGATATAAATCTGTAAAATCAATGAAAAATCATGTTATACTTATATCTACTATTTTATGTATTTTAGAATTTGATACTAATTTCATAAAAGAAAGTTACCTTTTACGATACGCTTTATTAGATATATGCTTTAAAATATAATTAAAAGAGTAAGATTTGATAATCTTTCAAACTTAATATTCACGTAGTATATATTTTTAATGAACCACATGTTTTATCAAAAAGTTTGAATATAATTCCTTAGTTGATCATAATCATTGATGAACTTATGATTGAAAATGAATTTCATTTAAGTGTTATATTCATCGATAATTTTAAAATAAAAAAATCATAATATTATTACAAAATCACGTGCAACGCACGTATTATTAACTAGTAAATATAAATTACCATTGTATTAATATATAATTATATTAAAAATATAAGTAAAGTTTATTGTTTCTAATTATGGTATTTAAATTTTTGTAATCTGTGTAAAAATAGAAATATATTTTCATTAGAAGTATATACTTAGAAAAGGAAGATATACCATTCATAACCTTATATATACCATCGTTGTTTCAATAAATTTACACCAATATCTCGGAATCCCAAACTGAATTTTTAGGGTTTTCTTTTGTTCCCTACAAATTGCAATGAAGAGGAAGAGGCAAACAGAAGATTTTACAGATCCCATTTGGAAGAAATTTGATACAGCAAACCAAACCGATGGTGTTAGAGACCCCATGTGGAGGTGGAAGAGAATTGCAAAGGACAGCCCAAGCAATCATATTACAGAATTCCTGACGGCGTGCTCTAATTATAAAAGTTTGTATATGAAGTATTTTCCAAGAGAAGTGCAAATCGATCCTTATAAAGTGCCCACCCTTTCTGACTTTACTCAAGGATCTGTCCATAGGCATTATTTTGAAGATATTAGTGATGATGAATTCTTCAAAAGATTGGGTGTTTCTTATAATTTCCATCCTTCTGATGCTCAACTTATTGGTGACTACTTGATCAGAAAAATCAATAACGAGAGGGTGCCTCGCAATAAGATTAAAGTTGTGGCTAATATTTACGACTTAAAGCCGGAAAAACTTCCAGGTAAAATCAAATCATCTTGATTATTGGATCTTTTCATGTTCTTGTTTTTCTTTTTTGCCCCATCTCAATTTATTACACAAGGTACGTAGGAAACAAAGAAGAATTTTAATTTATTACCTGATTTTCTAATTTATTCTTAACTTTTATTTGATTCGTAGCTGACTACGGGGTGAGTGGAGATAAACAATGGTTCTTCTTTACACCTAGGGATAGAAAATACGAAAATGAGAAAATACGAATTCTAGTTGCACTTGATGGATATTGGAAAGTAACTAGAGCTGATAAAAGCATCCAATGGAATGGTAAAGATTGTGGGTTTCGTAAGAAACTTCAATTCTACAAGGGAAACGGTGACGAGACCTCTTGGATTATGCATGAACTTAGGGTGAATAATCCTCCACCCCAGCAACAGGGTGTTGCAGATGACACCAAGGTACATATTTTTATTTCTGCTCAGATATTTTCTTTGCACATACTGGTAGAAACTTGAGAATTTTAATGAGAATGTAACCTACAATATAAGATAATTGATATTGTACATTAAGATGACTTTAAGTCAACTACATTCTAATTTCTTACATGAAGTTGAAGAATACAATAAGTTAATTTCTCCTAGAAATCCTGTTAGAAGAAAGAGTTGTTGAATTTAATTTCTTGTTTAATTCTCGATTAAATATTATTTTCTTGTAGATGGACGATTGGGTTGTGTGCAAAATATATGACGCCAACGACCCATGGGTTGATCATTTCTTAGGAAAAAAGTCCAAATCATCAAGCAGCACAAGAGGACAAAAAAGAAAGTACAGCAGGAAAAAGAGTTGTATGGAGCTTAGGAAAATCACCATAGAAGTTAAAGAAGAAGAGAATCCAGACGAGGAAGTTGGTCATAAGCCTACTACTGAAAGTGTAGATGAGAAGATAAGCGTGAAAATGGAGGAGGAGGGGAGTTAAGGGGCTTCCTCATGATCCACTGATATTGGAGCTTAGGAAATAAATAGTACCCCTTATTTTTGTTTACATTTTTAGTTGATATTGGCTCATCAAAACTCGTAAATTCTTGTGTTTTATGTTCCAATAGGAAGAGTTGGCCTGAGTTTTTGTGAAGAGGAATTAATTTTCAGATTGGTTTAATTACATTTTGGTTATTGGTATTAGGACATACTTTTAACATTGCAGAGCATAACATTAACATGAAATAAACCATATAAAGAATGTGCTAAATTTTGAGTTTGACATGAAAGATTTGTGCAATGCAAATAGGATATTGAGAGAAAATTCATAGAGATATGACTTAAAAGAGTTTTATGTGCGAAACAAAGTTCTTATATAAATAAGATTTTTTCAAAATTTTCTATACATGATTCAAAATTAGTAACCCCTTCATTGGCGTGTCACTTCAAATTAAGTAAACATCATTCTCCTATTTCTGTGTCTGATATTGGTTATGTGAAAAATGTCTCTTAGTCTAATGTTGTGGGCTTTATCAATGGTGTGTATAAGACTAGGTGTGGCCCATGCAATTATCACATTAAGCAGATTTATGGTAGAGCCTGGTTTGGAACATTGAGAAGCTTTCTGAGATATTTGAAAGGAATTTCGGAATTAGGCTTAGCATTTAAAATAAGTAGTGAAAGGGTAAGATTTAAAGGGTATGTTGATGCTGATTTTTGTGGTCATATAGATAACTAGTGAAGGAGATAGTGGTAGAAACCATAATTTTCCAACAAGGTGGTGGTATAGCATTTAGAATTTCTTGACTGATATATTATTCGAAGTTATGCAAAATTTTGCTGCTTATTTATAATTTTTCATATCAGTTCTATGGTAGTACATGAAGTTGCTATTGTTTATCAGTTAGTTGTTGTCAGCAGCATTTGTAAAAATGAATAATATATTTATCATTCTTATAGAAATAATAGTAAATTGATTTTGGTCTTTGCTATAAAGTTCTAAAAAGTCAAATTTGGCAGCACCTTTTTATTTCCTCCATGCTCTGTGATTTCAGGCTTTTGCGTCTTTAATTTTGGCTGTTGCATTCTATCCGTTTAGAGACTGATTAGGTGACTTATGCCCATCAAGATTACAGCAAAGCACTCTTTGTACAGAAACCACTGACCCACTAACCAGAAAGCCCTATCCTATGTCCAGTATTTATACATCTTCCCGTTGGATGGCAAGTGGGACAAGCAAGTATTTTTACACACACCTTTGATGCATGTCGCACCTTTGATGCATGTCGCACTCGTGCATCTTAGGGCCCAATGTATGAACACTGGGTGTATGATAGAATTAGAGTTATCTCTCACTAACCTTTTAGATAGACGTGCACGGAATTCATTTAGCATCACTTGGTACAGGTGTCTCAGTCTTGCATCTTACAGCCCAGTGTATAAACAACACTGTTACATTATAGGATAGGATTAGATTTATCCCCAACTAACGTGTTACAATAGAAGTGCACTGTACACGGAATTTATTAGCATAACTTACATTTGGAACCTTGGAGGTTTATGCTAGTGGTCCCTTTGGACAGCTTGTTCATATTCAAGGTTGTCTATCCACGTCATAATAATTCGTGTCCTGGTTGCTTTATGGTAAGCTAAAGCATCTACAAGTCATGTTCCAGATTGAAACTGGGACATGTTCATTTATTTCACCATCAATCCCAGGACACTAGTTTGCCTATGGTGTACTGTAGGGATATTTGGTTTGATTGAGGCAAAACAGGCTGGCAATTGGATTTATTAGGCGAAGCCCTATTTGTTCTGCTGGCTGATGGATGTATTAGGCAATAAATAAATTATCCTCCTCTCTATTTATGTTTTGAAAACCGGCTCGAACTTTGACCTGAAATAGAAAGGTCAAAAAATTGAATCGAGGTGAACCGAAACCTAAATTTTAGAGCAAACCGAACAATTCTGAACTTCTTGTAACAGTTTTTGATTTTTTACATGTAATTGAACTGGGCTTCGAATTGGTTTCTGGTTTTTCCCATGCTCGAACTGCTCAATCTGGTTCGGTTCTTATAACACTACTCTCTATGTTTAGATAGATGATGTCGTTCAACGAATGGTGTGAATTCAGGTTTTACCGACCCTCAATTATGAAAAGTTTTGTGTTAGGTTTTTTATCAAATAAGTGAATCTGGCTTGCACGTGAAGTCGTGAAGTGTGCGTCCATACTCCATAGTGTAAATTTAGATAAATATATTAGGGTAATTATATTCTCACTACATTTTTTATTATTCACACCACGTTTTAATTATAATAAAGTTCTCTTAACATTTGATATTTAGACATTTATTTATCTAATTTTTTTCATCATATTTTTATTATTAACTTTTATTTAGTTTTCACATCTTGTCTTCGATGAAGATTTTTGTCTAAATATTCTGCTAATGTGCATTGAAATAAGGAAAAATATTTTGTCAAACTTACGTATATGTTATTTATTTTATTTATGTAAAAATATTAGAGGCAAAAAAAAATTTACGCCCTCCTAATTATATTTGGACAAAAATCATCATTTAAGACAAATATAAGACATGCAAATTAATAGGTTGATGATAAAAATTTGTTAAGTGACCAATAGTTGGAGAATTTCATTGCAATTAAAATGTAGTGTATTTAACAAATAATGTTATGGTAATATAATTACCAAATATATTATTCTTGGAACATCTCTAATCCAATAATGTAGAGTTGATGTGGCGATGAAGTGGATGTGAGACAAAACTAATGTGACAATATTTATTGTAGAAGACCGTTTAACAGGCCGTTTAGTTTTAGACATCATGTTAGATATTTTCTACCAATTTTTTCATTAAATTGTATCTATTTCTTTCATTTATTTTTTCTTTTCTTTTCTTTTCTACACTCTCTTCTCATTTTTTTTTCTCTTTTGCCACATAAATTTTTTTTAGAAGGTGTAGCATTGAAAATGTTTTTATCTATCGTTTCAATTTTTGACAGCGTTGTTCGACTCGACATACGTAAAATATTAAATTAGTTGGGCACATTTATGACATAGAGATAAGCAAATGACCTTGATATGTGCTGCAGTTGCATTTATGTGATGCCTTTAGTGACAGTGTGAAAAATGAGACGTGCAATTAGTTTAAAATTTCAAAGCTTTCCCTCAACACTTTTTTTCGTTTATTATTTTTCTTTTTAAAACCGTTTTTCGGGATGAAGTCTGCTAGTTCATGAAAGGTCAAGCACGAGATTGGGACGAAAAAAAGGGTTGGGTGGGGTAATGATTGCTACTTTGTGCAAAGGTTGGATATGATATATACAATTTATATATCTTATTAAAAGACAAGAGTAAAGTAGTGATAGAATGTGAGGTGGATCTACCGATCCATATCTATTCCACAGATTTTTGTAGGAGATATAAATCATGGATTGATTTGCTATTTTTCGTAATGATCGGATTCGGATCGGGCGGATCGGATCTCCGACACGATATCGATCTTTTTTTTATTTTATTTTTCAAAAAATTTAAAGAATAACATCCATACTTTGATATGAAAAGATTAAAAAGAAAGAGAAATTAGTGAATTACAAATAAAATGAATGACCTACTTAATAAAATGAATGATCCACAATCAAACAATGTAAGTCCAATAACAAGAAGGATCCAAAATAGGTCCAATAACTATTAGAATCTGATTGATTTGAGTGATACATGTAAAAAAAATTGAACACATAGAGTTTTAAATCAATGTAAATTAATAATCTCATCTAAATAAATTCAAATATATCCAAAATCTGTTATAATCTCCTGTGGCTTCTTAAAAAAATAGAGCCAAGAAAAGGGAAAATTAATGAAAGAAGTTACGGTAGTTCTATTCATCCTCTACACCCTTCTCCTTCGCTCTTTATCTCTTCTTTTTCTTCTACTCTCACTCTCCTTTCATTGCCTGATAATGACTTAGAGTTTAAGTTTGAGTTCAATAACACTATTGGAGGCTCAAAATCATTTTCTTGGTCAAACATAGATTCAAGCTTTCTTCTGTAAGTGTCGTATTTTTGGTGCAATTCCATAGAATAAAAACACAACAAATATTATTTTTCTGTAATCTTCAAGATTGAAAGTCAGGAAATGCTGTACTTACCATAAGAGTTGGGAGCGGGAAATAATGAATAGTGAGCGAAGAGCAGCGGCGACGCATCAAGCAGCGAAACAGACGGCGAGAAACTGGAAGGAAGAGTAACATTATGTTTACTGGTTTAGCTTACGTATATGAAATTAGTAATTTGCAATTTCAGTCTCAACCCCAAATCTTTTATCTTTATATAATTTAATCTTTTTTTTTTTAAATACGGGGCGGGTCGGATCAGGACAACTACGATCCGATCCGCTTCGAGATCTGTAGCGGATCACTAATATTTGTCCCGATTTGTCTCGTCGATCCGCAGATTAGGTATTTTTCGTTCTATTCGGATCGGGTATCAATCGAGTTTGAGACGAATCGAATATTTTTGTCATATCTAAAGTGAAGGGACAACAGTAATTTTGAAACTTACAAATTGTGTCCAAAAGTTGTTGAAAAAGGTTAACAGTAAATAAACAATAAATAGGTACTTAAGAATTGTACAGATTTGTCTAGAGGCTTCTTCACCATTAGATCATGCATGGCTTTGGTCAGCCATAGGATGCTTTTTTACCCGAACCACTAGTGTTGCATCCGTGCGATGCACGAGAAGTGTAATCACAAAAAATAATTTTTATAGTTATTTATGAAAGTTAATTAGTTATAATAAAATGATCTTGAAAATGCAATATCTTAAATCTTAATTAGTATTGAAAAATTCATGCATTTTTTTGTACCAAAATAAAGATAAGATTAATTAATTAAATTAATTAAATATTTTAAATATAGATAATTAAATTAAAATGCATTAGATAATTAATTTTGTAATGATAACAAAACTAAATTAGTTTTTGTAATGATAACTAAATTAGAAGGTAGATGGAGAGACTCCATGAAAAACTACAAAATTAGATGGTTATTAAATGCGCAGATTAAGAATGAACATTTGATACTATTAAAAAATCTATTTATAGAAAGCTAAAAAAAAAAATAGAAATTCTAAATATAAAAGTATTTAGGCGGAAAAATAAAATTTTGACGACACTTCTTAAAAATCCATGCTTTTTTTTTTTTTTAAATTTTAATTACTATTACTTCTACATTCGAAAAAATAATTTATCTTTCATCTACCTTCTCCGTAAATAAACTTTCTAGAAATCTATTGACTACACTACTAATACAACTTTATTTATTCTATTTTCTTATTACACAAAATTATATATTTTTACCCAATATTTATATTCAATTTCTTTTTATACAAAGCTTCCTCCCATCAAAGTAAAAGACCACCCTCAACAAAAACCAATGAAACACATTCATTCTTGAACTTTTTTTAAATTGCAAAATAATACAAAACTAAAAATTCCAAATTAAAATGAACAAGAATAATAACTAACATAAAAATTCATTTATTTATTATTCATTGAACAGAATTTGTCAATTAGAAAGATGACTCTGGGAATTTTTATTTTTACTTTGTAAAAAATTCAAATTAAGTATTTTATATAATTTTCAACCCATTAATAATTCAATAAAATTATTATTTATTCATTTCAAGTTGACCAAACACTAAATTTTAATTAGTATTAAACATATGCCTACGTGGACCAAAACAAAGATAATTAATTAATTTAATTAATTACATATTTAAAATATAGATAATTAAAGTTAAAACGTATTGAAAAATTAATTTTTACAATAATAACAAAACTTTGAAAATATGAATTTTGACTTATTTTTCTTTCACTTTGCATTGATGTCTTTTATAATAATCTTGAAAATGCAATATTTTAAATATGATCTCTTAAATCATGTCATAATATTGTTTTAGTTGAGTACAACTTTTCTAATAGTCCTATAACCATTAAATCTATTCGAAACATATTTGGCTATTTTCTTATGTATGTTAGTTTTTTTTGTTTTTTTTTTTTTTTTTTTGAAAAGTTATAAAGTAAGGATTAATGAAAATTGAATAACACATTTAAACTATGACAACAGTTTAAATGTGATTTCTTAAATTTTAATTAGTATTGAAAAAAGCGATGCATATTTTGACCAAAATGAAGATAAGATTAATTGATTATTAATTAATTAAATTAAATTATTTAAGTATTTAAAATATGGATAATTAAATTAAAATGCATTAAAAAATTAATTTTTGCAATAATAACAAAACTTTAAAAATATAGACTTGAACTTATTTTTCTTTCAATGTGCATTGATTGTTTTCATAATAATCTTGAAAATATGATATCTTAAATCTTAATTAGTATTGAAAAATCCATGTATTTTTTCAGTATCAAAACAAAGATAAGATTAATTAATTAAATATTTTAAATATATAATTAAATTAAAACGCATTGGATAATTAATTTTGTAGTAATAACAAAACTAAATTAATTTTTGTAATGATAACTAAATTAGAAGGTAGATGGAGAGACTCCAATTGAAAAACTACAAAATGGCTATTAAATGCAGTATTAAAAATGAACATTTAATGCTATTAAAAAAAATCCATTTATAGACACTCTAGAAAAAAAAGAAATTTTAAATAGAAAAGTATTTAGGCGGGAAAATAAATTTTTGACGACTCTTCTGTTTTTATATATATAGATATAGATAAGAAGTCAATTACTGCATATGTATTTACTTTGAGCGACACATGCATAAGTTGGAAATAACAATTACAATCTATCATCTTTACACCACGTGAATTTGATTGATCTTAGCCCCACTATGTTGTCTAACATTTGGACAAATTTTCCCTTTCACTTGGCATGGAGCCGTGGGACTCTTTTTGTCCATGTCATTTTCATTCACAGCTTCTAGACTAAATAAAGAAATGTGAATCAGTGAATATGTCTCTTTGAGGGAGATAAATCACTCAATTTCAAGTCTTCTTTCCGACTCTTATTCCACATCATGTAAAAGTTTAAATTGTTAGTGAGATGCGTATATATATAAAATTTGTCTGAAACAAAAAAAAAAATTGTTAATTTACCGTGATAGAAAACACTGAAAAGCTCTCCACCAGAGTGAATAAGCCAAGCTCTGCGTCTCTCTCCAAGAATGCAAAGAATCACAAGAAATCTGTATAACTCCAAAGAAACACTGGTGATGAAGTAAACGACGGTCGGACTGGGTATTTCTTGAGCACCTGTGTTCGCAAAGACGAGCCATAACACAAGACAAAGACCATTGAAATACCTCCCAATTTAATTAATTAATTAATTAATTTTATCTTAAACCATTAAACCTTAAACTAATTTCATGAACTTGAAATAACGGAACATAACATTGTAAGTATGGGGTTTTATAGGAGAGAATGAATTAATTTGATCGTTATGCGTGACCAATGGAAGCTATTGTTACTCCCATTTCTGTGATGTCCAAATTAAGTAATATGATAAATATATAATTATTATACATAAATTAAATATAATGATTTTTAATCTGATTATAATGGCCGACATTCACTTGCCAAACACTCCCTAGAGCTATCTATAAATTGTATAATTCAATATTTAGTCTCAAGGTGTCTGTACAATACTATAATGACCATTTCACCTTCTTCTCGTGATTGAAAAATTACAAAATTAATACAGTTGTAATTATTATATTTTTCTCTAAAATTCCAAACAGTGCAAAAGTTCACAAAACAACCAAATAAGTTCTTGCTTTTAATTGTCAAACTCAGAAAAGTTATTTGGCTCAAAAACCATCAAATCTTAATATTTTCTTACAATTGCATTTTAGTCCATGAAGTTTTCAAAATTGCAAATTGGTACCTAAGTTTGCAACAATATGCTTGTTCTTTCTTTTTGCATATGTTCCATCAATAATTAGATTTTATTTCTAGTACTCCGGAGTATGGAGTACTCAGTATTCTCTGTCAGCATTTAATTGACAAGTTATTGAATAACTGGGACTCACTATTTAATTGGGATCCAAATATATAAATGTGAATTAAATAGTGACAGTGACTACTGAGTTCTATAATTTGGGAGTAATAGAAGTTTTCTTAATTAATTAGGGGAGATGTTGTGGATCACATTGGATCATGTGGGGGACCCCCCCCCCCCACCCACCCACCCACCCACCCACCCACCCAATTTCTGAATTTCTAGTTTATTTTTTTTAAAACTATTAAAAATTCAAAATTTTATTCATCTTCCTCTTTTGAGAACTGTGCATGAATTTTCCAAATGGCCTAAATATTCAATTAATCTCTCATTCATCCCCAATATAATTTGTCATTTTCACCAAAATTTAATTTTCGCCACTACTTAGCTCATCGTCGCTAACGCCAACCACAGTCTTCTCATCTTCAAGTCTCAACCCACAGTTTTTGCAGACATTAAACTTATGTTGTTTCTTTTATCACACAAATTCGGTAAGACGTCCACATCAGCAAGGGGCAATCGAGGGCCCATAGGCCCTCTTCTCGATCTTACGTGGCGTCAAAATTCTAAATTACCATCAAAGGCCCTCACCCTTGAGCATTCTGCCATGAGAGCCCCAGAAAGCCCTTCGCCATTCCATCAAGCCTACTCCCTCGTCATGGTTCTTCGCATCCCGCAAAACCCCATGGGCAGTCTGGTATTCCGACTTGAGGAAAAGATAATTAAGGGAATGATTGTGTTTGATTAAGAGAACCACAATCACAAGGAAACCCCATCTCAATCCAAAAAAATCAAAAACGCAATCCCAAAGATTGACAAAGGTTAAGAGAGAATCTTAGAACATCACAATGAGATTGAATTCGGTCTTATTCTTTAATGAATGATGGTCCCATTAGATTTCTAATTGATTGCTTCCCTAAATCAATTACAATTCTTCCCTTTATAAATACTAGATCTCTATTCATTCCAATATATGCATTATTCTCGATTCTAAACTATGTTCAAATCCTTGTCTGTTTGTCTCTCCAACACTCATATTCTCTCATATATTTTATACTGGTAGTTGACTTGACTGTCAGAGTACCAACAGTCGATGGTCACTTTTCTGATGATTTTGGTGTTTAACGGTTGTCTAAATGTGCAAGTAAAATATAAGCTGGCAAATGATTGATTAGAGATCGGTTGACATGTGGATAATACATATTTCGATGTCAACATTTTCAAAAAAAATTGGAACTTAGTATTCGTTCCACAATTAAAAAAAATGTCTAACTCCGCCGCCAGTTGTCCTTAAAGCTAAGGTTAATGATGAGAATACGACAGAAAAAAAAAATGTTGAAGACAAAAATGTAATAATGAGCAAAAGTTGACACCTTAGTGCAATTAAAAATTAGTGCACGAAAACAAAATTATGGTGACAATATAACTACCCATATTTTTATGATGTGTCCATAATTTTAATTTAGGAAATTACATAGAGACGTTACATTTAGAGAAAGAAAGTGAAATGTATCAACCCCTTTTCGTTTTCAAAATAAAGTCCACTTTTTCATAAAATCTTCTAAAGATACAATATTCTTTTGAAAAATGTTATCAAATCATCTGTCTTCATTTTGCTCGAATTTCAAATTATCGAGACATTCTCAATAAATTTGATAAAAATGACGAAAGTTTTTCATCTATTTAAACATTGTAATCTTCCTCGTCAATATAGATCACACATTTTATATTGTCGAAAATTATTTAAAATTGCACAGATATACATAAAGAAACACTACAATTATTTTTGCGTGATTGAATAGACATAAAACGATCAATATTTGTAAATGACTTGGGTACCTAACCCATGTGAAAGTCACTGATTTCACGCGTCGGCAAATGCACATTACATATATATATATATCAACTACCCTTCAATTATATAAGTTGGCAAACGTTATTTTTTATTAGAATTCACCATTTTTATACATGCATTTTGTAGGATCTACAATTTACTAGCTATTCATTATCAACACATTCTATAGGATTTACAACTTATAAGTACTTTAAAAAATTCAATTCTACCAAACATGCATTTAGACTCAAAGGACCCGTTTGACTTGTAGATAAAACTATTTATCTAAATAAAAGTTATCTGAATAATAGTTATCCAGATACCAGATTTATTAATATCCTGTTTGGTTTAGTTAGGTGTAAGAATGAAAAATGTCATTGTTAAAAAATCAACTTTTGATAAATAAAGACAATTCTACTACTATTCTTAATTAAAAGAAAATAAATAAATAAATAAAACAAAAAGAAAGAAAATAAGTGGAGCGGCGGAGAGTGGTGACAGCGGATAGAGGCAATGGCATAGGACATCGGAGGGTGGAGATCGGAGGACGATGGTGGAGGCTGCGGTGGGCGATGACGATTATCATGTGGTATAGATGTTCAAAAATAAATTGGTTCTATACTATAAAGGATACGTTCGTTATTTTGTTATCTTATTTCTGAGAACAAAATTTATCTTTATTTTTTACTTAAATTGTTATCCGGATAAAAACTTAGCTGGACATCAACTTTGTCCAAATAGAATAAGATAAATTTTAGGATTAATTATACTCACAGTCCCCATTCTTTCACATTTTAACAATATTATCTCATTCAATTTTATTTTATTGATAGTGTCCTCATCATTTCATTAATTTGCACAGATGGTCCCCCAAATGGTCATTTTTGACGATTTTGACCTTAGTTTAATAAATTAAAATAAAAAAAATAATGAAAAAATTGCAATTGGGGACCCTAACCTTTTCAAAAATGTAAATAAATCCTAAATTTTATTTTATTATTATTTTATTTTCCAGATTTTCACTTAAATTAATAAAAAATATGTAATCAAGTCTCAAATCTTCTAATTATGTTCACCGAAAGGACTTTTGGAGTCTAGACAGATTTCGTATAAAGGTCCGTTAATTGACAAAAAATCAAGCCCGTAACTTAAATTTAATCAATTTAACAAGGACAAAATAATATATTCGCACTCTACTATTTATAACAATTAAAAAAATAAATAAGAATTTTTGTTATAAGAAAAAAAAAAAAAAAAGGTCATATTCCCCACTCCACCTCGCCCATCCCAAATCAACCCAACCGGTACAACCGGTGGGGATTTCTTCACCCACCCACTCCCCATTTGCCAGCCCAAACAACCACCAGGGTTTGGGCCGGCAACCGAGGGGGAGAAATTCCATCGGTTGTACCAGGTGCTTGGGTCTGTGGGGTGGGGGTGCGTATTTTTTTTCTATTAATTTTTAAAAATAAAAGATTTATGATTTATTTTACACTTCTAAAAAGGTTAATGACTTCAACTGCAATTTTTCTATTTATTTTCTTTCTTTAATTAATTAAACTTAGGGACAAAATTGTCAATGGAGACCATTTGTGGGACTTAATGAAATGATGATGATGATATGCATGAATAAAATTGAATGTGAATGATATTGTTACAAAGTTGAAAGAATGGAGACAGTCAATGTAATTAACCTTAAATTTTATACATTACCTTTAACCATTATTCATATAACAAACGAGCCCAAAACACTAATATTATTGCAGCGTGAATTGCAACAACATACACGTCGAAACACTTAGTTTTAGACAAAAATATTTAATAAATAAGTTATATTTCATCATTATACTAACTACTAGTTTTGGACATACATTTAAGAGAAATTAGCACAAATGGTCCCTAACCTTTATTTTTGGCACATAAGTCCCTAACCTATGTATTTTTGTGTACAATTGGTCCTTATTCGATGAAAAAGATAAATATGCCCTTATTTTTAATTAGAGAAATTTTCTATTGAATTCTTAACATTTGCAAAAAGTACAAATGAGTCCTATACCTTTATTTTTTATGAAAAAAAAAAAAACTAACAAATTAATTATATATTAAATTACTTTGTATATTTTACAAACTATTATAAAATAATTAAAATTTAAGTTCATAATTATTAAAAACGTGTTAATTAAAATTACTTTATTATTATTAAGCAATCATATTATATAAAATTTACACTATCATTTTAAATTTACAACATAAAAGAAAAATAACTTTGTCATTAAACTTGATACTCAAATATTTTTATTTAATTGAGCTATTCATTTATTAACTACAAATATTAGAGTTCAAATTGTGTTCTTCAAATTTTAATTTATCGTTTTATTATCGTTCAAAAATAAAGAACACATAATGTATAAATTAATTTTTATTTTTATTAGTATTTTATGTTAAAAAAACATAATAAGAATTAGTTCAATATCATAAAATTATATACGCCATTTTGTTATTTATTTAACTTAATTTTTATTCAAATTTTTCACATCACATAGCAATTACATATACCTAAAGCACAGTAATTTTATATTTTTTTCTTATGAAAATTTAATCGACACGACTATAGTTATATATTTAATATACTAAATTAAATATTATTTAATAAATATATCGGACCTATTTGCACATTTTGCAAATGTTAGAAATTCAATTGTAATTTTCTTTAATTAAAATTAAGGGTATTCTTGTCTTTTTCATTAAATAAGGACTTATGAACCATTTTCGCACTTAAGACAAAGATTAAAGACAATTTGCGGCAATTCCTCATATCTTATATAGGCGTAATTTTTCAAGCACGCGAAAATTCCTCATATCTTATTAATAACTGGCCTCAAATAGACTGACTTATCTTGTATTATTGTAGAAGAATTGAAGATATTTTAATATAGATTGAAAGTATATCTCAGTTTCAATTAAAGATTTTTTCCATCTGAATTTTCGGTTGACTTGCATGTACATATTTTATACAACGTGACAGATAGTGCTTTTTGCATTATATAAAGGAAAGACTAACAGTAAAGAGACTAGTTGATAAAAAACCAAGAGAACATATGCATATTATTTACAAGTTAAAAGAGCATTTAAAAGAGTCTAAATAACTCGAGGGATATCCTCTATTTTGGGAAGTTCAAATATTTCTATAATTTGTATCGTATATTTCTGGATCCTAATAAAAATTATGGAATGGAGCAAGTCTTTCTTGTTATATCTAGAACTTGAGTTTTTGTTCTTTTAAACTTTGCCTCGTATTTTAACTTATTGAAAGATTTGCAGTCATTCCTTACTTTTTAAACTATTATTTTCTCTTTTTATTTACCATTTACAACAAAAGAAAAGCAATTCTAGTGGATGACCATTGTATATATTTCTTTCTTATTTGTAATAATTTAATGCCTGTTTATTAGAGTTTAAAAGTAGTTTTTTCTAAGATTTTGAAAAAATTGGTGAAATGTGTAGTTAAAAGTTGACAAAAATTATAGGTCCCATAAAATATATAATTGAAAATTAATTTAAAAAAAAAAAAAAAACAAGCCAAACATTCTCAATTTATGACTGTGAACAAAAAATAAATAATTGAACCTTAGTAATATCCACAAACTTTGACCACTTCATGCTCTAATGTTTAAGGATTAATAACTCGAGTCTTTAATATTGTCGACAAAGTATGGTATATTATATTTACTTAATTAAGTGACAATATTGTTAACATAAAAAATGGATAATTTTCTTTAAAGCCATGCAACTGTCCAGATAGATGGTGGAGTTGAACGGAATACTCTTTTTTCTTGCAAAAACGGATAAGGTTGTTGACAGCCATTTTTTTATGGAATTTCTTGTATCAAATTTGTCCCCATTTCCTTTATAAATTTGTTACCTATTTATAGAGAATTTTCAAAAGCAATTAAGTCATTTATTTATTGGCACATTAGCACCCGATTAGGCCTGTCAATGGGGCCAATTAATCACGCCACGTACGTGTCTCTTAATACTGACATGACGTCCATGTAGACTATAGTAATTTTTGAATGTAACAAATATGATATTATATACACATTTCATATGCATGTAAATTTTTTTTTTTTTTTTTTTTTTTCATATAAGTAAAATAACAATATCTGGAGAGAGAAAATCCTCTCAAACACTGTATAAAACTTGTTTACAATGTATAAAGGATGAAATTGTTTGTAGATCAAAGCTAATCGAGTATTAAATGTTCAAATTCACGTGGGTTGGTTTTCCTCATTGTAATTCTATGTAAATAAACTTAAACACAAAATTGTTGTTTTATGTTGTTAAATGAATTAAAGTAATAAATTTCTAATTTAATTATGTACAAAGATGATTAATTTACTGACCACTTTGTGAGAAAATAAAAATTAGGATTTTCTTGTTTTATAGTTTATAATAGTATCTTTCTTGATTAGTACTAATTGTTATTTAATATAGGGTAATTATATTCACACTACAGTTTTTATTATCCACACCACGTTTTAATTGTAATAAAGATCTCCCAATTTTGATATTTTAGTACTTACGTCCTTAATTTTTTACTTCGTATTTTTATCATTAAGTCTCTGATGACAAGTTTTGTCTAAATATTCTGTTAATGTGTATTGAAATGAGAGGCAAATATTTTGTCAAACTTTTTATATCTATTATTTATTTTACTTCTTTAAAAATATGAGATGCAAAAAAATCTTTTTACGCCATCATAATTAATTTTTAGACAAAAATCATCATCAAAGACAAATATAAGATGCGCAAATTAATAAGTTGATGATAAAATGTGATAAAAATAGCAAGGGACATAAATGCAAAAATAAGCAATAGTTTTGGACCTTTATTGTAATTAAAATATAGTGTGGTTAACAAAAAATGTGGTGTGAATATAATTACCCTTTAATATATCTTGTTATCAATAAATATAAATTACCATTGTATTAATATAGAATTATATTAAAAATATAAGTAAAGTTTATTATTTCAATTATGGTATTTAAATTTTTGTAATCTGTGAAAAAATAGAAATATATTTTCATTAGAAGTATATATATACTTAGAAAAGGAAGATATACCATTCATAACCTTATATATACCATCGTTGTTTCAATAAATTTACACCAATTTCTCGGAATCCCAAACTGAATTTTTAGGGTTTTCTTTTGTTCCCTGCAAATTGCAATGAAGAGGAAGAGGCAAACAGAAGATTTTACAGACCCCATTTGGAAGAAATTTGATATGGCGAACCAAACCGATGGTGTTGGAGATCCCATGTGGAGGTGGAAGAGAATTGCAAAAGACAGCCCAAGCAATCAGATTACAGAATTCCTGACGGCATGCTCTAATTATAAACGTTTGTTTATGAAGTATTTTCCAAGAGAAGAGAAAATCAATCCTTATAAAGTGCCCACCCTTTCTGACTTTCATCAAGGATCTGTCCATAAGCATTATTTTGAAGATATTAGTGATGATGAATTCTTCAAAAGAGTGGGTGCTTCTTATAATTTCCATCCTTCTGATTCTCAACTTATTGGTGGCTACTTGATGAGAAAAATCAATAACCAGAGGGTGCCTCGCAATAAGATTAAAATCGTGGCTAATATTTACGACTTAAACCCGGAAAAACTTCCAGGTAAAATCAAATCATCTTGATTATTGGATATTTTCATGTTCTTGTTTTTCTTTTTTCGTTTTTTTTTGCCAATGAAGAAGAATTTTAATTTATTACTTGATTTTCTAATTTATAAGAAATTTTTATTTGATTCGTAGCTGATTACGGGGTGAGTGGAGATAAACAATGGTTCTTCTTTACACCTAGGGATAGAAAATACGAAAATGAGAAAATACGAATTCTAGTTGCACTTGATGGATATTGGAAAGTAACTAGAGCTGATAAAAGCATCCGATGGTTTGGTAAAGATTGTGGGTTTCGGAAGAAACTTCAATTCTACAAGGGAAACGGTGACGAGACGTCTTGGATTATGCATGAACTTAGGGTGAATAATCCTCCACCCCAGCAAGAGGGTGTTGCAGATGACACCAAGGTACATATTTTTATTTCTGCTCAGATATTTTCTTTGCACATACTCTCGTAGAAACTTGAGATGACTTCAAGATGACTTTAATTCATCTATATTCTAATTTCTTACATGAAGTTGAAGAATACAAAAGTTAATTTCTCCTAGAAATCCTGTTAGAAGAAAGAGTTGTTGAATTTAATTTCTTGTTTAATTCTCGATTAAATATTATTTTCTTGTAGATGGACGATTGGGTTGTGTGCAAAATATATGACGCCAAGGACCCATGGGTTGATCATTTCTTAGGAAAAAAGTCCAAATCAATGTTGTTACAAGATGAGAAAAAAAAAAAGTTAGAGAAAAAAAGAGTTGTATGGAGCTTAGGAAAATCACCATAGAAGTTAAAGAAGAAGAGAATCCAGACGAGGAAGTTGGTCATAAGCCTACTACTGAAAGTGTAGATGAGAAGATAAGCGTGAAAATGGAGGAGGAGGGGAGTTAAGGGGCTTCCTCATGATCCACTGATATTGGAGCTTAGGAAATAAATAGTACCCTTATTTTTGTTTACTTTTTTAGTTGATATTGGCTCATCAAAGCTCGTAAATTCTTGTGTTTTATGTTCCAATAGGAAGAGTTGGCCTGAGTTTTTGTGAAGCAGGAATTAATTTTCAGATTGGTTTAATTACATTTTGGTTATTGGTGTTAATTAGGACATACTTTTAACATTACAGAACATAACAATATTAACATGGCTGGGACTAGTCCTCTATTCTTGGGATGACTCATTAACTCTTCATTCTCTTTGATCTTTTCAAGTGATACATTGTCTGATATATAGATTAAGTGCTATTAAAATAGATTTTTTTTTTTGGGTTAGTCAACCATCTTTCAAAAAAAAAGGCCCACATTTGATTAAAATCACAAACAAAATTTCAAAAATCATGGTTGAATAGTTAGTAGTCGCGACTAGTCAAAGGCAAATAAATAAAAAAAACTCATTTTAATCCCTGCCAAACAAACACTAACTAAAAATTAAGAAGAGTTTGTTCTAACCTTATTTACAAGGTAACAATGGCAATTGTCCAATATGTACATTAACTAACTAACAAGCCAGAAGGTTGTCTTATGTATTACTGGCTGAAACTCATATCATTATATAGAAGGTTGCCGTCACAATCTCTACGGCTCCAAAATAGTGACAGAGTTAGACATTTTCTATTGTAAGGTCAAATATATAAATACAATTTTTTTTTAAAACTAATAATGGTAAGACAAATGAATTATGGCAAGCAATAATATGTTAACTAAATAACAACACATCTCTCTCTCTAGGGTTTTTTTCATCAGAAATCATTAAAATGGGTATTTACCACTTCCACCAAAATGTGCACTTACGAATTATAAAGAAATTTGAAGCAGCTTTTCCAAGTAATGATCCAATTTGTCTTATTTACTAATGGAATTTAATTACAAACCAAATATGTGTGATTCACAGCACATACGATTGAAATTGTTCTCAAGTAGTTATGAGAGAAATTCAGTAACTGAATACTAAAAATTATTATATATTACAGTAAAAAAATACTAAAAAATTCAATAACTGAATACTAAAAAATACAGTAAATCATATTACATATTATATATTCAACCACCACCAATACATATTACATGGTCGAATTCTGAAAGGGACATGAACCCAAGCGCAACACAGTACAAAGACCAATGAAATAATTCATAATTCAACAAATAAATAAACTAACCTTATCCTAAACTATAAACCTTAAACTAATTTCAGAAACTTGAAATAACAGAACATAACATTGTAAGTATGGAGTTTTATAGGGGAGAGTGAATTAATTTGATCGTTATGAGTGACCAATGGAAGCTCTTGTAACTCCCATTTCTATCATGTCCAAATTAAGTAATATGATAAATATATAACTATTAGATATAAATTAAGCATATATTTGGTAGTGCTGAAATTATATTTTAAGTGGTTATATTATAAGTAGTTGGTGAATGTGTAGATAAAAAATGAGTTGTAAGTTGTGAGTCCTATGAAATGTGTAGATAAAAAGTATGTTTAACCAATTTAACCAGCTGAATTTATAATTTAAGGAATGGCACTCCTAATCTGATTATAATTGCCGACATTCACTTGCCAAACATTGTATAATTCAATTACGTCTCAAAGTTTCTATACGGTGCTAAAATGACCATTTTACCTTCTTCCCATGATTGAAAAATTACAAAATTAATAGCGTTGTAATCCTAATATTTTTCTACAATATCATATTTGATAACTTGTTATCCAAAAAATCCAGTTGACCCAAACTCTCTTGGACAGTATTCTAAAATTTTAAATGTTGCCTTATGTATTATTGGCTGAAACTCAGATCATTGTATCGAAGGTTGCATCACAGTATCTACTGCTCTAAAATAGTGGCAAGAGCTACACATTTTATATTATTGGGTCAAATATGTAAATACAAATTTGTTTTAACTAATAATGGTAAGACAAATGAATTATGTCAAGCAACAATATGTTAACTAATAACAATACATCTCTCCCTCTCTCCCTCCCTCTTAGAAGTCATTAAAATGGATATTTACCGCTTCCACCAAAATGTGCACTTAAGAATTATAAAGAAATTTGAAGTGGCTTTTGCAAGTAATGATCGTATTTTGTCTTATTTACTATTTGAAGTGGCTTTTGCAAGTAATGATCGTATTTTGTCTTATTTACTAATTTAATTGCAAACTGCAAACTGTTGGAAATTGGTTTAAATAATTCGAAAAATTGACTAAGTGACTTCGTGTCAACTTGATCAAAATATACAAACTCGACCCAATCCATTTAGGCAAAATAGTTTCCCACTTCGCCGCTTCGGAGAAATGGGGATCGACTTGCCCCGAAAAGAAAATTCAAAATTATCTGCATGTTTAAAGGGTATATTTGGCATCTCGAAACCAATATCAAATGAATGAGAAATTACAGAAAATAACAATTTTGGGTCAAAGTTTTGACCATGCGATCGCATGGATTTTTCCACCTGCGATCGCAATTTGCCTAAATTTTAAGCAGAATGTTTTTGGGTCCTTCCATGCGATCGTAGGAGACAAAGCCTTGCGATCGCATAGTTAAATTGGATCAAGTTCTGTTCTGAATTTTGTACCTTGCGATCGCAACTTGGTAAAACCATGCGATCGCATAGATTTGCGTGAATAGACATGTCCTTTTGAAGTGTTGGACGATTTGGTTCCATACCTTTTCGTTTTCAACCGATCTTCAACGTTAAAAATGGCCTCTGGACGTCCATTTTGACAGAAAAGTAATAGAGAACTGATATGCAAAACAATCCACTCATATATTTCATCATTTGAACCAAAATTTATTGCATTTGTTGCATAAAATTTCTGGTTTTCATTTCATTTCATTGTTTGGAGTACAAAACCATTTCTGGTTCGTTGTGCTTGTGGTTTGAAGTGCTTCAACCACAAGTAAGAAGTCGTTGTATCTTGGGAGTTGATTGTCATAACCGTAAACACCGCTGCGGGACAAATTCGACTTAAAGACAAAGTGTTCAACACTTGCTTCGACTCTCATTTCATCAATTTTATGGTTTTCTGCACTTTGGTCACTTATACAAAATCCGCCAACAATCTTAAGTCGAACTCTCTGCAGTATTTTTTTTGGTAAGTGACATATGTTTCTACTTGATTGGTTGATCTTCTGTTTCACGTAAACAGAAATGAATTCGAATGATACTTCGAATGAGGGAACTTCTGAAGAAAGTATTTTTACCGGTGTGATTCCTCCGGTTATGGTTCTGGTTATGGCTCCCCCTACTACCGTACATTCAAACTCCGTTCCACATGGGAAAAAATTGAAAAAGTTCATTGGGGTTAAGTTCAAGAGATGGCATCAGAAAATGCTTTTCTATCTCACGACCCTCAACTTGGCAAAATTCTTGAATGAGGATCCTCCCGCCATACAAGAAGGAGAAAACAATCGGGCATCGTTGATTGCTTTGGATGGTTGGAAACATTCAGATTTCTTGTGTAAGAATTACATTCTGAATGGCTTGGACAACACTTTGTACAATGTGTATTGTTCCAAGCAATCGGCAAAGGACTTATGGGATTCTTTGGAAAGGAAATACAAGACTGAAGATGCGGGAACAAAAAAGTTCATCGTGGGAAGGTTTTTGAACTACAAGATGGTAGATTCAAAGACGGTTATCAATTAAGTGCAAGAATTGCATATTATACTTCATGACATTCACGCGGAGAATATGTCTCTAAGTGAATCATTTCAAGTGGCTACAATCATCGAAAAACTTCTACCCATGTGGAGGGACTTCAAGAACTATCTCAAGCATAAATGCAAAGAGAAGAATATTGAAGAGCTTGTGGTCCGACTAAGGATTGAAGAGGACAATCGAAGTTCGGACAGGCGTGTTGGAAATAGCATACCACAATCAAAGGCTAATGTGGTGGAATCCAACAACAACAAAGGAAAGAAGAGGAAGCATTATATTGAACTTTCTAAGAAGAATGCAAATAAGTTCAAGGGCAACTGCTACAATTGTGGAAAGACTGGACATCGCTCCGTTGATTGTCGCAAACCAAAGAAGCAAGCCCAAGCGAATATAGCCGAATTTGATTCTATATCAAATGGCATATCTGATATGAACTTATCGGCGGTTGTTTCAGAATGCAACAATGTTGGAAATCCCATGGAATGGTGGGTTGATATGGGTGCAACCCGTCACATATGTGCTGATAAAGACATGTTCACATCCTACATTCCAACCGAGGGAGAAAAACTGTTTATGGAGAACTCCTCAACATCCAAAGTAGAAGGACAAGGCAAAGTTATATTGAAGATGACATCGGGAAAGGAACTTAGCGTTCTTCACGTACCGGATATTCGCAAGAATCTTGTGTCAGGTTCTTTGTTAAGCAAGAATGGCTTTAAGTTAGTCTTTTTTCGGATAAGTTTGTACTTACCAAGAATAACATGTATGTTGGCAAAGGCTATGTAAAAGATGGACTATTCAAAATGAATGTCCTAACTATTGTACCGAAAGTTATGAATAAAACATCATCTTCCGTTTATATTCTTAAGTCATCTAATTTATGGCACCATAGATTAGGACATGCAAACTTTAATTCAATACGCAAGTTAATGAATTTAAGTTTACTTCCGAATATGTATTTTAATAATGGAAAATATGAAACATGTGTAGAGGCAAAAGCGGCCAAAGCACATTTTCATTCGGTTGAACGAACCACAACACCTTTAGAACTAATTCACACGGATGTGTGTGATTTAAAGTTCATACAAACAAGAGGTGGTAAAAATTATTTCATCACGTTCATAGATGATTGTACAAGGTACTGTAATACTGTTACGTATACTTGTTGAAAAGCAAAGATGAAGCTTTAGAAGTGTTCAAACACTACAAAACCGAAGTTGAAAATCAACTTGGAAAACAAATAAAAATTATTCGTAGTGATAGAGGTGGAGAACATGTTGCTCCATTTGAGGAATTTTGTGCAGAATTTGGAATCATTCATCAAACTACTGCACCATATTCACCTCAATCAATTGGGATTGCTGAACGTAAGAATCGAATACTTAAGGAAATGATGAATACAATGCTAATAAGTTCGGGCTTACCTCAAAATTTGTGGGGGAAAGCCATACTTTCGACAAATCATATCCTAAATAAAATACCACACAAGAATAATGTTGAATCACCTTATGAGCTATGGAAAGGTCGGAAACCTTCGTACAAATATCTCAAAGTGTGGGGGTGCTTAGCAAAAGTACAAATACCCAAACCTAAACAAGTTAGGATTGGACCAAAGACAATTGATTGTGTCTTTATTGGATATGCAATCAATAGTAGTGCATTCTTGGTTCATAAATCCGAAGTACTTGATGTACATGAAGGTACTATTATTGAATCAAGAAATGCGGTCTTCTTTGAAGATAAATTTCCTTGTAAAGTAAAGGAAGTATGTTCAATTAAACGAACTTATGATAATTTACATGGAAATGATGATAATCTTCAAATAAATGAAGAACCGATACGTAGTAAAAGGCAACGAATTCTTAAGACATTCGGTCCAGAATTCGTAACCAATTTACTTGAAAATGATCCGAGGACATTTGATGAAGCAATGTCCACTCCCGAAGCTCCTTTTTGAAAAGAAGCTGTACGTAACGAAATTGAATCCATCATGAATAACCATACTTGGGAATTGGTTGAACTCCCTTCGAGAAACAAAGTTTTAGGCTGCAAATGGATATTCAAAAAGAAATTGAAATCGGATGGATCAATAGATAAATACAAGGCTAGATTAGTAGCCGAAGGGTATAGACAAAAGGAAGGATTAGATTTCTTTGATACTTATTCACCGGTGACAAGAATCACGTCTATACGTGTCTTGATTGCAATCGCGGCATTGTATAATCTTGAAATACATCAAATGGATGTTAAAACTACATTTCTAAACGGTGAATTAGAAGAAGAAATCTATATGGAACAACCCGAAGGGTTTGTTGTACCGGAAAATGAAAAGAAGGTGTGTAAACTTGTAAAATCCTTGTATGGATTAAAACAAGCACCGAAGCAATAACATGAAAAGTTTGATAAAACTATGTTGTCAAATGACTTCAAAATCAATGAATGTGACAAGTGTGTCTACATTAAAAACACACCCGATGAATATATGATCGTATGCCTATACGTTGACGATATGCTAATTATGGAAAATAACTCAAAAATCATTTCTTCGACTAAGAAAATGTTAACAAAATATTTTGACATGAAGAATATGGGAATGACGGATCTAATATTAGGGATTAAAATCTCTAAGACATCCGATGGTTTATCATTATCTCAATCACATTATGTTGAGACTACACTTAAGAAGTTTAAGGTGTATGATGATAAATCAGTTAAGTCACCAGTTGACTTAAGTATACACTTAGCCAAGAATACTGGTGAACCCGTATCTCAAATAGAATATTCACGGGTCATAGGCAGTTTGATGTACATTACCAACTGCACAAAACCGGATATAGCATATATAGTCAACAAGTTGAGTAGATTCACTAGTAATCCAAATGTTGAACATTGGAAGGCATTAAACCGAGTTCTTAGATACTTAAGACATACGGTTGAATATGGATTACACTACTCAAGATATCCCGCGGTGTTAGAAGGATATACCGATGTAAATTGGATATCTGACACTAAGGATTCAAAATCCACAAATGATTATATATTTACCATTAGAGGTGGAGCCGTGTCCTGAAAGTCTTCTAAGCAAACATGTATAGCTCGATCCACAATAGAATCTGAGTTTATTGCTTTAGACAAAGTCGGAGAAGAAGCAGAATGACTTCGCAATTTTCTTGAGGAAATTCCATGTTGGGAAAAGCCGGTTTCTGCAATTAACATACATTGTGATAATCAGTCGGCAATAGCAAGGGCACAAAACAGTATGTATAATGGTAAGTCTCAACATATCCGTCGGAGACATAATACCATTAAACAGTTAATATCGAATGGTATAATCTCTATTAACTATGTGAAGTCAAAAGAGAACTTGGCTGATCCTTTGACGAAAGGACTTGCAAGAGATCAAGTATACCATCTTTCGAGAGGAATGGGCCTAAAGCCTATTGAATAGAATTACTATAACGGAAACCCAACTTTGTAGATTGGAGATCCCAAAATATTGGTTCAATGGGACAACTAAGTTATAAAAGATTCAAAATAAAGCACTTATTCTCATTCCTAACTTTTAAAGTGCTATGTCAAATATGTATAAGGATAAGTATACATACTTTTAATGATTCAAAACCTTGAAGTGGAAAGGTAAGAGATCACCTATATAAGTGTGAAGTGGGGCCGCTTCTACGAGAATTCGAGGCTTAATTCTCTTAGAGCACTTATGAAACCAAGAGTTGTCCAGGGCCAAAATGGACACAACCATGAGAACTGAATTGGTTAGATAAGTTATGGTGTTGGTATAATTGTTTGGGTTTATACGAACGGCTGGATGATTTAAAAACATCGTGTTCACCAACTAGCTTAGTAAATCTGATTGTATTCAACTAAAGAAGGTTCAAAGCCATAAGGTACCTATCTTGATGCTATGACTTGTCGCGTGTACTCCATTTGTTAGAGTCTGCATATCATTGCATTTCATTTGCATCGTGTTTTGCGTATCAAAGAATTTTCATTCATGTGGGGGATTGTTGGAAATTGGTTTAAAGAATTCGAAAAATTGACTAAGTGACTTCGTGTCAACTTGGCCAAAATATACAAACCCGACCCAATCTGTTTAGATAAAATAATTTGTCACTTCGCCGCTTCGGAGAAACGGGGATCGACCTGTCCGAGGGGGCAACGCCCCCGGAAAGAAAATTCAGAATTATCTGCATGTTTAAAGGATATATTTGACTTCTCGAAACCAATATCGAATGAATGAGAAATTACGAAAAAGGACAATTTTGGGTCAAAGTTTTGACCATGCGATCGCATGGATTTTTCCACCTACGATCGCAATCTGCCTAAATTTTAAGCAGAACGTTTTTGGGTCCTTCCATGCGATCGCATGAGACAAAGCCTTGCGATCGCATGGTTAAATTGGATCAAGTTCTATTCTGAATTTTGTACTTTGCGATCGCAGCTTGGTAAAACCATGCGATCGCATAGGTTTGCGTAAACAGACATGTCCTTTTGAAGTGTTGCACGATTTGGTTCTATACCTTTTCGTTTTCAACCGATCTTCAAAAAGGGCCTCTGGACGTCTATTTTGACAGAGAAGTAATAGAAAACTGATATGCAAAACAATGCACTCATATATTTCATCATTTGAACCAAAATTTATTGCATTTGTTGCATAAAATTTCTGGTTTTCATTTCATTTCATTGTTTGGAGTACAAAACCGTTTCTGGTTCGTTGTGCTTGTGGTTTGAAGTGCTTCAACCACAAGTAAGAAGTCGTTGTATCTTGGGAGTTGATTGTCATAACCGTAAGCACCGTTGCGGAGCAAATTCAACTTAAGGACAAAGTGTTCAACACTTGCCTCGACTCTCATTTCATCAACTTTCTAGTTTTCTACACTTTGGTCACTTATACAAAATCCGCCAACACAAACCAAATCTATGTGATTCACACCACATATGCTGGGAACTTGTTCTCAAGAAGTTATTAGAGAAGTTCAATTAGTGAATACCAAAAAAATACGATAAGACAAACGAATGCCTTCACTTTAACACTTTTTCAACGAATCAACAAAATAAATATTTTTTCAATTCAATAAGTGAAGTCATCTCAATAATATGTACTAGAATTTCAGCCACCACCAATACAGATTACATGGTTAAAATTCAGAAAAGGACATGAACATGAGAGCAACACAGTACAAAGACCATTGAAATACCTCCCAATTTAATAAATTAATTAATTAATTTTATCTTAAACATTAAACCTTAAACTAATTTCATAAACTTGAAATAACACTCTCTAGAGCTATCCATAAATTGTATAATTCGATTACGTCTCAAAGTGTATATAGAGTGCTAAATTGACCATTTCACCTTCTTCTCGTGATTGAAAAATTACAAAATTAATACCGTTGTAATCCTTATATTTTTCTACATCATATTTGATAACTTGATATCCAAAAAATTCAGTTGACCCAAACTATCTCTTTTTTTTAATGACTCAGGTATTCAAACTTCGTCTGACTAATCTTAAAGAGTGGCGGCCTTCCCCCCTGGTCCGCCACCCAGGTAAATCTGGATGCGGTCACAGATTATACACACTTGGACCAAACATTCGATGGTTCTCCTCTTTATAGACCTCTGCCTTCTAACATGTTTTTTTAATGTTGTCTTCTAGCTGTCGCGGGGATTCGATCCTTCGATGCTCCGTAGAGAGTCATCCTATTTTACCACTGTGCCATACCCGTGGGGGCAACCCAAACTATCTTGGACAGTGTTTAAAATTTTAAAATTCTAAAATTCCAAACAGTCTGCAAAATTTCACAAACCAACCAAATAAGTTCTTACTCTTAATTGTCAACCTCAGAAAAGTTATTTGGCTCAAAAACCATCAAATCTTAATATTTTCTTACAATTGCATTTTAGTCCATGAAGTTTTCAAAATTGCAAATTGGTACCTAAGTTTGCAACAATATGATTGTTCCTTCTTTTTGTATATGTTCCATCAATAATTAGATTTTATTTCTAGTAGTCTGGAGCATGGAGTACTCAATACTTTTTATCAATATTTAATTGACAAGTATATTGAATAATTGGAACTCACTATTTAATTAGGATCCAAATATACACATGTCAATTAAATAGTAACAGTGAGTACTGAGTTGCATATTTTGGGAGTACTAGAAGTTTTCTTAATTAATTAGAGGAGATGTTGGACTCAGTAGTGGATCACATTGGATCATGTGGGGGCCACTGACCCCAATTTCTGAATTTCTGGTTTATTTTTTTAAAGCTATTCAAATTCAAAATTTTATTCATCTTCCTCTTTTGAGAACTGTGAATGAATTTTTCCGAATGACCTAAGTATTCAATTAATCTCTCATTCATCCCCAGTATGTAGAATTTGTCATTTTCATCAAAATCTAATTTTCACCACTAATCAGCTCGTCGTCCCTAACGCCAACCACAATTTTTTAGCCACAAACCACATTTCTTCTCAACTTCAAGTCTCAACCCACAGTTTTTGCAGACATTGAACTTATGTTATTTCTTTTTACCACACAAATTCGATAAGGTCTCCATGTCAGCAAGAGGACCCCATAGTCCCTCTTCTCGATCTTACATGGCATCAAAATTCTAAATTACTATAAAAGGCCCTCGTCCTTCAGCATTCTGCCAAGAGATCCCAAAAAGCCCTTCGCCACTCCATCAAGCCCTACTCCCTTGTCGTGGTTCCTCGCGTCCCGTAAAATCTCATAGGCAGTCTAGTATTCCGGGCTGGGGAAAAGATAATTAAATGAAGGATTGTGTTTGATTAAGAGAACCACAATCACAAGGAAACCCTATCTCAATCCAGTAAAATCAAGAGCATAATCTTGGAGATTGACAAAGTTAAGAGAGAATCTTAGAACATCACAATGAGATCAATCTTATCATTTAAGGAATTAGGGCCCCATCAGATTTCTAATTGATTGCTTCCCTAAATCAATTATAATTATCCCCTTTATAAATACTAGATCTCTATTCATTATAAGATACGCGTTATTCTCTACCCAAAACTATGTTCAAATCTTTTTTTGCTTGTCTTTCCAACACCCATATTCTCTTATACATTTTATATCAGCAGTTGATTTGTCAGTCGGAGTACCAACAAACGCATGCCTCTTTTTCCGGTGATCTTGGTGCATAACTATTGTCTAATTATGCAGGTAACATATAGGCTGGCAGATAATTGATTGGAGATCGGTTGACACGTGAATAGTGCATAAAATGTCACAGTTTCAAAAAAATTTGCAACTTAGTATTTGCTCCACAAGTAAAAATATCTAGCTCCGTCATCAGCTGTCCTCAAAAGTAATGTTGATTATAAGAATACAACAACAAAAAAATTGAAAACAAAAATGTGATAATCAATAAAAGTTGACACCTTAGTGCAATTAAAAATTAGTGCACAAAAACAAAGTTGTGGTGTCAATAACTACCCATATTTTTATAATGTGTCCATAATTTTAATATAGGAAATTACATTGAGATGTTACATTTAGAGAAAGAAAGTGAAATGTATCAACCCCTTTTCGTTTTGCAAAATAAAGTCCACTTTTTTCAATAAATCTTCTAAAGATACAATATTCTTTTGAAAAATGTTATCATTTCTGTCTTCATTTTGCTCGAATTTCAAATTATCGAGACATTCTCAATAAATTTGAAAAAAATGACAAAAGTTTTTAATCTCTTTAAACATTGTAATCTTCCTCATCAATATAGATCACACATTCTATATTGTCGAAAATTCTTTAAAATTGCATAGATATACATAAAGAAACACTACAATTATTTTTGCATGATTGAATGGACATAAAACGATCAATATTTCGTAATAAATAAGAAACCATGTAAATGACTTGGGTACCTAACCCATGTGAAAGTCACTGATTTCACGCGGCGGCAAATGCACATTACATATATATATATATCAACTACCCTTCAATTACGGGACCTCATACACGGTATGTTTTGAAAATATTAAGATAACCGGTGTCACGCCTCAAACGCAGTAAACTTTTACTTGGGCGCCGATGTTTTTTTTTTTTCATTTTTAATTTTTTTGTTTATTTTCTTCTTCCTTTATCTTTTTATGGCATCTAAATTTTCTCATTACTCATTTTATTTTTTAGTTGGAAAGACGAACATGTCTTCTCATTTGCTAAGAATGTGACACGTTGAAATGTCAAATATGTCTTGAAAGAACTTAGACATGGTTCAACGTGTTACGGTGCTTGAAGTTGTCTATGACATTTTTGTGTAACGAAATTTTAGTAAAGGAAAGAATAACCCTTTCGAAAAGGGTAAACAAGTGTTTGCACACAATGAATTGTAACGAAAAACTTAGACAACCTAAATAAGATAAGAAGAGAGTTCGATTATAGTCTTATCTTATAATTATAAATCAACCATAAATAAAATGATAAATTCCACATTGAAAAAAAAATTGAATTTACTCAAAGATCAATATTTCACTCTATACTTTGATGAATCTTCTAAAGAACTCATTAATCGAACAAAAATACTGATAAATTTATGTTTTACTAGTCAAACCATGAAATTGATATTAAAGGGGGTGGAAAATGAGACAAGAAACTAGGCACGTTAATCAACAAAGATACCATTCATGTTCCTCTATGAATTTCCTTTCTTTTGAACAAGGCTATGCTTCTTCAAGTGTTTTTTTTTTTTTTTTTTTTTTTTAATTCCTTTCTTTTCTTTCTTCTTTTTTCTGGATTTTTCATTTTTTTAAATTTATTAACAAATAATATTAAAATATTAATTTTGCCCTTTTTAACTTTTGAGTGTTCAAATCATAGTTATCAGACTCGGCCGGACAAAGAGGCAAGTCGCCGGGTAGTTGATTCAACTGGTGGATCAATTTATGTCGAACTGATAAGTCTATTTTTGTTAAATATAACATAAATCATAATTTATTACACTTCAATAAATTAACATTATATTAATTATATAACTAAATATCATTATACAAGTCCAAAAAAAAATATTATATATATAATAGAAAATCATCACCATCAGAAATGTATTTACCAAAATAAGTGCAAGGCTACTAGTATAATCAACTAATTTTTGTAAAAGATAATATAAATAATTGTACTTCATTGCATTAATATCTCATTAACAGAGTAGAGAAGTACTTGATGCATCTTTTGGATAGAATAGAGTGATAAAAAAAATGAACATTTTTATTTGTAATGACCCGAACGGGTCACCGGATTTCTTAAAAAATCGACAATTTTTTCAGGTCGTAAATGGTTCAATTGCTTGACGGTCAAATTAAGAGAACCGGTTGGAGCACCGGGTCACCGATTTTTAGGTTGAACCGACTAGACCGGTCCAGATTTAATAACACTATTTCAAGATTTAATAACACCGGTTCAAATAGATTGACTAACACAAATATGAATAGAATTTATTAATTTGGTTGGATGTCGCCTATTTTTTAAAGATTGAAAACACAACAACAACAACAAAACAAAATAAAAATGAAGCTGATGACAGAAGTGCAAGTTAAGAAAGGTGGGTGGTAGATGTGTGGGTAGATAGTTCGAACTTTCCACCTGCCAATTATAAGTCAAAAAGATGTCCACCTTCTCCGCACGTATAAGAGAAAGGCGCTGATACACAGTTGTTGTTCTAAAGACTACAAGTATAGTCCATTATTATAAAGTGGGGCGCGAAAGCACAAAAATGAAGTAAAGTAAATAACTTTAAAAGTTAAATACATTTGCCGTAATTTACCCTATTTTTCCTAAAGGGTGTGCGACGAAAAGTGAAACTACTCATTAATTCTTCTCACGTTTAAGTGATAATCTTTTGGAAAATCTCCATCGAATATTTATTCTTCGAAGATTTTGGCGATATAACTAACTCAAAATTTAATATGAAAAACTTAAATTTGTAGGTCATCATCATTTGTAACTAATGTGTGAATAAAAATATATTTGACCAGTTTGATCAACTGAAATTTATTTTATGCACTCCCAAACATGTGCTTATTTGTATTAGGAATTAGAGTAGTGATTAGAAACAAATTTGGGTACACCAAATCTTCCAAATCATACTTTCATAACAACAATGTACCTGTTTTTAACTGCACAACCAATATACGCATAATAATTTATTATTGTTATTATTATTATTTTTTTGTTTAAAACTTAGCCAATTTTATCAAACAAAATCCCTTATAACACAAAGTTGCAAATCCCTTATTTAGTCACCTAACTTGATTTATCAAAAAAAACTAACATATTGTGTACGTGAAAGATGAAATCATATACTCAAATGTTAGCTTCCAACAATAGGCCAATAAATATAAATTGTTACCATATTATTGAAGCCGTTTTTACAAATTGCCAAATACGACCTATGTTTGGGACAATTCTTTAAAATAATCCAATTCAAAAAAATGATAGCAACTTATCTCTGCTGGTCGATTGATAGTAGTTAACGTATGAGTTTATATAAGAATTTCATCATCTACGTGCACATTCTATTATGTTTTATTGACGAAATTAAGTGAAGAAACTAATATGATAAGTAAATAAAAAAAATGTCATTTCAAACATCTTTATCATTTTTCTATTACGTGATTTGACTAAAATAAAGTATAAATTAAGTAATTGAATTGCAATAAAATGAAATATAGTGACTATTTTATTCAAATAATATTTTTTTAATTTTTTATTTTCGCCTCATATTCATGTTCGCCGTCCTCATCTCGTTCCAATGTATACAAGTTAAATATGAACACAATATTGTTTAATCTTAATTTATCCAAAAACCCGGCGAAATAACCGTTAACTCATGTGCTCCCAACTCCCTCATTTCTCTATATATTCTTCTGCTTTCATTCTTACCCCCTCACCTCCACCCCATCCATATCTGTGACACACATAGCAAAACCATAATCCTTCTCAGTTCTGCCTCGAGAAGACTGCACGTTACATCATAGCAGCGCGACCAAATAGAGGCAGCAACCCTTCGAAATCTTTTACACTCTCTGATAAACTATCTTGTTTTCGCCTGCCAAAAAATAAACTTACTTTCAGAGATATATAAATGGGAAATTGCATGGCAAATGAAACCCCTAATGCAGAAGATGAAAAGCAAGAGACTCCAAAGAAAGCAAAAACTACATCCCGAGTTGTAAACATAACTAATCCTTCAAAGCTTAATGTGTGTCGTAACGTTGAGGAAAATTGCAGTAAAATGAAAGGCAAAGCTGTGAGACTCAGAGTTGTGTTGACACAAACCGAGTTGAGGCAGATTTTGAGTGGAGAATTCCAGCAATATTCTTCTTCTTCTGCATCCCACCAATTGCTGAATATACTGCAGCTAACAAGTAGAAGAATTGACAAAGTTGGATTTGTTGATGATAATGTGAATGGCAATTGGAGGCCAGATTTGGAGACCATTCCTGAGGAATATTAATGCCTAGATTTTTCATAATTGCCACTAACTCTCTGATATTTTTTTTAATAATTCTTTACTGTATTTTGTTAATCTTTTTTGATAAACAGATATCAGAATACCTTTTCATATGGTACTTAAATTTTCTTTCTTCTTCTTTTTTTCTGCTTTTTACTATTCATTCAGAACCAGAGTGTGAAGGATTAAATCTTACGTAGATTAAATATGAAAGTCATGAGTTATAACTAACATACAAGGGATTTAGTGACTCATCTTAACCTTTAAAGTAGAAATCTAAAATCCAATATGATATCAAAGCCATACAAGCTCAAACGATCCATCAGATTCAAGATTGATGTTTTGAAATGAACCACCAAGAACCAATAGGGTGTTTAACATGTTAACCAGCTCAAAATATATATATTAGAATATTTTTCAGAAGTACAACATTTATAGAATTTTTCAATACAAAATATAGTACAGTTAGATATTTTTTGACTTGACATCCACAAAATTATTGTTCTTTCATCTTGCTTGTGAATGCAATTGTTGGAAATTGGTTTAATTTGTCGAGAAATTGACTAAGTATTTAAAAACAACTAACGTGACTTCGTGTCAACTTGGCTAAAATATACAATACCCGACCCAATCAAATTAATTTGCCATTTCGCCGCTTCGGAGAAACAGAGTTTGACCTATCCGGTCAGGTCGCGGGGACAGTGCCCCTCGTGGGGGCTCGGGGGCAACGCTCCCGAAAGAGAATTCAAATTTCTCTGCATGTATTAAATGTGGTATATTTAACATCTCGAAACCAATATCGAATGAATGAGAAATTACGGAAAATGACATAATTTGGGTCAAGTTTTGACCATGCGATCGCATGAGTATTTTACCTTGCAATCGCAATCGATCGAATTTTAAGCGTAACGTTTTTGTCCTACCATGCGATCATAGGATATAAAGCCATGCGATCGCATAGTTAAACTGAATTAAGTTATGTTTCAAATTTGTACCTTGCGATCGCAGAATGGTAAAACCATGCGATCGCATAGATTTACGCGAACAGACATGTCATTTTGAAGTGTTGCACGAATTGGCTCCACACTATTTCGTTTTCAACCGATCATCTTCTATATTTAGGACGTCCTTTTGACAGAGAACCGATATGCAAAACAATCCATTCATATATTTCATCATTTGAACCAAGTTTATTGCATTTAGTTGCACAAAATTCTGGTTTTCATTTCACTTTCATCCGTTGGAGTACAAAACCAATTTTAGTTCGTTGTGCTTGTGTTTGGAAGTGCTACAAACACAAGTGGAAGTCGTTGTATCTTAGGAGTCGATTGCCATAAATCGTGAGGCACCATTACGGGGCAAATTTGACTTAAGGACAAAGTGTTCAACACTTGCCTCGACTTGCTTTTCATCCAATTTCATTCGGTTCTTGTTTCTGCAATTTTGGAGTTATTTACACAGAAATCCACCAACATGCAACAGAACATATCTGCACGGATAAATTCTTGTCTCAACTCAGCCTCCTATAAATCGTTAAAAACTTACACGTAAAAAAATAAACAATTTTTAAATATGTTGTCAAGTTGCAACTTGAACCCCTCGAAGTAGACTCGATTAAACAATGGATTGAGCAAAGCCCAATCGAAAGTTGATGCGATCAAGTTCTCGATGATGGTCAAGATGCACACGACTCTAGTCGAGTCAGGTTGACTCTCTACTAGGGTCTAGATTTATTATTTTCAACACATTTTAATTTTTGTTTTTGGGTTCTCTTGACTGCTCTTTGATGAAATGTGTGTACATAGGGTAGACCAGTTTCTTGATGCAGTAGAAATATAAGAAGATAATTAACATACTAAAAGCAAACTGAATGTTGAGAATTTAGCCAAAATATGAAGAAAAGACTCACAATATTTAATCAATAAAAAACCAAATCTAAAAGCCACGGCACACTTTATAACATAAAAGCCTAATGCAGAGTTTTAAAAATTGCATCCTTGATCTTGAAAGACATCTATCAAGTGTGGTTCAGTTTCTGTCCAATCATGTTTGAATAGAAGATGTTGAAAAATAGGTATGTGTTGACGATGAGTACTGACCTGTCCTACAAGTTTTGGTGACCTTAAAAAAGTGCTTAAAACCATCTTTTAGTGTATTAAGCACTTGAGCTGTGGACAATGAACTCTTATTGTGTCAATAAACCGTCTTTCCATTTCTTGTTTGGAATGAGTGTCAGAATAGGTTGTTTCATGTTTGCAAATCGGATCAATGAGAAAATGCACAAGATAAGTTTAGCCAACTAGCAACCCGAGTCTGACTCAATAGTAAAATTAACAAAAATATGGTGAGTTCATCTATGTCAACCAGTTCAAGTTGAAACTTAGCACATTATGCCTATACGACACACATTTAGCTAGAGATCATTACCCATAGTTTAAAATAAACTCTTTTTTCTCCATATTTATTTTCAACCACATAATTTATAAAATCCACAACTTTTATCAATTTTTCAATCACACATTTCATTATATTTTATCAAAATTTCATAAAAAAACTAATTTTAAACTCTACCATATTTTCAAGAGTACTTAAATCTTAATTGCTATATTCTATAATATGTGAAAAAAATGGTTATTTTGACCTTTCGAGGCATATATATGGGAACGAGGTCATCCTTCTACCTTCCACCCATGTAAAATATCTTAAGTGACTACTAGAAAAAGTATATGTATAGGTCAGCTTATTTGACTAAGCTTAAATTATAATTTAAATTAGTCAAATTGATTAAATATATTTTTTATTCATACATTTCGTAGGACTAACAATTTGCAACCCACTTATTATTCCTATATTTCATAAAAACTTATAATGTATAACAAATAATTTCAAAGTCGACAAACTTGCACATAGTCAAAATCTCTCTTCTTCAAAGAACTTTTGCAAAAATGAGACTAGTACCGGGCAGGGAAGAAAAACTCAAAGGTCATTTCTTACATTAATATTACATGGGATTGACCAGAATTTGATAACTAATAAATTAACCTCCATAGAGGGAACAATTTTATTGCCAAAAAGGAATAATCTCTTCCATGCCTTGTTCAAGAATCATCTCCATCGTGGAAGGGTACAAGAAATGCAACTTTTATTCTCTTCACAATTACAATAGAGGAAACTCACCAACAATGGCTGGCAGCTATAATATGTTAATCCTTATTGCTTAGTCAATTGTCGAATAACATATGGAAGTATGCCTCCATGATTGAAATAAGCCAACTCCACCTGAAATTCAATGTAGTTTGAGAGGTAAATCTTTTAAATTAGGTCAATAGGCCAAAACCGTGCAAAAATTATACAAAAACTTCCAAAAGTATGATCAACACACACACATGTACAAGAATAGATAGATAGGATTTTAGGACCCATCAAATGCATCTACATATTTCCTAGTATGTTCATCCCATGGTTTTCGAACACCATTATTTCACATTGGCCCCGAGGAGCAAAAGAAAGAAATGGATTACAATCATTTTAATCAAAGAAAGATATATACAAAGAAGTGTTGAAAATACAAATCAAAAGCATGTTTCATATATTGACATTAGGCACATTTGTGTTCTTTAAGAATAAGCTAAAAGCTTGTGTATTTCACTAAAAAATTCTTGTATGTTACAAACTGAGTTGAGTTCATTTATATATTTTGTATTCATATATACCGGGAAAAAAGTATGAACTCCATTTCTTCGGTAGAATAGGGGGAAAAATGAAAGCAAAGGGCTACTCACCTCAGTATCAAAACGGGCTGTGCATGTGAAAGATTTCCCATTGTCAGTGTGGACAGTAACATCTTGACCCGGGCGGATCTCATTAATATTGCTGGGAAGATCAATGGTATAACGCTCATGACCTGTCAATCCTAGTGTGTCTGCATCCTCACCAGGCTTGAAACATAGTGGAACAATACCCATTCCAACAAGATTACTGCGATGGATCCTTTCAAAGCTTTTAGAAATCACTGCTTTAACTCCCTGTTATGAAATAAATATATATAAATCACCTTCAGAGATTTTCTTTTCAATGATGAAGACAAGGATGAAAAAGAGGAAAACAAAACCAAAAAGAAAGAAAAACTACCAACACAAGCAGTGATAACAGAGACTCACCAACAACATTGGGCCCTTCGCAGCCCAATCTCGCGAGCTTCCACTTCCATACTCTGCTCCAGCCAAGACAACAGTGTCCACTCCGGCAGATTTGTATCTCTGATAGTTGCATATTGGTGAAAAGTATTATGATCAAACAGAAAATTGTAGTATTAGGTGAAGAAATTAGTAGAAAATGATACTGATGGTAACAAACTAACAATGCTTCAAAGGAGATGACTTTGACCAAGAAACATAACATCAAACAAAAGAGCTCTTGTAAAGGCAGAATGGAAAATAAAAAATAAAAAAAGTTAAAGAAAATCACCATTGCAGCATCAAAAACAGAGAGTTTTTCTCCAGTGGGAATATGTAGTGTCTTTGGGCCAACTTCTCCATTCAATAACTTGTTCACAATTCGAATATTCGCAAAAGTTCCCCTTGCCATTATTTCATCATTACCACGCCGGCTCCCATAAGAGTTGAAGTCCTTGCGGTCAACCCCGTGTTCAACAAGAAAATTGGCAGCTGGACTATCCTTGTGAATGCTTCCGGCTGGCGAGATGTGATCTGTTGTGATACTATCACCAAAGTTCAGCAAGCAGTAGGCATCCTTCACTCCATGTGGCCCAGGGGGATCCATAGTCATATTTTTAAAATATGGTGGCTCGTGAATGTAAGTAGAATTTGGGTCCCATGAGTACAGCTTGGCAGCTGGTACTGATAACTGATTCCACATGGCATTGCCCATTGTGATAGCTTCATATGTGCTTTTGAACATATCAGGCAATACACTGGATTGAACCACCTACAACACATAATTTTCATATTACTTGACCATTTAATATAACCTTTCTGCTCATAGGCATTCAGTGCAATGTACACACATACCTCCGCAATTTCATTAGTTGATGGCCACAGATCCTTGAAATAGACATCCTTACCATCTTTGCCTACCCCAATTGGCTCTTTATTGAAGTCTATGTCAACCTGCATGAAAGAACTACTATACCTTAATCTGAGACTCGGTAAAAGATTATTAAAAAGTTCTTAGTTATAAGACAAGGAAACAGAGAGGCCAGTTCCCCAAGATTGAGATGGTATTTCAAACCCAATCTGCTCCTTTAATCAATTAAAAAAAAACTGTTCCAGTTTCCGATTTTAACATAATTCTCCCAAATCTAATTCTTACACATCAACTCTCACACTTTCTTATCTTTATTGTAGAACTTACATTACAATAATTAGAGTGAGCTATTTGTTCTATTCTGCTTATACTTCTCAATTGTGGAATTTACACATCTTGAATTTCATTTTTGTAAATACATGTTAGCTTGTTCATGTGTTAAATGAGTTCGTCCTACTTTTTGCAATCAAGTTTAGCAGCTTTCAAATGCCTGACACTGTAGTTTAAATATCAAGATATTCCTTAGAACACTTGATTGGAAATATTTACTAACCGTGCCAGCAAGGGCATATGCAACCACCAACGGGGGTGAAGCAAGGTAGTTCGCTCTGGTCAAGGGATGGACACGCCCCTCAAAGTTTCGGTTCCCAGAAAGTACAGCAGCTGCAACAATGTCTGCAGAGCACCACCTCGTTCGTGTTATAAAACAATCAGTGACACACTAACACAATGGATTGACACCGGACAGTAAAACTTTGTCAAGGTTTACCAGATCAATAAGAGAACAAAAGAACAAGAATATGGCATACCATTTTCTGATATAGCAGCAGCAACTGATTCATCCAAATCCCCAGAATTTCCTATGCATGTTGTGCAACCATAGCCCACAATATGGAAGCCTTGTTCATTTAAATACTTTTGTAGCCCACTGCATCGCATAACGTACAGACTCACATATGCATGTCAAAACAGATATCGGGTCATAAAACTAAAATCATGAGCAATACCTCTTCTGCAAGTACTTCGTAACAACTCCTGAGCCTGGAGCAAGGCTTGTTTTTATCCATGGTTTTACCTGACATATTGTATCTAAGAAGTAAGTATTTATAGAAAATCTCAAATCAATTAACCACTCATTAGAACACCACCCACCTGTAAACCAAGCTCGCAAGCTTTTTTGGCAACAAGGCCGGCCCCAAGCATGACGCTGGGGTTTGATGTATTTGTACAGCTCGTGATAGCAGCAATCACAACGCTACCATGCTTAAGCTCAGCGTGTTGTCCATGGAATGAAAATTTTGCCACTTTTTCTTGTGTTTCCTTTGGCACAGCAAATCCCTGCATCAAACTTACAAGTTAATTCAAGATGTATGTTTACTGAAAGAAGTTTACAGAAGTATCACGTGTAGAATTTAAAAAGATCACTCTACTGTTGACTTATATTAAAACCACAGTTTGTTAAACCTGACACGACCCGACCATCGACCTGGTCAAGGCATCGGGTCACCGGGTCAATGGTTGGACTGGTGGGTCATTGAATATTTATTAAATATTTGAAAAAATAATATTTTTTAATAAATAAATGATAGTATAATTTATTTGAATAAAAATAATGGCTAATGCTTCATGTTTTGAGAGGTAAAACTTTCAAATGCTTAAAGAGACTATTTTTCATTTTCTTGTATATCATGATACCCTAATTCCTTTTTAACACAAGTAGTTATAACTTATATATTATTCAGTGGTATAAATGATTAATAGGATTTGGCAAAGTGTTCTATATTATTCAATACAATATATAATTAATAAGACATGACAGTTTAGTAGTTACAGACTCCTTTTTCATCCAAAAGGTCAAGGGACCAAGCCACCTGTGTTAGATTTTTGAAGAGTTCTCCAGGCCACTGTAAAACCCATGGGTTTGACCGGTTTACTTGCAGCCCGGTCAAATTAGTTCAATTGGACCGGGCTACCACATTTCCAGTCCGACCGTCCTTGGCGGTCCGGTTTTTAAAACAATGATTAGAATAACAAAACAGTGTTCTAAAGTTACTACCCTGTCCATAAGACACCTTACAAATCAAGCAATGACTCAAGCAAGGTATAGAAAGACTATATTCAAGAGTAATAGTAGTCAAAATCCTATTAATTCTCTTTGCTTTGAAAAATATTAACATGTAGCTGAGAAACAACAACCAAAAGCATTATAACTTTAAAGTGCACAAAGTTGAATCCTCACCTTGAATCCAACTTTGTTATCAAGGCACGAGTGCCAATCAGCCTTCATGTCTTTCAAAGTTACCCGATCATGAGGTCTATAAAGACATAATAAAGACATAACGGTAGTTAGCGACCACTAACCATTTCCAACATTAAATATCAATGTAAGTGTATAAGCCACATCACACACCTCTTTGGCCCTGAAACACACGGTTCAACATCTGCTAGGTTTATGTTCAAGTAAGATGAGTATACTCTTTCTTGTTGAGGCTGAATTGGTAGGAAAATAAAGCCATGAGTCCCATGTCAAAACTATGATAAATTACGCTAAGAAGTAAGAAATGCTGATTATATTATAAAATAAAATAAGTCCTACCTCACGGTAGTCAACAAACATTTTGTTTGCACGTAGATATGCTTCTATCATTGCCACCTAATTAGTAGCATAGAGTTGAGAGTAATTAGGTTTAAAAGCACAGAGCAGCATAATGTGATAAATCATTTACATTCATTACAAAAGGAACTTACAGTCTCATCACTTCTCCCAGTTAATTTGAGATATTGTAGAGTGACATGATCTACGGGGAAGAACCCCATTGTAGCACCATACTCGGGAGACATGTTTGCAATGGTGGCTCTGTCAGCTAATGATATTTCACCCACACCATCGCCTAGACACAAGAACATGGAATTCATTATCTCATTCCCTTGTAAAAATACAGAATTTAAATGAACCCAGGATAAGTAATCCTACCATAAAATTCAACAAACTTCCCAACAACACCGTGCTTCCTTAGCATTTGTGTGACAGTCAAAACCAAATCAGTAGCTGTGACACCATTTTTCAATTTTCCAGATAACTTGAATCCAACAACTCCAGGTAACACCATACTCATTGGCTGTCAAGAAGGGATAACAACATTAAACAAAAGTGCGTAGAAAATGACTGTATAAATTATCAAGGATTTTAAAGAGTTTATATGAAGTCCTGATCTTTATATTAAGGATAAAATGGTGATTCATTGAAGTTTGGTGGATGGAGATATGGGTATTATTTTTCCTCGGCTGGAAATAGTCTATTCCCTTCACTTGGGTTTTTCTACCAAGTCTATTGTATGGGAGGCAAGCAGCCAACTGGTCACCTTCAGGCACTAATCAAGAACAACCTTTGAGGCCTTAGGGCACCAAGCAGAATGTAATCTTCCAAAGGAGTGTGTGAAGTCCTACTACAGGATGGAAACGTGCAGGAGCCGTTGGGTTGGAAGGAAGTAGTTGAGTAACTTTTAAGGCTGGACGCCATGACATAACAGTTTCTATGAGAAAACTCTTCCATGCAAAGGAGCGATCAAGGCAAACACTCCAAGAGCCTCATGTGCTCACGTGTGGATTGGCCATGAATTTAAACCTTGCCACGGGGATCCGTCGGCTTAAGTCATGTACTCATGGGTGATGCCATATAATTGTTGTGACAGGATGCCGACAAGTGAGAATTGTATCCAATACGTCATATGAGATGATTACAGAATGATGGCACTTTGAGTAAATTTTGACTAGCGTGTGGCCCTACTTGAGTGAGGCACGAAGGGAAACATGGCAAGCCATGAGCTTAAGGGGGTTGTAGGGAATGATGAGCATTAGGATCATGTCAATGAAGCGTATACTCAAGATTTGAATGTAGACTCCCTTTCCATTGGAGTTGCATTGGTTGGAACTTTAGGGAGGCAAGGCAAGGCAAGCAATGTAGCTAGTCAGGAGCAATGGCGAGGGCATACACTGACTTGGGAGTTGGAATCTCGACATACATGAGCACGTTAACAGAACAGTGTGTTGCCATAGAGTGCAGCAAAGTGGTGTGTTGCTTCAAGTTAGTAAGCTTCATACGCTAAAAAGTGTAACTTGAACCATCAATTTGTTATGCATCCATATCCCAGAATTTATGGTTAACAAATACTGTGTAGTTAACCAACCTGTGTATAGGTGCCTCTATCATTTCATTTCAACTCGTTTTATTTCTCCTAGACCCCAAAGAGAATATAATTTTAACAAATGCATTACATTTCTAATTTCAGAATCTTCATGGTAACAGCATACAAAAGTAAAAAGCTCTCTATCGCTGCATAGAATTAATACCTGACCAAGCATTGCTGCCTCGGCTTCAATTCCTCCAACTCCCCAACCAGCAACTCCTAACCCATCAATCATCGTTGTATGGGAATCTGTTCCAACCACGCTGTCTGGGTAGAGCATACCATCGGTGTTGAAAACAACTCGTCCAAGATATTCAAGATTGACCTAAATAGTAGCACAATAAATTACTCGATTAAATCATTTGAATATTGGCATCGGGTGGAAAACGAATGAGAAAATAAGAAACCAATAGAATTTGGTTTATTTTATATAAAAGATATCACATAAACAAATGGAAAAATAAACCATCCTGAAAATAACAATACATCAGTGATATAAAGACCGCTTGAATGCACAAAAGTAGTAACAACATTGATACTGACATACTGTTAAATCTTAAGTTCCAATACCTGATGCACTATACCAGAACCTGGAGGAACAACAAGCATATTGTGAAAAGCATTAGATCCCCACTTAAGAAAAGCAAATCTCTCCTTGTTCCTCTGGAACTCAAGCTCCATATTTGCTTGGACAGCATTTTCAGACCTAGCAACATCAACTTGAACTGAGTGGTCAATGACCAGATCTACAGGAACCTGCAAGCCCACACCCAGGTTACTGAACTTAGAAATAGAAAGATAACTCTAAATGATAACAGCAGAGCACATGCATCAAGATTATATCCAGCAAATTGGTAAACTAAAAAAGCAATAACCCAGAAGAAACTAAGTAGAAAGTTCCAGTCTCCTCTGGTCTTTAAAAAGGCCAAATAGGTTATAGAGGTCTTTTGCATTGGTGAGACGAAGCGTCTTGAGGTGCTTTAAGGCATAAGCTTCAATATAAATCAATAAGAAAATTTAAAAAATTCGAAGAATACAGAATGATGCTCACAATAAACCATAAATGATCCAGAAAATCCATAATAAAACATCTTAACCAAATTAAAAGTCTAATTTGAAACTAGGAAAATAAATATGTCAATAAAATAGCACATAAATAATCTATAGAGTGGCAATCACATAACAAGACCCTTAAACCTCAACTCGAGGAAAGTCTAAAACAAATGAAACAACAATGTAGCTATTTAAGAATTTTATTTGTTTTGACTCTAAAAGAAAAGAAAGAGAAAATGAAACAAAAACACAAAGAGGAGAAGAAAAATGTTAAAGAGAGGAGCGTTACTATGTGTCGCAACCCTCCATTTGTCACAGTAAAGTTGCAACTTCAGTGCATGGTTATCACACTTCAGTTGTAGGAGAGTAGGAGGGCAAGTCGAGATCTTCATTGGTTCTCTTTTCTAACATCTAATTCTTTTCTTTCTAGTTTTTAGGGCTGACTTGTGTTCAAAACAACCCTTAAAACGTCCTTACGAGAAAACCAGCCTAAAAAAATAGACCAATAGAAAAAGCTTAGAGAAGGCAAGACTATGGAGCACACACCTCTGTTTTCTTGAGGCATAAGCCTTAACAAATGGCACTCAAAGCGTAAGATTTGAGGATCTTAACGAACGCGTCACATGAGACGCGCCTTGAGCGCTTTTAAAAAAATGTTTCCCTCCGAAAAGAATGATAGACTGCAATCATGAGTATGGAGTTCACCACAATTACTGCTCAGAAAATTGCAATGCCAAAAAAAGGAAAAGAGAAAACTAGACCGAACCTATCATGATTAATGTCAATGCAATCGCCGAAAACCACCCCCCACCACCCGACAATATCACAAACAAATACCAGACCAAATGTATCAAAAATTATGTTAATGCAAGTATGCAACCTCCCACGAGCCCCACCAACTTGGAAATATGTGGACAACTACAGCTCACAATTCTTAGTAAAAAAAAAAACTATATAGACTGATGTGCAGGTAACAGTAAGTCAAAAGCCTTAGACAAAGATGACAAATTTAATCTTGGAAACACCTACAAGGTAAATACATATAATTATGACTAACCGTGTACATATCACCAAACCTTAGCAATGACAGGAAGTGTTCCATAGTGGCAAACAAAATTAGTTAACATATTTTCCTTTCAATTTTTATTTACAAAGTGAACAACTGCCTAACACTTTTCTGTGTACACATTTGAAAGCAGATTCCTGAAAGGTTAAAGACGCATAGCCTGGGGGAGGAAGGGAGGGGGGTCTACTATAAAAAAGAAACTTATGCTCTAATGTAGATTCAGTTATAATCCAGTAGACGTAGTTTTTCTATCTAAAATAATAAGATATTAGTCCTGACCAGAAACATCATTGAATAAAATTGTTATCTACAAGAAAACAGCGAGAATCTAAACATAATCTGTTTACAAAGATCTTCCCTTGACGTTGATTACTAATTTGAACAGACCAACTTACTAATATTTCTCAACTTCTGGAAAAACAATACAAATGATAGAAGCGGCAAAGGCAATTTCCAAAAAACAAATACAGACACAAACTTAATCTAAAATTCAAGACACTTCTTTATCTATTAACATAGAAAATGAATTCAATAAAACGCTGTTCATACCAATGGATTGATCTTATTAGAGTCACTCCCAAGCTTGTTCATGGCATCCCGCATACAAGCAAGGTCAACCACAGCTGGCACACCAGTAAAGTCCTGGAAATTGGATAATCACATCTTATGCAAATTGTTGATTCCTCATAGATATCTGCACTGTTTTGAAACAAGACTGTTACCTGCAAGAGGACACGGGCAGGCTTGAAAGGAATTTCAACTTGCTTTGGGGAAGAAGTTTCCCAATCTATAATCTTCTCAACATCTTCCTTTGACACTTGAAAGCCATCACAATTACGAATTGCTGACTCAAGGAGGATTCTAATAGAATATGGCAGCTTATCTGAAATGTCAAGTGCAAATACAAGACAATCATTCAATAATTTAAAAGATGGAATCATTATTACACAATAGCTGTTATTTTCTACTACCAAATGGAAATGTTGAATTTCGAATTTCAAAAAACATTTAAAATGTGAAAAAATTATTCTTCCTTGAACCGGAAATTACCGATCCTCGGGTCATTGAGAGCAGGCAGGCTATAGAATTTGCCAAATTCACCACCGCTTGGCTTGGGAAGACTGGTAAGAATTCTCTTGAAAGCATTTTCAGAGGCTGGATTCATACAGGAAAATCATTAGAAATGTAATTATGTAATAAGAACAGATAATAAAACAAATTTAAAAATGAAAGCTCTTTAAATCATTTTTCATGTAAATCTGATCAGGTCCCATACAAGTTTTGACTAGAAACAGTGAATTCTGTAAAAGTAATAGGATCTTTGGACAAAATAAATTCAAAAAATGCTGGCCGGAAGAACAATTTACTTACAATTTCTAAATTCATTCATTAAAACACGCATATACCACAAGTTTCTGAAAAAATTTGTTATATGCTTACCAAAATAAACAATTGTATCATGCATAACTTTTTTTAAAAAGTCAACATTAAGTTTCCTTTTTCATATAATATATATGAGAGACACCTACAATCAGCCGTCACAAAAACATAAAAAATAAACATATGTCAAACTAACTCTTACATTCTCTTTTTATTGGTTCTCTTAAAAGCAAAATCCGACTAGCCATAAAAAGACAGAAAAACTAATACTCCACATATCAGTTTTACATCAAGAATAAAGGACAGCAGTAATTCAATCATCAGAAACACAAAAGCAGCTGATCTGATTATAATCAAAGAAGTGAAAAACATTAAAAGTACCCATCGTAGCGATGTTTCGCTGGAAAAGGGAAGCAGTAGAAGAAGCAATCCTGATCTGAGCTACGAGACTCGCCGGGGAATTCCAGTCGACTCCGTGGCTCCACCGTTGCACAGACCTCAAAGCCGAATAAAAACTCAAAGATCGTTGATGGATTTGATTGAAATTACTAGAAATCGCACTAGAAGCAGAATTAGAAACGGGTTTTTGGATAGAGAAGAAAGGAGCCTTTTGCCAGTAGTACTAGTATTGGAAGAATTGGAGGAGGCTCTTCTGAGAAGTGCAGTAGTTATATACATGATTGGTATTGGGAAGATCACATTCAAACAATAATGATTGAGATAAGGATTTGTTAGGTGACGATGGAGAAATGGTGAAGAGAAGAAAGGGAGTGGGCGTTTTCTCTAGGGCAGTGTGCCGTTGAGTTTTTGCATTTTATACAGATCGCCTTCGTTTGTATGGGGTAAATTGCGCGTGGTGCGGGGATTGGAATTTTCCACTCTGGCAAAAAGCTGTTTTTAAATGCTTATTTTCTAATCTTTAACTAAAAATTATACGAGAATTAACTGTTTGACGTCTTGCCACTTGTTTACCTAAAATTTTCTATTAGAACTAGATCACAAGTGAACATAGTGATCTGACTGAAATGTTTTGTAAAGTTGAATTATAAAGTTCAGTGATCAATATGATACTAAGCTTAAAATTTAATGGCCACTGATGAAAATTACCATGTTTAAAGAATAAACGACATTTTTGTAAACGGCTATTATTTCAATTAAAAGAATTAAAACAAGACGTTTTTCAATTTCAACACATAAAAATTGTCTTCTAAGTTAATTCTACCGAATAATTTGCCAATGTGACCGTGAAAACGGGAGCTTTTCTCTTTTGACATGTTAGGTTAATTAAGATTAAATAAAATTAACAAATAAAGATATGAAATATTTATCAATTAAATTAAATGTTTCAAACGTGAATAAATAGCACAAGTGGAGGAAAACAGATAGAATGCCTTGAGATAAATGATGTGGAAAATAGGCTCCATTCTCATCAAATTGTAATTAATTGATTTTTAAAATATTGGGAATATATAGTCAAACTAAATTGAAATTTACTGTGGAAGTGATCGAAGACATAATGTGACTTTTTAGTAAAAATGTAACGAGCAATTCAACTTTTTTTATGTGTACAAGTGTCACATTTGAAGTAATTTTCAAGTTATATTTTTTAAGCATAGAAAAATCAAAGTTTTCCATAAACAAATGAGAGCTTAGGACTACTTGTTTTGGCTCTGAGCATGGAGATGCTGAATTGTACTAAAAAGTGTATCACATCATCTTAAAATATTTACATGGCATGAAAAAAATACAGAGATGTCTAACACACGATTTGAACTATCTTCTAGACATTCTCTATTTTATTTTTTTATAATTTATCTACATTCTCTTTCTTATACATTATACATATAGGTCACAATTTTTCCAATTCACAGATCCATTAGAGATACTCTTTTTTTCTATTCTCTATTTTACTTACTACATTTACAATAATTCGTATTGTTACATTAAAGATGCTCTAACAAGTGGGAAATTAGGTATACAAAACCAACTGTGATTCCTCAGCAGTCCAACTGAATTAATGAATAAAAATGCAACATGATAGATGGCTTTATGTGCACTTTATGGGCCATTATTCTTTTAATTGACTTTATTTTATATTGTATGCTTACTTTTCTCCGCAGCACCACCAAAAGATGTTAAGCAACTTTCCATGAGAAGCTTCAAGGAAATGTTATTCGTGACTTGGAGGTAGAAAAGTAGACGAGATAGTTGATAGGGTGGCAATGAAATATTAAATTTTTGTCTCACAAGGGATTTTAATGTACTTTTTTTGGCCAATCTTGGAAAGGTATGATGGGGTAGGGATCTCTATTTTCTACCCCGTGTTTTTTTTTTATTTTTATCTACTTATGATCACCCATCTTACTTTCTTTAATGTCTTAATTCTGACTAATTTTCAATTTACTTTTCCAAGTAGAAAACAAATTGAGTTGCTCAATAGCTTCTACGTGCAAACTTCAACCACTTCTTTGCAAAAATATTGACTTTCTAGAGTAGTATTGATTTTGGCTTCAAATATAGTCCATAAAAATCATTTTCCTACAAGTTATGAAATATATTTTTTTATATGAAAAAACGGGAATTAACTTAAAAGAAAATACACAAATTAATCCGTTTTAAATGTTAATCATGACCGTATGGAATTTTCTCCGCTATGAGAATAAAAAAGTTCTTAAACGTTCGGGTGTCACTACGTCTTCAATTTCTTCCATCACAAAATCATCTCCTCCAAAATTTGTTTAGAGCTTCAATCCATCTCTCTGATTCAATCATCTCACTCAACCAATCATCTCCAAAATCTGCTCAATTCATCAATCCATCTCCCTTAATCGATCATCTATCTCCCCCCTTTGGCCCAAAAAATATATTTTTAGTATAAAAAAATTGAAAAAATTTATTTTTCTCATATTTTAGCTCGGTCTAGAAAATAATTTAGCCTTCTTCTGAATCCACCCCTAATTTATGCAAAATCCAATCACTTATAAATTCACTGCAACCACTGAATCTTCTGTGCAAGCACGAACATACGAAAATCTCAAAAGGTATAGTTTGTCTTAGGGATCCCATGTTCGATGCTAACGAGTTTGAGCTAAAGTGACCTCGTACAATACAAATGAGTGATGTAAGCTATAGTCTCAAGCAGCATTGGACTACATTTAAGTATTGAAGACCATTACTTGTGAATTTTCAAAATTAGCACCCTAATTTTGATGGCTTCATTCTCTCTTACACATGGGTGGATCAAACTCATTGATTGGGCACAAGATAAGTTAAGTAAATGTTAATGCTTTAAGTTTTATAACTTCAGCTTATTACAACTTTCTAAATATCGTAGACAACGAATAAGGATAAATGGAGGTTTAATAGTCATGTTATGCTTCAATACCACGTGGCGCTCCATGTAGACTAATCAAAGTCAAAGTTGTATCGTGGAGGTGATGACATCACCACCAAAACTCTTCCTTTATTTCGAGGAAGTTGATAGGACGAGGCAGTCATGATCAATCTCGGTTGTGTTTGAGTAAGCCTTATCTGACATAGTGCAAATCAGACTTGAAAAGATTGATGGGACAGCTTGTCAATGCGACTTGCCACAGTCATAGCTCCTTAGCTGCGGGTTGAAAGTGACTTCTTCATTAAACCTAGGACGTAACCACCCATTGGATGTGACAAGAGGCTCATTAAGATCGTACCACCTGTCGTGCATCTAAAGCACCTGGTCAAGTAGCACTGGCCTATAAATACCAATGTCATATCACTAAAGAATGAATTATGAAATTTCCTATGGTTGAACTATATTAGACAAAAGTCATCTCCATTGACTAACTTAAACGTTCTTCAACCCATTTAAAGAATTTGTGCTTAGAGACCATCTAACCACTTTCTCGGCCATAACATGTTTATCACATCACTTAATTTCAACATTGTGGAAATGAGAGTTACAATACATTTCGTTGGCCATTCACCATGATCAACTAAACCATTCTCCCCTATAACCGTCCCCTTTCTCTTTATACACTCCCACAATTTAGTCTTTTTTTTTTTTTTATGAAGTAAAAATGTTATCTAAAAAATACAAAGAATGGTAATTATATTCACATCACATTTTTTGTTAAATCCACCACATTTTAATTGTAATGAAGGTCTTCAATTATTACTCATTTTTGTATTTATGTCTTCAATTATTTTTTTATCACATTCTTATCATCCACTTATTAATGTTCACGTCTTATATTTATCTTTAATAGTTTTTGTCTAAAAAGTTAATTAGGATGACATAAAAGATTTTTTTTTTCTCTTATATTTTTAAATAAGCAAAATAAATAACAAATACAAAAGTTTGACAAATATTTGCCCCTCATTTCAATGCACATTAGCAGAAAAGTTAATGATAAAATTACGACGAAAAAAGGTTGGAAACATAAATGTCAAAATATTAAAGGTTAGAGAACTTTTGTTACAATTAAAACGTAGTGTAGAAAATAAAAACTGCAGTATTAATATAATTAGAATCTAAATTTACATCGAAAATTTAAAAATGAGACACCAATCAATTGAATTTCTATTGATTTTTCAAAAATAATGGTTTCCTAAAATGACGGCTCGGGAGATGATTGTGCGTTTCCTAAAATTACAATGTGAATTTGATTTGTTATGGTAGATGAATATTACAAGCAGAGATTTTTGTGGGATTTTTCGACATAATAGTTTTGATTGAAATTTCCCCAAAATAATGGCATTGCAATCTAACATATTCTTCCAAAACAAATTAAATGAGACTTTGACTTGTAATTTTGTAAATGTTATAAATTTTATGCAATTTTCATTTTTATTCCTCCAAGCGTATATTCGACACGTTAAAGTCATATGCCTTGCTTGGTTCTTCCCAAGGCTCCATAAATATGGGGTCAAGATAGGTCCCGAGTCAAACTTTTTTGAACTGAGCCAACGGACTACTTGGACCAAACTTGTAATGTTTACCAACCATATTAGTAAGTGTTGACGTTGGAAAATGGTTTGCACTGATTCCTAGCCACTTGAAGATAAGTATTGAGGTTGGATATGACCGTCATGAGTGACAGACAGGTAAATATATGTAGGAATACTTGATTGTATGATCTTTGTAAGAGTGTTTTTATTAAGCAGTTGAATATCCCCTTCTGAAGATATTTATGTGTCCTATTTATAGGAATACATGTGATGATGATCTGCATTTAATGCCAAGCTAGGCATTAAATGCCTACAAGATATTTTCTTTATGAACATTTAATGCGAAGTGACATCTCTATGATGAGTGGCTGATCTGACGTCTGACACGTGGGAAGACGTGTCATACTAGTGACGTGGGCTTAACCGTAAGACCTAGGTATGAGGTCCGACCTGGAGTAAGGCCCGCCTTGGGATGAGGTCCGACCTAGAGTAAGGCCCGCCTTGGGATGAGGTCCGGCTTGGAGTAAGTCCCGCTTGGGATGAAGTCCAACCTGGAGTAAGACCTGCTTGGGATGAAATCGACCTGGATTAAGACCTAGATGAGAATGACATCCGACCTGCTCTTGTAGCACCGGTGAAGAATTACTTAGTTGATGTAACAGATCCAATTGGATATCAACAGTAAGAATGTTACTAATATACATATATAAATAGATGTGATTAGACATAGATTCTTCCTAATTTATTGATAATTTTTCGTCATTAAATAATTACTTTTGGATAGTTGTCTTTGCCTCGTTTTCACATTTAATGGCTTGTTTGAAATCAATTTAAAATTTTGTTAAAAAACTGAAATCAAATTCAATAATTAATTTTAACAACACATTTTAGGAACTCACAATTTTTTATAACTTTGCAATCACACATTCCATTAACTTTTATCAATTTTTTTTTTAAAAAAAAATTATTTTAACCAAAATTAAACACACCCTAAGTGCATTTCATCCATAGACGAACCTATCTTGATTCATAAACAATGGCAAGAAAAAAAAATATATAAGATGTCTCGCATATCTTCTATATTTAGACAGTGTGCATCTATTTTTTTTTTTTATAATTTATGACCATCGAAATATGTATTAAGACTTTTTTATTTAACTCTTTATAATTAATCTTCATCTGAATGTGTGCTAATAATCATTTATTTAATTTTTTATAATTTACCTACATAATTTCTTTTGTGTAATTAGACCATAATTCTCACAATGCACAACTCTACTGGAAATGCTTTTTTTTCCAAATCTATTTTTTATGTCACATATATAATAATCTACATTGTTGCATTTGATATATCGTTATAACTGATGTTATATTATAAATAGACCATACCCAAGTTCATGTGGACTCAGCAAGCGCTCAACGAGGGTGGCAATTGACTGACTGCCTTAGGCAATAGGCCGGGTGACCTATTACTATGATGGATAGTTGATTGATTGACATATACCGATGATCTATTAGATGTTTTACGTGACGGTTATTTTAAAGATAAATCAAACGTTCCACGTTTCGAATTTAACTGGCAAACTACAAAAACTGCTAGCACGTGGGAAGGAAAATGTTCATCTATAAAATATCTCAAAATGTGAGTCAGGTAAGGGATAATTTTTAGAAATTTACATAATTTCATAAAAGCATCTATACGGTTTCCTTTCCATATTATCATTTCCTTCTACAACTTGTAATTGTCACGCTAAAGAATAAACTAGATGAGAGTTCAGCGCCCTATTTTTCAGGTCATCGAAGCCATAAAAGGGATCTTTTTGGAGACATCTTAACTCAGGTACTATTTCATTGGCGTCGTCTGTGAGAATTTTTTGGCACAAAAGCTATGGCAGGTCGGCGAACTAGAAGTGGAACACGAATGATAGCAAATACGACGGAATCAGAATCTATAGCCTGAGATCACCAACCGCCGCCACTCCCATACGTTACTTAGACATAGTTCAACCCATTTAAAACAAAAATAGAAAAACCTTGATGGCCTTTTTGCAGAGTCAGACTCACAAGCTGCCAGGGCTAACCCCTAACTCGTTGAGAAATCAACATGAACATCCACCTTTGGTAGAACCACAAATCACGCCATCAGGCGTTCAACCAAATGGGATAAAGCGGAGACACTCTCCGCTTGACACTCCATCACAAATGGGACCACCGATGGCACTCCCGCTTCCCAGTGACAATTTACGTAAAGGCAGACCCACAAGGCATGTGAGAAATGGTAAACTTGGAAAAGATGATGGCAAAAAATATTGATGATGCTTTTTCGAAGAAGAATGACCGACATAGACAGATGGTTTTGGAAGATGACCTAATTGTTCTAGAAATCATGGTGGTTGCCTTACCAAAATGTTTTTAAGCAGTCAATGATAGAAAATGTAAGATGGAGTTACAGACCCATTCGGTCACTTGCGGACTTTTGTAGACCTGATGAGGCTGTATGCAGTGTCAGACGCAGTAATGTGTTGGTCTTTACTAGCAATGCTAATGAGAGAGGCTAGGGACTGGGTAGTCACTCTCGCTCTACTGTTTATCAAAACGTTTGATGAACTTTCTCGAAATTTTGTAGCATACTTCTTAAGAAGCAAAAGAAAGAGAAATACTGCTATCGAGTTGGTGCAAGTTGTCCAATAAAATAATGAGTCACTAGAAGACTATTTGGCAAGGTTCAACAGAGCTACTCTCGGCATCAAAGATTTCCAAATGTCCGTTGATGTCACAGCTATAATGAATGATACGCGAAACAAGGCTTTCAAAATTTCCATTTCAAAAAATCCCTCGGAGTCAATGCATGATTTGTTGAAAAAATGAGATAAATATGTGGCTGCGGAGGAAACAGACAGGGTTACAAAGAGCCTGTGAGAAGGAAGGGAGTTTGAGACTCACAGGCAAAAATCACATGATGACTGAAAGGTGACTGACAAAGAGAAACAAAGAGCTTGGTGGTGAGCAATAAAACCAAATTTTGATTAAGTCTCCAAATCGCCTTTACAGCTTGGATGATACACCAGAGAAACCACAAAGTAGTTTACAACTCCAACATTTCCCCAAAGAGCTTAGCGGTGATTAATAAAACTAAAATTTGGTTAAGTCTCTAAATCACCTTACAGCTCGGGCGGTACATTGAAGAAACCACAAAGTGGTCTTCAACTTCAAAATCGCCAAAAATAGTTTAACAGTAAGCAATAAAACCAAAATTTGATTAAGTCTATAAATCACCTTACAGCTTAGGGTCGTATGCCGAAGAAACCACAAAGTGGTCTACAATTCCAAAATCGTCAAAAGAGCTTAGTGGTGAGCAATAAAATTAGAATTTGGTTAAGTCTCTAAATCTCCTTAAAGCTCGGGTGATACACAGGAGAAACCACAAAATAGTTTACAACTCCAAAATCACCCAAAGAGCTTGGAGGTGATCAATAAAATCAATTTTTGTTTAAGTCTCTAAATCGTCTTACAACTTGGGTGGTTCGGCCTACAACTCCAAAATTGCCAAAAGAGATTAGTGGTGAACAATAAAAGTAAATTTTGGTTACGTCTCTAAATCCTCTTACAGCTAGGGTGATAAGATAAAAACTACGAGTGGTTTACAACTTCAAAATCTCCAAAAGAACTTGGCGGTGAGCAATAAAACTAAAAGTTGGTTAAGTCTCTAAATCGCCTTACAACTCAGGGTAGTACTCCAAAAATATCACAAAGTGGATAGCAAATGTAAAATTGTCCAAAGGGCTGGGATAGTGAGCAAAAATGCCAAAAATTTGGTTAAGAACTTCAAAATTGATTAACTAATATGTCATTCAGTGTTAGTCAACAAAGCAAAACTACATCTACAGTGCATTTAGATCGGTCAACGACCTATTTCAATAGTCAACTTGAGGCAATCGACTACATTGCGCATTGGAGGTCGATTGCCCAAGCTTGCATGGCAGGTAGTTGACCGTATAGCTTTGCATATTGGTGATTGACTGTGTCCACTTCAATGTTACAAAATGGTCGATTAATTGAATCAATCAATTATTGCTAGAGAAATGATGATTTAATCCAGACTACTTACTACAAAATTTGATAGCAAATAGACAAGGTAGACAAAATGTCGATTGAACCCAGGCACAAACATATAAGAGCATTATGAAGTCGTTCAAACATTACTATGGGATATATCACCAAAAGTGCGTGCTAAAGAGAAACATCAAAGTCAAGCTACAAAAGATAAAGCTAGCCCACAACACGGGGCTAGAGAAAGAAAATGTTTGTCAAACGACCCAAAATTCGTCTAAAAAAAAGATAAGTTAAAAAGAGATAGTGACATGCATAATTACTCGAGAGATTGTGTATTACCGTCATCATCCTAAAGATGAGTGTCTGCCTGAATATTTGCTCCACCTTACTCTGCGCCCTGCTCCAACTGGAGAAACGATCGAAACCCAAAAGGTTGACACCCAAGTGCTCGAATGTTAGCCATTTATTGGTTAATGCAATATGAACACTCATAGACTCAACACCATGTGCATACAAATCGCGCTTGTATTCTAATGAAGCTCTATAGTTCTCTTTGGCATCGTGTTGAGAGCTCCGAGGTAGATCGGAGGTTATCAATATCCTTATCTCAATTTCAACATTTTTATGCATATGCTTAGATGAATCAACTTGAACTCTAATAGAGCGAAGTTCATGACCTTCAAAAAATGGAGCACTACGGTTAGGGACGGGTTGACTATCCGCATCCCGAGAATGGCCGTCAACCACTTTAAATTAATGAAGATTGTTGACAACTCATGGTTGACTGCTCTATTACTCTCAAATGGGTAGTTGCGACTGCCGTCAACTACTTCCAAATGATTTGGGAGCAATCGACCGACTGTCGAGATAGTGTGGATAAAAACTAGAGTGATAGAATTATTCAAGTAAAGATAGGAATTTATGCTACCTTTTAATGAATAAAGTCGTCAAAGAGGTAGATGGCTAATGATATTGTATTAGAAATAGACCAGACCCAAGTTCAAGTAGACTCGGCGAGCTCTTTATGAGGATGGCAGTCGACCGACTAGTTGGTCGATCGATATCTACCGACGATTCATTAGACGTTTAACATAACGATTATTTTAAGGGTAAATCAGACATTACACGTTCCGAATTCAATTGACGAACCGTTGAAAACCACTAACATGTGGACAATAACTACCAAGCAGGCGAGAGATAACTGTTGGGTGCATAAGAGAAAACCGCTCATCTATAAATATCTCAAAGTGCAAGCCAGATAAGGGAGAATTTTTAGATATCACACAATTTTCACAAGTCTCTTTTTCATATTATCATTTCTTCCTACAACTTCTAATAGTCACAACGGAGGATAAACCGTTGAAGTGTTCATCACCTTTATCTTCAGGTCATGGAATCCATAAAATGGATCTTTTTGGAGGCATTTTAACTTAGGTATTATTTCAACAACATTGGCTGTCATAGTGTTAAATACAACTCAAAATGCTATGTGCTGCATGATACACACCATATCGAAGGAATAATATCTAATTTTTTGTCTACTTTCTTTGTGTATCCTTATTTTTCATTTCGAACATGAAAAAAAAATCGACATAATTAATAACTTTTTATCAATCTGCCTTTTCTCAATGAAGTATGGGTGTGTTTGATTGACACATTTTCCATGGAAAATGTCACTTCCATGGAAAATGTTGTCAAATCCAAAATTTTCTTTTTATACCTTTGTTGTTTGATTGTACATAGAAAATAAAATAGATTTTCTAGGTACAAGCATTTAAAGCACATTTTTTCTCACTTTCTTGAAAAATATTTTCTCACCTATATAGTAGAATTTATTTTCCACCTTCCATGAAAAATATTTTCCTTTTCCACCATTTTCCATGCATACCAATCAAACACACCCTAAATTTATAATCCACGGTGTGACTTGTGGGAATATAATTGGAATTTAATTGCAATGGAGGGCTAAAATTAAAAAGTTTACTTATAATTTTTGTTAATAAGTAAAAAGGTAAGTTTCAAAATAAATTATTTTTACTTAGAATTAGGAATAAATTACTTATCTCATCAATAAGATAGAAATTACTATCAAAATAAGTATTTTTTCATTTAAAAGTAAAAAAAATGTAATTCTACCAAAACAAGTCTCGAAACAAAAAGTAACTTTTATTTGCTATTAAGCTATCCAAACAAAGCACGAGGACTAGTCCAAACTTCCATAAAAATGGTCCAAAAAATGTAGCATCCCGCGCTTCTTTCATTTTATATTTTGAAACCCCCATTATTCTCTCCCCTACCCCATCTTCCCTCCATGGTGTTCCCGCCTCTTACCCCATCCCCCACTCTATAGAAACCCCGTCCCCACTGACTCCCTCACTCCCCTTCTCTCTCTCTCTCTCTCCGTATAGTTACACTTGTATGTATAGTTGTATCTACGTGACAATGGAGCGCCGCCTCAGGAGACACTCATCGCCCAACAACACGGTGGCATACCTTCGCTACTTGAAGCCTGGCGCGCTGGCCCAACTCAGGGACTCGCGTATCAGCGCCGCCAGAACTCACCGAACCACTAAATCGCTAGCCCAGGCTCAGATCTGTGCTTCCCCATCTCGTTCCCCAGCAGCCGCTTCCCCTGGCTCGCCTACGCAGATAAACGGGCCTCCGTCCTCTCCCACGTGCTTCTCGGGCCGGATCTATGGCCCGCGTTTCCCTCAGAGGAAGAAGCTTATGGCTGTTAGAGCCTTTTTCGTCTCCGGCCAGAACATTGCTTCAGGAACCGGTCCGGATTCACCAGGCCTGGGTATGGATTTGTTTGGTGGGAGTGAAAATAGTACCAATAATAACATTCTAGTGGCACATTGAATGAACTGTGAAATTACCTCTTTTGTTAGTAGATTGGTTATTAATTTTAGAGATCCTTCTGTGGATTATGTGAAAAAAGAATTAGAATCAGAAAATGCTGTTATATTATCCCTAGGGTTCCTATGTATTTTAAGCAATAAAATCCATTAATGATTCGAACTTGGTGTTGATTGAATACTGTTGTTAATTAGGTGCAATTATATTACTATTTACACTGTTTCTGGTGCTAAGATTATGATTTATCGTTCCTTTTAATTGATTACCATTATATTGTGTTGATATTCATATAATTTCATAATATCATAATTCCATATATTATTTGAGTATTCAGCTTTACTATTACCTATTTATTCTGGATTTCCTTTATTGAATTGGCTCATGTTCATCTTTTTATGTTTCGGTCAAGTCTCACTTTTACAGCGTATTTACTTTGATTACAAGTGTGGCATGATTAATAAAGCTTATCTGCTTAATTTCTCGACTGGTTTGAATTGTCGTGTAGACATTTTACATTGAGAGAGAGTTTATCATTGAAGGATTGGCATATTAGACGATACGTATCCATGCAGCTGATTTTGTGAAGTACATATGTATATCATTAGTGAATGAGGGAAATTAGAATTTAATAATATTCTTGATTTTGTCAATTGTCATCATTTTATCCTTGCCTTATCTAAGATATATTGTTGGATCATATATGTATAATTTCTTAAACTTGTGGAATCATGGTTGAATAGTCCTGTTTCTGAGAAAAAGGGTCTAGAATGAGATGTCTATCGTCCCATATCATCACAATATTTTTAATCTTAACGGGATGACCTAGTTTGTAGCAAACTAGAGGTTGTTATTGCATTCCGTGCATATTTTTACAATGCTTATGAAGTTATATTCCGAACTGCAAGCTTGATGGTAGATATACTTCATTTTACTATTCTGATTTACACTATAGCAAAGCCAACTTGAGCTTGCTTTTTGTATGGATTATCCTCTATGCTACGTGTACCAAATGATTGTGTTCCAGGTTTACTGATCAATGGTCATTGGTCTCGGTACATTTAGAAGTGTTGGAAGTACTGGTTTGCATCTTCAGCAATCAGCACCATCCTATGCATATTGAAGTACCATTTACACACTCGATTTGATTTCTTGCTACTTCAAATTTTTTCAGTCTCTTATCAAATATCACACGGGGCATGAGATTGACGACTAATTTGGCTCTCAACTTGTGAAACTTCTAGTTGGAACTCGGATTAGTTACTCATTTTGATGGATTTGCTTCTTGTTCGCCAGTTTATGTTTTGTTAGAGAAACTATCTCTTCCAACTCCTAGCTAGAACATTTGTTGCACCTACTAAACTGGCTGATTGTGTTCATTCATTTTTTCTTATTTTTTATCTTAAACAAGCTTCTGTTTCAGTTGTAAGTTGTAACCTTTCATAAATTTCTGATTTCCTTTAGCATGTTTTGAGATACAGTAAGACGAGCAATGATATAAGACGACCGCGTGTTGGGTAATAATTATATCTTGCATTGACACGTGGCGTCATTACATTGGTCACTTTTTAAAAAGTTAACTTTTAAAAAGTGACCAATATAATGACGCCACGCCTGTCGTGTCAATGAAGACTATAATTATTATCCACCACGAAATCTTACATCATCTTTCACAGTAAGACCACACGATTTTTGTGTTACTAAGGATTTATTTAGATTAGACGTTTGTGTATGCCTGAATTGATAGATTGACAGCATCCTGTAGCATGGGATGGCCAACACAATAGGGGCCTCAAATCCATTGAAATATTTGTACGTAGCATGGGAAGGCCAATCAATCGATACTTTTTCTTTTCTTTTGGCTGGGTTCTGATTCTTCTGAAGTGCAATTGGTTCCTTTGTCTTTATGATGGCTGGTGGATCTACATCTAAGAAGTGTATATTTCTATTTCCAAACCAAAATATAATTGCATTTTTTTTTTGGGGGATCAATACATAAGAAACTCGCATGTTTGGATGAATACATAGTACTAGTACAAGATTTTAACCTTTTTCTTTGAGAATTTGGTGCAAATAATCCATAGTCTTTGCTTACAAGTGTAAAAATGGACTTTAACGTTTGTTTTTGACACAAAAGTCTATAATCTATGTGTTTTGGTGATTAATTGGTCCTTATTTAATGAGAAAAACAAATATGCCCTTAATTTTAATTAGATAAAATACAATTGGATTCTTAACCTTTACAAAAAATGCAAATGGTCCAATACTTTTATTTTTTATAAAAAATTAAAGGAAACTAACGAATTCTTTTTTAAAATTAATATTTTATTGACCAAATTGATAATATACTAATTTGTTTTGTATATTTTATGAAATATTATAAAATAACTAAAATTTAAGCTCATAATTATTAACAAATATGTTAAATAAAATTTTATTATTATTATTTAGTAATTATTTTATTTAAAATTTAAACTTTTATTTTATCACTATAACATAAAAAAAAAAAAAAATTGTCATAAACTTAATGCTTAAATACTTTTTATTTAATTGAGCTATTCGTTTATTAACTACAAATATTAGACCTCAAGTTGTATTTTTCATATTTTAATTTATCGTTTTATTATTGTTCAAAAATAAAAAATACATAATGTGTAAATTACATTTTATTAGTATTTTTATGTTTAAAAAAACTTAATAAGATTTGTTCAATATCATAAAATTATATATGCTATTTTGTTATCTATTTAATTTAATTTTTGTTTAAGTTTTTTACGTCACATAGCAATTACATATACTTGAAACACAATAATTTTATATTTTTTTCTTATAAAAAATTTAATTGAAGTGATATATTTAATATGCTAAATTAAATATTATTTAATAAATGCATTGGACCAATTTGCATCTTTTGCATACGTTAGGAACCTAATTGCAATTTTTTCTAATTAAAACTAAATGTTTTTTTCTTTTTTATCAAATAATGTCCAATTATGTACCAAAACACATAGGTTAAAGATTTCTGTGCTAAAAAATAAACGTTGTGGATCATTTACATACTGAAAGCAAAAGAGAGAGACCATTTGCACCAATTTTTCTTTTTCTTTTGTAATATTGTTTAGTGTTTTATAATTTTATTATCAAACATTATTTTAACGATTTTGAGCCGCGACTAAGAGTAATATAAATAATGCGAGTAATATAAATAATGCAGGTATAACGCGAAACTCTACTTTTAAAAGGTGAAGTAATTGCCTCTAATTGCATGCCTTTTAGGCTTGGTTTAGTATTGCTGCACTTTTAAGATAATTAGTTTTTGCTGTAGTGTAAAAAGAATCAGTTGTGGAAAGAATCAGATAATTGTTTGATAAACTCTTGTTTATATGTTTCAAAATCAGTATTTAAGCATTTGGTAAACAAAAATAATTTATTACTGTGACGGTATAAAATTACTAAAATAGACAGTGGTTATAATAATGTTATTTTGTATTATTATTATTATTATCATGAGTAGTATTGTAAACATTATTTTTACTTTTATAACAATATGTAATATTATCAAATATTTTGTTGAAGACAACACATTTACTATAATTATTTTAAAATAAAAATAATATACATCTATTAAATCTCAAAATTTATAAAAATAAAAAAAAATAAAAGTACAGTAATATTGTACAAAAATCGATTAAATTTAAATTTAAATTATTTATTGATATGCATTATAATTAGAATACTAATAAATTTGTGACATAAAAAAACTTACTTTAATTAATTATTGTCAAAATTTATATTTTAATAATATATAGATAGAAAAGCTAAAAGTAGAATATGAAAAGCTACTATTTTGCTGCTTCTCAAAATCTATTGCCAGATGATACAAATTCTTTTATAATCACTTTTTAAAAGTTTATCAAACGCATAAAACAATTTCCGATTGTTTGACGATAAAAAATTAGACTCTAAAATCAATTTTAAACGAACACTTAATCCTGTTGATTTTTTGTTTCATCTTCTAAGAACATCTCTAATACAATAATGTCTAACTGATGTGACGATGAAGTGGATGAGACAAAACTGATGTGGCAGTATTTATTGTAAAAGGTCGTCCAATAGACCATCTAATTTTAGACATTTTGTTTGACACATTCCACATATTTTTTATTTAAATTGTGTATATCTCTCTCATCTATTTTTTCTTCTCTTTCATCTTTCTACACTCTCTATCTTCATTTCTTTTCTCTCTTTTGCCACATAGATTTTTTTATAAAGTGTAGCATTGAGTATGTTTAAACTTAGTACTTTTCAAGTTAGATTCAACATTAATATTGGAGCAAATTACATTAATCTCCTTGGAGGTTATTGACAATTACAGAAACACCCCATATTTATCAAAAAATTATAGAAACCACTTTATAGGCAAAATGAAATAAACTTTTCTATTTTACCCTCATGTTTCTATGCAAAGTTCCAAACATTAATTCACGAATCATTTTCTTTCTCAATTGCAGTGTATCATTTATTTTCACGTTACTCTAATACTCTCATTTCTTCTCTTACAAAAGTTTTACCATAAAATCTGTGTATTGAAAGTTGTCATAAATCGAATGAAATTTCTAGATCAGTTGAATAATGCTCTCTGGTAAGAGATTGCTTTCTCTTGTTAACAATATTGACATTTTAAGATGAAATACTAAATCTTAATATAATATGAGTGTGTATTAAACTCAAACTAACAATTTGGTCCATATAAAGTTTAAATGAGCTTTCGAATTTCAAGATTGATATATTCAAACGAGTGAATATATTGCGGGGTATGTTAATAGATAATTCTCACATTGATTAACTATCAAAATTATGATCAACATATAAAGACTTGAGTGACTCTTCTTAACAAGAATACAAGATTGAAATTTTAAGATAGAACTCCTAATATTAATACTCTTTGGCTTTAAAGATATGAGAATTGTGGTGTAGCGGAATTGGAATTTGAGAACAATGTGGATAAATATGAGAATGGTGGTTTGACGGAGAGGAGTGGCGGCGGCAACGGGGTGAGTTTATTATTTTTTTTTATTATGATTCAAGTATTCAAACTTCGCCCGACTAATCCTGAGGAGTTGCGGCCTGTGTGAGTTTTCGCTGGCAAGGTGGTAGATAGGGGTGGGAAGATGAAGAATTTTCAATTTCTATTTTAATTTTTTAATTTTTTTATTATTATTATTTTTTTTTGCTATCTCTTCTAACTTATTTTAATAAATGAGAAAATGTAGTGAGGCAATTTCGTCTCTCTTAAAAATGGTCAAATGTAGGTTAATCGTTGCATAATTGGTCACTAGACATATTTCATCTAAATGCTCTTTAGTTTCATATTTTTGTAAATGTTTGGAAAAGCGGTGCCAAAGATACAATGGGATCCTGTAAACCTAAAACGCCTTCGTTTAGCACCTCACATTTCATTTTCGTGTTGTTTTTATCTTGATCTCACCTAAGATTCTTGAAAAGTTTGAAGTTTGGTTTGACAATTTTAGAAAATTTGGTGCAAAGGTTTGACAATTTTCTCAAAAAATTATAAAATAAAATCAAAAAGTAGTTTAATGTTTTATTGATGAGTGAACTATTACTTCCATTTTCTATTAGTTCCATCTTTATTCATTCACTCAACTTCAAAATATTTTTGAGTACTCTCTGAACTTTCAAAAATACTTCACCGTTACTCACTGAAGACGACTTATGTGACGATCAAGTAACGGAAAATCCACGTGGCAGATATAATATACATGTGGCAGACAGAATCATCCACCAAACATCTGAAATCATTTATGTCATCATTTAAAAAACGTTTTCACTCAATCTATTCATTCTTTACCTTCTGCAAACTTTCCAAACTTTCCAACTGAAATTATAAAATACCAAAATCAGATGTCATGCGCGTGATTTTGAATGACATGGACGATTTTAGATGTTTGGTGGATGATTCCGTCTGCTACATGGATGTTTCGTCACTTAGTTGTCAAATAATCATTTTCAGTGAGTAATGGTGAGGTATTTTTGAAAATTTGTATTCAGAAATATTTTGAAATTAAGTGAATGAATAAAGACGGAATTAATAATTTAACAAACAATCAAACATTTAACTTGATCAAAGAGAGGCAATTAAAAACCTCCACTAAAAAGTTAAACCCCCCAAAACAGTCTCCATTTTGTAGTCCTCTTGTGCTTCCTCCCTCATACTCTGCGTATCATTGAAGCAAAATCAATGGCAGAACCTAAAACCAAGTACGATCGTCAGCTCAGGTAAAGATAACTATTCTCTCTCCACATTTCCCCCATCTCTAGTGGCCAATAGTCCCTACTTCGTTTGCTTTTTGCAATTTGAACAATTTTAATTGCAGAATTTGGGGTGAACAAGGGCAAGCAGCACTTGAAAAATCAAGCATATGCTTGTTGAACTGCGGACCTACCGGTTCCGAAACCTTAAAAAACCTTGTCCTCGGTGGCGTCGGAAGTGTAACTGTTGTTGATGGCTCTAAACTTGAACTTGGTGACCTGGGAAATAACTTCATGGGTATTGAATTTTGTCTTCTCAATGTTTATTACGAACAAGTATTTTTTGACTGTTTTTTTGTTTTTGTTTTTGTTTTTTGCTGTTTTTGAAAATTGATTTGATTTACTGTGATAATTGTAGTGGACGAATCAAGTGTTGGCCAATCGAAGGCAAAAACTGTTTGTGCGTTTTTACAAGAGTTGAATGATGCTGTCAAGGCTAAATTTATAGAAGAGTATCCAGAGGCTTTAATTGAATCAAACCCGTCTTTCTTTTCGCAGTTCACTTTGGTTGTTGCCACCCAGGTGTGTAGAACTATATGCACTCTACTGTGCTATTGTTTTATTTTAGTAGTGTTATTGCTCTTGTATTGTGTTTTGTATTGATTGTATATTTGTATTAGGATTGGATATGTAGTCAAAACAGAACATCGAGAACAATGATACTAAAGTTTTAGTACAAGGGTTATAGTGTTACTTGTCCAATTTTATGATTATTCTGATTTTATTTAAATGAGAAGATTAAACTCAGTCATTGAACTTTCATGCCTGATTTCAAAAAAAGAGAATGGAAAACAGAGTAGCCTGACATCCAAGTTTTTAAGAAATTTTTACGTGTAATATCATTTAAAGCTGATCTTTTCACCATGAATTGCAAAATTGAAGTGTTCCATTGATATTTGTATTTTCCAGCTATCATCATGTCCCTTCACCAAAAATCCAATTTTTGTAGACTTAAAGAATAAGTAGTCCAACCTACCTATAGCACAGGTGGGTTTGTTTTGCGGAATGAAGAAACAATGCTTAAGGCCACCTAGAAACATGGTGAGTAGGGTAGCATTCTTCGGAATACTTGGTTGGAATATAATTCATTCATTAGGAATGGGGAATGTAAATTCGGTGCACCGCCATTATGTTTTTTATAACATGCGAATGCTTTGGAAAAATAATAAATAATTGGCCAATGAAGTAGACTAGTGTTTTATGTGGTTTTAATTTAAATTTTAAAGTAGGTACATCATCTTTCCCATGCTATATTTGATTCTTTTGTTGGAGTTACTAGAATTACCATCCTGTATTGTGAATGGTAAGTGAATTATTTGCACGCTCTGCAAATCTCATGTGTGAGAACTGTGATAACTCTGGATTTTTACCCTACAACTTCAGTGACACAAATTTAATCTTTCAGTAGTAAAGCTTACTAAATGTTCCTGTTAGCTCAAATATCTTCATCTTTAGTCCTTTGATGCATTCACCAGAGAATATCTTTATCCTTCTACCTATTAGGAGAAAAAGTAGGAGCAGAAATCCAACCAAATAGGTACAATTGAAAAGCTTTGAAGTCCTAAACAGCACTAAGAACTGAGAAAAAGAGAAGAGCAGCCGTATTGACTTCTGGAAGTGGAATTCCCTAATTTCCCAGAAGATCAAACTAGATAAAAAAGTTAAGAATTTGTTTCTTCTGTGCTATAATAGAACCTTGGTTTTGATCTATGATTGACTATTAAAAAAGTGAAAACTGACGAGGGTTGCCCTCATGTTGGGTCTAATCATAGAATCTGGTAAAATAATAGGTGTTTGTTATTCAAATAACCACGAGACGACATGCAAAACACAGGTGTGTTGGTTATATCAGAAAACAAGCAAAGTTCATTACTGTCTGAGTGAAGCAAAGTTCATTACTGTCTGAGTGAAGCAAAGTTCAATACAATATTATATGCGCAAGGTGTACGATACAGGTGGAAAACCCTAGAGGAGGCTAATTGCCGGGAAGTTCAACCTGAACCTTTGTTTATTTATTTTATTTGAGTTCAGTTTTAATTTTGACGAGAATAATATTCTACATTCATTAGCCTTTAGCCCTATAGACTTCACAGTTGCTTGTTAAAAGTTCTGTATGCTAATGGCCTCATTTTTTGTCTCACAATAGAATTTTACTTTTGATAAAGACATGCAGGAGGTGTAGTGTTGGTCACCTCCTGAAAAGAAATAAGTTTGTTTCTATCTATAAAAAGGAAAGCCCCACATATGGTAACTATCTTATGGCTAAGGCGTAAAATGTGCAGGTGAAAAACCCAATGAAGGTTAATTGCCAGGAAGCTCTACTTCTCCTAAGCCTTGAAGGCTCTCTTTTTGCTTGTTAATGTTCTGGTCTGATTTAAGTATGCAAATGATGTCCTCTGGGAAGCTTCTTTGGAAACGTTTACGTTTCTTTTTCTTTTTCTTTTTCTTTGGGTGGGGGGAAAAGACAATTACTTTTCACATTTCAAGTTATTCATATCTTTTTTAGGAGGTGATGGTTCAGGCCATCAATATATGTGAGTTCTTAGTTTATTGGCTTTTAATTGGCACGCCTTAGGCCTTTTCTTGTATCTCTGATGTTCAGCTGTTCATGTTTCAAATAATGTTGGGGATGCTTGCTGTAATTTTTTAGTGTCCTAGAATCCATCTAGTTTTCATGCTTTTTACAAGCTTGATCTGACCTGGCCTAAATCTTAGCAGAGGATTGCTCCCGGCATTCTCGGTTAATTCGGTCTATGGAAATAACAAGACTAGCACCCTGTAACAGCTATTTTTACTCGAGCAAAAGGTTTTTCTTGATGTTTATGGCCATAACTTTTGGAACTTGTTGAACCATGTTGTGTTTATATTTTAAAACATTAGCCAAATTTGCCTGACGTGGAGGCAATCAAGGAAGCTGCTTGGTAGCTGTAGTGTGGTAGTCTTCCAAAGAGTCTGATACTAATAAGTGGTAATCTTGGATGTCAATGAATCAAGAGTTAATTCCATTCAGTCTTTCTTTGATTTCTATTACTTCCCACATGGTGTTTTCTGGTAGAGTTGTTCCAATATTGCTAGCAAGGTTGAAGGGCTATCTTGTTGATTAGCATTGTACGGGGCATTGGCTATATCAATATGCTTGTTTTCTCCTTGTTCTTCCTACTTTCCATGATCACTACTATATGAAGTCACGCACACGTAAGTTCATGATAAGTTGCCATCATTTGGTTCCGTGAATCTTTTATATAAAGTGTAGAAAATCTATTTTGATTCTACTAGGTATCTCTGTACATATCTTCTTGTTAGGTAGGATCTTCTATTTAGGTGGTAGATTATTTTGATTTAGAGATAGAATCAGATTGCTGATTTTAGGGATTTAGTCTTTTCCCTTTTTATCTTCTTTGGCTATATATAATTTGTAATCTATACGATTAAGGATAAGTGAGTGAAATCAGTTTTTCCTTTAAGTTTTTATCATTAAGCACGTTTATGGACAAATTTCCAATTATTCAATTTAATCATCTTTATTATGCTTTTATCTTCCAGCTTGTTGAAGATTCAATGGTGAAATTGGATAAAATCTGCCGTGATGCAAATGTCATGTTGATATTTGCACGCTCTTATGGTCTTACTGGTTTTGTTCGGATCAGTGTGAAGGTAATTTTGAAGTTTATGGTTGTTTTTTTTCTTTTTATTGTTGTGAAATTTTGGGAATAGAATTTGAAATGATTACAGCTTTGAAGAAGAGAATTTTGTTGTTAAGCCATAAACAACTGGTGTCTTTATACATAGGTGAACAATATGTTGCAACCAGTTTCTGGTACTTCAATGAATAAAAACTGAATCTTTTGAAGAAATGTGTAAACTATAAAAGAGGTTAATCTAGAAGAAATTATTGGTGTTGACATTGGATTTTGTATGGGCATGGAGAGTACGCTCACCTTCTCCTTCTGCAGGAACACGCAGTTATTGAATCGAAGCCTGATCATTTTTTGGATGATCTCCGTCTAAATAACCCATGGCCAGAGCTCGGGAGGTTTGAATTTCTTTCTTACTTCTGAAATTAAAATATTTACTTCTGCATGTAAATTACTTACCCAGGTAAGCTAACAACATATGTTCGTAGTTTTCTGGGCCCGCATCTTAGCTTCTGCATATGAGATGCCAATTCATCATTGACAGGTTTGCTGAAACAATTGATCTGGATGTGGCTGATCCTGTTGTTCACAAACACACACCATATGTTATCATTCTTATTAAGATGGCGGAGGAGTGGGCCAAAAGTCATGGTGGAACTCTTCCATCAACCAGGGAGGATAAAAAAGAATTTAAGGTTCACACAAGTACTTTCGCCTCAGCCAACTTATACTTAACTTTGATCTTTGTGTATGTTCATCTCCTAAGGTGATCTGTTTGGTGTCTTGCATGTCGTAGGATTTAATAAAGGCCAGGATGATTGCATCGGATGAAGACAACTATAAAGAAGCCATGGAAGCTTCATTCAAAGTCTTTGCTCCTCGAGGAATAAGTAAGTTCTTATGAACCACCACTTGCAGGAAAAGCTCATTTGTTCATTTTTAATCACGCGCCTGATCATTCAAATAACAATTATTTAAGCATAGGTTTGCCTCTTGGAACTTATCTGATACAAAGTTTCTTTGTTGCTTGTATTAGGAATAGTGTAATACATGTGGAAACAATCTACTAATTAATGTTCTAAATTTAGAGGTGGCCTCTAGTGCTGCTTCAACTATTAACTATCTGGGGTCAAGATATAACGTCTTGCCTTTCTCTTGATAAGCTGTTGAACTTGTCTTCTGTGAGATCATGTATCTGGTGCATCATATTATTCTGAGTTTTAAATTCAAACTAGGTCATTAATTAGTGGATGGTGGCCTGATGAGTGATACATGAACCTAAGAATAAATGCATGAAGCTACTCAAGCTACAAAATGACAGCCCATGTTAACCAAAAAGATGTAATGCGAACAAGCCAAAATATATAGAACATAAGTTGTCAGCACCCAAAATAGTTGAAACACAATATAGGATGTCCATGTAAAGGGATTAATTAAGGCTCAAGTTAAAGACGAAGAAAGGGTATATATGCTTTGAATATTTGATAAGGATACTTGACACGAACATGATGCGGATATGCCGACATGTCATTTTTCATAAAAAGCAGTGTACATGGAGATGTTACTTGAACTAATTTAAATTTACATGCTAATATATTACTTTTATATATATATATATATAATATATATATATATATATATATATATATATATATATATTTTTTACTTCTAAATAAAATTAACACTCACTTGCCTTTAATTTTGGGAACACGTCAATGGGCTCAGAATTTGGTCGACACTTGATGAATAAGTGCTTTAATTTAGCTGAAAATGGTGGACCTTGGGGGGGCTGGTTGACGGTTTAGTTTGAAATGCTTCGATGACAAGCCCACTAGAATGGCTAAAAATGCCCATAAAGTTGTAACTCCGATTGGCCCATTGCATATTTCTCTTTCTTCTCCCATCTCTCTCCTTTCTCCAGCTGTCTTTTGTGTATCCCTTCTACAATTTATTTAGTTTCCGTTTTGCCCTAATTTTTCTGACTTATCCTCTCTCAACGCTCACATATCCTTTTTGTAGCCACAAGCTTGGACTTTCTCTAGAGACTACATTTACTTCGATAAACCAGAGGATGTTAGAGTTCATAGAGTTTGTATGGTCATGTCTCTATCAACGGGAAAGGTAATGTTGAAGAGGTTAATGTAATAGCTTGAATTTATTACCCAAGCGTTTCAACTGTTTTGAAATGCGATAATTTCCATTTTTGGTGTTTTCCATTTTTAACGACCGTCGAGTTTTTTAATCCTTTTGGTATTTTCGATTTTTGCTACAGTATTTTACCAAAATTTTCAACTGGTGCTCTTTCTACACTTATTTTATTTTGCATTTTTTACCTGAATATATAAATAATAAAGATTTGCTCTAATATATATTTCAAACTTTAGAAAATGGTGTTTGCCCGTGTCCCCAACTTGTTAGGGCCGTCTGCCCAAGTGTAAGAATTTGCAAACACAAATTATTAATATAGGACACGCCACATGGAATATTGAACACATGTCTTGGCGTGTCCTAGGTTCGTCAGAGACTGATACTTCACGTCTTTAAAGCGTGTGGGGTGGTGTGGGTGTGGGGTGGGGGTGGGGTGGGGGTGGGGTATGCCCATCTTATCTCCTTCCATTTATTGAATGTTGTTACGACTGACACATTCCTGGCTAGTGTCCATTTTGGCAATACATGAAATCACATTGGATAGCATTGTGAATGTTATTGATGGTGATTGGAGGTAGCTCAGCTTTTATGTTGGAGAGGTTTACTGAGAAGAGAGTAACCGTATTAATTGTATATAAACAATCTGATCTTTTAACTTTTATAAGTTTCAAATATGTATTTCCCAACATCTCTCAAATAAATGAAATAATTTATAGCATCTCTTCATTACCCATGACATTCATACTACTTCATCTTGTCAGTTTCTACACCGAAATTCTAGTTATTTTGATATTAAGCAGTACCTTGACATTATTTAATTTAAAATTTCTTAGTTGGGTTGGAGCTCTAGTGTTGGAATCATGACATATACACTTATTTTTGTGCATCTATTTAGTAGTAATTAGTCTGTCAATGTAATACATTTTATTTAGAGGAAGATGCCTGTCAAGATTGGTTGAAAGCATGAGATATGTACTTTTGCCTTGTACTTCTAGTTAGTGCAATAACTGGACTGTTAAAGCTTGTTTTTCAAGATGTAATATTTCATTCAGATCAAGATGCATGCAAAATTAAGGTTTGAAGAATTTTATACATTGTGATATCCAATAGCTGATGTCCATGTATGTTTGTGCTACACGTCATTGGATTTTTAAATTTATGTTCTAAATAGGCAATCAGATTATAAGTTATATTGCATTTCTAGCCTTTTATCATGATGGTTGGAACTCTTTGTTTTATATATCAGTTGGTTAAATTTTTTCTTGGCTGATTTGAAAAAGAAGAAGAAAAGAGAGAATTTCACCCGTAAGAACTAGGTGTTAAACAGTATTCCTAACCTTTTGTTTTTCATCATCCAAGGTCCAAGTCTGCAGCAGATAATTAATGATAGCTCTTCTGAAGTTAATTCCAATTCTTCAGAATTTTGGGTGATGGTAGCAGCTCTGAAGGTAAACTCTGCAGATATTTTCCCAGATCGAACTTAAAAGAGGAAGTCTGCTTCTAGGATATAGGTCTTTGTGTTTTTTATGCCTTTAAAAATATTATTGACAGTGAGCTCTGCTTTCTTTCTAAGTAGCTTCATAGCTGCTCATATGTTCTTATTCTTGTTAACTGCACCATCAAAGAGCGCAGGTGAAGTGAGAGGCCTGAAATCTTGCCATTTAATAGGATTGGTGACATAGAAAAGGACTGCTATTACCAATAGTTGTTTTACTCACAAAATGCTGTTTCCTTTTTACCTGCCCATGTCAACTGCATTTCCCTGAGGTGGTGGTGATGTTGTTTTTGCCTTCCATTTATTTTTGGCAGAAAAATTCATTGCTCTTTTTTTTTTTTCTTTTCCTTTTTTTTTTGGGGGATGGTGGTGGTGGAATTTTTCAGGGAAAATTGCAGCCATGGTGCCCAATGCTTGCAGTCATTGGCACTTGGATCCCCAATCTGTTTTTTGGCATTCGGGTCCTCAACCTTTAAAATTTTCTTTTGGACGGGGTTTTGTCCAAAACAGGTGTTAAATTGAATGAAAAGTCAGTTTTGCTCTAACATTCAAATAAGCAAGAACAAAAATATAGGGAAAGGAAAGTTAAAAAATGAAAAAAAGAAAAATCACCTTCCCCCACAGCCCAATCCCCTACCCCAGTCAGCCCTCCTCCGTGTCAGTGCCCCCTCCCTTTCCCTAACCATCCACCCGTTCCCCTCACTCTCAATTCCACCTCCCTTTCCCCTCAGTGAGATCCCCTGACCTTTTATTGAATGCATAACATTTCAAAAATCTAATCAATATATTAATGGTCACCAGCTAGATGTTCTTGACTTTTTTATTGCGAAACAAAGACCCAGAATGAAGAGATCAGTAGTACAAATTGAAATAGTACAAGTAGATAGCACATTAAATATTATCTGAAGACCAATATTATAAGCCTCTAGAATTCTTCCTTAGTGTGGTGGCTTTTGTGAACAACTTGCAGAAGATGGTGAGCTTGAGGCAATAGAATTCATCGACAGCTTCTGACCATCTTTTAATGCTTGTTTTGAATTGGGCACCGAGCCCATTGAATTACTAAGAGTAAGCGATAACGGAGACTAAATTGAACTGTTATCGGAACTATGATGACAATGAAGGTACTACTTCTCTTCATAACCCAGAAAGGCTTTCCTAGATTCTCTAGCTCAGTTGATGAATACTTGTTGATGTAGCCTCTTTCAAACTTTCTTTCACGTATGTACGAGGAAGTGGTGGGGGAAAAGAAGCTCAAGCGGAGTCTTAGATATTGAAAATTGTTTTGAATTATGTACCTTCCTTCAAGTTGAAGAGGGCGAATTTAGGCCATTTGAGTACAGCCCATCAGCTGGTTGGAATTTTGAATGTCGTATATTTTTGCTTTTTTCCACCCTGCATTTCTGTGCATAGTATGTGCCACATATGGTTTTTTCTGGTTTGATTGGATAAGCCAAATTCATTCCACAACCAGAGTTTAAGAGTCCCAATCATGACCTGTCATTCCCTTTTCTGTTATAATTAAGATTATTTTCTACTGCTGACCAAGGTTCTGCTGCCAGCATGTGTGCACATGCACTTGAATGTTTTCTTAAAGTGGAGATTGTACTGTATGATTTATGACCACAATCACCTAGACATTCTATAGTCTATACATGCCAAGTGAAAAAATTGTTGTATGTTTCCTGTATCTAGAGCTAGTTATGCTATAATTTCAATTATTTTCCTAGGAGCGCATATTTCCCCCTGGTTTTATGGTATTTGGAACTTGCACAATAATGCATTTTCTTTCCCCACCCTTCAGGAATTCATAGCTAATGAAGGTGGTGGAGAGGTGCCTCTAGAGGGATCAATACCAGACATGACATCTTCCACGGAGTTAGAAACTAGCCTCTTCTGAGACATACTATTACCCTTTTGTTGTTCGATACTTGTTAAAAATTTGGTTAAATGACATGGGTTTTTTGGTGACTTTGTCTTTAGGTTATATGTCACCCTGCAAAAAATCTACCAAGCCAAGGCTGAGACTGATTTTCTTGTTATGGAGCAACAGGTGAAGAAAATATTGAAGAGGATAGGTAGAGATCCAGATAGCATCTCTAAGGCAAACATAAAAACTTTTGCAAAAATGCCAGGAAAGTCAAGGCAAGTGTGTTAAATCTTGCATCTTTTCCTTTTGTGCTCTTTCTTTTTCCTTAAACTCCCTTCAGATATCATATTTCTTTTTCCTACCGAGGTGATTGTTCAATTTTTCCAGTCTTTTGCAACACTATCATATGCTCATGTCAACGAAAACCGTAGACTAACTGTGCATCTTTGCATTTAATTATTTCAGTGAGGTAAATAGTACTATTCACCAACACCAAGTTTATAATTTCAATCAACTTATTTGATTAATATTAAATGTCACACAAAGAAGAAGACTGATTTCAATGAGTCCAAGAGAACATTTAGAACGTGAAGGAGAGTATATAATTTTTTTGATATATAGGTGATCATACTTACTATCCATTGGTAACCTGCAACCAAAAGAGAGATTTGGGTTGTTCTGTAAGCTTTAGTCCATTCTAAAGGTTAATGTACTACATTAGACACTGTTGTTAATATTCTGACAAACAAAATGAGTATTGTCAAAGGACTACTTATTCAGTCAAAATGTCTAGAATCTTGCAAGTTTGACCTCTGCATCAAGCATGATCTTCAATATATTTTCAAATTCTTAGGTATGCAGATATCGACTCATTGAGGATGAGTTCAATTCTCCAGTTCAACCAGAGTTACAAAAGTATCTAACGGATGAGGACTACAGGTATGTTTATCCTTTTACTGTTATCCAGAATAAACAGATTGGACTTATGTATCCCTTGTTCACCATGAAAGGCATTTGGGAGGGCTTCTAAATGTCCTTCCTCAGGACAATGGACCTTAAAAGTCATGTTAGCTTTCTGGAATGAAAAGAAGTAGCTGCAACTAAACGTCGTTGACTTGATGTAGAGTTCTTATGGAAGTAGTTAATGTGCACTTTCTTACATTAAGTAGTTCTTAGATTACTTCAATGTCCAGGAACCAGAAGATGAGGATGCTCATCTAGATCAAGAAAATGTTTGTTAGAACCTATGTTGTTCGTTTTAGAACAACAAAACATTTCATGAGATGATCTGCTCACTGAAAGTTCAAAAAAGGTCATGAGGCAACCAAAAAAAAAAAAAAAAAAAAAAAAAAATCAGTAACAAAAAAATGTTTACAAGATTTGTTATCAAATAGCTCTACAGGAAACCATCATGATGGCAAAAATTGTCCTTACTGGGTGGCCTTGCTTGCATATCTTCTAAAATGGGACCTCCTGGTTTTTTACAAGTTTTTCCTTGAGCATATGCTTTCCTAAGTCGAATCTTATGGCTAACATCGTTTCCTTAGGACTATCTTCTTGTTCAAAGTATGATAGGAAGGTAATATATCTGAAGAACAATATTCACTCAAAATCGGTTGCCTCAGTGTTACTAATCTACCCTATGTTCTTATGCTATGGAGGGCGTATGAAGTGGAAAAAGGTCCGTGCTTCACCAGATATGCTGGATGGTGGTGAAACCACTTAAAATATATATTGTTGTGGATATGTGAAGATTTGCTGTGGGGAGTTATCCATGTCAGTGGGATTGGCTAGAGAATATTATGTGTGAGAAAGAAGAGGTATAAAATTAAATTAAGATATGATGCTTTGTGGTACTATGCTTACGGTAGGGAGCTGTATCTAAGTGCGCTCTAGTTTTCGTGCAGAAGTCATATTACATTTTGGGCAAAGGTTTCTTCAAGGAACTCAACTCCTAGTGAACTGGCCCTTTGACTTTTATATAGCATTTATGTTGATGAAGCAGCAAAAAATTTATTGTAATTTGAAGAGAAGAATTCTTGTTTTTATTGATTTGATACAAGAAGAATTACACAGCGTGAGAATCTAATTTTGGAAATTACCGTTAGGAGCTGATTCAGGGAACTACAATCCCATAGAATCAATTATTTAACAGCTAATTTTATACTGCTTATTTTAACATTTTTTATCAGGGCATTTGCTGAAATATGGAATTTTGGAGCCGTAATTTAAGATTGACACCATAAAGAAGAAGAAGAAAAACTCATTTTGATATGCTGAAAGGGACTAATATTCAGGGACAGGAAAAGTTTGTTGCACACATGGTGAGGGAATTGAAGGCTGGGTTTTAATGGATATCTGTTAATGGCTGAGGGAGAATCTATGAAAAATTTACCAGGAAAGTAATATTGAAACTTGTGGCACCGACAAGTGATGTGCCTGTTCCTTCACCCATCTTCCAATCCCCACCCCTACCACCACTCCAAAAGAAAAAGAAAAGAAAAGAAAATGAAAGGTTTCTTGATTTGTCCCTGATAATAATATTGCAGACATGCACATATTGTTCCTCCTATAGAAAGACAGAATTCAGTATATTATGATTGAGTTATAACGTTTTCTGTTTGTGAAAAAACTTTTACCATGTGGCTCTATAGCTTCTGAACAATCATTATTTAAGATCATTCTACGACATCACCTCTTGGGTACAATTTCCCTGTCATCTGGTACCCTCCTTTGCCTGCAGTGACAGGGAATGGGCCTCTGGGCAGATTTGGTTCTATCAAATGGTATGTGCGATATAAACATTTGAGGACATAATGGTAAAAATTAGTAACCTGTGTTAACCCACCTCTACTTCTCAAAATCCAGTTAATTACCCCAAGTCAAGCGCATTAGTGAGTTGGATTTTGCAAGAAAGAGGCGACTAATTGGAAAAGATGGGGTTATAATAAACTTGAAATGATAATAAGCATTTCTTTTTTCTAGCAAGAATTGAAACTTTCTCCTTTCAATTCCTTTCCATGTATTTCATTTACTTACTGCTGTAAGTACTGTATACTTAGTGTTGCTGTGGGATTCTATATTCTACTACGGGCTGCGGATCGTTATGCTGCAAACTACAATAGTTTCCCTGGGCAATTTGATGGGTAAAATCTTATGCCTTAGCTACTCATCTATGTGTTTCGTTTGACAACATTACCTCCGGACTGTAATCTAAACATTCTGCAGTGAGATGGACGAGGATATATCCAGATTGAAAACAATAGCTGTCGCCTTACTTGGTGACTTGGGTTGCAATGGGTCAACCTTAACAGAAGACCTTATTAACGAGATGTGTCGATATGGTGCTGCAGAACTTCATGCTGTGGCTGCCTTTGTTGGGGGAATTGCATCACAAGAAGTAATCAAGGTTTGTGCTATCTCATCTTCTAACCACTTGACATATATAATCTTTCAACGAAGATTATTTGATGTGCTGAGGTGTAAAAATGTATTGAGAGACCATGAATTCGGGACAACATATCTGGGCTATTCTCTTAGAAATTTAACCTCAAACTGGTTATTTCAAACGCTCGCAATTGGTTTGCTAACTGACGTCTTTGTCCAAAACTACAGCTCATCACAAGACAATTTGTTCCAATGTGTGGGACTTTTATCTTCAATGGCATTGATCACAAGTCTCAGTTGTTGTCTCTATAGTCCGCAAAAGCAATGGGTGAGTGCTTCTTTCTTGTTTCAGCTATATGTACTTTCTACTAATTTGAACGGAGTCGAGAAAAAATGTTCATGCAGTCGACCCCAATTTTAGGAGGAACAAGAATTAGTTTGATGTTTGTTGGTTGTTGTCGTACTTTCTTCCAATTTCAGGAAATTGTACTGAGAGACTTTAGAGTTATCAGCCGATTCTAGTTCATCCATTGAGGTGCATGTCCATTGAAAGTGCAACAAAGTGCTAAGATTATCGTACAAGTAATGAGGTCAAAAAAATTTCTGGATGTTGTCATCTGTTTATCCGCGAGGAAACTGCAGTTCCCGATCTTTAATGGATGTGGAATACGTGCCAGGACGAAATTCTGAAATTCAAATTGAAAACAATATCTTTTATTCTATTAAAACGTCGGATTTCTAAATTTTCAATCTGGCTTGGAATTCCTTCAATTGAGAACTGGATTTCTCGATGCTATTTCACGTTCCTTGTATAATGGGGCTCAACATTTAATTTTTTTTTTTTTATTGCACCAACTTAGGTCACGTTTGCCTAATCTTATAATTAAGATCAACTTATTTATTAGTAAATTTTTAGGCATGTTTGTTTAAATTTATGATTACCTTTTTCCTTACAAGTAAAAATATGTTACTTATTTTGTCAATGGAGTCTTTTACTATTAGAATGTGTTAAGTTCACTTGAATACTATTTTGTCAATATTAATAAATTACCTTAATACTAATATTATAAAATATTGAAAATTTGATTTTTAGTATTTGTTACAAAACAACATTTTCAAAAGCAACTTTTAAAGTGTTTTTTAAATTGAAAATATAAATAATAGCATTTAGTAAAAACATAAAAGTTTATGTTAGTAAGATGTTGACAATTATATGTTATGAAATTTTCAAAATATTGTTACTTTCTTATTGAAATTTTAGAATGTTACGTTTATGAGAAGTAAATTTAGGAAAGTATCCATGTGAGACATAATGTCGATGTGAGTCATGTGACATGCAATTGAACTTAATTTTGCCAACTGTTCCTCTATATCATCAAATCGCATGTGTGGAAGGTGATTTATAAGGAGGCAAAAAAAAAAAAAAAATTTGGGAAATGTTGTTGCAGAAATTTCTGCACATAATGAATTTGAAATGCTTCAAGGAATGGAAACAATTTTAGTATGTTGAAGAATGGTTGTTTTGGGGTTCCCATTTACTATTGCTGTTGTTGAGAACCAAAACACGGATTTTTAAAATGTGAAGAGTAAGCAAGTAAGATTGATTGTTTCAGACAAATTATGCTTCTTTTGATGATTATTAAAGGAAGAAAGAGGAATTATTTACCACAAACTAGATTGGGAATAGGGATGACAAAAATATTTGATCCGCTCCAAATTTGATGGATACCCAATTAGAATGGAGCGAAAAAATTTCGATCTATAGATCAGCGGGGCGGATGTGATCATATCCGCCTCGATCTGATCGGTCCCATTTGAAAAATAAAGAAAGAAAAAGATAGAAAAAAAGTAGTAGTAGAGTTTGTTTCAATATTTATTTAATTTTTTGAATGACAATTGACAAAAAAAAAAATATACAAGATCAGTCTGCGGATCAAAGTAGTGATTCGCTCGCTTTGATCGGATCCGACCGCCGAGAAATGGAAGATCAATCCGTAGATTTGGATCTTCTAGAATTGATCTGGGGCGGATACGGATCAGGCCGATCCGATGTAATCCGAATCCATCCTGTTGCCATCATTAATTGGGAGAGTAGAGAATTTAACTAGTATACCGCTTTTCTTTGCGGTGGGATCCGACCGTAAAAGATTTTAATGGATTGATGAGTTAAGAAAAATGTTAAAGATTGAGATAGTTTTGTTTGATTTTAAAGAATATAGAGAAGAACAAGAAGAAATGGAGGAATTGAGAGAGAGAGATATAGAGATATATATATATATATATATATGTTTTGGTTTGAGAAGATGAAGATGTAGTGAAGGACAAATGAGTATTTTTTTTTGTACTTGTAGCGGAGTAAACCTCCCTACAGTCGGTGATAATGGACGAAGAAGCGGCATATTCGAAAATGCTTCTTCTTCGGTTTATTTCGTTGCCAGATAATTGTTCCTAACACAGTGTTCTTTGAATTGAGTGAATTTTTGAGGTGAAGTTTGAATGGAGTTTTTGTGTAATTGGATTGGACGGAGGAGGTTTAGGCAGCGACCGTAGGTAGTGGTGGTGGTTGGGGTTGGGGTTGGTGTCGCTAGGGAAGAAAATTTGACAAACCGACTCGGACCCGCCTCGTCCTGATTATTCGGATAATAGGGCGAGTCCCAGGGGGCCATAGTAGAAATATATATATATATATATATATATATTCAAAAATCATAAAGTAATATTGTAACACCCCAAAGTCTAGAAACTCTAGACTTAAAAATGTTATCATTTAATTACTATTAAACAACAAGATATAAATGCGGAAAAGTGGATAAAATTTTCATTTCATTTTATTTATTTTGAAATACGAAATAAATATCAATGACTTTCAACAGTATTAATTAAAAACAATTATTTGCATAATAAATTTTATGCTCAAATTCTTTATTGAATGAACATAATAATTGCAGAAAATTTCATAGTTTGACTAATTTAAAATAAGTAAAATAATAGTATTCTAATAACACTAATAGGCCTAATGCATCTTATTTAAGAAATTATAACTTTGATTTAAACAATACTGAGTCCGTCTTACCCCAAGTAGTCGTCTCGAATTATCTAGCTCTCATCATCTGTAAAGTAGAGAATATGGGATGAGCTAATGCTCAGTAAGCAAACCTCATGCACGTGATAATGTATACTTATGATATGCATTGATTTAAATTAGATTTCAAGAATATGTATCCCGTCTTCTTTTATCCTTTTTAAAAACTTTAACATTGTGAGCTTACTTTTTTTGCGTATCGCCTATTCAATCAGGAGCCATTATTATTTGGAACCTGTTCCATCTACCGGTAGTACTGCAAAGTGGTTAAACATTCAACATTATCATTCGTCGAGTGCGCCGGTCTCCTACCCCCCCTTTCCCACACACACCTTTCACGGCATAGGCGTACACCATTTCTTTTATAAAATTGTGATACATATCCTTCTTGAGTAAAATATATCTTTTCAACATTATCATTTAAAATTATACTTCATGCATGCTTGTGGATGCATTAACATGAATATACATGCAAGAATATGTCGTGTGAAACATTAATGACATGTATTATATATCAAATTATATCATGTTCACATAATAGTTATTTATGTAACACATTTAGACATTTAACTTTGCACCCTACCAATGAATTCTAGAAGAGATTTACTTACCTAGATCTTTATTCGAGTTTTAATTAGCAAATAGAGATGTCCCAAGCTGCTTGTGAAGTCAACGTGCCAAGAGTCCTAAGTCATTTCCATTTATTAAAAGAAATTCTATATATCATTTATTTTTATTTTTTATAATAGTCCGATTATGTACAATCCTATTGTGAGTACCACTTTAACATTATAAATTGAAAGACAACCTTAAAATGGGTGAAAATCACGAAAATAACATCCAACAGATCACATTTGCATCATTTATATAAAGTTGCCAATAATTGAAAGATGCAAAACCATCCACCATGTGTCTACATATTTATTTATGATATATGAGGCAGAGAGCAATCTGGACATGCTTGGCTACTCATAAAAGTTTACTGGTAAGCAACTATTTAAATCTTTAATAATAACAAGTATTATATTTATGTTAGGAAACTCTTATGACTTGTTTGACATAAGTTATATTTTATCAAGGTAATATTATTGACAAATAAATTATAAATATTCACACGTATTAACAATATTATTTTGAACTAAAAATTTATACAATCTATTAAAAGAGTGCTAGCCTCAACATTTATAACCAAAAGTAGTTAAATTTCTCTCTATATAAGTAAAGATATAAGTTAGAGATCAATAAATAATTATACACCTTCAATTTATTTAATTATTCTTTTATTTGTGAGAGAATAAAATACTACATAGAAATTATTGATATGATGGAATAGATTCACAGAAGAGCCAAATAAACACGGCCATAAATTTAACAGTAAGAAATTAGTAAAACTTAAATTATTTGTGAACTATTGAAAGTGTATGCAGTGTTCAAATTCCATATATGAGTAATGAGGTTTTAAATAAATAAGTGGACAATTTTATAGGAATGTATGAAAATACACACATATATATAGACACACGTGGTCACACTGCCTTTCTTGATTTGTGTATTGGAAAATAAAAGAAACAAAACAATATCTCCAACTGCTTCTTGATTTCACTTGCATTTGTGCCGTAAATCAATCAAATATTTTTCTTCTTTTCATATGCTCAATCTAACGATAGAAAACTTCGATTTTCTATAAATCAACTAAAATGCACGAAGTCATTAAATAATTAAATATAACTCCAACAATAAAATAATATAAAATAGAGTAACTTTCAAAGGTTCAACAAAGTCCGAGAAAATCTTCAAAAAAATGAAATGAATGAAAGTGTGTGGTTTTTATTTCATAAGGAAAAGTGCTTAAATAAGAAGGTTTCCTATTTTCAATTTTAGGATCCCATTTAGAAAAATCAATTATGTAAATCCCTATATATAAAAAGAGTGAATTGAGGTGAGTACTATTTATAGGAATGTGTGCCCTTCTAATGTTATTCCTTTATTTTTTTTTTTTTTTTTTTTTTTACCTTTTCCTATTTCCTATCTTTTGTTTTCTTTTCATTTTTTTTCAATTGTAGATTTTTTCAACTCAATTTTTTTTTAACGTTTTGTCATTTTTCTCGTATTCCTTTGGTCGTCTTGTTCGTCTTCCTTTCAACTTTAGTCATGCATTTCGAAAAATTGCCCAAAATTTTTACAGATGTTTTTATTATTTTAGATACACAATCAAATATTGTTTTTGTTTTTTTTCCAAATAGAAACTATCCAAATTCATAATAACTTAAACTATTTAAATTCGAGCCCGCATATATATATATATCGTTCTAGGTTCGCTTCTTTGCCAATCAATATTGGATTTTTATGTATTGTACATTCGGGTGAGACATAGTAATATATATCAAGCAACCCACTTTAAACTTTAAAATCATTTGCAAGCGAAACAACTTTCTTTCAATTAATTACTTATATTAAGTTAGCAACACAGTGATCAAGATTACAAGAAATACATAGTTTTAATTCATTTTTTACTGCAAGTTTATAAGAAATCTTATGTATATAAACCTTGGTGTGATTTAAACTTTTTTTTTTTTTAATGTTTGATACATTATAATAAATAAAATTAAATTGAAAAATTGAAATAATTTACAAAGTCGATTCATAATGAGAAGAAATATGGAATAAGTTTAAACTTGAAAGCAACAGAATAATCATGTGAGATTATAATTGAAGTATTAAGTTCTAGGATTTGTATTAATCAATTATGTTAGTGGACTACACACCATTCATTACATCATCTAAAAATGAAGATGTATCGCTCACCTTTAAATAATACGTACTTTTCTCAATAAGTTTTAATATATGTTTTACTTAGGTGTGTTTGATTTTAATTAAAATCGATTTTTTTTTGGTAAAAGTTGATAAAGTTTGTTGAAATATGTAGTTGAAAAGTTGTAGGACCATGAAATATGTGGTTGAAATTAATTGTTGACTTTGACTTTAGCTTTTTAGTAAAATTAATGGTGAAAACAAACAAGGCCTTAGTCTTTCATAAGTGAAAAAATAATTAAAAAATTCACTAACAATGACCACGCTATTAAATACTTAATTAAAATACAACATGCCTTGCACGTCAATTTCACTAGTTATGTAAATAAAACTCTATTGGATTGGTTCATTCAGGTTTTTTTATCCCAATTCATATCTTATATAGTAGATTAATTTAAATAGATTTTAATTTCTATGAAAGAAAATGGATATGTTCAAGGGGCATATCTAGGTTCATTGATCTAGATAAAATTGACATAAGCACATAATAACTAAAAATATTATATATTTTAATTCAAGTTTAAAGCGTCTTGTAATTTAAATTAATAGGCACGATCAATCGTCTAGAATAAAACTCTATTGGGGCCCAGATTAAATAGCTATAGGGCATGTCATTCCATAAGCGCAAAATAATAGTTAGTTATAAAGTGTAAATTTATTAATTAAGAATTAATTGTAATATTAATACGTGCATCATAATAAATTACAATAATCATGTAAATGGATACGTGGCGTTACAAATACTCTAAGGCACAATTTTTGTTAGGAATTGGTGAATAGGATTCAAACCCGAGTTAAAATTGTTATTGTTAAATTATAAAACTTAACACAACACCACAACTTCTATCTTGCATTTTTTATTTTTATTTTGTTTGCTACAAATATTATAACAAATTTCTATTTGCTTACCCCTAATATTCTACATTCATATTCCTTTATATTCCAAATCTTCCACCGAATTTGTTTAATTGTTTGTTTTCAAATTTTTTTTTTAAAATTGATCAAAAGCAGTTGATAGGTTAATTGGTGCCTGCCCGCCCCGCACTTGGAGGAGGGGGGCGGTGCCGTCTCATTGTCATCCCTATGTGCCACCATTACTATGATTTTTGAAGAGTGGAGAATTTGGAAATGGTGGCCAACCTTTTTTTTGTCTAATTATTTCATTATTTGAAAATGTTAGGGATCATTTGCAATTTTTTGTCTCTTATATTCTATACATACTATTTGATGACATCGGAGCGATTGGTAGAATTAAGCTCAAATACATGCTGTGTCGACGTTTCGTCTTTCACATAGGCACTCTCGTCAATTTACTTCTCCTCAATCATGATGAGTGACAAATGAATCATAATGCTTCATGTTCAATAAGCACACAACAACATTTTCAAAGTTTAGTAAGTGATCGAAGACACAACCCAAAATTGAATAATTATTGAAACATTTAACTCCATCTCACCTCATCTTTTTTTCCCCAACCTTAAATTAGATCCCCTAAAAATCATGATTGAAACAACTGGTCATGACACATCGGTGAGGGTAGATGGTAGTATGCGACTCACTTTGTTATGTTTTGTGACTCTAGTGGTTTGGAGCTTGGTGGCTTGTGGTGCCAATGAGGGATGGAGAATGGTGTGTGCGATCGATTTATTGTTGTGGTGAATAAATGGTTCGAGTACTAGCTAGGTCGTAGTGGTGGTGGTTGTATGGAGGTTGTGCGGGGAGGTCAGAGATCAAAGGAGTTCGACCCAATTGGCATGGAGCATGTTGTGGGATGGGCGGAGGTGCCGTCAAACATTAAACAATTTTTTGGTGGGTTAAATGAGCTATTCCGACGCTGCACATGGTGGTGAAGGGCACGATGCTGCACATGGTGGTGTAGGGCATGGAGTGTTAATTTGATGGTGACCGAATGTGGTGGCGGTGATGACGATAGTGGTGAGATAAGGTGGCGATGATGCAGATCAATGTTAATGGGAAAGGTGGTGATGGAAATGTGTGACAAAATGTGCATAACATAATATTGTATACGCGTGCAAAGAATACAAAAGGTATGTTACATATGTTACACATTTGATACAAAAAATTTTGTTACAAAAAATGTAAAAGCATCGTTAGAAAAATAAAGTAAAATGGTATTTTGATAAGGAAAAAAAAAAAAAAGACTGGACAATGTTTTTGGAAATAATTTGATTTTTTGAAGTTATTTGTGTATGTTTCGCTGACATACATCCTTCGTCAAAATCAAAATGAAACTGAAGATCACTTTAACAAAATTAAATTCAAAAGAAAACCCTCAAAAACTTACCATTTTTCAAAACAAGGCATTTTTAGAAAAATTCATAATTTCATTAACATTGAACCCTAGCATTTGAATGAAGAAATGCTGAGAAGAAGACTAATTTCACTATTATCAGCTTCAATCCGCACTTCACACAATCAATTCCCAAAACCCACTTCAATCTTATCACCCCGCATATTCCAAGAGACCCCATTGCTACAATTCTTAAAATGCCGCCTGGATTTGTCGAACCTGAGTTCCTATGGATGTTTGGGCTATCAGAGTAGGAGGGCTTACAGCAGTCTATTGGCATTGAATGATTTGAGGGACAACAAGGGGGCTAGGAAGCAGAAGACCCGGAAGGGCCGGGGTATCGGGTCAGGCAAGGGAAAGACTGCTGGTCGTGGGCATAAGGGGCAGAAGGCCCGGGGTACTATGAAGTTTGGATTTGAAGGTGGCCAGACTCCTCTCCGTCGCCGCCTCCCAAAACGCGGGTTTAAGAATCCCTTCAGCCTCACTTTTCAGGTACTATAGATGATATGTGTGTTGTCTGAGTTTAATTTATGTGTAGCTAAGTGATTTTTTTTGTAGAAAATTTGAATTGATATTGTTTTGTGATTTCTAAATTTTTTCTGTTGTGTGTTATTCGTTTCTGTGCTCAAATGGAGAGTAATATTTGTAAAATAATTGCACACTAGAACCAAATACAATTATGAGCAAGGTTATTCAAATTTGGAAATAAATTACCTATTATTGATGGTAAGGCAAGGGTTAGTTTGAAATCAAAAGTTACTTTTTTCGGTAAACTTAAGAAAAAGGCGAGTTACCATACCATGTTTGTAGTTAAAAAAGTTACTTAATAGTAACTTTACATGTTTTATGCTTAGCCAAACATGCTATTTTAGTATGTGTTACACGATAGAACATTTACAGGGCATATGACATTGGCCATGAGTATTGAAATCCTATCTGCCTCCTGAATTAGTTGATATAGAGAGATATTTATTGAAATAAGATGGAGAGATATTGAAAGTTTGAAATGGGTCAAATTATTATTCTTAGCATGAAATTGATATGTCAAACCAGTCACTTGTGTTACAAATTGCTGTGACCATGATTCAAGTTACACTTGAACGGTTTTCCTCAGAAAGGAGGATTAACATGATCTTGAAGGTAACTTAACATGCTAAATGATAGTAGTCAAGATGTATTGTGAGAATGCCATTTGTATGCAATTATTTTGCATGTCGGTCTAGTTTCTTCATTTTTTCTATGTTTCCCTTCCGAAATCAATGACAGTGAACTGATGTGCATATACTCAAGAATCTTCTCACGATTATATTGTGACTAGAAAGTTTCTCTTCTTTTTTTTTCCCCTGGACCTAGGTTTCTCATGTCGAGCCTCATCTATTAACAGAATATCTCAAATGTCAATGTGGTTAATCGCTTACTTATTGATCGAACGGGGTCATTTTTCCGAGTTTCTTTGACATGGTTCTCTCAAGCGCCTAGTATACTCTACTTGTTCACTTGTGTCGGTTTGGGGCGGGAGGATCGCCCTCCCAATATCTAAGTTTTTTCCTGGAAGTTTCAGCCTTATTGACTATGACAAGAGTCGCGAATATAAAGAGACTCGTGACTATGGCAGGGTGGTATTTCACCTAAAAGACCAAAAGCCCTGGATAGAGTAAAATCTTAACATTTGTGGGAAAAAAAGTAAAATAATGAGATGAAGGGAAGATGTAAATATCATGGAAAACTTTAGGTTTATTATATGCAACTGCTTTGTAGCAAATTATGCTAGCCCTTCGTAGGGAAAGGTGACCGATAAGGGACAAGGTGCAGATTTGATATGACACTTGTTAGTCAGACTTTCTACTTGCACGATGTACTTGCACCAGATCCTCATTCAATTGTAGAGTGCTTGCAGGCACTCTGATATGTTGCTCCAAACTGAATGAAAAACTTGTTAAAATTTGAGAATGCTCATGTGAGAGGAGGGGTTGTATGTCCTACTCCTAATCAAGTCCAAGCAATATAAAGGCAATATAGAGTCAAGAGTATTTTTTCTTCCAAATTTGGCCTTTTGTTATTGAGTAATTTTCTGCATATTAATTTGATAAAAAACAAAGAAAGTTTGATAATTTATTTCAAAGATTTGCCCCCATCATGCCTTTTTTTTTTTATTGACATGTGCATCTCTATAGGCTTCCAGCTAGGAATTATAATATCAATTGTTGTACATAGGTTTTACTACAATTTCTCAGTCGCTAACTAGACTCTGGTTTTAAACTGGAAAAGTAGATCCTGCCAGGTTGCTCATTTGCATAGAACGAAAGCGAAAAGTGTACACAGCCATGATAAGATAAACGATGTTTGTGTATTCACTTTGCTTAGTGATGAAATTAACCTCTTATAAACATCATATGCGTCATGCTGTTGGACAATGCTCTCTTCAAAAGATTTGACACAAGGCATTGAGTAGATATCTGGGAACAAAAAGGTCAAACATCCATATGACAGTATAATTAAATCTTCTCTAACACTACAGTAACTATTTTTCCCGGTATGCATGGTTGTTGATATTTTATTTCATCCCTTTTCAGTCACGTGTATGTTTCATTGTTTTGGATGGAAAGAAGTGTAAAAATTGACACATCATGCTCACTTTTTGTGTTGGACGTGTATGAAGCTTCACAACCTGTTCCTTACAAGAAGTGTCATATATATATATATATATATATATATATATTTTAATTTTCTAACGATCAATAGGCTTCCTTATGTTTCCCCATCTTCTGCACTTCTTCCACTCTCTTCGTGTTATCTTTTTGTTTGTGATAATGAAGAACTGGATTTTAGTAGTAGCTTCTACCAATAGCATTGTTGAGATTTTTTATTGAAAGAAATCTATTGTGGAAAGAAATGCTGAACGATTTCAATTACCACCAGATCTGTTTGTCATTGTCTAGTTAAGGTACCAAACCTCATTCATGTGCACTTCATCTGACCTGGACACACCCACATCTTTTCATTTTTGGTTTGTTATATGAGTGCATATTAGCACACGGTTCCTGATTGACTTATGAATGTCAATGTATAGGGACGGGTTAGATGCACTTTGTCTATTTTTCGGAGATTTTTTCTTTCTTTCTAAAAGTTAGTTTTGGGAAAATTACTTTCTGGGAGAGGAAGGTTTTTCAATTCCAATTCCAGGAACATTTGCAAATGTAAAGTTTATAATTTTATACAAAAACGCAGGAGTAAAATAATCTAAGGTACAATCCTCCTGTTGAATTGGGGTTTTATATATCTTGTAAATACCCTGATGCTAAAAGTTGAAAGGGCAGATACAATATTTATCATCCCTTCAAGAAAGGACTTCTTGAGCCGAAGCATGATTGGATCATGTTTCTTTATCTGAATCATATAACCAAAAATTTGGATCATTTTAGCCATATTACCACATGTATTTTCTTTGTGTGTGCTTCTCATTAAATTTATAGAACCAGAATGAAAACTCATGCATGGTGGAGATTGCTTGCATTTATGTGGCTGTTTCATGAATTAAAACATCAAGTATGCAGTTTTTAATGAGTGCATGACGGCTTTCAACCTTCGAAGCTTCTTGTTTCTTCTTCTTGGTTAAAGTGCATGCAGCATGAATTATTACTGTGTTCATTGTTCGGTTATGTGTCATCTCTCTCTCCCTCACACATGGGTGCAAAAATTCATTTAATATGGGGAATTGATTTTTTTTTTTTTTGGTAGCTTTGTAATTATAACTTTTTAATTCACTTGTACTATTGTGGCAGCCAGTTGGCCTAGGAAAAATTGCAAAGCTGATCAATGCAGGGAAGATAGATTCTTCAGAGTTGATAACAATGAAAACTCTCAAGGCACGGATAAGTTTCTAATATGACTTTGTACCTCCCATTCTTCACTCGGTTTTATCTGATACTTACATTTCATTGCCATGACAATAGGATGCTGGAGCAATAGGGAAGCAAATTAGAGACGGAGTTAGACTGTTGGGACGTGGGGCTGAACATATTCAGTGGCCCATCCATCTTGAGGTAATCCTGATCTTGTCAATTATTGATTCATTTATATTATATTTCACCTACATTTTTATTTTCTCCTAGGTTGAAGCTGTTTCTTCTTTTTTGCCAACCCTCTTTATTCGATATTTTCTTTTACATCATATCTTTCGAGTGGAGGAATGAGTATGTTCACTCAATTTAGAGCATATCATATCATGAAATTTTGTAACCTGGAGTTGCTGTTTATAAATCCGTGTTTACAGGTGTCGAGAGTCACTGTTAGGGCAAAAGCAGCAGTCGATGCTGCTGGTGGGTCCGTAAGGAGGGTGTATTACAACAAACTGGGATTCCAAGCACTGCTGAAACCCGAGTGGTTTGAGAAGAAGGGCAGGTTGCTTCCAAAAGCAGCAAGGCCTCCACCGAAACAGAAAGCTAAAGTAGATAGCATTGGACGTCTACCTGCCCCTACCAAACCGATTCCCCTTGCACCTGAAGAAAAAGAGGCAATGTCTGCATAAACTACTTTACAAATACTTAGATGTTGTAGAGCTTGAAGAAATTTTGTGGAGTAATTTCTGATTTAATAGTAAAAACAAGACATGTAGATTGATGGATTTGTCAACTTCCCTTTGAAGTAATCACCTACACAAGGGAAAGCACTTGATGTAATTTTCACATTTGACTTTAACAAGTAATAAAAAATGTCTAGAATTTAATTTTTACCAAATATTTCCAGAATGGAAATTATAGAACAATAATTTCTTTCAATTCAGTTTAATCCAAAGTTTCTATAATTTGATTTTAACTTGTTATGAAAAAGTGTAACTATTATTTCTATATTGATAATGAGGAGGAAAAAAGATCGAAATACATGTTTTACTCGAAATATATAGGTTAAAAAATATTGTCCCTTGCATGGATGTGTTTTTCACTTTTTCTTAGCATAACATGTCATCTCTAATTTAATGTTATTTCATTTCCCTTTTAATGTTATATTTGAAAAGACATTACTGGAAGAAATAGTTGATGTAACGCAATACCAAAAATCTAAAGTGAAAATTTACTGAGGTGGGCCGATGAGGGACGAGTGGTGGGAAACCTGCATCAGAGTGTGGGGACGACCGAAGAATAGGAGGGAAAGAAAGCTAAACTAGAGAAAAATTCTCATGGATTCTTATCAAAATTGATGTTTGACTGGTAATGCACATTGCTATGAGCATTTTTAGCTAAGTTTAAAAGATTAATAAGTTCTAAAATATATAATTCTTTTTATTAGTTAGAGTTGGAGATAAATTTTTAGATCAAGTTGTTAAATATCATATTAGACTAGCAGCACGTAAAAGGTCATGGATTTAAGTTTCGCTATCACTTATTTAAGAAAATTGTGTACGTGTTAGACTTTGATAAAAAAAAAAAAAAAAAAAATGAATCATGCTTATGTTCAAGGAGACGTGTTAAAGACAAAATATAAATGATATCACAAAGGGGCTTGTGATAAGTTGATTATCCCCTACCTCTACAACGTTTGAATATAATTATAAGTTACTCGCTCACATGTTGTAAGTTCACATATTATGATTTATAAAAGAAAAAATGAAATTAATGATAATATGATTTATAAAAGACTTATATTAATTAATTTTGAATAGCAATATGCAGGGGCGGAGACACAAAAGTGTAAATTTTATTAAAAAAATTAGAAAACTTCTGTAAATTTCAAAAACATTTTCAAGAGTTTTTGAAACGTGTTCAAAATAAAAATGTTAACGTCTTAGAGCATCTCCAATGCATTCAATGGATTGTGGCAGATGTGACAATTAAATAGACGGACTTCTAGATTACGTGGATTAAATAGACGGTGAAGTCCAAAATTTCGCTCTAATGAGTTCTTTCTACAATCCAATAATATTAATTATGTGACATTTATTTTTTAAATTAAAAAATAATAAAACTAATCAACTTAATAGAATTTTAAAAAATTAAAACAAAAATTAAAATAATTGATGACTCATCCAATCTCACAGAGTGTCTAAATGTAGAAAGAGTATCTCACATCTTCTATTTTTTCTAATACTACGTCATCATTATAACGTAATCTTCACATAACAAGACGGAAGATTTTTAATAGATATTGTTTATTTGATAATGTGACGCATGTTTTCTCCCAATTATTGAATACATTGGAGTTGCTTTTAGAAGCATCTATCTATATACCCAGTGCCCCCATCTAAATAATAGGAAGTGGAAGGTGAATTACAAACGCTATAGGAAGAGGCAAGAGATCAAGTGGCCTTCCCTTGTTGCAAAAATATAAAGGGTATTATTGTATTTGTGGTGTCCAAAAAGTGAAGTAAAATAATCCTAAAGGTTTGTTTGGGTTTGCTTAAAGATTTATTAAAAAGCTGAAGTCAAATTCAACGATAAATTTTAACCACAAATTTTTAAAATTTTTCAACTATACATTTCATCAACTTTTATTAAAATCTATTAAAAAAATTGATTTTTAGCAAAATCAAACATTAGTAAATGTAATAAGAGACGCGTATTAAAGTAGGGTGGTTATAATTTTTATTAGTCACGTCATATTTTAATTGTACTTAAAGTTGTCAATCTTTGTTCATTATATCATTTATGTCCCTAAATTTTTTTCTGTTGAAATCTTATCTTCAACTTTTATTAATTAGCACATCTCATCCTCAATGATAGTTTTTGTTAAAGTATTCTATTTGTGTACTTTGAAATGATAAATAAACATTTTATCCAACTTTTGTATTTATTATTATTTTTTTAAATATGATGGACAAAAAATTGTTTTTCATTCTCTAAACAAACTTTTTGGACGAAAACCGTTATTAAAGACAAAGTATGCCAATTAATAGAAAGTCTTCGATAATAATTCGACAAAAAAAGTTGAAGATATGAGTATTATATTAAACAATTGGTGGAGACATGCAAAATGTGGCATGACTTTTTTCCTCGTGTTCACTTCGGTGTGATAATCAGTATATGATTAAAATATATGTGCAGAATAATAATATAGAGTGTATAAGAGTTGTGTGTTCTGTTTTTACCTGGAGGTTGTCTTCTATTTATAGGGACGTCTGTTAGGAAGTGAGCTGGGATATGGTATAAAGGGTGGTAGGAGGAGGGAAATTATATGGGGGTTGAACGCCTTAAAATTTTTTTTTTTTTACACTATTTTAATGAGAATGAGAATATAATATTTTCAAATAAGTCATAATCATTAAAAGTTTCTGATATGTCATCAGACAAAAATATTCAAGATATAAAATTAGCAAAAGAAATGGAATGGGCTGAATTTAATCAACAATCCAATACTAATTGGTGATGGAATAATGGAAAATGGGCTTCAAATTTATTGGTTTTGTACTTGGGTGGCTGGGCCAATTATATTCATCACTGGGCCTAGTAAAGATTTTTTTTTTTTTTTTTTTTTAACTAATTAATATTTGGGGTGGAGAATAGGGCTGGGCCTGGGCCCAGTGAGGCCCAGCCCCTAAATCCGCCCCCGCGTCCTGTAGTTATTGATGATGGATGTCCCTTAATCTCTTTCCTATTGAATTTTTTATAAAATCTCAATTGAGTTATCAAACCTTAATTATTGATAATTAGATCATTAGTGTTTATTTGATGGAGTTTAAAAGTATTTTTAAAAATTTTGTTGATGAAATATGCAGTTAAAAAATTGATAAAAATTGTAGATCCCATTAAATATGTTGTTAAAAATAAGTTTGAAAAAAATAAATTTAAAAAGAATTCTACCAAACATGCTCTAAACTTCAATTTATTTTCAATATTAGTCCTTCATTAGTCCGTTACTAAACCTAAGGTTTCAATCCTACATGGACATTAAAAAATCGACGACAATGTAATGCATTTTACATTTTCAAATAAATATGCCACATAATCACGTCTTACTATCCCCTTTTTTGCAGGGTGAGAGTCCCACTTTGACACTATCAAGGTAATTTCACTATAGTAACAAACTTTCGCTCTAACTTTCTATAAAACCTCGTGTTATCTTTAATTCTCAATAAATAATATATTAGAACAATAAAATGGAACATTAATGTAAGTTCAACTATAAAAGTTAGTTAATTTGTTAGGAATTCTGAACAATTTCCTAATTCACCTTTGGAATTATCTCCCGACAAAATATCGAGAAAAACATAGAGAAATAAAAAATACAGAATAATAATAATAACACGAGCAGGAAAAATTACGTGAAAATGTTTCTGTTTTTAAGCTACATATTAAATTGTCATATTTATAAATGAAAATAATAAATAAAATAATATTTACCTAATTTCAATAGGATCAAAGTAATGAGAAAATTACAAAAATATCACTGTAAGAAAAAAAATATAAAATCTAGTCAATTGACAATTATGTTGTCCTGTCTATTTAGTATTGCGTCATGCCTTTTACATTTCATCTTAATTTTGTTTTCGTCATGGGATTGCCTTAAAGTTGAAAACCTACCTTTTTCAGGTCATGTTTTAAGATATTAATCAAAATTTGGGGTACAAAATCCTATTGCAAAAATCCCATTCAAGCAGCAGTGACATCTGAGCGACCCGCGGCCGGCTGCTGGCCGGTGGAGATATGGTGGTTGCCTCCTCCCTCCACGACCAGCATCCATGTTGTATAAGTTTGGTAGGTTGTGTGCATTGTCTTCAAAATACACAGGGACAGGGTGATTTGCAAGACATGCTATCCATTCTTGTACTTCAAGAAGTAATTCAATATAAAAAATATCTCATCTCCCTCTTCTTACAATCTTAATTTCTCCAAACAAAACATGAATCTTAAACTCATTTGTTTCTCTCTTTTCATTGCAGCCTTAGCATCTAACCAACATTTCTTGACTCTACATGTCTTGTTTTTTGAATATCTCAATAATTTTAACCCTAAAACATTCTCATTACCCCTTATTTCAACTCTAATCTCACACCATCACCATCATCATCATGATGAAAGAAAAAATAAAGTCCATTTGTGACTATTTCCCGCCCGATATTCCTCCGCCCGATACCAACACGACGTCGTTCATCTGTGTCGACCTGAACGGGTGCTGTAACTTTACCACAGTTCAAGCTGCAGTTGATGCTGTTGGAGTTTTGAGTCCCAAAAGAACCATCATTTGGATCAACAATGGGATTTATTTGTGAGTTTTATATTATTTTTCTTTCAAATGTTTATAAAATGAAAGATTATTATTAATTATTTGGTTATTAATTCAGTGAGAAAGTTATAGTGCCAAAGACAAAACCTAATATCACATTTCAAGGGCAAGGGTTTACTTCAACAGCAATTATGTGGAATGATACAGCAAACTCTTCTCATGGCACTTTCTTCAGTGGTTCCGTGCAAGTTTTTGCTGCCAACTTTATCGCCAAGAACCTTAGTTTTATGGTACGTATATCGTATGTCGGATAGACAGTTGGGCCGGTCACTCAACTTAATATACGGGTTTCAATTTGTTCCAAATTAATCATTTATCTTTAAGAATTTGTTTCGCGTTAATTAATAAATTTTAATTTGATCGACATTAGTCAACTCATAAATCGCCTACTAGATTAATATCAATCCAAGAAGTTCTTAAAGGCAAAATATATGGTTCATTTGACACATCAAATTTAATATTAATTTTAGATTTTTTTTTTACATTTGTTCCCAACCTTTAAAAACATTCTGAAACACGAACCTAATCAATTTTATTAGCACCATTCATCTCTAGCTTAAAGTAGCAAGTTCGTCATTTCTGTTTATTTTGAGCGTTATGATAGTGTAAAATAATATATTTGTCCTCTTTAAATAAATAAAAATAAAATAAAGATTGGAAAATTGTGGTGGGAGTTCCAAACCTTTTCAAAAGTGAAAATATGTTCCTAAAAGAAAATTATTCAGAAAAAAATAAAAAATGAAAACAATTAACAATTTACAACAAAAAAGAAAAAAGAAAAATAGTTCATCTTCCTCAACCAAACCCACCTATCCACCCATTCCCAATCCAAACATGTGCCACCACATCCCTGCCCACCACCAGAGGCACCACCATCACCATCTAATTGTTTTTAATTGTTTTTATATATATTTTTGTTTTTTTCCAAATTATTTTCTTTTTGGGACCCATTTTCACTTTTTAAACAGTTTGGAGCTCCTGTTGCAATTTTTTCTCTTTCTTTTATTTTTGTTTATTTAAAGAGAAGAAAAAATATGTCATTTTGCTCGATCATAAAGTCCAAATTGGATGGAAATGATGAATTGTGCTACTTTCTGAAATATTGGAGATGAATAGTGCCAACAAAATTAGTTAGGAGCGTATCTCAGACTTTTCTTAGAATGAAATGTGCAAAAAAAAAAAAAAAAACCCTAAATTTTAAAACGGAGTCTAATATAGTGGTCCATGTGAACCAAAATTTAAGTTTGGTGACTAATTTGGAATAAATTAAAGTTTAGTGATCTACATGAAACAAAACTTTAAATTGAATGATTAATTTTGAACACATTAAAGTGAAGTGACCAAAAAATGACCAGATGAATAGTATATCAAAAATAGATTGTATCAAATATTTCTCAAATTAAACGTAGTAAATAATAAGAGGGAGATTAATGCAGTAAACTTTAATAATTATGACCTAATCACATTTTTATTGATCCAAAAATGTATTATAATACTCTAAAAGAATGTGGCTCCAATGCCGGCGCCGGGCGATGTCGGAGCACAAGCCGTGGCGATAAGAGTAGCAGGAGATCAATCAGCCTTCTGGGGTTGTGGTTTCTTTGGAGCACAAGACACACTACACGATGATAGGGGTCGACATTACTTCAAGGATTGCTATATCCAAGGTTCAATAGATTTCATCTTTGGTAATGGAAAGTCATTTTATGAGGTAATTTGTGTTTATTTTTCAAAAATATCTTCATACCACATTCTAATTACATGTTCAAGATGATCTTATCAAATTATTTATGACAACAAAATATTACGGTAACTCGGAAACTACGATGACACTTTATTAGGGTGTGTTTGATTTTGATTAAAATCAGATTTTTTTAAAAAGTTGATGAAATGTGTGGTTGAAAAGTTGTAAGAAGTTGTGGGTCCCATGAAATGTGTTGTTAAAATTAATTGTTGACTTTGACTTCAAATTTTTTATCAAAATTTTAATTGAAATCAAATGAAGCTTTATGTCTTATAAAAACCTTTTTTTTTTTTTTCTTTCTTTTCACTTTAAAAGACCATCGTAAAATATAAAATTATTTAAGACGATAACTTCATCATTGTAAACAATAAATTATTTCCATTGAAACGGTGTTTTCTTAGTTTGGAAATAGAAACGTTGCAAAAATCTTAATTTTTCTGCAAGTGAGACAAACCTATGGATGATGAGAGATGGACGGTTGATTCTGTTGAGACCAAAATTTAAATAAAAGTTTTAAATTTTTAGATAAGATAATTTTATGTAGTATCAGGTTTGATAGTTAACTAAAATATAGAAATTCAAGTTTGTCACTATTTATTTTTGAAAATTGTGTATGTATAAAAAATTAATTCAATCGGCATATGGAGAGAGGCGTTGAGATCAAAATTTAAATAAATAATGCAACCATTCTCTGAGGGAAGATGAATGTATTAGGCTTAATTTGATCAATTACTTAAATGTTGAATGTATTTAACTTGTGGGTTTCTTCAGGCATAAATGATGAGAAAGCATGACTAATATATTTTGTCATTCACACGATTTTGCTTTTAGGAATGCACAAAGATAAGTTTATCTCATGCTTTATCGACCTCAAGAGTACGTGCCAATATTTAGGGGCGGAACCAAACTCTAGAACGGTCCTATTTTGAAAAAAAATTATTTTTGTAGAGCAGATGTTTTTTTTTTCAGCAAGCAGCCAGAGTTGAAATGCAATTTTTTTTTTTTTTATGAAAGTAGTAGTCATCTTCCAAAAAATCCTGACTCCAACCCTCTCCACCCTTATCAGTATTCCAAAATCCTTAAATCGTCGCATGACACATTTATTAATTTGAAGCTAGTCTTCAACCTCGTGCATTATTGTCATGACCGATTTTTGGCTGCGAAATGACCGATTTCAATTGCAAACCAGTTGGTTTTGAGGTCGAAATGGCCGATTCTTAAGTTATTTGAATGGTTTCTAATAGTATTCTGATTTTTGGCCTGTATCTGGACTAATTCCCAACTATCCTAACTCAATTGACTCGGATATCGTCTTTATGTAAACATTATTTGCAGAATTGCCGAATAACATCTATAGCCAACCCAGTCCCACTCGGAGCAAGAGTCATAAATGGGGCTGTGACAGCCCATGGCCGGGCTTCCAAAGACGAAAATAGTGGCTTTGCTTTTGTGAATTGCAGCGTGGGAGGAACGGGAAGAATTTGGCTAGGGCGAGCATGGAGGCCATTCTCAACAGTTGTATTTTCTCTCACAACTATGTCTGATATAATTGCTCCGAAGGATGGAACGACTTCAATGACCCTACTAGAGACCAGTAAGTATTTATTACTAAACTTAAATTATAATTTAAATTGATTAATCTAATCAAACATATTTTTATCGACTCATTTTATAGGATCCAAAACTTATACCTACTTATTATCTATAAATTCTATATGATTTACATATAACTAATTAAAAAATAAATTCATTAATATTACATGTACTAAATTCATGTCTAAGATATTGCCTAGTACTATACTACCTATATTACCAAATGGGGTAAATTTTATTGGAGATCATCCAACTTTGAGTGAAACATCAATTGGGTCACTCAACTTTAAAAAGTATCAATCAAGTCACCAAACTCTAATTTTATTTCAACTCTAGTTACTCAGTTCCCTGCTAATGCAATTGACAGGATATACTTGTCTGGAAGTTAAAATCAGACGGAATGCCACATAGGGATATACTTGTCTGGAAGTTAAAATCAGACGGAATGCCACATAGGACCTATGTGGATCTCGGAAATGCCACGCCATTAAAATCGTTACATTAACCAAAATTTGAATATTTTGGAACACGGTTTCCTCAACCCATTAACTCTTCTTTAAAGTTGTTTGGGGTTACGGAGATCTTGGTTATTAGGATTTTTTAAAATCGATTTTAAGCGTTTTAGTACTTTGAGTGATTTTAGTATCGACTTTTTAAACGATCCAACCCATATTTGAGAGTTTATTAATTAGCGATTCTAAAAGTTTTTTAAGAGAATCAAATTACATATATGCCCATATATAAAAAAAATTAAATTAAACTTTTTTAAAATTTTATATATCCACCAATCATTGAAAATATAAAATTAAATTTACGTTCTTGCATGTGTTTTTTTCTTTTGTATATGTTCTTTTATTTTTACAATTATTAAGTTTATGGTAGTTTTGAAAATAATTGTTTGAAATGGGTAAAATTGAAAGAAATTTTGAGAACGGCAAAAACTATCGATTTAGGGGTTGGGAAATACGTTTCAAATTACACTACATCGATTTTGGACGATTGAAAAACTGCTCAATTTTTTCAACATTTAATAAACAATTATTTTCAAAACATTCCATATAGTTGAACTCCATCCTATGTGGCATTCCATATAATTTTAGCATCCACACAGGTAAATCCAGTCAATTTCAATAATTGCATATGACTGATAACTCAAATTGAAATAAAATTAAAGTTTAATTACTTGATTAAGATTTTTGAAAGTTGGAGACCTAATGGAGACTTTGTTCAAATTTGGGTACCTCCACTAAAATTCACCAATTACCGAACGAGTCACTCAAGAAATAAATGTGTCTTAACTCTTTAGTAACGCAATCTTTTAGATTAAGTAGTTCAAGACGTATCGATGACAAATAAAATTTGTGATTTCAAGTATCGTCGATACTTATTTATGAAAATTGTACGCGTATCAAATTTATATTTGTAATATAAATATAATTAATAAATTTGTTCGTTAAATGAAGTGGTTCAACATTCATTTAAATTTTTAGAAAAATTGGTCCAAAATATGTTCTTCTATTTGAGAAGAAAATCATCTGATTATTTGTTTGTTTTGGTTTATAAACAGGAGCATCTTTTATGGAGAGTACAACTGCTCAGGTCCAGGAGCTAATATGACATTAAGGGCACCTTATGTCCAGAGACTCAATGACACACAAGCTTCTACATTTCTCAATGTTTCTTTCATTGATGCTGATCAGTGGTTGCAACCCTACATGTAACACTATAATTACATTAAATTTCACGAACCAATATTTTTTTTTTCGTAAAAATTCATTCATTGATGGTTTGTTGAAAAAGTCATTAATTTGTGGTTTGTTGGAAAATGATTGTCGAAAAACTTTTTAAGACAAATTTCGTCTAGAAAAACTAATGACAAGACTGATTTGGCCTACCACATAATTATTTAGTATGACCATGGACGTCAATTATTCAAAAAGATCATGGATGACTCTTTCAAATACAATATGTAGATGACCAAACAAGATAAAATAGATATTGTTTAACCAAAAACAACTCTGATAATAAAAACAGTCTTGTAGGGTCACATGTAAATCATGAAATTCATTTTTTTCTATCAAATTCTTTCTCGTGCACAAATTTAAATGGGTGGGACGAGACTTGAACTTAATAACTTTGCTTGTTTTGATATCATGTTAAGATTTGAATTTCATCTCAAAATATTAACATTGTTAAGAGGAGTATGCCATGTTCAAAATTAGCTTATAGAAAACATGAATTACAAAAAAAATTGTTTAAAACTACAAAGTCTAGGATCTGACTAAATAATTATATTCACATTATCATTGTTTTAAACTAATCATATAAGGGTTTATCGAAATTATCATCGAATCGTGATTAATTCTAACTCTTATCTGACGGCGCTGCAACTACTTCCAATCTTCGTTCTTGAATTTTCCGACTTCAAACTTGAAATTCTTCTTTGACGTTTTTCTTAGTACTGAATGCAAGGTTGAGTGGGCATCAAGAACCAAAACTAAAATCTAGAACTATACTTTTTGGGAGATTGAGGAACAAGAATTTTTCTCTCTTTTTCTCACTGTCAGCGTCAACTAGGGCAGTTGAGATGCCCTAGTTTGTGCCCCCTTAGGTCTTCTTGTAGACTTGGGGTTTTTCTCATGTCATGTTCTTACGAGGAAACTATTTGGTGTCTGAATTTTTATTACTAGTGCAATTAAGCCCAAAATTTATTATGAAGCTATCAAAGTGACCCGGATTGAGTTATATAATTTAAGCTCTAATAATTAAACCACGGTCAAGTAGATCCATGGCTTATAATTATTAGTTTCAACTCATTCAACTAATGGCAGAAAAGTGCACTCTCAAATTCTATAAAATCACATAAGCAAATTTGAGATGAAGGAAAAAATGGGTAAAGCCACCCCTGCCTTTGTAGGTGTTTGGATTGCTTGGGACCATTGCCAGTGGATAAATCTTGGCTGCTAAGAGAGAAGGACTTGACTGTATGAGAAAGGTACGACATAGAGAAAAAAAATGATTATACCATATAACATCACAATCTATCAATTAGATAGACAACATAAATGGAGGCCTAATCTTAATAATTTTGTGACATGGAAGCATGATCGAGAAAGATAAGAAAGAGATTAACAATGTGTATGTTTTTGTTCAACAACTCTATTTTATTTTGTAGTTTGTGGACAAGATACATGATGAACTATCCCAAATTATTGAAGTGAAGATGTAAATGATCCAAGTCCCATCTCTTATAATCATATCTTAGTATTTTTTTGGTTGAAACGAAGTTCAGCTTGAAGAGTTTAAGAGCTTGTATAGGTTTTGATTTACATTTCTAAGAGAAAAAGCCATGTGAAATTGAAAAATTCATCAACAAATGAAACAAAATATTTATAGCCTAAAGTTGAGACACAAGGGGAAAACCAAAGATCTTAATGAACAAGTTGAAAATGTGTAATACATGGTAGAGTTATGGAATGAAATTTGTGTTCAATGCATCCTAAATTTTATATTTTGTAACACTTTGATTCTCAATAGACAATTTTTGTCCATTATATAGTTAAAGGACGTGCAATTTATGTGACATACCGTCTCATTAGTAATATTGAACAAATAGCTACCGCAACTTCTCCCCACCCCATGCTCCTCTAACCCAATGGCAGAGCCACTGGTGGGCCTTGGATGTCACGTGACCTCCAAAAAAAAATTCCATCTCTAATTTTATTTTTTTTAGTATAAAGCAAGAATTATATGTATCTAACTTGCAAAAACCAAAAGCCTAGTTTCTGACCCAATTTGGAGGTCACCTAAATTCTTTCTTTTAGCCATTCCCGTAACACTTGCTATGGTAGAACATTAATTCTACGAAACAAATTCTAGCTGAGTTCAAGTCGTGATTCTTTTGTTGTCGGCGGTTCTCAAATTAGAAGAAGAAATAGTCTTAGGAAACATATTTGAAAATTTAGTAGCACACATAACTTATCTCGGATTAAGTTTGAATCATTCAATAACCAAGAAAAAAGTATTGAAGCTAGTCTTTTCAAACAATCAGAACAAATACAAAGTGAGTATCGAATACGTCTAACTGCATTGTTCGATATCTTGTAAACTTTTTAAAAATTATGATTTATAAAAAAAATTAGATTCTCACAAAAATTAGCTCAGTAATTATGGTTTGAAGAAAAAAAATTGGGTACGCTGCCTCCTCCCCTTAGCCTACCCATTTGCCATATCATAGCTCCGACCTTATTTGAGGACCCCAACTTAAAATGTCTGGCTCAACCACTGCTCTAACCTTTGCCATGTCCTTAGTGTCCTCAACCACTTGCCCCATCAACTCAACCACATATTTGTCTACTCCTCACAGTACCAAACTCCTTTGTTTACTTGTCTATCCTTCGCTCGACCCGTGTCTTGTGTTGTGCCCTTCCTCTTCTACCTTTTCCCTTATTTTCCCTAACCTTCGTTTTTTATGGCACTTTGGGATGTGTGGAGGGAATATGGCAACAAAAAGGCTGAGGGGAGGTATTGTTTTATATTTTTTATTCTTTTTTTTAATTAAAAATAAATCATTTTATCAATCAAATTTTGACATTTTCACCATAAGATAGATAAAGACAAATTCATGAGATATCAATTTACTGCAAAATATGAAAGTAATTTTATAGGTAAATGCCAAAAAAATTAAGAGCATTTGACTATGTTTTTATGAAATAAGCAACTTTTCTCGACAGTACTACATTAAAATCAGCTTCTTTTTGTGCTTTTAAAGCAAGCCAAACATGGTCTAAGAATACGGTTATAGTTAAAGCCGAGGTACAAGTCAAAGGCTTCTGGCTTCTTTCCTATACAAAGTTGATAATAAAGTATTCACTACTACTTTCCTTTTGTCAGATGTTCACTTTTCTTTTCGGAGTGTTTGGGTTTTGTTTAAGAAACTAGATTTGACTTAATTATACTTACTCCGCGTATACCCAAATTCTATTAAATACAAATATTCTAAAAATATAAAATGTGGTTAAGCGTGAAGGTTGAGTTTCAAGTTTTTTGAGTTTAGGTGAGGCCTAGACGAAAATCAAGACAAAAGAAAGACGAGAGCGAAGCGTGAGGCGTGATTAAGCGTGGATGTCGAATTTCAAACTTAGACAAAATTTGAAGGACTTTTTAGAACAGTGCTAAATACATTCAAATTTTAAATACTCGAAAATTTCATTAACAATTTGTAGTATACTACCTTTTCAAATACTATGTAATTAAGAAATTTATTTAACTTAACCAATATCCATCATCGTAAACACGTGTGCAAATAAAACATATTGTCTACTAACATCAAACGACCATTTTACAACTAAATTACATATAATACAATAACGGTTTTCCTTAATCCTACCATTTTCCTCTAATAATCCAAAATTAATAATAATAATAATAATAACCGGGTTATAGAGACTTCAACCAGATTAATTTTATTTTGGTCACTGAACTTTCAGTAAAATTTTGATTGGGCCACCCACCTTTAATGTATAGCAATAATTTAACTGAAATTTCAATTTATTTTTAATATTAGTCATTTTTTTAACTCTCGTAACTAAACTTAATGTCTCAGTCCAACATAATATTTGATGTCAATATGGTGTATCTTACATTTCCAGACAAATATGTTACATAATTAAGTTATAACTGCAAAATTTGAAAATATATGTCGCTTGAGCATTATCGGACAAATGACAATTTAATTTCAAATTTTTGCAACCATGACTTAATTAGTGATGGCATATTTATTTAAAAACATAGAACTGTCATATTTTCATCAATTTTTAACGTCCACCTAGAATTGAGAAGTTGAGTTCAATAACAGGCAAACTAAGTGACTAACAATTGAACTTCAGTGATGTGATTCCAGTCATTACAATAAATTAAAGTTGGATGAATCTAGATAATTTCAACAATGGTCATTGAAGTTTGTATTATATTTCAAAAATGATAATTAAACTAATTTTCTTGTAGTCACTCAAGTTTGAATAGATTGAAAACATCAACCTAAAATTATTCATATCACCGTTAAATTCTAAAATAGACACAAATAACGTTATTTTGTACGGCACGCGGGACAAGATTATGTCTCCAATTCTCCTTCTTGAATCCCAACATGTTTTAAATTGTAATTCCAAATTATCCGTCATCTTTATCTCACACTACAATAGACTTTTAGATTTATGCTTTAACTCCACATTGCCATCGGGTTAATATTTGTGTATCATCAATTCTTCATCTTCAATCCTAACTCATTATCCAAATGTAATCTCTAATTTCTCATCCTATCTGTACTGATTCACTACAACTCCACTCCCAAATTTTTGTGTAAATTAATTTTTTGTAGATCTTTATTATTATTGTCATTATAATTGTGGATGTCATTCATCCATATATTCCCAAATTTTTTTTTCTTATAATTTTGGAATTGTGGTTTGGAATTAGGGATTAAAATTGTTTGATGGAAAAAATGTATTTGATAAATGCGCTTTTAATTAATAGAATGTGATCTTATCTCTCTTAGTATATAAAATAATGTCGTTTGTATTTGTACTAGAATTTAAAGGTAATGCATAGGATTTTAGGCTGACATTTCTAGTCAAGTGATCAATAGTATAATTTTTACAAACTTGAGTGACAACTAACATAAAATAAAAAAATTATTTTAATAACTATTTTAAAATTTATAGTCCACGTTGAAATTAATTCAATTAAAATTTTCATAGAAAGTTCAACAAGAAAAAAAGAAAAAGAAATTAACCAAGCATCAACCTAAGATAGGGTTCACAAGTTTCACACAGCACCAGTTGGCAAAAGCTTTTTAAAGAGTGCGCTTTACTTTTCACCATTCTCTTGTCACTCCCAAGCGTGACACCCCACCCCCCACCACCACCCCTTCCCACGGGCTTCCTGTCTACGCCATTCCCTCCATTTCTCCTCTTCTTTACACCTCACACACACCCCTCTTGTGTCATTCCACATGCATTTTCCCACCACCCAAAAGTAACAAGAACAACAAAAAGCAAATGCATCCCGCCACCACTCCACCGCCGTCAGAGCCGCCTTCCCCGGCGGAAACACTTGACAAGATAATCCAACTTCTGGGTCAGCTACTCCCGTCCACTCTCTCTATAATCTCCTTCACCTCCAGGTGGCAAATCCTCCGGACAAAGCTTGCCTCCTTAAAATCCCTCCTCTCCGAAATCTCCTACTTCCCGCACTGGTCCGACAACCCTTTACTCCATTCTCTCCTCCCGAATCTTCTTTCCACTATTTATCGTACACAGGCCCTTTGCCATCATTGTTGCGATCCTTCGTTCAATCCCGGCAAGCTCCTTATGCAATCCGACCTCGACATGGCTGCTGGTTGGTTGTCCAAGCAAATTCACGACCTCGACCTTCTACTACGTTCAGGGGTTCTCCATCAATCCACTGCTATTGTTCCTTCTCACCCTACTGCAAACGCCTCAAAGGAAGACCTGTCTTTTTTTGTCAAGGATCTTTTCACCAGGCTCCAGATCGGCGGCCTTGAGTTCAAGCGCAAGGCATTGGATTCACTGATTCAGCTACTTTCGGAGGACGAAAAGTCTGCGAGTGTTGTTGCGAAAGAAGGGAATATGAGGTGCTTGATTCAGTTGCTGGATCTTAATTCCCAGGACTCTTTAAGAGAACTGGCTGTTCTCGCCGTGTCCATGCTTGTTTCCATGAGCGATATATCGAGGAAATGTGTGTTTGAGGAGGGGGCTTTGGGCCCCTTGTTGAGAATCATTGAATGTAGCTCGATGCCCATGAAGGAAAAAGCGGTAATGGCGGTCGAATTCATCACTGCGGATACCGAGAATGCTTGGGCAATTTCGGCCTATGGGGGTGTGTCGATTCTAATAGAATTGTGTAAATCTGGATCAGGGACTGCTCAATCACACTCAATTGGTGCTATTAAGAATGTATCCACAGTTGAAGACATTCGGATTGCATTAGCAGAAGAAGGCGCCATTCCTGTTTTTGTACAGTTACTCGTTTCAGGAACTCCCTCAGCGCAAGAAAAAGCTGCGAATTGTATTGCTATACTTGCTTCATCGGGTGAGTATTTTCGCGGTTTGTTGTTACAGGAAAAAGCGTTGCAAAGCTTGCTACAATTTCTTCATGAATCCTCGAATTCTGATACATTAGAACACGTTCTACGTGCTATTTATTCTTTATCTGATTCAGATGTTAGCTACCAGATTTTATTAGGATCTACCACATTTATTGTAGAAATCGCGGAGCTTATTAAACATGGTAACATAATGTTGCAACACATTTCTGCTTCATTGCTTGCTAAATTGTCAATAAGTGATGATAATAAGAGAGCTATAGGTGGGTGTATGGGCTCTTTAGTGAAGCTGATGGAGTCTGCAAAGCCCGATGGGCTGCAGGAAGTGGCAGCAAATGCTTTGGTGTCATTGTTATCAGTGAAATCAAATAGGAAAGAATTAGCAAGGGATGAGAAGTGTGTGTTAAGGCTAATGCTAATGCTGGATCCCAAGAATGAGGTTACTTTGAAGAAGTTTCCAGTGGCAGTGGTGGCGGCGATCATGTCCGGAGGGAGTCAGAGTTGTCGGAAGACGCTCATGGCTGCTGGAGCTTATGGGCATTTGCGGATATTGGCAGAAATGGAGGTGGCTGGAGCTAAGAAGGCCTTGCAGAAGCTCTCTGGGAATAGACTGAAAAGTATATTCACCAGGACTTGGAGGCAGTAACCAGCAATGTAACTAACCCCCACCAACAAAAGGTAAATTTCATAGAAATTAAATTAGTTGATTTATTATAATCATGCTTATTTCACCTGGCACTTTGGTGGGGTTGAGTTTTAAGTTGAATCAAGTAGTAACATGTCCAAGAAACTAGAAAGCAATTTTTGCTGGATCTTCATCGATCCTCATCATTCTACATTTTCATGTTGTTCCCGCGTGCATTAGCTGTTTCATAAATTTGAACCCTTTGGCCCTGGAATGACAAAATTGTTATTCTCCACTTCATTAGGATGTTTCCTTAAGCGTTGTTGAAATAGCATTGACAATAATGATTTGGGGTGCTTAATCTTCCTTTGAAAGGCTTAATTCTATCAAATCATCATGTTCATCACTTGCATTGCATAGGGGCCCATGACAATGATATGATGTTCTTCTTCTATCTTTTGGAGCTGAATGGCAAAATTACATGTCCTAGAATTCATGATTAGTGCCTAAAAAACCAATGTACTTTGTAATGGATATAATGGTAGATTTGCTGAGGAGACTGAAGTATGAAAATGGATTAGTTTCATATCAAAATTGAGGAGTGTTGCAGCGAATTTGTAAAAGAAGAGAAGTTTGTCAATTTTCTTGTTTAATATATAATTATGTTTTTGTCTTGTAATACTCATTATTATACATTTTTTTATGCAGGAGTTCGTATGCGTTTTTTCTAACTGTCAATGAGGAAACTACGCTGCACAGGAAACAAACACACTTGGTATACTCGAAATTTCAACTTACATTAATATACTATATTAGATCAAAAAAGAAAATCAATTTTTTTTTTTTTTTTTTTAATTTAAAGTATGAGGATGGCATGGATGCCGTTTTTTTAGGGAGTATCCTTGTTTAATTCTTTTTTATATTTATCATCATTCGTTTGATCATGTGAAGCTATGTAAGTGAGTGAAGTTGTTTGTGCTTTTTCTACTATTTTCAAGTTGTAATCTTTTACTGATAATGTACATCCAAGGGCTGCCAGGCTCTAATCACTAATCAGAAAGAGTACATGTGTTATTTATTGAGTTCCCGCTTTGTCTAATATTCCATTTTTTAGGTTAAATTCAGCAAATGTCTCGTCATTCTTCATTGTATATCCGGGATTTAGATTCTATCTAGTCGAGTTAACTCTGTGGTTATTCCTATCCTAACTGGGTTGGATCTTGCTTTTTTACAACTTGTACTGGCTTCTGTTGGAAGCTCAATGGATTTTTCCTCTGGCATTAGAAATTCTGTCTAGCAGGTAATGGGAATTGATTCCAAAGGTAGAATGTGAGTAAATACTGAATGACACTTTTACAAGATTTTGGTGATGTGGGTAGGGGTGTCAAATTTGTGCCGGTGGCAGGCACGACCCCTTATGCAGCTCGGCGTTCGGAGGGTTATTTCAAGAGTTATTGACAACATTTTGATCAACAAGTGACTGAAATCTCACTTGATTTCATCTCTTTGTATTCAAGGAAAATGAAAGAATTAGTTTTTGGCCTTGTGATGCCCTGGTGACCCACACGCATTTTAGGTGCACTACAATGTAAGAATGGACCCCAAAATTAATGACCATAATTTTGGGCAATGAGATCACGGGACCCATTATTATTCATAAGAATCTGTAAAAGGGCTAAAATAATGTTGAAGGAAGAGGAAATGAGGGAAAGGGTTTAAGGGTCCCAAGGCAGGCAAGTTTACAGCAACATCACATGGGAAAGATAGACTGCCAGATTTAAATAAACACACACATTATGTATTGGTGGGTCATATTTGTGTGGTGTCTAATTGTGTTTGATGATAAAGGTGACGTGGATTAAACGATTAATTCGTACTATTGAGAACAATTACTAACACGAAGTAGTGAGTGGTTCAATTTCAATGTGAGTTTTGATCAAGTGAATTTTAGTATATCGAAGAAGAGATGGATTACAATGTATTTTTAAATTCATGTCTATGTTTTTTCTCTACCACGAAAAGAAGTGCACTCCAAGCAAATTTCTCAAAATATTAAGCCGAACTGTATGTGACGGAAAAAGTGTATAGTATGATTAGGTTAGAATGATCAGAATCCGTTGTTTTGTCTAATTCAAAGGGGTTTCTGGCTTCTACACTAGCACATTTCGACATTCGTTTGGTGGAGTTTGACAATGGCATCTGATGCTAATGTATATAAAAAAGGGAGGGACTTTCTTGCCGTATTTTCCGTGAAATCCCTTTAAAGCAAACTCTGCATAAACAACCTGTAAAGCTTCATATCACCGTTCCCCACTCTCCACTCTTTATTTTCTCTGTATGCTGCATTACTTTTTGGTGGCAAAAAAAAAAAATTTGTCCTGGCCCTCCAGGATTGAACGGTTAGGATGGCGTTTGGGCCATCCGCCCTCGGGACAAATAAACCAGACTGGTGCAAGGTACACTTCTGCTGTACCCCGCATGTTTGGACGAGCTTATAAGATCATTTTGAAGAGATTCTATTTATAAAGAACATTTTTTATATTTTAGAGAACATCTATAAGTTTTTAGAGAAAAAACTTTGAAGTAATCTAACTTTTCTTTATCTATAACACTTTATTTTACATCTCTCAATTATTATTTATTATTTTTTAATATCTTTTAGTTTGACCTAGCTCCCTTCTAATTATTATATAATTTACCTCTATTTTTCTCTATTTTATTTTGTATATATTATTTAATTCAATCAATATATAGCATATTAGAAATTGGAATACTTTGAATATATTTAATTATAAAGAGTATGTTTAGTTCTCCAAATTTTATTTTAAAAAGTTAATTTAAAGAATCTCTTGAAATATAATTTTAAGAATTGATTTTTAAAATAAAGAATATTTTATGTTTAAAAAGCTTCTTGGAGGCGTTTTTTACTACAACAAGTTAAGTATGAGCACACATGTTTGGCTAAGCTTAAAAGTAGCTTCTTTGTGTTCTTTGTGTGCTGCTTTTAAGCTTGTTAAATGATCGTTTACTTGTTTGATGTTGGTGAAAAATTTAAAACCTTCTATATGCAGACCGGAGGAGTGCAGAAGATGGATATTTAGCCATATTAAATAATTTTCTTAAGATAGTAATTGAAAATAGTTCGATTTTTAATTTTTATAGCCTACTTTGACTTTTGTTTTCTTTAGCAAAAGTTGGATGACATTTAGTCAAATCTAGTTTCTTAAACAAAACTTAAGTCTCTTGACTCTCCTAAAAGAAAAGTGAACATCTGACTAAAGGGAAAGTGAGTGTTCACTTTATTGTGATCCTTGTATAGGATAGAAAAAATTGGAAAAAAAAAATGTAGGGAGGTATTTGACTTATATTTTGGTTTTGATTTGAGGTTATATTATAGTGCTTGTTTGGCTGGGTTTTAAATAATTTTTTTAAATTTTATTTTAACCACATATTTCATTGGACCTATAACTTTTATCAATTTTTCAACAACACTTTTCATTAATTATTTAAAAAATATCTTAAAAAACTACTTTTAAACTCTTCCAAACATGCAATTGTATTTTCATGTTTGGCTTACTTTAAAGTACACAAAAAAACGAAAAAATAATATCAAGTATAATACTATCGAAAAAAGTTGCTTATTCTGTAAAAACATAGCCATATACTTGTAGTTCTTTGATCTCTAATGTATCGCCTTTGTACACTATGTAGTTGATAAGTCAAATTTTTATTGAAAAAATAATTGTACTCATATTTTCAATTAAATAGATAAAAAAATTATAAAACAACATCCACGTTCACACACCCCTAGTGCCATTGAGGAGTATGAAAAATGAGTGAAAAGCCACACGAGGGAGGGTAGAACACAATGCTGTGTTAAAGGTTAAATTTCATATCGGTAAAATATCAAAATATTAGAAGTAGTCTAAGGACTTATATATTGGTTAATATTTCAGTATTTAACTGATATGAGATTTATTTTTTAACAAATTACTTGTTTGTGTTTAATAAGCAATGATACCATATTAAAATTTGGAATTCCATCTTAAAAGATCAAAATTGTTAAGAGGAATATCCTAATGTCTTATAAATTGCAGGGAGGTGGTCGGGCGAAGGATAGACAAGTAACCCAAGGAGTTTGGTAAGGTGAGGAGCTGCATAATGAAGAGGTAGGTGTGCCTGATGGGGCAAATGGTTGAGGACAGGACTAAGAGCATCTTCAATGGGTTTTATAATTTGCAGTCTACATGACATATAAATAGAAAGACTTTCAATCTATGTGGCATCGATATCTAATTAATAGACGGTCAAGCCCAAAATTGATCTTCAATAGATTTTATCTACAATTCAATATTATTGTCTATGTGGATTTTATCAACTTGAAAATAAATATATAAAATAAAGAATAAAAGAGAAAATTAAAAAGTACGACACATTTTGTTTTTCTTAAAATAAATTAACAAAAATAGAAAAATTATTGAGTCACCCCATCCAACAGAACTTCTAAATCTATATGAACTTTTAGACAACGTATACTTTTTTTTTCTTCAACGTCAGCTTAGCGGAGTCCCTTTCAACTTGCTTGCATTGGAGAGAAATTTTTTTAAACATTGTCTATTTTATCTATATTGTAAAAATATTTTAGCAATTCCACAATTACATTGGAGGTGTTCTAAAGGGCGAGGCAGAGGTTGGAGAAGCATGGGAGTAGGGAGAAGTTGGGGGTATGTATCTATTCAATATTACCACCAAAACAAAGTGTCACGTAAATTGCACATAATTTTTTAATGGTAAAATGGATGAAAATTTTCCATTAAGAATCAAAATGCTACAAAATATAAAAATTAAAATGCATTGAACACAAATTGTCATTTTATAGGCTTAAACAGGCTCCAAGTCATGGTTTGACAATCTCAAGTCTCAGCTCTTTCACTCGAGGCTTGAGTCTTCCAAAGTAGACTCCTCTCTCTTTCTTAAGCTAACCAACTCTAATTGCATTTTCATGTTAGTATGTGTGGATGAAATATTTGTCACATGAGATGAAACCAACTAAGTGCAGTTCAATCCCTAATCTCTCTCGTATGCACCAAACCTTTTTCTCTACGGATTTAGGTCATCTCTATTTCTTCTTTCTTCGGGTTTAAGTTCAGAGACTACCTGATAGCTACTACAAGAAATTTTACTTTTAATGATGCATTTTTTTTTTGTCGTAGAAAGTTATTTTTAAGTTGTTTCGTCGAAAAATAGTCGTCGAGAGACTTGAGAAGACCAAAATCTTTGTCGTTAAAAGTAAAATTTCTTGAAACATTCATTTGTCTTCGGGGAAATATGTATTAGATTCGCTAGAAAAACAAATAAACAAAAATGCTATGATGCAAAATGTAAAAAGCTTATATGTATTTATAAGTTGATCAAACATTATTTTTATTCACACATTTCGTAAAACACACTGCTTATAATTTATAAAAAAACTTTACCAGGCTTAATCATAGAACTCTTTTATGTACAAAGGTTGGAGAACCCATAGCAAATCCTTCTCTATATAAGAGCATTGTTGATGGTCTTCATCACATAGCCATAACAAGGGCTGTAATATCCTATAGTGTGAACAAGGTTGTCAATTCATGTTGTTACATCTTGTTAGATCTGTTTTTAGCGATTTACCGAATAAGTAAAGCATAAATAGTAACACCAATTGACATGCTTTTGATAACTGTCTACATTTACGGAATTACGCCCAACTATTGAATAATCCAATAAGTCAAAACAGATTATAGAAATCAATCGGACTTAAATAATTACACATGACATCAATCGACCCCCTACTTCCATTGTGGACATATTATTTCTTTTGACACTGCTGAACGAAATTGCATTTTTAAAATTTTTATGTTCATGAAAAAACTTCTAAAAGTATATGTTATTTGTATGTAATTAATAAAAATAATATGAAATTGTATTAAAAATAAGAGTAAAATTTCAAGATTGTACATATTGTAAAACAGCCCAGGTCAGGCCCATTTTGGACTGACTACGTTGTTGGGCCGCAGAACATTAAACCCACTACTGGATCTTCTATAGTAAAGTCTAGCTTTGTCTACCCCACGAACAAACATACTATGCCCTACATAGTCATGTTATTTTGGTAACTAGACCCATTTTATATAGAAATATTTACACACTGCAATTGACAAGACTTTACGCACTCCAAAATAAAGACAAGATTTTTATTCTTATTTTTTATTTTTAATATTGTTCAATACTATACAGTTTTCAAACAAGACTATGCCTTAGCGTTTTATCTTCTGAAATTGCATAATACAGTTTTCAAACAAGACTATGTCTTAGCGTTTTATCTTATGAAATTGCATAATAAGTTATTCAAGACATACACCTAGAGGTGTCAAGGCAGCGGATCGCTTAGAACTCAGACGGTCCACCGCTTTGACCCGTAATCATGGCACAACCTGTGAATCGGCCCGACGCTAAAACCGCCTGTTTGATAATTAAAAAAAATGTAAATATTTTTTTTTTATAAATTAAAAATATGAATTTATCATTTTTATTTATTTTTATTTAGTAATTTAAGACATTTTTTCTTAAGTTAGTAAATTTTTTAGTAATTCAAAAATTAATTTTTTATTCATATAGGCCGAATCGAAGTCGAATCGCAATCCACGTGGGCTCAATTTGGAGATGAGTTGACTGAAGTCTTTGGTCTCGTGTTCAAATTTTTATATAATTTGGGTTGACCGGGCAAAGAACCCGCCATGGTGCAAACTTTTTTTAACGAAGGCGTTCACTAAATACGTGTCGATCCAACCTGCCTGACCTGAATTGATACGATACACCTTTTGATTGGTAATAGTTAATTAGTTATGATTTCAATTACTTTGATTTTATTATTAAATTTAGTAAAGCTAAAAGTCAAGAGTGGCGATAGTTTACATTTATTGTCCTTGTCCAACAACATTATGGGTCTCAATATATTGGGGCCATTTTATATAAATAATGTTGATTTTTTTAATCATTCAAATAAAATTTCAATATATATAAGGTAAATCATATACAGTCACTGATTAAATTTTAATTTGTTTTCACTTGGTCAATCCACTTCATTTTAGTTTGATTTCAAATTTTACAACTCTGTCACTCAACGTATTTCAAATTGATAAAAATTACTTAATTAATAATCATTTTCCAACGTATCTTCCATGTAATCGTTGTGTGAGTTGTGGCATATCAAATTACCACTACGCCATGTCATAAGAGCATCTACAACAACTTGTCTATATTTAAATTGTATTTTTAGTATTTTAATGAGCATTTATAAATTTAAAGAACAATTTTTTTTAAACATTCCAACAACTTCTTATTTCCATGCTTTTTATTTTATTTTTTGCAAGAAATATTTAATATATTTTCCTCTCCTCCTTTTTTCCCCCATAACATATGCTATTTAATTAAAACCAAATTAATATATCAAATATTGAAAATTAAAATTGTTTCAATGCATTTAATAATAGAGAGTGTGTTTGGCAAATCTATTCTCTAAATTAAAATGTTAAATTAGAGAATATATTTGAGCATAATTTTAAGAATTGACTCTTTAAATTAATAAGTATTCTATATTTAAAGAATTTGTTGAAGAAACTCTGAAAGTGTTACAAATGAAAGAAAAAACACGTATTTTAATATTTTAATCAAATGAAATTATCATAATCCTTATTTTACTAATTTTTTGTTTTAGAGTTCCAATAATTGAACAATATCAACAAGATCCCAAAATATCTGCATTGAGTTGTTTGGACTTTTATGCCAATTTCTTGATAAGCAGTACCAGAAATTGCCCTTTACTGGACACGAGCAACACGTTTTAGACTCAAAATCATCTTCATTAGCTCTCCTGGACACGCGCGCACACATATATATACACATCAAAATTATTGATTTCTTCAACATTAGAACTATGTCTGCAATGATGGCAAGAATGATAGGTTCGCCTTCAACAACTCCGCTGTCGCCGTCACCACAGCCACCACCGTCGTCTCAGCCGGTCCGCGCCGTTCCCGGGGGCTATGGTTGGCCCGTGGTGGGTCCAATTCTAGATAGATTGGATTATTTTTGGTTTCAGGGACCTCAAAAATTCTTCAGGAAGAGAATAGAAAAGCACAAGAGCACAGTTTTCAGAACAAATGTGCCTCCAACATTCCCTTGGTTTTTGGGTGTGAATCCTAATGTAATTGCTGTTCTTGATGTGAAGGCTTTTTCTCATCTCTTTGACATGGAGATCGTTGAAAAGGCAAATGTGCTTGTTGGAGATTTCATGCCCAGTGTTAAATTTACTGGGGATTTGCGTGTTTGTGCATATCTCGACACATCCGATCCTAAACATACTCAAGTACGTATATTTTTCTCGTTTTCTATAAATGTTTTCTATTGTGTGATTTGAACCCTAATCCTCGACTACACAACGGATCAATTAGGATAATAAAAATTAGAATGGCTCAATCGGAATCCAAACAACTAAATTGTTTTGGTTGATGAACGGAGATAATATTGAAAATAAGTATTGGTCCCATGGGTATCACACTATGTTTGTCATTAATGCAATGTGACCCACTGCACTATTGTGAAATTTCTTGATTTTTAGTTTATGTCTCGTAAATATTTTTGAAGATTATAAGTAGTACTCCTTCCGTCCCACAAAGATAGACTCGTTTTCTTTATTTATCTGTCCCAAATTATAGGCCACTTACTTTATAGAAGGTGCATTAAATTTTTCATTTTCCTAATATGCCCTTATTTAATTTACATTGTTATCAACAAAAAACAAGTATTTAAATTTATTAAATTCATGAATGACTAATATTAAATGAGGGTATAATAGGAAAAGTGTATGAAAAATTTATAATTTCAATTACATTAAATATGTTTTCTTAATTTGTGTGAAAAAAGAAATGAGTCTATTTTTGTGGGACGGAAAGAGTAATACTCAGTGTTTTAAAATGTTCGCCTAGGCGTACACCTAGGCAGGCATCAAGCTGCATGTCTAGGCTTGATGCTTGGTCTTGCCGCCTCGCCTTCATTTTTGCGCATCGGTTGTGCATTGTCACGCTTAGACTCGATGCTTAGACTCAATGCGCGATCTCGTTGCCTCGCCACGCATTACGCATTACGTATTTTAGAACCTTTGTAATATATACATAAATATGTGGAAGAAAATAATGTTTAACTATTTTATAAGTACTTTTAAACACTCACAAACATACTCTAACAGTTCACACACTTGTGCTTAGGTGTGATGGTGTGGTGGGTTGGGTTGGCTACTCTGCCCTTGTTTGGCTCAGTCTTATTTTTTGACAAGTTAGCTTAGTACACGATTAGTGGTGTTGAAATTATTTTTTAAGTACTATAGATCTTAGAGAATGTGTAGATAATAAGTAGATCGTAACTTGTGATTCCTACGAAAAATATATTTGACTAAATTAAATTATAATTGCGCTTAATTAGATAGTCAAAAATTGTGAAAGATTCTGAGGCTCTACTAAAGCTGCCTAGGTGTATGAAAATAATTATAGAATTGAAATAAACGTGTGATCATTAAACTTTCAATAAAAAATTTAATTTTGATATTGACCAAATTTATTTTTTAAATTTAGTGATTAGAGTTTCAACTCAATATCTAATTTTATTCGATATTTTTAGGTCCTCACACGTATTTTATACTTTTATCGCTAGAATACTAGCCAGCTTGCTTGTTAGGGTCACTGATAGGATAGATGGGACCAACGCGGTATTTGCCTTGTAGTTAAAGGACCATCACAGCCTAATTGGTGGTCATGTAGGGGACCTAGCAACTCAAGTTTGGAACTATTGAAGATAAGGACATGCTAACATTATTTTCGTCCTTATTGTTGCGATGTGATCTATTATTTATTTTTATTTTTTTTATCTTCATACCTAATTCACATGTCCTTAGTGCCCATTTGGTACCTGAATAAATATTAAAGATAATTGATAAATTTTATTTTATTTTATTTGGACGGAAGTGATGTTTAGATAAACTTTTATTCAGATAATAATTTAAGTAAAAAATAAAGATAAAATTTGTCTTTAGAAAAGGAGGACAATTTTTTATGTAGATAATGATTCACTCATTTTTTTTAAAACACAAACAAACCCTTTATAATATAAAAAAAAATATACATTTTTCAACATTCATAACTTAAGATAATTGCTGCCACCGGCCTGTCGCCTAGGGATGGCAAAATACCCCGACCTTACCCTTCCTTGCCTTGCCCCGCACTTTCCTGTTAGTAATCGGGGTTGGGACGGGGAAAATTGTTCCCACTCCAAATTTCTTGAATTCGTCTTGAATCTCTTTTTATTTTATTTTATATTTATATTTAAAAATTTAAATCGTAATTTAAAAATAAAATTTAATATTAAAAATAATTAATTTATTAAACTACAGTAAATGAGAATTTTTTAATCCTTGACGAGGCAGAGATGACAATAGCCGTCCAGGCCCGTTGCCATCCCTACCGCCGGCCACCGCCTCCGCCCACCCGCTAGGGATGGCAATGGGGGTGGGTCGGCCTGCCCCGAAATAATTTTAAAAAATAGAATTTTTTTAAATATTTGACAAGAAAAATATAAAATTGTGGTTGTGGTGTAGTGGTTGAGATTTATAGTTTATAACTTCAACCCGAGTTCGATTCTTCTTTAGTCTATTTTTAATAAAATTTTAATTTGTATTCTATTTTATGATTTTACAAAAAAAAAAAAAAAAAAATGATGATGCGGGGCGGGTGGGGTAGGGCTGCCCGAACCGCCTTCATGACCTCATGAGCAGAAAATTCTACCCCGGACTTGCCCTTATAAGCCGAATAAGCGTGCAGTGGGTTTTTTTGCCATCCTTGTCGCCCGCTAATGCCCATCATTGCCATTGCCACCACCCTCTGTTGCTATACCTATTTTTTCTCTTTTAATTTATTTATTTATTTATTTTGTTTAATTAAAAATAATGGTATAATTACTTTTTTTTTTATCAAAAGCTGAATTTTTAAAAGTATCTTTTGTCACTCTTATATTTAGCTGAACAAACAAGATAATAATAAATATATTATCCAGATAATTCTTATCCATATAATTTTGATCAAGATAAATAATTTTATCCACAAACAAAACGAGAGTTAGGTGTAATGTGACGTTTGGGTAACCCAACTCTCATTTGATCCGTGTGTATATTTTTGGAAGTATTGATCTGATTGGACTCATCGTAAATTTTGGGCCACATTGAGTCTCTACTAAAGCTACCTTTTGGACCCGTGTCTCTACGTAACTATCGAAATAATTGAAATATTCTGAAAATTAAATATTTTAGTCAATATCAATAATAACAGTGTGTTTTACTATTTCAAAGCGTTTAGTTATATGTTTGTCATAATTACATTACTTAATTATCCTATAATCTGATCTTATTTCTAACAACTCCGTCTAAACTCGTGGCTTTATTAAGCAACGTCATTTAAAAATTTAAATGGTTTTATCTAATCAAGAGATTGGAATGCTCCATGTGGGATATGGGCGAGATGGATGATAACGTGAAGCATGAAAAGGGCAAAGGACATTTAGTAGGGATCAATTTCACTCGTTATATTCCCGACTTATGAACTACTAAGTTTTCATTCACGTTGTACGTCTTCCTCTTAAATTTGTATTTTATTTTTATTTGTGTATGATCATAAACTCCACCTTGGTTTGATTAAAAAAGACATTTTGATTGAAAACTACAGATCAAGAACTTTTCTCTGGATATCTTGAAACGAAGCTCGGCCATTTGGGTGCCTTCACTCGTAAGTGCACTAGACAGCATGTGGGACAAAATCGACGCAGAGGTTGCCAAATCGGGCTCGGCCAGTTACTTCTTCCCCATGCAGCAATTCCTATTTAGCTTCCTCACTCGCTGCATCATCGGAGCAGACCCTTCGACCTCGCCTGAGATTGCGAGCTCCGGCCACATTATGCTCGACAAATGGCTCGGTGTTCAGCTCCTCCCTACTATCAACATTGGCATTCTACAACCTCTGGAAGAACTCTTCCTCCATTCTTTCTCATACCCTTTCTGGCTCGTTAAAGGAGACTACAACAAGCTGGTGCAGTTCGTGGAAAAAGAAGGCAAAGAAGTTATAAAAAGAGCTCAAACTGAATTCAATCTGACTGAACAAGAAACAGTTCACAATCTTCTTTTTATCTTAGGATTCAATGCATTTGGTGGGTTTTCATATTCTTGCCGACTCTCTTGAGCGCGCTCGGGGATCAGGAAAGTACAGGCTTACACGAAAAACTCCGGTATGAAGTAAGACAGAAATCTGGTTCCAATTCAAATGGTCTCAGTTTTGACAGTGTAAAGGAGATGGAATTAGTCCAGTCATTCGTATACGAAACTCTTCGACTTAACCCGCCAGTTCCATCGCAATTTGCACGAGCTAGAAAGGATTTCAAGCTCACTTCCCATGATGCTATTTACGAAATCAAGAAAGGGGAGCTTCTCTGTGGGTATCAGCCATTGGTAATGAAAGATGCCAAAGTGTTCGTCGAGAGTCCTGAAACATTTTTATACGACAGATTTACGAAAGAGAAAGGCGGGACGGAGTTGCTGAATTATCTCTACTGGTCGAACGGGCCACAAACTGGATCGGCCACGGCAGCCAACAAGCAGTGTGCTGCTAAAGAGATTGTGCCTTTAACTGCAGCATTGTTTGTGGCTTATTTGTTTCAGAGATATGACTCCATTACAATTTCTTCTGGTTCAATCACTGCTGTTGAGAAGGCTAAGTGAGACAATTAATTACTAGTGATGAAGGATGTAATGCTACGTATCTCGGTAACCTGTTTATGAATATTGTGCACATATGAATCTTTCAATGAAGAAAATGAATAGTGTGTACGTGAGGTACTAAGACATTCTTTATTATCTATTCTCTCAATTTATAATGATAAATCATATAACATGAGATCAAGTAGCGTGGTTCGATTCTGATGAAAACTGGATTAAATTGAGAAATAACGGGAATCTAGAGATTAACCAAACATTTCTACTTGCAATGTGTGTATATGTGTGGTTGAGAGGCATAATTTTAAATATTTCCATATTTCGATAGCAAATCATGATAAATTTTTCAATTTGAAATTGGTGACAGAATGATAAAATTTAAAACTAAATTAAAATTCATCAAACCAATCGTTGTTTAAATTCTTTCACTTGCATTTATTTATAGTTGCCATTGTCATGATCATCGTTTACGTATGGATTGAAAGAATTCATCCATGAATATTGAGTCGCCTTCAACTATCATTAATATATATATATAAGGGTGATAAAAAAGCTCGTCGGCTCGGCTCGGCTCAGTAAAAGCTAGGCCCAACTTGGGCTCGGGCTCATCGAGAGACGAGCACAAGCACGAGCTCAAGCTAGGGCCGAGCTGAAAAAAAAAAAAAAAAAAAGAGACTCGAACTCGCTGGCTCGCAAAAAAACGAGCCGACTTGTGGGAACAAGCCCACGAGCCCGGCTTGTTTGGGCTCGTCCCCACGAGCCAAATTGACAAGCAACGAGCCAACGGTCACGAAAGCACTTTTATTTATTATTTTTATTTTTTATTTTTGTTTTTTACTTTTATTATTTTCTTATAAATACTCTTATTCTAAACTCATTTTTTCACAATTCAATCTCTTATCTCTCATGCATTTATATACTCAAAGTCTCAATCCATTAACAATTCTCAAATTACATTCTCTCAATATTAGTGTTCTAATTAGTATCTAGTATTTCATTATTTAGATATTACTCTATAATTTTAAGTTGTAATTTTTTACTTCTACTAATTCTCTACATTTCTAGTTTCTACTACATCTTTATTTTCTCATATTCTCTTTATTATATTAGTCCAAATGGCATACAATCGAAGTGATGATGATTTCAGTGGTCTTAATGATATTCAAATTCCAAACGATATTCTTAATCAATTTGGTGGTAGCACTGATCCAATTGATTTTGAAGACTTTCAAGAAGATGCCGATACACAAACTACTATCGGCTCTAGCACTAAACGAAAAGCCACCAAACAAAATGCTAAGTGCTGGCCGCATTTTGAGTTGGTACCAACTGGTAAACTAATGAACGGAGTCCGTGAGTTCAAAGTACACAGTGTAAACACTGTCAAGAGAAGTTTGCTTGGCACAAGGGGATAGGCACGACTCACCTAAACAGACACTTCAAAAAGTGTCAATACAAACATGGAGGTTTGGATACAAATCGAGACACAACTCAATTTGGATCTTGTAGAGCCGGGTCCAAGAATCCCGCTATCAACAACTGGATATACTTCACAAGAACTCATGCGCCATGAAGGACCGCGAACTAATAGCAAATGTAATAGCAAATATGGTGGACAGTTTAGACATCCAATATACTTGGTGGATATACTTGGTGGACAATCCTCATTGGATGTCATTCGTCCAAAAATATCTACAACCAAAATACGTTAGTATTTCTAAAATACACTTCGTAAAGACACAATTGTTAGATATAATACAAAGAAAGAAGCTTATAATTAATTATATTAATAATTATAATGGTGTTGTATTTTTTACATCAGACTTATGGACATATTGTAATAAAAAAAGATACATGGTTGCAACTGCACACTATATTGATAATAATTGGATAATACATAAAAAATTAATAGCATTTAAACAAATAGACTATCATCATAATGAAAATAATATTTATCAAATTTTAGTAGGCGTGTTAAATGAATTTAAATGTGATTCTAAGGCTTGTAGTTTTACATTTGATAATGTAGGCCCAAATAATATAATAATTGAAAAATTAATGCAACATTGTAGTCCAAATTTTGATGGTATTTTATTTCATATTCGTTGTGTATGTCATGTGTTTAATTTAATTGTACAAGATGGATTAAAATTTATACAATCTCAATTAGAAAAAGTTAGATATGCTATTAATTATATTTCGGTATCACCATCAAGAAAACAAATTTTTGCTACTCTATGTACAGAAAATGGGCTGCATTCAAAAAGTTTTGCAACTGATGTTGCTTATAGATGGAATTCAACATATCTTATGCTTGAATAGTGTGAAGGTTATGAAGATTGCATTACTGTCTGCCGACACTCACACGGCTTAGAATATGATTTAGAAATACATGATTGAAAAATATGTGGTTATGTTAGAAAATTTTTAAAAAATTTTTAAGACGCAACAACTGCATGTTCTGGTGTGTATTACCCAACTACTCCACTTGTTTTTTAAATCATTTCTATTATATTGCTAACAATTTTAATAGGTATAAGAATTTTACTCTTTTTACTAGTATTATACATATTATGGAAGCTAAATTTTAGAAATATTGAGAACAATTGTCTATGTTATTTCTATTAGCATGTATCATGGATCCTCGACTTAATTTAGAGAGTACAAAAGTAACAATAATAACAATTTTAGATAAATTAACTTACGAAAATTCAGTCACGTGTGCTAATTTAAAACAAGTTTTAGGTTCTATCTATGAGGTCTATCTTTGAAAAGGCCAAGATGAACATCAGACGACCCCTAATCCAACATATACTTCGTCATCAACTGATGACATTGACTCATGGAGTTACTTCAGTACACATAGGAATGGTCCAGGACCTCAAGGTCAACAATTAGTTGGTTCTTCTTCTAGTTCTCTCCTTCCCCGTTCTAATGATACACCTGTAAAGTTAGGTATTTTGAACATGATGTGTTTAGTATGTTAGATGACGAAGAGAAAGAAAACTTTGATATACTACGATGGTAGAGACAACATCAACGTAGTTACTCAATTCTTTCAAAAATAGCACGTGATCTACTAACACCTCCGGTATCAACTATAACATCGGAGGCTGCATTTAGTACAAGTGGCAGGATTTTATTTGATATCATGTCAAGACTCAAAGTCGATATTTTAGAAAGCTTACCGTGTCTAAAAGATTAAGATGATACCGAACTTCGAATCCAAGACAATGTGGACAAAATAATGTCCGAATAACTTGAAGATTTAAATATGAATTAATCATATTCGTAGTAAGTATTATTTTTCATTAATATTTATGTATTTGATATTTTTTTTATTTTAATAAAAAATTATACACCTAACATCTTGTTCATGTACAATTTTAACTCTGCCTACTTTTAAAATAACCGGTCCTAAACCCAAAAAAAAAATAGAAGGGTTCTAAATATTTAATTTTTAAAATAAAGAATTCTCGATATGGTAGTTATTTTTTATTTTCAAATTTAACAAAAACAAAAACAAAAAGAGGAGAGTATTAAATATTTAATTTTTAACATAAAATATTCTTGATATTGTATTTCTTTTTTATTTTCAAATTCAAAAAAAAAAAAAAAAAAAGGGCCGAGCCGAGCTCGGCTCGTGAGCCAAACCGAGCTCGAAAATTGGGGACTGGTCCGAGCTCGTCTTTTATGGGCCAAGCCGGCTCGGTCCATTGCCATGCCTATGCCGGTTCGGCCCATTGCCATGCCTATATATATGCGCCTTGAAGTCGTACCGAAATATTGATTGTTGAATAACCCCTTGAGTGTCAAACCGGTCGGGCCAGGTAAGAAAAAGGACGTCGACCAAAATCGCGTTATAATCGTATGATCAACTGGAATCATTAACTTCCAAACTATCTTTATATTTATCAAGTAATCCATATTATCAAATTAAAAAAGTTTGTCTAATACATTTCCAGTTGCTGATGTGCATGTGGAAGGTTACTTGTTTAACAACTTCAAACAAATAAACATATTGGGTAAATGTTGAGATGGCACCTTATGCACAAAAGATGCTTTGTCGTAGAAGATGAAATGGCCCTCTATACTACGGATGGTAGTAAGGCATCGTGCCCCCCCTTTCGAGCCAAAAGATGAGAAATCGATAATTTGTTGTTCCTGTGAAGATGCACCATCCTGCGTCAATTCGATAGAACGCATTGGGAAGTTATATAGCCTGTACATCCCCGCGAGACTTGGCAACTCCCTCTTTCCATCCTCTTTGGCGTGCCCTAAGCTCCCATACAGAAGTCAGCCTCTTCTGTGCCAATAAAGCAGCTTCGGCTTTTTCCCTTGCCTCTTCACATGTTTCCATCCCGGAATTGCATTTGTCTGCCTCTTTCTGAAACTGGGATGTCATCTTCTTGGCCTCGAGCAGTGCCACGTCGGACCGCTGCTGCTTTTCCAATGCTTCAGATTCTCGCAGCTTCAGTTCCTCGGACAATAGCTCAGCAAAGTTCTTCTGTGTGTCTTCACTCACATCCGGATCGTGCTTTGCACAATCTGTGAAACATGAGAGAGACACATTATACCAATAACACAAAACCGCCTTATGCTAATAAGATAATGATTTTGAGCGCATCAGATTCCTATCAAAGAAACATGTCAGTTTCAGCATCTCCAGTTTCACATCTAATATTAAGATTCTTCGGGTTCCTTATTATTATCATATATATGGAATGGAGCATGACTTGATTAAGATTGGCAAATGAAGAGAAGCACTCGATGTCAATTGGGGAGAAAATTAATCATCGGAATCTAGTTAAATTAAAACACGGAAATTTCTACATAAATATCTTTCTCATTCTAAAATCTAATGGAGGATGTTAAATAGAAGAATTAAAATTTTATAATATAAGCATGTAAAAGGTAAATGTAGACAGTCCAAATATACTCTCAACCTAGTTTTTTTTAGAAGGCCGCCCTTTTGCATTCGCTCTCGCTAACACTATGAACAATATCAAACACACCAGTAACAACATAACATGACCAACAGTCAAGAGCAAAGACCACGCGTCACCTATTTTCTCTCTCTCATGAACATGCAAAAAATAGGTGATATGTTTTGACCTGTGACAAGAGAATATTGAAATTAGTCAGAAAAAAGTGACACAGAGAGGGAAAAGGCTAAAAGAAAAGGGGCTGCAGTGAAGCGAAAACTGGAATTGAGGTTTCTTATGAGGCCTAGGGAAAGGGTGCCAACTACTAATTTAATATTCAACTGTGCCAAATATATTGAGAATTTAGTGGGTTCTGGCAGAAAAATATGACATAATGTCACAGAAGTAAACAATTTTCAATTGAATTTTGACTGGAGAATAGAGAAATTGGTCAGAGAGAAAAGAGGCACGGAGAAAGAAATTCTAAAAGAAAAGGGGGATGCAGTGAAGTGCAGAATGGAATGGAAGATTCTTACGTAGGCTTAGATAAGGGTGCCAACTACTAATTTACCTCTTCAACTGTGCCACTATATGTAGAATTTAGTGCACTTTCACAGCAAAAATATGGCACAATTTCACTGGAGTAGGTAAACAGAAGATATTTATACATGCATGCAAACACCCCCGCCCGAGCATTGTAACAATCCCTAGGAAGATTTCCTGGTTCAGCACTACTCAGCTCCTGGGGTCTCACCAGCTCAAAGGATAGGCCAACCTAGAGATGCTTTTACTCCTAACATCGTAACATTTACTTGATTCCCATTAAACCTAGGAGAAGAGGCGCAGAAGATCAAGACGCCCTCCTCACAGAAACCTTCTTTGGGGTAAGCATTTGCAAACCTTTATTACCCTTGAAATTCCAGAAAGGAAGAATGCTCGAGAAGGGGAAGAGGCGAAATGGTCCAAAAGACCTTGAAAGGTGCATTTCCAGTGTAAGTTGCAGAACACTCAATCAATCAGGGAATATTTTCAATGACAAGACGTTGAGATATCAAAGTGAGGGTGTTGAAAAAAGAGGGTAGATCAAAGAATATTAATGTTGTAAGACTTGGACCGGCACAGCTGGTTCAACTGGAAAAACTGGGAACCAACCTAGAAACCGGTTGAGTTATTGCTAAAATCCGGGTATTGAAAAACCGGAATGAAATCAACCATCCAGTTCACAGGGACTGGTTAAATTGGCCATGGTTTGACTGGATTTGCCAGTTGCACTTTTCTAGAAACTTAAAAAGAAAAACCCAGTTCAATCATAGAACCTTCAAATTCGGTTTTTATTTTTTTATTGATACAAAATTAAGTTTTGTCTATACATTTTTAGGGTATAGTGTATATTTATGTATTTATTTATTTATTATCTCGGGTTCGATCCGGTTGAACCATTTGACCACTCACCCTGTACCTTTTCCAGGTCAATGCCGGGGCGAGTTTTAAACCATTGGAGAAAATATTCGTATACATATATGTATGTATGGTACTTCTTTGAATTGATGGATTTGATGCCAAGGGATTTGCACAGACCAAGTTTCTCCTTGGATAAAAGGGAAAAATAGAGTTGATCTCAGGATCTCTAGGTCTTGCATAATACCGTGTTTACATAATGAATAACAGAAACATTTACTTGTTAACAGACAGGAGCAATTGCAGCAATGGTTGAAGGCTTCTTCACTCTTCATCGTTGCATTGGTGCTGGTGGCAACTAAGTGTATGTTTTCTTTTATTATTATAATACTTACTATTTTATCCCAGAAAAAATACTGAGATCTGCACGGGTATTGGCATGGACTCGATTTTGATTTTAGTAATAACTAATACCAAATAAAAATAGAGGGAACTGTAGGCCTAAAGAACCTAGTCACGCACGCGGAAAGACAAACAGAAATATGGAGGAAAATTGCATCTATGTCTTCTGAACATTGACAGCTATGTTGTTTTCACTTGTATCTATAATGTGAAGGACTAGGTACTGCAGCGCGGACCTTTTATGCATTCGTTGACCACTATACTTCATTCTACTTTTGTAATGGCTCACTAAATTGATGGATCAGACCCGATCAAACCAGGAAACAATTATGAATCTGCAATTCAAATTGATTCATCAAGTGTAGTGCCAGTGACATTTCCAACAAACCATCCAAAATATGTGTCAACCCATTGCAATCGGGGAGAGAAACAAGCCAAATGACTCTCACTCTCACAGTCTCACACTCTCAGAGGACATGAAACAAAGACTACTAGTAATAAATTAAAACAATAACAATATCAATGACAACAATAATAAAATTAATAATTATAAGATGACTGTTAATTATGAATCTGAATTCCCTGCTTCTTATGTATTTAGTGATATTCAAACAAGAAACCAAATCCAGTTTTTTCCCCAGTCCTCAGTGTAACGAAAGCATAGTTAAATATCAAATTAACTTGCAATGTCACCCAAGATAAATATTAAAACTTTTAAACCTAATAGCAAGAGCGTAGTTTAATTTGCGGAGAGAATTATCATGAGACGTCAAAGGTCGATTGTTTTAATCTTGCTTGTGTCTGCTTTTAGCTAATTGTTCTACAACATCTAAGAAATGATTTATATGTGTAAACGAGATTGCACACATGGCATTATAAGAGACTAGTGAGAAAGAGAAGTAAGAAAGCGACTGCACCTCTCAGCGTAGACAATGTTTTTTATATTAGCAAAGCTATCTAGAAAATATAAATCAGGTTTGTTGTGTTTTAGGTTATGCAATTTACCAACTCCTCAATACTTGTAAGCTCTAGGCTGGTTTCAATCCCACTTTTTGGCAACTATAGTGAGTTTTCCACATCAAAAATAGTTTTCACATCATTTATCAATAGCTTTAAAAATTTATGCTTTAGATACTCTATTAATGGCTTGGAATAATACAGAATCAGCTATTGGACCAATACCTATGAATGATAATACAAGCGACTTCCTATCACAAGCTTCTCTTTCAGAATACCATTGAGTCAAGGTCAGAAAAGCAAGCATATAAACTGTTCATTGGTTAGTTCTACAAAATTAGAGCCTAACACAAACAACTATAAGTAAAGCTTGATGTTGGTATCTGAAAAAGAAGCATGTGCAAGCAGAAACCATAATTAAATAATAGGCAGGAAAGTGATATACTAACCTGCAAAGGAAGTATTACTCAGTCCTGCAACAATAAAAAAACAATATAATCAGTATAAGTGATTAATTGACTAGAAGAATGATGAAAGATGACAGAAGTAAGCGCTAATAGAAAGAATCTTAATTCCTTATGCGAAGTACTTCCAGAATGCGTAGGCACATTGAATAAGTATTCCATAAAAAAGACCAGTGATGAACACTCATAAGATATCAATTAACAAGAATTAGGCATGTCATGGAGATAGAGGCAACGTATCACAGCAACAAACAGGATTGCTTTTAAAAAACTGGAAGAATAAAAACCAAATAAAACTGAATACATGCTTTGATTTACAGTGTTCTTGAAAAATTCGAACACTTCTACAAATTCAAAATGTCCTGACACAATACATAGGTTGCCTTGAAGTGTAATGCACTTCCAAACTTATCAGTCTAAAAAGCCTCCATACACATTCAGAGTCCAAATTTTCCTTTTCAATTATTTTTTATTTTTCTGCCAAACCTTGGCACCTCCTCTATGTAGATAAATAAAGGCATTCAAGTCACTGCTTTCTATTCTTTGGTGTTTTTGCCTAACAATGTTTTATTGTTTAAGCCCCTTCGGCACCGAACCAATCCTTCTATGCATGAACCGAGTGGCTTTTTCGTGGGGCCAATAAGCACAACAAATCCTGATATGGTATTGTGCCAATTTCCAATATAGATCCTCAAGTCATTCTTATAAACAGCATAAGAAACGTTAGTGCTTCAGATATATGTGATCCCTACTTGTAGACAAAAATAAGATCACATCCATGACTTGTGACATAAAACAAGGGCTCAATTCTCAATGACACAACAGTTATGTTGATAAATAACCAAAACACTAGTTATCTAGCTACTACCTCATAAGCATAATGAAGAAACTGTAAATGGATATTAAATTGGTGCAAGGTCTATCCTCATTTACGAGACTGAATTTAGAAGAGCAAAAACAAATACCATGTAAGCTAAATAGCACATTCTTGACAAGTTGAGCACGTAATTCTATGATGTACCACAATGCCAAAAAAGGCAATTGCCATATCAATCAAAGCTCTAACTGATGGGTTTTTGCCTTGTTTTGTGATACTTCCATAAAATAAACATTATGACAAAATAATCTTCTATGAACACTCTGTTCTTTCAACAGCGTATGTACTATAAAAAAAGAAAAAAGAAAAAGACAAAAAAAATGATATTCCAGTATCGGTGGAATTCGACTGTAGAAAAATAAATGGAAATTGATAGGAGGAATAAGGTTGAGAAGAAAGATTTGGAGAAGAATATTGCAGAGAAAAATTGAGGAAATTGAAAAAAAAAATTGAAGAAGGTGAAGACAGACATAAGTATTTACTTTGGGTGAGTGGAGGTGAAACTCCCTACGGTTGTGATAAAAAAATAAATAAAAAAGAAAAATGATATTCCAGAGACACTTTTGCAGACAAAATATCCATGACTTTTGAGCAAACATTTAATTAACAGTTTCTGTCCCTTTACAAAATATCTATATGGCAACAGCCAGTAAACATGTTCAAAATAAAGTAAACACTCTTAAGCAATATAGCTTGTTCCACATGTAGCTATGAATGATCATAATTATAGGTGAACATTTTTTTTATTTGATCAGCAAGTAACAAGTTAAATAGAACATAGTGGTGAAAAAGCATCATATATCCGACCCCAAGTTTTTTCATAATAATTGTATGTTTGTTTTTGTTGTTCTAGATCAATAAGTAATAACAAAATACTTTAAAGTGAGAAGCATATTAGACGGTAAAGTGAGAAGCATATTAGACGGTTCAAACACGGCGTGTTGCCTCAGAAGTCCATGTAAATATCACAGTTCAAATTTATGACACAGCACAAGTTTGGCTAAAGCATATAGTTCAAATGGGTATGCAGTTCTCGATGAAGCACAAAAGCAGTAGGATGCTACATTTAGAAAGGAAAAGAAGAAATATTAGCTAGCAAATGAAATGGTTCTAGATAGCTGAATAAGATGAGCACCCATTATTGTTTTGAACAGTACACATTAGAATCTAGGAAGCAATCACTAGATTAGGTGTTTTCTTTCATTAGATCCTGATTCCTGAGTTTCATAGTTGTATAATATTTGTGAGATTAGAATGTTTACATGCCATATCTTTCTATTAGTAAATTGTTGATTTACCTCATCCATCCAGTCCTGAAATAGACCTAACAAATAATGTAGATTTCAAAGTTCGTTCCTTAATTTTACTTTATATCAATTTCTCTGTGTTTCATTTATAAACAAAGAAAGAAAAATGATTTGTGTTAACCAATCCTCACTATTCTCTAGCTTCCAAATAAATCTACAACTCTAAACAAGGACAAATTACAAGAACATACTAAGTTTATTCCCAATAAAATTCAGATTTGCTACATGAATTATTTCTTATTACTTTTTTTTTTTTTTTTATAACTCAGGTGTTCCAAACTTCGCCTGACTAATCTTGAAGAGTGGCGGCCTTCCCCCCTAGTTCGCCACCCAGATAAATCCGAATGCGGTCGCAACTTATACACACTTGCACTAGGCATTCAACGATTCTCCTCCCTGTGGACCACCGTCTTCCAACATAGTTGTTGCCTTCCAACAAGAAATGTTGTCTTCCATGTGTCGCGGGGATTCGAACCCTCAATCCTCCGTAGAGAACCCTCCTACTTTACCACTGCGCCATGCCCGTGGGGGCGATTATTTGACTGAATTTGGACTTGCTCGTTCCTAGGGACTTAGTAATGTGACCTGTAAGTCAACGGGCATTGAGTTCCCAATAAAATTCAAATTTGCCACATGAATTCTTTTCATCACTTCGTTCGTTCGGTTCACTATTACATTGACTGAAAAATCCAAAGCAACTAGACCACGTTAATTTTGGTCTACCCCTCTTTTCTAACTTGTTCTACTAAGATCGTCATTTTTTATAGTTTTATGAAACATGAGCCTCTTGGATCTATGGAAGACATGCCCTAACCACCTATGTCATCATTTCCTTAATTTTTTTCCTCAAGAAGTGTTACTACCACTCATCTGCATATATTATCATTTCATATCTTAAATAATTCTATTATGACCTCATATCTATCTAAACATCCTTATTATTGCTACATATCTTATAGACATGTGATTCTTTGGCAGCTCAACACAAATCTAATAGTTGTTCTGTGGAACAAGCATTTTAAATTGCAGAACTCATGCAACACTTCTCCATTTCATCGGTTCTAATTTGTTATGCATTACATCCTTTTCAGTTCCTCCTTATGTTAATAAGCAACCTAAATACCTTAAACAATGACTTCTTAAGACAGCACGATCCTTTATAGTGATAGCATCCCTATCATTGTTCCTGCTATTGCTAAAATGACATTGCATAGTCTATCTTGGTCCCACTTAACCTAAAACCTTTAGATTCCAATGTAACCCTCCAAAGTTCTAACATAACTTAACATTTTCCTCGTCTCATCAACTAAAACGTCACCAACTAATTGCATAAACCAAAGAACCTCACTTTGGATATGAGACTACTATCTCCACTACATCTCAAACTCATGAATACTACTACACAGTATACATATTTAATATTATTGATGTATCCAATAGAATTTTCTTCTCTCTTTAAACCTCACCGTAACACTTTTGTAGGCGCCCTATTACATGCTTTTCCTAAACCAACAGAAATAATTTCAGATCTTGTTTATTTCCTCCATAAGTCTCCATGCATCTCTTATGCAGGACTTCCATATTAGATCTCCCTAGTATAAAAACAATATGATTCTCTAAAACCTCCGAATTACAAATTAATCTATGCTCAAACACTCTTTTCTCTTATATTATAGTATGGCTCATGAGCTTAAAACTTACGTAGTTAGTACAATTTTAAATACGTCCTTTACTCTTATAAATTGGCACCATAACACTCTCTTTCCATCCATGTCACATCTTCTTACAATTTAATATATCATCGAACAATTTTGGGAACCATGTTATACCCACACTGCCCAAACACTTCCATTATACAATATTTCCATGCGGGCCAACTGCTTTTCTCATCTTTGTCCTCTTCGTAGCCTCCCTTATTTCTAAAGCACATTTCTACGTGGGTATCATATCGACTGGCAACAACATTGTATCTTCATCAAACAGTAGTCACTTGTGAGAAATATACACACCCAAGTTACCCCCAATTCTTTATAAATTTTCCATATACAGTTGAAATTCCCATGTGGGCATCAAGCACAAGCAGTAAAAGAATGAGTCTTTGTCAAAGTGAAATAAGTTTTATTACAAAATAAGCCTGCCCAGTTGATCACAGACGAAAATAAACACTTCCCAACAAGAGATCTAAGCAGATCTAGACATATACATCGGTACACGAACATATATATGCATTTATGTATCTATATGTACATACCTAGGGGGATGGAAGGAAGCGACTCAGAATCACAGTCACAGATGCATGGAGCACAAGAGGAGGAGGAAGAGCGGCTTACAGCAGCTAAGCCTTCCACGAAGTGCCAATACAGAGGTGGGCCAATTATGTATCCTGCCAAGCACACTGCCATTATGCCCAGCACTGCCTTCAAAACCCTAGGATTCACTGCCATTTCTTGATTAATTGCTTCTCGTGAATCCCTATTTCTGTTTGCTGCGATTATAATTTATCTATATGTCAGTATAGAGTTTACACGTCAATTGAGATTTGCAACCAGTGGAATTAGAAGAAAATGAGATCGGCGTGTGAAAAGGAGAAACACTGTTACTTCATAAACTGTTTGCTTGCGATGGATTCAACCGTCTAATTATCATAATGGATTAATGGAGATAATCATTAGAGGAAAATTGTGGTAGATAAATTAAAGAAGGTTTTCAAGTAAGATTTTAAAAGATTTGTTAATATTTATGAATTTAAATGGATTTCATAAATTTGAATAGAATTCCACAAAATTTATAAGATTTTAATAGAATTCTATATTTTAAATTTCAATATATTCTTATAGATTTCAAATAATTTTCATGGATTTGTGGTCTTTTTATTAAAATGATAATTTTACATTGTTTTTATTCTAAAAATAGTTAGAGGCTCGCTTTACATAAATAAATATTTTTGAGTAGAATTTTGAAAAACGAATTTTGTTTGAAATATAAAGAACTAAAAACTCTATTCAATCAAAGAGGTGAATGATTTGATAGATTGGGAGGTATACCAATTCGACATCTGTGTCAGCTAAGCTCCTAGAAAATAAACTAATAAAAAGGTCATTCGTCGTCTCTAAACTCAAAACGTAATTAGATCCATTGTTTGGGGGGAATTCACATTACTATTATCAATTTCTAAGTTTTGAATTAAAAAAAAAAATTGATTAAAGAACAAAGCTTCTTCAAAAATAAATTTAAAATAAAGTTTAATTTTTACTTTCTTTCTACTTGTCCTTTTTTATATAATCCTCTATTTCATAACCGAGACTAAATGATGGATACTTAGGACTTGTTCGGTGTAGTTTTTTTTTTTTTTTTTCAAAAAATTGGTTTTTTTTTTTTTTTGGCCTACTTTATTGATTTCTCAAATTTTTTTGTTGTGTAAAAAGTTTGAAAAGTTAAAAATAGTAGGCAAAAAAATGAGTTTTTTTGAGAAAAAATGGGAACCAAACAAGCCCTTAAGATTCATTCTATTCCAAAATCAGTTGTTTAACTATCTTATATAAAAATTTATTTGATGGCTTAAAAGATAATTTACATGTGTCGATTTGATTTGAATAAATATTTTCAAAATCACAAAAGAATTTTTAGTCTTATCTCGATTTTCTAAATCCAATATCTAATTGTCTTATATGGTAATTATCTAATTAATATTTACCAATAGATTATTTATATATTTCAGTCCAATTGTTTGGTTTAATGAATGGTCATGAAGTATCAAGAACGAAAATTTCAAAGACGATGTTTGACAATTGTACAAAAAAAAATTAAAATAAAAAATAAAAAATTCAATAAACTTCCATGCTAATATAAATTGAAAATCAAGAACAATAGTTTACTACAAAAACTTGTGGTACAAATTGAGGAGAGAGGTGAGAGAAAGAGATGCATAAGAGAAGAGTTGAATTGAAATTTTGAGGGGTGGGGATAAAATTCTTAAAGAATTTGTTATTCATATTTATGAGGTCGAAATTCATACAAATCTGTTTAAATCTTCTAATTAATGAAATCTTCAGAAATCCACTAGTAATTGGGAACACCTAAATTTTTAAGAATCTATTTAAATTTGAGTTGAGAGACACCCAAATTTTAATTGAATCTATTAAAATCTGAGTTGAGCACACCTAAATTTTAATTGAATCTATTAAAATCTGAGTTGGGGACACTAAAAAATTTACATGTATTTTTAAAATCTATTCAAATCTAAGTTGAGGACACCCCCCAAAGAGTTGAGCAAATTTTTAAAATTATTGGTTGAGTGAGAGATGATCAACGGTGAGCAAATTTTTAAAGAGATAATTTTGTATGGAGAGAAATTGAAAAATGTAGTAACACGTCGATATTCAAGTTTTTTTTTTTTTTTTTGAAACAGAAAAAACTTCATACGTTAGCACTTAAGAAATTGAAAAATGTAGTAACACGTCGATATTCAAGTTTTTTTTTTTTTTTTTTTTTGAAACAGAAAAAAACTTCATACGGTGGCACTTAAAATTGTTGACATTAAATTGTGGGCAAAGTAGAACATGTAGTGTGGATGGTAAATTATGAATTTTTAAAAATATTTGAACAAAAATTAATATTTGACAAATTTGATCAATTTAAATCATAAAGTTTATTTTTATTTTCATACTAGTTTTTGATATGTACGTTGCATGTAGGTATTGTTTGAATATATACGTATAAAAAAATTTATTATAAAAAATATTAAATATATAATACGTAAATAATAAATATGAAAAATATATTTTTGAACATACCATTTAATACAGTTAAAATTCTATTAAGAAAAGCAGAACCAAATAAACACATAATTCGTACAAAAAAAATTAAATAACTCGTACAAAAAAAATTAAATAACTAAGATTTGTAAACAACTTTTGGATGTTGGTAAAGTAATGTGATAAAGTGACAATTTTTATATTTTTATTGAATAACACCATTTCGATAATTTTAATTAGATCAAACCCTCATTCTTCAAACTCGGCTCCAAGTTTTTTAACTTTTTTACTAATGACCAAAAAGTCAAATATTAAAGAATTGTGTACAATTTGCTTATAACATCAAATAAGTAAAAAAAAAATTGGTGAAAAATTAAATGAACATGTGTACGAATATGTAAATAGTAAAGAAAAAAAAAAAGAAAAACAAATTAAGGAAAAAAATAATAGCATTTTTTTAGAATAATATATAATATTATAAGATAAAAAAAAATTAGTAAAAAATTGAATGAAAATGTGTAAAAGAAAAAAAATAAGGAAAAAAATTAAAAAAAAAAAAAATTGTGATTGGCACACACCACAATAAATAATTAGAAAAAAAAAATTAAGAAATGAGCTAAAGTCCACACACCACAATTAAAAAAAAAATTGTTTTGCTTGTCGAGGTCGAGCAAACAAAAAAAAAAATTGTGGTGTGTTCGACAAGCAAAAAAAAAAAAAAAAAAAAAAATCTTGTGCTTGTTGAGCACACAAAAAAACAATTTTTTTTTTTTGTGTATGTAGGTATTGTTTGAATATATACGTATAAAAAATTTTAGTATAAAAAATATTATATGTATAATACGTAAATAATAAATATGAAAAACATATTTTTGAACATACTATTTGATACAATTAATTAAGTAAAATTGTTGAAATTTATTAAGAAAAGCAAAACCAAATAAACACATAAATTAGTACAAAAAAATTAAATAACTTGTACAAAAAAAATTAAATAACTAAGATTCGTAAACGACTTTTGAATTTTGGTAAAGTGATGTGAAAGATTAGTAAAAAAATTGAATAAAAATTAGGTGTAAAAGAAAAACAAATAAGAAAAATAAATTAAAGATATTTTTTTTGTCAAAATGGACTAATTGGGAGCCACAATAAATAAATAAATAATAAAAAAAAAACATTTATGTGTTTAAGATCGGTTGGTGTCCGGGACTTAGCCTCAAGACGGACCGACTTATGAACTTTCGGTTCGGCCTGCTAATGCTCAAATTTCGGTCGGCCTCGCCTTTGGTCGGATCTACGAGAGATCGTCATGGCCGACATAATCGGTGTAGGTTGTCCTTTGGAGTGTCGTGATGATCTAGCTGCAGCTTTATATTATTTAAATAAACTCGCATTAAATCCCCAAAAGGGGATGTCTTGTAAGCATTAAATGGCCAAGCTATGCATTAAATGTCTAGCTTGGCATTAAATGCAACTAATCATTGTAAATTTCCCTATAAGTATGAGGAAATAAATGTCCTACAACACACAAAAAAAAAAAAAAAAAGACATTCATACAAAGAACGTACATTTAGCTCTCCCTGCTCGCGTTTACCTAGCTAAAACCCAGTTCGGATTCAGCCGACCTGAACACCATCATCAAGTTGACTTAGGATTAGTGCAAACCATTTTCCGACGTCAGCAGTTTTGGCTAGAAGGAGGGGGCATTTTCTTAAAAAGGCTCTCCATTTTCCACAACTACCATACACCACACCAAAACACTCAAAAATTATCCAAACATGAGTCGTAGTCACGACTCGAGGGCTCGAGCCACCGGAAGAACCGGGAGTCGCAGGTCAACCTTCCTGGGTCTTCCGTCGTGAGCAGCAGGAGAAACCTCGGCTCGAACACATGTGCCGAGGGAGATGCGATCCCACGTGGAAGCTTGAATACCTAACTCGAGCTATTGAACGGCTCGAGAGAAATCAAGCCACTACTAACGAATTCGACTCGGTGTCGAGTCACCAAAGACACGATGAGTCTAAGAGTCGTCGAGTAAAACGAAGACTAGACTTCAATCGAAGAGCCCATCGAAAGTAAGGGAGGAAAAAGTGTGCGCCCAGCCCCCACAGAAAGCTTCCACGCAACGGTCGGGTTAGCGTATTTGACCGTCAGGTCATTCTTCTCAAGTCCCTCACAAACAAGAGGCACAAAGAAAGAAGAAAGCTCAGTCCATGGCGGCCTCGAGTGTCTGAGAACACTCGGGATGAGCTTGAACTCATGAAGCAACGACCGGCCGTGAACCGGAAGCGAAGCTAAAAGAATACCCGGACGAAGTCACCACGGACAAAGGCGTTCCCCATTCACGGAGGACATCTTGGCAAAACTCTCCGGAGAAAGCGAAAATGCCACGGTTGACTAGCTATGAGGATGGCAATGATCCCGCTGGGCCACCTCGACAGTATACCTCTTGGATGGAACTCCAAGGAGCCAGTGACGCTATCATGTGCAGAGCATTCCCCCTCACCTTCGGGAATAGAGCGATGAGGTGGTTCAAAAAATTACCACCGCGCTCCATTCGAAGCTGGAATGACCTCTCGGTCGATTCGTCTCCACCTTCATGGGGGCAAGAACTCGATCCACCCAGAAGAGCGCCTTATCAGCATTAAACAAGGCCGAACTGAAACACTGAGGTCCTACATGGATCGATTTAGCAAGAGGATAGTGGAGGTGGACAAAATATCAGATGATGCCGCCCTGATGGCAGTCCTGTCAGGACTAAGAACACGGACTCGGTTACGGTGGTGGATTCACGAAGACGGACACTGCTACTTACCAAGACTTCTGGCTAGAGTCGAAAAACACATCTACCATTTGACCGAGGAAGCCACCTCGGACCGGAGAATGACCGCCACGATCGTAAGGAGAGCACGAAGGGTAAAGAGAAAGACAAAGCGGAGAAGAAGGAGAGTCCTAAGAAAACACCGGATTTTCAAAGATGCAGGCGTCCAAGGCCCACCACGCCGAGGTACCGGGGATACCATATCCTAAACACTTATTTGGAGAATGTCCTAACGAAAACCAAAGGCAAAGGCATCCTCAAAAGTCCAGCTCCTATGAAGGCGAACTCATCAGGGCTAAACCAAAGAAGATACTGCAGGTACCATCGATCGGCTGGGCACGACACGGATGATTGCCGTGATTTAAAAGGAGAAATTGAAAGCCTCATTAGACGAGGCCACCTGAAGGAGTTCCTAGCGCGGCCATCTGGTGGAACTGAGCCTTCCCAGGTCCATGACCGAGCTGAACTACCACCTCCACCTCCACCTCAACCCGGACGAGGTGAAATTCACATGATAGTCGGTGGGAGTCAGTACCTGGAAGGATCAAGGAGACAGCGCCGTAAGTCCTCCAGGGAAGCTCACAATAGCTACCAAGTGTTAGCAGGTACAACAGCTAACCCTGATGCGGAAAAATTCTCTTTTTCCGAGGAAGACGCATCCCATGTATTGCAACCACATTCGGATGCACTCGTCATTACTATGCTTGGGTCTCCCGGCCAACATCCATCGAACATTGGTAGATGACGGGAGCTCCGTAAATATCCTATATCTCGTAACGCGTTCAATCGGATGGATCTTGACATTCGAAGACGTTAGGCCTTTCCCAAAGCCCCAGCAGGGTTCACCGGGATTGTGTAAATCCCGCGGGCGGATCGCCTTGGTGGTTGAGCTCGGATTGCCTCCCCTGTCACGGGAGGATCATTGCGGATTTTGTAATTGTAGATCTCCCATCTAACTACAATGCCATCCTAGGCGGCCAATCTCGCATGAGCTAAAAGCACCGGCATCCATCTATCACTACACCATCAAATTCTCCACTCCACATGGGGTAGGAGTAGTACTGGGGAAGCCAAGTTGGTAGTAAGGAGCCGCAACCTCAACCGCCCGAGCAAGGGTAAACACAATCCGGATCGACGACCGAGCTTGCGGTGGGAAGTCCGAGGATGATCCGGACGGGAACACAATGAAGATCTGGGTCACCTCGACCCTGTGTCGGCAGACAAGAGCTACGGAAGGTGAACCGGTTGAAGACACTGGAGCAAGTAGAGGTCGACCCCACCGACCGGAAGGGTCCTCCACATCGAAAAGGAACTCAAACAACCAAGAAGGTCCCAACTTACAACCTTCCTAAAAGTAACACCGACGTCTTCGCATGGGAACACGCAGACATGGAAGGAATTGATCCCAAACTCGCCGTGCACGCATCGAATACCGGTCCGGACGTCAAACCTAAAACAAGAACGCCGACGTCCTCTCAATCCGAGAGGTACGAGGCCCCAGCTAAGGAAGTCGATAAACTACTCAAGTGCGGCTTCATTAGGGAATCGCTCTACCCCGGTGGGTAGCCAACCTGTTCTCGAAAAAAGAGCGGCGTGAGCTTGGAGGGTGTGCATAGATTTTATTGATCCGAACAAAGCTTGCCCTAAAGAGCGACTTTCCACCTCCGGATAGACCAAATGGTGGATGCCATCACGGGCACGAGCTCCCGAGCTTCATGGATGCGCATCTCGGCCACAATCAAATTGCAATGCATGAGGATGATCAAGAGCACACCTCCTTCATCAGCGATCGAGGTTTGTACCGCTATCGAGTTATGCCCTTCGGGTTGAAGAACGCCGAGCCACTTATCAACGGTGGTGAACTCAATGTTCTCCGAACTCATTGGGAAAACTATGGAGGTGTACGTTGACGACATGCTTGTCAAAAGCACCAAGGAAATGGACCACGTGGAGCACCTCTCCGAAATGTTCTCCATAATCGAGGAGATATAAAATGAAGCTCAATCCTAACAAATGCTCCTTGATTGTAAAGTCGGGGAAGTTCTTGGGGTACATGGTCCAATCAAGAGGAATCGAGGCCAACTTGGGAAAAGATCGAGCTCTCCAAGAGATGAGGGCCCCTACTAAGATCAAAGAGTGCAGTGCTAGTCTTGGGCGTATAGCGGCGCTTAGTCGTTTTGTTTCAAAATCGACGGACAAGTGCAAACCCTTCTTCGACGCTTTACGCGGAGGAAAAGAGTTTAAGTGGGGCGAGGAATGTCGCCTAGCATTCAAGAGTCAAGAGGCAACCTGGCACGACCTCCACTACTCTCCAAACCTCCAGTGAAGGAGGTCCTTACTCTCTACTTAGCGCCTCAAGCACTCAATTAGTTCCGTACTCATAAGGACGGACGAGGGCATCCAACACCGGTGTACTATGTCGCCCAAAGCACGATGCCGAATCGAACTACACCCCGATGGAAAAATTGACGATGCCCTTATCATGTCTCGCAAGAAAGCTCGAGACCCTACTTCTTGCAACATCCAATACAGTCCTGTCAAACTATCCTCTCGAGACAGTCTGCGAAACCGGACACTGACACGGGAGACTTATGAAGTGGCGGTTGAGCTCGGCGGTTTGAGCTCCACTACAAACCACGGACCGCAACCGCGGTCAAGCTCTCGAGACTTCATCGCCGAGTTCGGCCCGGAGCACGAGCAGGTGCGAGAAAGGAGGAAGCTGGGACTCTTTGTGGATGGCTCATCGACCGAGACTCGGCCGGAGCCGGAGTAGTCCCGATGAGCCGGACCTAGAGCCATTTGTGCCAATCTCTACGATTTAATTTCCGTGCCTCAAACAACGAAGGCCGAGTATGAGGCCCTAATTGCCAGGCCTAAGGTTTGCGAAAGGTATGGGTGCACTCAACCGCTGCCGTGTCTGGCCGATTCTCAACCGGTGGTCAATCAAATCAACAAGTCCTACCAAACCAAAAGACGATAGGATGGCATCTTACTCACTCATTGTGGAACAGAACTCGAAATCATTCGCCACCGTCAAGGTTAGCGATTCCCAGGACACGAATGGCCTCGCCGATGCACTAGCAAGACTTTCTACCAACGATGGCATAGAAGAGTCGGAGAGCATCCCGATTGGAAGACTCAAGAGCTCACCTATATCTCAGCCTGAGCAAATTAGCAACACGTCCAAGTAAGCTCCAACCGGACCGACGAGATCATCCAATTTCGAAGGATGGGAAGGTACCCCCAAATAGCGGGAAGCTAGAAAGTTAAGAATCGAGGCGCAGGTACATCGTAATCGATAACATCCGTTCGAAAAAAGGCTTTTCGCCCCTCATGCGGTGCCTAAAGGAAGACGAAGCTAAACACGCCTCGGTGAAGTCCACGAAGGAGTATGCGGCAACCACACTGGGGGGCACTCCCTCGCACTCAAGATCTTGAGGCAGGGGTATTTCTGGCCATCAATGAAGAAGGACTCCATCGATTTCGCGAGGAAATGCGACAAATGTCAGAAATTTGGTCCCTCCATCAAAGCACACCCGGAAGAGCTGACCTCAATCCTCAGTCCGTGGCCCTTCTCCAAATGGGGAATTGACCTCATCGGTCCCATGCCAGTAGGAAGAGGTGGAACTAAGTATGCCATAGTCGCCGTGGATTACTTCACCAAATGGGCAGAGGCAGAACCGCTTGCCAAAATAATCGAGCGTAAAACTACTGGGTTTATATGGAAATCGATTGTCTGCAGGTTTGGAGTTCCACACTCGATCATTACAGACAACGGCAAGCAATTCGACAATGCTAGACTTAGGTCATTCGTGAAGACCTCAATATCGAAAAGCACTTCTCCACTCCAAACCACCCCGGTCAAATGGACAAGTTGAAGTAATAAATAAAATTATTAAGCATACATCAAGACTCGCTTGGATGAGTGAAGGAGCTTGGGCGAGAATAGCTCCCGGTGTGCTATGGTCTTATCGAACAACATGCCTTGGGTCAAGCACGGAGAGACACCTTTCTCATTTCGGCCTTGATGCAGAAGCCGTCATACCGGTCGAACTCGAACTCCCGTCTTATAGAGTTCGGACGTTTGATTTAAAATCACAACGACGAAGGCTTGAGATCCGAGCTCGACCTCTGGAGGAAAGAAGGTCGGGGCAGAATCGAAAACCGCCATCTACAAGCAAAGGAGTGCAAGGTATTACAACGGCAAAGTCAAGGAGCGGAAATTCAAAAGCGGGGACCGGGTCCCGAGAAAGGTGTCCCTAGCAACGAAAAGAAAGTCAAGCGGGCACGCTCGCCCCAAATTGGGAAGGACCTTACAAGATCACTGCTGTCCTAAGAAATGGAGCTTACGAGCTCCAGAATGTAGAAGGACTATCACTCGCGCATCCATGGAATGCCGAGCATCTAAAGAAGTACTACCAATGAAGACTATCCACCTATGCCCACGGGCGTAAGCTACTTTTGTTAAAAGAAGCCACGGCTTCCACCTTGTAATCGTTTCTCAAATTTATGAAATGAAGAAAATTTTACAAGATAAAGGGCTCACGTTGAAATCTGAAAGCCTAGAAAGGCTCCGACCTAACAAGGGATGACTAAGGTCGCAATCCTCTTGAACACATGAACGTGTGACCGGTGGGTGGCGTAAGTCTTTGCGTCACCAACGCCAAAACTAAAGCTTATTCATCTCGGACATACTATGTTCTGCGGAATATAGTTCGCCCAAGAGACCGAACTAGTCGGAGAATAGAATTCGTCCGTGAGATGAACTACTTTCCAAAATATGTGAAATAATTCAACTTTCGTGTCGCCCCACACGCCGTCCTAAAAGCGAGAATGTACTATGCCGATCCGAAACCTGGGGGCCTCCACCCATCCAACCGGTATTGACTATGGTCGGACATCGTTCTTGAAGTTCCAGATCGCCCACGTACTGAAGTTCGTCCTCGCCAAGTAAACACTCAAAGTTTGAAGTTATTTAACTACTGTCAGTTCGGACGTTCAAAGTATTTGAGCTCGGGATAAGTTCGTCCCTGCCGAAGTAAACACTTAAAGGTTGAAGTTATTTACATATTGTCAGTTCGGACGTTCAAAGTATTTGAGCTCGGGATAAGTTCGTCCTTGCCGAAGCAAACACTTAAAGTTCGGACGTTCAAAGTATTTGAGCTCGGGATAAGTTCGTCCTTGCCGAAGTAAACACTCGTGGTTCGTCCTCGCCAAGTCAAAGTTAGAAGTCAAGTTACAAGTCGAAGGAAATTTTTTTCATTAAGTTCGGATGTCGAAGTTGAAGTCCAAGTCAGAAGTCGAAGTTGAATAAATCGTCAAAACAACGAAGTAAGCAGAGCGGAAATATTTCATTGCATTGGTCTACATATTTACATCCGAACTACTTTGACTAAAAAAAAAAAAAAACAGTTGGAGCTCATTCATCATCTCCTACCGATCCGGATCTCGCACCTGCCCCGAGAAGTTTCCGCCTCCTCTGGAGATGGAGGATTGAGCGTAGACTTCCTTTTCAGATCAGCGAGCTCGTCCTTAAGGAACTGGAGGTCCCAGTCCGGTCGCTTCTCCGCGGTCGAATCGATCAGCTCCTCCATCGTCAGGAAGTAGACCACCTCCTGCTCGGCCAAGTAGGCATCTGAAGCTCTGAACTCAGCCACTGCTTCTTCCTTTGCAGTATTGTTCTCCAATGCAGCCTGAAGTTCAGAGTTCTTCTTCCTCTCGGCCTCCAGCTCGGCCTCCAAATCGGCCCGGACATTGGCCGCTCTCACCAACTCGTCGCGCTGCTTTGAGCTCCTCCTCCTTCCGATCGGGATGTCCTCCGAGGCAGCCCCGCAGCCTTTTCTCCTTCTCGAGGTCTTTCGGGACCTTCCGCCGCCGATCCCTCAAGATTGGACGCCGGGACACCACCGCCATCTTCTCCGGGCCGAGGTCAACCGGATGGCGGCCCTCAAACGCGTTCACCGATGCGGCCATGACGGAGTCCACAACCCCATGCCGTCCAGTACCGCCTGACTGGATGGGGTCCAAAGATTGGTGACCGACCGATCGCCTCCTCCTCGATGTGGGGAGACCGCGATCTCTTCTCCTGGTCATGAAGTTCGACTGATGAAATCCCGAATCGGCTTGGGAAGAGTCCCCTCAGACGCAGGAACTCCCCGTCTTTCTCCCGGTCGAGCCTGGGCACGTCGGTTATTGAGCCGGGGCCCTACTGGAACATGACGGGCGGGAGGAGGACGGTCCGGCTCAGACGGTGGTCTGAGGCTGTGATCTCCTCCACGCTCTCGCCGGACTTCTCCGAGGCGAGAAGCAGATCGGCCTCCACTCTCGGCCGCGAGGCGATCTGGTCCCCAGCAGGACCTTTCTCTTCCCTGCTCACCCGGGTTGGGCCTTGGTGTTTCTTCCTCATGAGGGCGGAGATGTCCTTCATGTTTCCTTCGGGCCGGTCTGAAATCAGAGAGGAAGCAGTCAACTAGCATCAAATCTTTACACGAAATATAAGTATTGAGTTCGGACTTACTGGCCATGAGGGACAGTGCGAGAGAGGCGGGAGAGACGAGCAGATATTAGATTCTCCTCGGTTATCGGGACGGCGCCGACACGAGGCTTTTCACGATCTCCGTGCTCACGAGCTCTTTCTGAAGACTCTGCTGTGGGCTCCTGAGCGACGTGTCCTGCAACCGGCATGAATAAACAGTTTAGTACGGATACAAAGTAATTGTTGTAAAGAAGAACAGTAATACGCTTACTTAGTTCGTGATAACGAACTGGGATGCTGAGATCAGGCCTGGCGTCGTCCTCAGCGAACTGCCACGGACCACGGACGAAGAACCAAAACTTTTTCCAATTCTTGATCGAGTCCGGAGTCTGAGTGACGACGCTGCCCCCCGTCCTCGCCTTCACTGAAGCGTACCACCAGCCCGACCTCTTCCCGTCCGACTTAAAAGAGTACAGACTGTGGAAATCCCCAATAGAAGGACGGGAGAAGCCGAGCTGGTCCCAAAGAACCGTGGAGGCCTATCGGGATCCTCCACCCATTGAGGGCGAGCCGAGTGGGAGCTATTCCCCAATCTCGCAGAACTTCCCGACTACCCCGGGAAAGGGTAGTTGAGTCCCAGGATGTGACTGATTCGATTCAGGCAACAGTACCAAAGGCGGTTCGTCGTACCCGGCCATCAGACTGGGAACGACGAACTCTATGTCGTCGGGAACCTATACATCCGATGCCACTCCTAAGGCGCCCTTCCCTCACCTCGGAAGGAAAAACCTACACTTCCGGACAGGGGCCGTCCTAAGCCCCGAGGCGACTTCACCTCCCTCCCACTTACGCCCAGGCTCTACTACCCGCCACCCCGGGTCTCACTGCATTCGGACGGCCCAACTCGAGGGGAACAATGATGATAGGAGCTGGACTTGGGACTTCGTCCTCGTCTAATCCCTCTCTTGTCCCTACCCGAACTCGCCGGCCTCATCCCGGCCCCTACCCCAAGAAAGAGCCTCTCTCCCGGCGTCGCTCTGAGCCTCACTAGACATTCTATTGAATAAAAAGAAAGAAGAGGAGAAATGTGAAGGAGGAGTTCATCTGACCGTTCTCACCCCTAGATCTAAGAGAATGGCCGGAAGTGGGTTTAAGGTCGGAAAGGTTGGACCGCCTCGACGTTGAGTTCGGAGTGCACCGAGTTTTAGTGGAGAAATCACGATAAGCAAAGGCTTCAATGAACCTCACCACCCATATATAGGGGCGGAAAATGAAAGGTCGCCATTAACGAGGCAATAATAACGCGACGGCTAAAGGCGTGTCCTCGAGCCACGCGCAGGACGACACCTCCACCTGGGATTGCTCCACGTGTCAAAGCGGCGATTAAACGAAGTCGGGATTGTCGAGTCAACGGGCGCGAGCAGAGGCGGCCTCAAACCAACTTCCAGAGGGAATTGAAGACCTCCTTTCACCGACGCGTTAAAACAGTCCTCGGGGGCAATTGTTGGTGTCCGGACTTAGCCTCAAGACGGATCGACTTGTGAACTTTCGGTTCGGCCTCTGCTAATGCTCAATTTCGGTCCGGCCTCGCCTTTCGGTCGGATCTACGAGATTCGTCATGGGCGACATAATCGGTGTAGGTTGTCCTTTGGAGTGTCAGGTGACAGTCTAGCTGCAGTTTATATTATTTAAATAAACCTGCATTAAATCCCCCAAACAGGGGATGTCTTGTAAGCATTAAATGGCCAAGCTATGCATTAAATGTCTAGCTTGGCATTAAATGCAAGTAATCATTGTAAATTTCCCTATAAGTATGAGGAAATAAATGTCCTACAACACACACAAAAAAAAAAACAAAAAAAAAGACATTCATACAAAGAACGTACATTTAGCTCTCCCTGCTCGCGTTTACCTAGCTAAAACCCAGTTCGGATTCAGCCGACCTGAACACCATCATCAAGTTGACTTAGGATTAGTGCAAACCATTTTCCGACGTCAACAAAGACAAACATCATAATAAAATTAAAAAAAATTGAAAACGGGCTAAAGCTTAGTATGTGTCACCATTTAAAAAAAAAAAAAAAAATCACCCAACATGAAGGGAAAAAATGTTGTCGAGTAACTCAACAACATGAAGGGGGGAAAAAAAATCATCGACAACATGAAGATTAAATTCTTCATATTATCGAGTTAAGTAATTCAACAACAAGAAGGAAAATTAAAATCACATGTCACCATTACATACATATATCATATATATATATATATATATATATATATATATATATATATATATAAACATTAGGAAAAAAAAAAAATTCACGTTGTCGAGTAACCCGACAACATGAAAAAATGAAGAAAAAAAAAAAAAATTAAATTCTTCATGTTGTCAAGGTGCTGTTAGGTACTTTTCCAGGAAGCGACTGAGGATTTGTGATTTTGATTGTACAAATCTTGTAATTTGATGTTGACATTATCAATAAAAATTAGCATTAATTTCCACCATAACTGGTCAATTGTGAGAAAGCTTTACCTCGTTACTTTTTTCACGTGCATTGGTGTTAGCTTGTAAACTTCATCATGTACCACAAGAAGTCACAAATGAGAATGTTGGATGAGGGTTGCAGTGGGTAGTCTTACAACCAGCACTTAAGCTTTCTGCAATCTTTTCAAAAACATAAAACTGAAGGACAGCTGATGGAAGAAAATAATTTATCACTTTACTGATGGAGAACAGTAACAAGAAATATTTAATTTTACGATACTGCTAAGATGTTATATGGTTAAATACTAATAGGCTATTAAAATGCTTTAAAGAGCTGTCTCAGTTTGTGGGAAGTTGGAGCATGTTCATTGCTCTTGTTGCAATGCTACTGAAAACTTTGTTGAAATTTGTGGTTGGTAAAGTAAAAGTAGTGTAGATTTGGGTATAGACTAATTTGGTCTCATTGTCTGTTATTCTCTTCTATGAACTTAAACGCTATAGAATGCTGCTAGTGATGAAGTAAAATTTATTCAATGTTTTTTCATATTTCCACAATAGCCAACTTTGTAATCTACTAAAGAGTTCTGTTTTGATGCAATTGCTAAAGCATGGTTGACTTTTTGTTAATTGTCTTGTAAACTAACATGGGCAATGTAAACCATTGTTTTCTTGGTTCCTACTTCCCTTTGAAGTTTTGTTTGTAGAGGAAAATAAGTAGCATATAAGATGCGGTTGCCATAAAGCCACTGTTTAATATTTTTTTGATAATTTAGGAAATGTAGTAAGATGTATTGTATAACTAATTTAATTTATAATTTGATAGTCAAAATCTTGATGAAGAAGTGATTCACATTTCTTTTCTTTGTATGTTAAACTCTTTACTTTTCTAAATATGGATCTTCAAGATTCTTTATTACAATTTGGATCACTGCCGGCTTGTTTAAGTCTAACGACATTCTTCGGAAGCAGACCGCTCTAAAAGTATGATGTTTGTTCCATATGCCGAGAAGTTTGTAGCATATTCATGTTAATTGTTTAAAGTTCCTTTATGTAGAAGGAATTAAGATAAATATAGGAACACTTCTTAACAACTAAACACTGGCTTTTGCAGGGGAAGAGAAAGATTTATGTCCTTGTTGGTTGTTCATTTGCCTTCATACTTCATGTTGTCGAGTTACTCGACAACATAAAAAAAAAAAAAACCTCAAGCCAACACGTTTCAGCATTACATTAAAAAGAAAAATGTTCACGTTGTCGAGTAACTCGACAAGATAAAGAAAAAAAATTAATCTTACTCGACAAGAATCCAAAAAAAAAAAAAAAAAAAAAAAAATTGTTGTGTGCTCGACAAGCGCACACACAAAAAAATATCTTGTGTATTCTGTCGCGCTGCTTGACAAGAAAAAAATCTTGTACTTTTCGAGCAAAAAAAAAATCAAAAAGTGTTTGTCAAGTGCTCAACTCAACAAGCAAAAAAAAAATTGTGTGTGTTGTCGAGTTTGCCTTAGGCTTAAAAAAAAAAAAAAAAAAAGTGAAAAATTGCAGCTGGGCTAAATTTGGCTTTGGTTTGTCGAGTTACTTAACAAACCAAAGCCAATGCACTAATTAAATTAAAAAAAAAAACTCATACAAGTAAAAAATTGCAAATTATGAATGCTAAAACAGTGGCGTATTGGACGAAAATTCTACAGTAAAAATTTAAGGCTCTTATATTATTGTAGGGATATATTAAAAAAATTAGTTATTACTTACATTTTTCTTAATATATTCTTAAAATTAATGTAATAGTAATTTATATTTGTTGATAACAAGACACGTTAAATAGAAGTATATTAAAAAATTAAAAATTAACTATAAAAAATAGTATATAATTTAGGACACGTGAATTAAAAAATAAATCTATTTTTATAAAATGATGGGATAATTTAAATTTAAATTTAACCGCTAAGAATATATTTTTCCTGTCATATTCTCAACCTTTGTGACAATGATATCTTAACTAACAGAAAATATTTATTTAAATATAAAATGACTAGGCGACATATCGTCTTGTGCTCCATGCATATGTGACTGTGATTCTCTAGTTTTTGAACATTGATAACATTTAGCTATTGAAATTCAGTAACTAAAAAGAATCTACGTTGAATTGGAAATAATCAAGTTGTGACCATAATTACTCAACACAGCTCGGTAATTGATCTAGACAAAACGTTTAATCACTCTATTATTAGTTTAAAAATAGATCATTAATTCAATCGACAAGAGGCAAACCAAATAAAATGAAGCGGACTTGTATTAAATACGGTTTAAAAGCAAGAAATAGAGACTTGACAACAAACAATACTTGTTGATCAAGTATGGGGTATAGATTGTTGAAGAAGAGCAAATCTCATTGCCGGTCTGAATAGCGTCTCGTATATCAGTCTATTAGACTGATGGATCAGATCGATTTAAATCTTATAATTGTTCCACGACGTAAAAACTCGTAATTTACTATTAACTTCTCAATCTAAATGTGTTCGCAGTCCATACCAATTGCTTCTTCATTATAGAAATTGTAATTTTTTTATCCCAAGTTAAAAAAATAAAAAAAATACTCAACATAATTCACAATCTTATACAATTAAATATTATATACCTAACTATTGTCTCATAATTTGATTTTTATGGTCCAATTTTTTTTTTTTTTTTTTTTTTTTTTTTTTTTTTTTTTAATTTCAATCTCTTCATCACCAACATTTCAAGTCTCCTTTGAACCAATATGATTCAAAATTGAATTTTTTTTTTAGTAATTCTATATTGGCATATCTTGTAAAGGCAGCCCCTCTTGACATATCTTCTCGCTGCTAACTTGAAGATGCAGTAGAGGTGGAAGGAGGAGGTTGCTCATTTTGGAGGGACTTGAAGAGTCGAGAGGAGGAGATGGGTGGTGGAGCTAGTCAGAAGCAACTAAGAGGTAGTGAAAAAGTCAAATTGTCATCTGAAATCGTATTATCACATTAAACTATGACATTGTTGAAATGGGAGATTAGTTAGTGGATTTTATAATTTTAAAAAGCGAATAGGTTGGCAAAGTTGTGAATTTTCATGTCTTTGGGGGAAGAGATGGCAACTAAAATAGGTGGTGGATGGTGGACGTGGTGCTAGGGTGTTTGGTTGAAGTGGAAGGTGGGGATTGGGTGTTTGGTTCAAGTGTATAAGTTTTTTTTGTCATTTTTCTTTTTCTTTTTTCTTTTTATTCATTCTTCTATTTATTTCTCATATAATTGTTTGTGTTTTTATCTATTTAACCCTTACAACGAGATTGATTCGTGTCATTTTAATGATAAGTTGTACAAAAGCTGTCCGAATAAATGTAACATGCTAATTAAAGATTCATTATTTGGCTATCAAGATTTAAAGGTTGGAGATAGATTTGTACAAAACGCATGGATTATAACCTCTACTACAATTTTCCTTAATTTTGAAACAACAACTTCATGGAGCTAATTATTTACAAAAATATCTAAGAAATGAACCGGAGTAGGCTGTAAAAGAAATATATTGTTTTACATGGATATAAGTTATAACAACTCAAGAACGTAATTAGAAGAAAATATTCTTATGAATTCATGAATTTGTTAAAAATAATTTCAGAACAACATCAAATGAAGTCTTATTTTTAATTAACATACAATCGACTATGTGAACCTTTTTTCTATCACTAAATTTAGTTCATTACAACGTCTTACGAAAGATCTAATATATCTAAATCATAGGCAATCCCAACCACCTTGTTAATTTGATCTATCGTCTCTCTTCAAACATATTTGTATTGAGATAAAACATTGTAATGAATGATAATTTCTTTAACTCTACTCTACGTAAAACATATTCCAATCAGTTAATTTATATTTTTATTATTTTTTCGATTGGAAGTTGGAACCATCTCTAATTTTTGTACATTTTATGCTATTTAACCGATTTATTGTTGAAAAGAGTTGTAATGTATTTTTGAATAATGACTTAATGAGTCAGCTGCCATCTAGACCAATGTTTTAAAAACCGACTCGGGGATTGACCCGGAAAAGTGAAAGGGTCAAGGGTTAAAGGGTCTAACTGAGGGGTTGACAAAAAATTTTAAAAATTTACAAAAAATTTAAAAATGAAAAATAAGTTTTTGAAAATCACCAAAATTGCTCAAAAGTAATTTTTTTGGTTTTTCATTCTTTTAATCCATTTCGAACAAGAGAGAGATGAATTTCAATGGTCGATTACAATTAATTGTAGAAAAAAAAATAATTTTAAAACCAATAAAATAAAATCGAGCGGGTTTCTCAAAATCAGGCGGGTCAACGGATTTTTGGGCGGATTTTTAAATAGAGGGTTTTTCTACATAACCAGCCCGGTTTTAGGACCGGTTCTCGATTTTACCGGTTGAACCGTACGGCCTACTGGTGGATTCGATAACACCTTGATCTAGGCGGTGATAAATAACATTACTTTTTTTTTTTCTTATTACAAAAGAGAGCTATGTTGTTGATGCTATTTTTAAAATATGGAATGTTGAATATTATTGTATTTGGCATAGATTATTATTGTAAAGAATAAGGACATCGTAGATAATAAATGTTGAAAATATAGGATTATGGGGTTTAATTTTTTAATAAATCTTATGATTTTCTAAAAAAAATAATAAATATAAAAAATTTCCACCGATTTTATGCCGTACAACTTCTCTCAACAAACTTATAACATATTGGTCGACAAATGATGTTGTTTCTAGTAGAGCTTATAATTCATGTTCTAGTGTAAAAATGATCGAGTTGTATAGCGTTTTAGTTGAATTATTATATTTTGGAGGAGAAAGTCAACAAAATATATAGTTGTTGAGCTAGTGATTGAAGATTTTAGATATCTGATTGATTACGCGTTTACTTCCTTTTAAAGCACTGCTTAAAATCGTAATCTTAATAACAATTTTAGGGGATTCAAATGGGGCCAGCCGTTGAAAAATTGAATGAGAGTTTTCTTAGTTTTCAAAGATGGAATTGAGTATAGTGTTCAGTGCTAATTTCATTAAGTTCAATAACTAAAATAGGTTTTTAATCCTTTAAATATTTTTAATAAATCTTGAATGAGACAAATTAAGATGATAGTTGTTGAATTGTTGATTAATGATTGTCAACATCGTATAAGCACTTGCATCTTTTTTAAAGAGAGAAAAAGCTATCCCTAAATTATTATTTATGCAATTTAAGTAACAGATCAATTTTTTATTGTATCTAGTCTAGTATAATTGCATTAAAGGACATAATTAGGACTCTATTTTCCGAGTAGGCTACAAAATTTAACTGCCCTAAACATAGGTCATTTAGATGGGGCCAAAATCTTTTATGGACTAATTTTTTGGGCCATAATTTACACTGGACTATAGTCCAAGTTTTTTAAAAATGTACTGAGCAATTTTAAAAGGGTAATTTGCGGCCTTCATCCCCAATCTTTGAACTTTTAGCACTTTTATCTCCATTCTTTATTTTTTAGCACTCATATCCTCAACCTTTCTTATTTTGGTGGCTGAAGTCCCCAACCTTTGAACGTTTGGCACTTTTATCCTCATTCTTTATTTTTTGGCACCTATATCCTCAACCTTTCTTAATTTGGTGGCTGAAGTCCCCAACTTTTGAACGTTTGGCACTTTTATCTTCATTCTTTATTTTTTGCACCCATATCCTTAACATTTCTTAATTTGGTGGTGAAGTCTCCAACCTTTGACTTTTTTGTATCATATTTTTAATTTTTAATTAAAACTTATGAAAAGTCTATTTAAAGCAAAATTTTGTGAGTAATGTTGTCTATAAATATTGGTTTATTTAAAAACTTATTTTTAAAAATTTTATGATATTTTTAGATTAATTTTAATTTTTAATTGAAACCAGGTTCGACCTTTTGACCCTTGACCCGTTATTTTTTCGGATCGATGGTGGGTCCTATTTTTCGAATATTGAATTATTCAAATAAATAGTTTTATTTAGATAACTATATTTTGATTAATGCTCCATTTGGGGATATTGGTGCAAAAAAAAATGAAGAATGAGGATATGTGTGCAAAAAATTAAATTTTAATTGAAACTAGGTCGACTTTGGTTCGACTTGGTTCGACCTTTGATATTTGATCCGTTATCTTTTTGGGTCGATGACCGATTCTATTTTTCGAATATTTTATTATTGATTAAATTGTTTTATTTAGAAAACTATATTTTGATTAATGCTCAATTTGAGGATATGAGTGCAAAAAATGAAGAATTAAGATATAGGTGCAAAAAAAATGAAGAAAATCTCATAAAATTTGTAAAAAAGTTTTTTTTAAATAAATCAACATTTATAGATAAAATTACTTATAAAACTTGACTTTAAATAAACTTTTCATAAGTTTCAATTAAAAATTTAAAAATATGATACAAAAGTCCAAAGGTTGGAGACTTGACCACCAAATTAAGAAATGTTAAGGATATGGGTGCGAAAAAAAATGAAGAATGAGGATAAAATGTCAAACGTTCAAAGGTTGGGGACTTCCACAAAATTAAAAATGTTGAGGATAAGTGCCAAAGGATAAAAAGTGATAAAAACATTCAAAGGTTGGGGACTTTAGCCACCAAAATAAGAAAGGTTGAGGATATGGGGGTTAAAAAATAAAGAATAGGGATAAAAGTGCCAAAAGTTCAAAGGTTGGGGATGAAGGTCACAAATTACCCATTTTAAAATTATGAAAAATACTAACACCCTACAAATATATTTGACAATTACTGAATAGTTATATTTAACAAAATTTCTTAAATTAAACTATTAATAATAAAACAACATATTTATAGTGTCTTATTTCTCATTTTAATTTATAGTATCATCTTATTCATTTTTTGGACTATATCAAACTCTACTATCTTCACATTACATCTACGATTCTTGACTGTTTATCATAATTCTCGTTTAATCTTAATTTTTTTCCTCTATAATCGTAGAAGAAAAACTCTACACGAAAAGTTGATTACCAAAACGTAATATTCATTTTTCTCGTTTAAAACGGATGTTGCAAGTTACTAAATTTGCCCACTTTTTGTGTTATAATCTTTTACTTTGTTCTCTAATTTCAGATATCATTTTGCATTTTCTCATGTTTTTATAATGACAAGTATTTATAGTGGTAGCAAATCAAGATCCAACATTATGATTAAATGTTATTTTTCGACCCTACAACGGTATAGACGTGATCAGAAAAAAGTCACTAAACATCATAAGGAAACTAAAAATTTATGTCTTGATACTAGTTATTGCTTCTATACACAAGGACTGCATTTTGTGCCGTGTTAATATTTCAGACAATTTGTTATATTCAATTTCTTAGCAATATGCAGTATCAGATTCTGAATTGGAATTTTTGGAAAGCTCGTGTGAATTTAGCATATTTGTTGAACAAATGAATTTATATTGATTGTGATTTTGTTGAAAAATATTTAAATTTTGAATTTGAATTTTGATAATATTCTTGTATAAGAAATGATTGAAATGGTTAAGTAGAGAATTTGGCCGGTGACATTGCCAAAATCACTATTTTGCTAAATACCTAGGTATTTTTGAATTAATTCAGTTTGCTATATGTATTTTTTTATTTTTTTTGAAAGTTTAGTAAATTTTAATATCAAATTATAAGTTAATGCATATACGTAACTTTCCCATAAATTATTACCAGGTAAAAGTTGTGGATAGAGAGACTCTGACAATGTGACCTACAGTGGACCAATTTGCATGTTAGTAGTAGGGCAAGCAAAATGCCAAAGATGGCTTTTGTGTGACATGTTGGGTCAATTATAACATATTTGGTGAAGCTAATTATTAATTAAGATAGTTAAATTTGTCAAATATATCTTTTATTTATATATTTTGTAAAATCTATATTTATTACTTACTTATTATTACATATTGTATAAGATTTTAAATTTATAAACACTTAAAAATAATTTTATCATTGCCAAACATGTATTTAGACATTTTTTAGTCAATTTTTAATCCCCACACTACGTGCACCTTGTTTGTGGGTACTCTTTGAATTCATCACAATTTTATCCTCAACTTTTATTTAATTAACACATCTTGTCTTTGGTGATATTCGTGTCTTAATATTCTGTTAGCGTGCTTTGCAATAATGAACAAATATTTTATTGATTTTTTGTATTTATTATTATTTTTGTTTATTTGAAGAACAAATAAAAAAATACCCTCAGTAATTAATAGAAAATTGTAATAAAAAATAAGAATATGATTAGAAAAAAAAGTTCAAGAATATATAAAAAAAGTTCAAGATATAAGTAAAATAGTGAAAAAAAAATTGCAGACCTTCATTACAATTTAAATTGTAGTGCATCAAAGAAAAATTGTCGTGCGACAATAATTATTTTTTAAAATTTTGTCTTCCATGACAAATTTACCTTTACTGCAGTAGCAATTTACTGCCCAACCAGGCACACTCTCATCCTACAATAGACAATAAAATTTTGGGTGGACTCAAAACTAATAGTGAACTTTTTGCCATATTTTCTGGATTACATGCATAATACAACAAATACAAGAATTATAATAACCTTATTATGTAGGGAAATACTAACTTTTTAAAGCAAGTTACTTGAAGTATAACTTTGACCGAGTCACACCAATTTACATAGACTTCTTGCAAGTCTTGATTACGTTCGAGACGTATAATTTATTAAACAAAATTGATTGTACAAATTTGACGAGTTAAATGAAATTGTAAACTATTTGTAACATTTGGTTACATTTAAAGTTTATAATCTACCTTACAAAATTGATGCACGGTCTTATAAAGCTTTCGCATAAAGAAAAGGAATTTTCAAATATCACTTGAATTTTTTTTTTTTTTTTTACAACTTTTACAAAAATTAACCTTTAAAATTTTTAACATCACAAATCTTTTATTCTATTGAAATTTGGAAATGTCATAGGAACTGGATTGAGGAAAAGGCCAAGAATGGAACTCTAATAATGCAACACTAAACTCCAAAAAATGTTTGTTTATTTTTGTTTTTTATTTTTTATCTTTTTGCATGCTTGTATTATAATGCAAAAAAGCAAAATAATCTAACAAATAAAGTTGATTGAATTTATTGTAAAATCCACACAAGAAGCAAAAGTTTAGATTAGTGGTGGCTTTTGACAATGTCATTGGAATTAAAGTATTATTACATTAAAATGTATAAAAATTATTAAATAATTAATTCATGAAACTAATTATATGTATAGAGTATGACTCAATTAATGTGATTTAACATGCATTAATTAATGAGTTGAGCATCAAATAGGGTAGAGACAAATGGAAGGTATAAATTCAATCGTCACTACAAATTAACATGGCACGAAATATAAAATCAGCGGATTTATAGCACAATCACATTTGCTATCTAAGCAATAAATGAAAAAAAATACCCCGTCCCATCCTGTCTTGTGTTGCTCTGTATCTTCTGCCTCCAAGATTGACTTTTGTTTTAATGTTTATAAATTTAAATTATATTTAAAAAAATAAGTATTGAGAAATAAAAATATTTTAAGTCCTTGTTGTGTCCCCGGCCCAAAAAATTGCCGACAGTGAACAGGAGACTAAGAAGGTCGTTCTGGTCTCACCCCATTGCATCACTAACACAAGTCGTGGGAATAAATAAATAAATAAATAAATAAGGGCCTAAAATGGATATTCTTTTCTTTTTCACTTATGGTAAAAGAATATAACTTTGTTCTGATTTGTGGCAGTTGGCATGTGCTCTTTTCTTCACATGTCTCTCAATCTCCAATTATATTCTTTTATTTTTTATTTGTGTACATTGAAGAATGAAGTGACAAAACTTTCATAATAAATGTGTTTGCAGAGTTTGAAATAATTTTTTTTTTAATTTTTTAATTATATATTTTATAAAATTTACAATTTTTATCAATTTTTCAACCACACATTTAATTAATTTTTACCAATTTTTTTTTTAAAAAACTACTTTTAAATTCTACCAAACAAGCACTAAATGAATAAATACGTCTCTTCTCGATTGTTTAAATTTTTGGACGCCATATTTTAACAAGGTAAAATTAACAAGTTTTATTGCAGTCTATTTATGAAAATCTATGAACTTGTCAAATCTTTAGTAAAAAATAATTCAATTTACACGTAAACTAACGCGTTAAAAATTAAATTTAAATACATAAACATGTCATTTCTAGAGCAACTTAAGCAAGATAAGATAATTTAACAATAATCAATTCCCAATGAGCACTTTGCTTTCCACTAAAATTTTGAAGTGTTTCTTATCAATTACCAAATGCGTACCTAAAAGGTATTAACACTTGTTAATCATGTGACATTTTAAATAACTTTTTAGAAATAATGCATTTTTACAATACAAATATCAACAATGATTGAAGATTGAAAACTTAAATACTATGAATAATGGATAGAACTTAAATGATTTTTTAAGTAAAGATGGGGGATCTTAGGTGTAGTTTTTTATTTATTTAATATTTCTATTTAATTCAAATAAAATGAAGAAAATTAAATTAACAGCTTTATCTTAATTTATGAAATATTAGTAATAATTGTTGACGAGAGAGGAGCAAGGGTAAAACAAAAATATGAAAATTACATTCTATACTTATTATTTTATTCAAAATGAAAAGTAACACTGTGTAACTATTGATTTAAATTTATAATATATATATATCAATTTTGAGATGTAAATTATTTTTCGTTGTCTTCAGTATGTTTTTAGTATTTTTTAAATTATATTTTTGTAATTGTGAAAACAAAAGACATTTTGTGGTTGAGAAGAGTAGATAATATATAAGGAAAGTGATATTTGTGTCGGTGACAAGCTCGTTAAAAAGTTTCATTATTGTGAATAGGAAAATTAGCGTAAATAGTCCTTAACGTATAACAATAATGCACAAATGATCTCTAACATTTTATTTTTGGTAGAGTGGTCCCTAACCTATCTATTTAAGTGCGTAATTGATCTTTTTGAAGGTTTCGTTTAAAACTTCCGTTAGTTGAGAGTAATACTCGGACAACTAACGGAAGTTTTAAATGGAAACTCGTGCAATTAACAGAAGTTTTAAATGGAATCTGTCCAAAAGGACCAATTATGCATCCAAATAGACAGATTCGGGACGACTACATCAAAAATAAAAAGTTATGGATAATTTCCACTCGCATACGATTGGGACCATTTGACCATTTGCGCCCATTTCACTTGTGATTATGACAAAAGCACAATGGTAACATAGGAAGATCACAATTTCTCCGTACTCTCGACACTGCACATGGTACTATTACTTATTACAACATACGAGTGCTAATCTATAATTCCCGCGGCATTTAACGCGGCATTGGCTTTTGGCCCCTCTCTTTCACTCTCACTCTCTCTCTCTCTCTCTCTCTCTCTCTCTCACACACACACACACACACACACACACAGTTGATTATTACTTGATGAACAGAAACATGATTTCATTATCTGTTTGACAAATCGCAGTATATATGCATGTATGTGAAGTTCAATTGGAAGCTAAAGCTTGCTATGAAGCAGAGTTCGAATTGATTCTTCAGAGGTAAATTATCGTTTGAATTTAATCTGGGTATATGTGGTAAAGGGGGAGCTGTAAGTGAGCAATAGAAAAATTTACAGAAGAAGAAGCTGAATCTGAGATGAGACTTTTCTTCAAGAAGAAGAAGCGGAAATCAAATCACGGAATATGAAGTTTTATGTATCGACGACTAGATTAAAGAGAGTGAGTATACCGGGTGCCGCCGCCTCCAGAGGCGGCGGCGGAAGTTTTTGGCAGGTGATGAAGGGTAAGATTTCACCGCAGACGGCGGTTAATAGCCGAATTTGTCATCGGACTGTGGTTATGCCGGCGATCTTGTTGCTTGGATTACTTTTGCCTTTTCTCTTCGTTCGAATTGCTTTTCTTGTTCTTGAATCCGCCACCGTTTGCTCTTCCTCCATAGGTAATTTTCTAAGTTTTATTTTTTTGCTTATTTCTTAAGTTTATTCTCTTTACTTTTTGGTAATGCTGTAATTTTGCTTCGTTTGTTGGGTATAATTGTAAATTTTGCGTATTTACTTGATTCTGCAGAGTGTATGAAATGGAAGTTTTTCGGCGGGAGCAATGCAACTCTGGTTGGTAATTTTATTTATTGTATGCGAAAAATATCCTAGAAGCCACTGAAACTTTTACGCTACTTTTTAATTGTCATTGAATTTAAAAAAAAAACTGACTTATCGTTAAATTTTCTTAAATATTTTACAATTGTCATTGAACTTTAAAAGTATTTTAAGATGTAATCAGAGTTAACAAAATATTATCTTATCTGTTATTCCATTGTTGGCCGTTTTAAAAGTTAACAAATTTGGGGCTTGTTCAGTAGAGTTTTTTTTGGGAAAAATGGGTTTTTTTGGTTACTTTTTGACTTTTCAAATTTTTTTGTAGTGTAAAAATGGTTGAAAAGTCAAAAATTGTAGGAAAAAAATAGATTTTTTTGAGAAAAAACTCTACCGAAGTCATGTCTTGATAAACTTACCAAAATATTATTCCAATCCGGGCCTATCATGTTTATCAAATCTATTAATTTTTAAAATGATACTTGTCAGATGAGATAATATTTTAATAAGTGTAATGAGAACTTGTACTTGTTTGTTGGGGACAATAGATTCCGTGTCGTTATTGGCAAAATGTAAAATGAACTCAATTGGCTCCATCTAACAGTAAAAATGAACTGAAATTGAAATTCCCAAGTGTTGATTCGGTTGTCAAGAGAATATAATTGATGGAACGTAGGTAACCAATGAGAAAAAGAAAATGATGGGTCAGAGATAATGCTTTCAACAGTGTCTTCCACTTGACTTGATAACGTTAAAAGTTAGTGGGCATTTCAATTCTATTTCTGTCATACGTCAACACGGTATTTAGATATCCTACGTTGTAGATAATGTCTGATGAATTTTTTATTTTTTCTGATGCTGATGATGTTTTTGAATACTGTGAAAAAGCTCAGAGAAGAGTTGACAAGGGCCTTGCTGGAAGCAACCAATTCTATTGATGATGAGAGTGGAATTGCAACAGTAGAGGGCTCAAATTCACTATTGTCATTTGAGGATCTTGTGAGGGACATGATGTCAAACAGACAAGACATCAAAACATTCGCTTTCAAGACCAAAGCCATTGTAAGTGGACAAGTGCTATGTAGTAGCAACTAGCAACTAGCAACTATACTTTTCCACCCATTACTATGTCTTCAACTATCATATCCTTATTTGCTTTTTAATTGGATTACTTTCTAGTCCATAATCAGCTGTTGTATTACTTACCATGTACCTGAATCCCAATAGGAGTCAACTTTTTTATGTTCTAGTTAAACTACTAGACGGGGCTATTTAGTGCATTTGCCTGTCGTTTTAAGCTTATTACTTGGTCAAACATTACTTTTAAGTTTTATCCACACACATTTCGTAGGATTCGCATCTTTTATATGTTTTTATTCACATATTTTATAAGACTTACAACTTATAATCTACAAAACCGTTGTCAAACATACACTTAGCGACTCAACTTTGATATCCCAATTATCACTGTTGTCATTGCTTATTTATGAAAATTGTGAGACAAGCCCTAAAGTCCCCTTTGTTACATATTAAACTTTTAGATAAGTTTCATATAGGTTGCCAGTGGTCCAACATATTATTCTACCCACCCAGAGTTAGGTTCTTGGGAATTTATTAGGCTATTATCACTTTGCTCGTGTAATTAACAATGCTCAAGAAATACAAAAGAAGTTGAGGGCCTGATATGAGAGGTAGATTCTATTTCTACCAAATAGCAGCACAGTTAAAAATGTTAATTTTGTAAATACCTTTAGCCAAATGATGGGCTCTCTGATTAAGTGAAGCATTATACAAATTTGTGTAAATTAGGCAGCTTCCATTACTCTGAGTTATCAGCATCCATGTTGAGCAGCATACTGATATGGTAGTTCAGATATACGTGGAAGGCCATCCTTAGCAAATTTTGGGGATATATCAAATTTATCATAATAATGCATGTCTGGGTATTAAGCTGATAGTTTAGGAAATGGTTTTTCAATGACTTTCTAAACACACCCTTTTTATGTTTATAGGTTCTCTACGGTGAAAGTAACCAAAGAACCCTTTCATGTTCATGTGCTAAATGTGTCGTTGCTTTTTTGATACTATCTTCAACCTTCATCATTGTTAAACCACAAGTTTGAAGGCTCTGAGACTTGAGTCATGCCAATTTTCATAAGTGTGGATTGCTTGCCTTGACAGCCATGTGTCCCGGACAAGACTTAATGTGTGTGCAACGAGAAAGGTTGATGGCTGAGAACTACATTATTCCGTTTTTCTTTTTCTGAAATTCAACTGACTGAAAAGTTAAAATGGTAGATTTTGTTCTATTAGAATATATTTGAGAGGGAAACTTTCCCTTAAAGTAGATGACGAATTTGTTAGTAACTCCTCCTGTGGTCAGTATTATTTAGTAAAATTTGTTTTGGTTACAATCTCACTTCCAGAAGAGAATTAGTTTATCCAATTAATAACTTGATTTTAAGTATTTAACCTTAGCAGTTTTGTGAAATTCGAATGGGGTCACCAACTCCTATTTATTTAGGTCTTTTCTGTAGTTCCTTTGTTATCACTTTCTAGACACATCAACATTATGGAGGTAAATATATTTGCATGTTCTATGGCAGCCGGTGATTAACCACCTTAAAAAGCTCCCCTTTTGAAATTATGTGGCTGACGTATGGAGAAATTGGCCAATATTAATGTGAAATCATAGCTTCAACTGCAGATCACAATGGACACTAAAGCAAACTTCTTTATTTTCTATGCAGATCTTGAACATGGAACGCATGGTTCAAATGGCTAAACGCCGTGAGTCAATTTACTGGCATTTAGCTTCTCATGGTGTACCCAAATGCATACATTGCCTTTCCCTCAAGTTGGCTGAAGAATATGCCGTAAATGCCATAGCTCGTTCTTGCTTACCTCCACTTGAATTTGTTTCCTGTCTTACTGACCCTTCCTTTCACCACGTTGTTCTTCTAACTGACAATGTCCTTGCTGCCTCAGTTGTCATATCTTCTACTATAAACACCTCTCTCAATCCTGAAAAATTGGTATTTCATGTGGTCACTGATAAGAAAACATACACTTCCATGCATGCGTGGTTTGCAGTAAACACAATTGATTCTGCAGTTGTTGAAGTCAAGGGATTGCATCAATATGATTGGTCTCATGAAATAAATGTTGGAGTTAAGGAGATGTTAGAGATTCATCACCAGATTCGGAATAACATATACAAAAAATTGAAGGAGGAAGATTTGGAATACGAGGAAGAGCACGATCACAAATTAGAAGTTCTAAGCCCCAGCTGCATCTCCCTTCTTAATCACCTCCGCATTTATCTCCCTGAGGTAATTGCTCGACTAAGTTTTTACTGGACTGGTTGTGAATGGGATATTCTCATTCATTCTGAAAGTATATTTTTTAAATCTTATTTCCATGGATTCCACAGCTGTTTCCAGATCTGAACAAGGTTGTGTTCTTGGACGATGATATTGTTGTACAACATGACTTATCTTCTCTATGGGACTTGGATCTCAATGAGAAAGTTGTTGGTGCAGTTTTTGATTCATGGTGTGGACATGACTGTTGCCCGGGAAGAAAATACAAGAACTACTTTAATTTCTCAAATCCAGTCATATCATCTAACTTGGATTATGATCGTTGTGGGTGGCTATATGGCATGAATGTTTTTGATCTCCAAATGTGGCGGAAAACTAACATCACTGCAGTATATCATCAGTGGCTTAAACTTGTGAGTGTTATTTCGTCTAATTTAGCGCGTTGTCAAAATGGTAGTTTTATTTAAGTTGATGCCGCATGGTAGTCTTTATATTAATGTTGGGCTTGCTGAAACTCTGATTTCTCCTCTTTTCTTGTATAGTGTGAAATTGTATCTCAAATAATTTCTATCCGTAGAATTGTTCTTTCGGTACATCTGAGATTTACTGTCCTCTCTCATTTCTATATTTTTCAGAGCCTCAATTCAGGTTTTATATTATGGCATCCCGGAGCACTTCCACCTGCCTTGATTGCATTTGAGGGTTATGTACATCGCATTGATCCTTCGTGGCATGTGGCGGGGTTGGGGTTTCAATATCCACAAGTTGACAAATATACGTTGGAAGCTGCAGCGGTCATTCATTTCAGTGGGCCGGCTAAGCCATGGCTCGAGATTGGGGACCCTGAGGTAAAAGGCTTATGGAATAGACACGTAAATTTCTCAAATGAATATATTAGAAAATGTCGCGTCATGGGTTGAGGGGACAGATTTATCTCGATTTTCGTATATTATTTTGGGATAAAGTTGGAGTTGTAGTTTGAGGTAGAGGGAAGAAGGGAAAGCCTTCAGTCTCTGCTCGGATTATGCTCCGTTGTGGATAAACAGCAAATAGATGAAGGTAGCAGCTATACATTACACAGTCTAGGTATCAAACCTTCACTGTTTATTATAAAGTAATTATATATCTTATTGTAAATTCATGTTAAAGATCCTACAAGTATGTTATCTTTATTGAGACTTGGAATTCTGTCTTAAAATGTCAACATTATTAAGGGTAGTCCAGATTCTTGTATGTTGTTTATTTTTTGCATCTTTATTTGATGCATGTGAGATTTACTCCTTAACATGCCTCCACAAAATAGTAATTCGTTTGTGAGAACCAATCTTAAAACTTTTGTGCTCGTTTGAGTTTTAGTCGGAACAAATTGCTCGTTATGTTTAGTGAACTTTGATACCATATTGAGACTTGGGTTTACCTTATTAAAAGATTGCATTTTTATTCGACGAGTGATTTATCCTTTTAACACACTAATTGATCATTCCCATAACTTCAATATTCATGTTTTGCAGTTCATTCATTTACTTTGATTTGTTCGTGGTATATGTTTTGCTTGTTCCCAATGCCCATTACATCTGGTCGATGCTCATGATCGAGACCTAGGTTTCTTTCCTACCGTCTTTCTATGTGCTCTTTTACTTCTTCTTGAGCCGTATATTAATATATTTCTTTACTAGTGTTACAACCATATTAGATAGAACTCAAGTTTAAAACCAGCTTATATTATCTTTTATAAGAAACACTTGATTTAGCATCTAGGATTGCTTTAAAGTTGATACAATCGATAATTGTATTGTAGTTGTAATGCAACTTAACAAGAAAGTATAATTTTATTTTTCACGAAGGACATCGTGTTATTGTGGAATATTAAGTGTTATAGTGTTCATATCCCGAATTTGTTATTGTTAACATTTGCAACTTTCCGGTTTTCATTTTCTTTTCAATCTAATTTTGTTCTCTCTAATGTGGTCTTACTGATACTCGTGTGATAAGTGGATGCTAAAATTGATTGAAATCTCTCAATAATACCTGTAGAAAGTAATGTAGTAGAAACTAAAAAGTGGCCTTTGAAAGGTCTTAAATTGCTAGATTTCTTCTTTTTCCATTTTCGGTTCATGGGATATTTATTATTTTTTTATGGTTCCATCTAATATAGTATTCTGTGTCAAATACTCGATCAATCATCAATTACTTATCACGAGAGAAGTCATTGTTCGTTTAAATACAAAGTTATTCAGTTTATGCATGAATACTAACATGATATTCTAATACCATTAACTTTAAACATTATTAATTTTTTATCAATGTTTTAAAAAACATAAAATGTAGCTAGGCGTAGAGGTTGAGCTTCAAGTTTTTCGAATTTAGGCAATGATGAGACAAGGGCGATGTGAAGGAGAGGCATGAAGCGTGACTAGGTGTTGAGGTCGAACTTCAAGTTTAGGCAGTCTTTGGTGCCACTTATGCGAGCTTTTTAGAACAGTGTTTTTTATATGAAAGGCTATTAGTGCAACTCATTGACATATTCTCATTGACGATTCGATCAAATCAAAAAAAAAAAAAAAAATGAAGGCTAGACGTAAAAATTTTCTTTTTGTTATTAACTAAGTATTGAATATAGTTGAGATAGAAATATAGAAGGAATTCAAGAATTTGTATTAATTTTATAAAAAAGAAAAAGACCTCATTTATAGTGTTATAAATGTCAATAAAAAGAAAGATTCTGTATTAATTATACAGTCAGAGCTTTATGAAAAACTTTTAACATGGTATTTCTTTTTCGACACCAATCTATAACAATTGGTATTTCGCAAACTCATTCTCAAGTGTACATAATCGTTACAATTTTGTATTCATATTGCTACCAAGTATAACAAGTAAAATATTGAAGTAGCTGTAATTCTCCATCTACTTATTGCTACTAAGTATAACAAGTAAAATATTGAATTGTGAATAATTCATCGCAAATTATTCACAATGTTCATATATAATTATAGTATACGGTTCGAGAAAATTGAAAGTCGTAAGCCCGACATGACATGATTTTTTCATCTTGCATCCCACTTTTTTCAAAAATAACAATTTCAAATATCATGTCGTGTCAACTATTGTTTTTCGTTTATGTACAACTTAATTAATTGCTGATACGGTAACACCAAAAAGAAAGAAAGGCATAAATATATTCAATCCTCTCAAGTATAAGAAAGTAAACTCAACTGATTTGCCTTTGCTAGTCACTTTTTTATTTTTCTCTTTCTTGCCGTCTCATTCTCGTACTTGCTTTTTCTTCGTCCAAAGGAAACATATCTTTTTCTTGTCATGAAAGAAATTCTTTACTTCATATTGCATTCAATGACAAATTCAGAAACTATATATAAAACCTTAAAACACAGAGTAATTTCAATCAATTCACCAATATTTTCTGTATCTTCAAATTACCAGAAAGAAAGAAAAAAAAGAAGCATTTTTTGGCTAAGAAAAGTGTCATATAGAGAAATGGGTATGCTTGGAGCCATTGCAAGACATCTAGATGCTCTTGTTGGGTACTTTTCAATCCAATGGATAAGAACCCATTTTTCCAATATTTGTTTTTATTTTTTTTTTTTTTATTTCAGCTTTATTTTTAATGATTTTGGTTTTTTTATTTAGGGTTTTTCTAAGAGATTGTTCTTCATTTTATTCCCAACTTCTATCAATATTCATTTTCTTGAAAGAATTAAGCACAACAACTCTGATTCATCGTCCAATGGAGTTGTGATGTATTTTAATGCATTGGACAATGAATCCACCTAAACCGATGATGATGAATAATATTACTCTTTCTAAAAATGCCAATATTAAACTACTCAAATAAATTTACAAAAATTTTATTTACTCGTCCTTTCAATGACATTAAGGCATGCATGGATAATATTTTATTGCGAACGTTAATAATTTCAAGAATATGTATTTTATTGTAATTCCATTTATATCTAATTGTTTCTTATTTTTCTTGATCGTGCAATATTCAGACCTGGAGTGATGCTTTTATATCCTCTGTAAGTCCAAAATTTGGAGTCTTTTTTCTTAATAAATTCCTTCACATTTATGATATATTAACATTAGTGTATAAAAGTGATGTATTTATTAATGAATAAATGAACAGATATGCATCAATGAGAGCAATTGAGAGTCCTTCAACACTGGATGATCAGCAGTGGTTAACATATTGGATTTTATACTCATTGACAACCCTTTTTGAGCTTTCTTGTTGGAAAGTCCTTCAATGGTATGTTTATATCAATGTTATGAGAACTGATCCGGCCAGTTCAACCGGTAAAACCGGGAACGGGTAACGGAACTTGGTTGTTAGCGTCTACATACTGTCTAATAAGAAACCGGCCGGTTGAACTAGAAGCCGGTGAATTACCTCATATAACATCTTAACCTTTTAAGGAGGAAACGATTTTATTTATTTAAATTTTTGTCGTCAAGAAGAATTTCACCCTTAATATATATAAGAAATGAAAGTTTATTTTTCAACATTCAAACAGGTTCCCATTCTGGACATACATCAAGCTGGTATTCTGTATGTGGCTGGTATTGCCAGTTTTCAATGGAGCTGCTTACATTTATGAGAATTATGTGAGGAAATATTTCAAAGTTGGAAGCTATGTGAGCCCAAATTATCCTGAAGGACAGAGAAGGGTACTTCAGATGATGAGCCTTGATGCCAGGAAATCGGTCGAGAAATACATCGAGAAATTTGGTCCCGATGCCTTCGACCGAGTTGTCAAAGTGGTAAGAAGTTAATCATAAACACAAATAACACAGAAGCAAGACATAAATGTATCAAACACACAGTGACTCATAAACTTGTGTTTGCAGGCTGAGAAAGAAGCAAAGAAGCACTGATAAATCATTTCAAATCCCTGAAAGTCTCATTTATCAGGCTTTTCATCTCCTTGTGATTTGTTGAAGGATAAAGCAAGATTTATAGAGCAGACATGTAATTGTGAATATGGGGACCGATTAAACTATTTTATTTATTTTTTATTGTAGCAGTTCATCAATGAAAATAATTTCTTAGTGATTATAGATGGATTCAGTGACATATTCTGGAAGACATCACAAAAGACTTATTGAAATAAATTAGAGAGATTGAATGAGGCCCCGTGTGCAAAGAAAACATTGCACCTATGTTGAACTATTCCCAGAAAAATCTAACACGAACCCACTGCACTATAATATCCAGGTCTCATTTTTCACCAAGACATGCAAGTCGTGTCGATCCTCTGCACAGACGGGCCAATCGAACCCGTTTTACACATTTATAGCATAACCAAGATTAGGCATAATTACTTAAGGTATGAGAAGAGAATTGTGTAAAGAAGTTGATTCCATGTATCAGGGACTCCTGCTAGACACCAATGTGTGCAATCTACTCCACGGCCAGCAGAGGCAGGATGCCCATCTATCCTTAGCTGTGACAAGGTAGTAATGTTGAGCAAATACACTGGTTTGCACATTGCTTTTAATACTTTCTCTAGTACTAATTCTGCTGGATGATGATCCCCTAGATTTTTCAGTGGTTGCGTTTGGTTCTGGCGGTTCATGGCATTTATATAGGGCATGCTGATTCAAACATCAGAAATTAAAAGAATAAGCAAGTGCAGGTGGACAAATTAATAAGATTGTTTAAGAAAATATTTTACCTGGCATGATCTGGAGAAACACCCTGAAAGAAAACTTTTGTCTTCTTTGGATCTACATGAGAGTCTACCCATTTAGCCCATGTATTCAGGGCTTTCTCATAGAGAGACAAACGATCCATTTCTTTAACGGTAGTGTTCCCATATTGAATCGTGTCCCATCTGATAAATTAGAAAAATGAATATCTCGAACAAAATGCTATTGACATACTTGATATGTTACTTTAGACATGATTAAGGAAGAGGGGTACGCCGCTCAATAAATCCACAAACCTACATGCTAAATTTAATCCAATCCAATTGATGTTTTGTGCAAATATGCCCAACTAAACAAATTTTTGTTTCTTGTTATATCCAATATATTGTAGTTACACTTAGATCATGTTTGGTTAAGTTTAAAAGTTATATTTACAAATATGTGCAGATAGATTAGCTTTTCTTCCTTACAACTCATAAGTGTTAGTTTCAAAAAAGTAACTTGATTGTCGGACAAGTGTATATATATGCCTTGACAAGTATGTAGTTCGATTATTTAACACAAAAAATGGCATGAAATGTAGTTGAAAGTAGGAAAATATGTACATACGGTTGTTTTCTCCCAGTGTGAAGCCACCAATGCCACGAATCGAAGATCACCACGTCCATTCCATCCCATACTTTATTGGTACTGATTGAATCTAGCTTCAAAACCTTCCCAGTTGGCTCACTAGTGATATCCACCAGAAATGCATTCCGGAAGAACATGAAGGAAGCATTATAGGTCTGCACCAAAGTAGAATTTCATTCTTCAACATTGAAAGTGAATGCAAGTGTACTAGTACTCGAGCTTAAACGGGTATTTTAGGCCACTTTGTCTGAACCTCAATTAAACAAATTTGACAATATTCTTTTAATTTCCTTCATATTTTGTGATGCTGTGATACTAAATCTAAAACTTTCTACTTCCTCTCGCAACCCTTGTCTAGACACCCTTCCCTACCTCGTACTAATTCCTCTCCTCCGCCCCTCCCCCCACCATTGTCTAGCTACTAGTGACTCGGAGTTTGTCTTCTAGGTACAACTAAATGAACTCCACTTAAGAAATAAGTAAGAAAAAACAATAAATCGTACCGGAAATGTGAATGTAGAAAGACCATTTGTCCTTTTCAAAGTGTAATTAGCTTCTGGTACTGCAACATGAAGCATACATGTAAGTGATTGCCACTGATTAAGGCTCAATGAGTCCCCAACAAACATCAGCCGTATCCCCTTAAATTTTGTCAAAAAATCAACACCATTTAACCTACAAAAGAAAACACATTTTGAAACTTGAAGCCATGTAGAGACACAATATTCGATGTGACAACATTGACGTGAGTACAATAAAATACCAAAGTATAATGCTATATAGTATTAGTGGTGCTTAACACCAGTCACTGTGGCTGTAGGTCCACTTTCAATGAAGATGGGATGCATTTTAATCGTTGGACACTGGTGTAGTGCCTCATAGACTGGTGGATTGACCAATGTTTAGAAACTCCAGTCACATTGAAAAGGAAATAAAAACCTTCATATATTACAGGGGAAAATATTTTTATTTTTCCATACTTGGTATGCATTATTAAAAAATAATAATTAGGATTATTAATTTAGAATGATTATTTTAATAACAAAATAGTCAAACTTTTAGTGAAATATATATAGAGAAAAATAAAAAATGCTTTTACAATAAGTAGATTCTTTGACTTAGCAAACACATAAAAAAATAATCATATATAGCTGAAACTTACTCTTAAAATAGATTGTCTCTTGGAGAGGTGATATGCTGAGTTTTGAAGGTAATGATATTAATTCAATAGCCACAGCATTGTTTATAATATTTTACTGTTTTTCAAGTTCAATATAGAGAGAGCTTGATACAAATATAGAGAGAGCTTGATACAACTTAGTCGTTATTAAGCATAACATATTCAATCGCCACAACATACTTTATAATGTTTCAAGATTTTTCAAGTTCAATACGTAGAAAACTCGATACAACTCGATCCTTCTTAAGCATAACATAGAAAACTCAAATATAACTTGATCTTATTAAACATAACATGCATGCCATGTTATATATAATTTTATATAATAAAGAAAAGTGTATAGAAAATACCTTGGCAATTGGCATCCAGTGGGGTGCCATCTGTATTTGAGGTAGTCTTTATCTGGTCGACCATTTGTTTGGCAATCAAACATATGCTCAATAAATGGACATTTTTTTGTTTCGTACAGAGGATATGATGTATCATAAACCCAACTCCCTTTAAATATATCACAGCTTTGTGTTGCTATTTTTCCACATGCATCATTCAAAACTGAAAGAAACACCAGAAAATAGCTGTAAAACATTTAGCCGTCACACAATTTAAGAAATATACTGTTTGTATGTTAGATTTTCTTTATATAGGGGGTTTTAACTTTTAGGGCAGAAGATTGTGAAAAGATTTAAAGATTGTTTTCACTAAATTATTTGAAAAGGATTGGTGAAGAAATTAATTGTTAGGGTATTAGGAGAGCCATGCGGAGCATGCAATCAGATTCTATTAATTACTAGTCATGCATTAGGTTAAACTCGATCCAATGATCCATGCTCTAATAAATGCACAGACACACTTAATTGTTTTTGAGATTTGGCTAGTCTACCTTTTATAATATATGTTTTGAGTTTAAAATTTTATTCCCATTCCCAAAAAGATTGATTTGTATCTATTTTTACACATATTAAGAAAATCTAGTTATTATAGTTGGAATAATAAATTTTACTTACATTTTTCTTAGTATTCCACTACAATTAATATAATAATAGTTCATATTTTGTTGATAACAACACATATTAATAGGGGCATATTAGTTGCTTATAATTTGAGACGGATAAAAAAAAACACGTGTTGACATATGAAATAACAAGGGCCTAAAAAGAGACTTAAGAAAATTATACATATAGGCCCATAATAAATGCCCGAATGCCCAAGTATATAGGTTTAGAAAATATGTCGGCCAGCCCAACGGATGCCCAAATAAATTCAGTATACTGTGCCCAATAGAAATTGTCCAAGCCGGAAGGGCCCAAAATGGACATCGCCCGGATCAAAACGCCTGTATGGCGTTGGGCGATTAGAATGGTCGATTATGGCATAAGAGTAGCTGTTCATAAGTAGTTTCTCTCATTTTTATCATTATTCCCACGTTGTCGGGAGTTACAAACTTGAATTATCATAAAGGAGTTACAAGAAGTTGGATCATCATGGGAAGTTACAAGCGGTTGGGATCATCATGGGAGAAATGGGCGGTTATTGAGCGGCCAGTGATTGCTTCATGAAGGGTTACAAGAAGTTAAATCATCATGTTAAATCATCATTGGGAAGTTACAAACAGTTGAAATCATTATGGAAAAAATGGGCGAGTTATTGGGCGACGAGGTGGTTCTTTGGGCGATAAGGAAGAAAGCTGGGCGATGAGAAGTTTTTATACAAGGCGAAGGAAAGCGTGTGATAAAACCGTTTGACAAGGTATAAAAGAAAGGAGATTGATCAAAGTAGAAGAAAAGAAGGAACTCTCAAAAAGCAGAAATGTAATTTCATTCCATTTAGTCTTAAATATTTCTTTTACTGGTGAATTCTAGTGTGCTTGTGCCCTTTGGAGGCATTTCGTTTTGCTCTTTTCATCCTTTGTCATTATCGTAGTCTTCTAAATCAAACACCCTTGTTGGGACTTTGTCTCATAAGGTTTGGCGTCCCTTACACATCGTCTGAATCCTTTAATTGTTAGCGAAGATACACATTCGCTTGAGGAAACAATTTGGCACGCCCAGATGGGACACTTTTGGTGTTAGAAGATACAAGAGGGTAGAACAATATGCCTCACAAGAACTCGGATAAGGAACCACCGACCCAATGAATTCAATCCGTGATCGGCGTTATGAAGAAGAAAACAAAATACACCAACGACGGAGGGACAAAATCAAAGCCGTTATGAGCCAATGACGGAATTGAGTCCACGAACCATGCTTGCGCATTACTTGGCGAACTCACGCATAAGATGTTGTGGGGACGGGTAAGCTTGCAAAATGTTCATGATATGGAAAAATTTGTTCAAACCGGAAATGTGCATTACGACAACATGGCCAAACAATTAAGTACTTTAAATGAACTTATAACTAGGTTAGTAGGCGGACATGTCAACCAAATTTGCCAAATATAGGGAATCATTTCCAAGCTAGGGCGGTTGTAGGGCACAATTCACAGACAATGAACCCTATAAATCCTAGTCAAGGAATAGAAATGCCTTTTATACCATCGACGTCAAATGTGGGTGGAGGCAATGTGGCCAATTTGAGTGGTCATAATGTGGGATCGTCCAACTTGGGGGTAGCCCGAATGCAAGAGAAAATATGCCAAATATGGGACAAAACGCAACACGTGTTAACGAAGGGCAAATGTCCAAGTAAATGGCAATAATACCATGAGTAATGGTAATTTGGCCACAAATCCGAGTTTAAACAATAGACCTCAAATGATTCCACCGTGAATCAACCAATAGGAGTCCCATATGATCCAAACATGGCTTTAAGAAACCAAATCACCGAGATAATGCAAGATCAGATGGCTTTTGGAATGCGTCCTTTCATTAGGCCAACCTATAAAAAGCCATATCCCGATTGGATAGACCAAGCCTATCCGTGGCCTAGGGGATATAAAGTGCCGGAATTTTCACTATTCACAGGTTTAGGGGAGGTTTCAACATTGGAACATGTAGGGCGATTCACACTGCAATGCGGTGAAGTAAGTGATTACCATAAAATAAGGTTGTTTCCTAGTTCGCTAACAGGAGTAGCTTTTTCATGGTTCATTAATTTGCCAGCAAACTCTGTTCAGACATGGCAACAATTAGAACAGTTGTTCCACGCCCAATTCTATAAAACTGAGTCTGAAGTCACCTTGGTGATTTGGCGAATTACGTCAAATGCCAACCGAATGGGCGGAAGTTTTTCTTCAAAGGTTTAAGGCGCTAGGAGTAAATGCTTTGTGCCCTTACCCGAAAAAGAGTTTGTTAAGATCGCTCAAAGTTGTTTAAGTTTCGACTTGAAAAAGAAATTTCAGGATAGAGAGTTTCCTGATCTCTTTCAATTAACGGCCAATGTGATTAGGTATGAGCGTTTGATAAGGGAAGAGGAACAAATGAAAAATTCCAAACAAAGGACTTATTATAGAGACCCAAACTTCGACGCTCACGTTGTGGATGAATATTATGATCAAAGCGAAATATGTTTGGCTGAATTGATTAAAGGAGATGCTTATGAATGTCCGTTAATAATTAATTCGTGGATGACGGCGAAAAACGAGCCTCCGAGAGATACAAGCAAGAAGGCTAGAACGTTTTCGTTCGATGTAACCAAAGCGAGATACTATATTTGATAGATTGTATAAAGACAAGCAAATAAAAGCGAGCGATAAACACAAATTGCCAAATCTCGAGCAAATTAAGGATAAAAAAATATTGTAAGTGGCATAATGCATGGTCTCATACAACTAATAATTGTTTGGTTTTTCGTCATGTATTACAGGATGCCATCGAATCGTATGGTAATTACTTTTGAAACTAAAAAGAAGATGGCGGTGGATGAGAATCCTTTTCCATGGCCACTAGGAGTTAATATGTTGTCGCAGGTTTCAAAAGTGGTTTACCTAAATTCAAATTGGTGGTCGATAATGGGGACGAAGATCTTGAACCGCATCCCAGCGTGTTCAAACGCGTCTCAAAGGTAAAGAAGTTGAAAGGAATAAAAAGTGTTGTGTGCTAGATGTAGCGAGAGAAATAGATGAAGAGGAGAAAGCGGAAGTATGGGAGTATCACAATCATCCAAACACAACCCAAAATTTCCAACCGATTCAAGGACGAAAGGTATCATGGCCTCCTTTTGAAAGGCGGGTCGAAGCCAATGTATGATGGCGGCCGGTGTACAACGGCAATCCGATGCTCAACAATAGAACGTTCGAGCCACAAACCCATCGATCGAATGTATGGCACTCATTCCAATATAAAGTGCGGGAAGGGTGATACCCTTTGATCAAATGACTAGGACACAAGAGAGACGTCATCGGAGAAATTATGGACGAATGATGAGGCAAAGAACAAGAAGTGATCGTCCCAAATCGCCCAATTTCTCCAACACGGTTGCTAAAGAAAATCTCGAAGATGAGAAGGAACATAATGTGAATGATTCAACAGGAGAATTGCCGGAAGATTCTTCCGGTAGGTCGAAATTTGAAAGACACAAAGAAGGACGAAGATAAAGAAGATCCGGACAATCCATCACCATTCGGTTTGGTTCTTTACCCCAATATTGGCTAATAATTATACGCTTGCCAATGAATTTAAAAGCAAAGGGGATGAGGGCCACAAGACGATGAGAGTGAAGAAGCATGCACATTGGAATGCGTGGTAGAAATCGGGCAAACCTCAGGAGATATCTATGGAGGAGAAGAAGAAGATGATGGCTTGACGGATGTGGAAGAAGAAATTGACTTAGAGTCGAGAGAAGAAAAGAGGAGTTTCATATAACAAATTGCTAAAACAATTTGTATCAAGAAGGTGTACGAGAAGTAGATTTGTTGGGCGAACCATCCGGGCGATCTTTTGATTATTACGTGTTATACGGGGCCCAAGAGGGAAAAGCGAGGTACTGCAAGGCCCGAAAAGTATGGATCACCTCCAACGATATTACCATCCCCTACGGGTTGGGAGGAAGTGAGCGACAAAGAAGCTCAAGAGCCCAAAGATGAAGATCGATCACGAAATGTTGCGTAAACCCGTGACATTTCGATCCAAAGGATGACGGAAACGAGAAGTGGAGATAGAGGCGATCGAAAGGGTCATCTTTAAGAAGCCAACGCCAATTTAACCAAACATTTGAGGCCATTATATGTAAAGGCTCTAGTCAATGGCATCCCCAGAGCCAAAGTTCTCATAGATAATGGGGCCGCTATTAATACCATTCCATCTAGAATGATAAAGAAATTTGCTAAGACGGAGTGACTTGATCCTCACCGAAGTTATCCTTACGAGCTTCAATGGCGGGGTGACTTGCCAAAGGAGTAATGCCTTTGGACGTAGCGGTAGGAACTATCACAAAAACCACGATTATTCTTTGTAATAGACGGGCCGACTAGCTACAATGTGTTGTTAGGAAGAGATTGGATTCATGGAAATCGTTGTATACCTTCGCCACTCCATCGGTGTCTAGTTTTTGGAGCGATAAAGGTGAAGCCGAAGTGGTGCAAGCGGATCATAGACCTTTGTTTCTGAGCGAACTCGATCGAGAAGTTTATGTATGAAGGAAATTATGGGCTGTGAGAGTAGTCCAAGATGGTGAAGAAACTCGGATCATCGCGCGAGCGAGGAGCCATTATCAATAGATGCATTTCTTGAAATGTTCGATCAAATGAGGCCAAACATAGTGGCCCTTGAAGAGCCAATGATTGGCAAAAAAGATATTCAATAAATGTTGAAGAAGGTACCTAACCTTCAGGATGTCAAAGCCAAGTCAATGGCTTTCGAGAAAAGGTGCGAAGGAGAAATAAGAAAGAAAGCGGCTGTAAAGATGTTAAGGGATAAATTAGCCGTGTTCAAGTTAGAACAGAATATTGGCCGAGAAGTGAATAAGGTGGATTGTTTAGATGCAGAAGACATCAATACAAGGAGCTTGAAGCGACGATGTGATAGGAGTCATGAAGACGGGCACGCCCAAGCACAAGACCCTTGGTGAAAGTAAATATTGAGAGGAACAAGAAGATCGCCCAACATTTGTCGATCGGATGCTTAGCAAAGAGGTAAGTGACCGATTAATTGCTTTGTTAAAAGAGTATAGAGATTGTTTTGCTTGGGAATATGAACACATGCCCGGTTTAGATAAAAATTTGGTAGAACATAGGCTACCAACTAAGCCACACTTTAAACCACATAAGCAACCCCCAGACGTTTTGCTCCTAATGTATTGCTTCAAGTAAAGAAAGAAATAGAGCGGTTGTTAAAGGCGGGTTTTATAAGGACGGCCGACACGTTGAATGGTTGTCTAATATTGTACTGTATCAAAGAAAAATGGTAGTATTAGGATTTGCATAGATTTGAAATTTGAACTTAGCAACGCCCAAAGATGAATATCCAATGCCAACGGTAGATTCCTTAGTAGATTCAAGCTCTTGGACATGTGATGTATTCTTTTATGGATGGATATTCGAGGATACAACCAAATTTATATAGTGAAGAAGATATACATAAAAGCGCATTCGGATGCCCGGTGCTTTAGGATGTTTTGAATGGGTGGTCATGCCTTTTGGTTTAAAAATGCAGGAGCCACTTATCAAAGGGCAATGAATCTAATTTTTCATGACATGATAGGAGAATTCGTTGAAGTTTATGTTGATGATATAGTGGTTAAATCATTGAAAGAAGAAAACCATCTCCAACAATTGAAACGTTCATTCGAGCGGATGAGACAATATAAATTAAAATTGAATCCGTTGAAGTGTGCATTTGGTGTTAATGCGGGAAATTTCCTAGGATTCCTAGTGCATGAAAGAGGAATTGAACTTGATAAAAATAAAGCAAAAGCCATTTTAGAGGCTAAACCACCTAAGAACAAAAAGGAATTACAAAGATTCCTTGGGCAAGTGAACTTCTTACGACGTTTCATATCTAATTGTGCAGGCTAACGAAAGCTTTCTCGCTCTTCTAAAGTTGAAAAATCAGACGACTTAAATGCGGAAGGAGGAGCATCAAGAGGCTTTCCATAGCACGAAGACATATTTGTCAAATCCACCGAGATTAGTTTCACCTATCCAAGGTCGGCCAATGAAAGTTTATATATCGGCCGAGCAGGGAGTCAATAGCCGGACTAGTCGCCCGGGGCGATCGGTTTGGAGAAGAAAGGCGATATATTATCTCGAGAGAGCGACTTTCGTGTGTGTGAATGTAATTATTTCGCTATTGAAAAATTATGTCTTGCTTTGTATTTTACATGTACTAAATTAAGGGCTTACTTACTACTGTAACTATTTACTTAATTTCTAAAGTAAATTTGGTTAAGTACATGTTCTCTCGTCTATTTTGCATCAAAGGATTGGTCTTTGGACTTTAGCAACCGCTGTAATTTGAAATCTGATTCATACCACAAAAGGCGAAGAAAAATCAAGCATTGGCTAACTTTTTGGCCGATCATCCGTGCTTAGACGTACCTAAGGAAATCGAATTAGAAGTCAATTCGCTCGAACTAAAACCCTGGATTTTATACTTTGACGGTTCAAAACCGCTAGAGGCGCAGGAGTAGGGTAGTGCTAATAAACCCACTAGGGTTTGCTACAAGTTTGCTTTTCGCCCTAACCGAAATGTGTACTAATAATCAAGCCGAGTACTGGCGTTGATTGTTGGTTTAGAATTATTATTGGATTTGGGGACTGAAAAACGTACTTATCCGGGTGATTCTCAATTAATAATTTATCAATTGAATGGCGAGTTTAAATGCCAAAGTGACTCTGTCATAAGTCAATATGGCATCGCTCAAGAGCTCTTGGACGAGTTCGACCAAGTAGAGCTTCAACACGTTAATAGAATATATAACGATCCGGCAAATGAATCGCCCAAATGGCATCGGGTTATTCAAAAATCTTTGAATAACGATTCGCGTGCGTAGCACGGAACGATATTGCACGTACTTCAACGAAGGGCTTAAAGGGTTTAATGTGCATTGTATACAAAATGGAGACGCATTGGATTGGAGAGAAGAAATACAAAATTCTCGGAAGAACCAAATAAGAAGAGCGACGGGGAAGTTAAAATTACGTTCATCGAACTATTTGGTCGATTGAAAGTGAATTATATAAGAAACGCCGGATGGTGTACTTTTGAAGTGCATAAATTTGCAAGAAGCTAAAGTGGTTATGGCGGAAACACATGAAGGAGTGTGCGGAGCACATCAAGTCGGGCCAAAAGATGAGGTGGTTGATCATCGGGAATGGATATTATTGGCCTAAAATGGACGAGATATGCGTCAAGATGCCAAAAGTTGCTTGAGTGTCAAAAACATGGCCCAATCCAAAGAGTGCCACCGTGGAAATGGTATCTATTATCAAACCATGGCCTTTCAAGTGTTGGGCGATAGACACGATAGGAAAGATTTACCCACCGTCATCCAAGCAACATACCTTTATAATAGTCGCCACCGATTTTTTCACTAAATGGGTAGAAGCGATACCTTTAAAAGAAATTTCCCAAGGAAATGTCATAGAGTTCATTCGTGATCATATCGTATATAGATTTGGGATACCTCAAACTATAGTGATGGATCATGGAACTTCTTTGAACGGGAATCAAGTGAAAGAATTTACGAGCGAGTTTGGAATCAAGTTGGCAAACTCACGCCTTATTACGCCCAATCCAACGCCAAGCGTAATCGTCAAATAAGGTTTTAAAGGGTATCATAAGGAAAATGATAGGTGAAAATGCTAGAAATTGGCATGAATGCTTGAATAGGGCGTTATGGGCCTACAGAACTTCGCCGCGATCTAGTACTAAAGTGACTCCTTTCCAGTTGACATATGGGCAAGAAGCAATCGCTTATGGAAATTAATGTGCAATCGACGCAATACGTTTGCAAAATAATATAGATGAAAATGAGCATACTGAACTACTTGTGCAAAATTTATTAGAATTGGACGAACTAAAGTTGAGCGTTTTAGATAGATTGCAAATTCAGAAAAGACAAGTGGCTTCATATTATAATAAAAGGGTTATAGCCAAATGTTTTATACGAAAGATTTGGTATGGAAAACAATACTCCCATTGGATAGTAGTAATCCAAAGTTTGGGAAATGGTCACCAAATTGGGAAGGACCATACAGAATTAAAGAGGTGTTGCCAAATGGGGCATATCATTTAGAAAATTTGGATGGTATGAGGCACATGAGATCTATTAATGGCAAATATTTAAAGAAGTACGTTCCGTCGGGTTTGGGATTTTGAGCGATTAGAGGTTTAAACATTAAGGGATGAAATTCTATAAACAAATAGAGCTTCCATTTCATCGATAATTTGGTTGCTATAAGTGGTCGCCATTACAAAAGGAAGCTGGATAAAACAAAAGTTGTCTTTAAAACTTTAAAATCCTAACTACATCCTTCCCCAGATAGAGCGCATTTGCTCTCTAAGTTTTTCCCACTCATCGCGCTGTTGAACTGCAGCGACGGATAGTTCATCCATAAAACCATCGTCCACTTCTAAACTTGAATAACGCTCAAGTAAAGATTTAGCCCGTTCAACTTCCTGTGAAGCGTTGCGCTTCTTAGCTGCCAGCCTGGCCTTGCAGTCGTCCATCTTTTCTTGGATTTCCTTCATCTGAGCAGCCAAACTCATCATCAAGGAGTCTTCAACCATGACTTGGAAGAAATCTCGCTCAAATTGTTTTTGGCTTGATCGATTTCTTGGTGAAGGATTCCTTTTCGGTCATGGTTGCAACATATTGAGTCTTCTTGACTTTGAGCTCCACATTCTTGGCCAGCAATGCACTTATCTCTTGATGAATGACTTTCAACGATAACTTGAGATCGGTGGGGAGTTTGAGCGAAGGAAGCTCAAGTGCTTGAGCCATTTGGTGGCTTAAATGCTCAAATTTGTCCCGATGGTTGGCAGCACTAGCATGTGAGATATCCATGTCCATGAAGGAAGTATATTCTGGCACCGCTCGCTTTAGGATGTTCATGTTTTCCATGGAGAAAGCACCAGAGGCAGAAGAAGGACGACTGGCCGAAGACGAACGAGCGGCCTGGCTAGCCTTCACTTGTTCCCATGATGTAAACAAGTCCTGAATAGAGCGCAAGATGGTATCAGCATCCTGTAAAGGTACAACAATTACTCAGTGTTTCTTTGGAAATAAGCAAGGTAAGGAAATCGAAAGAAAAATTACCTCATCGGTGGTCTTAGAGGAAGAAGGGGAAGTGTGCCATCGGGCGATTGTACCTTTGTGAAGAGTCACCCCTACCGAACGTGATGGCCCGGATGCAACCGGACGCATTGGTTCGTGTACAACCGACAAGTCAATTGGTCTTTCGCAAAAGGATAAATGATGATAAGTGCTTCAAGAGTAAAGCCATGTCAAATGGTAGAATTGAAAAATGATTACAACTATAAGCACATATTACCACCCGGTTCTACATCCGGAGAAAATACGAAATGATGACAATTCTTCAAGTGCTCAGGCGATTGAGCGGCCCGGCTCTCCAAATCCTTCTCGGGCAAATCCACATCTATGGTCGGCTCGGACGATTGAAGAATTGAAGGGTCGGACGATGGGGATTTTTTTCAAAGGAGAAGTAACTCCCTCCGGTTTAGAATACAAAGAGAACGTCAATATTCATGCTAAAGAGTTCTTTAAATGAAGAAAATCAGTTACCTTTCTTACGCGCCGAGGAGGAGGAGTAGCACCATCATCATCACTCTCATCGTCGACTTGATCCGATGGGTCCGTCGCAGCCGTTACTACGGTGGATGTACCTCTTGCAACTCCGGTATGAGCGGGGAGGAGAACCGGATTGAATGGTAAGTGCGTGAGAACGTCAGTGCGCCACCGTCAAGGCTTTGTAGGGGAAGACGAAGGAGCGGGTTGTTTGACGGATATGGGCAAAGCAGGATAGGAATCGGAGGAGAAGAAATGGAAGTCCTCAAGACCCCGACCCCTCAAGTATGTGGAATGCTTGGTCGACATTAGTAGAGAAGAGCCTACGCTTCACCGAAGGCCAAAACTGTTCAAAAAGAGGATGAACGGCCAAAGTGGGATTGAAAGGAGCCAAAGAAAACCCGTTCATTAAGGAAGCATTACGCTCATCTATAGCTTGGGCTTCCACCTTGGTGATGGTATGAAAACGTTCTTGAAAACTCTTTGAGTAACAAGGAGGAAGGGGCCAAGTTTGGCCAAAACCAAGCTGTCGGGCAAAGAACTGGGGAGCATAGACTTCGACCCCAGCCTTGGCATTAGTGCCCGTGAGAATGTCATGAAACAATTCTCGCCCAGTCAAGTATTGGACCCAAACGGGCAAGACATTACTCACCTCGTTTAAACTAAGAGGAGGTTGGACGTAGGCTGGAACTTGATGAATGGAGAAAGGAAAGAACGAGGGAATTGAATTTAAATTATAAAAGAATGTAAAGACGTCCCGGTTAGACATATCCACGGGAGCTAATTGGTTAATAATTAGCCCGTAACAACTCACGGACCTGGGGGGAATTGAAGGAACACCAAGTTGTGGAAAGTATGCTCTCAACCACAATTGAGCGAGCCAAAGAGGCCCACTTCCGATGGGAGAAGCATTGGTCCTAAGTCGATGTTGAAGGTAAGCCATGCCTCATAGAAGGCGGCCGAAGCAGGAGAACAAAGGTTTAAAGACCTACCAAGAGCTAACTCATGGGCGATAGGCAAATAGGCCATGGAAGGTTTAAGACTAGGAACACAAAGAATGTACCTACATAGCCAAACTTGAGGAAAGCCACACGCCTCTGCATGTGTGGGATCTTTGCCCGTGTTATCATGGAGCTCTTGCATGCACGAATAGGAGTCCGTAAACTTCTTATCAAACTTTGGAGCGAGGGAGGATATCAATATAGCAGGAGAGATGGTATCGCCCAGAGGAGGAAGATTAACCAAAGCACCAACATCCCGTAGAGTAATCGACATTGGGCCAAGGGGGAAAACGAAGGTATTGTACTCAGAAGACCAGAAGCTTAGGGCGATGGGGAAAAGAACTGGATCATATAGAGGGGGACGTGTGGCAATTTCCAAAAGATCAGAAATCCTAGCACGATCAAAAGCGCCTTCAAGGAGCATGCTTCATCATACGCTCATGCCGAGGCGGAAGGTGGTATCGATTTGGGCCATGTGCGAATGCTTTTTCGCGGATTGGCTTCAACGAGAATGGGTCCAAGAAAGGAGGTCCTTGGGTACAAGGAAAAAACTGGGCTGTGGCCAGTCGCCCAATAGAGTCTGCGTCCCTGAACGACGGGCCCAAGTAGAACTCGTTCATATCCGGCCTAGAAGGTAGAAGATTTGATGGGTTTACGTAGGGTTTGGTCAGGAGGTCTTGGAAATCTTCGAAAGTAATGCTGTTATTGGAGGAAGCTCCGGACGTCGACATGGTTTCAGAAAATGGACAAGAAGATTGCAAGTGAGACGATCAGTTTGGAAGGATGAAGATGAATGGGAGGTAAAGAAAAGATGAATGAATAGTGTCCTTTTATAGAGGGAGAAAAGGGACGATGATGAGAATTTGGACGTGGGCATTGGTAATGGCGCCTTTTTGGGTTTTATGTAAATCGTGCTTTTAGGATTTAGGACTTAAGGCGCCAAAAAACTTTCAGAAGACGAAACGCCACCAAGTGAATATGGCTAATTAAATAAGCAATTATTTTAATCAAGCCATATTGGGGGGTAATTGTTGACATATGAAATAACAAGGGCCTAAAAAGAGACTTAAGAAAATTATACATATAGGCCCATAATAAATGCCCGAATGCCCAAGTATATAGGTTTAGAAAATATGTCGGCCAGCCCAACGGATGCCCAAATAAATTAGATATCTGAGGCCCAATAGAAATTGTCCAAGCCGTGAAGGGCCCTGAAATGGACATCGCCCAGATCAAAAACGCTGTCGAGGCGTTGGGCGATTAGAATGGTCGATTATGGCATAAGAGTAGCTGTTCATAAGTAGTTTCTCTCATTTTTATCATTATTCCCACGTTGTCGGGAGTTACAAACTTGAATTATCATAAAGGAGTTACAAGAAGTTGGATCATCATGGGAAGTTACAAACAGTTGGGATCATCATGGGAGAAATGGGCGGTTATTGAGTTGACTAAGTGATTGCTTCATGAAGGGGTTACAAGAAGTTAAATCATCATGTTAAATCATCATTGGGAAGTTACAAACAGTTGAAATCATTATGGAAAAAATGGGTAGTTATTGGGCGACGAGGTGGTTGCTGGGCGATAAGGAAGAAACTGGGCGATGAGAAGTTTTTATACAAGACTGAAGGAAAACGTGTGATAAAACCGTTTGACAAGGTATAAAAGAAAGGAGATTGATCAAAGTAGAAGAAAAAGAAGGAACTCTCAAAAAACAGAGAAATGTAATTTCATTCCATTTAGTCTTAAATATTTCTTTACAGTGAATTCTAGTGTGCTTGTGCCCTTTGGAGGCATTTCGTTTTGCTCTTTTCATCCTTTGTCATTATCGTAGTCTTCTAAATCAAACACCCTTGTTGGGACTTTGTCTCATAAGGTTTGGCGTCCCTTAAACATCGCCTCGAATCCTTTAATTGTTAGCGAAAGATACACATTCCGCCGCGAAACAACACGTCTATCTTTTTGTGATGGATGGAGTATTAAATATGATCCGGTCATCCAAAATAATTGTAGCGTTAAGCTGCATTAAAGACAAACGTTTTTTTTGTGTAAATTAGGAAAATAAGAAAAAAAAAACCCAAGATTTAATGCACCTGAACCTTTGTCGTTAGAGCATCTCCAATGTAACAATGTGGATTATTATACATGTAACAAGTAAAATGGTGACGGAGAGAAAATCATCTCCAATGAGGTTGTGAATTAGGAAAATTATGATCCAATCGTACAAGAGATACGATGTAGATAAATTATAAAAAATTAAATAAATTGTGATTAACACACTTTTCGATGGACATAATTATAAAAAAAAAAATGAATGAAGGATGTAGGGATAGCAATGGGGCGGGTCGGCCCAGCCCCGCGACCACCGAATTCGAGGGTCGGGGCGGTTAATTTTTTTTTTTTGGTTAAACTGAAAAAATAATTAAAAAAAAAAAAGAAATACAATTTTTTAAATATTTATACCAAACAAAACAAAAAAAATTATAAGATTTGGGTTGTGGTATAGTGGTTAACGTTGATAGTTTATAAGTTTCAACTCGGGTTTGATTCTTCTTTAGTCCATTTTTAGTGAAAATTATAATTTCTATTATATTTTATGATTTTTCAAAAAAAAAAAAAAAATTTAGGGGGCGGGTGGCGGGGCGGCGGGTTATTTTGCCATCCCTAGAAGGATGTCCAAAGCACACCGTCCAAAAGCATCATCTGCATTTTTTTCTTGTCATATAAGTATTTTAGAATGATATGATATATTTTTTAGTGTAATCTACAATTGCATTGAAGACATCTCTTCATCCTTAGGGCACAGGTTAACAAGACCCTTTATTAAAATGTCATTTAAACAAAGTTTACAAGATTCACGAGCAGTATAAAATTTATTTTGTATATTGGCGAAGAAGATTATGTGTCTAATTGAACTACAAAAGCTCGTCAACTTTGACTAATTTGTCGAGAATACCTCAATAATTTGAAATTTTGCAAAAGGAAGTAGATGAATTTTAATCATTTTTAAAAGAAAATGATATCTTTAAAGAATTAATATAGAGTTTGGAAAATGGATATTATTTAAAAAGAAAAGTGAATAATGGAATACAATTACTCTATTTAACTAAACTCCTATTAACAAAAGTTGTAAATTCGTGAAATATTATATTTTTTCTTTAAAAATAAAACGACAAGAACTACACCCAACGTCAGTACTACGATTATTTAAATATATACTAGGATCAGTGTAATAATTGTAGAATGTTTAGGTACATACAAGAATCCATGTAAAATAATCTTAATCTTCCCATCCAAGCTAAATTAAGAATGGTAATAAAACTCTAATCTTACTGTTTGGTTTTAAGATTTAATTATATCGATTGATTGACCATGCACTTTTTTTCTTCATCTCCACTGAAAAATTAATGACTCAAAAATATTTTGACTTTTTTCTACTTTTAAGTGACATTTTTTTGATTGCAGGGAATTTTGTCATTTCATCTCAATATGTTTTAGAAATAAATCTTTTGAAAAGTCAAAAAAGTCATATTCCAAAATGTTTTTTTGGTGAAAATGTCTACCGAACAAGGCCTTAATCCCTGATTTTTTTTTTTTTTTTTTTTTTAACAATCTATCGAACCGTTTTATATTTTGGTGCTTGTGAATGTTCTCCATCTAAATTCACACGTAAGTTGGTCATACGTGAGTCGTAAGATGAAATAAGTAGAGGTAATTACAAAACTGTAAATGTATATTAGGTATCACAGTTATAATGAAAAATAAATCGAGAATTAACTAAAAGGAGTATATTGAATATGAGACCTTGTACAAGGCTTTAAGTTCCAACTCCTGCATGTACCAACATTGCAAAAAACTCCATATATTTGATTCATTTAAGGCAAACCATTCAAGTATTTATTAAAGTTAACAACATAAAATTCAAGTTCATAGCGAACACAAAGAAATGATTTGGTTTATATTCATTCGACTACAAATGATTATGCTCGAGAGTCGAGAATTATAAGTTATTAGCATTCTTATGCTAATTAAGCAAAATACAATTATTGTAGGACAAGAAAAGAATGTGTATAAATGTGTTCGAATCATGTGACTTTTCATAAGCTATTTCCACACCTTCATCCAAGAATCCTGGCTCACTGAGGCAATCTTGTGAGTCGCAAATGTATGTGTCAATCCAGAAACTATACCTTCATGCGCACGATGGGTCCACATTTTGATGCCATTCATCGGATTCCAGATTTCAAGTGACTACAAAGCACTCAAACAAGTAAATTCGATGCACCAAATTCTTAATGATGATGTTCGATGAAGTTTTTAATACAGAAAATATATGTATAGAATCTTGACTTCAAAAAACAAAAGAATTAGAATACTGTGTAAAATGAAACATTTTATACCTGGTAAGAACCAATGGCCAGGACTAGTGAATACACGGGATGGAACGTACATGACACAAATTTATTTTCAATGGACTGCAAATGATGCACGGACTTTCCGCCTGCTACAATTGACCATATGCGTGCACAATCTTCACTGACAGAAGCCATGTATCTACCACTGATATCCCAGCACATCGAACGAACATCTTTGGCATGTCCCTAGAAATTAAAGGGTTTGGTAAGGAGAAACGGATAGTATTGGACGGTAACTTGTTTGTTGAGTCCAATACTATGTGCCAAACACGTACTTGATTGAAACATCAAATTCTAGCCTACCTCTAACCGGTAGTGGATGGTCCCAGTCTCAACATCAATCATATTGATAACATTTCCTGTAGCAGCAGCCAAAAGGTTACCAGATCGAGGTTGGAATCTAACTTGTCTATTTGCTCCCTTTTGTTGCACCATGGAAAAAATCAGAAGTTAGAGCCATCTTCAAGAATATAATGGGAATTTAGACACAATTCAGGTGCAAAACATTTTAGTTGAAAAATAAATACTGAAGTCACTACCTTGTCTTCAGCAGTTATTATTTCTTCCAAAGTTATTTTCATATATGTAATAAACAATAGAGACTTATAAAGAATCACATCGTGATTCTTTGCTTTGCCATGCGCGAAAACTCAGAAATTTTAATTGGATTTTGAAATAACTTTTAAAACCGTACATCAACACATAAACGAAGTTCATACCAGCAAATTACTATATTAATTGTCACACAACAAGAAGACATTTACTGACCTTAAAAGCACGAATGCAAGCCGATTCATTGACATTCCACAATCGAATCTCATCATTGCTATCACAAGAGCAGAGGATATTGGCCCTTGTTGGGTGGAAATCCAATGACATCACAGGTTCAGCATGCCCAACGAGCCTAGAATTTGATTTTATTGGCTAAAACGCCACAGCCATGAAATATGTAAGCATTCCATTTTATATAGTAATGTGCAATTTGGTCTATTGTAATGTTTTCAGACCACGTCAATCAATTGTTCTTTGAAATATTTAGGGCAATACGTTGAGACACCATACTTAAAAGCCACTTTTACAAGTATATATTTGAAGAAAATATAAATATACATATCAATATTTTTACTACGTACTTAACCAAAACCAAGATCTACCAAATTTGAAGTAAATATTTGATGCAAATCCCGTGAACAATTAAATTATGTTAGAAAATAACCCAGAAATGTCAAAAATCATTATACAGGAAAAGATTTAGCACCTTGACAGCGTCCCATACTTGCACGCTTCTATCAAACGAAGATGTTGCAAAAACAGTTGAATTTGGCTTGAAACGGATGTCTGAAATGAGATGTGAATGTGCTTTTATAATATTCGTTGAAAGAGATTCGATATTCCAAATCAGTACCTATTAAAAATTATGCAAGATGTGTTAGCTCATGAGAAGTTTTTTGACAAAATCTGTGTTTGCGAAATGTAAATCTTCAACATAAATTCAGAAAGGAAATGATTGGGAGTACCGTATCATCCGTCCTCTCATGCCCAGCAGCAGCTAATAACTTTCCCGATGTTGAAAAATGACAACATCTAAGCTTGGTTTTAGTTTGGAGGCTTTTTACCTCTTCAAAAGAAAAGCCTGTAATATGGGAAAATCATGATCCTTCAATCAACACAATATAAGTAGTCTGATGAAAACTAGATCAACAAGATGACTCTGAGTCTTTAAATTTCCTAGTATAGGAGTTACTTTTACTTCACCGAATTCATACTTAGTTGCTGCAATAAAGAAGGGGGAAAAGGAAATGATATAACAAACATTGTCGATCCCTTTTCTTCATCATCCTTTAATATATCTGTTCCGATAATTAAAGAGTCTTTCCATGGTTTAAATTATCGAATGTTTTAAGCATGAAATTCAATGGTAAAACTTGCCTTTATGTTCAGTTTTGTCGCGTACTGGAGAACTACATGGCAAAATGCTCATGTCATATGGATTATCATTGAAAAAGTTGTCAACATCCAAGGGTTCTTCCTCCACGACATTCTTCCCTCTCTACCGCTCAAAGAAAAGGAAGATGAAGTAAGATGAGATCAAATGGTGAATATAGGGAATATATTTATCAGGTACATTGTTATGACTATCTAGAACTTACACAGTCATTGCTTCAACTTACTTGTAAATGTTTCCAATTTAAGCTATCATCAATGAGGATAGGATTGGCTGCATTGGTTGAATTTCCTAATGTTGATAATATAAGTTCTCCTGATGTTTGTACTGCCAAATTGGGTTTAAAATCTGGTTGAAGGTGAGCTCCAATGGTTGCACACTCCTGCTGATGATTTGGGAAAAGAATATTAAATTCAGAATGAAAAAAATTGAAAAAAAAAATTGTGCTGCTACCACTTAATTTCTTGAGATGTGAAAATTGCATGCACTTACAGTTAAAGGCAATCCTTGAGATGGAATTGGTTTGATCACTTTGCTTCTTTCTGAAATAATAAAATAAAAAATAAACTTAAATCAACTAGAAAAGGCAATTATCAACTAGAAAAGGTTGCATGTCACTTAATTTGACGAAGTTAATATGAAAAAATTACCATTAATATACTGGTGCATCATATGACTAAAATCCGGCCTTAGCGTTGTAGGATTGGTATTCATTGGGACATTTTCTGTTGTCTGAGTATCCTGAAAATTAAAGGAGACAAACCTTGAATGCACAATCTCTCGCACAGAAATGTGATACAACTTCAGAAAAATGCATGATATAACACCTTTGACGAGGACGCTTCTGGGGCGTCAGGACGCCTTGCATCTTCACCTCTAGCACAATATACATCCCAAAATAAGGACCACCAATCTGTTAAAAATTCTTCCGGAAGATTGTTTGCTGGAAAAATAACCAAATAAAATCATTTCAAATTATAAGATAGGATAAAACCTAAAAAACATGATTTGAAACTATGGTAGGGCGATTCTTAGTGCTTTACATTATTTAAAAAGTGATGCATAAGAAAATAGAGCCAACTTCTTCTTTAAATAAAGTGATAAATATAATAGCCTTAAAAGCAATTAAGTGCTTCATAATTATTTCTTCTTTGTCTAGTTACACCTGAAATTATTTGACACTCAATGCAAGAAAGAGACATCAATAGTTCCCAATTGATTAGGAAGTTTGGAATAAATCCCATGTCTGAATTCAATGTTTTTTCCCTCCCCGAATTCGAATAGTTACTCCCACGTAGACGGACTACGGTGGTTAGCGACTATGAATAGTATTACTCAATTAGCATAGATCTAGTGGGTCGGGTTAATTTTCAACCACAATAAAATAAGCCATAAAAGCGCCTAAACATCAGTTGAAGAAACCTTACCAAAAAAATTACTCAAATCAAAAGAGCAAAGAATTATATTTTAAGTGACAATACAAAATTGAATTAAATTTCAAGAATGTAGAAAAGAAGGCCAAGAGAGTTAATATATACCGACAGCCTTGGGATTAACTTCAGCCTCTTTGGCGAAAATCTCAGCAGTTGTGTGCATGTTGTTTCTGACCATGTAATCATGAATATACAAGTCAAACCTACAAAGTCCAAAAACAGAAAAAATAAAAAATAAAAAATAAGCCTAACAATTAATATTTCTCAAGAAAAAGCAAGAACAAAACAAAGAATTTCTTCAAGAAAACATAAACAAACCATCAAGAAATTCAAGAATTTCTTCCAAAAAATAATGGCATAGAACACTTCAATAGACTCACATCTTTTGAGAATCCCAGTCATCCATGATGACAAAAACCAACTCGTCACTTCACCAATAACAAGAAAAAGGGAAGAAAAAAAAAGAATAACTGAAAAGAACCAGAATTGATTTCAAGAGTTGAAAATCGTTGCTTTTTGATAAATAATAACGTTAACCAAATAGAAACCTATTGGTTTGATGGCAAGAAAAAATGGCAGAATTATGGTTTAGAGAGAAAGTGAGTGAATGAGTGGGGTGGTGGAAGAGAGATGGCGGAAGGAAGTTACTGCAACTGTTATGCAAAAAGGGACCAGCTTGATTTTAGTCCCTATGGCTATTTATATATTACAGAGAATATAAGACAGGTTTTTGAGAAAAACAATGGACCAGAGTCTGCAATTTTTTATTAATTTTTCTACCCCTGCATCAGGAGAAATTTGTTTTGCCCCCTCCCGGGGGGGGGGGGTGTTTGACACCTAATTTTCATAAGTCTTGGTGTGTACATAAAATTCTATTGACAAAATCTTTACTTTAACTTAATCAGGTTTTGACTCTTTTTAATATTCTAAATCTCATTTATATATATATATATATTCAATTAATCTATGTTTAATTTGTTATATTGTATTTCTAAATTATTTCAAAATTTTCAAAAAGAAACTAAATATTTCTTGAAAATAAGAAAATTTGAGGTTGAAATTCGATTTCTATTTACCTTTTTACTCTCAAAAGATAATCTCCTAATTAATAAGTGTTTAAGGCGTGCACTATCGCATTAGATTCGTAGTATTAAAAAACGAAACGACGAGCCCTTAAACTGATTTTGTCACAAAAAATGTCGGTACGATTTAATTGTAATTTATATTATGTTCGTCTAATTCACCAATAAGTTGTTGCACTACGTGACATACACAACTAATTGTTTGATAAATTTGCTTAGTTAAATATTAATTTATCTTATCCTCCGCGAGTATTTATTACATTTATTGCACTGAATTTTGTGGAAATTTGTAATAAATCTTTCATATTTTATGTCAATGAGTGTGTGTGAATTGTAACAAAGCAAGAAAATTGTCAAATTTAGACGATTGAGTGAGGTAAGACTTAATAATGTCTTTAAACTCATCAGTATGAGTTGTAACATTGACAATCCATCATGAATTATATTTATTGAGATAAGATTTTATGAGTGGGTGTCTTTAATATAATAAATTATTTTTCAAAATAGTTAAAATGATTCAAATTATTCTTAGTTGTAAATGTTAAGGTCAAGCACGAATTGAATTTTAAGAAACATTTTCCAGCATCTATATATGGGAGTTAAGAATTATTAATTAATTTTCAAAACAATGGACTAGGTGACACCCTAATTTTTGGGAGATTTTGGGGCTATATAGTGAAATCTATTGACACAATCTTGACATTTACCTCAATCAGGATTGGACTTTTCTTAATCTTCTAAATTTCATTCCTATACCATTCCTATTGTCAGATCATGTTTGGTAAAATTTAAAATAATTTTTTTTTCACACTCATTTCTAACCACATATTTTATGAGACCCACAACTTTTATCAAATTTTCAATCATATTTTATCATTTTTTATCAAAATCTCCTAAAAAATTACTTTTAACTTCTACCAAACAGGCACTAAGTTGATGATAAAGAGGGCAATCTCTTAATTAAGAAGGTGTTTAGAATTAGCATTATTACAAAAGATTTCACTATATTAAAGGGATAGGATTTGTTGACCTTAAAATCTCACGGCTTCGCTGGAGAACATGTCAGAATGCAATATTGTTTCCACGCTTCGTTGTCATAAATCATGTTATTTGCACACTAGGATAATACGTTGGAATTCAAGATTGTTGTCATGGAGGGTGGTGCAATAGTCGTATGCACTCCGCTGCTGAATTCGAATTTTGAAAATAGGTTTGGTCAAACAAATGAAGAGAGTTTTGACTAGGTTTAAGAAGATTGCATACCTTTGTTTTGAATTCTTTTTGGAGTATTTATTGATAAGGATGAGGGTTGAGGGCATTTTAGTCTTTACCTACCTTTTTCCACCTTTGGAATTCTACCAATAGGTCATCGACAACTGTCATTTTCCATTTTTCGGGGTTTTCATAAATGTCCACAAGTCTAGTGTTCTTAGCTCTTAGAGAAATGATATGTCCACAAGTCTATAAATCGGGCAACATATCATTTGCCCGATTGCCACGACTACCACATGTCGGTAGTCGAGTAGAGACTCACATCTCTCTCCATCTCCTATTTTTGTTTGGCCCCTCTCCCCTCTTTCTGTCCAACTGCCGACACGTGGTAGTTGGGCATTCGGGCAACATATCATTTCTCTCCAAGCTTATTACACAAAAATGGCCTTTGTGGATTGCACGTCCCTAGTCTTCTTTAGGCAGTGCAACCTTTGTGCTTAGACTTTCCTTTTATTGTTATGGTTTGCGTCAAATTGATTTTTGTCTCATTTGAAAAGATCTTCAATAGACAGGGTTTGTTGTCAGATTGGATGTGTCAGAGTATGATGCCAGAATGTAAGATCTTCTATTGCGCCTAAGTTCAATCAAGGAACATTGGAAGGATGATTTTCTATCGCACATAAGATCATTCGAGTGACATTGGGGCAACTATATTAGGTCGAATAGCATGCATACAGCTTCTCCATTGGAGGTGTCCTCATCCATGAATAATTCGTTATCAAATTGGGCCCATGACCTCAAATAATATCATCATATGGTTACCGGTAGTTCACAAGTTTATTTTTGGTCATGGATGGAAATAGGTCGAGGCTCTTCGAGGGGTTGGGCAGGTTGAACAACCTTCAGGGGTCTTACAAGTTTGAACGTTTTTTTTTTTTTTGTTTTCGGTCGATGCAATGTTGAAGTGTGATGTGGACCGACAAGTATGTTTTTCACGCTTATCCCAGTTTATAAACTTGTTATATAATTTGCAAATTGAGCGAATTTTTATTTAATTTAGTGTAATTATTGTCATCATAAGTAAAAATTTTGAGGTATGTGGAGCAAAAAGGAAGGTTTTGAGATTAATTGGAGTTGGTTTGAAGCAATTGAAGACTAATTCGATGGCACAGGCTTGATTGGAAGAATTAAGAGAGTAATTGGAAAAAATTCACAAGTTTCGGGAGTAAAATTTAACTTATTAGAATTTTGGGGACTGATTTGCACACTTTCAAAACTTTGAGGAGGATCAATATTGGATGACTATGGAGATTTGGGCACCAACATGGACACTTTTGGGAGTTACAGGATCAATGTTGAAGATTTAGAGCGCATAGGACCAAAACTTGAAGCAATGACCAAACGTTAAAAGAAGAAAATGGAGGGCTGGTGACCATGGTTTGCGAATAGCAATCTTTCTAATTGATTTTTTGTCAGATGCTTTTTTAGCTAAAGGTATTTTGGTCCTTCTATGCACACAACTTTCAAGACGATTTATGCACTATATAAAGACCCATTTTACATCAACTAGAGGAGAAGGCAATATATGAGAATAAAAGGCTAAGGGTCTCAAGATTTTTGGTGTGAATATGGCAGATTGTTAGTGCAAGATATTTATTTTTTTCTCGTTTTTTCCTGAAACATGGTGATGTATTCTAATACATCATTGTGTTGTTTCTTTAATGATGAATAGCTAATTCATTAGTTGAGACAAATGATGTAAGATACATTTGAACTTGTAATTTCAACTCTCATGCTTTGGGTGGTTAATTGATTTATGTATTGCTTTTACTTCTTTTCTCAATTCTTGAATTACTTGATCGCTGATAAGTGCAGTTTTGCACTTATCTGGAATATCAAAAGTGGATAATCGTGAATATTATTAAGTGTGTTTCTACTTTTTTTTAAAAAAAAATTGATTATGGTGGGTTAAAACCAAATGATTGGAAGACAACCAAGCAAACTAGGCTGAAAGAGACCATAAGTATACAAAAACTTAGAACATGGGACCAAAATGTTAAGTCTTAAAAGTATAAGGACTTGTGATGCAAATATTGAAGGAATAAATTAAAATAAAAGTGAAATTTGAGAGGCTAAATTGAACTTTCCAAAAAGTATGAGGACACGGTGTGCAATTAAGCAGGGACCAAGCTTTCATGATCAGAATCTGCAGCCACCAGCCACCAATGTTGTGACATGCTATAGCAACTACTGAAGTCTGAAACAATGATATAGCATGGTTCTGTCGGGGCCAAAATATTTCCTTTTCTTATTTTATTCAACTTCTTTTTGTAATTCTAAATTTTTAATAGCACGCCATTTTTGCACGAAATTAGGAATTTTTTAGGATATATAAATAGAGACTATTATTTACAATGAAAATGAGAACTTTGGAGGGATTTACTAGGTGATAAATGACATTACCTTTTTAATGTGAATTTCCGGGGTCACAATTTTGTTATTGAATTATGTGAATGAAAGATGTCACTCCCAGCACGTTGTGACTAAATGTCTGTTCGGTAGAATTTAAAAGTAGTTTTTTAAGAAATTTTGAATTTTTTTTATAAGATGTGTTATTGAAAAGTTGATAAAAGTTGTGAGCCCATAAAATAAGTTTTAAAAAAAAAAAAAAAAAAGAGTATAAATACACCATGTCAAACGTGCTCTAAATGATATTTTTAAATGTGCACTATTACAATAAAATTAGAACCAATGCTAGAATTTCCAATTGATTATATAATTTTTTTGTCGACCCTTTTTCTTCTTGCCCTTTATCTCGTCTTATTATTGCCTCATCAGAAACTGGGTTTGAAAACAAAACAATAAAAATAAAAAATCAGATGGTGAATTGATGCTGTTTATAGGGATTTTGAATTTTGAATTTGAAATTGTGATATCAGATTGAAAAAAAAATTTATGTATATATGTGTGTGTGTGTGTATATATATATATCATTTATACTATAGTGTGTATATATAATTCCCGAAATAAAATCACAATGTAAAAAAAAGATACATCCAACACAAGTCCAAAATTGCATGTCCAGCACAACTTCACATCTAAAGTCTAAAATATGAGGTTTGAATGTTAAATTCTGGACCGAGGCTTTTAGACAAGTATCAAATTTAAATATAATGCAATAGAATGGTACTGATAATTTAAGGGTAATTAAGACGCTTCGTCCATATCTTTTTTGAGTCTAATATTTGTAGTTAATTATTGTGCAAAGTTAAATCGTCCTTATCGTTTGAATTTTGACATTTAGATCCTTAAATCCACCATTCTTTGCACAAAAGGTCATTTCTGTCTAATTCTATGAAGTTTTTCCGTTAAGTCAAGGTATTTTTGTCAAGTCCAATCCACATGTGCTTGATTGTGCCACGTGTCTGGTGAAAACCATTAACAAATTAAATACTCCTCCCCAAACTCTCTCGCTCTATTTCTTCCCTCTCAACTGCCCAAGCAATATTCATCATCTGCTTATTTCGAAAATTATCCATTTTGAATTCTGAAGAGGGTTTCTTTTCCAATGTTCTAAAATTATTTTTATCAAGGTGCTTGACCTCTGTGCGCAGTTGAACAATTTACCAAGATGCAGAACGATGAGGGACAAAATATGGATCTCTACATTCCCGTAAAGTGTTTCGCGAGAAAAAAAAAAAAGTTGAAGTCCGACGGCAGTGATGCATTGTGGCTTCACTACAAGAAACGTTGCCTATAGCGACGACTTTTATTGTCGCTATAGGTCGAAAAGTCGCTGCTATAATGTTACAGTGGTGACAAAGTCATCGCTAAATGTCGTCTCTATAAATTAGTAGGTATAATTTTATTGCGACGATATTTTGTAATCGCTATAATCGCAACTTTTGTAGTGACGACTTTGTCGTCGCTATAAGAGTCAAATTTTTAATAATTAAAAAAAATTAATTTTATAGGGCTTCTTACACAATTAGGCCCATTCAATATTAAAATTCTGAATATACTATATATTTATTATAATTCCCAAATTACTGGAATTTATCAACAACAAAACCAAAAATATTGATGTTCCAAAATTTGAATTTAGGTTACTCAAACCAAAACATAAAATTGAAAAAGAACAAAAAAATAGAAGAATGCCCAAATGAATTCAAATTTATTTCGAACTCTCACGAATTCATATCAAATTGATCTTCTACGATGCAATCCGTGTTCGAACATTGAGTTGAAATAGGAAATTTCTTCAAAACATTCATCCGGTTCAATATGTATTCAAAGCTTGGTTGGGAAGGTGAAATTTCTTCAAATCAATTCTGCGGTGCAATTTATGTTTGAAGCTTGCTTTGAAAGAGGAATTTCTTCAAATCAAGGTATTATGATATTCAAAATCAAGATACAATATGCGGTTCAATGATCTTAATCAAAATAATTAAATTTTAGAAACAATTATATTATATGTTGTTAATATTTGATTTTGTAATTTTGAATTAGTATTATGATATTCAAAATAGTGTGATCTGATATCCAACTTTCAAATGTGTGTTGCAGATTTTTTTGTGTAATTATGAATACAGTCGTGGATGGCATTCAGGTATTCATAAGTTGCGATGGGTATACAATAGGCATTCTTCTTCCAATGGCTTTCAGGTATTCATCACTTGCAACATGTTTCATGTAGATGGGATTTCATGTCCACATGCATTGTCAGTTATTGGAAATAATGCGCTACAAACATATCACTATTGTTCATATTACCATACAAAGGAAGCCTACATTTCTGTGTATGAAGGAAACATTGTGCCACTTGGAGATCGTGACCATTGGACTATACCAAATAACTTGGAAACAATTGTAATTTTGTTCCAAATCCAAAAAGACAAGTGGGAAGACCTAGAGAAAAGAGGATTCGGTCAATACAAGAGGGCAATAAATCTACGAAATGTGGATGGTGCATGGGTCACGGGCATAATAAAAGACTTGCAAGCAACCATTGCCGCTAAAACATACTGAAAAGAAGAAACGAAGAATTGAAAACTTGTAGCTTGCATTTTGAATTGCAAAACAACTTACTCTATGTCTATGATAGCGTTATTTTTCATAGATAAAAATATTTATGATGGTTAAACTTTGTATTGCTGGATTGGTACACATTCTCAATTTTTATTTGTATTGCTGGATCTTGTGTTTTCTTCCTGATAGTTAGACTTTGTATTGCTAGATTTTGTGTTTTCTTTCTGATAGTTAGACTTTGTATTGTGGATTTTGGTTGAAGACACATTTGTGTTTTCATTTGTACCCGTATTGCTGGCTTGATGCGTTAAATTTTGGTTGAACCTATGTTTGTGTTTCTTGCTAATTCTATAGTTTTTAGCAAGTGATAAGGGAAATGTATCTATTTTTCAATTTTTTTTCAAGAAGGGCATAGACCAATAGTTTTAGCAGGTGATAAGGGAACAAAGTTTCTATCTAAGTCATATGAGTGTGTGTGTGTGTGCGCGCGTGCGTGAAAGAGAGAGAGAGAGAGAGAGAGAGAGAGAGAGATTGCAAGATGGATAGTCCTTTGAAACTCGCAAGACATGCAAGTTTTTTTTGCACACACACACACACACAGAGAGAGAGAGAGAGAGAGAGAGAGAGAGAGAGAGAGAGGGATGAAGATAGGAAATACCTTGTATTTTTTATACTATCACTTGATATTGTTTGATTGTCTATAAACCTAGTATCTCTTTAATTCATTGAATTGCAGATCTTAATTTGTGATTATCTCATATATCTATTATTGAATTTTAAATAATTTAAATCATTATGACAATGGATTAACATAATTAAGCTCCTTATTACCTAAGTAGTTAAGACAACCATTTGAAAGCAGTGTTCACCAAATTCAAGTGAGCCTCAGCCCCTACCCTCTATCAATCACTTCACATGATTAATTTCACTCTCTAAGTTTATTAAACTTATCTCCGACATTAACAACTGAAAATCAAGTGAAAAGTAATACGGAATATAAATTTTGATCTTGTGGATAGTTGGCCACAAAGACACTGTTCTTAATCTTGACCAACATAACACAGATAATTAAAAATTTATTGTCGGGGAGTGATATCATTGAGCTCAGGAAATGTAGGTACATCAGTTGATGCTCTCATTTTTTATTTTAATACAATCGTGAATCATCGAGATCGAGTATAAATAACATGTTTAAGTCTAATAGCCAAGCCATCCCAAAACTTCCACCAATAGCACAAACTTCACAAACCAGAAAATTAAAGATATTAGACATCATTTTTAGGAAGCAACGACATATTTGGTCAACAAAAAAGAAAAAAATTCATCTAATTGAATAGCAAAAAAAAAAAGTCAAGGACTTTACAAAAACAAAAATGCTATGACTTGCTTCGCTGCTCCCATTCAAATTTTAATTATCACTACTGCCATTTTCAAATATAAGTATCACTAGTCATTCGACGTCTAAGTACGTTAACTAAATGGGTGATATCATATACATCCCATTCATAAAAAAAAAATTTACAAAATCTGTAGAACAATCTTCACATCTTCACTTGATTTTCTTCAATTTTCTTGACTGCCTAACTTTCCTAGGCACAAGATCAGGATTTGTTTGATAACCACTGGCTTGTTTTTCCATACCATCCTAGCAACCGACACATCAAAACTATCATCCATTGTTTGAATATTCTGGTTAATCCAAGCACGAGCAGTCTCGATAACAAAAATTCTACAATCATGACTGCAAAATAAAAAACAAAATTGTTTAAATTATGTGTTATAATATGTCAAATTTAATTTTATATATAGAATTATATGATGAAAAGGCATGAGTCATAATTTGAAACTTATCCGTTAGTTTATTGAGATGTGCCTTCAACAATGTTAACAGCCAACGGTGGGACACCAACACCACCACTCACATCATGTCTCCAAGCCATTAATCTGATAAATACATTTACAAAAATATGACAAGATATTTGACGCTTATGTTTTAATCACATTTATAACAAGTAACAAGATTATTTGTAACAAGTATGATACAAAATCACAATTGGTATAGATCACATTTGGTATAACTCACATTTACAAAAGTCATGGCAAGATATTTCGACGCTTATGTTTTAATCACATTTATAACAAGAAACAAGATTATTTGTAACAAGTATGGTACAAAATCACAATTGATATATCATATTTACAAAATCGTGGCATGATAGTTGATGCTTATGATTGATCACATTTATAACAACTATGAAAAAAAAAATTATTGCTTGACACTTGTACTTATATCAAATTTATACCAATTATAATACAAAATCATACTTTCTACATATCAGATTTTAAAAAAACATTGCATGATAGTCAAAACTTATGTTTGATCACATCTACAAAATCATTGCGTGATAATCGACACTTATGTTTCATCACATTTACAAAATAGAAGTTTATTTAACCATTTCAATATAAAGGATTAGTCAATCAAATAATAGATAGTAATTTTGTTGGTTTAAAAAAAATGAATTGCTAGTCGTAGAATATTTTTTCCGTCAGACTTAAACCTAATTAAAATAACAAGGGTTCGGACAATTTTGCCCCTTTCGCCAAAGTAAATTGACCTAAATTCTGACTTTAATTTTGTAACTTGGGGAAAACAGTAAAAGATCAGAAAGAGTGTCTATTGTTATTTTTTGACTTCTTAACTTGGAATCTACCTTATATTGGTTCTCATACCCGATTCTAAAAATAATTATAACTACATGAAAACGTGTATTTACGCTTATTGAGTGCTTCATACTTGAAAAGTAATTCACATTAACATGTAGTACCGAATCAACAAATCTCAGGGTGTTGCACACCAACAAATTTCCTAATTTCAGAAGTATAAAAAACCTAATTTCAGAAGCATATAAAGTGCATTTCACTTTTCATAAGTAAATAGGAAAACAAAACAAACACTGAGTGCAAAAAATTCAACAAAATGTCAATAAAAATGCATACATTTCGAACCCCTAAAAAAATCCAAAAGAAAAAATCATGAAAAATACAAAAACTGAAAACCCAAATTATTACTCAACCGATAAGCATATATGGTGCATTTCACTTTTCATAAGGGGATGTGAAAAAAATAACAAACACTAAAGGAAAAAAAAAATCATCAAAATGTCAAAAAAAATCATGAAAATATAAAAAAAATCGCAAACCCTAATTATTACTTACCCGTGGATCATATATTTTATTTTTCTATTTCTTCTTTGAAGTGGATGTTAGGTCCATTGTATCTATCATCCTTTTGTCTTTATTTCGCTTCTTTAGTACATTTTTTGTCCGATAAAAGCTTCAAGCGGTTATGGCTTACGGTATCTTTGGCTACGAGCAAAACATCATTGTTCGATGATCGAGTTATTCGAAGATTGGGTGTCTCCATTTGTGGCCAGATTGTGAATAAAAGAGGTGAATACTTACAAAAGATGATTTGAATACGATTTGAAGAGGTTTGAGATCGAGAATTTGGGAGAGAGAAAATTGCCTTTTTGGTTGATGAAATGGCCTTTTTGGTATAGTAATAGTGGGCTCAAAATCGGATGACTGTTTGTAACAAAGAAATGGTTGGTTGAAAATCAGGTATTTGGGTCGAATAATTGCACTTTTATGATTTTCTATTTTTATTGTTATTTACAGTATTTTCTAAAAAAAAAAATAGAAATAAAAAATAGAAAATAAAATTAAATGGGGCAACTGATGTAATTTCCTCAATTTTATATAGTTGGTGGACCATTGACCCGAATAACCAATTATACCCGACCCACCGAGGGCCCAACCCAATTTGTCAAGTATTTTTATTCTAGATTGATTGTATTGTGATTCGAACCCTTAGTTAGAGACAAGTGAATTTTATATAGTTGGTAGAGCATTGTGACCCGAATAACCAATTATGGGCTTGAAACCCGATTACCCGACCCACCGAAGGCCCAACCCAATTTGTTAAGCATTTTTATTCTAGATTGATTGTATTGTGATTCAAACCCTTAACTTAAAGAATTGTGAAGATACAACTAAACCATTAGAGATAAGTGAATTCTTGTGATTATATTTGTTTTTACAATATATATTAGTTCAATGAGCAATATTTTCTATAATTGCTTATAAAGTAAAAAATTAAATATTAGTAAAAAATTAAATTCCACCCCTAAGATTTCCAAAAAAAAAAAAATATCACCTCACCTATAGAAACGACAATGTAAATAAAAAGCGCATAAGCTTAGATTTTGTCAAAAGTGACGATTCTTATAGGAAAATAAAAAAAAAAGCTTTCCGCCATCTTTAAAAAAAAAAAAGCGACGACAAAATCTATCTATATAGAAGACGACAAATGTCATCGCTTATATATCTCACTACGCTATAAAGAATGATATAATAATAGTCATCGCTATTTGTCGTCGATGTTGCCACTATTTCTTATATTGCTTTTGTTATCAAGCAGTTCAATTTGTTTGCTTAGGCTTTCTTTCCGAAGCTCTGTCATAGTTCACTTTTAGGATCTATTTATGAAAGCTTTATACTGACTTCATGTGCTAGAATTGAAAATTAATGTTTATCAAGAAAAGTTTTTGAAAGATATTTTTAAGAGTTCACGCATTTTTTTACGGACTTTTTGAAGACTATTATCTCAGGGATTCAACAATCCAATGATTTTTTCATTCCTGCAGTACCATAATTTTTCCTAAACTCAACACCTGGATGTCCTGCATCTCTCTCTCTCAATAGAATTTTCCTGGATTTTCTGAACTTTTGAGGTATTTTTCTCAACCGGGATTCTTTTGATACTGTTGGTTTTATAATTTCTTGATTTTATTTCGATCAGATGATTCTGGGTTTTTGAATTTTTTGTTGTCTTATGGATCTGTTGAAATAATTTTATTTTGATCAGATGGTTCTGGGTTTTTAATTTTATGGATCTGCTGAAATAAATTTTTTTTTTTGAGAAGATGAGAATCAAATGAGAGAGAGAGAGAGAGTGTGTGTGTGTGTGTGTTGGGGAGGAATTTTTAATTTTTTAATGGTTTTCACCTGACACGTGGTGCAATCAAGCACATGTGGAATGAAGTTGACAAAAATACTCTTCATAAAATCAGATATTGTATGACTTAACGGCAAACTTCACAGAATTAGATGAAAATGACATTTTCCGCAAAGAATTGTGGATTAAGAACCCAAATGTTAAAATTCAAACGCAGAGACGATTTGTGCAATAGACTCAAAGAATAAGGACGAAATGTGCTAATTATCCATAACTTAATGGTCCAAAAGGTATATCTAAATACTACTTTTCTAAAAAGTCGCTTTAAATTTTTTCTCAGCTCACATTTAGGTGTGTGGTCTGTGGCATCCACGCCCGCCATCCTCATCTTACCCTTATCTCGCTCTCGACTTATGTCCGAAAAACTTGAAATTTGACTTCATGCCTAACCACGTTTTATACTTTTTAGAACATTACTAAATACACAAGTTTTATGATGTTAGTGAGTAAATTTAATAAATGACCACCAAACTAATTAGAGGTTACTATTTGCCCACTCAATTTGAAAAGTTTCCAATCACTCACCCAATTTTTCAAATAGTTTACTATCCACCACTTAATGAGAAATTGAACAGACAAAATTACTATATAGCAAATGAAAAGTTGATGTGGCATAATTAAATTGTTAAAATCGTCCACGTAACAAAATCGTAATAACCAAACACGACATTAGATTGCTTTAAATAATATTTCTCCAACTTTGAAAAAACATTTTTAGCTTGGAGAAACGTCTTTTAAAGCAAGTTAAAGGAATGTTTGACTATTGCAATTTAGTTACGTTGACGATTTCAACAATTCAATTATGCCACTTTAGTTTTCCGTTCACCATGTGACAATTTTCGTCCGCTCAACCTTACGTTTTTGCAATGAGTGATAAATAATAAACTATTTGAGAAGTTGAGTGAACAATTGAAAATCTTTTCAAGTTGAGTGAGTAATTAGTAATTTTAAATTAGTTCGATAAACATTTATTAAATTTATCCGATGTTAGTCGTGCAGAGCTCAAGCGTCAAAAAAATTGGAAACACTAGGAACAAAACTGCCATCATATTTGGTTTGTTTCGTATGTTTTGATCCAAGTATATATATTACATTGGCCGATTTACCAATAAAGTTACAATAGATTTGATTTTCTCAATCCAAATCACTTTACTAATGCAATCTTTGACAAAATATTCCATCTTTAAATTTTGACAAATTTTTCTATCAGTAATAATTAAAATTTATTGGCATAATAATGATTCAAATTATGCCAATAAATAAAGTAATAAAATAAATATTACCTAAAAAAATAGGTCGATAAGAAAATAACACGTTAGAAAAATATTTAAGATGACAGATGAAGTTTTACATTGGTCATAATTTTTTTTTTTAGAATATCTTAAGAAATTAAATTTACGAAATTCCCATCGTAAATGTCAGAAAAAGAAATATTTAAAGAAATTTAACAATGAGAATAAAAAATTCGGCTGGTAATTAAAAAACACTTATCAAAATAATTTATTAATATATTAAATAAATTAACAAATCCTCAATTACTAACACAATATTCCATCAATAATTTATTAAAAATAATAAAAATAAAATAGAATATATTTTTGTTAGTGATTTCAATAGTAATCGCCGATGACTTCTTCAACGTGATCAAAGACTAAACTGTCATCAACCATTATTTACAGCATTGCTGTCAATAATCACCAATAGATGATCAAATATGGTAATTTTGTTGGAATTACTATTGAAATGTCATCAACCATCATCAACGGTGATTCTTAATAAAAAACAATATCCGTGGGTAATTATCACCAACTTCAATAAAAATGATTTTTGTTGGCGACCATTTTCACTAGCTCGCTGCTTATTTATCCTTCATTCCAACGCCCAAGCTCCCCTAATGGCCCAAAACTTAGGATATGTTCTCTTTGTCATTTTCAACGTATTTTTTGTTTTCTGTTTTTGAAAATAGTGAAAACATGTTAACTTATCTATTTTTGAAAATGTATTTTTCAAAACACCAAAAAAAAAAAATTACAAAGGAAATGCAAAACAATGATTTCACCGTTTTCCGTGTTGTCTTTACAAAACACGGTGATTTCCAAAACGATCAAAACACGTGTTTTGATCGTTTAGGTCTGCATTTCGAATCCTAATTTCGGCTTCTTCTTCTTTTTTTTTAACATTTTATGCGGTTTCAGCTGCGAACAGATGGAACAGTTTGGAACAATAGTTTCACTTTTAAAAAAAAAAAAAATTAGATCACATTTTATTACGCTTTGGCATCTTTTGACTTATTTTGACAACTATTCATGTATTAGAGTTGATAATCTATAAGTATAAATGATTTTCAAGTTGAAAAATCAATTATTAACATCAAATATACTAGAAAATATATATAGAGAATTTAACATATACAATTTTTTATCACACACCTATTCAGATATACGGAAATCATTTACAAAGAGGGCATGTCGATCATCGTTTCAAAACGGCAAACCATTTACAAAACAACAATAAATAAATTATGAAAAATATATAACAATTGTATTAACATTAAACTATTTTGAGAAAGTATTCAAATGTATTAGCATTATATAGTCTATCTTGTTAGAATTTTCATACTATATTAACAGTAAACTATTAAAATTTATTGAATAATCAAATTTTTTGAATAAAACATTATTATCGACCGTAGGAAGGTTTACTCCGCTACAAGCACAAAAAAAAATTAATTCTTTGTCCGTCACTACGTCTTCTCAAACCAAAATTAATGCATCTCTCTCAATTCCTCAATTTCTTCTTGTTCTTCTCCATATTCTTCAAAATCAAACCATTTTCAAATAAAACTCCCAATCTCTTTCAATCTTCAATATTCTTCTCAACTTCTCAATCCATTAAAATCATCTATGGTCGGATCCCACAGCAAAAAAAAAAAAAGGTGGTATACTAGTACAAAATCATTTCTCCAAAATTTCAAAATAAACACCATTTTCATTTTTTTTTTTAAGAAACAATTTTCAAGAATGAGAAAAAGAAAGTATTCACAATATTCTCAAAACAGAATCTGAAAACACACAAAAATTCAAAACTCAAAACAAAACAACCACCTTAATAACCCTAAGAGCATCTCCAATGCACTCCATGGAGTGTGGCTGATGTGGCAGTTAAATAGAAGGACTTTTAAATGATATGGAATAAATAGACGTGAAAGTCCAAAAGTTCTCTCTCCAACGAGTTCCTTCTACAATTCAATAATGGTGATTACATGGCATTTATTTTTTAAATTAAACAATAATAAAATTGCTAAAATTTTTCTAATTACCCTTTTGTGAATTAAATTAAGTCCAAAATTAAAATAATTATTGAGTCATCCAATCTCACATGACTTCTACATATAGAAAGAGTACCACATATCTTCTATTTTATTTTGTGCCACATCACCTAACATGGTGTTTCACATGGTGCATTGATGTGATTTAGCGCATTGATGTAATTTTAATACACATTATCTATTTGATATATGGCACATCTTTTTTTCCAATCCATGATTTGCATTGGAGATGCTCTAACATCAACCTTCCCATTAATTCCATTACCGTTCTTTCATCAATTTCACTCCATTTCCTCAATTCATGCTGCAATTCGTCGAAATCAGCCCAAAAATCCATTAACTCATCAGCTCTATTTATTTTCTTTCCAGATCGGCTACTGCAAAATTTGAGTCCGACAATTGATTGCGAAGTGGGAAAAACAATCGGTAATTTTTGCATTTCCTTTTGTTTGTAGAATTTGTGAGTTGTGTTACTTTTTGTTGCGAAGTGCGAATTTGATGCGTTACTTTTTTCTGAATGTCTGAATTTCCGATCAATTCTAGGTAGAAATTGCAATACATTTTGTTTGATTTTCGTAATTGGTGATTTAGGGTGCTTGTTTGATTGCAAGATTTGGAATTCCTGAAATCGTATTTAAATGGAAAACTGTAATGGTGAATTATCCTTATTTACCTTTTTCCAAGTCAAATATCTAGTTGGGGTGATTTCAATTTTGAGCTGATGTCTATTTAAATGTGCAGGAATTAACACGGTATACTTCTGTTCAGAACTTTGATAGGGAAGGTATGATGGCAAATTGCAATCACTTTCCTTATTTTTTTATGATTGCAATGTGAATGTTTAATCCGTATTATGCTATTCTTTTTTGTCATAGATTTTTGGAAGCATAGGCTCAGTGGGGGTGACCTAGCCCTTGGCAAAGAAGGTCCACTTGTACTGTTGTACATACATACTGGTGCTTGTATTGCTTCGTTGTTTGGGCAAGTAAGTAATTATTAGAAGATATGATCTTATCAAGAATCATGTATCTGTTGCAATTTTAGAGGGTTTTCAGTAGTGACCTCATTTAATTTCTATATTTGGAATTAGTGACGAAAATTTGCCTACTTGTGGAAAATTTTACTCTATGCCCCCATCAAGCTATTTCTATGAGTTTGTTTTAATTAGGACTATTGCATTTTGTTTTAAGCAATTTTTGTTCAACATCTCTGTGTTTTGTGTTTTTCTCGCAAGCCTAAAAATTGTCCTTTGATGCATAAATGCAGGGTGGATCGACAAAATATCATATGTGTTCAAGATGGTTACAAGTTTTTAGAAGTGAGAGGGATCGTAGTGGTCTTGTAAGTTAATGATGATGATATGGGGATTCTAATAGTTTTATAAAATCTGCTTTCTGGTATTGTTTTGGAGTGTCTTATTCTGTTGTCTTTTTTTTTTCTTTTAAGTGTTTTTTTTCCTTGCTTTTAATCTAATAATTTCTTTGCAGATTAAGTGCTAACATCCTTATTGAGGGCCTCTTATACTTATTTTCTTTGAGTTCATAACATTCTTTGCAGATTTTGATCTGACATGCTTTTTAGCCTCTAGTTCCAAAAAGTGTAATATATCACATCACATTTAGGTAGTAATTGTTTATCACGGGAGTGGTTACACCTACTTTATCGGGTGTAAAAATTAAGATAGACCACGTATATTTTACCTCTACCCGAGTCTCTGAGAAGAACTTGCATAGCTTAACACTTTCAATTGAACTTTGCACCTCTTGTATGGACCTCTAAAAGATAATAAAATATTTCTATGTGGTGAGGTCATTATAAAAAAGGTTATAATACCTCTGAAAATTGCTCATTTTTCACTATTTAATGTTTTGAAAAGGTCGCCTGTGGATGTGCAGCAGGGTGGCTGATGCTATTAGAGCTCCAGTTCGTGGTGTATTGTTTGCGCTAGAAGAAGTGACATCATGGTAATTTTTCCTCTCGTTAATGGCATAGGTTTTATGTAAATCGGAGTGTAGTACATCTATTATATAATCTTAAGCTAATAACCATAACTTCTGGGGGTTTTATTGTTCAATAAGCCATGAGATATTTGCACTCGAGCACAATCTAACGATACATCCAGTGGTGTTAGTAGTAGAAAAAAATATTATTTAGTAAGTTAAGTAGAAACTTCATTTAATGGAAAATAATAACGAGATATTGAGTGAAAACATTCTTATCTCGACTGTTGAAGTACCATGTATTTGCACACGGTGCATAAATTGGTAGAATTCATTCTTGAATTTCAGTGGGCATGTTGTCATCAACTCATGCAAACTATGAAATGCATATGCGGATAAATGATGAATGCTGAACTTTATGTAGATGTTGGCATATCTTGAATTGTCTGAACTCTGATGGGTTCATAGCTCTGTTTCTATTAATTGTAATTCTACCTAACATTACATTGTTTTTGTCATTCTGTTTTAAGGTGGAGGAGTCAACTTATGCGGCGCGTCTTTTTGACATCTGCTATTGTGGCCGTTGTTGCGCGTACAGCAATGGGATGGTGTAAGAGTGGAAAGTGTGGGCATTTTGGCTCTGGAGGATTTATTATATGGGACATCTCAATGTAGGATCTTAACCTTGTTCTACTCTTCATCTTCTCTATCTTTATCTGATCTTCTGTGTTGACATTTATCACGAGTCTTTGCTTGCTTTCTAACTAAGATTTATTTTAGTGATCAAGAAGATTACTCTTTTAAGGAATTGTTGCCAATGGCAGTTATTGGTGTGATTGGGGGTCTTCTTGGTATGTGAAAGTATACTCAAATGAGATAGTTTTCTCGAATGTTTGAAAGAAATGTTCTTGGAGATTGTGCAACTATTCTGATATCTGAATGATCAAGCTGTGAATGAATCATTAAGTACTAATTATATTTGTAAATGCAAAGTTTAGTAATCATCTGGAAGAAGTCTAATTTTTGATGTACAGATGTGTACAAAACACGTAGGACTCAATTTGGTCATTTTAAATTTTTATATTAATCAGTCTTGTGGCCGAGCTGGCCCGTTGGCCCAAAATCGGGCTGGGTTGGCCCAACAATTTACTGACCCATCTAAAATCAGGCCAGGGCCAGTCCAGCCCGGTTTCATATATGGCCCATCCATTTTGGGCCGGCAGCCCATTTGTCGTTGTTGACAATGGAGAATTTTGTTGGTGATGTCATCTTTTATTATTACTCTTGGAAAGCCACCTCAGATATTTTGTTGAATGTTTCTTGAGAATGATTCCAAAATGAACATTAGACAAACAAAACAAGCCCTTACAAGAGTCATCTATTTGAAAATATCTAGACTTACTCGGGGAAGACAAGTTCTTGCATATGATTAGTGCGACTTGGAAAAAGCAAGTAATATTCGTCTGAAGTTTCTTTCTCCTGAAGTATCGGACGATGGGAATTTTAGTGTGCTTTGAGTTGGCTAGGTGAGTTCAAATGAAAGGCGGTTGACAACAACTTAGTTGAAAAACTTGCACACTGATCTGAATTGGGGAAGAGTTTTAAATTTTACGTGAGTGTATGTTTGGTAGTGATGAAATTATTTTTTAAGTACTTATATTATAAGTTGTGGGTGAACGTGTGGATAAAATATGGGTTGTAAATGAATCCTATGAAATGTGTGGATAAAAAGTATGTTTGATCAGCTGAAATTATAATTTAAACACTATCAAACATGTTGTAGGTCTTATAAAAATAATTTACAATGCCTTGGGACAAATAATTAAAGAATCTAGCAATGAGCCATATATGCACAAGGCAGTGTAACTACTCCAGGATCCCCCTCCAAGTTTCCGACTTCAGTGCGTACAAGTCAACGACTTGCCTCATCAATTCAAAGTCAGTTTGACCTATTACAAAGGCAACCCTCACCACCTTAAAATCATTGGTATTAGCATCATAGTTGAACTCAAGAACAAATATTAAAAAAGGTATGAGGAAGAGTCAAATACCTTTTATAGGGGTTTTGTTGGTTAAAATCTTGCAAATGTATAGTAATGTAAACAAGTAATATAAATAGTGAATAAATTATCGTTTCACGAGGATTAAATATTTAGTTTTGAACTAATTGAATCTAATTTTAACCAAATGGACACAAATTTATTTGTTGAGAATGATTTAAAAAAGGGGTTAAAAACAACGGGTTGGACCAATTTGCAATATTGGTCGGTCTGTAGCTCGATTCAATCATAAATTTAGAAGATGATCTTGAATTAATTCTTTGAACAAGTCAATTTAAATTCACAATATCTTGAATCAAACTTGACTGTACGGGAGATAGTTGGTACGGAATCACTCATTTTGATATCCTATACCCAACAATCAACATTAATGTAAGAAATACTCCATTAGAAAATATCTTTCCAGTCGAACCGAGAAAATTCAATAAAATCTAGCACGAATGAAATGAATGGTAGAAGTAGACCACTCGAAAAGCCACGTACACTATTTCCTAACCACATCCATTCCCTCTAAATTACCCTACAAATCTTACTCTGCCTCCCTTCAATTTCAAACCCATCAAACAACGATCAGCCCATTAAAGGTATTTTATTCTCTCTGAATTTAATTTCTTAGACAAGAACATTTAATTTGTTTTGCTTCTTGATAGCTTGAGTTGTATTATTTTTTTCACGACAGATGTTGTCAATTCTCTAACTAAATTAGGATAATCTGTAGTTCAATTCAGTTAAACCCAGAATCTTTTAAGAAATTCAAGAGAGTTATCAAATAAAGCATTCCCTTGGCTAATTTCCATTGTGTTTATCATCATCATCGACGAAAGTTTACTCTGTTAGAAGCACACAAAAAAAGTACTCATTTGTCCGTGATTACGTCTTCATCTTCTCAAACATCTCTCAAACAAAACTCTCACTATCTCTCAATCTTTAACATTTTTCTTAACTCCTCAATCTATTAAAATCTTCTACGGTCGGATTCCACCGCAAAGAAAAGCGGTATACTAGTTTGTGTACATGTTGTTTGATATAATGTGAAGCTGAATGCAACTCTGATTCTGTTCATTGATTTGTGGCATTGGTTTTATGGGAAACTCATGGAGATGGTAAATATTTTATCTAATTGTTCCCTTTTAACTTTTCTAATGTATTCTTTTGATTTTGAGTCCCAAGACGAATTGTTTAGATTCTGAGCTTCAACTTTTCTATACGAATGTGTGAAAATTTTGATTTATGACTGGTATGAATATTAAGTAAATATACAGTAAGAAGGGATACCCGTATAAAATAATTGTGGCTTTTCTTTCATTTGTTTCTAATGCTCATGTTATGTATATGACCCAGATGGCGGCATCATCGGCATGTGTAGTGGGAAGTGGTCTTTCTACACAGAGCGCTAGAACAGGTTTGCTCAAGGAAATATATGGCAAGCAATTTCATCCAATCTTCACGCGTTCCGTTGCTGAATAAGTTATCAAAAATCATCATTATAAAATCATCTTTGAATGAAAAGAAACATGAAGGAAGAAGAGGCTTTCTCAAACTCTTGCTTGGAAATGCTGGGCTTGCTGTACCTGCACTACTTGGAGGTGGGAAAGCTTATGCTGAGGATCAAGGGGTTTCGAACTCAAGGATGTCTTATTCTAGATTTTTGGAGTATTTGGACAAGGACAGAGTGAAAAGAGTTGATTTATATGAGAATGGAACCATAGCTATTGTTGAGGCTATCTCTCCAGAGTTGGGTAACCGTGTGCAGAGAGTTCGTGTACAACTTCCAGGGCTCAGCCAGGAGCTCCTTCAGAAGTTTAGGGAAAAGAACATTGACTTTGCTGCACACAATGCTCAAGAGGACTCTGGTTCTCTTTTATCCAGTTTGATTGGAAATTTGGCCTTCCCGTTAATCTTGATTGGTGGACTGTTCCTTCTCTCAAGGCGGTCTTCAGGAGGAATGGGTGGCCCTGGCGGGCCTGGTTTCCCACTATCTTTTGGTCAGTCAAAAGCCAAGTTCCAAATGGAACCAAACACTGGCGTAACATTTGATGATGTTGCTGGGGTAGATGAAGCTAAAGAAGATTTTATGGAGGTTGTGGAATTCCTTAAAAAGCCTGAGAGGTTTACTGCGGTTGGTGCTCGTATTCCTAAGGGGGTTCTTCTTATTGGTCCTCCAGGTACTGGAAAAACCTTGCTAGCCAAGGCAATTGCTGGTGAAGCAGGAGTTCCATTTTTCTCAATTTCAGGTTCTGAATTTGTCGAGATGTTTGTTGGTGTTGGTGCATCACGAGTCCGTGATCTTTTCAAGAAAGCCAAGGAGAATGCTCCATGCATTGTATTTGTCGATGAAATTGATGCTGTTGGGCGTCAAAGAGGAACAGGAATTGGTGGAGGAAATGATGAACGGGAACAGACGTTGAATCAGCTTTTAACAGAAATGGATGGATTTGAAGGAAACACTGGTGTAATAGTAATTGCAGCAACTAACCGTGCAGATATTCTTGATTCTGCCTTATTGAGGCCAGGAAGATTTGATAGACAGGTAAAGATACAAATCTGTGTCTCAATTATCTTCATTTTGATTTATGAGAGATGCTTAATTTGTAGTACTGCTGCAGGTAATGGTTGATGTCCCAGATATTCGTGGAAGAACAGAAATTTTAAAGGTCCATGGCAGCAATAAGAAGTTCGATACAGATGTATCTCTAGAAGTGGTTGCCATGAGGACACCTGGTTTTAGTGGAGCAGATCTTGCTAATCTATTGAATGAGGCAGCTATACTAGCTGGTCGACGTGGGAAGACCGCAATCTCATCCAAAGAGATTGATGATTCGATTGACAGGATAGTTGCTGGAATGGAAGGGACGGTGATGACAGATGGCAAGAGCAAAAGTCTTGTGGCATACCATGAAGTTGGCCATGCCATTTGTGGGTGAGTACCACAACTTTCTCTTATATCCATTGGGTATAATAATTTAAATCATAATTAGTTTCTATGGGATCAAATAATATCAAATTTTATCTACAACTCCCTGCAATATACATAAGTTGGAACCTGATTATGAAATTGTGCTTATAGCTATTTTCTTTTCCTCGTTTTCTAGACTTGTACTCAACCAAATTATGTACGTTACCATAAGCAGATATTATTGTTTTAGATAGTCTAGGTGGGTTGCGTCATCGAACAATTACAAGTGAGAATTGCTGTGTTCAAACAGACTTTCCCCTAGCTTGAATAAACAGGAGCCGAGCTCATATACATGGCAATTTAATAACTAAATGTTTTAGATAAAAACTTAGACATTGAAAGGGTTTTTCCTCTACTGTTCTTCATTCTGTTATACACTGCAATGTACATAATGTGATTGGGCAAGTCTTCATCAAATGCCATTTTCTTGAATCTCTTCTGTTGGATTTCATAAAAATGAGCAAAGGTTTTCTTAGATAAACTTTTGTTTGTTGTAATTTATGGTTATAATCTGAATTTTCTGTAAAAATTTTCTTTAGTTTCTTATTATCACAATTTGGGCTTGTAGTAGGTGTTATAATTGTCATTACAGATATTTTATGTACTTATGGGATTTCTATGCTTCCTTCATTCGGACATATATTCTGTTAAATTAATCCTTTAATATTGAAATAAGGGATAGAGATTTAGGGCTAATGATTTTAAGGATTCTTCCATTTGTAGATATGCCGTTTCCTACCCTACATCTCCTATTTCAACAATTCAAAAGAAAACTCTAATTAGAGCTACTTAATGTCCTATGTTTTGTGGATTCCTCAGTCAACCACAATACATTCGTTTATTAGGAACCGAATTCTTCTTTAACAGTGTTATATTCAACTGTCCCATTGAACACTTAAGAATGATCATTGGATAAAGTAAAAAAAAAAAAAAAATTGTCCTAACTGCATGATGAGCTCAGTGATAATCTTATAATTAAAATTTTGTCGATGTGCACTGCTTATCCTCTTAATTAGACCAAAAGAATTTGGAAAAGAGTGTTATGCATGTTTTCGTAGAGTTGTATTGAATTTTTATGACACTGCTGCTTTATTTGTTCAGTGAGTGTTGTGCAAGACCATTTGTGTAGGTTCATGACCGACTTTGAACATACATTGGAATAATGCATATCTTGAATGCCTCGAATTGAATTTTCATGCCTCCGTTTATCGGTTTCTTCCTTGTCTGGGATGGAAACTAGGAAGCTTTTCCGTGATCCTTATGCTTCCTTAGTTTATTTATCTAATGATGTTGCTGAAACTTATTGGCATGCAGAACTCTCACTCCAGGGCATGATGCTGTTCAAAAAGTGACCTTAGTGCCACGTGGCCAGGCTCGAGGTTTAACCTGGTTCATTCCTGCAGACGACCCAACCTTGATATCCAAGCAGCAACTCTTTGCCAGAATTGTCGGTGGGCTCGGTGGAAGAGCTGCAGAAGAAGTTATTTTTGGTGAGCCCGAGGTCACAACAGGTGCAGTTGGTGATTTGCAACAAATCACCGGTTTGGCCAAACAGGTAATTATTGTTTTTGATTTCGAATGCAATATGAACTTTAGGTTTAGTTTAGAATCATCATTAAAATCTCAAAGGCCTGTAAAGTTCAAAAATTTTAAAGTTTGTCTTCATGAAGTCTTCTCCTTTTTTTTTTTTTTTCTTTTTCTTTTCCCTCCCTAGGATTGTCGACCTTTACCCCAGATTCCTATGCTATACAAAGGAGTCTGAGGGGGGCCATTTTTGTGGGTGTGAGACCTATATAGTAAAATTATACTTCTCGACTTTAGTGAAAATCTACAGTTGCGTGTGGACGTACCTCTCACTTTCCAGGTGAACCATTATAAATTTATCATTTATATGCTTCTGTAAGTGAATTTCTGTTCTTACTTTGTTTCTCATTGCTCTCGGAATTGGGATTAGGGTTTAATCCATAAAAATGTATAAATCTGTGGACTAAAGAAGAGAGGCATTATTTCCAATAAATAGCTAAGAAGATATATCCTTAATTTCCAATGAATAGCTAAGAAGATAAATCCTTACATTGATTACTTCCACTTGACCACTTATACTGAGGATTATGGGTATCATTTGCAGATGGTGGTTACTTTTGGCATGTCCGAAATCGGCCCTTGGTCACTCATGGAATCATCGGGTCAAAGTGCTGATGTCATCATGAGAATGATGGCCAGAAATTCAATGTCGGAAAAGCTTGCTGAAGACATTGATGCTGCCGTGAAGAGGATTTCAGATACGGCATATGAAATTGCATTGAGCCACATACGGAACAACCGGGAAGCAATTGATAAGATAGTGGAAGTCCTTCTTGAGAAGGAGACCATGACTGGAGATGAATTCCGAGCAATTCTTTCCGAGTTTGTTGAAGTTCCTGCTGAAAACCGAGTTCCCCCTTCTACGCCTTCTCCGGTTACTGTATAAAAGCACATGTACACTGTTAAATTTGTAAAACTGGACCACACAGATCTCATTGATTCCCTGTATAATATCATACACTCCAGTCTTACATTCAGTATGTTTTTGCCTTTGTATCTCATGATATCTTGTTGTTTGACAAGTAACAAAAGCATATTGTACCAACTATTACAAAACAATAAATGAAATTTTTTCTTAGATTTTCTACTTCATACTCATCTTAATCATTTTCTTTACTCAGGTCATTTTCCTTATAGTGTGTTTGGAAGGATTTTTTTGAAACTTAAAAATACTTCTTAAAAAATAAAAATACTTAAGGTTAAATTTTGAACTTCTCTAAAAAAATCTAATTGAATTTTTTCGAGAAGCTGCAATTAATATTTTATGAAACTTAAAAATTAATAAAATTATCATTAACGCATCAAAAGAAGAAAAACTTTCTAACCCAATTCATATGTTTATATAAATTGAAAAATATACGTGTTAAATAATATAATATAAATTATACATAATATATTTTATTTAAATAAATTAATATGATATATACTAAATAATTATGTTATCATAATTTAATTAAGATATTAATTTTAATAATTATTATAGGATATGAAAAAATATAATTTATACAAGAAAATAACATGAGATATATAATAATTAATTACCGTTTAGTTAAATAAATATAAAAATTTTACAAAAACTTTTATGATTATGAATCCAAACACTTATTTTAATTTTTACAATACTTTTGAATTTAGAGTCAAACATTCAACAGTTTTTTAATAAAATCTTTAATGCTAAAATTCCACTCAACAATTGTGCCAAACGAAGTCTTAATATTGTCTAATATTGATGAGTGTATGCTACTAAAGAATCCACTTGTGTATTTGGTCGATCCAAATATCCTTCCTCCACACCAAAACTAAGAGATATAAGAATGGGTAAAATATATGCATGTTTTAATTGATTTGTTGTGTACCTTTTGTATACAAAATAGAGAGAAATTAAAGGAGGGGAATTTGGAGCAAATGATCCTTAAAGTATGTTTTTAGTGTGTTTTTGGTCTCTAACCTTATATTTTTGGTTAGAGGAGGTCTTTAATCTATACTATTTGGTGCAAAATTGGTCTTATGGACGAATTCCATCCAAATTTGCCTTTAATTTGGTGCATGGTCTCAAATCTCTTTTAATTTATCTTTATCTACATGGTTAAATTGGTCAACTCATCTTTTTTTTTCTTTTTGTCTATTCCCGCCTATATAACCTAAATCATACCCGTCAAGTATATAGTGTTGTGAAAATTGCCAAAATTTGAAGTATGGTGTTTCACTGAAATTGGAAAAATAAATGAAATCCAATCTTTGTTGGTGTGAGCTATCATTGGATATGAAGACTTGTTGAACAAATATAAACTTTGGTAGACCTTTTTTTTGCTTGCGAGAGAAGACAGATGAGCCATTCTTTGATGAATAAATAAAAATAAGATCAAATTTCTGTATTTAACATTGTCTTTTATTTCATTATGTTAAATGTGTGGAGATGGTGCATAAACAGTCCTTAATCTTTTTATTAAATGTGTATGAATGGTCCCTAATCTTTTCAGTAAATGTGCATGAATGGTCCCTGGCCTTTTCAGTAAAGGTGCGCAAGTGGTCCCTAACCTTTTCAGTAAAGGTGCACAATTGGTCTTAACGATGTACAACTAGTCCATAACGTATGTAAAATGGTGCATTGTTAGTCCCAAACATATTGAAAAAGTTACACGAATATTCTTTTCCAACTAATGATCCCTACCATGATATATATTGAACATTCAACTACCATATCTCAACCATGTCAACAATCTCCAAACTTAAACCATCCATGCACAAATCCATATTCAAAAAATGCACTAACATGTTAAATTGGAACATCACACATATGGCTACCAAAAATGACATTTACTACAATATTTCATTCAACAAAAATTCAAAAATTTAGATAAATTAAAAAATCCATGAATTTTCTGCTGTTTTTGTTATTTGAAAAATTGAGTCCACAAATTTGGGAAATTTTTTTTTTTTCAAAATTCTCATACCGTTGCTTGATAATGTGAATAGACACAAAGTTAAAAAAAAAAAAAAAAAAAAAAAAAAAAAAAGTGAATAACCAATTTAACTCTACAGGTAAAGATAAATTAAAAGAGATTTGTGACCACGTACGGCAAATTTGGACGAAATCCATCCATTGGACCAATTTCACCCCCAATGGCATAGGTTAGGGACCTCCTAGCCAAAAATAAAAAATTAGGAACCAAAAATACACTAAGAACATATGTTATGAACCATTTGCGCCAAAATCCCAAGGAAAGTGGAGCTAATACTCCACAAATAGTGGATCCAAGAATATGATACTTACATGTAAAAAAAAAAAAAAAAAAAGTGAAAGTACAATAAGAGATTGAAGAAGAAATTTCTGTGATTTGATATGATTGAAAAGTATGCATCTTCTGCCTTAACATACTCTCTCAAGATTGAGATTCAATGAAAAAACACCAAGTTTGATACGATGAACTACAAACTGATCTCTTGAAATAAGTTTTGATAGAAAATCAGTAAAATCGTCATTTAAATGAAAACGAAAAGGTACTATTTCACTTACTACACTTATATTCACAACTTTAATCAAGTCTACCCCCAAAAGAACAAAATGAACCCAAAAAGGGGGCGCATGCAGCATTCCGGCACCTACTTCTCTGGCCTGTTGCTGCCAAATGCCACAAGACCAAGTAACCAGGTGTTTTTCCCCATTACATTACCCTGTTTCTCTTCCTCCTTTTCGCTTGAAGCAGTAAGTTTAGCAACACAAATGTAAATTGTGCCCATCAACATGCTGATGCTGCCCCACAAAATTTTACACTACCCTCTCATCAGATAAATCATTTCTATTATCAAAGCTCTCTCAAGACCAAGGAACCTCTGGTTTCCTCCATGGACACAAACAACATCAACTTATAACAAGATACCAACAACTTGAAATCTCAGTTTCTGATCTGATGGATACTGATCTCGACCAATCTCAACAAAATTCTTGGGAAATCAGAATGATGCCAACATTTCAGCTGTTGGATCAAAGTCGTTGGCTGATTGCTCATCTCATTCTAATAAAGTTGTCCAGATTTACTGCAAATAACCCAATTCTTTCAAACCCAAATTTTAAGCAGTGAACCCTTAAATGCATATTCTATCCACAAATTCTAATTAACAAGATTTTTTCTCCTCCACTTAAATGCATATTCTATCCACAAAAAGGTGTTTAATGACTAATGCGAGGAAAGAAGGAAAAGAGAACAGGAAAATACTACATCTCATTTCCTTGTACATAAAATCTAACACCCATGTAAGCATATATACAGTAAGCCAATCTTGGATGACTTTCAATTGGAGGACGAAACAAATTCAAACAAACAATAAACCTGAAAACATTTTTAAACAGAGCTATCGGCTTCCTCGTCAGATGAGGCTGGAGAATCAGTGGCTTCAGCAAGAGACTCGAGCATGGTTATAACCCCAGACGAGTCATCCAAATAATATTTGGCTTTGCTTGGTTTTTGCCCAACTGTGCAGGCAAACACTTCAGTATTGTAAGAAAGAATGCCTCTCGACACTGCAGTACCAATTATTTCAAACATGTCCTCATCGGATCTGTCATCGCCAATGCAGAGCACAAAATCAGCCTGCTTCCTCTTCCCTGTCAATGAAGTGAAGATCTTTTCTACAACTAGACCTTTGCTAACCCCCTGGAGAAACAAAACAAAATACTGAATATCTCATTTTGCTAATGGAGTGTGTTGTGCTGGTATGGCATATTAGAAGGCAATCAAGATCAAAATATTACCTGCCAACCTATGGGTTAACTATAAAAAAATAATAAAATATTCATGAATCACTACTCAAGCAGTAGATACACTGAAGGTTAATGTTTCAACATTATAAGCATTGGAAAATGAGGAAACAAAAGAAATGGAGCAAGCACAACTCATCAGGAAAACATGAAATACATACTTATGTCTAGGAAAGTGTCCACTGCTAGAGAAAGCATAGTTAAAAAGTAGCAAACATGAGAATAGAGATCACAACACATGCCTGAGGCTTGACTTCTACGATGAACTGCCCACTCTTCACAGAAACAGGTTCATTTGCTAAAACGCTCTCTAAATGATCCAACATCTCCTTTGCCTGAGAAAAACCAAAACCAGGGTCTGAATCCTGATAATGCCAGACTAAAGCACTTTCCTTCCTTTCTATGCAGGATCCATCGGTAGCCTCAGTATATGATTTCATAACAGGTTCTGCCATTTGCATCCATCCAAATTCAGAACTCTGGCAACATGTTTCCCATTCTTCATGTTGCGGCCACCTGTGAAATTCCATTATCAAAATCTGGCAAATCTTTGCAATAAAATATGAGAGAGATAGAGAGGGAGGGAAGAAAGGCAGGAAGAAACAAAACAGGGCCATCTGACCCACTTATAAAATATTTATAGCTTAAATCTTCATACCATTTCCCCAAACAAAACAAAGAAAAAATTAAATAAGTCGTCAAGAAAGAGTAGGTCCCCATCTATGTAATCCATTGAATAAATTAATTGCAAGAATAAGATATTTAAAAAGAAAAAGAAAAATTTTCCGCATCAGAATTCAGTTGCTATAACACTAGTTTAAATGTAGTCTTCAGACGTTAAAGTACACTATTCCAACTGATATATTACCTCCATCCCTACCAATGCATCATGTATTTGAAGTTAGATGTTATACAAGATCTGTAATAAAAATGAAAAGTGAACATCTAGTAAAAGATTATATTCACCAGAAATTCTACCCAATCAAAAACAATGTCTTCAAACAAAGTGATCATTACAACTCAATCCCCCTTTACGTGTGTTAATAGACATTGCCTGTACATCAAAACTAACCCCTACTAAATCATTCCAATGCATCTTTGCTAAATTTTGCCTCCACAGTGAAATGAGATAAGGTAACAAGTGTCAAATCTCTCCTTTAATAAATCCACACTTAGCATGAATCTGCCACCAAATATGGCTGTGCCAGGTATTTGTTTGCTTCATGTCGAATGGCTCAATGATGATTTCAACTAACCTTCTTTAAATATCATCTTATTATCAGAAAGGTTATTGGAACTGATATATATTCCATCATCATTGAAGTGACTGTAGAAATGTTAATGACTCTAAGTGATAACTAATCAAGAGTATTGGTATAGCAGGAACAGCGGGTCTTTTAAACTACACGCCAGAAACTTTATTGGAATATTTTTTTGAAACAGATAAAATAGAACATCCTTAAACAATAAAGCACAGAACCGATAATTTCATAAATAATATAAGCGCATGTTTGTTAGTGCTTTTAAGCACTTATAAGCTGATCAAACATCATTTTTATCTACACATTTCATAGGATCTACAACTTTTATCCACACATTCCGCAAGACTCTCTACTTATAATCTACAAAAAGCTTTATCAAGCATATTCTAAATGAACAGCACTTTAGTGTGTCCCATTAAATTCATAACAATTATCAATAGTCATCTATCAAGCAGAAAGAATAAGATAGGGAAGGCCCAAAGGCAGATTTTTCTATTTGTATAAAAAATAAGAAAATAATTCAAATTTGTATAAAAGGTTGCCTATGGTATATTAAGTTACACATTGCAGTTGAGAGTATAAAATTAAATTCCATGGTGGCTTGAAGCCCAGAATATGGAAGAACAAATGATTATCTGGAGCTTTAACACATGTAACACCCATTGCAGCAACTTTACCCACCAGACAAAAAAAGGGTGATAAATTGATTAAGGCAACTGGGTAGAGAACACACCTCAAAAAATAACCATGTTCTGCAGCAAGTCCAAGCTTCTTGCAAGGAGAAAACCACTCGCTTAAGCTGACTCTCCCTCTTCCACTCACCATGAAGACGGTATTCTTTTGATCTCCACCAAGTCTGCCCAAGATAGAGATAACTTCTGCACTTGGACTCTTAATAATTGAATTTTGAGGCATCAAAGTGCCATCATAGTCCAACAATATAGCCCTGTTTTTAGCTCTGCAGTAAGCTGCTACGATATGATCCATTGAAAGCTTTCTAAAATTAGGATCTAATGCCACTACTCGAAATCCAAAGCCTAGACCAATGCCCCAGCATCGTTTCCTGAAATGGTCAGCACAGGTTCTCTCCATGTCTTGCAAGAAACTCCTAGACCAAAATGCTACATCATGGGAACTGACATAACGATAGTGCTTCTCATGTCGCAACTGTTGTTCGGATTCAGCCATTGATATGGCCTCATTCATTGCCTCAGCAGTTGATTCAACATTCCAAGGATTAACACGGATAGCACCACTTAGAGAAGGAGAACAGCCAATGAACTCAGATATAACTAGCATGCTCTTCTTGGGTCCACTCAATTCCAAACCTGTCTCTGCACCTGGTATTCCTTCCCTACAGACAATGTATTCATAAGGAGTCAGGTTCATCCCATCCCTTACCGCGGTTACCACAACGCATTCAGCAATACTGTAATAAGCCATTCTTTCACTGCTTGATACAGGCCTGTTAATAAGAACAACAGGTTCATACCCAGGCTTCCCCAATTCCTTATTGATTCTCTTGCAGCTGTCCTCTATTTCAGCCTGAATTTCCTCCAAATCTATTCCTTTCCCTCTTGCAGGATTTGCAATCTGGACCAGAACAGCCCTTCCTTGCCACTTAGGATGCTGCTTGAGCATGTTTTCCATAGCTAAAAGTTTCAAGTTGATACCTTTGAAAATATCCATATCATCAACTCCCAACAACACTGTTTTACCTTCAAACTGCTGCTTTAGCTCCTCAAACCTCATCTCTTTATCTGCAAGTCTCATTGCTGATTCAGTGTGGCCCATATGTATTCCAACTGGCATAATCTTTATACCAACAGTTCTTCCATAATAATCCAGCCCTATATAACCCCTTTTTGATTGATATTCCAAGCCCAACATCCGACTGCAACAAGAGAGGAAATGCCGAGCATAATCAAATGTGTGGAAACCAATAAGATCGGAGTTGAGTAGAGCCTTGAGGATTTCTTCTCTAACAGGGAGTGTCCTATACAACTCAGATGATGGAAAAGGGCTGTGAAGAAAAAATCCCATTCTCAATCGGAGGAAGCGCCTTCTCAAGAATGTGGGCAACACCATCAAATGATAATCATGAATCCAAACAAAATCATCCTCAGGATTTAACACCTCAATCACTTTCTGTGAAAAGATCTTATTGGCTGACACATAAGCTTCCCACATAGACCGATCAAACCGACCTCCATGATCAGCTGAAAAAGGCAACATATAGTGAAAAAGGGGCCACAACAGCTTCTTGCAAAAGCCATCATAGTATTTTTCCAGAAGATTAGGTGGAAGAAAAGCAGGTACACATTTATATTTTTCCAAAAGATAATTGGAAACATCATCCTGTTCAATTGGATCAACATCAACGCATAGCGACCCAATATAAAGGACCTCCATGTCTTCCGGCAAGCTATCCTTAACAAGCAAAGCATCCTCATTCCAACTAAAACTCCATCCTTTATTGTCTGGCCTTCGTTTTGCTTTTAAAGGCAAATGGTTTGCTACGATAATAATTCTATCTCCAGCAACTGAAGACGGGTTTTCAGATGAGACGCTATTAGCCGCATCATCATCAAGCTCCGCAATACTACCCGGGACTGTCATTACCCTTGGGAACCGCTTCCGCTCCTTCTCCCTGCCCATTACTGGGAAATTCCCAGATGCTAGATCCAAAAGATTGGTATAAGATCTTGACATCATTTTCACAAACGCTCTCCTTTTTCTCTCCTCCAAAAATAAATATATTCTTCCTCAATCTCAACGCCACACCCCCAAAATTCACAAATCTCTTGTTTTATTCTCCACAAATTGATGTATTTCAAATTACCTGCAGCAATCCAAAATCAGTTTTTCACATGAATAACAGTATAATCAGAACCCCAATCCAAGATATCAATATCAGTTCCAAAAACCGCAATTTGAATCAATTGCAGGAAAAATAAAACAAACCAAGAAATTAACTTAACCAAACAGAAACCCCGAGTACAGTAACTCCATAAACAACTAGATTCAAAGAAACACCCAGAACAAGCAAGATAGAAAAATAAAAATCACTTTTTAAAACCCTAGTTTCCCACGATTTCAATCGCTGTAGGCGAAAAAAGTAACTAGAAATTGAGAATTAAAACTGACCTCTGCAATTGAACTGTGAAAATTAGAATCTTTACATGCAAAAGAGTCCATCTTCAAAGTCGAATTGAGATGAAATTCAAGGGTTTGATGAGAGGAAATGAAAATCTTGGGTTTGTTATCTCTCTCATGTATATAATGAGTCATCAAGGAGGAATCTCACGTACAGCAACTTTATTTTATCTCGTCTCCTTTTTTGTGTTTTGTTTCTTTTCTTTTTTTTCCTCCTTTTTATTATTACTAGTGAAATTGTTGTATTTTAATTAAGTATTTAACAGTATGGTAAGTGTTACTGAATTTTTTAATTATTTTTTCACTTATAAGAGTGATATAACTTTCAATTGATTTTTAACGTTAACGTTTTTCATTTTTAGATGATATAATGAATGATGTGTAATTCACTAACATAATTGATTAATACAAATCCTAGAACTGAATACTTCAATTATGGTCTCACAAGATTATTCTATTATTTTAAAATTTAAACTTATTCCATATTTCTTCTCATTATGATCCAACTTTGTAAATTATTTCAATTTTTTAATTTAATTTTATTCATTCTATTATATCAAACATTAAAAAAAATTAAATCACACGAGTGTCGTGAGATATGCATAAGATTTCTTGTGAACTTGCGATAATAAGTAGTAAAAATGCTTATTATAGATTAGCATAAGTTGTTAATTAGTGATTTTATTTTCTTGGTATATTAGATATGGTTGCACTCGTGGATATATTTTATTTATCTATTATTGTAACTTTTTATCTTGAAAGTAGTATTATCTTTCTTTTTCTTTTTCTTTTTTTGCATAGTGTAAGATTTTGTGCTTATAGGTAAATTTTTTTGGATATAATCAACAGAAAAAATGAATTAAAACTATGTATTTCTTGTAATCTTGATCAATGTATTGCTAACTTAATATAAGTAATTAATTGAAGAAACAATAGTTCGATTGCAAATGATTTTGAAGTTCAAAGTGGATTGCTTAATATATGTTACTATGTCTCGGCCTAAGAGGCCAAACGTAGAACCTCATGTGTGTGTGTGTGGGATGTGTGTATGGAACTAAATCTTTACAGGTACGAACAATTACAGCTCTGACTATTTTTTATTTTTTTAGGGGCATATTTGGTATTGCTTCTTTGATCAAATAGAAATTTTTCCTAAATTAAATGGATGATGAGATAACAAAAAAAATGTGATTTCCACTATTCTGAAATGTTAATGTAGTATGTAATAAGGATTAAATCAAATTAGTATCCAACTTTTTAAAGTCTTTATAAGAAAAAGAAGCCCATTTGACATCTTTTCATCTGCAAATAATTCTCGATGTGAAAACACATCCTCGTCGCAGCAAAAGCCCGTCTTTCTGAATTTAGTAAAAACGAGACTTTCACAGGTCCAATAGATCTTTCTACTATATTAATAGGGTGGTTACAAAACGTCGGAATTCTAAATTCTCAAAGGACCCCCCTGGAATTCCTTCAAGGGTACAAATATCTAATTTTGATATTTTTAGATATTTTTTCAGACCTATTGCCGATACTAAGTAGCAGTCAAAAATTTGTATCCATTTTTCATGATATTATGCATGGATTTGTTTCAATAGTTTAAGTTATTAGGAATTTGGATAGCTTCTATTTGGAGAAAAACAAAAACAATATTTAATTGGGTATCCAAAATAATAAAAATATCTGTAAAAGTTTTGGACGATTTTTCGAAAGGCATGATTAGGTCGAAAGGAAGACGAACAATACAACCAAAGGAAGACGAGAAAAATGGCAAAACGTTGAAAAAAATTAGGACTGAAAAAATCTACAATAGAAAAAAATTGAAAATGAAAGAAAGGATATGAAATAGGGAAAAGTTAAAAAAAGAGGAATAATAGCTTGGCACGCATTCCAATGAATAGTGTCCACACTCAATTTGCTCTTTTAATATACTAGTGAAATTCACATGCAAGGCATGTGTTGCAGTTTAAATAAGCATTTAATAGTGTAGTTATTGTTAATGAGTTTTTTAATTATTTTCTCACTTTATAAAGGACTAAGTAAAATATGTATTAAATTTTTTGAGAAAAGTACGTATTATTTAAAAGTGGACGATATATCTTCAATTGAACTTCATTTTAGATGATGTAATTAATGGTATATAGTCCACTAACAGAATTGATTACTACAAACTTTAGAACTGAATACTTCAATTACCATCTCACAAGTTTATTCTACTACTTTAAAATTTAAATTTATTATATATTTCTCTTCATTATGACCCGACTTTGTAAATTATTTTAATTTTTTAATTTAATTTTGTTCATTCTAATGTATCAAACATTCAAAAGAATTTAAATCACACGAGTGTAGTGAGATATACACAAGATTTCTTGTGAACCGTAGTAATAAGTAGTACAAATGCTTATTATAGATTAGCATAAGTTGTTAATTAATGATTTTATTTTCTTTGTATATTAGACATGGTTATACTCGTGGATATATTTTTCTTCTATACGAATGTAACTTTTTACCTTGAGAGTAGTACTCCCTTTCTCTTTTTTCTTGCATAGTGCAAGATTTTGAGCTTTAGGTAATTTTTATTAGACTTAATTATAATTTAATTCAGTAATCATTAAAAAAAAATGACTTAAAACTATGTATTTCTTGTAATATTGATAATTGTGTTGCTAACTTAATATAAGTAATTAATTGAAGAAAAGTTGTTTGGATTGCAAATGTTTTGAAGTTCAAAGTGAGTTACTTGTTATATGTTACTGTGGCTCGGTCTAAGAGATCGAATCTAGAGCCTAATATGTGTGTGTGTAGCTGAATTTTGTTTCAATAGTTTAAATTATTAGGTATTTGGATAGTTTCTATTTGGAGAAAAATAAAAAAAATATTTGATTAAGTATATAAAATAATCAATATATCTGCAAAAATTTTGGACGATTTTTCAAAATATATGACTAAAATTAGAAGGAAAACAAATAAGATAACTAAAGGAAGACAAGAAAAATGGCGAAATGTTGAAAAAAATTTGGGCTGAAAAATATTTACAATTGAAAAAATAAAATAAAAATGAAAGAAATAATATGAAAACATGAAAAAGTTAAAAAAAAAAAAATTGAATAGTAATTAGGCACGCATTCTTATGAATAGTACCACTATAAAGTCACTCTTTTAATATATAGGGACTAGTATACTGTTTCAATTGCGGTGGAATCCGATCGTTCAAACTTGTTCGTTAAAAAATAGTGAGGAGAAAGAAGATTGTGAAGGAAATTTGGAAAATGGTGAAGAAAATAATTGAGAATGACATATTTGAAGAGAGTGTGATTTTTTTGGAAGAATATATGTTGATTTTGTGTGACTGGAGGTGAAAACTCCCTCAATCGGTGATTATTATAACTAGTATACTATTTATCGGTAGAATTTGACCGTAGAAAAATAAATGGAGATTGATAGGAGGAGAAGGTTGAAGTTGAGAATGAAAGATTTGGAGAAGAATGGTGAAGAAAAAGAGAATTGAAAAAATTGAAAAAAAAAAATTGGAAAGGTGTGGATTTTGGACCAAGAGAGGAGAAATTTGCTACGATCGTGACTAGTATATACCGCTTACCGGTAGTGGATGTTGGGAATTGAGGCCAATTCCTTTATTGCCCACAAGATCTTTGTTCAGAAAAATTAACTAAACAGAAAAATATAAAAAGATAGAGAAAGATTTACTTGATCACAAAGCTTTCACTATATGAAAAATTGTTACAATCATATAGATTTCACCCACCCAAATCCCAAGTATCTCAAGAAAAATAATATCCTAAACTTTATCAAGACCCACCAATTTCTACTCTTTGTACAACCCACAAAGAAAGAGAACAAGAAAAACAACTATGATGCTTGAGGCTTACAATTTTTCTCTCGGAAAACCCTCAGGTCACCACTACAAAAGAGAATAAACCACGTGTATTTATAGTTAACGAATAACCTAATTTTCATACAAGTTTAAACTGCCAAGGAGTCCAAGATTTGAAAACTTGTTCAATTTTAGTTGACCTAGATCTCTTCCAAATTTCGACTATCAAAGTATCCAAGATTAGGAAACTTGTAATTTTAGTCGACCTGAAAGTCTTCCCTTTCAACAATTGGCACATCTTCTGATTTTGGCAAGTTTTGAGAAAATATCCCAACAATCTCCACCTTGACGAAAAGCAGTCAAAACTCAATCATCTCTTCTCATGACTCTTCATCTCGATACTTAAAAACAAGACACTTTGACAATCCCAATTCTCAAAAACAGAATTAACATACTCCACCATATAAGTATAATCACTTAGAATTAATGAATTCTAAGAATTTCATCGGCTCATGTCGAAAAAAATTCTTTGAAATATTATGGTGCAACTCCCTTGCTTGACTTACTTGGAAGTTCATCAGCCATCGACATAAATTCCACCACACACCTTGCATTAATATCAAGCCAATGCCCATGTGCAAATGTGGACCCGCTAGTAGTAACACATCCTCTATCATGGCAACTAGCGCATGCCATAAGGATGTAAATATTTACTCAAGCGACATCATCGTCTCCCATAAAGAGAGACATATTGTCCAGATCGATGTCGAGCAAGATTAGCCGAGCCTGCTACACCTTTTGGACAATTTTTCCTCACGTGACTGGGTTTTCTACAATTCCAACAAGATACTTTCCTTTTAGTATCTTTTGTCGAAAGGGGTTGAGTTCCTTTTCAAAGCTTTGTGCGGTCCAGATTGAATCAAAACATCCTTGACTTGTACTTGCCACAAGCCAAAATTGATTCTTCCGTCAAATTTCTCCACGTCATATTTAATAGACATATCTTCTATTCTCTGTGCTCCAACACTCTGAACGACCGACGCCTCGATACCACCGTTGGGAATTGAGGCCAATTCCTTTATTGCCCATTAAGATCTTTGTTCGAAAAATTAACTAAACAGAAAAATATAAAAGATAGAGAAAGATTTACTTTGACCGTCAAAGCTTTCACTATATGAAAAAATTTTGTTTCGTTAATTTTCTCTCAACAAAGGATCTTGTGGGCAATAAAGGTTTGGGAAGATTTGACGGGAAAAACAACTATGATGCTAGGCTTACAATTTTCTCTCAGAAAACCCTCAGGTCACCACCACAAAAGAGAATAAACCACGTTAATTTATAGTTAACGAATGACCTAATTTTCATACAAGTTTAATCGCCAAGGAGTCCAAGATTTGAAACTTGTTCAATTTCGATTGACTTGGATATCTTCCAAGTTTCGACTACCAAAGTGTCCAAGATTAGGAAACTTGTAATTTTAGTCGACCCAGAAGTCTTCCCTTCAACGGTTGTCCGATTTTGGCAAGTTTTGAGAAAATATCCCAACAATTGTTGGGATATTTTCTCAAAACTTACCAAAATCAGAATATCATCAATTGTTGAAAGGGAGACATCTAAGTCGACTAAAATTACAGTTTCTAATCTGACACTTTGGTAGTCGAACTGAAACATCTAGATCAAGCCCGAATTGAACAAGTTTTCAATTTTGGACTCCTTGATAGTTTAAACTTGTAAGAAAATTAGGTCATTCGTTAACTATAAATCAACGTGGCTTATTCTTTTCAGTGGTGGCTGTGGGTTTTCGAGAGAAAAATGTAAGTTTAACATCTGATCTTTTTTTTTTTGTTTTAATGGGTTGTACAAAGAGTAGAAATTGGTGGGTGCGGTAAAGCTTAGTATATTATTTTTCTTGAGATACTTGGAGCACCAGGTGAAATCTATATGATTGTAACAATTTTTCATATAGTGAAAGCTTTGACGGTCCAGTAAATCTTTCTCTATCTTTTTATATTTTTTACATTTAGTTAATTTTTTTCGAACAAGGATCTTGTGGGCAATAAGGACTGGTCTCAACCCCAACACCGCTGGAAATTGAGACCAATTCCTTTATTGCCCACAAGATCCTTGTTCGTAAAAATTAATCTAAATGTAAAAAATATAAAAGATAGAGAAAGATTTACTGGACTGTCAAAGCTTTCACTATATGAAAAATTGTTACAATCATATAGATTTCACCCATCCAAATCCCCAAGTATCTCGAGAAAAATAATATCCTAAGCTTTACCGCACCCACTAATTTCTACTCTTTGTACAACTCACAAAGACAACAAGAAAAACAACTAGGATGCTAGACTTACAATTTTTCTCTCAGAAAATCCTCAGGTCACCACTACAAAAGAGAATAAACCACGTTAATTTATAGTTAACGAATGACCTAATTTTCTTGCAAGTTTAAACTACCAAGGAGTCCAAAATTTAGAAACTTGTTCAATTTCAAGATTGACCGGATGTCTTCAAAGTTTCGACTACCAAAGTGTCCAAGATTAGGAAACTTGTAATTTTAGTCGACTTAGATGTCTCCCCTTTCAACAATTGATGCATCTTCCGATTTTGGCAAGTTTTGAGAAAAATATCCCAACAATCTCCACCTCGATTTAAAAAACGAGTCAAAACTCAATCATCTCTTCTATGACTCTTCATCTTGATACTTAAAAAGAGTACACTTTGACAATCCCAATTCTCAAAACAGAGAATTAACATACTCCACCATATAAGTATAATCACTTAGAATTAACGAATTCTAAGAATTTCATCTACTCATGTCGAATAAATTTGCTAAAATATTATGGTGCAACTCCCTTGCTTGATTTACTTGGAAGTTTATTAGCCATCGACATCAATTCCACCACACACCTTGCATTAATATCAAGCCAATGCCCATGTGCAAATGTGGACCTGCTAGTAGTAACACATCCTCTATCATGGCAACTAGCGCATGCCACAAGGATATAAATACTTACTCAAGCGACATCATCGTCTCCCATAAAGAGAGACATATTGTCCGTATCTGATGTCGAGCAGTTAGCCGAGCCTGCTCCACCTTTTGGATAATTTTTTCTCACGTGACCAAGTTTTCTACAATTCCAATAAGATACTTTCCTTTTAGTATCTTTGTCAGAAACAGGGGTTGGGTTCCTTTTCAAAGCCTTGTGCAGTCCAGATTGAATCCAAACATCATTGACTTGTACTTGCCACAAGCCAAAATTGATTCTTCAGTCAAATTTCTCCACGCCATATTTAATAGACATATCTTCTTCTCTCGCGCGCCAACACTGCGAGCGACCGATGCTTTGATACCATTGTTTCGACAAAGATACTAAAAGGAAAGTATCTTATTGGAATTGTAGAAAACTTGGTCACGTGAGAAAAATTATCCAAAAAAGGTGGAGCAGGCTCGGCTAATCGCCGACATCGACACGGACAATATGTCTCTCTTTATGGGAGACGATGATGTCGCTTGAGTAAGTATTTATATCCTCGTGGCATGCGCTAGTTGCCATGATAGAGGATGTGTTACTACTAGCGGGTCCACATTTGCACATGGGCATTGGCTTGATATTAATGCAAGGTGTGTGGTGGAATTGATGTCGATGGTAATAAACTTCCAAGTAAATCAAGCAAAGGAGTTGCACCACAATATTTTAGCAAATTTATTCGACATGCAAAGATAGAGAATTGGCACTATATGAAAAATCCAAATTGTCAAAATATTTACGGACTGTCAAAGCTTTCACTATATAAAAATTGTTACAATCATATAGATTTCACCTACCCAAATATGATGTTGGGATATTTTCTCAAAACTTGCCAAAATCTGAAGATGTGCCAATTGTTGAAAGGAAGACTTTTCAGTCGACTAAAATTCCAAATTTCTACTATCAAAGTATCCAAGATTAGGAAACTTGTAATTTTAGTCGACCGAAAGTCTTCCCTTTCAACAATTGGCACATCTTCGATTTTGGCAAGTTTTGAGAAAATATCCCAACAATCTCCACCTTGACGAAAAACGAGTCAAAACTCAATCATCTCTTCTCAGACTCTTCATCTCGACACTTAAAAAAACAAGACACTTTGACAATCCCAATTCTCAAAACAGAGAATTAACATACTCCACCATATAAGTATAATCACTTAGAATTAATGAATTCTAAGAATTTCATCGGCTCATGTCGAAAAAAATTCTTCGAAATATTATGGTGCAACTCCTTGCTTGACTTACTTGGAAGTTCATCACCATCGACATAAATTCCACCACACACCTTGCATTAATATCAAGCCAATGCCCATGTGCAAATGTGGACCGCTAGTAGTAAACATCCTCTATCATGGCAACCAGCGCATGCCGTAAGGATGTAAATATTTACTCAAGCGACATCATCGTCTCCCATAAAGAGAGACATATTGTCCCAGATCCGATGTCAGCAGATTAGTCGAGAACTGCTACACCTTTTGGACAATTTTTCCTCACGTGACGTGTTTTCTACAATTTCAACAAGATACTTTCCTTTTAGTATCTTTGTCGAAACAGGGTTGAGTTCCTTTCAAAGCTTTGTGCGGTCCAGATTGAATCAAAACATCCTTGACTTGTACTTGCCACAAGCCAAAATTGATTCTTCCGTCAAATTTCTCACGTCGTATTTAATAGACATATCTTCTATCTCTCGTGCTCCAACACCGAACGACGACTCTCGACACCACCTGTTGGGAATTGAGACCAATTCCTTTATTGCCCACAAGATCCTTGTTCAGAAGATTAACGAAACAGGAAAAATATAAAAAGATAGAGAAAGATTTACGGATCGTCAAAGCTTTCACTATATGAAAATTGTTACAATCATATAGATTTCACCCACCCAAAAATCCCAGTATCTCAAGAAAATAATATCCTAAGTTTTACCGCACTCACTTTCATTTCTACTCTTTGTACAACCCACAAGAGAACAAGAAAAACAACTATGATGCTAGGCTTACAATTTTCTCTCAGAAAACCCTCAGGTCACCACTACACAAAGAGAATAAACCACGTGTATTTATAGTTAACGAATAACCCAATTTTCATACAAGTTTAAATCGCCAAGGAGTCCAAGATTTGAAAACTTGTTCAATTTTAGTTGACCTAAACTGTTGGGATATTTTTTCAAAATTTGCCAAAATCGCACAACCGCTGAAAGGGAAGACTTCTAGGTCGACTAAAATTACAAGTTTCCTAATCTTGGACTCTTTGGTAGTCGAAACTTTGAAGATATCCAGTCAATCGAAATTGAACAAGTTTCCAAATTTTGGACTCCTTGGTAGTTTAAACTTGTAAGAAAATTAGGTCATTCGTTAACTATAAATTAACGTGGTTTATTCTCTTTGTAGTGGTGACCGAGGGTTTTCGAGAGAAAATTGTAAACCTAGCATCATAGTTGTTTTTCTTGTTCTCTTGTGGGTTGTACAAAGAGTAGAAATTGGTGGGTGCGTGTAAAGTTTAGGATATTATTTTTCTTGAGATACTGGGATTTGGGTGGGTGAAATCTATATGATTGTAACAATTTTTCATATAGTGAAAGCTTTGACAATCCGTAAATCTTTCTATCTTTTTATATTTTTCTGTTTCGCTAATTTTCTCCGAACAAGGATCTGTGGGCAATAAAGGAATTGGTCTAAATTCCCAACAGTGGTATCGAGCATCAGTCGCTTAGAGTTGTCACGAAGAGAAGAGAAGATATGTCTATTAAATATGACATGGAGAAATTTGATTTAAAGAATCAAATTTGCTTGTGGCAAGTACAAGTCAAGGATGTTTCGATTCAACTGGACCGCACATGCTTTGAAAAGGAACCCAGTCTCGTTTCGACAAAGATACTAAAAGGAAATTATCTTGTTGGAATTGTAGAAAACCCGTCACGTGAGGAAAAATTGTTCAAAAGGTGGAGCAGATCAACTAATCGCTTCGACATCGATACGGACAATATGTCTCTTTATGAGAGACGATGATGTCGCTGAGTAAATATTTACATCCTTATGGCATGCGCTTAGTTGCCATGATAGAGGATGTGTTATTACTAGCGGGTCCACATTTGCACATGGGCATTGGCTTGATATTAATGCAATGTGTGTGGTGGAATTTATGTCGATGGTCGATGAACTTCCAAGTAAGTCAAGCAGCGGAGTTGCACCATAATATTTCAAAGAATTTTTTTTCGACATGAGCCGATGAAATTTTAGAATTCATTAATTCTAAGTGATTATACTTATATGGTGGAGTATGTTAATTCTCTGCTTTGAGAATTGAGATTGTCAAAGTGTACTCTTTTTAAGTATCGAGATGAAGAGCTGCAAAAGAGATGATTGTTTTTGACTCGTTTTTCGTCAAGGTGGAGATTGTTGGGATATTTTCTCAAAACTTGCCAAAATCAGACAACTGTTGAAAGGGAAGACTTCTAGGTCGACTAAAATTACAAGTTTCCTAATCTTGGACACTTTGGTAGTCGAAACTTTGAAGACATCCAGGTCAACTGAAATTGAACAAGTTTCCAAATTTTGGACTCCTTGGTAGTTTAAACTTGTAAGAAAATTAGGTCATTCGTTAACTATAAATTAACGTGGTTTATTCTCTTTTGTAGTGGTGACCTGAGGGTTTTCTGAGAGAAAAATTGTAAACCTAGCATCATAGTTGTTTTTCTTGTTCTCTTTGTGGGTTGTACAAAGAGTAGAAATTGGTGGGTGCGGTAAAGTTTAGGATATTATTTTTCTTGAGATACTTGGGATTTGAGTGGGTGAAATCTATATGATTGTAATAATTTTTCATATAGTGAAAGCTTTGACAAATCAGTAAATCTTTCTATCTCTTTTATATTTTTCATTTAAGTTAATTTTTCCGAACAAGGATCTTGTGGGCAATAAAGGAATTGGTCTAAATTCCTAATCTTGAACACTTTGGTAGTCGAAACTTGGAAGATATCCAAGTCAACTAAAATTGAACAAGTTTCCAAATTTTGGACTCCTTGGTAATTTTTCTCTCTCGAAAACCCTCAGGTCCCCCTTACAAAAGAGAATAAACCACGTTAATTTATAGTTAACGAATGACCTAATTTTCTTACAAGTTTAAACTACCAAGGAGTCCAAAATTTGGAAACTTGATCAATTTTAGTCGACCTAGAAGTCTTCCCTTTCAACAGTTGTCTGATTTTGGCAAGTTTTGAGAAAATATCCCAACAATCTCCACCTTGACGAAAAACGAGTCAAAAACAATCATCTCTTTTGCAGCTCTTCATCTCGATACTTTAAAAAATGTACACTTTGACAATCCCAATTCTCAAAACAGAATTAACATACTCCACCATATAAGTATAATCACTTAGAATTAACGAATTCTAAGAATTTCATCGGCTCATGTCGAATAAATTTGCTGAAATATTATGGTGCAACTCCTGCTTGACTTACTTGGAAGTTCATCAGCCATCGACATCAATTCCACTACACACCTTGCATTAATATCAAGCCAATGCCCATGTGCAAATGTGGACCCGCTAGTAGTAACACATCCTCTATCATGGCAACTAGCGCATGCCACAAGGATATAAATACTTACTCAAGCGACATCATCGTCTCCCATAAAGAGAGACATATTGTCTCAGATATCGATGTCGAGCGCTTAGCCGAGCCCGCTCCACCTTTTGGATAATTTTTTCTCACGTGACCAAGTTTTCTACAATTCCAATAAGATACTTTCCTTTTAGTATCTTTGTCGTAAGCTTGTGGGTTGGGTTCCTTTTCAAAGCCTTGTGCAAATTCCAGATTGAATCCAAACATCATTGACTTGTACTTGCCACAAGCCAAAATTGATTCTTCCGTCAAATTTCTCCACGTCATATTTAATAGACATATCTTCTCTCTCTGCGCGCCAACACTCGAACGACCGATGCTCGATACCACTGTTGGGAATTGGGATAAATTGGGATATTTTCTCAAAACTTGCCAAAATCGGAAGATGTGCCAATTGTTGAAAGGGAAGACTTTCGTGTCGACTAAAATTATCAAATTGTTGGGATATTTTTCTCAAAACTTGCCAAAATCAGAAGATGCATCAATTGTTGAAATGGGAGACATCTAAGTCGACTAAAATTACAAGTTTCCTAATCTTGGACACTTTGGTAGTCGAAACTTTGAAGACATCCAGGTCAACTGAAATTGAACAAGTTTCCAAATTTTGGACTCCTTGGTAGTTTAAACTTGTAAGAAAATTAGGTCATTCGTTAACTATAAATTAACGTGGTTTATTCTCTTTTGTAGTGGTGGCCTGTGGGCTTTCTGAGAGAAAAATTGTAAGCCTAGCATCCTAGTTGTTTTTCTTGTTTTCTTTGTGGGTTGTACAAAGAGTAGAAATTGGTGGGTGCGGTAAAGCTTAGTATATTATTTTTCTTGAGATACTTGGAGAATTTGGGTAGGTGAAATCTATATGATTGTAACAATTTTTCATATAGTGAAAGCTTTGACAGTCCGTAAATCTTTCTATCTCTTTATATTTTTCTGTTTCGTTATATTTCTCTGAACAAGGATCTTGTGGGCAATAAAGGAATTGGTCTCAATTCCCAACAATGCTGTCATGATTCCTTGGTCTCGATTAAACTACCAAGGAGTCCAAAATTTGGAAACTTGTTCAATTTCAGTTGACCTGGATGTCTTCAAAGTTTCGACTACCAAAGTATCCAAGATTAGGAAACTTGTAATTTTTGTCGACTTAGATGTCTCCCCTTTCAACAATTGATGCATCTTCTGATTTTGGCAAGTTTTGAGAAAAATATCCCAACAATCTCCACCTTGACGAAAAACGAGTCAAAACTCAATCATCTCTTCTACAGCTCTTCATCTTGATACTTAAAAAAAGGGTACACTTTGACAATCTCAATTCTCAAAACAGAGAATTAACATACTCCACCATATAAGTATAATCACTTAGAATTAACGAATTCTAAGAATTTCATCGGCTCATGTCGAATAAATTTGCTAAAATATTATGGTGCAACTCCCTTGCTTGATTTACTTGGAAGTTTATTAGCCATCGACATCAATTCCACCACACACCTTGCATTAATATCAAGCCAATGCCCATGTGCAAATGTGGACCCTCTAGTAGTAACACATCCTCTATCATGGCAACTAGCGCATACCACGAGGATGTAAATACTTACTCAAGCGACATCATCGTCTCCCATAAAGAGAGACATATTGTCCGTATCTGATGTCGAGCAGTTAGCCGAGTCTGCTCCACCTTTTGGACAATTTTTCCTCACGTGACCAGGTTTTCTACAATTCCAACAAGATAATTTCCTTTTAGTATCTTTGTCGAAACAGAGTTGGGTTCCTTTTCAAAGCCTTAGGCAGATCAGTGATTGAATCCAAACATTCTTGACTTGTACTTGCCACAAGCCAAATTTGATTCTTTTCGTCAAATTTCTCCACGTCATATTTAATAGACATATCTTTCTTCTCTCGTGCGCTAACACTCTAAACGGCCCGATGCTCGATACCATTTGTTGGGAATTGAGACCAATTCCTTTATTGCCCACAAGATCTTTGTTCGAGAGAAATATAACGAAACAGTAAAAATATAAAGAGATAGAAAGATTTACTGGATTGTCAAAGCTTTCACTATATGAAAAATTGTTACAATCATATAGATTTCACCCACCCAAATTCTCCAAGTATCTCAAGAAAAATAATATACTAAGCTTTACCGCACCCACCAATTTCTACTCTTTGTACAACCCACAAAGAAAACAAGAAAAACAACTAGGATGCTAGGCTTACCAAGGAGTCCAAAATTTGGGTTCCTTTTCTAACAAGAGTTGGTGGAGCGGAGAGTTTTTGTCGAGGTGGAGATTGTTGGGATATTTTCTCAAAACTTACCAAAATCAAAACTTGTTCAATTTCGGGTTGATCCGGATGTCTTCCAAGTTTCGACTACCAAAGTGTCCGAGATTAGGAAACTTGTAATTTTAGTCGACTTAGATGTCTCCCCTTTCAACAATTGATGCATATTTCGATTTTGGCAAGTTTTGAGAAAATATCCCAACAATCTCCACCTCGATTTAAAAAACGAATCAAAAACAATCATCTCTTTTGCGACTCTTCATCTCGATACTTAAAAAGAGTACACTTTGACAATCCCAATTCTCAAAGCAGAGAATTAACATACTCCACCATATAAGTATAATCACTTAGAATTAATGAATTCTAAGAATTTCATCTACTCATGTCGAAAAAAAAAATTTCTTTGAAATATTATGGTGTAACTCCCTTGCTTGACTTACTTGGAAGTTCATCACCATCGACATAAATTCCACCACACACCTTGCATTAATATCAAGCCAATGCCCATGTGCAAATGTGGACCCGCTTAGTAGTAACACATCCTCTATCATGGCAACTAGCGCATGCCATAAGGATGTAAATATTTACTCAAGCGACATCATCGCCTCCCATAAAGAGAGACATATTGTCCGTGATTCGATGTCGAAAGCGTTAGCCGAGTCTGCTCCACCTTTTGAACAATTTTTCCTCACGTGACCAGGTTTTCTACAATTTCCAACAGTGGTATCAGAGCATCAGGTCGTTTAGAGTGTTGGCGCACAGAGAAGAGAAGATATGTCTATTAAATATGACGTGGAGAAATTTGACGAAAGAATCAAATTTGGCTTGTGGCAAGTACAAGTCAAGGATGTTTGGATTCAACTGGATCGCACAAGGCTTTGAAAAGGAACCCAATTCTGCTTTCGACAAAGATACTAAAAGGAAATTATCTTTTCATGTAGTTATTCTTCTTCCATTTTTCGGCAACAAGTAACGAGTTTTCAGATGAAAAATTACTTCTACCACTCAACCTTCTTTCTTCAGAAATTAATTTACTTGTAACTTCTTCAAAACTCACAATTTCTTTCCCATACATCAAAATTGGTTTGATGTGTTCATAGGAAGATGGAAGAGACCGGATGAGTCTTAACGCTTTGTCCTCATCATCAAGTTTAACTCCAATAGCCTCCCGCCTCGTAAACGATCCCATTGAGAACACTCGTGTGGTCTCAAATTTTTGTACTGCGACTTTCAAATCCAAATCTTCCCAAACCTCATCGCTCATATAAAAAGATAGAGAAAGATTTACGGACTGTCAAAGCTTTCACTATATGAAAAATTGTTACAATCATATAGATTTCACCCACCCAAATCCCAAGTATCTCAAGAAAAATAATATCCTAAGCTTTACCGCACCCACCAATTTCTACTCTTTGTACAACCCACAAAGAGAACAAGAAAAACAACTATGATGCTAGGCTTACAATTTTTCTCTCAGAAAACCCTCAGGTCACCACTACAAAAGAGAATAAACCACGTTAATTTATAGTTAACGAATGACCTAATTTTCTTACAAGTTTAAACTACCAAGGAGTCCAAAATTTGGAAACTTGTTCAATTTCAGTTGACCTGGATGTCTTCAAAGTTTCGACTACCAAAGTGTCCAAGATTAGGAAACTTGTAATTTTAGTCGACACGAAAGTCTTCCCTTTCAACAATTGGCACATCTTCCGATTTTGGCAAGTTTTGAGAAAATATCCCAACAGTGGAATCTAACTATAAAGTTGAAGAAGATACACAATAAGGTTATGATTCAAATTTAACATCTGAATTTTGCAAAAGAGAGGAGAAGACAGATTTGTGGAAAAAAGATTTAACCTTTGACAAAGATAGACCTTATGGTCGTTGATCATTATTATCGTCATCGTGTGTGGACGCTCAACTTCTTTTCTTTATTTTTATTTATGTCGGAAGCTAGCTTTCTCAAAAATAAAAAATAAAAATTGTGAACACCCCTTCTTTCTAAGCTATTTTTAAAGGATTGCTTGGAAGTTTCTTTTCACTAATTTTGATTGTTTTTGGGACATCATTTATGAGAGGTTGGAAAATCAGTGATTGTTAATTTTTTGATATTGGTTTTAGATGATCTAAAAACTACTCAAAATCAATGTAGTGTAATTTGGAATGTATTTCTCAACCCATAAAATCGGTGGTTTTTTGTCATTTTTCAAAATTTATTCTAATTTTATTTTTTAAAAAAAAATTCAATATCGTTGAATAAACTTTGAAGTATGGGTTAGACTGTTTTAAAAAATTGCTATTAAAAATTACCCAAAATTGGACCCCTCATAAATGCCCAAAATTGATAGTTTAGAAACTCTTATAATCGAAATATCAAAACTTCTAATTAAGCAGTCCCTTAATGTGTCACGTGACACGATTGGCAGGTGAAATCTAACTTGTAGGGCTTACTTTGGCAGCCGGCCACTAACAACTAACAAGAATAGTTAAGTTGTTGTTGTATTGGAATTTGACCCAAAAGCAACCGTGTAGGCTGTTGGTGGAATTTTGTGTAAAGTGACTTCAAGAAAAACGAAAATAGAAGAAATGCAAAGTCGAGGCAAGTGTTGAATACTTTGTCCTTAAGTCGATTTTGCCCCCTAACGGTACCTACGGTTTATGGCAACCAACTCCCAAGATACAACGACTTCTACTTGTGTTTGTAATACTTCAAACACAAACACAACGAACCAGAAACGATTTTGTACTCCAAAAATAAAAAATGAAAGAATGAAATCCAAAATTCGTGCAACAAATGCAAGAATTTTGGTTCAATGAATGAATATATGATTTTTGTGTGTTTGTATATCAATTATGTATCAAAAGGATGTCCATAGGGTCCTTTTTATAGAAGATGAAGAGTTGGAAACGAAGTGGTGTGAAGCCAAATCGTGCAACACTTCAAAAGAACATACATGTTCGGGCGTAAACCTATGCGATCGCATGGTTTTAATATGCTGCGATCGCAAGGTACATTTTTGAAGATAGAACTTAATCAAAGCTAACCATGCTGCGATCGCATGGCTTTGTCTCCTGCAATCGCATGGTAGGACTAAAAAATATTCTGCTTAAAATTTCAGCAAGTTGCGATCGCAGGATAAAATACCCATGCGATCGCATGGTCAAAAAATGACCCAATTTTATCATTTTCGTAATTTCTCATTCATCCGATATTGGTTTCGAGATGCCAAATATACCCTTCAACATATGCAGAGAAATTTGACTGGACAGGTCGATCTCCATTTCGACTCCCCGAAGCGGCGAAGTGGCAAACTATTTTGCCTAAACGGATTGGGTCGAGTCTGAATATTTTGGCGAAGTTGATACGAAGTCACTTTATTTGGTTTTCAACACTTAACCAATTTCTCAAATTCTTAAACAAATTTCCAACATAGGTTTTATCCACTTTCAGTCATGGAGCTATTGATTGAACCATCTTTTCTTGTTCTTGGAGAGATTTTGGAGGACTAGGTGATAAACAAAAGAGAAAGATGAAGAATTGTAACAATGCAAGAAGCCGACAATCTCCTCCCACCATCTCCTAATGTTAGGGGGCAAAAAGAGTTTTTAATAGACAAAAAATGAAAACAATTAATTACACAGAAGTTTATTGACAAGTATGACTTGTAAACCACCATTCATGTGCATATATAGTTATTAGTATTTCATGCCACCATTGGAGATTACTATCCCATGAAAGTCACTCATCCAACTTATTCACATGAGAGAGCACAAAGACGTGATTTATGACTTATAGGTTATGTTGGTACAGATTTTTCTCCAAAAATCCATTTTTTTGCTTACAATATTTGACTTTTCAACCATTTTACACTACAAAAAATTTGAAAAGTCAAAAAGTAACCCAAAAAATCTATTTTTTCCCCAAAAATCTCTACCGAACAAGCCCTAAATCCAAATCATATAAATCTTAAAGGTAAGGCCTCGTCGATTGTGAATTTGATTGGAAGGTGACGAAGAAGTCATTTTTCGACAATGAATATCAACTCAAGTAACTCAATGAATATCAAGTTAAGTAACTTCTTGAGTTGTTATACATTGAAATATGTGATTTTATAACTTCTCAACATCACTTAATCATATGAGAGAGCACAAAGACGTACTATGACTCTAAATCCAAATCATATAAATCTTAAAGGTAAGGCCTGCAAATCGATTGTGAATTTGATTGAAGGTGACAAAGAAGTCATTTTTCGACAATGAATATCACTCAAGTAACTCAATGAATATCAAGTTAAGTAACTTCTTGAGTTGTTATACATTGAAATATGTGATTTTATAACTTCTCAACATCACTTAATCACATGAGAGAGCACAAAGACGTACTATGACTCTAAATCCAAATCATATAAATCTTAAAGGTAAGGCCTCGTCGATTGTGAATTTGATTGGAAGGTGACAAAGAAGTCATTTTTCGACAATGAATATCAACTCAAGTAACTCAATGAATATCAAGTTAAGTAACTTCTTGAGTTGTTATACATTGAAATATGTGATTTTATAACTTCTCAACATCACTTATGATGATGAAATTCAAGGGTTTTGTGAGACGAAATAAAAATCTTGGGTTTGTTTTATCTTTCTCATGTAGTTAAATACATTTAATGCCACTATATTTTGCCAAATGTTCCTGGACTATCACTATACTTTAAAACGTTCCTGGAATACCATTGAACTTTTAAAAGTAAATTTCATATGCAATTGAACTTTTAAAAGTGAATTCTATATGTTATTCCATTTAAAAATAGAATGTAACGGAATGACATATGAGATTCAATTATAAAAATTCAATGGCATTTCAGGACATTTTAATGTACAGTAGTATTCCAAGAACGTTTGACAAAGTAAAGCGGCAATGGAGTATTTAACTCCTTTCTCTTGTATAAAATGAGTTATCAAGGGAGAATCTCACCCACATTAACTTTATTTTATCTTGTCTCTTTTTTCCAGTTTTTGATTATTTTCTTTTCTTTTTTTCTCTTTATCACCATGTCTAAAGTATTATTATAATAATTATTATTATGATCATTGTGCATGGACGCTCAACTTCTTTATTTAACTAGCTTTCTCCAAAAAATAAAATAAAATTGCGCACATCCCTTCTTTCTAAGCTATTTTTGAAGGCCTTCTTGGAAGTTTCTTTTCACTGATTTTGACTTTGATTGTTTTTGAGTGATATCATCTATGAGAAGTTGGAAAAACCAATTATAATAACTGTTAATTGGCATTGGTTTTGAATGGTCTAAAAATTACCCAAAACCATTATAATTTAATTTGTTGTGTATTTCTCAACTCATCAAATCGATGGTTTTTTGCCGTTTTTCAAAATTTCTTCGAATTGTATTCTTTTAAAAGAATTTAAAAGAAATTCATAACCTTTGGATAATAAACTCTCAAAATGGGTTGGATTGTTTTAAAAAACTATTATTAAAAATCACTCAAAATCGAACCTCTTATAAACACCCAAAATCAACAGTTTAAAAAACTTTCATAACCGAAACTTTAAAACTCCTAAGCAGTTCCTTAGTGTGTCATGTGACACGATTGACTGGTGAATACTACGCTTACTCTTGCATACAGTCACTAACAACTAACAAGAATAGTTAAGTAACTGTTCTATTGGTCTGACTCAAAAGTGACCATGTAGGCTTTATCCACTTTCAGTCATGGAGATAATGATTGAACCATCTTTTCTTGTTCTTAGAGAGATTTTTGGAGGACAATGTGATAGACAAAAAGAGAAAGATGAAGAATTGTAGCGATGTATGAAGCCGACAATCTCCCTCCACCATCTCCTAATGTCAGAGGGCTAAATGAGTGTTTAATAGATGAAAAATGAAAAGAATTAGTTACACATGAAGTTTATTGTTAAGGAACCTAGATCTGCTGTCCCAAACGTGTGTCCTCTTGTTTGCTCCACCAATGAAACGTGACTCATTATCAAATAAATACAGTTTAAATTAACGTTTCCACCAATAGAAAATGTACTCATTATCAAATAAATACAAGTTAATTTTAATAGCAAGTGTGAACACATTAAGTAATTGTATTTATTTGATAATGTATACATTTTTTTTTTTTTGTGGAACAGCCAAGGTGACACGTTGACAGCAGATCTGGGTTCATTGTTAAGTATGACCTATAGACCACCATTCATGTGCATATATAATTATTAGTAGCTCATGCCACCATTGGAGAGCACTACTCCATGAAAGTCACTCCACCAACTTATTCATATGGGAAAGAGCACAAAGACGTACTATGAATCTACATCTAAATCATACAAATCTGAGAGGTGAAGGTTTGGTCGATTGTGAATTTGACTGGAATGTGACAAATAGGTCCTTTCCTTTTTCGACAATGGATTTCAAGCCAAGTAACCTCTTGGGTTTATATCGATATAGGTAATCTTATAAGTACTGAGACCTCAACATCACTTAATTGATGATACTCTCTACAAACATTTATGTTTTCTTGGATTCATTATAACTTCTAGGTTTTTAAATAGTTCAAAGAATTTGGAGCTATTATTAAGAATTAATTAGATAGGTATAAAGAAATATCAAAACGGTGAATATCTCAATTATTTAAGTACTACTTGTCGCATAGTGGAATCTTATCCCATCTAAGCATCGGTAATTTGGTGTTGTGGAAACAACAATAAAGAATTTCTTGGATATTGTCAGATGTATCCGTAGTTTTAATCTCTGTCCATCTCATTTTAGAGGTATGCCTAGGATAGAAGATGTCCAACACATGGGTAAAAATGGGTAGATTGTAATTAAGTTTAGAGATTTGCTTGTTAGTTAGTCAAAGAGACAACAAGGGAGTTTTATCTATAATCAATAAGATAAGAAGGTATTTATTTGCGTCAAAGCAACATTTTGGAGGAAAACTAGTTTAAAAGCTTTACCAAATTTTTTATTTGTAATTGGAGGTTGAATGTTGAACTTGTGGATACAAGGCCTTAGTCTATTGATTCGTATCTTGCCAACGAACTTCTTTAATTAAGCATGTAATTCGAGAATGCAATATTGGGATTCGTAGTGTACTAGCTCGTATTTATGGATTGAACCCAATTAGAAAATAATTGAAAATTGCTAATTTTGGGAAATTAGAACTCGGATTATAAGGTCTATTTGGGTCCCTAGGTCTCCATTTTATGGTACACAAATTAGAGCACTGAATTGTATTAGCTCTTGACTTTTACGAAACAATCACGAACTCAGTCTTATTCTCAATAACTTTAGAACTCGTTATACAAATTTTCTGTCACTCCGTTCAATTCATATTACCTATGTTGGAAGGTCCATAATAGTTAGTTAATTATCAACAAATACATTATTGTCTTGAGAACTACAAAAGAGGTCTCCTCTCGTGCATTTAAGGTAGCCTACAAACAAGCAAACTTATTAGTGAGATTCCAACTTATCCATTGTTTCTTTCAACACAAGTGTCAGACATCTTCAAATGTTGTTCAACAATCCGTAACCATGAAATGAGATGAGCAGTGATGAAACACTAAGCATCGGCCTAACCATGCCAAAGAAAATCCTACTTCTCTTTTGAAGAAAAACTAACCATTAACCCAATCATATCAAAGAATGTGTCCTTAATTTCTCCAAGATGATATTTACTAGCCTGATCCCATTGAAGGCTCTTTATTTACGGACGTAATTGCTTCTCTATTTCCATCTAAATTTTTTTGAACTTATCAAAACCTTTACACTTGGTGCATTGATCATGTGTAAAAATTATAGAAAATCCATAGCCTCCTCAAGCTTGAAAATATTGAGACATAAATTTGATATACCAATTCAAAATGTTCTTTAGCTCTACATTTCTTTGCCGAAAAGGCCCTCTTACTTATTTTAGCTACTAAATAAGATTCTGAAACATATAAAAACTCGATGTCTAAAGGCTTTTCAATTCCATCATTTATTAGTCTTTAAATCCCATTAAAGGCGTGTTTGAGATAGCTTCTCTTTCTACTTTTGAGCAGCATAAGAAGATAAGTATAAGCCAGAGCTTTTGAATTGAATTATTGTTTGGAAACTAATTTCTAAAATGACTTTCTTTCGAAAGAGATTAGGACAACATTGAAAACCTATTTAATATGCTGTTTTTGAAAATGTAATTTTGAAAACAAAGTTAAATAAAACTCAAAACAAGTTTTTAACGTTTTCGGTGAAAATACCGAACACTCAAAATATGAAAAATAAGTGTTTAAATAAAAATTTTAAATAAAAAATTCTAAAGAAGTAAAAATACTTCAAGCCATTATTGGTTATTTAAATAAAATTTTAAATATTTTATTTAAATAAAAACATATTAAAATTCTCATCCACGTCACTAATTTTTATTTTTATTTCCTATTTTGCATTTTTTTTTTTGTAATGAAAAAAATATTGTAAGATTCACCAACTATAATATATATATATATATATATATATATATATATATATATATATATATATATATATATATATATATATATATATATTAATTGGTAATATATTATCATAAAATTGTTTTATTTTCATGAATAATCAAATTCATTGTATAAAATATCATAAAATAACTCTCAAAATTCCAAACAAGACGTGTTTTTTAGTTTTCTAGTTTTTCAAATGACAAATCAAACGTGTTTTTAGTAATCTTAAAACAAAAAACTGAAAATGAATTTTATACTCAAAATTAAAAATTGAAACGCAAATAGAACATATCTTTATATTTTTAGTATGAACATGCCAGAAGCTATTATAACATTAATATTATAATTTCACCTTTAATGATAATAATGTATTAAATTTATTATTAGCTTATACAATTTTCTCGTGTTCTATTTTTCCTTAAAAATTTATATTTAATTTGTGCACTAATGGTCAAAGTAACAAAAATCACAAATACATTACGAACTCCATTAACTTCTATAATTTAGAATTCTGTTAAAAGTAATAAATGTCCCGTTACTTATTTGTAATATTTAAAAGGTAAATAATATATATCAATAGATTATGATTTTGTTATCTATTTCTTTTTTCTTTTTTAGCTATTAGTCTATTTTTTTAACAAAGAAAATGATGCGCTTTCGTGAAGAGATGACTTGTCAACATTAATTTATAGAGCAAGTTGCTCGGCTAGACATAATTTGATTTGAAAATGAAAAATAGACTTGAAAGGGTGTGGTAGAATTTTAAAATTTTCTAAAGTTCCTGTTGACAAGTTGCTTTTAGTGCATATTTGGTAGTGTTGAAATTGTTTTTTAAGTACTTATAAATTATGGGTCTTACATGTTTAAATAATAAGTGAGAAGTAAGTTGTGGATCTTACAAAATATGTGAATAAAAAATATATTTGACTAATTGAAATTATAATTTAAATTTGACCAAACATGTACTAAGTAAACATATAATTTCTTTTCAGCCCAAAACCTAAGAATCAATAGAATGTTTGTCTATGTAAAAAAAAAAAAAACTACAAATTCATTAGAATATATGAAATCCACGTAAATCTAACATAGAAATCTATTGAAATCTTATGAAATTTGCCAAATTTTACTAAAATTCATGAAATTATAAAAAAATTTAAATATTAATAAAATGTATTAAAATATAAGTTGTGGGCACCAGTAAAAAATAGAGAATTTGTAATTGTGAATTGTGTTGACATTATGTAATTGTTAAGAATTATCTGCCAGGCCATCGACTGACCAAATTTAGAGTGATGGAAAAGGTTGAACTATTGCAAAATCGATCATTTGATGAATGAATTAGAAATAAAATAAATGAAAAAAAAAATTGGACAAATATATTTGATACAAAAATTTTAGATTATAGGTGATAGATTTTACGAAAATTGTAGATAAAACACTGAATAAAAATTATGAATTTTATAAAATATGTAGATAAAAATAAAATTTAATCGATTTATAAGTACTTGTTTGGTATCAAAAATTTACTTAAACACCTATAGTACCACCAAAATTTAATCGACTTATAAGTATCTGTGTAATGTTAAATTGTTAATGCTCCTACCGAAGGCATTTAAGTAAATTTTTATTGGTCTTTCCTTTTCAAGTTTTAGGCTTCCCAAGTATATAGCCAACCCCCAACCCCACTGGGACAACAGTCTCTTCCTGTAATCTCCACTATAAAACTTTTTTGAACCCATCAACCAAAAGCAACTCGAAGCATACACACGCAAAGAAAAGCAGATGGCTGGGTACAGGGCAGAAGATGAATATGATTACTTATTCAAATTGGTGCTAATAGGCGATTCAGGAGTGGGAAAATCCAATCTTCTTTCAAGGTTCACCAAAAACGAGTTCAATCTTGAGTCCAAATCCACTATTGGAGTTGAGTTTGCCACCAGGAGTCTTAGTATTGATGGTAAAGTCATCAAAGCTCAGATTTGGGACACTGCTGGCCAAGAAAGGTCTCCTTCCCCCTTTTCTCTTTTTCCAATATTCATTTTTTGTTATTATGGGTACCCAAATGTTGTTAAGTTGGAATTTTGTTCTTTTGTTTTTATATGGCTTGTTATTATATTATTTGGAGATTGCAAGATTCAATTTTTATTAAATGAGCTCGTTTATATTTATTATATAAAGGGTTGTGATCAATATGCATGTCTTTTGATTGTTAATATTGGTCCTAACTTATGCTGATTGTTAAAATAATACTAGGTAATTTGAATTGATGAAATTTCATCTGTCAAGATTTAACCTTTTTTTTTTGTGTCCAAGTGAATTGATAAGTTTGCCCACATAAAACATGTTATGATGGAACCAAATTGTAATTATGTAATGGTTGAAGCTCAAATGCTTATAACCCAACCAAACCAGTTAACCCAAGCTGAAATTTACTCAAAATTAAAGACGACAAGCTGAATTTGGATGAAAAAGAGAAATGAGGCAAGAACAGAGGAAAATGGAGAGAAAATTCTCAGTTCCAGAATGCAATTACAAAACAGAATAATCCTGGAACTTATCATTTCTCATGGACGCATAAAAGAAAAAAAGTTAAATCTTGACAGATGGAATTTTATCATTCAAATTACCTAGTGTTATTTTAACAATCAGCATAAGTAGGACCAATATTAAGAATCACAAGACATACAAATTGATAAAGGTGCGAGTGCCTGATTTATCCTTTTAACACTCTGGTCTGGAGCACAGATAAAGGTTGTTTCTCTACTTCTTCCCCCTGATCTACATCTAGGAGTTGCGACACTGGCACTTCTCCCCCATCTTCTTCTTCAGTAGGGAAACATGGAAAATGGGGTGCACTTTAGATCCTGTAAGTAGTGCTCATTGATATGCTACCTTCTCCAATCTTTTTAGTTATTTGGTAGTGCCTATAGTACATTGCAGCCAATTTGTTGTTGGCTCTGTAGTGCACTGTCTGCTGTCTATAGGGGAACAGCCTCAAATACACCCAATCTCCCTCTTCAAACACCCATTCTGATCTTATCTTATCAGCATATACTTTCATTCTCTCTTGCTTGTGCCAAATTTTTCCTCAATTGCCGATCCATTATGTGGCTTTCCTGTAGTAGGTCCTCCACTGCCACTATATTATATTTCTTGTAAGGGCCCAATGCCAACTAAGGGGTTTAATTCCATAGAGTGCTTCAAAAGGTAATTTTAATGGCAGTGTGGACTGTGGAGTGTAGATGTTAACCACTTGCTCCACTAGGTTGCATGTGAGTCATCCATCTTAAATAGATCTAAGCACTGGTTGAACCTCTCTGCCTTAGTGGATGGTAGGCTAAACTTAATTGCAGCTGAGCACCTATCAATTTGAATAACTCTTGCCAAAATTTGCTAGTGAACACCTTGTCCCAATCCGACACAATACTTTGGGCGTTCCATGAAGTTTGTAGATATTATCTAAGAAGACCCTGGCAATGGTGGCAGCTGTGAAAGGATGAGGCAAAGCAATAAAATGTCCGTACTTTGTAAACCTATCCACTACCACGAGTATGGCATTCTTGCTCCCTAAATTAAGTAATCCCTCAATGAAATCCATAGTGATGTGACTCCAGGAATGTAGGGGCTCTGGTAGGGATTGTGGCAGCCCTAGATATGGCGCATGCTCACCTTTACACCTTTGGCAAGTGTCACACTTTAGTACTTTCTCTTTAATGTCATGCCCCATGCCAGGCCAGTAGAAATGTTGTTTGGCTCTAAATATGCTAGCTTGGATCCCAGATTGTCCTCCACCTTGGAAAGCATGTACGTTTTTTATTAATTTGTTTTCCTGATGTCCCGCGTGTTTGCCTTTGTGCTTCAAGAGGCCATCTTATATTGATAATCAGATTCATCACTAGGATCCATGAGTTGTGATTTTGACATCAGCTACCTCATCACCTTGGTAACTTTCCATTATTTCTTGTATCCAGATTGGTGTCAAAAAGAGAGGGCTGAACATTCCACTTCTCCTTCTTGCTTCCTGGATAGTGCATGTGCCACTACATACTCTATCCCTTTCCTATACAATATCTCTTAACTGAGCCCCAATAACTTAGTAACCCATTTCTGTAGTGGACTTGTAATTCTTTGTTCAAGAAAATAGTTCAGTGATTGGTGACCCTCCAGATAATGCCTCCACTTGCTCACTGATATCACCAAGGCAACAGTTCTTTCTCATATATTGACAACTCCAGGTTCCTTGCTCGAATAGCTTTGCTAAGAAAAGCAAATGACTTCCTACCCTGCAACAGGACAACCCCAATTCCACCATCGCTAGCATCTGTTTCTATAATGAATGGCTGCTTGAAATCAGGTAGAGCCAATACTGTGGTGGTTCACATGACTTGCTCGAGCTTTTAAAAGTTTGCTTCTTCTGCATCAGACCATTGGAAGCTATCCTCCTTCAGTAACTCAGTTAGTTGTTTGGCCAATGCTTCATACCCTTTGCAAACTTTTTGTACTATCCAATTAGGCCCCGAAAACTCTTTAGTTCCCATTCATGGGTCTAGGCCATTGTTGTACATCCTCTACTCTCTTAAGATCAGCTGACACCCCTTCGTGGGGTAATGATATGTCCTAATATTCAACATGTGTCTGTCCAAAAGACCACTTGGCATATAGTTGATGGTTTCTTAGTATCTCCAAGATGACAATGTGTAGTTGGATCTGGGTTATAGATAAGAATGTCATCAAAGAAAACCAATACATACTCTCTCAATTGCTCATTGAAATTTTCATTCATTAAACTTTGGAAGGTAACAGGGGGCATTAGTAAGGCCAAAGGACATAACCTTGAATTCATGTAAGCTCTGATGTGTTTTAAAAGTATTCTTGTGAATATCATTACTTGTGAACCTGATTTGGTGATATCCAACCCTTAAGTCTATTTTAGTGAAGCATTTTGACCGATATAATTCATCAATTAGGGGCATATGGTACTTATCTTTGATGGTCAAGTTGTTCAGCCGCCTGAAGTCTACAGAAAACTTTAGGGTGCCATCTTTCTTCTTAACTAGGAGCATAGGAGAAGCAAATGAGCTGATGCTAGTTTGAATAATTTCATTGTCCAACATCTCCTTCACTATCTTTTCTACCTATCTTTTGGACAAAAGGGCATCTGTATGACCTGATCTTAAAGGGTTGAGCCCCTTATTTCAATGTGGTGATTGGGTCCTAGAGGGTGGAAGCCTCTTAGGTTCCTCAATAACATCAGAAAATTGCTTCACTACTTCCATCATTTCTTCTGGAATCTCTTCTGAATCTTCTTCAATCATTGCACAAAGCTGTGCTACAATTCCATATTGCTGTTTGCTAAGCAATTTCTTCAATTTTTCCCCTCTGATCATTTTAAATTCACCACTCCTCAGCCCCACCTGCTCCCCATCATGTTGGAATTTGATGTTGCCATTAGCAAAGTCAAATAGCACTGGCCCAAATTGGCTAAGCCAGTCTAATCCTAACACCATATAACTGCATCCTGGTTTGAGAGTTCTCAATGTGAATTGGAATTCTAGATCTTGCATCCTCTAAATAAGTGGATTGCATACTGCTTTACTCCCCAACTTTTCTCCATTGGCCCCTGTGACTGCCATTGGTTTAGAGAAATCAGTCTCATATTTCAATTCTTGGACCAACCTCTCATCGATAAAGCTGTGTGCTGCCACTATGAATGAGAATGTACACTCTCCTCCTCTTAATCTGACAAGGAATTCTGATTGTCCTATGCCTCAAACTCCCAATTAGTGCATTAACTGAAATTTTCATTATTTTCTCTACCTCCTGTCACCTTCAGTACCTTCTTCTTTGTCTACTGTATTATCTCCCTCCACCTCTTCGACAACTAGCATAAAGTGTAGTATTCTATTTTTGCAAACATGTCCTGGGTCTATTTCTCATCATATTTTTAAAAAGGCACAAGCTCTTTTTGGTTTGGAAGTCAGTGGGAGTGATTGTTCTGAATTTCATAGGGTTTTGTCCATTTTGGACACCGGTTCAAGGATTTGGGCTTGGGAATGGTTATTATCAGGTGGTTTGTGTGGTTCAGAGGTCCATTTGCTGGGGTTAGTATTGAATTTTTGGGTTTTTGGGATTTGTTGATGGCTGTAATGGTGGTTTCTTCGGGAAGCTACCTCATAGGCTTTGGCAATGGTGACTGGTTTCATAATCTTTACTATCGAATTTATTCATTTTTAAGGCCACTGGTAAATATTGAAATGTAGTAGGATTCAGGTAAATGGGGTAGGGATAGCATCACCCTGGACTTGAGATCCTCAAATTTCTCTTGATATTCAACCACATATCTATATTGTTTGATTTTACTAAAAGTCTTTACTACCTCTTCTGCTGTAGTCTCAAAGAACCTCCTACACGCCTCTTCAGAGAACAGATTCCAATTAGCCTCTGTATGGCTTGGAATGAAACCATGGAACCAAATATCAGCTTTACCTCTTAAGTACAGTTCTGCAATCCCCACCTTAACCAGGACCTGATGCAATTGGAAATATTTCCTAGCCTTCCGTAGACATTCTCTGGGGCAATCTCCTCCAAATTGGAGAAATCAATCTTGGGCAATTTAGTATCTCCCCTATTTTGACTGTTCCAAACCTGATCACCACTTCTGTGGGTTGAATTGCCACTTCTAGGACCAGAGTTAGTCATTGAACTCTCCACTGATTTCTCCTTTAATTTTTCTTAGCCACACTTAATTGAGCCATCGTCGGAACAAGGGAGTCATATTTCTCACCCATATCCTTCATGAAACCCTCCTTTCTCTCCTGCCTGCTGCACAACTGCTTCTAAGTGTGATCAAAGGAATCCATTTTTGTAGAAACAGTTCTATAAACTGCTCCCAGTTCACCCACTTCTTTATCCAACCTCTTCAAGTGTTCTTCCTGCGGTTTCCCTCTCGTTTCCGCCATACCCAAGGATCATTGATGCTCGGATACCAAATGTGGTTGAAGCTCAAATGCTTAGAACCCAACCAAAACCAGTTAACCCAAGCTGAAATTTACTCGAAATTAAAGAAGACAAGCTGAATTTCCATTAATTTGATGAATGAAAATTAAAAGAGAAATGAGGTAAGAACAGAGGAAATTGAGAGAGAATTTTCTATTGCAGAATGCAATTACAAAACAGAATAATCCTGAAGATTCTCTTCCTCGCATGGCCTATATCCCTCTCTCAGTAAACTGTTAATAACTTGTGAAGTGCAATTCAATAAGGAATAAAACGTGTTTTACCTATCACAATTATTACTAGTCAATGTGCAATTCTTTTAAATGCTGTCGTTTCTCAAACGTCACTTCCCTCCAAAATTCAAAATTCTGTCTCTCTTGTTCCTGGTCTCTTCCTGCCCCAATTCATGACAACTGCTAATTCCTTTGTAGCCTTGTCCTGCAGATAAATTATGGTCCTTACTATCGTTGCTATATATTTGGAGAGGAGACTTTGATGTTATGATATGAATCATATTTCCGTTGGGGTTCATGAGGGTCTAGTTGTTTGTTAGACTGATTGGTAATTTGCTTTACTAAATGCGATTGGTACATAATTGTGGAACTTTTATTCTGAATTTCAATTGACACGTTTTCTTAATTTGTAATGTGCACTGCATTTTATGTTCTATTGAGTTACATCTTAGGTAAAGGAGAGAAGAAATAAACTGTTTCATCTCCAGACTTTTGTCTGACTGCTGTATGTGCTCTAAGTTGTTTGCATGAATCTTTTGCACGGGTGTGCTAAAATGTCTTATTTCTGCTTATTTATTCATCTTTTCTCCTTATATTGCCTGTTTCAATGGTTTCTCTGTGTGCAGATTGACAGTTGAAATGGTGTATGTATTGTTTATTTAGTTGATCAAATCACCAATTATGCGAGTGAGACCAAGATATTCTTTTATACTCGTGTATGGTGATCTCATGTGCACAGTGTGTATTTTCTCTTTTAGGGCTTTTATCGCCTGGAATTTAAGGGTTGTTTTCAGTGGGCGATGGCCAGTTGCGACACATAAATTGACTTCCCTTTATTTTTTAAATTTCTTATTGTTGTCTCTATGCTTTTGTACTCTTTAAGTTTTCTTTTCTTTTATAGTTAAAGGTAGCAAAAATTTTAGTTTTGTGTTGTACTTGTAGTTCTAGTTGTGGATTAGTGGTTTTGTTATGGGATTATTACTTTGTTAATTTACCATTTGTTGCTTTGTCTATCCGTTCCTTTTCTCATCTCTTGACCATTAGAATTTTAACTTTGTTGAAATGCTTTATTATGGAGTTTTTAGATGGTTTATGGTTAATTTTATGTATAATTTTTGGTTTTATAATCCATTGAATTAATTCACTGGTTTATACTGTGACTTACTCCTTAAACCGCCTCGAGGCTACACATCGTGTCCTGAGCTGGAAATGCCTTGATACCCAATTTGGCCATTTTATGCCTAGATAATTATACAACTTGTCATACACTTGTACGACACTTACAAGTTAGCTTCTTGGCTTCCCGTTTTAGCTAACTTATACTTATCAAAAGCCTCTACATGTCTATATTTGGTAGGTATCTATTGCATTCTTTTTCATCCTTGATTTCCATATAAACTTTATCGTTCCAGCACGAAATATCCTCCCGGTGGTTTGCTACTCATAGACCCTAATACCGTTTTCAATAGGTTTCTAAGGCATCTGACACTTCACTTGACACCAATTTATTATCTCTGTACTATCCCATCTTCCTTTTAGAACTCCAGCATTGTAAGTCACTTGTATTTAACCTTGTTGGTTCCACCTTCTTGTTCTATGGACTCAGACCTCTTTGGTACTTCTTTTCAATTTTTTAAATAACCATATCAATTACCATTAAATTAGGTTATAGTTAGGCTGTCATGTGGAATAACCTCATGATTCTTGCACAATATCCCTATTCACCTTCTGAGTGCAGAGGACATCTATTTGGCTAAAGTTTCAGCCTTTACTAAACGTCCTTATAAGTGAAACTCTTTCTTTTGGATACATGGTATTCATTAATGCCAAAATGCAATTCATCACAAAGTCCAAAATTGTGTAATTAAGCCAAAATTTCCGTGTACTGTTTCATCATAGCATGAATTACCTTTCCTTAGGGCCGCCCAAATCTCTTCCAACAAAGATCTGAACCAAATCCATGTCTTCCCAAAACCGTTGCTTTGCTGCCTTATCTAATGCTACATGTGGAGTGCGCGATCTAATTACATTAGACTCTTCTCCTAAAAAAATATGACTAAACAATCCTATTCTAGTCCTGTTTTGTTTGTATTCCTATTCTAGTCCTGTTTTGCTTGTATTACCTCTGTCTTTTAAACCCTGTTTGATGATTATTCCTTCTCCCTTTATGCTTTTTTTCTTACCTGTATACTAAAGTGTATATCATGTATTCTTTAATTATTGTACCTTCTCTCCTACTTGTTTATCCTCTTGTATGCAACTTATATCGAATTTTCTCCAAGTGTCTCATCAACTAATTATAAGGATTTTCTAATTCTATGATCTTTAACAAAATTATTTATCCACCTCCTTCATTAGAACGCAGAAGCCCTTGCTTACTTTTTAACAAAATTCTTTATCCACTAATTATATGTATGTGTGCAGTTAATTTATTTTACCTTTCTGATATGTTAATCGGTAAAAATATGCTATGTTCGCTGGATAATTCACTTTCTTAGTTGAGTTCTTTTCAGTTAATTATTCTACACCTCATTTCCCCTACATTTTGATATTTATTTCTTTATATCTATATAAAAAAAGTAGTACTTGAAAGGTGTACTGCATGCCTTTGGGTGTTGGCCTCCCACAATCAAAGGGGAAAGTGTTCACCTATATATGTTGTTTGGGACCGTGGTATTGTAGGTTATTGATTTGGCATATTCATGATTGTGTTCCTTTTGTTCTTTCTATTTTCTTTTAGTTGATCCAACATGTTCATTTTTGCATCACAAATTTCATCAAATTTAATACCTTGCTTGATCCATGATGGCTCATTCATTTCTGTCTTCATCATATTTCAACTGCTTACAATTTAATATTTTGTTGTCCATATTTAGATTGTTTAGTAGGAAAAAAGGGGGAGATAATTGTTTCTGTGCAATTGTGTGTACAAGAAATATTACTCGTGTTATGTTATCACCAGTCTGTGATTTAGTTAAACAAGCAGTTACTCATATTGTGTAGAAGTTAAAGTACTTATGTAAAATTTTCACATTGACAGTGCATAGAATATTTGCTCTTTTCTTACTGCATCCTTCATCCATTATAACTTTGTTCAATTATTTTCTTATTGCTGATTTACTCTTGTAAATAATTGTTTTGTTTTCTATTGGAAGTTTAGAACGGTTGAAATGAAAACGAAAAATATATCATATATATCCCAGTTGTTACCGGAACAATGCTTAAGTGGAACGGAGGCTTCCTTGCTGTTCTGAATTGTTCTTTTTGTATACCACTTTGTTGGACTTTTAAGTTCATGTGAACACTTTCTTCTCTTCACAGGTATCGTGCCATAACTAGTGCTTATTATCGAGGAGCTGTGGGTGCTTTGCTTGTATATGATGTGACTCGACATCCAACCTTTGAGAATGCTGTGAGATGGTTGAAAGAGTTGAGAGATCATACAGACCCTAATATAGTAGTAATGCTCATCGGCAACAAATCAGACCTACGACATCTCGTGGCCGTTTCAACTGAGGATGGTAAAGATTTAGCAGAGAGGGAGAGCCTCTACTTTATGGAAACTTCTGCATTGGAAGCAACTAATGTCGATAATGCATTTACTGAAGTCCTTACTCAGATACACCGAATCGTGAGAAAGAAGGCTGTTGAGGCTGGTGATGAGACTGCTACTTCGTCTGTTCCATCTAAAGGAGAGACAATTGATGTCAAAGACGACACTTCTACTTGGAAGAGAATAGGATGTTGTTCAAGCTAGGGAATAATTGCTCCTGCTGCGTCGTTTCTTGTACATTTTCACATCGTCATTTTCCCTTTTATGTTTGTTTGTTTGTTTTTGGTACACTGGCTGAAATATTGACGAATACACTAGCCACAAAAATATAGGACGGGATATTTTCGTGGCAGCAACTAATGATATAGTTTGATTGGTCTTCTATATTATGTTCTGGACTATGGTTAGCGAAACCTTGCTTTTCGATAAATGTTTTCAGTAATTTATTTAAGGTGTCAACCCACTGTCGTATCTCTGTTGTATATTTTTCCTTGATAAATCTTGTCAGGATTCATTTTGGATCAAGGAGGAAGACAGGAAGTCATTTAAAATCTTCCTTATGACTAGGAAGTTCAAGATCTTGTCAATAGTTGACTTATCGGCATACGAGGTTTTATTTGGGGTGTTCAGCGGCTGGTTCGGTACGGGTTTTTCAAGAATTGGATTCCGAACGGGGATTTTATGAATAGATCTGTTTGGTTCCTATTTAATGTCTCATGGGTCAGTATATTTGTTCTAACTACTGTCTTTAACTCTCAAGGCTACTTAACAAGGGTATAAGATTTGTGTACCATCCAAGTATAGCCAGCTCTTTTTATCCTTACTAGAGCATTTATTCAGTATGATTGGTGCAATGCACCCAAAATAAAAAAATGGAAAAGTGAGAACCGAATGAAAGTTTTGGTTCTTTATTCAAAATTGAGAATGGGACTAGAACTGTCCGATTTTTTATTTTAAGAATCTAATACTTGAATAATTTTTATGGAACAGATCGATCAATATAGATGTTGAGGATGATTTGAAATTTCAATAGAGGATTGGACTAGTTACGTCGACTGTGGATCCACTTCAAGTGACTATTTTGAACTTGTTTAGATGGACAGTGGGAAAGAATATATTAATTAAAAAATAAAGAAAAAACAATATATTGGAGTGTGTCAAAAATTTAAGGATGAAAGGGTCTTCAACATTTGAAGGTTCTCAATTTTGCTAATATTCAATTTCATTCGCATATATCATCTCCAACCTTTCACTAATTCTTACGGACGGTCAATTTCAACAATTTTGTCTTGCAACTTAAATAAACTAAAATAACAAAAAAGATTTGTTGGTCGCAGCAACGACCAAATTACGTTGCCGGCTGCAACCACCAAATTACAACACCGGCTACCACTACCAAAATCATCATCTTTTTAAGAATCAACATCCATCCCACCACCAAATCTTTTGTAGTCAAATTTTCACCGCCAACGTCACCACACCATCGCAATTGAATATCCAAAATAACAACAACGCCGCCGCCACTTGCAATTACCCCAAAATCCACCATTGTCGCCCATCGCCACCAAAAATCACCTATGCCTCCGACTTTAACACAATTAATTATTAACCCCATAACCTCCACCATCGCCACCCATTACCACCAACATTGACTTGAAAATATATCATCAACCCACAGATCTTGCAATTCCTATCAACGAAATATGCAGATCTGAGAAGCCCAAATTTTGAATATGATCAAAGACACATCGAGGCATCCTTAATCCCAAATGATGTTTTGTAAACGTCGTAAAAATGTCTCTTTTTGGTAGATTTTGTAATAAGAATTGCCGGCTTGGATTATTCTCCAACCTCTTTCATCCCAACTCTAGTATTTAATGAAATAACGGTATAAGATTCACATTTTAATGTAACCAAATTTATTATATTAAAAATAAAACACTGTTAAAATATTCTGAAATAATTAATGACATGCGGTGACTAATTATATTCAAGTTCATATTATTATTTCGTGCATTAATTGATAAAATATTTTCCACTTTCCGTTGCATATAAAATAGTCGTCAATATGGATCATTGTACAATATATTGTGATCTTCTCTATCAAGCATACAATGGACCTTGGAAAGCTCAAAGATCTTTTTGGTACGTATGATTCAAATGTTTCTCCAAAGAAGAATCAACTTAAAACTAGCTTATATAAGTAAGGGTGGATACTTTTTATCTCCGGAACCACTTGAACCAAATCAGAATCGAACTTCAATAAGATCTAATAGGTTTTTGGTTTTACAATCGATAATTTGGCGATTATAGCTAAATAATCAAATTGTAATCTAAATTCAAACTTGTATTTTCATAATCTCACAATTAAATTTACACTTTTCAAGAATAATCAACACTTTTTTTCCGCATGAATCACAAACATGAAATTAAAATAATTAGGCATAAAAAGAACCAGACTGGAGCAAGCCCACCTGTCAATTCTGACTTAATTTGGTTACATTATATTGATGCTTGTTTTCTAGTGATTCGGTTCTCGTCAGAACTAGTACTAAACCAAACCATGCTCACATTTACTTTCAAGAAATGAGTACACCAATCAAACTTTAACTCGATGTCACAAAACACAATTAAAGTCATTACAGTTACAATATTTTAATACAACTTAAAAGATTGTTTTCTTCAATATTTTCATGCAAAATTTGTACATCTAACCCTATAATTTTTCAGGCAAGAAAAATCCAGAAACCAAAGAAGCTAAAACTAAAGAAGTTATGATGTCAACAATAAAAAATTCTGAAGATGAAGATTCAAGAAAAACAACAAAAAATGATTCAATAAAAACCAAGATAGAAAAGGCTTCTTCCAGTCAGAACAAAGAATTGATTAATTATCAACTTTTTGAAGATTATCACAAAGTTGAAAAATGAGGGAAATCACCCATTGAAGGTAACAAGGAAAGCTTAGACAAATTTGTACCTGACTTACATTTTACACTCAAAAGTATTTTACTTGATTTTACTTGGTCAAATAAATTATTTTTGATTGAAAAATTTGGATTTATAATCTATATCAAACAAGTCCTAAATATTTTGCTATTTCAACTCAAAAGTATTTTCTATATATAAATGGAGTACCTTGAACTTACCTTTGACCATAAACTAGATTGGATGAACTATATATAATATTTTAATATCAATTTTCAATAAATGTAGAATTAATTAAAAAATGGGGGCTTTATGGTTTCGTATCACTTTCTTAGCAAAATAAAGACTTGCAAGACAAGGGGATTAAATCCCGTTACATAACAGTAACTAGAGTCGTACGAAAAAGATTTCACGTTAAGTGAAAGGATTGAAATTTTGGAGTAATGATTGGATTTAAAAATTAAAAAATGGGGCACAAATTATAATAAATCCTCAACCTAAAAATCCTTCTTTAATGTCATTTGCAGAGTTGGGTTTCTCATTTTACGGTTGGACTTCGTTTTAACATGGGGTAGAGGTGGTAAAACAAGCCCTATTCGACATTAATTTATGGGTAGTTATATTCACAGTACAATTTATTATAAGTGCACCACATTTTAATTATATTTAAGATCCTCAACTTTTGTTCATTATTGCAATTATGTTCTTAACTTTTTGCAATCGAATTCTTATCTTCAACTTTCATTACTTTCACATTTCATAATTGATGATGATTTATGTCGAGATATTTTGTTTACGTGCTTTGAAATGAAGAAAAAATATTTTATCGTAATTTTGTATCTATTGTTTTTTTTAAAAATTTGACAGACAAATAAATATTTTTACAAATTCTCAACAAATATTTTTTACAAAAATCTTTATAAACACAAGATGTGCTAATTAATGAAAAGTTGAAGATAAAAATGTGATAAAAAAAAAGTTGGAGACATGAGTGCTAATATTAAAAGATTAAGGATGTTAAATGTAACTAAAATGTGGTACAAAAAATAAAAAATGTTGTGTGAATATAATTACTCAAATTTATTTATTTATTTATTTTGCTCATTGACATTAATTACACTGCACTCATTTTATGAATAGCCACAATACATAATCCAAATAATCTCAATCTAAAATGGCCTAAACCCAAGTCCACAACTTAAATTGTTATTTTTAAAACATTAGTTTAAGAATCATAAGCTCCAACACAAAGTTTAATTTAAGTTTCAACTTAAATTTCATATGTAGTTCGTAACAAATCACTCTTCTAAAACACCATTAAGAACTAGTTTGAGTACACAGAATTCGACACTTATAAAATGATATATTTGATCGGTTTTCCGATATTAAAAAAAATATCCTTCAAACATAATATTATTTAAAAAATAAATAAAAAATAAAATTAGAGTCGAGTTGGCCCGCACAAAATTGGGCTGGGCCGACCCGACCCGACCCGTTTGTCAACTCTAGGTAAAGTCCATATAAAGTTGTCCGTGTAGGTCCTATATAGCATTTCAATCAGATTTTAATATCCACGTAGAAAAATCATGTTAATTACATTATTGGTATACAACGGAGTGACTGGACTTCAAATAAAATTAAAGTAGGGTGGCATGGTTGAGACTTTTTAAAGCTGGTGCTTCCAATAAAATTTACCCGCGCATCGAATCATAATCAATATTTTAACTCATGAACTAATATATTTTTTGTCGTGGTCTATCAAAAACTTGCATAGTGAGTTTCTCTTGGAGAACTCTCTCTCCAATACTAGTCTTAATTAAGCAAAGCTTCATAGATAAATTTCATGGAAGCTGAAGAAATTCTACAGCTCTTGGATTCTTACTGGTTTCAAAATCGATTTTTTACTCACAAACATGATGATCAAGAATCAAAGGTTTCTGCCATGCCAAACCCGAGTGTTTTAGAAGTTTCCGTGCAACTTAGGCCAAACCTTCAAGTTCGATCCTATAGCGACCGGGGTTTAGCCCAAGACGTAAGTTTCAGTCAAGAAACAGAAAGTTCACCTAATTCAGTCATCCTCAAACCAAAGTTGCAGAAGATATTCTCTGGAAAAGAAGTAATTCAATTCTCAAATGACGAAGCCGATGAGGAGAAACTGAAACCCCCTAAAGGAAAAACAACGACTAGACGAAAAGTTATGAGTAGAAGCTTATCAGAGCTGGAATTTAAGGAGTTAAAAGGGTTCGTGGACTTGGGATTTGTGTTTACTGAAGAAGATAAGACTTCAAGCAGCTTAGTTTCAATCATTCCTGGACTGCAACATTGGGGAAAAATAGGTGTGAATGAAATTAATTGGGAAAACGTTTCAAGGCCTTATCTTTCTGAATCTTGGGGTGCTTTGAATCAAAGAAAGGCATATAATCCTTTGATGAAATGGAAAATTCCTGCAGCTGTACATGATGAAATCAACATGAAAGACCAACTCAGAGTTTGGGCTCAAACTGTTGCATCTACTATTAGATGGAGTTAACGTCTACTGTCTTGTTTAGCTGTCCTCTACTACAATTTTGATACCTCACTACACTACAATTCAACAAATAGCAAGACATCATTTCAAAGGTTGTAGAGTATTGTATGGTGTCTTAATATATAACTAGAACTGACTTAATGAAATGTCTAAATTGTAATGGAGTGGAGGCAGCGGTTCAATTAGATAACATTGTTTCCTTTGTTTTTCTTCCTTTTCCTACAGATTTTGTTGACCGCTTTGAAATTAATGTTGTAAATGTACATATGAAGGCGAATAGACTGTTAACGATAGATGGTGTTAAGTTTACGAATCATGCTACTTGTACATAAAGAATTACAGACCCATTTACAGAGCTTATGTGACAAGTCAAAATATCTTCTTTATTTAAAATCAACTTCTCACGAGATATTGCTTTAAAATGAAAAAAGCACTTTTTCCAAAATGTTTAAGCCAAAAGCAGGAACATCAGAACTGAGCCTAAACCCAACACCACCAAACTTTGAAACCACTGACCGACCGGCCACATTTTCTTCTAGACGGCTCAGCTTCCATCTCCAGCCACATCATCAATAATAGGCAATATAGTTTCTCCTTTTTTTTTTTTTTTTTTTTTGATCGAAAATGTAAATTTGTATAGATCAAAAGAAATGTATACATATACACGGGGCACCCGGGCAAGGAAGCAAGTGTTTAGAACCACAATATACAAGAACTCCGGGTATCCCCAAGAGAACAAAAATATAGCAACTCGACCATGATGAAAACAAACTAAAGGCTAAATCGAAACGGTATTAAAACATTAGGATACAAAGAGAACAAAACTTTGTATACATGTGTTTTAATTTGTTTGATAACACTATCTCGGAGAAAGCTTGAGATCTTCAAAACCAATCTATTTCTAGTAATCCATAAATGGTAAATGGTGGCCGCAAGTGCAACTCTCTCGTCCTTTGCATTGCCAAGACGTCCCTCTAGCTTCTTTTTGATCCATTTAAGTGAGCTTGCAATAGTTGTCATGGCCCTCCAATACCCACCCCAACGTCTAATATGGCTCCAAACTTCAAAGACAAAAGCCGTGGCGGAAGAATAAGTCTTTGAATTGATTCTTCCTCGGATGTGCAAAACTACAATTCCTATTGATATCCATGAATAAAATTTTATCCTTGGTTAGTAACTTCGATTTCACACTCAACCAAAGGATAAACGAATGTTTTGGAGACAAGTACGACTTCCAAACATCCATGGCCCAAATTATTCGGTGTCCCTTTAGAACGAAGTAGTCATATGCATTGGAGATGCAGGTTTCGACTCCTAAATTCCACAGATTCACCGGTGATAGCGACCCAAGTGATTACCCTCAGGTGGCGATTTGGTCCCTTATTTGCCAAATTCTTTTGAGAAGAGGCGAGTCCCTTTTAGAAGGAGTCCAATCCCATAAGGAGTTCCTCTCGGTATACATGATTAACCCATCGGACCCAAAGTGTATCCTTTTTATGTGAAAGTTCCATAAAGATTTAGCTAACAAAGCTGAATTCCAAGATTTAATATCGCTGAAATCCAAGTCCCCCTCGTATTTAGGTAAACATACCTCTTTCCAAGCAACCAAAGGTTTTTGTGAGTCCATAGAAAATTTCGACAAAGTCTTGTAACCCGGTCAATAACGCGAAGAAGAAAGAAAGAAGGTCTTGACACAAAAACTATATCTTGTATCAGAAGTTTATTACATTGGTGTAACATGGAACTTTCGAATACGACATTCTACAATCACAACATTGTTAAACTTCATTTGCTTTTAATATTTGGTGTGCTCATGGATGTTTTACTTTGTGGCTATTCACTTCGGTTTCTATTTATACTTCCTAAATCCTTACCTGTTCTCATCGAGTCTTGGTTAAGCCTTGCAGTTAATTATTGCTATAGATATCCTTGTGAATTTCAATATCAGACAACAGGTTGAAGCATGGACTCTGCTTCATTTTTTTCAATGGTGATGCTTCCTAGCCATTAGGAATTCTTATTTGCAGTAATTGGGTAGCATTCACTTGGATTCTGTTTCAACTTTTTCTCACTCCTTTACAAGTAAACATGACACTGCGCGGATCTAGCTAAATATGCAGCTTGAATAGCATCTATTTGACACACATTGTCAATAAATTGAAACAGAGTCACCACCATTAATGACATCTAAAATCAGCAAACATTGTTTAATCATAAACCAAAATTTCTAATTAATTTTCTGTCTTCCCCACGCTTCCTTTACCCTTACGAATGGTGACAAACTAGTGCTCACCGATGCGGTGATTTATCTTCTCCTTCCGGTGACAAAGCTTATCTCCGGCAAGAATGGTGCCCTCTGCAAGGTTCAAAAGAGAAAGAGAGTCGGCTTTTTCTCTCTCTAATTGGGACGATTGCAAATTTGGAAGACAGAAAATCCAGTTTGTTCTCTCTCTCTCTCTCTCTCTCTCTCTCTGAGATTTGGACGGGTAAGGCAGGCCCAATTTGGGACAAAAATAAGGGCAAATAAGTCTTTACACAACTTCTGTCAACTTTTTGTAAAGCACTTCCATACAACAAGTATTTTCCTAAGTTTACAAGCTCTGTGGCCAATTACTGATTAATTTTGAAGTCAACGGCAATACAGGTTGATGTTGGTCGTTTTGTAACAGTAGTAGCCCTTGGTGCAAGTGAATAATTGAAGATTTTGTGACTATATATATGAACAAATCAATGAGGTCGTAGTTTCCCTCCCACTTGATACCCCGAGTATACTTTAGAGAAGAATATATAAATTTGGTCACCTCAACCGAAGAATGAACATTCGAACAATTGGGCAATAAATTTGTGCTTGTAAGAATATTTCTTAGCATATTCTAAAATCTTGACGAATTATATGAAGGACGGGTAAATATGTAACTTTAAAAATTAGTTAACCGAACAGATAAAAAGGTTAAATTAAATTAACTTGATTAAAAAAAAAAAGTAATAAAGTGGAGTAAAATAAACTTGCATGCAACACACAATAATGCAACTATCCAAAATTCGGAGCTCAAAAGTAACAGATGGTCTACAAAATGCATAGATCTCAAACATGTCTAGTACTGCTTTCAAACTAATTTGTAATGTTGGATGACTTATTGAGGATAACTCCTTCATATTTAACCTGGAACCACTTCATTGCATCCTCCTTTGTGACCCTGTGCTGGATTCCAACACGAGATTTGCATCTACGACGACGGCCCACACGGTAACCCGGGCGCTCCAAAACAACGTAGAAATCCATACCATAAATTCCAGTTGATGGGTCATACCTGGAAAATTCATAGACAAAGACTTGTTTAATGATATGAACTCTTTAAGAAATTTGTTTCAACAAATGCAGCACCAATTATGACATGAAATTTTAGTACTCAGACCTAGAAAAAAATGAGTATCAACCTCACTGCATTTCATGGTTACAGTAAAGTCAAATCTCAATCTTAACCAGAAGGAACTGATGGTTGCTAGTTATCCGCCATATTTTCTTCATGCATGATACTTTTTCTTTCTTTTGTTTTTTCTATCAAACTACCACAACAATGAGTATTTATTAAAACTAAAAAGTTCATAAGAACAAATTTATGCCCTGAAACAAGATTTCAAACTGTTACAAGACCATGTGCTCACAGTATAGTAATCACAAACCACCAAACTGAACACATAATGGTTTGCATTAATAGGAACTGGTCATGTGACATCCGTAACATTTTGATCAAACAAAAGATCGGGTAACACAAATATTTCTAAAGAAACGTAATTTAACTTCCGAACAAAACAAAAATTGGTTGGGCCATCACAATCAAAGATAGATACAATTTTCAAGATGCACACAAAACATAACTATTACCAACTCTTCACCTGAATTGTAACGAAGATTACGCATTTTCAGATACATCATTAAACAATCTCCAAAAACGCGAGAGAGCAAGATCATAGAATTGGCTTACTTGATTCCAAGATCAATGTGCTCCTGAATGCCAAAGCCAAAACAGCCAGTGTCGCTGAAATTTCTTCTCAACAACTCGTATTCCTTGACCTTCAACCCACTCTCAAGAAGTTGCATTGCCTTGTCACCCCTAACTGTGACATAGCACGCAATCTTTTCATTACGCCTGATCCCAAAGGACCTCACAGTGTATCTTGCTGTGGAACAAACCAAACAAATCCATCAGACAACAAAAAAACAAATTCCCTTTCTTCACTATATATTTTGCTTCTAAAAATAAAATTAGGCATAGCAGAGGTGCAAACCACTGTTCTATCCTCAGATTATCAAATTTTAGTTGATCAAACTTTTGATGATGAAATAACTACGGTTAATTTCTTTTTGCATTTATGCAAATCAAAAGAATATATAAAAGAGACTTTCCACAATCATCACGTTAATTGAACAAAGTCTTTCTACAGATGAGAAAACTACTAGCCAGATTTCATTTTTAAAGTTACCATTAAGGAAAATTTACGAAGTTACAATATCATAATCTATCATCTAGCAGATCAGTATTTTATCAGTTACTAATATAAACCATTTGTGTATGACTTTCATAATATCGTAAACAGAAATAGTACTTCGCAGACCGTAAAACTACAAATTGCATCAACTTTAAGTAAATTTTTGTAAAATAATACCCATTTACCATAGAAGAGTGCTAAATAATTCTAAATTAAGCCAGATCCAACACAATTGAGAAAACAACAAGCCCAATTTCATTTTTAGGGCGCTACCATTTATGAAAATGCTAAGATACAATGTTATAATCTATCATCAAGGAATCAAGCAAAGCAGTTTCTTATCAATTGCTAATATAAACATCCGGTATGACTTTCACAATATGGTAAACAAGAATAGTACTTTGCAGACCTTAAAGCTACAAATTACACTGTCTTTAAGCAAAACTTAAAAAATAATACCCATTTACAATATAAAAATTACACGACCTACTTTAATAGCACATTTAAGCTTTTCCTTATAATACAAATAATAGAACTTCATTTCAGCACCATACAAAATAAATCCAGATATTGAAAAGCTTACCTTTAGAGAAAACAGGGGCTTGGCCACTGAGTTGCTCTAAGACCTGAAAATTTTGAAAAATAAAATAAAATCCAAATTACTCAATAAAATTAAAATGATGGTTCAGATGCACGAGATTGCGGTGGGGAAGAAATTGTACCTTAGCGGCCCTAGTAAGACGATCTCCACTCTCACCAACGGAGATATTGAGGACGAGCTTCTGTACTTTGATCTCCCTCATTGGGTTTGACAGCTTCTTCTCTGACGCCTGCTTTCACACATTTACACAGAGTAAGAGAGAGAGAATCAGTGATGCGCTGAGATTCATATATGTATCTCTATAGCAAATGTAGAGAGAATGAGAGAGAGACCATGGCTGTGCAATGGTGGTGATGAGGTTCGCGACCGCCGGACGATTGGGGAAAATGATGAAGTGACAAAACCCTAGATAATATAAAGTGGAGGGTCAGTGGAAGTTAGGGTTTCTCGTATTTTACTTGGATGTTCAAATGTCAATTTTATCCCTGTCAATTAGGGTTTTAATGGGCTGAACCAGCCCTTTCTTCAAGGGAGCCTGGACCTATGCCAGAGCATGCCCTTTGCAGTCAGAACTTCAGAGCAGCCTTCATCCCCAACCTTTAAACTTTTGCTTTTATCCCCATTCTAAACTCATATCCTCAACTTTTCTTATTTTGAAAAAGAGACAGAACTTTTTCAAAAAAAAACCTATATTCTCAACATTTCTTAATTTGGTGGGTGAAGTCCCAACCTTGAACGTTTGACACTTTTATCCTCATTCTTCATTTTTTTGCACCCCCATATCCTTAACATTTCTTAATTTGGTGGTTTGAAGTCTCAACATTTGGACTTTTGTATCATATTTTTAAATTTTTAATTGAAACTTATGAAAGTTTATTTAAAGTCAAGTTTTGTGAGTAATTTTATCTATAAATATTGATTTATTTAAAAAAAACTTATTTTTACAAATTTTATGAGATTTTCTTCATTTTTTTGCACCCATATCTTCATTCTTCATTTTTTACACTCATATCCTCAAATTGAGCATTAATCAAAATATAGTTTTCTAAATAAAATAATTTAATTTGAATAATACAATATTCGAGGAAAATAGAATCTGGTCATCGACCCAAAAAGATAACTGGGTCAAATATCAAAAGGTCGAGACAAAGTCGACACGGTTTCAATTAAAATTCAATTTTGCACCCATATTCTCATTCTTCATTTTTTGCACCAATATCCCCAAATGGAGCATTAATCAAAATATAGTTATCTAAATAAAACTATTTATTTGAATAATACAATATTCAGAAAATAGGACTGACCATCGATTCGAAAAAAATAACGAGTCAAAGGTCAAAAGGTCGAACCGATTTCAATTAAAAAATTAAAAATTAATCTAAAGATATCATAAAATTTTTAAAAATAAGTTTTTAAAATAAATCAATATTTATAGACAATATTACTCACAAAACTTGGCTTTAAATAGGCTTTTCATAAGTTTTAATTAAAAAATTAAAAAATATGATACAAAAGTCCAAAGGTTGGAGACTTCAGCCACCAAATTAAGAAATGTTAAGGATATGGGTGCAAAAAAAATGAAAAATGAGGACAAAAGTGTCAAACATTCAAAGGTTGGGGACTTCAACCACCAAATTAAGAAAGGTTGAGGATATAGGTGCCAAAAAATAAAGAATGAGGATAAAAGTGTCAAGCGTTCAAAGGTTGGGGACTTGACCACCAAAATAAGAAATGTTGAGAATATGGGTGCCAAAAATAAAGAATTAGGATAAAAGTGCTAAAAATTCAAAGGTTGGGATGAAGGCCATAAATTACCCAAAAAAAATGTAATTGTTTTTTTTTTATTTGTCATTTAAATTTTTAATAAGGTCGACCCTATTTCAGTAGGGTCGTGAGGGCCTACACTTTGGCCCAGCTTAGGCACATTGAGTCGTGTGTTGGCCCAATCCAGGCCCTTTGGCCCTATTTAAATAGGACCAAGATCTAGCTCGAATCGAATTTTTATAAAACATTTCAAGTATCATCATTTTTAAAAGAGGTTTATATATTTAAGAAATTTTTCAAAATGGCCATTGTTTAATAACCAAAGTGAAAAATAGCTTATTAAAAGTTTAATTTTATCCTTTTATACTTTTTTTTAAAAGTTCATCTTTTCATTTTAGCACTTGTTCTTGTGATTGTCCTTTCAAATATTGAATACATAAACAATGAGTGAAGTTTATTTCCCACATTCTCATATTGGCTTTCCACCTCTAAAACCAAAATCTCACATGCCTTGATTTTTCTTCTAAAACATGGCAACATTTCTTTTGTTTGAAAAAAAAAAAAAATTATTTATTTATTCAAACGATCAACTAGTATGCAATTGGAAATAAATTAAGGACAACAATCAAGTACATATTCTATCATCACTATATAAAAGAACAAAAGGCGCCAAGATATGAGTTACTTCATGATCTAGCAAGTAAAAAAGTTGCAAGAGCTATATCCGTTAGATACTAAAAAGAGTGTAATTTCTGTCACATAGGAACAACATTCGATAATCTATTAGGTGAGTTGATGATCTAGTAACTATGAGAAAATTGCATTCCACCATTGAAATTGGCATACCCTAGTTGGCCGAAGAACATGGCAAATGATCCTCAAATACGTAATTTGGAATAAGAATTTGAGTTTGTAACAGTTGTAAAAGAAGTAAAAAAACTCAAAGCAGTTCATTCTAAGATGCATTTGGAATTTCAAATTTCACGACACGTCTTTTATTTTATAATTTCTTTTTGTATTTTGTTTGATCCCTTTGATCAAAATTTGAATTGTCTTTTATTATTCATAATTGTGGAGTTTTTTATCAAGATTTTCTTGCATATCTAGTTTCGGTTGTTTCTAAGTTATACTTTTAAACGAAATAGTTCAATGTAGTACCAAAATGTATCATTTTTAATAATTTTAAATATTATATTTATATGAACTAGTTCAATAAATAATAAAATTTGAGATCAAATTTTATTGTCACCTATTCATAAAAATTGTACCTTATATTAGGCCTTCAATATATAACAAATCTAACATGCACGAAAAAGGCATGTTATAAATAAAATTTACCATGAAAGAATTAGGAAGTGATAAGAAAATGCTTGGAATGGTTATAGGTAGTAATGGAACCATGAATAAGTTGGCACTTAAACAATTGTGTTACTTAAGTATATTTGTCTCTAAGTTTGGAATGAAAAATATTCACCTCCTGCTACGCATTTTACACTATCATCTAAACAATGTCCTGTAAATTTAGACAAAAGATATGAAAAAGTACAAAGATCTAAATATCATGTAAGTTTAGACGAAAGAAATAGAGTTCTATATTATAATGTAATAGAATTTGTGATGTATTCTATGGTTTATTATTATTACTATGCCAAATTTAACATTTTCCATTAGTTTTTTTAGCATGTTTGTATTTACCTCGACTCGGCCCTTGCCACGAGCCAAGCTTGACTCGATGGCTCATGAAGTGACGGGCCGAGCTAAATATGGGCCCGGTCTAGCCTATGGCTCGTGGGCCACATGGGCCGAGCTATGGCCGGTGTGAATTTTTTTATTATTATTTTTTTAGTTTTAGTCTTTTAGAAGTTAAAAAGAAAAAGTGATAATTTTCCTATATAGTTGATTTTCTATTAAAATTCTACAATTATTTTTAATATTTTAAACTCTAAAAATAACAAATGTAACACATTTTTTATAAGAAATATAACAAATGTAACAACAAGTATTACAAAAATAAAATCAGTATTTTTAGAATAAAAAAAAGGGTTAATTACACTAATGGTCCCCATTCATTTTCGGGTTTATAACGATTTCATCTCCATTCTTTTTTTTAGCAGATATCATCCTCATTCTTCCATTTATTCTCACGGATGGTCCCCAAATCACTATTTTTCACTATTCTAAAAATTCTATGACAAATTTACCCCTTGACTTAACTAAAGTAAAATAATAGGAAAAAAAATACAATGAAAACATTACAATTGAGTCCTTAACCTTTTCAAAAGTACAAATAAATCCTAAACAATATTATTTTATTCAAATAAGTGTTCTTCCCCAACTCAAAACAAATCATTTTTTCCCACGCCACCCCACGTCTACATCCACGGACCACGGTTACCCACTAAAGTGTAGAATAAATTTTGTTGAAATGATTAATCAATTTGAAAATCTCATTGTCAAGATTGTTTTCAAACCAATTTAACTTTACAAAATATATATTTACTTATGCATAATTCGAGGATAATTTTAAAGAATAGCACATACAAATATCATCAAGCTAAAAATAGAGGGCCTCCTCCTCTGCCGATCATTTGCGTGGAGCAGGTCTCCATTCACCCCTCGTTAAAATTCAAAGAATTATGGCTCTTCATTTATCCAGTTGTTTCTTGTTTAAGCGAGTTTTGTTCATTTTGATTGGATTTTAATTAAACAAGATGAAGTCATTCCCACTATGGTCGATGGTAGAGGAAAGCCCAACGGGAACTTGAATTATTTGTAGAAAAAAAAGCGCCCTGCTCTTCCTCCTTTATTTCTTGCTTCCTATTTACAAAATAGCTCATACCAAATGTGGTGGCGGTGCTATATATGGCCCAACAAAGTGGGCAATGTCCTAATTATTTCTTCCTAAGTCGGTCGGAAAAACCAATGGGGTTGTCTTCATTCTTTAGTGGGTAATCGTGGATGTCGATGTGGGGTGATGAGAACACTTATTTGAATAAAATAAAATTGTTTAGGATTTATTTGTGCTTTTAAAAGATTAAGGACCCAATTGCAATATTTTTATTGTATTTTTTTTTCCTATTATTTTAATTTATTTAAGTCAAGGGTAAAAGCGTCATAGAATTTTAGAATAGTGAAAAATAGTGATTTGGGGACCATCAGTGAGAATAAATGGAAGAATGAGGATGATATCTGCTAAAAAAAAAGAATTGGGATGAAATCGTTACAAACCTGAAAGAATGGAGACCATTAGTATAATTAACCCTAAAAAAAATTAGATAGTATTTTCTAAATTATTTTATACTTCGTGGTTAATAGTGAAACTATCCCAAAAAAATTTATTCACCAATCCACGATCTAGCCAGTGGTTTTCACGGCAAACCCTTTTTTTTCGGGGCCCTTCATTTGACGAGCCCATGCCTATCACAGACCAGACTTTCACAGCCCGTGGGCCCAACCCTTTTGCCATCCCTTAAACTGTATTAGATGCTCTAAAATGACTTCATAAATACATTAACAGTAGTATAATAAGTCGTGAATTTCATCTTGAAAGGTCAATTTTATGATCAAACATTTCGTACCACCCACAACTCAGTCCTCTCTCATTATCCACACATTTCATAAGACACTAAACTTATAAACACTTAAAAAACAATTTTAACACTGTCAAACAAGAATTAAGAGTAACCCAAGCCTGGTTGTTGTTTCCATATACAACCTATGTAGAAATAACCAAAAAAATATTAAATTTTGAATTGGCTTTCAGTAGGTAACAACATATTAGCACAAACATAATAATAAGAAGTGAAGTCACAAACTATGCTGAGCCCCTCCTGCTCAGCTGTTCCATTCAGAAATCTTCATAACTAGACATGAATAATATGATCAATTGGACTCCTACATATGACTACAACAATGTACAAAAGCAACTAAAATTTGTTTAGCTAAGACAATGTAGACAGGTTCCACCAACTTTCAGGTTAAGACACGTAGCCACTACGCAAATATCATATCAAGGCGTCAAAAACCACTGCTACTGGCCAAAATGCTGCATAATATTAGTTAGAGGGCCTTTCTTCTGCTACACATCCATCAAAAAATTATGTTGCACCAATATAATCACGTCTGATGGGGAAAGTTCAGACCAGCTTGCCGTCGAACATGCTCGGGTATCAGCCGGTTTATCAACTCGGGTGATGCTCCAGCCAACTGCAACGCAGAAAATTTGGCGTTGAAATAACAGATAAATGCATGCTAGAGTGGGTTGCAGGTCATAATTTTTATTTTCACTATCCTGCCATCATGGAAGGATATGCTTTAACTAACAATTGAAGACATAAAAGAAGAAATAGTCCGGGTTCTAGACTTCCAGTTATAGACCACAAAATTGGAAGCAAATTTTGAGTAAAAAATGAAAAACAACAAAAGAAGGCAGGAGATGATCAAAGTTCAAGGTTATGAAGAACGTCTCCTTAAGTCTGTTAAAAGATACCGTGCAAACCAATTCTACTGTTAAAGCTGCATTTGGATCACTTTTGAATTCATAAAAGCCAATAGCTACACACCTTCAGATTATATCAAATTACCTATGAAGCACGGACACTTCTACCAAGGCGGTGAGCCCGTGTCCAACATGAATCATGTCGTGTCAAAACCGACACTCCTTGGACACTCAAGAAGGCGTGTTTACAACAAACCACGTGCGGTGTCCTATTTTTGAATATTTTTTAAATTTCCGACAATAGAGAGATACTTTAGGGACATTCCTTTGTAAGTGTTTGACATGTTCCATGTGTCGTGTCCTTGTTAGAAAGTATGAACTGAAGATGTAATATATATATATATATATATATAATTTTAAAGAATTTAAATTGACGTGTCCATGTCCTATTTTTCAAAAATCATGTGTCGGCAAGTCCGTGCTCGTGTTTCTTAGCAAATTAGAATGAAATTCTGCATGATTAATCAAATTATCAACAAGAACCATTGAATAAATGCAACCAAATGGAAACTGTAACCAAAGACAAAAATGTCAAATTCAGTGTTTATCCAGAAGGATGCATCACAAGTTGATATGAAATAAGAAGCTGCGCGTAGGCAAATGGTAAACATGATAGAAATTTTACATATATTTGCCAAAAATTGCCAAACTTTTGTCATTATCTAATGCTAGTAGTTAGAAATTTAAAATCGAATGAATCGATTCGAATTTCAAATCTTAATCATAAATGGCAAACAAAGTTTTACCAAACAACACAATCTCTAACCTTATGTTGTGGTTACCCTATTTCTCTAAAATTTAGAAACAGAAAAGTGATCCAGTTCAAGTTACTTTAGAAATAAGGAAAGCGAAACAAAAGAAAAACAAAAGCTATTTTAGCTTTCTGTTCAGGTTAGCTTTTCTCGATTCAATAGAAGCTCAAACAGGTTAATAGGGTCCAAATAACGAGAGCTATGTAAAAAAAACCCCACGTGCGAAATTATAGAAGATCTCCTTTTGCTACAGCATCCGCTACTCTAACTAATTGTCCACCCTTTGATATAAAAATTTTGGCTGTACAGCTCATGTGATATAAGATGTTTATAGTTCATAAGAAAAGGCACCACATCATATTAACATCCCTATAAGACCTAATAATCTGAAGCCCTTTATTACTAGGTGAACATTAAGTTATACTCCCTAGCAAATATGATATGATTTTGAAAAGGAAAATGACATCCGATAGAAAAAATGATGGTTTTGTGCCAATTTTGACTCAAATAGCCTTATCATTTGAAATTCTTTGTTTGGTTTTAAAACAAACTTTGGAAGGACCAACTTGCCCACTCATGCAAACTCTGGCGTCAGTAAATCACTTCAATTTTGTAAACAGATGGAAATATGGAAATCACAAGGAGCCAAGCATTCAAGATCACAGATTTATGTATTATTTTTTTTTTTTTTTTTTTTGGGTGGGGGTCAATTATATTTTTAAGTAGAAAAGCGACATAAAGGAAAGATACAATCATACTTCCTGTTTAAAGTTGAAGAGTGGAGGAAAGGCGACCATTCGGTAGGCGGGCATTAGGCTCGAAGCTCATCAAAGAAAGGATGGGCACATGCTTCTAGCTGCACAGAACAAAACAGCAATTTCAATCAAATTAATGACCAAATATTCTCGAAGAATATTTACTGGCAACAATCATTGAGACAGCGTGCTAATAAAACAACATTTGTTGTCACAATGGCCGTAGAGAAATTTGGAGGTCTATGAGTGCACAAATACAAACTTCATTAGAAATTTATAACATAATTCTATAGAGGAAAAAAAAAAAAGTTTCAGAAAAAGAAGGGGGCTGGGGAGGAGATGCAGGTTTCTGTTTTTATTTCTTTTCTTTACATTATCTTTTCCTTTTTTTTTCCAATTCTTTTTCTTCCTATTTCCATTTTATTTATTTTTATAAAAAATATTTGTATTTACCTATTTTTCGCATGCATTGCACCTGCCTTGTTAACAGCAAAGTGGGACGGTTTTCGTCTAATGGGGATTAATTAGCTATGACGTTGGGACAGAGATGCCAAAGAAAAGGTCGCGGAGGAACTTGTAACACTGCATATAGGTTGGGGACAAGTGTGATTTCCATTTTGTAAAGAAGAGTAAATCAAACTCACTGCTGTGCAGCGAAGACTTGGTGAATACTGAAGAAGTCGTGAAGCGAGATCAATTGCTTCAGGAGGCATCCGCTTGTGGAAAACCTGACCAAAGAGCTTCTTATGTGCTTCTGAACTGAAAATGTATTGTATTTTATAGACTACTGAGGAACATTTTGTGGGTGGAAAATAACTGGCATACCTTGTGCCAAGGATGAGCTTTAATCTGAGGAAACCTAAAATCAGTATAATTTGGGTTCATACACGAATTTCTTCTCAGTCGGAGTACCAAGAACCTATTTTAAAAGACTTAAAATTAGTAAATGATTGTGCCATTACTGGTTTTCTTGACCCATAAAATTGTAGAGTAACATGAAGGACACACCTTGATAATTTCTACAAGTTGGTCAACCGCATTTTCTCCAGGAAACAGTGGCTGCGGAGAAGTTATTTAGTCTAAGAAATTGAAGAATACCATTCTGCAAATTTCATGAATGTATGAGTATGTCACAAACCTGCCCCAACAGAAGCTCAGCAAGGACACAACCGGCTGACCAAATATCAATTGACGTTGCATATTCTGTTGCCCCAAATATGAGCTCTGGGGCCCGGTAGAAAGCGGGAACAAATGTATGATATATTTGCTTCACCCTTCACCTGATTAAAAAATTATACATGAATTAATGAGATGCACAGAGCATCAAACAATTAGCTTAAATAACACCAACAGATAACTTCATAGGTGAACATACCAGAACTTTAGCACTACCTAAGTCACAAATCTTGACTTGGTGGGTAAGAGGATCGACCTGCAGACAAACAAGTAGTTGTGGTTTACAATAACCTACCAAATAGTCCAATTCAATCCAGCAGCATACGGGACAGGGAGGTGGCAGCTAGAGGTGGTGTTGAAATGGCTTACCAAAATATTCTGAGGTTTTATATCCCTGTGACATACCCCTGGAACTGTGTGCATATAAGCAAGCCCTCTAAATAACTGATAAAGACGTTTAATTTTATTAGAGTTATATTTATAAGAATGTAGAGAAGTTACAAAGGAAAAACAAAGCCAATTGAATAAAACCTGGTATGTGTAGAGTTTGACATATATGAGCGGCATACTTTGATTCGAATTGATATAATGCTTTAAGACCTTGTACATTGTCTCAGGGACATAATCCATGACCAAATTAAGGAAAAGCTCGTCTCTGGTTGTAGTAGAAAAGAAACAATGCTTTAGAGATATCATGTTTGGATGATCCATCAAAACGCATTAACTGCAGCTCACGATTTTTGTAACGCTTATCCTGCAAAACTTTCTTTATGGCCACAGCTTCTCCAGTTTCCAAGCATTTTGCCTAGCGAATAGTGAGTGCAAATCATTAATTTTAAAATCTGTTGTGAATACAAAACCACTAAATCAGGGATACACACCTGAAAAACTATTCCAAATGAACCCGTACCCACAACACGCTCTGCCATGTAACTAATGGTCTGCAAAAGAGCATCGCATAAACAAACCCCTTAGGTAGACAGCCCAGAGAAGCAATCAATTGTTCATATTCACAGGGCTAAAATGGAATTAAATCTCCATATAACAACCTCCAAGATTATCATCTCAACAATTCCAAAATATCTTTCAGGAACTAAGATTTTCAAAAATTCAACTTGTGTTAAGAAAACTGAAATGAAGAAGTCCAGGCACTAACCCTTTTGGGCTCGCCATTTTGCCTCCAATTGTAGTGGAAATAATGTGACCACCAACTGGACCATTACTATCAACTAGAGAATCCGGCATATCCTGCAATCAAACCAAAAAAAATCGCCAATAGTTCAAAATGTTCCCACTTATAATAACCCAACTGGCAACAACAACCTCGCTCGAGTAGTACCATATTAATCAGCAAATGATCAACCAAATATTCATAACATGCCTTTGGAAATGTGAAAAATTGGGCAACCCAAAAAGCACAAGAATCAAAGATATGCTATGCTTAGAACAATATGGAAATGTGACACAAACTATAGCTTTCAAGAAAGCATCACATGGCAGATAACTTGGAATAGAAACATAGACAGTACTGCTATTATAAGGAGAATCAACCGTCAGGCAACTGCATGAAGCAAACCCTCCATTCAACAGATTCAAGCACAATTTACCTAAAGTTAAAGAAAAGCAGCTAAAACTATTCCTAAAGAAAAATAAACAAGTTCAAAGAACAAATAACAATAGTGAAAACTTCTATAAATTATTAAACAAATAAGAGAAACAGATCACTAAAGATCTCACAATAGGTGCAAATAATATTCGTAAATGCATTAGGCTTGCCTGTAACTATTTAACAAAACACAACAAGAAAATACAAGAAATCTGAAAAAAAAGAAGAAGAAGAAGAAGAAGAAAAGGAAAAATACAAATATTTAAAAGCTACGGAAATATAACACAGGTCGAAAGTATATTCTTTAACTGCATTAAGAAAGAACCCCAGAAAATTAAAGGGAAAAAAAAAAGAACATACAATAATAAAAGTAACAAACACAGATACACTCTTTTTAAAATCCAGCAGAACTTCAAATCAAGTAGTAGTAAAGCCTTAAAAAAAATGCAAAAGTGACTTAGATCAAGAAAAAACTGAAACTTTTAAGCTACATCAAGGTAAAATAAGAGAAACCCAGCCCGAGTTTCATAAAAAAAAAAAAAACACAGAATGCAGACAGAAAAGGACAAGAAATCTAGAGAGAGAACGATAGCGATATGCCGATATGGTACCTTGTCGGTTTCCATAGTGGCAGCGAGTTTCACAGCGGCGGCAGGTGGTAGTGGTGGTGGTGGAGCTGCAGCTTGGTCAAGAGCATGATTAGGACCGTAATGATGATATTGATGGTCGGGTGGTGGATTTTGCTGATGCTGCACTGGCCCCACCGGCAACGTAGCCATGTGATCCTGCTCTCTCTCTCTCTCTCTCTCTCTCTCTGTGATTTATGATAATTTATACTCATAAATTTTCAACAATCACTGATTTGTAGAAAAGCGGCTTGTATAGATACTAGTTTTACGCGCGTCGTTGCGTTTGTAAAAAATAGTGAAAAGTTACAGGTTGAAACGATACTAACTTTTTATACTGATTATCCTAAAATAAAATAAAAATTAAAAATAGGTCAATGTTCAATGTTCATTGTTAAAAAAAAATTAAAGAAAAAATTGTCAAAAAAAAAATATACAAAAATTAAAATTTTTTTTTTTTTTTTTTTTTAGGTTAATGGAGCATATCCGAACGATTTTAAAACAATAAGGACCTTTCATGCAATTATTCCTTAAAAAAAAAAAAAAAAACGATAAAATATTGTTCATGAAATTCATTGTCAAGATGTCTCGGCAATGAATTTCATTGCCGAGACATCTCGACGGTGAAAGCGATTTTATTGTTGACAATTGTCTTTTTTTTTTTTAAAAAAAAGAAAATGAGTTTAAAAAAAAATTTGATGAATAGTAAAATAAATTTCATTGCTAAGAATTTTACTGTTCAAAGTTTTTTTTTTTTTTTTAATGTGGCAACATTATAAAAAATAGAAACATTCAATTTGCTTAAGATAAAATAAAAAAGATTAATAAAAAAATTGAATGAAAATGTGTAAAAAATATAAAAACATTCAATTTGCCACCAAGATTTCACAGTGCGTACGAATCCTCTTTTGGGCACTTTTTAACAATAAATATCCCAACTTGGCACTTTTAACAATAAATATCCCAACTTTCTTTCAATTTTTTGGGTTATTTTTATATAATAAATTAAATAACTAAGATTCATAAACGATGTAGTAGAGTGACTATTTTTATATTTTTATTGAATTGCACCAAGAATTTGAATTGGACCAAACTTTCAATTTCACAACTTTTTCGCTTTTTTACTAATGACTCAAAAGCTAAATATTAAAGAATTGTGTACAATTTGTTTATATCATCAAACCAAAAAAAATTTAGTGAAAAATTGAATGAAAAGTAAAAGGAAAAATAATAGCATTTATTTAGAATAATTTGCAAAAGGTAAAATAAAAAAAATAAGATTAGTAAAAAATTGAATGAAAATTAAGTGTAAAAAAAAAAATATTAAAGAAATTTTTTTTTAGGTTGTGGGCATATCTGAACAATTTTAAAACAATAGGGACCTTTCATGCAATTATTCCTTAAATAATAAAAAAAAAAATTAAACAGTAAAATACTGTTCATGAACAGTAAAATGCTGTTCATGAGATGTCTCGGCAATGAACTGTTCACAATTGAAATTTTTTTTTTTTTTTTAAATGTGGCAACCTTAAAAAAAAAAAAAAAATTCACATAAGCTGTTGAGGAATCTCTTAACCAAAGTCGATATCAACCCCGCAATTGGAATTGCAGAAAACACCACTCGATTAATAAATGAAATCAATTAAAGTTTCGGACTTTTTAAAAAATACGATGAAGAATGAATCAATAACCAAAATCAAAATTTTTCCATGTTTCAATCATTTATACATACACGGATGTACAAGCAAAATTACATACATATGCATGCATAAACACGGTGAGAATAGAACTCACGGGAGAAATTGGAAAAAGAATTCAAATTGCAACAATAGTCTCTCTCTCTATATATGTGTGTGTATGTGTATGATTTATACTAATAATCTCTTACAACATGTTTGGTTTATTAATAAAATTTATCCGTCCAATAATGTCTACAAAACATTTTAATAATACAGTCTTTTTTCCTCTCCTTTCATACACTATATCCTGATAATGAGTATCTCGGCAACCAAAAATAGTTCTCGAGAAAACTCAACAACAAAAGTGGTTCTTCGAGCAATTTGGCAACTATCATTGGTTGTTAACATGGTTGTGAACATTTGGTTGTAAATTCTTTGGGATTTAGTAATCACATAGTATATAAAAAATATTTCAAAAAATTGAAAGAAAGTTGGGATGTTTATTGTTAAAAATGCCATTCAAGAATTTCGGGTAATGTATAAATCCAATGTTTTTATTTTTTTACACCTTTTCATTCAATTTTTTTATTAATCTTTTTTTTATCTTAAGCAAATTGAATGTTTTTTATTTTTTATAATGTTGCCACATTAAAAAAAAAAAACTTGAACAATAAAATTCTCGGCAATGAATTGTTCCTCGGCAATGATCTTTATTTTACTGTTCACCAATTTTTTTTAAGCCTATTTTCTTTGCCGAGAATTTTACTATTGACCTTTTTTTTTTTTAATGTGGCAATATTATAAAAAATAAAAACATTCAATTTGCTTATTTGCTTAAGATAAAAAAAAATTAATAAAAAAATTGAACGAAAAGGTGTAAAAAAAATAAAATCATTCAATTTACCACTAAGATTTGACAGCGTGGATTTTGAAATTCCTGAATGGCATTTCTTAGCATTTATTTAGAATAATTTGTAAAGGTAAAATAAAAAACATGATTAGTAAAAAATTGAATGAAAATTAAGTGTAAAAGAAAAAAAATTAAAGATTTTTTTTTAAAAGTTGTTGGCATATTCCAACGATTTTAAAACAATAGGGACCTTTTGTGCAATTATTCCTTAAAAAAAAAAAAAAAAAAAAAAAAAATTTAAAGTGATTGCCGAGATGGCTCGGCAATCAATTAGGATGATGACAAGACCTTTCTTATTTTCTTCTCTCTGAATCATTTTTCTCTTGGTAAATGAATTCTTTATAGCTGTATTCTTATTCTCCTTTTGTCTTTTATTCTTCTTCCTGGTCTTCTAGTAGCCAACTGCCTCCAGCATTGTTAAATTGATAAATAGAAAATAAAAACTAAATAAAAAACTTGATATCTCTAACTTACTGAATGATTGTTTGTTTTTTTTAGATGTCCTTTCTCTCCTCTTTGTTTTTTGGGTGAATATCATGGTTTCATGTAAATTTCCACAGTTCACTTGTTTAGCCAATTTAGTAATTGGTTCGAAATTCTTGTGCAAAAACAATGGAACTGAATGAAGACATTTCACATGTGTAAGGACCAAATATAAGATACTGACAGGATGTGGCAATATTCAAATTGAATTTGTGGCCTATATTGTTAAGCTCCAATTGGACATGAAAATGCATATGTTTCCTTGTACTCGGCATCCTTCGTTGCATTTGCTTTATACACAAGGATTGCAAGTGTTGCTCGTGTATTCCTCACCATTTCTTCTAAAATATATTGCAAACAAATGGGCATCAAGCTTCGATTCTAATTTGTTATCATGTTTTCCAACGTAGGTATGACTTTCCTTGGACTCCAACAAAATATATTCTATTTTATGGTGGCGCAGATTACCATGATTACCATCATTATGTTGTCAAGATTTTTACTGTTGACAAATTTATTTTATTTTATTTTTTTAAAATATGGGGCAATGAACAGTGTATTGCCGATAAGCTCGGCAATGAACATTTCATTGCCGAGATTTTTACTGCTCAATTTTTTTTTTTTTTTTAAATATGGGGCAATGAAATGTTTACATTTCAAAATTGATGTTTTGAAATAGTTAGAAAAACAACTTGCCACAAGAATTGCAAAAAACAATCTCAAAATTGAAGTTTCTGCCCATTTTTTGTAGGCAAAATCTGTGTTTTCAGGTGTCCCCTGTTCTGCAATCTTCTGTTTCTATGTGTCTATGTCAAGTTTTAAGAACTCAATTCCAATAATATATAGAATAGTCACCTCTATCTCTCGCTCTCTCTTCTATATATATAACTTGTTGGTAAAGTGGTTCACCAATGGTGTTAAAAGTTGTTAATGAGGAGTATCAAATTTGAGCAACTCGGCAACCAAAGCTGGTTGCCGAGTTTAATCATCATGATGTAATTAATATTGCCATTGTGCTTAGATCTTGTTTCAATCCATATTTTCTCATCTGGGTTCTCTCTTTCAAATGGGGTTCTCTCCTTCAAATGGTGGGTTTGGAAATGAATTTATTGTTTTGAATAAAAATCCAATCTTTAATTCCTTTTTGATCATTTTTTGTTTGATGGTGTTTGATCTACCTGAATTGTGGCTATTCAGGATTGAAAGATTGAATTTTGATTGATGAATGAAGGATCCAATGATTTTAAAATAAATCCAACATTTCCCACTTGTTATTTTATCAGTGTTTGAGCTTGGATTCCTGCCTGATTTTCTGGATAAGGTATGAATTTTCTTTTTTCGTCGGCTTTCTATCCGAACTAGATCTATTTTTTTTTTTTTTTTTATATATTGGATCTTTTGGATTTTCTGGATAGATTATGCAATAATCTTATGTGATTCAATTAAATTTATGGCGTGCAAATCATATTGTTCTTGATTTGATTCTCACATTCTACTGTTCTTTGTGATTATCAGTAAATTGTAATCAAATTGTGAGTATTTTGCTTCTTTAAAATTCTTTGGTTTGATGGAAGATTATTGAATTCTTTGGCAATTGAATACGGGATGGGCAATTGAATACGGGATGTAGAAAAAATAGAATCGGATCTAAAAAAAAAAAAAATTAAGTGATTGGCGAGATTCGGCAATCAATTGGCAATCAAATTGATTGCCGAGCCATCTCGGCAATCAATTGGATTGCCGAGATGGCTCAACAAGCTAAATTAAATTTTATTTTTTTTTATTTTTTTTAAATGTGTCAAAGAAAATGGGCTTAAAAAAATTGGTGAACAGTAAAATAAAGATGAGATGCTCGGCAATGAAAAATTCATTGGCGAGAATTCTATTGTTCATTTTTTTTTTTTTTTTTTAAATGTGGCAACATTATAAAAAATACAAACATTCAATTTGCTTAAGATAAAATCAAAAGATTAATTAAAAATTGAATGAAAATGTGTAAAAAAAAATAAAAACACTCAATTTGCCACCAAGATTTTACACCAAGATTTTACAGTCTTTGATTTATACATTACTTGAAATTCTTGAATGACATTTTTTAACAATAAACATCCCAACATGAATTACTCACCAGGATCCCTGCTTGACCTATGTGAATGCTTATTATTTCTCTCATCTTTGTCTCTCTCTCTAAAATGTTCAAACTAAACCCTTTTCTCTTTTTTCTCTCTACAGGCCGTTTTGATCCGATTTCGAATGGGATTCTCTCTTTATCTGAAACATGTATATGTATATTTGGTTGTTGAGGGTTTCTCGGCAACCAAATCTGGTTGTCGAGATTGCTCGGCAAGCAGTTAATTGCCGAGGTATCTCGGCAATGGTTGTCGAGATACCTCGGCAACCATTGTGGTTGCCGAGGGTTTGGGAAAACCCTATAAATACTCTTAAAATTGGAGGAGAAAATCCAAAAAGTGGAAGATGGAGAATAGGAAAGATGGTATTTAGGATATAACTCAGGCAACCAAGGATGAAAAGAACTAAAATAAAAATAAAGATTAGAAAGAAAGTACGAACAGAGTTGCCTTCCCATAACTCTTTCTAGCTGAGAATTAAATAAAATTACGAACAGAGCAGAAGAGCGGAAGTCTGAGAGAGAAAGGGGAAGAATAGTAATCAGAAAATACCACCTACATTTTCATCTTTCTTTGAAGCCTGTGATTTCTCTGGTTTCTTTAAACCAAACAATGCTTTGATCCATTTCTTAGAGGCACCCATGACTATCGACCAACTCCAGACCTACCATAGAAAGCGCAAAAAATCATTATTTGGCATACTTCTCATTCAAAACAAGTTTTTCCTCCTGACAATTGTTTTCCACACTAAAGAAAGTAAATGAGGCTACAAGTAAATAATTTTCAATGGAACAACAAGTCAAAGAAGAGAACATATATATAAATTAGTGAATGCAGTAGTAAACAGCAAAGTAGAAAACTATTTTGAAAAGACAACATTTTCGGAGAATTGATTTGTTATGCTGAAAGGAAACAAAAGGGGAGAGTAAATATGCAACTTCAGTGAAGAAGGTAAAACATGCAATCCAAGATTTGAACGAGGAACTTGGGACACAAAACCAAGACAAAATCATGTAAATGTTAAGATCATAAATAAGAAGATATCACAAAATCTTGTGCAACAAGAGTAACATAACTATAAATGATGATGGACAATTTTCCTATAATAGTCAATCTTCTGAACAGTAAACCTTCCTGTACAACATTGAGGAAATCAACATTATTAGGCCACTGTGGAGCAAATGCAGATCATCAACTGGGCTGCAAGTTTTCAATTCACAAATTAGAAGACATTTTCCACTTAAGTGATGAGAATAAGAAACAAAGCACGAGAAGTTTGTTCCCAAGTTACACATAGTACTAAATAAGACAACATAGCTTTAAATGCTTTTTAAACTGGAAAATCTTATTCATAGTCCTAATGAATACAGGACAACTGAACACCTATAAGTTGCAGTTATGATGCATAGGAGGCTTAAGATCTTTAAATTAGTTTGTTCACAACTCATTTACTGAGAAGTAAAAACTAAAGTAAAAACTAAAGAAAACAAAACAGGACACAGAAAGGCAATAATGTAAACATGAAAAAGAAAGTCCATCATAAAATCCATAGCCCACATCGTTCAATTTCATGCATAAAGGTACAATCAACAAAAAATACACACAAAACATCAGCATATACTTCATACGTGATACATGTAGGAGGGGCATATGGAAAAATATACATATTAGAAAAATTAGCAGATTCAATTTTGTAGGGAAAAAAAGGATCCACTGACTGTCATGACTAAAGCAAATGTTTTGGACGACCTGTAGAATAATTTCATGAAAATCAGGGACATCTTGGAAGAGGAAAATGATACTAATAATGAATAAACCTAAAGAAATGGCCGTATACTTACAGCTGTAGTTATTCTACGATGTAGCTTGTAGAGATGCACATATGAAGTGCTCCAGTCATGGCAGCTTCATTCACCGCGCATTTGAGAAGGCATGATCCTGAAAATATTTATGTTGTTTCCATGTACTGAAGCAGTGACCAGAAGAGTCCCTGCGCGGTTGCCGAGCTAGCTGGGCAACCACACTGGTTGCCGAGCTACTCGGCAACCACGCCTGTTGCCGAGCTACCTCGGCAACCACGCTGGTTGCCGAGCTACTCGGCAACCCCCACCATGGCATTTCTTGAGGATTTGGGTGTGGATAAAAGACAATGGGCAAAAGTAATCTATAGCTTTCCGCCTCTTCTCACTTACAGCAGACAAAAACTAAAAGCAACTGTTGATTTTCTCTGCGAAATGGGACTCTCAGCCGAGAATGTGGGTAAGGTTCTCACGCGCTGCCCAAATATTTATAAGTTACAGTGTGGAGGATAAGTTACGACCAACTGCTGAGTACTTCCGTTCTTTGGAGGTTGATGTCGCTGTTCTTCTTCATCGATCTCCTCAAACTTTTGGTCTTAGCATTGAGGCTAATTTGAAGCCGGTGACTGAATTTTTCTTGGAAAAGGGGTACAGTTTGGGGATGTTGCAACTATGATCTCAAGATACGGGGCATTGTATACTTTTAGCTTGCCAGATAACTTGATATCAAAATGGGAGTTTTCTTGACCATGGTTTATCCAAGATCCGAGTTAATTAAGTTTCCACAATATTTTGGTTACAGTTTGGAAGACAGGATCAAACCCAGGTATGAAATTATGAGGAAATGTGGAGTCAAGTTACTACTGAACCAAATGTTGTCTCTCTCAGAAGAAGACTTCCATAAACTTCTGAAGAAAAAATGGAGAAAATGCTTGCGAATTAGATTCTATGCATTGTATGTAGTAGATTAAAGGGTGTAGTATGTATTAGTTGAAGAGAAGAACTTCTTAACTGAGTTTCAGTTTGATATGGTGTTCCATTGTAATGAATTTTAGCTGCTTTTATGATTTAGCCATGGATTCTAATGATTTTTGTTGTGATTTAGCTGCTTTTACTCAGTTTCAGTTCTTCAGCCTATATCACAAATTTTTTTTTTTTAAGTCCATTATCTTCGACACAATAAAATTTAAAAAAAAATTAAAAAATTAAAAGTGCTCAGCAATCAAATTGATTGCCGAGCCATCTCGATAATGAAATTGATTGCCGAGATGGCTCGGACAATCAATTGATTCTCGGCAATCAATTGATTGCCAATTGGGAAGTCTAATCCAGCGGTGGCATATTTCCGCAGGCACCTATCCGAACCGGCATGTTGATGAGTCTAATCCACTCTTGATTCGGGAAGGCCTTTGTAGCAAACCAGACTAATAGAGGAGCTATGGCTCCACCAAGGAAGAACCAGTTTATCAATCCATAAGTCCCTTCGTCTCCAAAAATCTTAGAGGGCCGATCGGGCCCAAATTAAAATATTTAAATCGAATTCAAAAATTAAACACCCAAAATTTTAATCAAGAGTTAAAAAAAAAAAAATTAAAAAAGGGATAGCCGAGATGGCTCGACAATCCAATTTGATTACCGAGCCACCTCGACAATCAAATCTTTAGCTTGTAGCATAGAAAGCCTTTGTCCACCACAAGTTGTACGTTTAGATTTCATTATCTGGATTTCTTCATGGAAAAATGGCCTTAAAGCTTTAAATGTACAGAACACATTACAGTATCATGCAAAAAATGGCAAGGTATTGATTTGAGTCAAAGCTTTTCCATAACGAGTATTTCTGGACTGTATATAAACATTTGATACCTCAGCAATCAAAAGTAAAAAAAAAAAAAAAAAAATTTTTCCATGGATTGCCGAGCTAGCTCTCACAGAACGAAGTCTGATTCGAGGAACCTCGGCAACCAAAAGATAATTGCCGAGCAATCTCGGCAACCGGTTATAGTTATTTTTTTTTTTTTTTTTTTTTTTTCTTAGAGCAATCTACGCAACCATGTAGTAAAATGAATAAACACTCATTTTGTATCTTTGGTGGCTAAGGAATATATATTTGGCTCGACTTCGTATGATTTTCATATCCTTTGAGAGTTATTACAATTTTTAGATCCAGTTCTTTGATCTTAAAATTGTTGTTCAAGTTTAGAAAATATGAAACATGTTAACAACCAATGATGGTTGCCAAATTGTTTGGCAACCAAGACCAAGTCCAGTTCTTGAGTTGCTCGACAACCAAAAATGGTTTCCGAGATACTCATTACCGGGATAAGTTAAAATATTTTGTAGACATTATTGGACGAGATAAATTTTATTAATAAACCAAACAGTTATTATTAGTATAAATCATACATATACACACACACATATATATCTGAGAGAGACTCATTGTTGCAAATTTGAATCGTTTTCCAATTTCTCCCGTGAGTTCTATTCTCGACACGTGTTTATGCATACATATGTATGTAATTTTACTGTACATCCGGTGTATCTATAAATGATTGAAGCATGGAAAAAGTTTTAATTTTGGTTATTGATTCATTCTTCTTACGTATTTTTTAAAAAGTCTCGAGCTTTAATTGATTTCATTTATTAATGCAATTCCGGGTTCATCTCGACTTTGATTGAGAGAGAGAAGAGATTTTTGGGTGAAATGTTGGACAAAGTAAAAATTGCGGTGGCTTCATTGTCAAAACGATGTCGTGTTGAACTAAAAAACGCTCTGATAAAAAATTAAGGCTCTTATATTATTGTAAGGATAGTAGTCAAACTATTATAAAGTGATATTGGATTGTAAGTCTCATTAAGATAATTGATTGAGTTGGTAGCGAGATCTTATAAATAATTGGTGGATAGAGATGTCGATTGAAGAGAATGGATTGTAAAGATGAGCAGATTTTTAATATTGGTTCGTTAAAAAAGATGATTAAGTAGTAAATTTTGGAGGAGGTGAAATTGAAAACGTAGTAGTGATAGTGTGAATGCCTGTTTTTTTCTTCCCGTAGTAGAAATGATTTTATGGTTACATTCAGTTTCTCTTTAAAATCCATGTCAATTTTCTAGTTGAGTAACTTTATAATTAGTATACCGCTTTTCTTTGTGTGGGGTCTGACCGTAGATAATTTTAATGAATTGAGGAGTTGAGAAGAATGTTGAAAATTGAGGGAGTGAGAGTTTTGTTTGAGGGAGTTTGATTTTGAAGAATATGGAGAAGAATAAGAAAAAATGAAAGAATTGAGAGAAATATATGAGTTTTAGTTTGAGAAGATGATGACATAGTGACGGACAAATAAGTACTTTTTTTCTTGTAGCAGAGTAAATCTCTCTACGGTTGGTGATTAATTTTCTACTAAAAATAATCTTGTGGCTTTGCCCACAAAAAGAACCCTTCAACAGAATTGTCTACTCTAATACTATTACTAGTTATCACTTGCTGGTGGAATACAATCGTAAAAAAATAAAAGTTGATAGAAGTTGTTGAGTGATCGGTTGTAAATAATAAGTAGAAAAAAGATTGAGAATAAGAGATTTGAAGAACAAGAGCAACATAATTGAGAGATGGAGATTTGAGAAGATTGATAAATTTTTTTAAAAATGGTGAAGATAGAATATTATTTTTTTTGTGAATGGAGTGAAACTTCGTTTATGGTCGGTGATAAATTTGTAATAACCACTGTGTGCAACTCATCATTAAAATTGACTTATAATAAAAATATGTCTAGAATGATTATAAACTCACAAATTAGTCATTCCGTGAACAATGAGATGCAATATTACTATATTAGTTCATTACATAGTATGTGTATGTATTTTTTGATTTACTATGACGAAAAGCTTGCACTTGTTGATTTAAATTGTTGTGCAACATCAATTATTTTCTTGGGAGAAACAAAATTAAAACTAAAAATAATTTTGATTATGTAAGAGTCACAACTTTTACTTATAAGTCAATCAAATATCATTTCGTAAGAGTCACAACTTTTATTTATATATTTAGTAAAATTTACTGTTTATAATATACAAATTTTTTTACCAAATATATTATATGACATAAAATATACTTGGTGTAGTGATCTCTTACCCACTTATAATGTCCATTTATAATATTTACATTGATACACGATCGATAAAAATAATGAGTGTAGGACCACGAACTACCAATCATATTATGTAAATCTACCGAATGAAAGCGTTATAACTCCAACCACCCATGCTAGGAGATCAATCCCAATATACTTGGCTATCAAAATAGCATGTCATTTAAGTATGGGTTATGCATCAAAGGTTCCCAACGTTTCAAAATTGCTGGGATATGTCCATAATCTAAAAAAATATTATCACACATTCCCAACGTATGAAAAACTTGACGTGATAGGTCATTTATGACCAAATTGCCCTTCCTTTTAAATAATAAAAAAAAACAAAAACAAGAAGAAAAAAAAACATAATTAAAAACCAACCATAGGTACTCCTAAAAATAAAAAGTAAAAATATACCGGAAAAATAAAAAATAACATATATGTCTTATTCTCCAAAAAGTCATAAATAGGAATAAGGAAGACGAACATAAGTTCAAATTTCCACATTGCTTGAATTTCCAAGTTTCGATTAATTGTTTGTTATTTTGATTAAGTTAATCAAACTTTGATTGTGAATTTGGTTTTTACTCTACAAAGGATCTAACAAAAAAAGTATTTTTCCGGTGTAAGAATGGCGTTATGGCGTTGTCTCGATAATCGGTTACCAGCGAGCAGTGACCATGAAGGTTTGGTCAAGCAATGACGGATTGCTAGATATCGATTTCTTCACAAAAAAGCAGAACCCTAACAAGAGCTTCAACAAAGTCATTTACAAATTCCTCTCCAACTATAGTCGAGTCTTTGTTGATGAAATCGGAAACTTCTGTTTGTCTCAAACGCCGATAGCTTTCATTGTTCGAAAATGAAGTTCCGATTTTCCAAATATTTGGAACGTTGTGGCAAGTGGGAGAATCACCAAATGTAAATTGCGTGCATCAAAGCGAGCTACTACGACGGCGTTTATTATTGCAAATTCGATGAATTTTATAGTGCGACAAGAAGTCTGGGCGTAAGATTAAGTGCACGATTTCAATGGACTAATTCCGGTTGCAATGTGGAAATTTGAAGTTTGGTATTCAAGCAATCTGGAAATTTGAACTTCTGTTCGCCTTCCTTTATTCCTATTTACGACTTTTCGAAAAAAATGACCTATTTGTTACTTTTTATTTTTTTGTAGTACATTTTTTACTTTTTATTTTTTGGATACATATGGTTAGTTTTCAATTATGTTTTTCTTTTTTCTTGTTATTTATTTTTTTGTTTATTTAAAGGGAAGGGCAATTTGGTCATAAAGATCTACCACATCGTTTTTTTATAAGAGATGTGGTCTTTATTTTTTAAGTTAGGAGTATATTTTCAATAATTTTGAAACATTGAAGATTTTTTATGCAATTATACCTTTAAATATCTACACTTCGCGTGCCCTCTATTTATGGAAAAACGATTTCCTCACCCCCAAGAGCCCTTTTCCAAAAGAAAAGGGGATGAACCTATAGGAAACCTCCATCACTACCTTCCTCAGATTTCCCTGGAAATTTGAATTGAGAATGAAATGATAAAATTATTTTTCTGTATAGTGTCTCTATGTCATTTAATCAATCCCAGTTCTTCAATCGTCCACCTTAAATCCACATCCCAATTGTTCGTGGATTCTCCTGCCAGATTTAGTACTTTAAAACTACCTTTATCCTCTTCTTTTGTGTGTGTCTGTGGGAAGTCGATCAAATTACTTAGCAGTATTTATTTGATTGTTTACTAAATTGGGACTTTGTATTTGCAGCTAGAAGATTTAATGGTAGTAGAATTTGTGGAGCTTTGCATTTGGCTGATCCACTCAACGCTTGTTCTTCACTGCTTAATGAAGTTGAATATGGTGACCCTGAGATTGCAAGAATTGCCCTGATAGTCAGAGGCAAATGCGCGTTCGAGGAGAAGATCAGAAATGCTCAGGATGCCGGGTTTCGTGCCGCCGTGGTATATGATGATAAGCATAATTACAACCTCATTTCCAGTGAGTCAACCCCATCCAAATACCTGTGTTTATTTACCTTTCAGCTAACTTTTCGTAATTTTTGTTTACTAAAAGATAATAGAACTTTTTGTGCAATAAGAATTTTTTGGGCTAAGTCGATAAAGAGGGCTAGATATTCTGCTCTAAGCTAGTTCAGTAGGACAAATGCTTTGGTTAGGTATTGCGAGCTTCATATGCCATGTTTGGAGGTATTGGATATCCGATGAATAACATAGTTTCTTGAATGAATAATAATGTAATTCTGCTCATTTAATCAATATTTTTAGCTAAGCAGACTTCTAATTACCCTTGTTGGTTTGTACTAGCAAAGCAAATAATTTTCCCTCGTTTAGCATATTTAAAATTAGGTTGATATTTAGCCGCAGCTTTTTTCAAACTTGAGGTCTATAAAGCTGTTTGTACAAATAGAAAATAAGTCTTCTTTTTGTATGATGAAATAAGGCAAGGCCTGTCCTAGCAATGGGGGTGGGGAGAGAATCCTCAAGCAACTGTTTTTCAAAAGAAAATCTCATTCCAAAGCAAGCAAGAAATTCTCTATTATCCTGTGCTCAAATGGTTAGCTTTGGGTGGATAGCTTCTACCACCAGTTAATAACTTAATAGGCATTAGGAATTCCGAGCTGGAAGGAGGCATGCAAATGAAGGGATGCAGTACTGGTACCTCGATATGAGCGGTTCTTTTTATCGTCCGAGTTTGCGTACCTGGGAGATGAAGTTATCTACTGCAATTGGTAAATTTCGACAAATTAGCAAATAAAATTCCTATAAATGTTTATAGTATACAATAACTGAACCCTTGAATTCCTATAAATTCTTGAATTCTTGTCTGGTTCTTTAAATGCATTGTTAGACTATCTCAATAATGTTTCTCTAACAGCTTTCTTTTTTGTGTAGGTGTTTTCATTCTTCGTTTGTTATATTTCATGGTCATTTTTTGGGGAGCATAAGAGAGCGAGTCTTTCTGAAGTAGAACTTAACACAAAAAGAGAAATAGAGAAGAGAAGAGAGAAGAAAGGGGAGGAATTATTTGATTGATTCAATAGTAATATTGTATTACAATGCATAGACTCTCTATAGTTTAAACATACCTAACTTAAGGAAATAACCTAATTTAATTCAAACTAGAAAACCTATAAAATAAAAACCTAATTGCTTTTGCCCAAACCAAGTATCTAAACTTGGCAACTAGTATATTAATATCTTTATCAATCCTCATCACTTTCATGCGTCAAACTCACTCTAGTGTCTTCATCTTAATGAAATAGTGATGGGAAACCCCGAGGGCATATGGATGCCTGCTGTATTTGTCGCAAATGAAGTGGGGGAGACCCTGAGGAAGCATGCTCAAGCAGAGGAAAGTCAATGTTGTATAATTTCTTCTCTTGATGAAACTGCCTGGACCGTGCTGGTAATATCGTTTATCTCACTTCTTGTGGTTGTATCTCTCCTAGCCACAATCTTCTTCACTTACAACCACAGACAGAATCAGCAAGGAACAAGGCATGTTATTGATGATAAGGTAGTGGATATTCTTCCTTGCATCACATTTGATGCTGCTCAGCTGAGTTGCTACACTGGGAGCGTGTGCAATATGTCTCGAGGATTACATAGATGGGGAAAGCCTCAAAATTCTTCCCTGCCAACATGGTAATATTTTTTCTCATTTGGTACAAATATGTAGGAACTTCTTTATAATATGGTATGTTTTTGATTGCCAGTGACAATTTTCTACATTGAGTGCAGAAGCAATGCCCATAATCTTAGGAAGATAAATTACATAAGTGTTATTGTCTAGATGCTTCAGAAATGGGAATGGCCAAATCTTTTCATTTTTTAGGTTGTTGGAAGTTTCTGCTAGAAAACGACCTTTACTCAAGTGAATTATTATGAAGTACCTTCATTGAAAACCTTCCAATGATGTTTTTAAGCGTTTCTTTATAATTTAGAGATTCGAGTTATTATCACGCCTCTTGATAGTGCCATGGTTGCCATAAAAGTACATGACTAGCGCCATTTCCATTGTTCTCAACTTTATAGTAATTCAATAGAAAGTGACATAATCCAAAGCTTTGGTTGCCTTTTAACCATGCAATCTTATAGGGATAGGTACTTTTCAGTCTTCAAATTAAAAGTTTTATACCATTACCTTCTTCTTCTGAGGTATCAACAGCAAATTGTGATAGTGCATCCTATGAAAAGTTCGGTTTTTGGAGACCTCGCCTATCATCTTCTAGTTGTTGTTGGTGCTCAGAATGGGATTTCATTGTCGTATTCGTGCTGGAGCGAATCATTCTGTCGAGGTGAACTGTTGCTATCATCGCCTTCATCAATAAGGTTGATAGATCTCATTAAAGGACATTCTTTGAGCGGTGATAGGGTTGATTGCACCTAAAACACTTTCTGAAATTGGGTTGTATATAGGAGTTATTGGTGGTCCTGGCTTGGCATTCTTGCTGTTTTGTGGTTGCATCTGACTATAGTTGTTTGTAGGACCTGATCATTGGCCTTGAATAGATCCTTTGTACACGAATTTTTTCACTATCTTCATCATTGTTGTTCACAGTAAGTTGTCATTGGGATGAGGATTAATTAAAAACAAACTTCCTAGAACTATTCTGTGTGATTGGTCGTTTCAATTGCCTATTAAACCATGGAAGCCAAATATCTGCCTCTGACAAACCTCCGAAGTTCTACAGTGCTACTTTTTCTTGAATTAATATTTTCCATCCTTCAGTATCATTAGCAGTCTCTTTGTTCTCTGTTTATGATAAGTTGTTATTGTCTATTTTGGTATTGTTGGTAGAGCAATTGCTCATAATCAGGAGAAGAAATCCGACAATTGCACCATGTTTTGCGGATCAATTGCTCCATCTTAGCCCAAGACTGCAATGGTTGTCACCCTTGCTGTCAACTGATAAGTTGAAGTCGTTTCGACTAAGCAGAGATTTTCCTGTAAGCTTGTATGCAACAAGTTTGAAATTTACTTTTTCCACAATCTTCATGTGATATAAAAAGTAATCTATGTTTTGAGGTGGGACACCACATTGAGGACATCGTCGCAGCTGAGCAGATAATCATGTTGTCGTGGGTTGTTGTATTGTTGGTTTCATGATCGTGCCTCAAGTCAAATCTCTTGCTGCTAGTAGTTGCATTTGTGCTCTCACCTCTTACATGTATTGCAGTAAGAGCCTGTCGAATCACATTGATTGCATATTCAAGTCCAACAAACCTCTGTTAGATTGTGGTAGAAGGTTTACAGTTTTCCAATCCTCCAATCACTGTTGTGGCACCGCTACTACCATTGTTAGCGTCAGTCTGAGTTAGATCCTAAAAATAAAAATATTAGTCCTTATGATTTTAGGAAAATAAAGTTGGAATAATAGACTAATACAACATCAAATTTTGGTCACAGGCTGGTGGGAAGAAAGGAAAAGGAAATCAATCCTTTACCAAATAAAATCTTGAACACATTGTTAAATGCTTTTAACCAGACACTAGTATCACAAAGGTGTCGGGTCTACATTGCATAGTGCAGCTCTTTTAAGATTGGCATTGTCTTTAGGCTCGACTCCTTATCATTTGTGGTGAATTCTAATCTGCTTTTAACTGATTTTTTTCAGATTTTCATGTTGGCTGTGTGAACTCCTGGTTGACCAAATGGGCAACATCCTGCCCAGTTTGCAAGCACGATATCCGAGCTTAAATTGTTTCCAGAGTGAGCAGAGGCCTATTGGTAAAGAGGCAGCTTTCTGTTCAGTTTTCTCAGTTTGCATATTTGGGTGAAACCCAATATCATTGTGTTCATCATCTTCCCAGATTGATTATCACCCAAATGGATCGACAAGTTCATTTACATGGCAGAGTCATACTAATGAGTTATATAAAAGCTTAGTAGATCCTACTTCAAGAGCGTTAGTAGATGGACTTCGGCTTGGAGTTGAGCTAGAGTTCGAGGTTGTCTTGAAGAATTGTAATTGGGCCACAGGTCTATACGCCTCTTAGAATGGGGTGAGAATTTTCTTGAGCGAATGATATTTAAAAGGGTTAATTATATTTATAGTCCGTTCTTTCGGTTTAGAATGATATCATCTTCATTTAATTTTATTTGCACATATCGTCTCCATCTTTTTATTTATTCATACAGATGATCCCTGAATGACTTTTTTAACAATTTGCCCCTGACTTAGATAAATTAAAATAATAGAAAAAAAAATATAATGAAAAAGTTGCAATTTCGGTCATTAACTTTTTAAAAATGCAAAATAGTCTTTTTACATTTTATTATTTAAAACAATAAAAAAAAAAAATGAACACTATATTCTTCCTCCACCCCACCTTAGATATGCGCGCCTATGGCATCCACCCCCACCACCTTTCCGACCATGAATGTCCGAACGAGAAATCCTTCAAGCAAAACTTGTCCAAAGCCTGAACATTTAATTGGGAACTCTGCATTCTTGTTCTTTTCTAACAGCTAGCGGAGGGACCAAAGGAAAGGATAGTCATTGTGCTCAATCCCACCGACCAACTCTTTGACTTTGTTAGCGCTTAAGCCGCCACGGCTCCCAAAGCAGAGGAATACCACCGACTTAAGGATGGCCAAAAACCCGCCGCCCGCCCGCCCGCCCCCGCCCGCCCGCCCGCCCGCCCGCCCCGCTTATTCGGGTAATAATAAAGTGGTTTTCTGCCCCCATGAGTTCATGCATGCAAGCAAGCTCTACCAAGAATTTTTTTTTTTTTTTTTTTTTTGTAAAATCATAAAATAGAATACAAATTAAAACTTTACTAAAATGGACTAAAGAATAATAGAAACCAGGGTTGAAATTATAAATTATAAATCTCAACCGTTACACTACAATCCCATTCTTGATTTATTTTTGTTTTGTTTGCAATAAATATTTTTAAAAAAGAATTATTTATTTTTCGGTTTATAAAAAAAAAAAAAAAAAAAAAAAAAAAAAGGCGGTTGGCGGGTCAAAAGATTGACCCGCCCGCCTCAGAATTCATGGTCATGAGGCAAAGGGGTGGGTAAAAATTTCGTGGGGACGGAGTCGACCCGCCTCATTGCCATCCCTACACCGACATGCGACTTGTTCATCCAACCATTTCATGATACTATCATCTGTATCTTTGGGGTGTGGAGTTCTGTTGAGAATCGAACTGAAGGAATAAACCAGAAAAACTATTGATCTACCATCGACTGCTGAGAATGAGTTTAGTGCATAGGATTCTAGCTCTTCAAATGTATTTACTATAATGACTTTGGCCTTTTCTGTCCCTCGTACATAGTCCAGGAATCGGCTGAACCACACATCTTTGCCCACCAGTACATGGAACAAGAAGTTGACCGGAATTGGATTTTCAAAACTCGGGATAAGCACATACGAATTCGAGTTCTTGAATTCAATCACGTCCTGATTTTTCTCATCTTGAAAGGTTTGAAAATGAAGCATCGAATCGAGAAAACTCGCTATGCAAAACACATAGCTAGGGGCTGGAATTTTTGCAAAATCAATCATGGGATGGGTTTTGGGGTGGAGATGCGAAAACACATAGCTTGGGGTGGGGGTGGGGGTGGGGGTGGGGTGGGGTTTTAATTATTTTGAAATATAATATAATAAATTATTTTGTCCTTGTTAAATTGGTCAAATATAGATCACGATTATAATTTTTTATCAATTAACAGACTATTGAATGAATCTGTAGAGCTCCAAATATCTTTTCGATTAATATAATTAGAAGTTTTGAGACTTGATGACACATTGTTTATTATTTTAAGTGAAAATTTGTAAAAAAAAATAAAAAAGTTTTGGATTTATTTGTATTTTTGAAAAGGTTAGGGTTTCAATTGTAATTTTTTATTATATTTTGTTTTTTCTATCATTTTAATTTATTTAAGTTATGAGTAAAATTATCAAAAAAGTCATTTGGGGACTATCTCTACTAATAAATAAAAGGATGAGGACGATATCTGTGAATAAAATTAAATAGAGATGATATTGTTATAAATTAAAAAAATTGGACTGTAAATGTAGTTAACCCTATTTTTCAGAGTTTATTGTGCAAATTATTCATACATATGAAATTTTGACATTTTCACCCTCAAATCCACCATTGCTTACGCAAACACTCCTGTCGTTCATTGCCATATAAAATCTTCGTTAAATAGATGCGTGAACACCACTCTTGGCACTTGGTAAAGATATTTTCGATAACACAATTATTTTTTCATTCTTTCCAGTTTGATTACATTGTTTGTGCATACGTAAAGAACACAAATAAATAGTACACAAAAACTCAAATTTTCTCCATTTTCTTCTCCACTTCGCCTATGAAATCCCACATAGTCGCCATGTCAATTGACAAAATTTAAATGAGATGACTGTAAATGAGTCCGAAAAAGTGCTTTTTTTTTTTGCTGCTTTTCATTTGCAATTTTTTATTTTTTATTCCGTGTGTCCTTTATGATAATGGAGTTATGTTCTTCTTAGATTTTCTTTATCCCACATGGTTCACCATAAGTAATTTATTTAAATTTTTACGTGCAATTGGTACAAAAAAATACAATCGAAGTTTTATTATAGCAAATAGAAAATGAGTTTGGAAAGGAGTTGATTAGATTGGACATTGAAGATTATGTTATTCGCCAAATAGTTACAAATGTATGGATATTAGGCGTACTATTATTATGGGTTGAGATGTTTTACACAACAAATTGCATGCTAAAAATGTGTTGGAAAATAAGTAATTAGGTGAATCAAAATTTAAAGCATTTTAGACCTTCCAACTTTTCAACTTATGTGTTGTTAATGGATTGTTAGTGAAGGGTTATTGTTATAACTCTTGTAATGGATTTGGAATTGAAATGTCACTCTAAGGCCTATATAAACATGTCAATTTTTCTCAATCAAAACATCTAAAAAAAATCAACATTTCTTTCTCCAAGTTTTCTCTTCCTCTCACGGTGATATTGTTACGGCGGTAGGTGGGTTTCAATACGGCCAGTTCTACCGTTGTATCACAGGAAATAGTCGTTCATAACCTCTGAGGGAGCTAACTGCATTTAAGAAAACTATACTTGTACATACCTCGATTTGCATTCCTCTTCAATTTTAATTTTACAGTTTCCTTAATTTTGTTTCCTGTTCATATTCTTAATATGCAGTTTTAATTACTTATGAAATTGAGATAACAATCTTAAAAAAGATTCGATAAACTCATATTATATAAAAACAGTGATTACATTTAATTAACTGGCAGTTTTCAGTTATTGCAATTTTATTTTGGTGATTACAATTTGATTCCAGTTTAATTGGCAGATGACAAGTGTGGTTTTACATTTATCTAGACCATTAAAAGTGGACAATTGTAAGTATTTTTAAGTGATTTTCTATTTAATTGTGTGTTGATTTAATTGTTTTAGGTCAAAACCCGATATCGGATGGAATTGGAGAAAAACAAAGCAAAATATGCGAAAAAAGAACTAAAGGTGTACAAAGACTTGAATATGGAGATTAACTTGCAAATATCCAAAAGTTTAAGGACTTGAGTTGTAAATAAAAGATGACTAAATTGAAATGAAAGAAGAAATTAGAGGACTAAAGAAGACAAAATCCAAAGTTTAAAGACTTGGAGTGCAAATAAAATGACTAAAGTGGACAAATGACAAATTATGAAGAAGGACCAAATTGTATATATGTTGAACCTTGGAGGACCAAGTGTGCAAATATGGATTCAAATTGAAATTAAGACAATTTTGCCAATTTCGCGCTATTCGCGCGTTTGAACGTTTTTTTGGCTTATTTTAATTTCAGTCAGGGTTTTTTTTGTCTTTTCATATACATGAGTGGTAAAATTAGTAAAACAATATATAAAGATTGGATAAAAGGTGAATAAAAGATGGAGATATACTTTTTATTATTGCTGCGGTCTGAATTGAATTCTTAGGAGAATTAATACATCTAATTAAGGACCATTTTAATTGCCTAAGTTGACTTAATTAGATAGGACTAATTTGAACTCAAGAGATGTAAATTATGTTAAATTCGTGAATTTGACCGAATACAACTTTATGAACAAATCTTGAGATGGGGAATTAGAGATGACAACTAGGTGAATTCGTTTGTTCAAACTCTTTAACCACCTTTCTTCTCTAAATTGTTGATTTTTGCTTTTAAATAAGTTATTGCATTGTTTTTCTTATTTTGAAAAATCTAAAGTTCTAGTTTAAAATTTCTCAAGCAGTTTATTTTATAGTGCATTCTACAGATTAATCATTAAAGATTAATTGAATTAATACATAAATAAGATAGTCTTCGTGGGAACGATAATCCAGACTCAATAGGTCCACTTTATTACTTTTGTGCGATATTGTACACTTACAATCACATTATTTTCACAACAACAGATTTTTGTTTTTTTTTTTTTTTTTAACTTCTGCCAATTTAAGTGATTACAATTTCTTTGATTCCAGTGTTTGCTTTTCAGATTGTGAAAGATTGCTTAACTGTGAAAGATTAAAATTGGCAAAGGGAAAAAAAATTCAATAGTTCCAACGATTACTTTATATTTTAATTGGCAAAATGGCTTCATTTGATTCCAGCATATATTTACAGAGAGTTAACAAATGTTTGATTCCTCAGATTTTAAATAGTTAACAAGTGATTACAATTCGAAATCTCTGTTTCCGTTCCATTTTATTAATCAACAACTTTTATTGTCCATAAGCTTTTTAATTTATTATTTCTAGTCAAACAACTTTTCATGTTTTCACTTTCAATTTTATTCTTTAATTAAGGAATGCTAGTGTGCTAAACTAGAAAATAGACTACCTGTTACTGTTGAAATAACCAAACTAAAAAACAGATTTGTTTATTCTATTTTATTTTAAAAGTGGAACTAAAATTTTCCTCTTGTTTTCGAAAATGGGAACCGATCCGATTATTGAAGTTGTGGCTCGAAAAAAGCAGATTGTGGCACAAGTGCCAAGTTTTTCTATGAACCAAAGCTGTGACTCGAACCACTACCCCGATTGTGAATGTTAGGTTAATCATGGAGAAAGCGAATAAATTCAATGGGTTGAATTTTAAAGGTGGCGAAAAAAATGCTATTTTATTTGACAATCTTAAATCTTGCGAGATTTTTGATCGATGATGCTCCAAAACTCAATGGGGTGAGGAGATATTCAAGCTGTCGGTCTTAGTTGAAGCTTGGAAGCATTCGATTTTTCCGTCGTAATTATGTCATGAATGGTTTGGCGATTCACCATACAACGTGTATAGTACAATGAAAACGACGAAAGTAGAAACAGTTCAAGGACATCGAGTCTACTAGTCAGCTAGTAAAATAAATATACTTTCACAAGTGAAGGTTCAAAGGGTAACACCTATTTATCATATGCAGGATTCAGACATTGAACGTTATCACCAAATCTTCTGTGTCTCTATTAATTTCTATTCATGTGGGGGATTGTTGAAAAATAAGTAATTAGGTGAATGAAAATTTAAAGCATTTTAGACATTCCAACTTATCAACTTATGTGTTGTCAACGGATTGTTGGTGATGGGTTATTGTTATAACTCTTGTAACTCATATGTTAATGATGGATTTGGAATTGGAAGGTCACTCTAAAGCTTATATAAACATATCTATTTTTCTCAATCAAAATATCCAAAAAAATTCAGCATTTCTTCCTCCAAGTTTTCTCTTCCTCTTACGGTGATATTGTTTACGGCAAGTGGGTCGGTTCGCTCATACTGACTAGTTATACTGGTTGTATCACGAGAAAGCGATCGTTTATAACCTACGGTAGGGGACGAATATATTTTAAGGAAACTGTACTTGTACATGCATCGATTTGCATTCCTCTTCAATTTTAATTCTGCAGTTTCCTTAATTTTGTTTCTGTTCATTTTCTTAATATGCAGTTTAATTACTTATGAAATTGAGATAACAAAATGGAGAAAAATAATTCCAGTTCATCAAACATAGCAAAATACCTTCTTCACCATTGAAACTTGATTTTTGATTTCACAATATTACAACAACCTTATATAAGTACCCATATTACATCAAGCTCACAAAAAAAATCAAAAAATCATTTTCGAAAAAAGTATGCATTATTTTCATTACGCAAATAAAGTACTCCTAGTTCAAAATCACTCCTGGATCTAGTAATAATAATGGAGCGGGTCGTGTGGGCGCCCCATTGACTTGCCAACTGCTCTGGTTAAATATTTTTTTAAAAAAAATTGGAAACAAAAAACTAAATAAATCCGGGTTAAGGAAATAGAAATTTCTTATTATATTTATAGCAAACCAAAAAAAAAAAAAAGATTGAATATTGGTGTAGTAGTTAAGATTTATAATTTAACATTTCCAATTCGGATTTGAATCCTACTTAGCCCATCCTATTAAAATTTGTGATTTGTAGTTACATTTTATGATTTTTAACAAAATAAAAAATTTGAGGGGGCGGAATCTAGGACGCGAATCAAATTGCCATCACTACTTGGATCTATGTAGTCTATGTGAACTTGTTTGATAGGGATTAAAAACCCATTTTGGTTTTTTTTAGTACCGTAATTTTTGATTTTTCAACCCACTTTTAATATGAAAAGTCAACAATTTCAACTCAAATAAACCAATATTGGTCAAATAAACCAATTTTTGATTTATAAACTAGTTTATAATCTCTCATCAACCAGCCATGTATTATTTCCATAGATTTTGAACACAACCCACTTGGCGAAAAAGCCACAATCTCTATTTTGATGTATAAGGGAACAATTTTAGAACAAAATATAATTGCACAACTGTTATTCTCATCGTGAAATATTGTATATTTATATTATTTTATATATATAAATATTTTACTACTATTACGGAACAACATGGTTTAGGCGAGACGAAGAGAAATTGATGTGTTGTCGAAAATACACTTATCGAGTTGTCAAGTGTGGTGTTCACACATCTATTTAACGGAGATTTTGGATGGCAATAGACAGGGTGTTTTGCGCAAGTAAATATGGATTTGAGATTAAAAATGCCAAATTTTATAGGTATAGATGATTTGTACAATAAACTAGAAAAATATAAATATTTTGTGCTCCATTTAGGTTACTGGAAAGTTTTCCGTCTCTGAGTTACTGAGTACAACGTCAACACCTATTTTAATAGGTAGAGGACTAGTTTACTCCAAGTCCTAGGTTGGAGACAATGTTGCGATTACCCCAAAGGTTAGGGACTACTTCCGGAAGTTTTCCCCATTAAAACTGAACTAGAAATCTCAATATTCACGAACACATTAATCTATTGTACTATATGCATGGTATATTGTACCGTGATTTGACCCAAAGCTGAGAAGTGAGAACGAACACCGTACATCATGCATATACCATAACATCTCTCTCTCTCTCTCTCTCTCTCTCTCTGTATCTATATATACTAACAATAGTGTTTCAGAGTCAGTCCATTTCAATTTCAAATATTTTCTGATTTTGTATTACACACTCCGAGGACTCAAATGTGACTTGAGATTCTTCTGCTAATATCTGTTGGTGGTAAACTCACAAATCTATTTGTACTATTTTGTTTTAAGTTATATGTTACTTTCTTTAGATATGTTATGGATGAGCTTTTGCTAATTTGGATTGAAGTTAAGTGATTGAAACATTAAATTTGTGAGGAAAATGAAGGAAATAGTGATTAAATTGTTGATTTTTGAGTGGTGGTACGTGTAATTCAAGATCCGGAAATTGACTTGGAGTGATTTCGTTTTGAAATCTTATATTTATGAAGTGCGTGGTCTGGCTATTGAATTTTAGAGATGACTTACTTGTTGGGGCTAACACTTCATTTTTTAATTCGGTGGCTGTGAGTGAAATTTGATTCTTAGGAGAAGATTTGATATTTCACTGTAGGACATTGTGTCTACAAATGCAGTATTATGAATTGTAGCATATTTGGATAAGCTTAAAAGTTGCTTATAAGCACCTTTTAAGCTTAGCCAAACATGTTGGACAAACCTTTTTAAGTCATGGACATGGCTTGTGAATACACAACATATATAGTTTATTGCTTATGTGCAATGTTTTTGAGGACTTGACAGTGAGATTTTGTGTTATACACTGAGTCTTTGTTAGGACAAGTTTTTTATTGCTCCAGAGATTATCTATATCCTAATTAATGACAAGAAAGATAAAACTTTACACTCAAGGATGGATCTTGTGGTTCTGTTGTTTATGTAATGTTGGTCGGGGAGGAAGCCAGTTTTAGTGAATATAATACAGCCTGGTCAAGCCTGGCCGTTGTTTGGATAGGATCATGAAAAGGTTAAAAGTGATAATGCATCTAGAATTTTGTCTAATACGCGGTTCCACATATTACTGCCCGGAAATTGAAGGGCATTAAGGCCAATAGCTTTTATACAGGAGATAATTAAAGAAGTAGGTAAAATAGGAAAAATGGGATGCTTGGTGTTTCAACCGTTGGGTGTTGATGAGACAACACTTCTATCGTTTTCTAACCATGTTGCAGATTTTTCTATAAGTGCATTAAAATTTAAACAGAGTGCCATGGTAACACGGGTCAACACAATATAATTTTTCATGAGTTAGAGTAGTGATTTCAGGACTGAATATACTAAACCTTGTTTCGGGAATTCTGAAATAAAGCCTTCATGTTATCTGTTTCCCGAAATGTATGGTCTATGCATTTATCCACCAAAAATCTTTCTGGTTGCTAGATATCTTATATCTAGAAGATGAACATCCAGAGACCATGAGGCCTGCTGAGTATCACTAACTGAGACAAAAGCAGGATATAAAGCAATTGTAAAGCATGTGAGGGCTATCAAATCCTTTGTGATGATTGGAAGCTTGATTTTTTTTCTTCCTGTAGTGTTAGGAGTACACAACCCATCCCAGCTTCTTAAGTAAACGGTTCACATTAAATGACAGGGTATAGGAATGATGATGCATGTACCTTTTTTTTTTCTTTTAAATTGGATCTCCCTTCTTGTGAGTAAATAGATTGCAACTGACTTGATAGAATTAAAAAAAAATGAGGCTAGAAATTTTAGACTTTTCAAATATTTTATCTTCTGACAATACCTTTTATCCTAAACTCTAAGTGTAGTGTTAGGAGTACACAACCCATCCCAGCTTCTTAAGTAAACGGTTCACATTAAATGACAGGGTATAGGAATGATGATGCATGTACCTTTTTTTTTTTCTTTTAAATTGGATCTCCTTCTTGTGAGTAAATAGATTGCAACTGACTTGATAGAATTAAAAAAAAAATGAGGCTAGAAATTTTAGACTTTTCAAATATTTTATCTTCTGACAATACCTTTTATCCTAAACTCAAAGTCATTAGAGCCTTTTCCTTGTTCTGAAGCTTGGGGAAGTTAAGAGGAGGAAGTTTGTAATGGGCTTTGAGAGAAAAACCTTTTATAAAGGGTTATAAAAGAAGACAACATTCTTATCTTAGTCATCTTTTTGGTTGTGCATTCTCTCTTGTTTTCTCCTCTGATATATTTTTGGAGCCAATTCATGTCATCTTGCAGTTTTACGTCGGTGCTTACTTTGTATTTTACCACTTTCCACACAACTATGCAATGTTTAATTTTGGGATCTTAAAAAATAATCAATCTGAAAGAATATTTTTCATAATTCTTTGTATTGCTTTTATGTAGCTTAAATTTTCCTTTTGTTGATGGATATTTCAGCAAGTTAATACATTCATATAAGAATCATATTTACTTACGGATTGATTTGGGCTTTTATTAGGCTATATAATGATACCCGCAAGGTTCCAGTTAAGCATATTTGAATATACTTGAACACTAGAGCTGCTGAAGATGAGTAGGACTTTCTTTGATTTTTCTCTGATTCTATTGAGTTCACAAAGTCACTTGGAGTTTGCTGGAAAATTTGTGCAGCATGATTGACTTGGATTACTGAAGATATTATTCTAAATTATTGATTACACTTGATGCATTTTGATTGCTGTCAATTGATGGAAATAACATATTTGTTTTTATGCATATATTGGTATCCTTGTGAATTTTGATATTGATAAGTTGGTAATTTGTAGTGACTAGACTGTCAATAGTCTAAAGGCTCATGATGACCGATTAAAAAGAATAAGGGAAAGTAAACTACAGAACTCCATTTTCCAAGTCGATAAACAAATTGAGCCAATGTTATGGTTCAATTTATTTTGTAAGTCTCATATTCATGTGAACTTCTGGGTTTGAGTAGGGTTGGAGGTGGAATGTTGCCTGTTACTACATCCTTTGCATTTTTATTAAAGAACATCATCTTGCTCCACATCTGCTAAAATTTTAAAGAAAGTTCCCCACAAAAAATATTTTCAGCCTTTTATTGAAATGATCATTTTGGAGCTTAAATGGCATATTGTTGATTTCAATAGAGGAAACACTTAGACTGTGAGTTTTGAAGTCTTTGTCCCTCTTTCAGGTCTGTGGTCTCTAGCTTTGAGGAGTGAAGAAAAGAAGTTTATAAATTAATGCAGTGGTGAAAAACTGTACAATTTATAAGCACTTTTATGGGGTGAGAACTGGGAATTAGATGGTGTTGGATCCAAGCATTTATGTACATGGAGGACGACGAGATGAATCAAGACCTTCTACAGCTACGTGGTGGTCTTCAAATTTTTGTCGAAAAATTTGGATCTGCTTCCTTGGATTCTAAAGAAGGAGTTCTGAGGAATAGAGAAACTATTGACGACAATGAATACAATAAATGGTCATATCGAGCAGCATCTAGGACCCTCTGGACGACCGGAATGCTTTCTGAACCAATCCCAAATGGTTTCTACTCTGTTGTTCCGTGAGCACTGAAATGGGTCGTGTTAAATTTACTAGTATAATTGCTATTGCTTTGGAACTTATGTCTTCTGATTTTCTGAAAGCACGAACCATCTGAACCTGGACACGTACTTCACCATTATTGAGTGTTACTGTACTCATTCCAGATTCTATATATGTAGTTCTTGTCATCCATGAAAGATAGTAGAAACTAATGGAAGACTTTAATTTGCTTAATGTGCACTCCAATGCAAGTTTTTGTTATTGATTGCTAAAGAAAAATATTGACTAATAATCCATGCTGGTAAAGTCTCATCTTTCTGTTGGCTAAAATGATAAAGTTGCATTGAAACATCCAAATGTGTTCAAAGATTTTGAAATGATCTCTTGAGCTCTAGGGAGAATTTGCCTACTCTGCCACCACCAGGAACTGAATGGAGTTTCTTCATTACAACAACATAATCTGACTTTCCAATTTTTTGCAAATCGAGATGCATGTTTGCATCAGAGGAAAGTATTTTGAAAGCATGAAAATGATGTACTTCATGCTATGAGGTTAAAAGAGTTTGTCTTCAAATGAACCTGATTCGATCAAAATTTGCTGTAGGATCATTTTAGAGAACTGAAATTTATAAGAAAATTCTTTCCTGAACAAATGATTAGTTCGCATTGTTTAACTTTGGAACCTTTGTTTAGTAGTCATATATGTGGTACGGTAGGAATTTATGTGACTATCCATCAAATTGTAAGGGCTACAAGAGGTGAAATCTTTCCGTGCAAGATTAAATGCAAAATGGATCGCATTTTTCATACTTTAATGCAAGACTATTTATAATTTTCTATATTAACACATCATTTACAGTAGGTAAACAGAAAATGTCTGAATACTTTATATTTCAACGCTGGAAATAGCCACATCAATCCTGTCATAGATCTAGGCTTCAAGAATAATGTGTGCCACAGGTACAGATGCTTCACTTACCTACAACTTTTGGTTATACTTGTGGTTTTTTGTTGTTGATACGGATTCCATTAGCTTTAATTTGTTTTTACATTTAAGAGGGAGTTTCTTACTTTCATAGTAATGTCATTGTCTTTAGGATAAAAAGCTCAAGGAACTTTTTGAAGATATACCTACTCTGGAGGAGCTTCATGCTTTGGAGTTTGACGGTTTGAGAGCTGATGTAATTCTTGTAGATGCAGGGAAAGATAAGAAGCTGTCTATGTTAAAGCAGCTAATTGTAGCTCTTGTAAAGGGTTTGAATTCAAATCCTGCAGCAGTGATAAAGAAGATTGCTGGATTGGTGAGTATTTATTATCTTTTCTTAATTTTAGAGTGTATATTTCATTTTGGTTCCACCATAAAATTTTCAACTATTTTCCCTTTTATTGATGCCTTTAGTATGTTTGAATTAAGGTACAAATTCTACTATATTTGTCTTCTAGGGATACTACTGTGTTGTCAAGAGTGAGTTCATCACCCAGTTTGACGGGCAACTAAGTCCTATTTCTTTGTCACGGTCTCCTAGATTTCTTTCAGAAGCTTGGTAGAAAATATGTCAAGAGATCATTTAATCCTGTTGTTTATGTGAATTTACTTTTCATCTTTCTTATATAATTTTTTGTTCTTTTTGTCCCTATGGATTTGTATTTTACACTTGGCAATTCTAAGATTATGCCATCACTTTTTCTCCATATTTTGAGTGGAATCCACTGGATAGCTATTTCGGAAGATTCTTTCCTTGTTTATTCCAGTTCAAGAGATAAACTCGTCTTTTGTAGTCTGGTAATGGCATATGCATTATTGCTTCTGTTGTGCTATAAATATTTGGTTCTTGCTCTCTTGATGCACACCACACAATCTGCTCTTAGGTACATGTGGGCCCAAAAGGCCTTGATGGGGTTGACAGGCAATGTTTGTGGATGGTACTTTAATGGACTGTTCTTTATTATGTTCATGTTCAGTTGATATTCCAGTACTCCACATCGTGTTAGTCTTTGTTTGGTTTCTCAGTATTCCTTACAACCAATGTTGGTGTGTGGAATCATTTCTGACTTCAGACATACTGAATAGGTGTCAGATTTTTACAAACGACCCAATTTGGAACTAAGTCCAAAGAAAGCTGCACTTGAGGATCATGTATCTGGAAATCGAGGTGTGCAGATGCTGGGGCAAATAAAGCACGGTTCATGCCGACCTCGAGCAATATTATTTAAAGTCCTTGCAGATACTGTAGGTCTTGATTGTAGACTGATGGTGGTAAGCTTTACAAATATCCAAGATGTTACTTTCTATTTTTTCATTTTTGTATTCTTTCTAATAGAATTTCTATCTTTAATTGTGGAGTATTCTATTGATTTTTTAAAGACATTCATTCCCTTTTGCTTTTCTTCTTTTGTTTAATCTCATCTTCTGTTCACATGTGTCTTTCATTAGGGTTTGCCTACTGAAGGAGCTTCTGAATGCGATGACTCATATAAGCATATGTCAGTTTTAGTTGTGTTGAATTCTCTGGAACTTCTGGTTGATCTTATGCGGTTTCCTGGCCAGCTGATACCCCGATCAACCAAGGCTATCTTTATGACTCATATATCTGCTGCTGGGGAGAGTGATTCTGCAGAAAATGATTCTTGTGATTCCCCAATGGAGCCAAATAGTCCCCTTTATGGGGTTTCAGAGAGTTGATCCTGAGAGGTCAGCAGAAAATGCCTTTTTACTTGGAGACTCTGACAGCTGTCAGAGGTCTTTCTTTCAATAGTAATCCTAGCTTTGCAAATGTAGCTTTGCAAATTTTGACATTTTATATTCTGGAGTTATGAGTAATCTTGGAAGATGGAAGTTGCTGCAGTTGGGTTGATGCCTTCGTGATATTTCTGCAGCGCTGAGAAAGAAGATGGCCTCCAGTATCAGCGTAGACTAGAAGCATCTTCAAATGCAGCAGGGCCTTCATTAAGGAATATGATGCTGTCAAATTCCATTGATAGGAAATTGAGGTACTATTCATTCTCCTTTTGACAATATTTTCTTTATTACACGGATATTTTTAATTTCCACTTGCAACTTTTCTTCGAAGATTAAGTGGTTTGATTTGTATTATTGTATATCATCATGTCAGCTTATCACACAGTGAACCTAATATTGCCGCTACATTTTGGCAAAGGAGCCAAAGAAAGGTTGTTGCTGAACAAAGGACTGTGAGTTCAAGGTTTTTCGTGATAACCAGGATTTTTTTTGTATAATAAAAGTTTATCTTAACTGCACCTGTATTCAGTTTTAGAAACCTGCACAGTATATCTTAGTTATTTTATAATTTTGATAATAAAACCTCTCGTAATTAAGTAGAATATTGACTTTGAAAGAGCTTAGAAGTGTTAGATGATAATTTGAGTTACGTGCAACCTTGTAAGGAAATTTAAAGTCAGCAAAATGATTTTTATTGCTAGTGTCCCACGCACAAAAAGTATAAGAACAAATTAATTACTTTGTTAGAAACAGGTGAAAGGCAGCTTGAAATTCTGCATTCTATAACTGAACACAATGAAACATGAAACATTTTAAGGTTTTGAATCTGCCTCAAAATGTTAGTGCTTATCTCTATGTGCCATGAAGATACTCAATGTAAGTTGAGAAGTTGAGAAAGGTTTCTTTTGGCTGAAATCATTGTTACGTTTTAAAATGTTTTGGGTTTTGCAGTCCGGAGCATCCATCCTTTTCGAGCACGAGGTCGATCCATGCTTAGTGGGGACAATAAATCTTTCAGAGATTATTCTGATGACATTGCTACATCAAGGTGCCTACTTTTTTTCCTTTTTCTTGCTTCAGGTTAATAATCAAACTTTATATTGGACAAGTTCCTCAGGGTTGAATTCGAAAAATGATTTCTATTTATTTTTAGTTGACATTTAATGCATTGTAATCTGAAAGCAGTACTATGGTCAAACGTACATTGATCTTTTGAAATTATATCAAATATATCATACTGTAGCGAATGCTCTTTGCCAATGGCATCCGGGATATTTTCTTATTTTGCTACTTCAACATCATATTTGAGGTTATGATCTTTTATTTTTTATTTTTTTATCAGCGGTCTTATAGATTTTGCCTTGTGAGACCGGAAATCGGATTGCATGCTCCTAATTTTTGGGATCCGTTTCCTTATTTTCATTGGGGAAGAATACCTGTAGGAAAGTTGAGCACATTTCAAGCACTGTCTTTAACTTGACTCAAATGACAGGATGTAATTGAGTCCTAAGATTGGTCAAATATATTCTACATCATACCTGTATGAAATTTCAGAAATTCCACTCTTGTTAATCAATCTTTCTTTGTACATAAATGGAAACTCTTAAGTACACATTTATCTTTTAATATGTGTTTCTTAGCTTCTTTATCTGTTTTTTTTTTTTTTTTTGAGTTTTACTATGGATATTGCTACAGGTCAGAAGGTGCATCGACCCGATACTCATAGAATAAGAAGAAGAAGCATAAGCATAACTCGGAGATTGGCGATGACATCGTAAGGTTAAAATTTATTTATTACCATTTAACAAATAACTACTATTGATCTTATTGTTGTTCATAGCCATTCACTAGAGTTCTTTTCTGTTTAAAGAAGAGAGGGTGGTAGAGCGAGATTCACATTCACGTTCATCAAAAAGAAGAAGGTTAATGAGAATTTTTGCGCTCATTATGATTATAGGCATCATTTCTTTTGGCTAGTATTCAAAATACTGGTTTAGATTTCACGGGGAACACAAGGACCCGTTTTCTTTGCGTTTCAATTTTCAATTTTGAGTTTTGAATTCATTTTCAGTTTTTTGTCTTGAGAGTCTATTTTAAGATTGCTGAAAACGCGTTTGGTTAATCATTCTGAAAAATATTTCGCAAAACACAAAATTACAACACACGTTTTGTTTGGAATTTTGAAAAATTATTTTATGCATTTTATTCAATGAATTTGATTATTCAGTAAAATAAAACAATTTTATGCTACTATATTATCAAATAGTATATATATTTTAAAGTTGAAATATTTTTTTCTCGCTACAAAATAAAATACAAAAAAAATAATAAATTGGAAAAATAGGAAATAAAAAAATAAAAATTAAGCGGCCTGAGAATTTTAATATGTTTTTATTTAAATAAATGTTTTAAGAACTTTTTTTAAATAACCAATAAGGATTTGAGCTATTTTTACTTTTTTTTAGAATTTTAGAATTTTCGTTTTTGTAGAATTTTTTTTTTTTTAATTTTTATTATTTTTCGATTAATGGGGTTCGCTTTCTATTGGTGCTCATGGTGTGACTGAAAGAAGGAAGAGAAATCCCGGAGTGCTAAAAGGATCCTCGGGAGCTACCCTCAATGGATTATTGTGGGAAAAGTTGGGACTACGTATTAGGCGAATCAATTATTCGTTCGTTCAAGTTCAATTTTTGAAATTTTGTTCTTTTAGAATTTTCATTTTTTAAGAATTTAGAATTTTTATTTAAACGCTTATTTCTCATATTTTGAGTCTTTTGGTACTATTTTGAATATTTTGATGTTTTCACTAATAACACTCAAACGTCAAGAACTTGAGTTTTATGCTATAAGTTTGACCTTGTTTTCAAAAATGCATTTTCGAAAACAGCATACTAAACAAGTTTTTTAAGGTGTTTTATAAAACTGAAAATTGAAAACATGTTTTCAACAGCAAACAGAACATGACCTAAGACTCTAAACATTCATTTTTAGGTCTCCGTGTTTTTACTTCAAACCTTGATTAAGAGCTTGTTTCTTCTGCTTCGCTCTCGAGTCTCGACATGCTTTATATAGAATGCTGCTAGGAAATCTACCTCATCTTCTCTCCCTTCCATTCAACTTTTATCAACTTGAGATGCCACTTTAGAAAAAATTTATGGTGAGTGTGAGGGAGGCAATTGGTTGTTACAAGGCTGAGGTAAAAAGTAGTAGGTGACGTGCATATAATTTGTTTTCCATGTTACAAAATACAAAATTCCTTTCGAGCGTTCTATCCTCTCAATATTACTAGGCTTTTGTTATTAAGCCCAGCTGCATTTCCTTCTTTGCTGACACTTATTACGGCAATTCATGGACACAACACGTGATGAATACTTTTGATAGCAGTTCTGTTTCTTAAAACTTAATTGTATGAGGATGTCAGGTAGTGCATGCATGTAGTCCACTGATGCTTCAATTTGCTTCTGGTTAAATTTTCTTCCCTGCACCTGAGCTGAAACACTGTAATTATGTGGAGTTTCTTGAAATTGTCTAGCAGTTTTACCTGATAGTCATTGGCGCTTATATGAAGATAATATGGTTTTAGCTCCCTTTTGGTATCTCTTCAATGGCGGAATTGGTATATGAAACATAGATACTTGTCTGAACTGTATGTACTCACGCAAATACGTGTCAATGTCATTGCAAATGCACGACATACTGTTTCCGAATTACTTCTTAGTTTAACAGCAGAAAATATACCACTTTCAGTTTTTTAGCCTTTTTCTTTAGGAACCCTTAAGTTGTGGTTTTATAAGTTTAATCTGTTAAAAGACTATAGAGGATCCAGAAACTTACACCTAGCCAAATTTGTGCAGGATGAAGCTATGATAGAATTTGTCTCACATAATGAAGATATATAATTCCGTTAAATGATTTTGTAAATCATGTAATGAGAAACATGAGAGGTCTAACTTTTCTACAATGAGAAACAATTGAAATTTGAAGATTGAAATCGACTTAAAGAACTTCCTCTTTTTGCATGTTTGTTTAATACTCATGTCAATTGAGGTCTGTCTAGGTTCCTTGTTGCAGGCATTTTAGGGCTTTGAAAGGGACCTAATGAGATGCCACTCGAGGGTTGGATAAGTTCTTTGTCTAACAGATTTGTCCACATCTGAGATATTTTGGAATTCGTTAGATGTTATGTTGGCTTCCACCCCACCTCCCCAACCACGAAATAGCTTTTACTTTTCTTATCATGATAAAGCCCTTTTTGGATAAAATGTGATTAGCCATTCAGGATGCTGTCAATTTTCTGTTCAGAAGCTATTTGTTTCTAGAGTTGTTAAATGACTCAAGCTGCTTTAGATTAGCTTCAGATAAAGTGAACCAAGCTTCAGCACATTTCTAAGCTCATGAAAAGCATGATCATCGTTTGAGCTTGGCTGCTAGATAAACAAATTGGCTTTCAGATACTCCATAAATAATCAAACATTTTGAGAAGCTTGGCTCATTTATACCCCTATTTATTTATGGATCTCAAGAAGTTTTAGCCCGTCCATGTACAACTCGTGCGGCTTGTTGTTTCCTTTTTCCCCTATTGATTCATAAGACTATTGTGAATTACATTAGGGCTGTTCGGGCAATGAATGAATCATTGAAGCAGAATCGCCTTTGTAAGAGAACAAGAGGACACTATTTTGTATTGCTTGGCTCAAATGACCAACAAATTGCAGATCCTCATGAATTTAGGAGTCAGGTTCCAGAAAGAAGTGGGACGCACAGGGTAAATGAAGAAGTGGTCTCAACATGGAACAGAATTCTGGAACTACCTATGTTTCAGAACAGGCCTCTGCTCCCTTTTGAAGAATGGAATATTGCTTTCTCGGAATTAACAGTGGGCACTCGTGTTGGGATTGGTAATAAATTTTTTCCTCTATGATATCTGCAGAGACTTTCCTTTGAAATTTGTTTGCTTGATCGATATTGAAGCATACATCAAGATGCACTAAGTGTTTGTATCCTTCCCATTTCCGATAGAATCAGTGTAGTGATGCTAGACCTCACAAATAACTATTTATTGAAGATATTTGATTTAGCCTAGTGAAATTTCCTTTCAGCCCAGAAAAGGGGAAATGGAGAGGGAAAAGGAAAGAAAAAATGCGTCAATATGCTAGTTGAAAAATGTATCTGTGGAAGCTAGTGTATTACTGCACTTTTATGTTTTTTTCATGATAGATAATTTCTGTACTTCTTGAAGACAAAGTTTTCTTTAGAGTAAAGATATCAATCTCGGGAGTAAGTTATGGGTTGTAGAGTCAGCGCTGAATTTATGAAAATAATCTTATACTTCTCATATACTTCATTTACTGATAAAAAATGTTGCTCATTAATGTTTAGTTATCTGTAGACTCACAGTTGCTTTTTTATAGATTTTCATCTCTTGTTGTTATCTAATCTATGAAGTGATATCTCCAGGGTTCTTTGGTGAAGTTTTTCGTGGAGTCTGGAATGGAACAGAAGTTGCTATTAAAGTTTTCTTGGAGCAAGATCTCACTGCTGAAAACATGGAGGATTTTTGCAATGAAATATCCATCCTCAGGTACCATCCTTTTTGGTACATGACGGTTTCTATTTATTTTTGTTATTTCATTCTAACTTTCTAATTTTGGTGATTCGACTTTTTCCTCCAGTCGCCTTCGGCACCCAAATGGTATGACTTTACTCCTGCTTTTATTCAAGTTGTGCTTTCTTTATCCTTAACTAGATTTTATGTGCATTTTGACTTGTAATGAACTGAAAAGTATTGTTAGACAAAACTCAAAATGATACATGAAAAAATAAAGTATCAGAAGACTATAATCTTGATATTTGAATACATTTATAATCCATTTAAAGTATGAGTACTGAGATATATTTTTCAATTTAGGATCAACACAATACTTTACTTGAATCATGATTAAGGAAACTTTTTATCATGGATGAACTCTTTAGGACTAAGTCCTTGGATCCTTTTAAATTGATGAAATGCATAATCACATACATAAACAGAATATGTACACGTGCTGAAGTTTTTATTCATTTTAAGTAGTGTCAAACTTGGTCTGTAAAATAAATGAAATTTAAGAAAAGAAACACTCAAACAGTACGACTTTTTGGTAACAATTTTTAATTGAACTAGCTGGAATTAATATTATAAATTTTAAAACAAATTTTTTAAACCCCAATTATTTGAAAGTTAGACGTTTTACTTGTAAATGTCAATAGCAGTGCATGCTATTTTCATATTGTAACAGCTGGAGAGAAAATGGGAAAATATATTTCAATTGCAGCTCTAAGTACTTGAGGTAAAATCAATACTTGTGAAATGGTTCAAAAGAAATGTCCTTACTTCTCTCTCTCCCTTCATGTTGCGTGATGTGTAGAAAGAATTCACAGAGTATGGATGGTTTATTTTTCATTGTGATGTGTGGTATGTGGAAGTGCTTTAGTGTAGACTCCTTCAGAAAGGAGGTTTTAGTTGGGTATGCCCTAGCATGTGTAATGGATTCCTGATTGAAATTATGAAATGGCTTCGGTAAAGGTAAGAGAGGCGTGATCATGTTGAAATCAATAGTTTCGACATTTTTTTTTTTTTTTTTTTTTTGTGATCTGGACAGAGAGGATCAATTGGATATTTGAAGAAAAAGAGAGAGAACCTTGTGAGTTACGGCACAAATCTAAGGTTTTAACATCCTTGTTGATTTTTATGGATAAGGAGTTTAAGGGTGTTCCTTTCTCTTTAATTATCCTTAGTTGGAAAATTTTATTTAATTTTTGACCTGACTTGATTAAATTTGAAGATTTGGTGATTTCTTAATAATTGTAGCTTTTCTTCTATAATTAATAAAATTTGCATTTCTTATAACAAAACATGATGAAGTGAAAGATGATATGTATGAATCCATTCGACTAAGTTACATAGAACCCAGAAAATAATGTGGAGGAATTCTGATTCTAGTAAGCTAGTCAATAGGACTCTTCACATTTCACATATAGTTTCAAATTTAGATTAGGTAAGAATTTGATATAAAGTCAAGGCCATCTTAAATTTTGAAGAACAAGTTAACTTGAAGGCTGGACCCTTATCATAAAATATACATATTTTTGGAAATGTAGCTGGAATATAACAGTGGAAAACATACTAATAGTATAGGAAAGTGACATATTCAAAGATCCTTTAATACATTTGTATGTAGCCTAGATGTAGATTTGCCCGTTCTGAAGATTGCTGCATGTGGTTGACATAAAAGAATGAAACATTGAGTTCAGCCATAGGCCTGGGGGAGGGGAAGCTTACAATTTTTTTGTTTCCTTATCCAATTAGCTTGTTGGTGAATCTCATAGCTGCCCCATATCCAAACATATGTACATATGCATTAAATGCATAGAAACATTTATAGGAAAGTGACATATTCAAAGATCCTTTATTACATTTGTATGTAGCCTAGATGAAGATTTGGCCATTCTGAAGATTGCTGCATATGGTTGGCATAAAAGAATGAAACATTGAGTTCAGCCATAGGCCTGGGGGAGGGGAAGCTTACAATTTTTTTTGTTTCCTTATCCAATTAGCTTGTTGGTGAATCTCATAGCTGCCCCATATCCAAACATATGTACATATGCATTAAATGCATAGAAACATTTATATACGCAGTGATATCAAATCTTGCGAACCTGATTCACGCTATTTCCTGCAGTTATATTGTTTCTTGGTGCCTGCACAAAACCTCCACGACTGTCAATGGTTACTGAATACATGGAAATGGGATCACTATATTACTTGATCCACTTAAGCGGTCAGAAGAAGAAACTGAGCTGGCGGAGGAGACTCAAAATGCTGCGTGACATCTGCAGGTTAGTTGAAATCTTTGTGATACATTAAAAATCAATGTTCTAAAAAGCATAAAAGTATGGCTAGGCGTGGAGGTCGAGTTTCAAGCTTTTCGGGCTTAGGCGAGTCCTAGGCGAGGCGAGATAAGGGCAAGGTGAGGGTGATGCGTGGCTAGGCGTGGAGACCGAGCTTCAAGTCTAAGGCGAAGCTAGGCGAAAGCTTAAGCGAGCTTTTTAGAACAGTGATTAAAATACATTCCATCATTTGCTCCCCTAATTGGATTTCTAAGTTGTGAATCTTACAAATTTACCTTAGTCAAATTCATGAGTATTGACTACTCAACCATGTATAGTGTGACAACCCAAATCCTTAGCGATTCGAAAGTGCCACTAAATCATAAATTAAAACTACTTGAAGGATTTAAAGTATAAATAGAATTATTGACACAAAATAAACTAATAATTAAAACATTTATCATGATAGACCAATATTTCAAATAGCGTAATGAATTGATAAAATTTAACTTTCAAAAGTGAAAATATCTTTAATACTTAAATCCAAAAAATAAAAATAAAAGAAAAATAACACTTTGGGTCCATAAACATAATTTATTATTAAAAACTTCGACTACCATAAGCCATCTCCATGTTGATCGTCTCGAACTATTTATTTCTTTAAAAGGAAAATGTCGTACTTGTGAGATAAATCTCAATAAGTGTGCTTGAGTAATTAATTTTCAGTATATGTATTTCAACGAAAATCATACTTGCATAGGGAGACACGAAAATTGAACCGAATTTAAATGATATCAAATTTTTTCGCACAGAAGCGCTACTAAACTCCGGTCCGTTCTTAATAAATCTTATATAATACGGATCAAAACATAAACATAGCCGTAGAAATAACATTCGAAAGAACTACTCACAATAAAACATAATATACACTTACCTTTTGCTTGAAACTTGAAATAAAGTAAGATCACTTGAAAAACTTGAAATTCGTTTCTCTTTTATCTCTTATTCTAAAGATAAGATAAATATTGTGTGTTTGTGTGTTTCTTGTTTGCATAAAGGGTGGGTATTTATAGGAGAGGTTGAGATTTGCCATGCATGAAAACTTTAATTTTATTAATTACCTTCCTATTTACTTGTACGCATTATTAAGAAAATATAGATTATTACCTTAAATTACATATATGATTAAAGACTAATTTAAGCTAATTACATAATCATATTAACATCTAATCACTATTTTATCTACCATATATATGCAAGAGGCGTTAAAATATATATTTTTACATTAAATTACATGTATGATTTAAGCTAATCTCACAATCATATATGTGAATATATACATTAACAATCAACTATTTTATCTACAATATATATGCAATAGGACATTAAATGTATATATATTCCTATCTTAAATTACATGCATTATTTAAGTTAATCACATAAACATATATGTGTATATACAATCATATACACATTAAAATCTAATCAACTATTTTATCTACCATATATACGCAATAGGACATTAAACATATATATTTTTAGCAAATCATTGGCAGGCAAGATTACTGTTCACGAGACAATTATCTCGCATACTTTTTATCATTGCGTTGGGTCCTCAACTATGAGCAAACCTGTAATTTGGTCCCTAGACTTTCGTGTTTGTGCAATTAAGTCCTAATTCCAATTTAACGGCTAGTAATGAAAATTGGGTGCTACATATAGTCTCTCAGACGGTCCAGCATTATTGTTCTTATGGTTATAGCGGTTAAATGATTGTTTCTTTTTGATATCATCTTTGGATGCACCACAGAGATTGACCTCATGTTCCTGACATTGGGAATTGTACCTTAAATGTCTTTATAACCATGATTTAAGGAAATTAGTCTATTTATTTTTCTCTTGCTAATCTTACATTCTTTTATGTCAAATTGATTGTCTATGCACCCATCCTTAGACAATTTTGTTGGCTGCTATAGATATCATAGACCATTAGTATCTCCTCTTTTGCGCTGCTTTGGTAATATAGGGTATACTTTGTTCTATTGTCAAGAGAATGTATAAAATGTTGGATAACTATTATATGTGGTAGTGCCTTGAATTATTTGATACGGAAAAAGTTAAACAAGCTCTATTATCCAAAATTATGACTATATGTCCTAATTTATCAAGGATGAACTGTCTCTCAAGGTCAAATCTAATGTGCAAGGTAGGAAGCTACACTGAATCTCAGTCATAAACTTTTGGAGACTTGCTCGCTTATAGGATCAGCATTACTGCTCGTATTGTTGGATAAGGAGCGCTTATCATGTTGGACAAAGAAGTATTAAATAAAGGGTGTTGGCAAAAGACGAATATTTTCCACTGGTAACTATATCAATCAGAGACCTTTGAAACCGGCCCATGACTTGTGGATGGAGGTGTGTGATTAAAAAACACTAAGGAAAAACTATAATTATACATGGAATAAGGTAGAGTCTGTTGTTGAAGTTGTATCAGGGCTTGCGAAAAGATAAAGATTATGAAATTTGCTATTGAAGTTAATCTTGATATATATGTTTTGGCTGAGGCCATGGTCCTCAATGCATAATATTTAGGTGGCGGCAAGTTGTTTTAGTGACCATGATTTGCCAAATGTGATCTGCAGCGTGCCTGGAGATTTTCGTTTTTTGGGTACATGCTTCTACTTTTACTTAGAGCTACACTCTGCAACTCCTCTCCAGTATTAATGAAGTTTTGTTTTATTTGAAAATCATAATTAAAAAATGACAGAAGAATAACTAAAAATACTGAAATCTTGTTTTTTGTTAAAATTGTTAATGCTTTTACATTTCCATGAAAGGGATATTTAATATTATGGGAGGTATAAGTTAGCACATCACTAAAGGATAGGTCAATTCTTGGCGAGGAATATATTTATTGGAAAGTTTTAAGTTCGTACTTGAAATCCAAATATGTAAAGATATTGCTCTTTGACTTGAACCTCATGTTTCCAAATTACTCTCTCAATTTATTGGTGAAACTAAGCTCATGTTTGGCCCACAACTTACTAACTATTTATTAACCACACATTTCATAGGACTCACAACTTATCGACTTGTTAATTGGTACCTTGCATTTTTAAGGTTTCATTTTTTGAATAATTGATTGAGAAAACAAAACCAAGTTATGCAAAGATAAGTGATGACCCAGTGTATCAATATAGCCATGAACTAGACCAGACAGGATGGACTGGACAGTACCTCCCGATTACCCTTAGAAGATTATGCACACTATCAAAAAAACTTATGTTTCTCTCCCTCTAAAACACTCATATCAAAGAGTGGTGGTGCCAAACTCCAAGCCTTGTCAGTTCTCATAATTTCCTATAGATTTTATGGTGCAGAATTGATAGCTCTGATATACCAAATTGTTGCAGAATGTAACACACAGAAATAGAGAGGACATAAAGAATTTAGGAGGAAGAACTCTGAATACATTGAAATCATCGTCCTATTTATTGGGCAAAAGAAAAACTCACGAACTTCTAGTAAACTAATACTTTATCAAAATATTAAAACTAATCTAATACAATCTAAACAAGGATAATGTCAATCAACCTATCTAAACCATGTCTTTATTTCTATCTTCAGTTTCCCGTCATTTTAACTATGCATGTACAGAGAAGAATGCTCCAATCCCCATTTTAGATGGATCTTCACATGATAAAAATCAATTGCTGTGTGTGAAATTATAGAAGCTGTGGGAAGTAATTCTATATCAATACCGAAAGCACAGCAACAAAGGGGCTACCAATTTAAAATCTACAATGATAATGTGTGTATCTGAAAACTCACATGAGTGCGTGTTTGCATCTTCCCACGGTCCTATGTGTGTGATTAGTGTTGAAACTACAACCCAACAATTAGTTGGGTAAGGTGGTGGGGCTGCCAACATTTCTAAAGCTGGAAACTTTGAAATTAAACTTTCAAGGTTGATTTTGCGTGGTTAGAATAGCTTTTTCTTCTTCTTCTTTTTTTTTTTTTTTTTTTTGGGTCTGACCTCAATTTCGCTTTTGAATGTTTAATGATGTTGTTCTCTGTCTCTCTGTAACAACATCCATCCAAAATAAATATTTTTGTGAATGCAAAATGAAAATCATGGTAGAGTTCCATGCCTAATTTTTCTGTTGGCAATGAAGGGGCTTATGTGCATACATCGCGAAGATGGTCCACCGTGATATTAAAAGTGCAAATTGCCTTGTCAACAAGCATTGGACAGTTAAAATCTGCGACTTTGGTCTTTCAAGAATCATGGCGGATGCACCAATAAGGGACTCCTCATCGGCAGGGACTCCAGAATGGATGGCCCCAGAGCTTATTCGTACTGAACCCTTTACGGAGAAATGTGACATTTTCAGCCTTGGGGTTATAATGTGGGAGCTCTGCACTCTAAGTAGACCATGGGATGGCATACCACCTGAGAGGGTATGCCATACACCCTTTTAGCTCATTGTTAGTTGTAATTGATTTTAGCTTTTCTATAAGTTAATTTCCTTTTCGACATTCATATTACTAACCATCACAATGCTTCATATTCCCTTGTCTCATACCCAGGTAGTTTACGCTGTTGCTAATGAAGGGTCACGGTTGGAGATACCTGAAGGGCCCCTGGGCAGGCTTATTGCAGGTAGCTTTTCAAATATTTCAATAATATTGAGAGCTTGAGTAATTTTCATATTCGCACAATCATGTTATCATTTGTTGCAGATTGTTGGGCAGAGCCCCCAAAACGACCAAGTTGTGAGGACATTCTCGCCCGCTTGCTAGACTGTGAATACTCGCTTTGATAACGCACTTCATGTAACTACTATAGGGTTTAATGGGAATAGTCACTAGTCAGATGATGATCCCGAATAGTACGTGCTCGAACCATGGTCAAATTCTCTGAGGCATCCACGCGGTGCCTGGTATACTGATGCTCCTCCTTGCTTATCTAAAATACGAAACATAATGTCCATTAAATATGGTGCTGCATGATATGACTCGACCTGAAACCGGTCCGAACCCCTCTAGTGTGTAGAGTGTGAGCTTAGATATCAATCAATGTCTAGTTAATATTGTATCATAATATGGCTCGGCCATAAAGTATGCAACATTCGTCATGCTGATATTTGCTCCCAGGGTCATCCGACGACCTACAGCATCAGTGCATACAAGGGTGCCAGACTCCGTAAGCTAAATATTCATGAAATTTGAAATTTTATTGATGAAAAGTTGATGAATACTAAGAGTAACTACACCTCATTCTATTGAATTTGTTTTCCTCATTTTACAACGCTATAATCACAATCTCTTTATATATATGATACAAGTGTTATAATAGTGTTCTCGATTGTTGAGAATTACACAAATCATTTATGGATTAATATTCAATACTGCCCCTCTGACTCATAAGGATAGACTTACTTATATTCATGGGCGGATTTAGGAATTTTTGAAGATTAGAAAAAAAAATTTGCACTTCAAAACTGGGTTGTTATTAAAAAAACAAAATATTTACACTATTTTTTTTAACATTATAAAAAGTGATTTTTTTTTTGCCGCCCTTATATTTTCACACAGGTTAAAAAAATTTAGTTATTATAGTTGGAACACGTTATCGTCTGTTTGGTGTATTTTATAAACTGGTTTATTTGACCAAAATAGTTTATTTGACTAAATTGTTTATTTGACTAAAAAATTTGTCTTCAAAGTGTGACATTGTTGATCATTTTTGGTTGAAAATTTGGTTTATAATCTATATTAAACAAGCTCTAAATTTTACTTACATTTTTCTTAATATGCCCTACAATTAATGTAATGGTAATTTATATTTGTTGATAACAATAGACATTAAATAGAAGTATATTAGAAAATTAAAAAATTAACTATACTATCAACAAGTAAAGTGGCATGTAATTTGAGACAGATGAATAAAAAAAATAAGTCCATCTTTATGGGACGATGAGAGTAGATGTTTTCAAAGTGCAACTTCAAGTTTCTAAAGCTAAGATTTCAATTTACTATGGTTAAGACTTTAACACGTTCCAAAGTCATTCTTTAACGTTGTAGTCTTCAATAACCTTTAATGTTCTTTGAAGATAGACGCAATGCATCTGCTTTTAGTTTGTAATCTGTTTAATTAAATAGACACGCAGCTGCATGAATACTTGGCATACTACAACGTTTTGTTGTTATATAAATTGTTTATCATTGTTAGATCTTCTGCCCACAAAATGGGTACAGGGATCAAGTTATGTCCAATTTGAACAGTTAGATTTTATGTCCTTTATATCTGTAGTTGCTCCCTAAATTAAAAATGCTAGCTTCTGTAATGAAAATGAGAAAATCTTATAACTCTCTTCAAGAATCTATACATTTTAAAATAGAGTAGGAGCTCCAAGAATATCATAAAGGGAAGCTAAAGTGCTAGCCTTCAAAACTGCCCGTTTCTCTACAAGACGTAGGTTATGAATATTTCTTTCTTATTTCAAATTTAAATGATTTGTTTATCGAACTTGACTTAATTTTGAGCATGTACTAGTTCGATATATTCCAAATACTAGAGATTAGTAACACATTTTATATATTTCAAGCTTCGATAGTCTTTTTATTCTCTCTTCGATTAATGATTTGGTATTTGTAATCAACTGCTATGCATTCAATTTTGCTTATAAATCCACCACGAATTGCCACTAAATTTGTTTGTCCCTCTAAAATGGTTTTGAGTTGTTTCGATGTTTAATTTAGTCGCAAGGTTTGGTTTTAAAATTTTGATTACAAATAAAGAAACTTTATTTATATTATATTACTTTCGGAAAATTCCATAGATAATAAAATAATAATTTATAATTAATAATGGAATTTTTTGTCAGTGATGAATTTTTAAAAAACTGACTTAAAAAATTTACTTTATGGGTAGAATTTTTAAATTTTTATCATTAAATAAAGTTAAAAAACTAATAATTTGAAGTAATACTTTTAGAAAAAATCATCCGTAATTAAATAACTAGTATACCGCTTTTCTTTGCAGTAGAATCCCAATCGTAGAGAATCTTAATGGATTGAGAGTTGAGAAGAATGAGAGAGAGATATAGAGTTTTGTTTAAGGAGAGTTTGATTTTGATAAATATGGAGAAATTGAGGACCGAGAAAGAGATATGAGTTTTGGTTTGAGAAGATGAAGGCGTAATAAAGGACATGTAATTACTTTTTTTTATGCTTGTAATTGAGTAAATCTCCCTACAGTCGGTGATAATGAAAAAATAAATTAAGATTGAAAACACCTTTGATTTTGTAATGTTTAAAACATAAAGAGTTTAATAAATTTGGTTTATTGACGAAAATTTTGTCAATTCTTTAAAGTAACAACAATATAAAACTTAAACACTAACTCAAAGTTCTGTCGAAAATAAAATAGCTCTGTCGATAATACTATAAAAATTAAGAAAAATATATTTTAACTTATTCGTAATTAAGTTATATAAAAATAAAAATAATAGAGAAAGAATAAAATTTTGTGGGTCATTGACAGCGTACTGCCGATGATATGCGATTAGGGCACCGTCGGTGATTGCCATCAATAATACTGACAGGGTACATCGGTAATCGCGAACGATATGTCCATTTGTAATTTCATTTAAATAACCAACATTTATTGATTTCAGTCAAAACTACCAAATGCGATTACTAATAGAACTTTAGGTAATTATCATTTTTTTTCATATGACTACCAAATGCGATTACTAATAGAACTTTAGGTAATTATCATTTTTTTTCATTATATTATTATCATCATCGTCATTGTCATAAAAAAGGCTCTTTAGCAATTTTGCTTAAGACCCTATGTTGCTTGAGTCGCACATGTATGTACAAGGAACAAACAACGGTTCATTTCCATTTCTACCATAATAAAGTTAGTGATATTCTCCTCGCCCAAATACTAATACGAGAAAATGATTTATTAGAATGAATGAATGGGACCCCACTAGAAATGCTCTTACAGGCTTGTTTGAGTCAAATAAAGTTATATGTAAACATTTGCAACCAAGCTGGGATGGATCTAAGAATTTGTAGAGACCAAGTTGCTATTGAAAAAGAAAAAATTTATATTTCAAGATCGGATTATTACTCCAAAAATTTTTACATTATAAAAAATGATTTTTTCTGGAATGGCCCTCCTAAATCTGCCCCTGCGACAAGGAGACTACATAAGTTTGGTGTTAAGATTAACTAAAACAATTGTAGGCATTTTATTCTTTTATGCAACAATTTCCTCATATCATTGCATTAAATTGTGATAGTATCCTTGTGTGACGAGTAATAATAATTGAAGGGCCTTCTTCTTCTTCGATGATAATAATAATAATAATATTTTTTAATAAAGTAAATAAAATTCTGCCGAGCATCACCGACGGTAACACCGCCTATGATTTTGATGGAAATCAATATACGTCGGTATTACAGTTAGAATTACGGATCACATCAACGGTTACCTACTAACAATTTTGTTAGTAATGTTGATGGCATTCACTAATTGTGCTTCGATCGCATATTGTTAGCGGATAGCAGAAATTTTATTTTTTAGATATGTTTTTTTAAAAGTCACTGATGGATAAATTAAAATATCTTTCAATTATTTTTTTATAATATTATTTACGGATAATTTATTAAATTAATTGTTATCTTAGTGACGTCTTGTTGACAGGTTTCAATCATACATTTATTTATATGTTGTTGAGTTAAAATATTACACTACTACTTCATGAAGCGTACGTGGTAAGTCAAAGTCTCATGTAAACCGACTAAGTAACATGTGTTTTTTATTGTTACACGAGTCTTCACATCATAAAGTACTCTTGCAATGGATTAGTTCTCGTTGTTGTAATGAATGAGCCTCCTAGCCCCTCATATATTGTGGAATCATTTTCCAAGAAAATATAAGATTTTAAACGACGCGTCAAATTGAATGCCCAATTCGTTTATCGCATTTTTCCATGCTCTTTCTGGGCTTAGTTACAATTCAAAATAAGGATAGTTTTACCATACACTATAAAATATAAAATAATTTAAAAAATACTATCTAATTTTTTTTTATTCTAAACTTATTGTTACGTTTGTTACGGTCGTTATCTGTCTTAGAAAATCAAGTATGTAGCAAAATATCACTTTAAAATATAATAATTATTAAATTGTTCCAGTTTTTCAAAGTTTGCAAACCGAGTCATATGTGCGTATGCTCTAGGACTGAGATTTATTTCCTAAAATCAGGTACATAATTCTCCTTATCCACTGACTGTTCGATGGAAAATTGGGACACTTGGGGCGTACATGTCGTCAAAGGGCCATTGGTAAATACATTAATATATATATCACATGGGGCGTACATGTTGTCAAAAGGCCATTGGTAAATACATTAATATATCTATACTATAAGATAAGTGTTTGTACTGGCGCTTACTTATTCACCCTTCAACCAACGCGACGTCGTTTTGATGTTGTATTAGTCTTAATTTTGTCCAAATCTCACCATTTTGTCCTAATCTTTTGACACTTATTGTATATTAAATTAATATCTTTGGCCGCATTTTTTGACTTCTTCATCTTTTCTTTTCTTTTATTTGTTTTAATATACATATATTAGTGTCTTTTAAATAATTATTGACTTCTTATATATTATAGTCAATATATATTCATTTTTCCTTAATAAGTCATCAAATTTGGTGCTTTTTATCCCCGATTCTTTGTGGAGAACAAATGATTTAAATACAATCGATTCTTAAAGTTTTGCTAAATTTCATTTTCTAAACTGCAGTTTTTTTTGTCCAACATAAATATTTGCTGCACTTTATACATTAAGTATTTTGACATAATTCCAGTTGGAGACGATATCCCTATGGGTTACCTAACCATTGGATTTGGTTTCACATAATTTCATGTTGTATAACTCAAGGTATGGATATTTTTGTAAATCATGACAAGATGAACCGAGAAACTGACTTAGATGTTTTGGTGATCATTTTAGTATGCGAAATATGCCGTCGGACTATAAAATTTTTATATGTGGTAGCTACATGGGTATTCTACGTTCCTTGAAAATTTCATATTGTTCGGTGATCGTTTTCTATGTCAAATAAATTTTTTTTACTCCATGACCGGGTGAATTGTTTCTCTAAATTGTCTTTCTGTTCACCAACTCAAAAATATGTTGCACCTTATATATTAAGTATTTTTACATAATTCCAGTTGGAGACGATAGATCTATGGGTTACCTAACCATTGGCTTTGGTTTCACATGATTTCATGTTATATAACTCAAGTTATGGACAATTTTGTAAATTGCGATAGCATGAATCCGAGAAACTGCCTGTGATGTTTCGGTGAGCATTTTAGTATGTCAAAACATGCCGTCGGATTATCAAATTTTTATATGTGTTAGCTACATGGGTATTCTACGTTCCGTGAAAATTTTATATTGTTCGGTAATCGTTTTCTATGTCAAATAAATATTTTTTGCTCCATGACTGGGTGAATTGTTTCTCGAAACTGCACTTACTGTTGACCAACTCAAAAATATGCTGCACCTTATATATTAAGTATTTTTACATAATTCCAGTTGGAGACGATAGCTCTATGGGTTACCTAACCATTGGCTTTGATTTCACATAATTTCATGGTATATAACTCAAGTTATGGACAATTTTGTAAACTACGACCGATAAATTGAGAAACTGCCTAGGGTGTTTCGGTGAGCATTTTAGTAAGCCGAAACATGCCGTCGGACTATCAAATTTTGATATGTGGTAGCTAAATGAGTATTCTATGTTCCCTGAAAATTTCATATTTTTCGGTTATCGTTTTCTATGTCAAACAAATTTTTGTTACTCCATGACCGGGTGAAGAAAATTTTGTAATAAAGGTTCTTATTTTGAAATTTTATTCACCTGGTCATGGAGTAACAAAATTTTTTGACATAGAAAACGATCACCGAACAATAGAAAATTTTCAAGGGACATAGAATACTCAAGTAGCTACCACATACCAAAATTAGTAGTTCGACGGCATGTTTAGGCATACTAAAATACTTACCATGAAACCTCCTAGGTCGTTTTTCGGATTTATGCCGTCGGCGTGTCGGATTCGCTTATTATAAACCAATTAAAAACTTTAGGTAGTGTAAATATCTTCTTAAAATTTTTTGGACCTTGGTTTTGTGGTAGTTTTAGTGGATTCCTATGTTTTGGTTACACGTTAATGATGTGAACTTGAAAAGTTTTGCTAAACTTCATGTTTTTCTAAGATATAGTTTCATTGTCTCAAGTCAAACATTTATCGCATCTTATATATTAAATATTTTTACATAATTCCAGTTGGAGCGATGGCCCTATGGGTTACCTAACCATTGGCATTGGTTTTACATAATTTCATGTTATATAACTCAATTTATAGACAATTTTGTAAACTGTGACAAGATAAATCGAAAAACTAACTAGGATGTTTCGATTAGCATTTTAGTAAGTCGAAATATCCGCTTGGACCGATTGTCAAATTTTGATATGTGGTAGCAACATGAGTATTCTATGTTCCCCGAAAATTTCATATTTTTCGGTGATCGTTTTCTATGTGAAATGAATTTTGTTAATCCATGACTAAATGAAGTTTTGAAGTTTTTTTCCCACGCACGTCTGAATGGAAAAGTGACTGTTTAAGATTTTTTTTTTTTTTTTTTTTTTTTTTTTTTGTTTGTAGGTGGACTTTTCATGACAAATATAAAACAAAAAAAAAAAAATTTCCCACTTTGCCGAGTAAGCAAAGTGGGGAATTTTTTTTAATTTATCCCACTTTGTCGAAGTTACTCGGCAAAGTGGGAAAATTAAAACATCCACATTCTTTTCATTTTATAACAAATTTACCCATAACTTTTTTTTTTTGGCTTTGGCCATCCCCGACTTTTTAAATTTCGTTATAAATTTTATTTTGTCCACCTCTTTAAATAATAAAAAAAACAAATAACAACAAAATAAAATAAAATGTATATGAAGTCCTACAACTTTTTAAAAGTAGACCAATTTTATTTTGACATTTTTAAAAAAATATATTTTTTAAATTTCTCGAGTTATTCGACATATTTTTTTTTAACATTTTAAATTTGTTGAGTTACTCGACAAAAAAAAAAAAAAAATTTTTTTTTTTTAAATTTGTCGAGTTACTAGCAAAAAAAAAAAAAAACATTTTTTTTAAAATTTTGTAGAGTTACTAAAATTTTTAAAAATATATATATATATATATATATATATATATATATATATATATATATATATATATATATTTTAAATCTTGTCAAGTTACTCGAATTAAAAAACAAAAATTTTGTTTTTCTTTTTAAAATTATGTCGAGTTACTCAAATTTAAAAAAAAAAAAAAAATTTTAAAATTTTTATCGAGTTACTCGAATTTTAAAAAAAAATATATATATTTTTTAACTTTTGTCGAAGTTACTCGAATTTTTAAAAAAATAAAATATATATATATTTTTTAACTTTTGACGAGTTACTCGAATTTTTAAAAAAAAAAAAATTTTTTTCTTAACTTGTGTCGAGTTAATCAATTTAAAAAAAAAAAAAAAAAAAAAATTTAACTTTTGTCGAATTACTCAAATTAAAAAAAAAAAAAAAAAAAATTTTTTTACTTTTGTCGAGTAACTCGAATTTAAAAAAAAAAAAAAAAAAAATTTTTTTTACTTTTGTCGAGTAACTCGAATTTAAAAAAAAAAACAAAAAAAAAGAGAAAATTTTAACTTTTGTTGAATTACTCAAATTTTAAAAAAAAAAAAAAAATATATTTTTTACTTTTATCGAGTAACTCGAATTTTAAAGGTGAAATTTTTTTTTTTTTTTTTTTTTTTTACTTTTTTGTCAAGTAACTCGAATTTTAAAAAAAAAAAAAATTTTTTTTTTTTTTTTTTACTTTTGTCGAGTTACTCGACTTAAAAAAAAAAAAAAAAATTTGTCGAGTAACTCGACAAAATTTGTAAAAATTTTTATTTTTTTTTTAAAATTCGAAAAAGTTTGTCGAGTTACTATTCAACTCGACAAACTTTTTCGAGATGAATAGTAACTCGAAAAAGTTACTGTTCATGAAACTTTTTTTTTTTTTTTTTTTTTTTAAAAATTTGAAAAAGTTTGTCGAGTTACTATTCAACTCGACAAACTTTTTCGGGGTGAATAGTAACTCGAAAAAGTTATCGTTCATGAAAAATTTTTTTTTTTTTTTTTTATAAAATTCGAAAAAGTTTGTCGAGTTACTATTCAATTCGACAAACTTTTTCGAGGTGAATAGTAACTCGAAAAAGTTACTGTTCATGAAATTTTTTTTTTTTTTTTTTTTTTTTTAAAATTCGAAAAAGTTTGTCGAGTTACTATTCAACTCGACAAACTTTTACGAGGTGAATAGTAACTCGAAAAAGTTACTGTTCATGATTTTTTTTTTTTTTTTTTTTTTTTTTTTTATGGTGAGCTTTTACATTTCTAATTTTTTTTTTCAATGAAAAAAATCAACAACATATTTTATTTTTTATAACTATTAATTATAACATTCTTACCAATAATGTTACTAATATTTTTTTATACTAATTGCTAAAATAAAATAAAATAAAATATATTGTATTAATTGATTATGATATATATTAAATTTATATGATATATATTTTCTATTTTACTATATTCTAATAAATGAAACATTAAATAAAATTTTGTATATGCTTTATTTATCAAGTTACTCGACAAATCCAAATTTAAGACTCACGAAGTTTCTTGAAAAATAACACCACTAAATAAGAATAAAATGTATGACATCATTTTAAAAAAAAAGGAAACAAAATAATGAAAATTTTAAATTTTCGTTCGCTCGTCGAGTAACTCCCAAGAACTCGATTTTCGGTTTGTCGAGCCAATAATCAAAATGGAACCATTTTGATCTTTCTTAATTTTTTAAATATATATTTAGGTGCAAAATGGCCTAATTTGACTTTTTTAATTTTTTTTTATATTAGGTGTGTGTTTGTCGAGCACACACCCCAACAATTAAAATAGGCATTTACCTTTTCGATCAAAAAAAAAAAAATAGGCATTTACCTTTTCAATTTTTATTTTATTATTTGGGTTTGAGTTTGTCGAACAACTCGACAAACTCAAACCACCCAAAAACAAAGCCCATTTTGATATTGTTTAATTTTTAATTTTTAAATACATTGGGGTGTGTATTTGACAAACACACACCCCAAACAATTAAAATAGCTTTTTGGTCCATTTTAACTTAACTTAGATTTTTTGTTTTTTTAAATTTGGGTATGTGTTTGTCGAGCACATTTGAAAAGAGTGTCGATTATTGAGCCGGGATAAAAAATAAATGTAATGAGGCTTCCATCCCTTCAAGAAGCGCATAATTCGTGCCAAATGAATAACTATTTTATCTATTGAAGAGATTTAAACAGGAAAGGGAGCATAAAAATTAAGATTATATTCAAAACACATTTATTAGGCTCATTTGACATGCTAGGATCAATATATTTATTAGCAGAGGAAAAGGCAACTTCTGTGTAGACTTAACATACTTTCAAGTCATCAAAGATTCTCACTTTTACAGAAATAAGAGTTCAACATGCCAATAATTTCATCTCATTTGCATTACAAAATCTGGAACATAGGAAATGTCACCAAATAATGTAAAATTATAGACCTTCCCGTAAGAGACAATTGGAAAGTCATCAAGGATATGGCTATTATACAGTGATTTACACATGAGATGGTGCTAGCGATGACCAGATATCATGGTCCAACTCAATCTACATAAAATTGAACTCAAAAAATTTTCGTAATTACTATACCATCCACAAAAACAATTGATACTTTTGTACATACAAATTCTATCGAACGACATGTCAAACAGAAACAAACGGCTTCAGAGAAGAAAAAATATTTCCACATATTTATATCGGCGCGAGACTTTGACAAATATCAATAAATTAATAACCAAACATAAGACTAATCTTTATTTCGAAAGTTTGATAGTTCTTCGTAGCTCTATTGTAAAGATAGCATTCAACATTCAATTCATAGAGGCATACCTTCCCCGAGCTTAAATTTGAATGAAGTGCCCCGGTCGTGGCTAGAATCAAACCGTGTCCCATCCAAAGAAACTACCCACATAATGAACTCGCAAAAAATCAACAAATAACCATTAATGACATTCCATGCACTTATAATTCCATTGATTAACTAATCTAAAAGCAAACCAACCGAGGGGAAACAAATCGTAAAAGGAAAAGCGGAGACTATAATCGTGATACAAAATAGTGTATGTACCTTCAACTTCATCATCGGAGCTGGGATTCTCCCATCCTTCACCTTCTTTGAGGAGCTTTTTTCTCATACCATTATCGCCAATTTCCCTTTCTTCTCTAACTTTAAGAGTTGGGTTTCCAAGCGGGAGATCCATATCCTTCATTCCCATGTGATCTATGTCGAGTAACTTTGTCGAGTTACTCGACAAAGTCTAAGTCGAGTTACCCGACAACATCTCGCCGAGTTACTCGACAAGTATGAAGGGTTTTTTTTTTTTTTTTTAACAAACTACCCATATAATGAACTACAAAAAAATCAACAAATTTCCATTAAAGACATTCTATGCACCTATAATTCCATTGATCTACTTATCTAAAAGCAAACCAACCCAATGGAAACAAATCGTAAAACGAAAACCGGAGACTATAATCGATTGTACAAAATACAAAATAGTGTATGTACCTTCAACTTCATCATTGAGCTGGGACTCCCATCCTTCACCTTTTTTTAGGAGCTTCTTTCTCGCACCATTATATCCAATTTCCTTTCTTCTCTAACTTTAAGAGTTGGGTTACCAACCGGGAGATCCATATCATCCATTCCCATGTGATCTATGTCGAGTTACTCGACAAAGTCTATACTCGACAACATCTCTCACGCCGAGTTACTCGACAAGTATGAAGGAATTTATTTTTTGAAAACAAACTACCCACTTAATGAACTCGCAAAAAAATCAACAAATAACCATTAATGACATTCCATGCACCTATAATTCCATTGATTTACTAATCTAAAAGCAAACCAACCCAGTGGAAACAAATCAGAAACGAAAACCGAGACTATAATTAGTATACAAAATAGTGTATGTACCTTCAACTTGGAGTTGGGATTCTCCCATCCTTCACCTTCTTTGAGGAGCTTTTTCTCATACCATTATCGCCAATTTCCCTTTCTTCTCTAACTTTAAGAGTTGGGTTTCTAACCGGGAGATCCATATCATCCATTCCCATGTGATCTATGTCAAGTAACTTTGTCGAGTTACTCGACAAGTATGAAGGAATTTATTTTTTTTAAAACAAACTACCCACTTAATGAACTGCAAAAAAATCAACAAATAACCATTAATGACATTCCATGCACCTATAATTCCATTGATTTACTAATCTAAAAGCAAACCAACCCAGTGGAAACAAATCGTAAAACGAAAACCAGAGACTATAATTAGTATACAAAATAGTGTATGTACCTTCAACTTGGAGTTGGGATTCTCCCATCCTTCACCTTCTTTGAGGAGCTTTTTTCTCATACCATTATCGCCAATTTCCCTTTCTTCTCTAACTTTAAGAGTTGGGTTTCTAACTGGGAGATCCATATCATCCATTCCCATGTGATCTATGTCAAGTAACTTTGTCGAGTTACTCAACATAGCAACTCGACAAAGACTTTGTTGAGTGGAGTTTTTTTTTTCTTTCATATTTGTTAAATTTAACCTATTTAATGTGTAATTGAGTTACTGGAAAGAATAAAAATTAAAGAATTTAAACTGTAGAAAAAAAAATTCTTGAGTGAATAATAATTAAACAGGTTTAAAAAAACAAAATAAACAATAAGAGAAACAACAACAAAATAACAAACAAACAAACAAAAAAAATTTAATGTTTGTCGAGTAACACAAACTCTCTGTCGATTCCTAAAGGTTTTGGTAAATTTCATTTTCTCTACACTGTAATTTTTGTTGTCCAACTTAAATATTTGCTGCAGCTTATACATTAAGTATTTTTACATAATTCTAGTTGGAGACAATATCCCTATGGTTTACCTAACCATTGACTTTGGTTTCACATAATTTCATGTTATATAACTCAAGTTATGGACAATTTTGTAAATTGCGACAGCATGAATCCGAGAAACTGTCTTGGATGTTTCGGTGAGCATTTTAGTGTGTCAAAACATACCGTCGGATTATCAAATTTTTATATGTGGTAGCTACATGGGTATTCTACGTTCCGTGAAAATTTCATATTGTTCGGTGATCGTTTTCTATGTCAAATAAATTGTTTTTGCTCCATGACTGGGTGAATTGTTTCTCCAAACTGCACTTTCGTTGACCAACTCAATAATATGATGCACCTTATATATTAAGTATTTTTACATAATTCCAGTTGGAGACGATATCTCTATGAGTTACCTAACCATTGGCTTTAGTTTCACATAATTTCATGGTATATAACTCAAGTTATGGACAATTTTGTAAACTGTGACCGTATGAATCCGAGAAACTGCCTAGGCTGTTTCGGTGAGCATTTTAGTAAGCCGAAACATGCCGTCGGACTATTAAATTTTGATATGTGGTAGCTAAATGAGTATTCTATGTTTCCTGAAAATTTCATATTTTTCGGTTATCGTTTTCTATGTCAAACAAATTTTTGTTACTCCATGACCGGGTGAAGAAATTTTAGTAACACTGCCCTTATTTTGAAAATTTTATTCACCTGGTCATGGAGTAACAAATAATTCTTCGACATAGAAAACGATCACCGAACAATACGAAATTTTCAGGGGACATAGAATACTCAGGTAGCTACCACATATCAAAAATTGGTAGTCCGACGGCATGATTAGGCATACTAAAATACTCATCGCGAAACCTCCTAGGCTGTTTTTCGGATTTATGCCGTCGGCGTGCCGGAATCGATATTATAAACCAATCAAAAAACTTTAAGTAGTGTAAATATCTTCTTAAACTTTTGTGGACCTTGGTTTTGTGGTAGTTTTAGTGGATTCCCATGTTTTGGTTACACGTTAATGATGTGAACTTGAAAGGTTTTGCTAAACTTCATGTTTTTCTAAGATGCAGTTTCTGTTGTCCAACTCAAAAATTTATTGCACCTTATAGATTAAGTATTTTTACATAATTCCAGTTGGAGATGATAGCCTTATGGGTTACCTAACCATTGGCTTTGGTTTTACATAATTTCATGTTATATAACTCAATTTATGGACAATTTTGTAAACTGTGACAGCATGAATCTGAAAAACTAACTAGGATGTTTCGATTAGCATTTTAATAAGCCGAAACATGCCGTCGGACTATGAAATTTTGATATGTGGTAGCTACATGAGTATTCTATGTTCCTGAAAATTTCATATTTTCGGTGATCGTTTTCTATGTCAAATGAATTTTTGTTAATCCATGACTAAGTGAAGTTTTGAAAATTTTTTTCCCACTTTGTCTCATAACTCGGCAAAGTTAGTATAAAAAAAAAAAAAAAAATTCCCCAAATGAGTTTCTCGAGAAAGAAAAAAAAAAAAAAAAAATTTTTGGACTTTCTCGACTAACTCGAGAAAGTAAAAAAAAAACTTTCTCGAGTTACTCGAGAAAAAAAAAAAAAAAATTTCATTTTGCAAACTTTCTCGAAGTTATACTCAAGAAAAAAAAAAAAAAATTCACTTTGTCGAGTTACTCGACAAATTTTTTTGAATTTGTTTTTCTTTTTTTTTTTAACTTTGTCGAATTCTTCGGATAAAGTTTTTGAAATTAATTTTTTTTTTCCACTTTGTCGAGTAACTCGACAAAGCTTTAAATTTTTTTTTTTTTTTTTTTTTTAACTTTGTCGAGTTACTCGACAAAGTTTTTGAAATTTTTTATTTTTAATATTTTTTGGTACTTTGTCGAGTTCCTCGACAAAATGGTAAAATGTTTGAATTTTTATTTTTTTATTTGGCCACTTTGTCGAGGAACTCGATAAAGTGGTAAAATGTTTGAATTTTTTTTTTTTTTATTATTTGGCCACTTTGTCGAGGGAACTCGACAAAGTGGTAAAATGTTGATATTTTTTGGCCCACTTTGTCGAGTTCCTCGACAAAGTGGTAAAAGGTTAAATTTATTTTTTTTTTTTTCCCCCACTTTGTCGAGAAACTCGACAAAGTGGTAAAATGTAAATTTTTTTTTATTTTTATTTTTGCCGGTAAATGAATTTTTTTTTTCTTTTTCCACTTTGCCTGTTTGAATATGTGTCTTTTTTTTTTTTTAGTAATTTGCACTTTTAGTCCACAACTTTTTATTTATAACAAATTTACCCCTAACCTTTTTTTTTAACATTGGCCATCCCCAACTTTTGAATTTTGTTGCAAATTTTATTTTGTCCTCTTTTAAAAAAAAAAAAATCTAATAACAACAAAATAAAATAAAATATAATTGAAGTCCTACAACTTCTAAAAAGTAGTCCATTTTGATTTTGACATTTTCATTTTTTTAATTTGCACTTTTGGTCCAAACCTTTCAAATTTGTAACTAATCTACCCCAACTTTTTTTTTTGGGCATTGGCCATCCAATTATCACCCTTTTGTCCTACATATTTGCATTACATTTTATAAAATTAGCTTTTGTTGACTTTGCTATTTTTTTTTTAAAAAAATTTGGTGTTAGTTTTGTCGAGTAACTTTAAAAAATACAATAAAGAAAAAAATACAAAAATTTGTCGATAACTCGACTAACTATCACCCTTTTGTCCTACATATTTGTATTAAATTTTATAAAATCGCCTTTTGTTGACTTTTCTATTTTTTTTTTTTTTTTTTTTTTAAGATTTGACTTTGGTTTTGTCGAGTAACTCTAAAAATATATAATAAAGGAAAAAATACAAAAATTTGTCGATAACTGGACTTTTTTTTTTAATTTCGATTTTAATTCAGTTTTACCTTTTGAATTGTAAGTTAAATTTTTATATTTTCAATTTTTTTTTTTTTACATATTATTCTAAATAAATGCAAGATATGTTTAAGAATCATTTTTTTTTATAAGTTACAATTAAAATAGGCATTTACCTTTATTTTTGGATTGACTCCTCTTACAAAATGTGTAGCATTGTCGATTGTGTGCCTTTTTATAGGATGTTCAATGAATATGTTTATTCCAATATATACATCTATCAATTACTACATTCATCTCCTTAAATAATTCATGTAGCGAGTTCATTAATTCACTTAATTTTTGTGAACGTTACATGGCTTATTATAGAATATTCAATGAACGCATTTATCTCGATACATGTATCTTAGTATCTATCAATTACAACATTTATCTCTTTAAATAATTCATGTATGTAGCGAGTACAAGAAATTTTAATTTCATGTGTCTAATTATTAATATATATAAATGATCACTAATTATTCAAAATGAAAACGTCCACATACAAAAAAAAAAAAAATTGTGAACATTTAACTTTTTCGAGTTACTATTTAACTCGAAAAAGTTTGTCAAGTTACTATTCAACTCGACAAACTTTTTCGAGGTGAATAGTAACTCGAAAAAGTTACTGTTCATGCAATTTTTTTTTATGGTGAGCTTTTACGTTTCTAATTTTTTTTTCAATGAAAAAAATCAACAACATATTTTATTTTTTATAACTTTTAATTATAACATTCTTACTAATAATGTTATAAATTAAAATTTGATTAGAGTAGGTGTAAACAAAAATTAATTATATTATGAACCTCTTTCCTCATATATTTTTCACTTTTTATTTAATATTCGATAATTTCGGAAGAATGTCAATTTATAGAAAATTTGAGATTTACTTTAAAATGGCAAAAACAATTCAAGGCAAACTTTATTCTTGGATTAACTCCTCTTACAAAATGTGTAGCATTGTCAGATTGTGTGCCTTTTTATAGGATGTTCAATGAATATGTTTATTCCAATATATGCATCTATCAATTACTACATTCATCTACTTAAATAATTCATGTAGCGAGTTCATTAAATCACTTAATTTTATGTGAACGTTACATGGCTTATTATAGAATTTTCAATGAACACATACAAGTCAATAAATGTGGCTAATACAAAAAAATGTTAACATTTGGACAAAAACTACAACACTAAAATTACTTATATGAAAGTTCATATTTCTAGAACTTATCAAATCTCTTCATTTTGTCATAAAAATATTTACATAAATCTCTCATTATCTTATAAGTTCTTATTTCAAAGAATGTTTGAACTATATAAAAAATGTGGACAAAATTGGATAATCCACAATTAGGTCGATTTAATTATCACAACAAAATCCTCCACAATCGTGTCGGATGAGATAAGCAATTTGAGATGGTTGGTCGTCGAAGTTCGGGTGTCGAGTTGCTCGACAACCATTGTTGTCGAGCAAAGTATTGTTGTCGAGTTGTTCGACAACCATTGTTGTCGATCAACTCGACAACAATGTCTGTCGAGTAACTCCACAGTAATATAAGAGTGATGTTGGCTGCTACTATTCATTTTTTCGTCTAAAACGATGTAGTTTAGCCCTTTTTCCCCCTTTTCCCACTTTTGAGTTGTGTCTTTAGTTAGATCCACTGCCACAGCCATTATCTCCCACCAAGAAAACCCTAGGCGCGCCGTCCTGAATTCGACCTAGGTTTCCACCGTTGCTCCTCCACATTTGTCGCCATTTCTGTATTAAATTTCTAAACCAACAATTTCTTTGGGGATGACCGTGGCTTGGTCGATAGGCTCGAATTTACAAAATTGCAATTCAAAGTAAGTTTCGATTATTTCTACTTTGTTGTTAGCAGGTTAATTTCATTTCTTTGCTATTTCACTATAGTGTTTGGATTATTCCACTTAATTTTCATGCTTCTATCTGCTTAACTATCATTGTCTTTCCTTCTTCGCTAGACGTTTGAATACTAAGTTTACTGATTGCACAATGTTAAAGGTTAGTCCTTTATTCTAATTGAATAGACAATAATAGGTTGCACGAACCATTAACATTAATTTGAACAAAATTGAATCATTGATATACCAAGTGCAAGTATTTGGATTTCAGAAGGTTATTTTTACAACTCTAAGCTGGGCCAATGATCTCCTTCCCACGGTGGGGAAGAATTATAAAGGCTACCGGACACCTTTGTGGAGAGGAGATTAGTTTCCTCTGTCGATAATTTTGAAAGTGCATTTTAAATTATTTCCTCATCCAATGATCCTTAGAGAAGGTTGAAAGAAATTTTCAAGAATACGACCTCACAACTATTTTCTCGATCTTTTGTGGAAAGAAAAATTAAATTATTCTAATCTTTGTTAATTTCTTCTTCCTTCAAATCTCTCTCTCTCACACACACGTGCTTTGTTTGTAATCTGCCGTAATTGTAAATTGTAATTTTTATGGTTTAATGTGATTTTAATTATAAATATGTAATTGAAATTTAGGTAGAAAGAGCTCCACCAAAGAGTATTGAGTACTTATTGGAGGCTTTCGCCAAAATGTTCTCCAATACTTGTCCTTCAGTTAGTTTTATGTATGTTATCATAATATTCTCTGTTAATTTTCTATTATTTTAACTTGAATTTTCTTGTATTAAACTATTCTTTTTTTTTTGGGGAGAAATATTGTATTTAATTGTACGTTTTATTTAGCCTAGGCTTTTAGTTCTTTTTGAACTTTTATCTATTTGCTATTTTTCGTGGAGGAAGCAATTTTTGTTTAGAAGGTTCGTTTTCGTGATTTGACCGATTTCAAAGTGTTTCCTTTATTCTTTTGAAAGGCTATGCTTGCGGTTAGGTTATCTTATTGGATATCTCCCATATCCTCAAGAAATAAAATAATGCCATTCTTTCACAAAATAAATTATATAGGATTTTGGTATAAAATGATTATTAATAATAGCAACTAGGAATCATTCAATGCCACGATGTAATTGACATATGGAATTATCACTACTATCTTATAAGCGTGAATGGGCCAAATCATTGTTCATTATTTCGACCAATACAACATCGTATAGATGACGTCATGTTTTTTCTCTCATTTTGTGTGTGAAACGACGTTGTTTTCTTGTTTAGAAAATGACATCGCTTTTTGGACCTAATTTTCACCTACCCTATCACACGCCTCTTTTCGCAATAACTTCAATTGAAAAGTGAAGGCGAAGGTCTATTTTCTTTTCTCAATACGCAAAATACGCATCGAGATACAAAATCAAAAAGGGATCTAGGGTTTATAGTTCAATTTTCCCATATAACTCTCTTTTTCCCGCCTTTTCATATTGGAATAATCGTCCGCTAAGGTTGCACATATTCTTCAAGGTCTAATTTTGTTTTTATTTTCCATACATTGTTGATTAATGGGCTAGATTTAATTCAACGCTTTTTTCTTAAGCGAAGTTTGATGATTTTTTTGTCAATCATAATTATTTTCGATGTTCGGGTATTTTTGTTCATGAAGATTTATTGGTGGTTAATTTGTCGAAATTTGTGTCAACTTTTGTTTCGGAACATTTGATATTATTCAACTAAAACCGCTCCGATGGATTGGTTCTGCGGAGGTTGAGGGTAAGTTTGTTGTATTTATTTCTCTCTTTTTGATTTTTGATAGATTTTGTTTTTGATTCTACTATTTTGTGAGATTTGAATGCTTTTTGTTTGAATAGTGTGAACTTATAATATATTTGAATAGAAGAAGTTCTTATTGTTAGTGTTTCTATTTGTTTCTAGAAACATGTTCCATGTCAAAGTTTTTGGAAGATGGAGAGTTTTTATGTTGTTATTTTGATTTCTTAAAGGAATGTGAAATTTGAATTTCTTTTTGTTTTTTTTTATTCTCTGTAGCCAATAATTTTTGTACTGCATAGTTTCTAGATGCTGCCATTTTGTTTTAGGTGACCATATTGAAATCTTAAGTTGAATATAATTTAAATAAAAAAAGAATATGACATATTGAGATTATGTAACAATTTGAATGCAATTCCTTGTTGTCTTGTGTATAATGAATGAAAAATGGGCATAATATTGTTAATACAATATTGAGATTGCTTTATAGCCTTCTGTTTTATGCATTAAAGCAAATGTGTATATTCCAACTTTTGTTCGCTTATGATTCGAAGTCAAACCTATCTAAAAAATTTACTTGCTTAAAAATTCGTTCTCAGTGAACTTGATTTATTTTTGAGTTTATGTTAAACAAGCTTTAAATAGGTTGTGCATTAGTCGATCATCAGTTGCTATAACTCATTTACAACCCACTCTTCTCTTTAGCAATCAGTACTACAATGGTTTTTCTTCTTGATTTTACAACTTATTTTCTAGAGTGTTCTTAACGGGATGAAGGTCATATCTCTCGTGAAATGCAAATCATTAACACCCTGGTATTTAATAAATTTTTAACTGGTCTTCATAATGTTCTTAAGATGCTTATTATTTTGGGTTTTGGACAAAAATATTATAAACTTTTCGGTATATTTTTTTACCCTCAACATTTTGCCATAGTTATCATTTTAGGAGGAACCATTGATTTTTCAGACATGCGAAATGAGAATTTCTAAACTTGTATTGACAACATTAACAATTTTAACAAATTTTCTGATAGTACTTTAAGTTTTTGATAAAGATCCACTCTTCATTTATTGTCCATTTTTATTACTACACAAAGGTTGTCATCTAAATTAGACGATTACTTTATTTTTCTTGTTGTAGGATGACTTTTGAAACTGCTCTTAACCTGCGTGGCGGGACTTCTATAGTTTTTGCTCACTCATTGGGCAACAAAGTCTTCAGATACTTTCTAGAGTGGCTGCCTGGCTGGAACTATAAATTGCCCCCAAAATGTCTATCAAGTGGCTAGATGAACATATACATATTCATGCCTACTTTGTTGTTGGTTTGCTTATGCCACTCTAAATTTACAACAATGCTGTCTAGAAAGCCATGCAATTATGTGTTGTTCTTCCTCACGTTGGCTTCATGAGCTCCTATCTAGATTCACAATCGGGTTTCTGTCTCCGAGGTTTAATTTTATTTTCTCATCTATTTGTTATGCGATACTTTTGTTTTAAAGAGTTGATCCCTTACGTAAAGAGATGCGATTTATTAGTATGATCAACACATGTAACGTCTTTTGACTAAATTTTGTTGGTCATGTACTTTTGACCTAATATTATTTCTCATTTCTTAGTATTACTATTTTCTTGAGAGAGTTTTGTTATTCTAAATAGTTTAGGAAAGATCCTAGGAGTTATTTTGAATGCACATCATTTTCCCTGTAAGAATCGGATCCGAAACATTTCTCAATTAGACCATCGTGGTAATTGTAGGCTTGGTCGCATGGAAAGGGGCTACAATTTGGCCCCTTTTCCTTTTTAGCGCCTCGCATTAACACATGATCATCATATAATTTGTGAAGTTATCACAAACAGCTCGATTGATGTTCAATTCATTTGGCTCTTCACTATGGATTGTGCCATTTTCAAAACATTGCGTAACACTCATCATGCATATCATCGTGTCTAATTTGCCCTCCTCTTTGAGCGGTTCCTTCACAATATGGGTTGTTTCTTCTCTTTTACCGATTGTTGGTGGAGTTTCCTTGGCGGCCAATGACCGAGGCCTCTTCATTCACGGCAATAACTCCTACTACCAATTCTCTTTGAAGTGTGGTAACATATGTTCATTTGAAATTTTCATATAGAAGTTTTTTTTTTCTTTTGTGTGTCTGTATTTTTGAAGGGCCAGTTTTTGGAGTTCAATGACCTCAAATTTGACCAATCAATCTTGGAATGTCCTTAGCAAAAAATTCATGGTCAAGAAAGAGGTATCTTTCACTCTCAATTTTGTATCATTCTAATACAAAAAATGTAGTGCTGGTCATTTTTTAATCCCCTTAAATCAATTTTGTAGAAATTAGTTGCGATGAAATGTTATTTAATATTGTCTCGTTGTGACACATCCTGTTTCCAAATTACGCATTAGTTTGAATTGATTTCTATGAATACGACTATGATATGTTTGTTTTCATGCGGGAATCTTTGGACAACATTACTCTCTTCTCAACAATCACAATTATGTCTTTTATCTTCTTCGATCCGTGCAGCTATATTCATGGAAGTAATTAAGTTTACCCCTGCTTTCATTGAAATGGCTGCAACTAAATCTCAAGATTGGAGATACTTATAATTAATTTGAGTTATGTATAAAGAGAATATTTCACATGTTTGAGCGTTTAATTATTTGATGAGAAAAATAAGGTAGAAATTGATTATTGATATTGTTTTCTTGCTAATGATTGAATGTCAAGTAGATTTACACTAGATCCATCATTGCTACTCTCTACTTTCATGCATATCAGCAAGCAAGTAGTTCACATTCTCATAATCTATGATAGTTAATAGTAAGGAATGAATATCGTCATTTGCATTGTTAGAGTTATCCTACTTAGTACTTACATACGGTTTACAATAACGATAAGCGTGTAAGTTATATTATTACATATACGCCACGCAACGCACGGGTTAAAAACTAGTATATATATATATATATATATATATATATCTATACTATAGTATAAGTGTCTATGCCATGTTTACTATTCACCCTTCAACCAACGCGACGTCGTTTTGATGTTGTATTAGCCTTAATTTTGTCCAAATCTCACCATTTTGTCCTAATCTTTTGACACTTTTTGTATATTAAATTAATATCTTTGGCCACAATTTTTGACTTCTTCATCTTTTCTTTTCTTTTATTTGTTTTAATATACATATATTAGTGTCTTTTAGTCATAATTATTGACTTCTTATATATTATAGCCAATATACATTCATTTTCCCTTAACAAGTCATCAAATTTGGTGTTTTTTTATCCCAGTTGCTATGAAGAACAAAAGATTTAAATACAATCGATTCCTAAAGGTTTTGGTAAATTTCATTTTGTCTAAAATGCAGTTTTTGTTGTCCAACTTAAAAATTTTCTGCAGCTTATACATTAAATATTTTTACATATTTCCAGTTGGAGACGATATCCCTATGGGTTACCTAACCATTGGCTTTGGTTTCACATAATTTCATGTTATATAACTCAAGTTATGGACAATTTTGTGAATTTCGACAGCATGAATCCGAGAAACTGACTTAGATGTTTTGGTGATCATTTTAGTATGCCGAAACATGCCGTCGGACTATAAAATTTTTATATGTGGTAGCTACATGGGTATTCTACGTTTCTTGAAAATTTCATATTGTTCGGTGATCGTTTTCTATGTCAAATAATTTTTTTACTCCATGACCGGGTGAATTGTTTCTCTAAATTGTCTTTTCTGTTTCACCAACTCAAAAATATGTTGTACCTTATATATTAAGTATTTTTACATAATTCCAGTTGGAGACGATAGCTCTATGGATTACCTAACCATTGGCTTTGGTTTCACATGATTTCATGTTATATAACTCAAGTTATGGACAATTTCTTAAATTGCGATAGCATGAATCCGAGAAACTGCCTGTGATGTTTCGGTGAGCATTTGAGTGTGTCAAAACATGCCGTCGGATTATCAAATTTTTATATGTGTTAGCTACATGGGTATTCTACATTCCGTGAAAATTTTATATTGTTCGGTAACCGTTTTCTATGTCAAATAAATATTTTTGCTCCATGACTGGGTGAATTGTTTCTCGAAACTGCACTTTCTGTTGACCAACTCAAAAATATCCTGCACCTTATATATTAAGTATTTTTACATAATTCCAGTGGGAGACGATAGCTCTATGGGTTACCTAACCATTGGCTTTGATTTCACATAATTTCATGGTATATAACTCAAGTTATGGACAATTTTGTAAACTACGACCAGATAAATCCGAGAAACTGTCTAGGGTGTTTGGTGAGCATTTTAGTAAGCGAAACATGCCGTCGGACTATCAAATTTTGATATGTGGTAGCTAAATGAGTATTCTATGTTCTCTGAAAATTTCATATTTTTCGGTTATCGTTTTCTATATTAAACAAATTTTTGTTACTCCATGACCGGGTGAAGAAATTTTTGTAATAATGGTTCTTATTTTGAAATTTTTATTCACCGGTCATGGAGTAACAAAAAATTTTTGACAAAGAAAACGATCACCGAACAATACGAAATTTTCAAGAGACATAGAATACTCAGGTAGCTACCACATACCAAAAATTAGTAGTCCGACGGCATGTTTAGGCATACTAAAATACTTACCGCGAAACCTCATAGGCTGTTTTTCGGATTTATGCCGTCGGCTGCATCGGATTCGCTATTATAAACCAATAAAAAACTTTAAGTAGTGTAAATATCTTCTTAAAAATTTTTGGACCTTGGTTTTGTGGTAGTTTTAGTGGATTCCTATGTTTTGGTTACACGTTAATGATGTGAACTTGAAAGGTTTTGCTAAACTTCATGTTTTTCTAAGATACGATTTCGTTGTCCAACTCAAACATTTATCGCATCTTATATATTAAATATTTTACATAATTCCAGTTGGACACGATATCCCTATGGGTTATCTAACCATTGGCATTGATTTTACATAATTTCATGTTATATAACTCAATTTATAGACAATTTTGTAAACTGTGACAGCATAAATCGAAAAACTAACTAGGATGTTTCGATTAGCATTTTAGTAAGTCGAAATATGCCGTCGGATATCAAATTTTGATATGTGGTAGCAACATGAATATTCTATGTTCCCTGAAAATTTCATATTTTTCGGTGATCGTTTTCTATGTGAAATGAATTTTTGTTAATCCATGACTAAATGAAGTTTTGAAGTTTTTTTTTCCCACGACACGTGCAATGGAAAAAAGTGAATTTTTTTTTTTTTTTTTTTGTAGGTGGACTTTTTTCATGACAAATATAAAACAAAAAAAAACAAAACAAAAATTTCCCACTTTGCCGAGTAGGCAAAGTGGGAAATTTTTTTTATTTATCCCACTTTGTCGAGTTACTCGGCAAAGTGGGAAAAATAATTTTCCCACTTTGTTGAGTAACTCGACAAAGTGGGAAACATTAAATTTTTTTTTTTTTTGTAATTTGCACTTTTAGTCCACGTTCTTTTCATTTTATAACAAATTTACCCATAATCTTTGACTTTGGTCATCCCCGACTTTTAAATTTCGTTTCAAATTTTATTTTCTCCCCCTCTTTAAAAAAAAAAAAAAACAAATAACAACAAAATAAAATAAAAATGTATATGAAGTCCTACAACTTTTAAAAAGTAGCCCAATTTTATTTTGATATTTTAAAAAAAAAAATATTTTTTAAATTTCTCGAGTTATTCGATTTTTTTTTTTAAATTTTGTCGAGTTACTCGAATTTTAAAAAATAATTTTTTTTTTGAAAATTATGTCGAGTTACTCAATTTTTAAAAAAAAAAAAAAAAAAAATTTAAAAATGTTGTCGAGTTACTCGAATTTTAAAAAAAAAAAATAATTTTTTTAAAAATGTTGTCGAAGTTACTCAATTTAAAAAAAATTATTTTTTTTAACTTTTGTCGAGTTACTCGAATTTTTTAAAATATGTATATATATATATATTTTTTAACTTTTGTCGAGTTACTCGAATTTAAAAAAAAAAAAAAAAAAATATTTAACTTTTGTCGAGTTACTCGAATTTAAAAAAAAACAAAAATAAAAAGAAAATTTTAACTTTTGTCGAATTACTCAAATTTAAAAAATAAATAAATAAATTTTTTTTTTACTTTTGTCGAGTAACTCGAATTTTCAAAAAAAAAAAATTTTTTACTTTTGTCGAGTAACTCGAATTTATTATAAAAAATTTTTTTTTACTTTTGTCGAAAGCAACTCGAATTTATAAAAAAAAAAAAAAATTTTTTTTTTTTTATTTTTGTCGAGTAACTCGAATTTATATAAAAAAAAAAAAAAAAATTTTATTTTTGTCGAGTAACTCGAATTTATAAAAAAAAAAAAAAATTTTTTTTTTTTTTTTTACTTTTGTCGAGTTACTCGACTTTCAAAAAAAAAAAAAAATTTAAATTTTGTCGAGTAACTCGACAAAATTTAAATTTAAATTTTTTTTTTTTTAAAAAATTCGAAAAAGTTTGTCGAGTTACTATTCAACTCGACAAACTTTTTTCGGGTGAATAGTAACTCGAAAAAGTTACTTGTTCATGGGATATTTTTTTTTTTTAAATTCGAAAAAGTTTGTCGAGTTACTATTCAACTCGACAAACTTTTTTCGAGATGAATAGTAACTTCGAAAAAGTTATCGCTCATGAAAAAAAATTTTTTTTTTTTTTTTTTTTAAATTCGAAAAAGTTTGTCGAGTTACTATTCAACTCGACAAAACTTTTACGAGGTGAATAGTAACTCGAAAAAGTTACTGTTCATGAATTTTTATTTTTTTATTTTTTTTATGGTGAGCTTTTACATTTCTAATTTTTTTTTTCAATGAAAAAATCAACAACATATTTTATTTTTATAACTATTAATTATAACATTCTTACCAATAATGTTACAAATATTTTTTTTATACTAATTGCTAAAATAAAATAAAATAAAATATATTGTATTAATTGATTATGATATATAATCTATTTTACTATATTCTAATAAATGAAACATTAAATAAAATTTTGTATATACTTTATTTATCAAGTTACTTGACAAATCCAAATTTAAGACTCACGAGTTTCTTAAAAATAACAAAGACTAAATAAGAATAAAAATTATTTAAATGTATGACATCATTTAAATAAAAAGGGAAACAAAATAATGAAAATTTTAAATTTCGTTTCGTTCATCGAGTAACTCCTAAGCAACTCGATTTTCGGTTTGTCGAGCTACTTGAGCTATTGAATAGATTGATTTCGTATCACATTTTTAATCGAGTAACTCGACAAACTTTATTTTGGGTTTATCGAGTTACTCGAGTAACTTCAACAATGCATATTGTTCATTTTATAGTTTACTTTTTGTATTTAAATTATGTAATACACTTAAATTTTTTGATTTTTTAGTTTTTTCGTGTTATTTTTTAACCAACTCGTGGAACTCAAATTTAGATTTGTCGAGTTACTAGATAAATTAATCATAATAAAACAATAAAAAATAAAAATTAATCACGTCAACTCTTGCTAAAAACATCAAGTCCTACCCATTTTACCAAACATACACATATGATTTTGACCTTTTACAAGCTTAGATTTAAATGGTAGTGTCTAAGCCACATCCCTATTGCATGGGGACACATCAAGTCCTTCCCATTTTGATTCATTGAAATTTTTAATGAGCATAGATGTAGTTAAAAATAGAAGTTAAAGAATGATTATCGAAAGAAGACTTGGTGATGGAAGAACATAACATATCAAGCATTGGAAGCTCCCGTGCAATTTTCGTGCTAATAAGTTTTGGCATTCTTGAATTAAATACTTTCAATGTCATTATTCTTTGTCAAACATTTAAGTTTTGCCATTGTAATTTAGAACGTTATTGAAATACCATTGAACTTTCAAAAGTGAATATCACATGTTATTCCATTTTTAAAATTGAATTTCATATATGCCACCCCATTTTAAAAATAGAATGGCATATGAAATTCACTTTTGAAAGTTCAATAGTATTCCAAGAACGTTTAAAATACATTGGTATTCTAGGAATATTTGGCAAAGTATAGTAACAATATAAGTATTTAAATCGGCATTCTTTAACAACTTTCAAAACATTCACATTATAATTGTCCTACACGAGATTTTGTGTCTCATCTTCCAACTTCATATTACTATTTCTTTCAAGTCAAAAATACATCCTTGCACTACTTATTCCGTCAAATCCCTAATTATTTGTTACATTTGAGGATTATAATTTAAACAAAAAATGTCCAAGTGCAAAATGCACAAATCCACGAACTACCAACACATTAGAGATGTTCTAAAAACCCGTTTGATTTGTGGATAAAATTGTTTATCTAGATAAAAATTGTCTAAATAATAGTTATCCGGATAACAGATTTATCATTATCATGCTTAGTTCTGCTATATAAAAATGAAAAAGGTCACTGTTAAAAAATCAGTTTTACTTAAAAAGGACAATTACCATTATTCTTAATTAAACAAAATAAATAAATAAATAAAATACTAAAAGAGAAAAAAAAATGGGTGGAGTGGTGGCGGAGGGCGGGCGGCAAAGGACAGTGGTGGAGGGCTGGGGGTGGCATCGGGCGGTGACGATTATCCTAGGGTATGAGTGTTAAAAATAGATTTGTTCTATATTAATAAAGAGTATGTTTGTGTTTTTAAAAAAATAAGTGAATTTTTATTTGGATAAAAAAATTTGTCCTCTTTTCGAGGACATAACTTATCTTCATTTTTGGCTTAAATTATTTCGAGATAAAAGTGCATCTAAACATGAATTTGTACAAACAAGTTAAGATAAAATTTATTTATTATATTTAACCATTGATCATATATCAAAGCGAATCCTAAGAATATTGGACATGCTATCTCACATGGTCAATTCCTATTTCATGGGGACACCTATGGTCCAACCCAAATTGATGCTTGGAAAATTTCTCATGACCAATCGTGTTTCTTAATTAAATCGTCTAAAAATCTTACATTTTTCTCTTGAAATGCAGTTTTGTTGTCCAATTTAAAAATTTGCTGCAGCTTATATATTAAGTATTTTTACATAATTCGAGTTGGAGACGATATCCCTATGGGTTACCTAACCATTGGCTTTGGTTTCACATAATTTCATGTTATATAACTCAAGTTATGGACAATTTTGTGAATTTCGACAGCATGAATCCGAGAAACTGACTTAGATGTTTTGGTGATCATTTTAGTATGCCGAAACATGCCGTCGGACTATAAAATTTTTATATGTGGTAGCTACATGGGTATTCTACGTTTCTTGAAAATTTCATATTGTTCGGTGATCGTTTTCTATGTCAAATAATTTTTTTTTACTCCATGACCGGGTGAATTGTTTCTCTAAATTGTCTTTCTGTTCACCAACTCAAAAATATGTTGTACCTTATATATTAAGTATTTTTACATAATTCCAGTTGGAGACGATAGCTCTATGGGTTACCTAACCATTGGCTTTGGTTTCACATGATTTCATGTTATATAACTCAAGTTATGGACAATTTCTTAAATTGCGATAGCATGAATCCGAGAAACTGCCTGTGATGTTTCGGTGAGCATTTGAGTGTGTCAAAACATGCCGTCGGATTATCAAATTTTTATATGTGTTAGCTACATGGGTATTCTACATTCCGTGAAAATTTTATATTGTTCGGTAACCGTTTTCTATGTCAAATAAATATTTTTTGCTCCATGACTGGGTGAATTGTTTCTCGAAACTGCACTTTCTGTTGACCAACTCAAAAATATCCTGCACCTTATATATTAAGTATTTTTACATAATTCCAGTGGGAGACGATAGCTCTATGGGTTACCTAACCATTGGCTTTGATTTCACATAATTTCATGGTATATAACTCAAGTTATGGACAATTTTGTAAACTACGACCGTATAAATCCGAGAAACTGCCTAGGGTGTTTCGGTGAGCATTTTAGTAAGCCGAAACATGCCGTCGGACTATCAAATTTTGATATGTGGTAGCTAAATGAGTATTCTATGTTCTCTGAAAATTTCATATTTTTTGGTTATCGTTTTCTATGTCAAACAAATTTTGTTACTCCATGACCGGGTGAAGAAATTTTGTAATAAAGTGCCCTTATTTTAAAATTTTTATTCACACGGTCATGGAGTAACAAAAAATTTTGACAAAGAAAGCGATCACCGAACAATACGAAATTTTCAAGGGACATAGAATACTCAGGTAGCTACCACATACCAAAAATTAGTAGTCCGACGGCATGTTTAGGCATACTAAAATACTTACCGTGAAACCCCTAGACTGCTTTTTCGGATTTATGCCGTCGGCGCATCGGATTCGCTATTATAAACCAATAAAAAACTTTAAGTAGTGTAAATATCTTCTTAAAAATTTTGGACCTTGGTTTTGTGGTAGTTTTAGTGGATTCCTATGTTTTGTTTACGTTAATGATGTGAACTTGAAAGGTTTTGCTAAACTTCATGTTTTTCTAAGATACTGAGTTTCGTTGTCCAACTCAAACATTTATTGCATCTTATATATTAAATATTTTACATAATTCCAGTTGGAAGCGATGATAGCCCTATGGGTTATCTAACCATTGGCATTGATTTTACATAATTTCATGTTATATAACTCAATTTATAGACAATTTTGTAAACTGTGACAGCATAAATCTGAAAAAATAATTAGGATGTTTCGATTAGCATTTTAGTAAGCGAAATATGTCGTCGGTTGTCAAATTTTGATATGTGGTAGCAACATGAGTATTCTATGTCCCTGAAAATTTCATATTTTTCGGTGATCGTTTTCTATGTGAAATGAATTTTGTTAATCCATGACTAAATAAAGTTTGAAGTTTTTTTTTTTCCACGTCACGTGCAATGGAAAAGTATTTGTTTAAGATTTTTTTTTTTTTTTTTTTTTTTTTTTGTAGGTGGACTTTTCATGACAAATATAAAAACAAAACAAAATAAAAACAAAAATTTCCCACTTTGCCGAGTAGGCAAAGTGGGGAAAAGCCCACAATTTATCCCACTTTGTCGAGTTACTCGACAAAGTGGGAAAATTAAAACATTTTAATTTTCCCACTTTGCCGAGTAACTCCACAAAGTGGGAAACATTAAATTTTTTTTTTTTTTTGTAATTTGCACTTTTAGTCCACGTTCTTTTCATTTTATAACAAATTTACCCATAATTTTTTTTTTTTTTACTTTGGCCATCCCCGACTTTTAAATTTCGTTTCAAATTTTATTTTCTCCGCCTCTTTAAATAAAAAAAAAAACAAATAACAACAAAATAAAATAAAAATGTATATGAAGTCCTACAACTTTTAAAAAGTAGCCCAATTTTCTTTTGATATTTTTAAAAAAAAAATATTTTTTTAAATTTCTCGAGTTATTCGACATTTTTTTTTTTTTTAAATTTTGTCGAGTCACTCGAATTTTAAAAAAATAATTTTTTTTTTGAAAATTATGTCGAGTTACTCGAATTTTAAAAAAAAAATTTAAAATTTTTTTTTATCGAGTTACTCGAATTTTAAAAAAAAAAAAAAAAAAAAAATTTAAAAATGTTGTCGAGTTACTCGAATTTTTAAAAAAATAATAATAATTTTTTTAAAAATGTTGTCGAGTTACTCAATTTTAAAAAAAATTTTTTTTTAACTTTTGTCGAGTTACTCAAATTTTTAAAATATGTGTATATATATATATATTTTTTAACTTTTGTCGAGTTACTCGAATTTATAAAAAAAACAAAAATAAAAAGAAAATTTTAACTTTTGTCGAATTACTCAAATTAAAAAAAAAAAAAAAAAAAAATTTTTTTTTTTACTTTTGTCGAGTAACTCGAATTTTTTTAAAAAAAAAAAAAAAAATTTATTTTACTTTTGTCGAGCAACTCAATTTATATAAAATAAAAAAAAAAAAAAATTTTATTTTTGTCGAGTAACTCGATTTTATATAAAAAAAAAAAATATTTTTTATTTTTGTCGAGTAACTCAATTTATACTTTTGTCGAGTTACTCGACTTTTTAAAAAAAAAAAAAAAAAAAAATTGTCGAGTAACTCGACAAAAATTTAAAATTTTTTTTTTTTTTTTTTTTAAAAATTCGAAAAAGTTTGTCGAGTTACTATTCAACTCGACAAACTTTTTCGGGTGAATAGTAACTCGAAAAAGTTCTTGTTCATGGAATTTTTTTTTTTAAATTCGAAAAAGTTTGTCGAGTTACTATTCAACTCGACAAACTTTTTTCGAGGTGAATAGTAACTCGAAAAAGTTACTGTTCATGAAAAAAAAAATTTATTTTTTTTTAAATTCGAAAAAGTTTGTCGAGTTACTATTCAACTCGACAAAACTTTTACGAGGTGAATAGTAACTCGAAAAAGTTCATGCTCATGATTTTTTTTTTTTTTTTTTTTTATGGTGAGCTTTTACATTTCTAATTTTTTTTTTTTCAATGAAAAAAATCAACAACATATTTTATTTTTATAACTATTAATTATAACATTCTTACCAATAATGTTACAAATATTTTTTTATACTAATTGCTAAAATAAAAAAAAATAAAATATATTGTATTATTTGATTATGATATATAATCTATTTTACTATATTCTAATAAATGAAACATTAAATAAAATTTTGTATATGCTTTATTTATCAAGTTACTTGACAAATCCAAATTTAAGACTCACGAGTTTCTTAAAAAATAACAAGACTAAATAAGAATAAAAATTATTTAAATGTATGACATCATTTAAATAAAAAGGAAACAAAATAATGAAAATTTTAAATTTCGTTCGTTCATCGAGTAACTCCACCAACTCGATTTTCAGTTTGTCGAGCTACTTGAGCTATTGTATAGATTGATTTCGTATCACATTTTTAATCGAGTAACTCGACAAACTTTATTTTGGGTTTATCGAGTTACTCGAGTAACTTCAACAATGCATATTGTTCATTTTATAGTTTACTTTTTGTATTTAAATTATGTAATACACTTAAATTTTTTTATTTTTTAGTTTTTTCGTGTTATTTTTTAACCAACTCGTGGAACTCAAATTTAGATTTGTCGAGTTACTAGATAAATTAATCATAATAAAACAATATATGATATATTGTATTGATTGATTATGATATATATTAAATTTATATAATATATATTTTATTTTGCTATATTCTAATAAATAATCATTTAAATACAATTATGTATGTGCTTCATTTATCAAATAAGTTAACAAATCCAAATTTCATGTTTACACGTTCTCGAATAATAACATTACAACATTCAAATTAAACAAAATAGTCAATGTATTAAATAATTTAAATAAAATAAGCTTCAAAAATAAAAATTATGCATTTCATTAGTTTCTTGAGTAACTCGGGAAACTCGATTTTAACTTTGTCGAGTTATGCTCTACAATGAATAATGAGTTCTTTTATATCAATAATATTTCTTTTAGTGATTTACGTGTGGGGTATGTGATTAATGTGTAAGTCTTGAGTAAACCCAAGGTAACAATTCAAAGAATTATTAACATTTTCATAATCCTCTATTTCATATATGAAAAGGAATCAAAAATCAAGAAATATGCCATTATTCTACAATTTTTATATCAAGTGTACTCAAGAAAAAATATCAATATATTTTAAATAAATGGCGAAAATTAGACAAAACATTTGAAGAAATTTTGACCTTTCTTTATTATTTGTTAATTATTTATTTTTTGGTGTGTATGAGCAAATTGTACACAATTCGCTCTAAATTTGTTACATTTTTCAAATTTGTTTAAAAATTTTAATTTCATATTTTTTTTTGGTCATTTCAATTACATTTAAAACCTAAAAATTTTTCCTATATTTGTCACTTACGTAACGCACGCGACTTTAAAACTAGTATATATATATATATATAGTAGAATTTGTTCCTTTATTCAAACATAGCTGTGCTTTTGGCTGCATCGGTGAACACTTTAATTCAAATATATCCGTACATGTATTCAATATGTACGAGGATAAAAGAAAAATGTGATGTATGAGATATTCGGGGACGGAGATCTCCGTGCAACAGAATAACTTTTGCGATATATCTCGAAATAGTGCATCTAAAGAAATAAGATAATATAAAATGAGTAACAGTCGTCATAACCAATAATACAAAAGAGAATCGACTGAATCGTATTGATCACTTCAGATGAAAGTGTAACCCTCAAACTCCAGGTTGATGGTCCTTAGAACTCGGGTGTTAGGATTTCTTAAAACAAATTTACTTGTCAACGGGAATGGCTTCAAATGCCTATACAAGGAAAAGATCATAGCATTATTCATAAATATTTAATAAAATATCATCTAAATCACATGTTAAACACAATATTTAAGCAACGTCTTACTATTTGTTCTGAAAGTTATAGTCTTGCACTCTTGCTCCCACATATTTCTTACATAGAAAAGTGAAAAATTGAATTAGACCTTATGAGCCAAAACAAGGATTCTACAAGGAATTGCAAATAATATTGGAGAATTTATTTTTAACTTTGAAAGATTTCAAAATAAGTCTCCACATATCAAAAGTTGGAATTTTAGACTTTCAAAAGGGATTTCCAAATTTGAGGATAATTTGTCTTATTTAATCACTGACTGCATCAAAAATTTTCACCGCGACTCACAAAAAAATGAGTATACGTCTGTTTTTTTTAAATTAATAATCTATCATTTCAAATCTTTTATCATCTACTCAGTGTTCTCTTTTGCAAAATTCATCTATTAAAAATTAAAAATTCACGTTTTGTAAATCATCAGTGCAACCTACTATCGCTTACCTAAGTGGTATATATTAGTATAAATATAATATATATTTTTAAATAGGTGGTTATTGCCGGGCCTTTTGCAAAACCGGCCTTACGAATTTATTTTCGGGCAAATTACACAAACACCAATAAAATTGATGATTTTTGAAAATCGGGTTAAAAGTTATTTACATATTAAAACCAGTACACATACGCTCAAACTCAAATCAAAACCTAATCAACTCCATATTCAAACGGAAAAACCTACCCCGCTAAAATTCAAATTAAAAACGAACAAAAATTTCATACAAATCCAAATTCATAATAAAAACGGATTTCTTCTAGATTATTGTAACGAATTTATCGTTGTTTCTTCTCCAATCTAGCACAAAATCAGAACTCAAAATCCAAAATTTCAAGGTAATATGATAAATTTTATTTCGTCTTCATAGTTTTGATTTGAATTACATAAATTATCTCATATTTCGATTTTAATCTAGACATATCCTTCTTCATTCACTTTATTGTAGATTTATGATTGCTTATATTTTTGTTTGTGTTATCGTATATCAAATTTCAACTTTAGATCAATAGTATTGAGTAAGGTGTTCTAAACATATGTGAATATCAATTACCAATTACAGAGATGTATACAATGTGTTTGTAAAAATATAAATATGAATATAGTTTTATGGATAGAAAAGTGACATGATTTGCCACTTTTTGCTTAAAATGACAGAACATTGTATACAAGTTACACAAATAAATTTGAATCAAAATCACCTCGTGGTTGATTTAAATGTAGGATTTAACTTGATATTTGTTGTGTATTATGGAGTGACATGAATGATTGAGCATGACTAAACATTAATGTATCGTTTTTTGTCTTGAATATGAATTGAGGCTTGAGAATAGAAAAGTGACATGCTATGTCACTTTTTGCTCAAAAAGTGATAAAATAATATATGCAAGTTACACAAACATATCCGGATAAAAATTATCTACGTGGTTGATTTAATTGCGGATTTAACTTGATATTTATTGTGCATTATGAAGTAACATGAATTATTGAGTATGACCAAACATTAATGTATCAATTTTTTTGTCTCGAATATGAATTGAGGGTTGGAATAAAAAGTGATATGCTCTGTCACTTTTACTTAAAAAGTGACAGAACAATGTATGCAAGTTACATAAACACATTTGGATCAAAATCTTCTCTGTAGTTAATTTAATTGCAGAATTTAACTTGATATTTGTTGTACATTATGAAGTGACATGAATTATTGAGCATGATCAAGCATTAATGTATCATTTTTTTGTCTCGGATATGAATTAAGGCTTAGGATAGAAAAGTGATATGCTCTGTCACTTTTTTCTCAAAAAGTGATAGAACAATGTATGCAAGTTACACAAACATATTTGGATCAAAATAATCTATGTGGTTGATTTAATTGCAAGATTTAACTTATTATGTGTTGTGCATTATACTGTGACATAAATTATTAAGCATGATCAAGCATTAATGTGTCATTTATTTTGTCTTGAATATGAATTGAGGCTCGAGGATAGAAAAGTAATATGATATGTTACTTTTTGCTTAAAAAGTGATAGAACAATGTATGCAAGTTAAACAAACACATTTGGATCAAAATCATATCTGTGGTTGATTTAATTATATAATTTAACTTGATATTTGTTGTGCATTATGAAGTGACATGAATTATTGAGCATGACCAAATATTAATGTATCAATTTTTTCGTCTTGAATATGAATTGAGGCTTGGGATAGAAAATTGACATGCTCTGTCACTTTTGCCTAAAAAGTGAAAGAACAACTTTGTATGCAAGTTATATAAACACATTTAGATCAAAATCTTCTCGGTAGTTGATTTAATTGTAGGATTTAATTTCATATTTGTTGTGCATTATGAAGTGACATGAATTATTGAACATGATCAAGTATTAATGTATCATTTTTTTTGTCTTGAATATGTATTGAGGCTTGGAATAGAAAGTGACATGCTCTGTCACATTTTGCTCAAAAAGTGAAAGAACAATGTATGCAAGTTACACAAATACATTTGGACCAAAATCTTATTTATGGTTGATTTAATTGCAGGATTTAACTTAATATTTGTTGTGCATTATGGAGTGATATGAATTATTAAGCATGATCAAGCATTAATGTATCATTTATTTTGTCTTGAATATGAATTGAGACTTTGAATAGAAATGTGACATGCTCTGTCATTTTTTGTTTAAAAAGTGACAGAACATTGTATGCAAGTTACACAAACAAATTTAAATCAAATTCATCTCGTAATTGATTTAAATGCATAATTTAACTTGATATTTGTTGTGTATTATGAAGTGACATGAATTATTGAGCATGACCAAATATTAATGTATCGTTTTTTTTTGTCTTGGATATGAATTGAAGCTTAGGGATAGAAAAGTGACATGCTATGTCTCTTTTTGCTCCAAAAGTGACAGAACAATGTATGCAAGTTATACAAACACATTTAGATCAAAATCTTCTATGTGGTTGATTTAATTACAGGATTTAACTTGATATTTGTTGTGTATTATGACGTGATATGAATTATTGAGCATGATCAAGCATTAATGTATCATTTATTTTGTCTTGAATATGAATTGACACTTAGGATAGAAAAGTGACATGATCTGTCACTTTTGTTTAGTGATACAATTATTGAGGATGATCAAATATTAATGTATCATATGTTGGTTTTTTTTTTTTTGAGATATGGGTAAAATCAATATATTCATCCATTATGAAGGAAAATGGGAACAAGGTAACCAATATACAAATTTTAAAATGACTGAAATTGTCCAACCAATTGAATGCACATACAGCGAACTCGATGGCATAATATATTCAATTACAAACATAAGTCCAACGACACACTCAATAACAATACAATATAAGGTATAGAAAATCATGCCTCTGATGAAGATTTCAGACAATAATTCTCTCACATTCTATTTGGAGCTCAAAAGAAGGGAAAAACATCTTGCAAGCTTTCCTTTGTGCGTAGATGTCACACCGGTTTCATTATGTCATAGAACTGAAAGTTTTGAAGACATACAACTTTCAAAAGCTGCTACTGGTGAAGAAGACGACATGATGCAATTACAGGTTTTTCAAACTCATGGTTCGGCAACAACATCAATTCAAAGTCTACCAACTATTGAAGACTTAGATGTTGATGTGTCTTCATGCATACCGGAGGTTGAAGAAATGAGTAATGAAACAGGTAGTGAAATTATTTCATTTATTAGTATGAGTGAAATTGCAGAGAAAAAAGTTTTTAGAAACAAGACATTGGTTAAGAAAAGTATTTCAGTATGCGATACATAAAAACTTTCAGTTCAAAGTAAGTAAGTCGGACAACAAAGAATATGTGCTGAAATACATAGATGATAATTGCAAATGGAGTTTTAGAGCTTCAAGAATTGGAGGAACAAAAATGTTCAAAATAAGATATATGAGAAATGATCACACGTGCTCAAATAACATCATCTTGGCAGATCACCGTCAAGCAACAAGCTCAATAGTAGGAGAATGCATCAAGTACAAGTATGTCTTAACAAAAACAACATACACTACTGCAGACATAATAAGTGACATAATAAATACATACAGAGTGTCGATGAGTTACGAAAAATCTTGGAGATCTAAGGAGAAAGCTTTGGAATTGGTGAGAAGAGATCCAACAGAGTCTTATGAAAATATTCCAAAGTACTTATACATAATAGAACAGACAAATACTGAATCAATTACAAGAATTGAGACTTACAACAACAACAAATTTAAATACCTCTTCATGGCATTAGGAGCATCTATTCAGGGGTGGGAGTATTACATACCTATAATAGTGATTGATGGTACATTCTTAAGGGAAAATTATGGTAGAACATTATTTACAGCATGTACACAAGATGCAAACAATAACATTTTCATATTAGCATTTGGAGTTGGTGACTTAGAAACTAATAATTCATGGGAGTGATTCTTACTTATGTTAAAAAAAAAAGCTTATGGTGAGTGAGAATGACTGTGTATAATCTCATATGGTCATAAAAGTATAAAAAGTGCAATCCAGAAGGTGTATAAGAACTCAATGCACGGTCTATGTTCCTACCACCTGCTACAAAATTTAAAGTCGACATTTGGCAAAAAAAAAATAGAAAGAACATTACACAAGCATTCAATAGAGCTGCTAGAGCCTACACGAAAAATGATTTTGAGTTCCATATGAAACAACTCGATGAAATCCATAAAGGAATTCGATCACATCTGGTATGTTCAAAAATATTTATTTTGAATGCATAATAACATTGTATATAAGAAATAATTAATATTTTGATTGTTTTTTATACAGGAAGAGATTGGTTATCACAAGTGGTCAAGGGCATATATGACAAATAACAGGTTTTCTACAATGACTTCAAATATAGTTGAATTAGTAAATTCGATAACAAAAACAACAAAAGGTTTTCCTATAGAACTTTTATTAGAATCTTTAAGATATTTGTTGCAATAATAGTTTGTGAAGCACTTAAACGATGTGCGGGCAACTTTCACAAAACTTGCAAACAAGCAAGAAAAAAATATTGAGAGAGAAATCCATGGAGTCAAAGAAAATGAAGGTAAAAGACTATAAATTGCATGAACTAAATATCATTTATATGTTGAGTGTTATTATAATGAAAACATGCATATACTAACAAGTGACATAATGTGTCACTTTCTAAGTAAAAAGTGACATAATGTGTTATTGTGTGATTTTAAATCTCGCAAGTAGACGGATCGTTAACAAGTAATAAAGTAATGTGTAGAGTGTCGAATCCACGATGACTAATTATCAATTATCTAATTAATTTATAGTTCGAGTTTTAACAATAAAATAATAACACAAATTTGTTTATGATTTTGATTCTAAATTTATTCTAATTATATTTAATTAAATCTAAATTATCAAACAATCAAAGTAGACTTGTGAGAATGAATTCGAGTTTTTCCTAATACTAGGATTCGTGAATCCACCTCCACGTTTCTTAATCAACTATCCGTTTAATCGCTTTAGCTTATAATTACCTTAGATTGAAAATCGGCGTTTCTAATATAATCAAAAGCCTCTCTCGATGGTCAATCAATTAATTATCTCTAATTAAGCTTCAAACATAAATATATGCATTAAAATCTCAAAAACACCTAAATGGATTTTATAAAACATAATAGTAATCTATATCTATTATTGGACCATATGTTATTCAATACCACGTGTTTAATCTATATTGAATCTCTCGCGTCAATATAGATCACAATATATTCTAATGGTGATCAAGCATTAAAACATTATAAAAAATGAATAAAGAATAATCAACCCAAAACAATTAATTACTAAAATGGAAAAACTTCTAATTAATTAAAAGCATGAGGTTTCATCGTTCATCCTAGCAAATAAGTAAATTAGCCGGACATGATTTCGTAAAATAATACAAGAATTGTATTAATCATGTTCCGGCAAAAGAAAAAGAAAAAGTAAATAAAACTCGTGATCCCGACTGAAGAATCTTCAATCCTGTGCCTTGATCTTCGATTCTCCTCTTGTATCTTCTTCCCAAAATTCGTCCTCCTTTGTTACGCTATTATCATCTTATATCACCCTCTCAAAACCCTCCAAGATGTGTGTTTAAGTTGTTGTTTTATCTTGAAGTTGTAGAATTCTAATCCCATCGTGAAACCGCCAAAGCGCTCCACGTTTTACCCATGCGATCGCATGATTCGAACTTTAGCGCTCGGAGATTTTTTTGAAGGCCTTGCGATCGCATATATTACTAACCATGCGATCACATGGTTAGTTTTCTTGATTTCTTGCATTTATTTATTTGGTATTTGCATGTCAAGTCCTTGAATATCTTTATCTTTGCAATTATATCTACTTTTTCTGTTTACTCTCTTTTCGTCGATTGACACTTTAATTTGATTATTTTCTAAAATAATAAGAAAACAACACGCCATTAAACTGAAAATAAATTAAAGTACTCATAATCGTCTATTTTTGTGAGTTCAGATAAGTACAAAATTGTACTTATCATGTGTCACTTTTTTAGTAAAAGTGACATGACTTGTATTTCATATTGTCTATGGCTCTATTTATAATTACATATCTATAGAAGATTTATGATACACGAAATCTTATTATATCCGATTGTTATTCTAATGAAAACATGATTATCTAAAAAGTGACATAGTGTGTCACTTTATAAATAAAAAATGACAGAGTACGTCACTTTCTTAGTAAAAAGTGATATAGTGTGTCTATTTCTCAAGAAATTGGAGTTAAACGTCGTGAAAGCATGATTTAATTGTCGTAGTTTATTAATACATTATTTTCTTGCATTATTTGCACAGGTATCGACTTCAAGTTCAATAATATACCAAGTCAATGATGTTTGTGTCTCATATTTGGTGAATATTGAAAAAAAAAACATGTACATACAATCAATTATAAGTGGACAAAATCTCACGTGCACACGCATTGACGGTTATTGCAAAGATAAAGGACAATTCAAATTTATATTGTTCAAAATATTACACAACAGATATGTACATCAAAACATACAGTGATACAGTTTAGCCACTTGGAGATTGCAATGATTAGAATATATCAAATCATGTAAAAGCAAGAATAGTCTTGGCTCCTAATCCAAAAATAAAATCTGGACGACCTAAAGAGAAAAGAATATCATCAAAAGGAAAAAAAAAGTAAAATACAAAATGTGGTAGATGTGAGAAGTATGGCCACAATCGAAGATCATGTCAAATTCCAGCACCTTTGAAGAAGAAGCCACAAAAGAAAAGAAAGTTGCAAAATAGTGTTGACATTCATGTGATTTGCTTTTGTATAAGTCCTGACATTATAATAAAATGTAAAAATTTTCATTTAAAACTAAGTTGTATACATGATACTTCAACCATTAAAAGAATTTGATGAATATTGATATTGTCACTTTTATAACAGAAAGTGACACACTATGTCACTAATTCATACATATTGGATTTTCTATTCAAAATAGTGTTAACATTATTGCCATTTGCTTTTGTATGTAAAACTTATTATTTAACACTAAATTGTATACATGATACTTCAACTATTAAAAGAATTTGATGAATATTGATATTGTCACTTTTATAATAGAAAGTGACACACTATGTCACTTTTAGAACAAATGTCACTTTTTATTCTAAAAGTGACACACTATGTCACTTATTCATACATATTAAATTTTCTATTCAAAATAGTGTTAACAATGTTGCCAATTGCTTTTGTATAGGTCCTGGCATTATAATAGAATGTAAAACTTATCATTTAACACTAAATTGTATACATAATACTTCAACTATTAAAGAAATTTGATTAATCTTGAAATTGTCACTTTTAGAACAAAAAGTAACACACTATGTTACTTATTCATACTTATTCATATAGAAAGTGACACACTATGTCACTTGTTCGTTATTAAAATTCCTAACTTGACTGTCAAAATGTATACACGATTTTCATAATTTTAGAACAAAAAGTGACACACTAGGTCACTTTTATAATAAAAAGTGACACACATTGTCACTTTTAGAATGAAAAGTGACACACTATGTTACTTTTATGTCACTTTTATAACGAAAAGTGACACACTATGTCACTTGTTCGTTATTAAAAACCCTAACTTGGCTATCAAAGTGTAGGGGTGGCAAAAAAGCTCGTCGGCTCGTAAAAGCTCGGCCAAACTCAAAAAAAAAAAAGGGCCGAGCTCGCTCCGGCCTAGGCCTAAAAACAAGCCGGCTCGTGGGGAAGAGCCCACGAGCCAAAGGCTCGTGGCTCGTCAACGGTCACATCATTTTTTGTTTTTTACTTTTATTATTTTCCTATAAATACCCTTATTCTAAACTCATTTTTTCACACTTCATTCTCTTATCTCTCATTCAATTATATACTCAAAGTCTCAATCCATTAACAATTCTCAAATTACATTCTCTCAATATTAGTATTCTAATTAGTATCTAGTATCTCATTATTTAGATATTACTCTATAATTTTAAGTTGTAATTTTCTACTTCTACTAATTCTCTACATTTCTATTTTATATTTTTTAGTTTTTACTACATCTTCATCTTGTCCTATTTTTTTTCTATTATTCCAAATGGCATACAACCAAGCGATGATGATTTCAGTGGTCTTAATGACATTCTAAATTCAGACGATATTATTGATCAGTTTAGTAGTAACACTGATCCAATTGATTTGGAAGACGTTCATAAAGACGTCAATACACAAACTACTATTGGCTCTAGCACTAAACGAAAAGCCACCAAACAAAAGGCTAAGTGCTAGGAGTATTTTGAGTTGGTGCCGACTGGTAAACTAGTGAACAGAGTCCCTGAGTTCAAAGTACAGTGTAAATACTGTCAGGAGAAGTTATCTTGCCAAAAGGAGATAGGCATGACCCATCTAAACAGACACTTCAAAAAGTGTCAATACAAACATGGAGGTTTGAATACAAATCAATCACAACTCCAGTTTAGATCTTCAGGAGCCGGTCCAGTAGTCCTACTCTCAACAACTGGATATACTCACAAGAACTCATGCACCACGATGGACTGTCGGAATTGATAGCAAATGTTGAGTTTCCACTATGCTTGGTGGACAATCTTCATTGGACGTCATTCGTCCAAAAATATCTACAACCAATGTACGTTAGTATTTCTAGAAATATACTTCGTAAAGACACTATTGTTAGATATAATACAAAGAAATAAGCTATAATTAATGATATTAATAATTATAACGGTGTTGTATCTTTTACATCAGACTTATGGACATGTTGTAACAAAAAATGATACATGGTTGCAACTGCACACTATATTGATAATAATTGAATAATACATAAAAAAGTAATAGTATTTAAACAAATAGGCTATCCTCGTAATGGAAATAATATTTAGCAAGTTTTAATAGGCGTGTTAAATGAATTTAAATGTGATTATAAGGCTTGTAGTTTTACATTTGATAACACATGCCCAAATAATATAGTAATTGAAAAATTAATGCAACATTGTAATCCAGATTTTGATGGTATTTTATTTCATATTCGTTATGTATGTCATGTGTTTAATTTAATTGTACAAGATGGATTAAAATTTATACAACATCAATTAGAAAAAGTTAGATATGCTATTAATTATATTTCGGTATCACCATCAAGAAAACAAGTTTTTGTTGTTCTATGTACAGAAAATAGGCTGCAATCAAAAAGTTTTACAACTGATGTTGCTAATAGATGAAATTCAACATATCTTATGCTTGAATCGTGTAAAGGTTATGAAGATTGCATTCTTGTCTATTATAATGGTCGACACTCACACCGCTTCGAATATGATTTAGAATTACATGATTGGGAAGTATGTGGTCATGTTAGAAAATTTTTAAAAGTTTTTACGACGCAACAACTGCATGTTCTGGTGTGTATTACCCAACTACTCCACTTGTTTTAAATCATTTATATTATATTGCTAACAATTTTAATATGTATAATAATTTTGCTCTTTTTACTAGTATTATACATGTTATGGAAGTTAAATTTAGGAAATATTGGGAACAATTGCCTATGTTATTTCTATTAGCATGGATCATGGATCCTCGACTTAACTTAGAGGGTACGAAAGTAACAATAATGACAATTTTAGATAAATTAACATACGAAAATCTAGTTACGTGTGCTAATTTAGAACAAACTTTATGTTCTATATATGAGGTCTATGTTGAAAAGGCCGGTACGAACGTTGTACGACCCCCAATCCAACATATACTTCGTTATCAACTGATGACATTGACTTATAGAGTTATGTCAGTATACATAGGAGTTGTCCAGGTCAACAATTAGTTGGTTCTTCTTCTAGTTCTCCTCTTCTCCGTTCTAATGATATACCTGAAGAGTTAGTTAGGTATGTTGCGCATGATGTGTTTAGTATGTTAGATGACGAAGAGAAAAAAATCTTTGATATACTACGATGGTGGAGACAACATCAACGTAGTTACTAAATTTTTTCAAAAATAACACGTGATCTACTGACACCTCCGGTCTCAACTGGAGCATCGAATGCTGCATTTAGTACAAGTGGCAGGGTTTTATCTGATATTAAGTCAATACTCAAAGCCAATATTTTAGAAAACTTACTTTGTCTAAAAGATTGAGATGACGCCGAATTTCGAATCCATGACAAAGTGGACAGAATAATGTCTGAAGAACTTGAAGATTTAAATATGGATTAATCATATTCGTAGTAAGTATTATTTTACATTAGTATTTATGTATTTGATATTTTTTTCTTATTTTAATAAAAAATTGTACACGTAACATCTTGTTCGTGTACAATTTTAACTCAAATCTACTTTTAAAGTATGGCGATCCCAAGCCTAGAAAAGGAGGAGGGTTTTAAATATTTAATTTTTAACATAAATGATTCTCGATATGGTAGTTATTTTTATTTTCAAATTTTAAAAAATAAAACAAAAACAAAAAGAGAGAAGAGTATTAAATCTCGATATTGTATTTTTTATTTTCAAATTAAAAAAAAAAACAATTTAGGCCGAGCCGAGCTCGCCACGAGCTCGGCTCGGCTCGTTCGTCCCACGAGCTCGTGGGCGAATCGAGCTCCACAATTGGGAACAAGTCGAGCTCGTCTTTTATGGGCCGAGTGGGCTCAGCCCATTGCCATGCCTATCAAAGTGTATACATGATTTTCATACTTAAAGTAATATATCAATTAGATGCATTTCTACCATCTATATTCAACGGTTTGAAAAAAATCATCCAATATAATCATGTTTTATCATTCTTGACATGAATAGCATGCACCTGTATAATTTGTACTTACATTTTTTGCAAAAAAAAATTCAAAACCTACATTGTTAATCTCATATACATGAAACTACATTTACTACAAACATTACATTTGCATGTAACATGTAGTCTTAGTACAAAAATATTGTTTACAAAAAATTACAGCCTTCTATATCTTGTCAAACATCTTTTGGCACCCAATCATTATTAGTGTCGTAATTCTCCACTTGTTTCTTCTTGGCATACACGTACAATTGAGTTGCCAAGTATTTCTGAACCTGTGTAATGTTGAATATCTCTGGCATCTCCTTCAACATTTTATTGATAAAATACTCAGTATATTTAATCATATAAATTGGTGCAACAAAAAAAGAGGGCACGTTAACCAAGAATTGAAGGCAAATCACACGTTTCTATCTATTCGACATATAAAAAGTCAAATTATTAAAAAACAAACTAACTTGTTCTTTTGTTGTGGTAGTTTTGGAACTATCTTTACAACAAGTGGTTTTAGTGCCTCTTGTTCTGGAATATTTTTGCCCTCAAAGAACCCAAGGAATTATATATATTCATATACATCTCCCTGATGTCAAAATGACATAGAATCCAATGAGCCGAGTTAAACATCCTCAAAGACATAAGAACATGGTCAACTTGTCGCCAACTTGTATTGTAAGACATGTACAATCCAATTAGATGTGAGAATAGAAAAGTTTGCTTGACAAGGACTAGTGGATCGTTCGAAAAATCATCATACAACCCCTAACTTGGCTGTCAAAGGCAAAGTCCGTAGTTGTAGCATTGATTTTTATACCATGTTCATACCTTAACATCTTCCGTAGATAATAAAAACACACATACATATGCTACAAAACAAGTGTATAAAAAGAATCAGCAATGTATTAATAAATTATATACATAAATCTTAAACCAAACAACTAACAAACAAAAACTTACTATGTCATCCAAAGCCTACAATGCCTCATTGGTTGTCACTAATTCATACCACCACATTTTAGAAGAGATTGAAATATCGTTGAAGTACAAGCAAGGGCTAATCGTAATATTCTCATCATTGAAATGCTTAACTCTATATTACAAAAAGAAATGTCACTTACAATTACTTTGGTACAAAAAGCGTAATATGCGGTGAAATTATTTTAGTAAAAATGACATACTTATAAAAAGTGACATACTGTGTCACTTTTTACTAAAAAAGTGATATGCTTATAAAAAGTGACATACTTAAAGTAAAAGTGACACAAGATGTATACAAGTTACACAAACACATTTGGATTAAAATTTTCTCTGTAGTTGATTTAATTGTAAGATTTAAATTGATATTTGTTGCGAATTATGGAGTGAGATGAATTATGCAAGATTAAGCATTAATGTATTATTATTTTTATCTTGACTATGAATTGAGGCTTTGGATAGAAAAGTGATATACTCTGTTACTTTTTGTTTAAAAAGTGACAGAACAATATATACAAATTTCACAAACACATTTAGATCAAAATCTTCTATGTGGTTGGTTTAATTGCAAGATTTAACTTGATATTTGTTGTGCATTATGGAGTGACATGAATTATTGATCATGATCAAGCATTAATGTATCATTTTTTTTGTCTTAAATATGAATTGTGGCTTCGGATAGAAAAGTGACATGCTATGTCACTTTTTGTTTAAAATGTGACAAAACAATGTATGCAAGTTACACAAACACATTTAGATAAAAAAATCTTCTCTGTGGTTGATTTAATTGTAGGATTTAAATTGATATTTGTTGTGCATTATGGAGTGACATACTTATAACAAAAAATACTATGTCACTTTCTTATTAAAAAGTGACATTATGTCATATACTTACTTATTTTTCGTCACCAACCCTTCTTTGTAGCAACTTTCGAATGCTTCCATATCTGGTCCGTATGGGGGGCACAACCCAACTTTGAACGCAAATGTACCCTTCACCACACGCTTTACAGTAGAAGTTCCCACTATAGAAGTACCAACTATAGAATCATATTGATTAATCCATAGGGATGAAGAAGTGCGACAAGTTTCTTTTGCCTCTTCGAGAGGTTCATCTGGAGTGACTTCATCATCCGTCTAAAATGTCACAAAAATATTAAAAATGTCAAGTTATATTGTGCGAGAAACACAAAAATAAGTCATTCAAATGAAAAATAATCAAACAAACAATTGCCTCTTCGAGTTTATATTTAGCTAAAACAGCTACCGCAATCTCATCAATTTTTTGCTAATCCTCATCTTTCAATTCAACCTTATCATCATTTACATCAATCTCACAAGTTTTAGACGATGATGCACAAATCGAATAAAAATGTACAAAAGATTACTTTTTGCAATGCAAAAAATAGATATAAAAAAGTAAAAACACAAAAATAAAATGTGAAAAAAATACATCTTGATACATTTTTTTTTGCTAAACTATGAGCACCAACATCATCAACAATCTTCTAGTCCTCTTCATTAAAATTTATTATATCTTGATCAATAGACTGAATCAAAAATAAATAAGTCATATTATATAGTGCACAACAACAAAAAAGTAAATCTCAAATTAAAAATACAATACATTTGGAATTGAATAATACCTTTTCCACATTAGTTTCAGCTGACCTCTCAATACCCAATGAAAAACTAGAATAGTCAATTACATTCTTTTTCATGTCTATTGTATCATTAACAACATTTTCCGCACCATTCTAGACATAATAATAAATACAAGGTCTCGTACATATCTCAGTATAAAAAGTGACATAAATCGCTTAAAAAAATGATATATTTAAAAAAAGTGACATACTTATAGTAAAAAGTGACACATTGTGTCACTTTCTTATTAAAAGTTACATATAGAGTTGTTGGGCTTTCAAATCAACTACATAAACTTTGTCATCCCCCTATTCCATTTCTCTCAACATTTTCACAAAAATAAAATAAAATGACAAACATCTCCAAAAAGAGACATAGAACTAAAAAGTGACATACATATCTTAAAAGTGACATAAATCTAAAAAGTGACATAGATTTCTAAAAAAAGTGACAGATCTAAAAAGGTGACATACCTTCAACATTTGTAAGTCATTTACTTTGCTTTCAACATTTACCACTCGTTCTAGAATTTCTTCATTCGATTTTATTTTCTCTTCAAGTTCTTTTATTTGTTTCTCAATTTGAATATTAGATTGAACTTTGATTTCAAGCTCTCGCTAGTCAACTTTGAATTTTTTAATTGATTGCATTTTTGACTCTATATCATCAAGCGTTTCAAAATAATGTCATTTGATTCAACTTCGCCTCAATTTCCGCCAAAGCGTTTCAAAATTTCTTCATCCGATTGAAGTTTTACTTCAATCTCCACTAAACGCTTCAATATTTCTTCATTAGATTCGAGAATGTCCACGAAAATACAAAAAGTAGAGAAAAACACATAATCATAAGAAACAATAAACAAAAAGATATAGAAAGCATAAAAAGGTAAATAAATGCTCAGAAAACTCAACTGTCTTCTTTTTCTTTAACTTCGAAAAACTTTCATCCCCAACTAATGGTTCTTAGGCTGTAATCATCAGCTTCGACGGATGAATAACATGATGCTCAGAATCGTCATCGTCATTAGCGTTTTACCCTTGAGATTTGTAATTCCCAAATAGCCCCTTAATGTATGTCACATCTTTCTCCGCGTTAGTTGTCCTAACATCATTAACTTCCATCTGCAAAAACACATATTCATAAATTTAAAATATCAAAATAAATAACAAACAGTGATGAAAAATGTAAAGAAAAATCGCATAAATAATAAATAGAGCTTATTTTAATCAAGTCAAAAATACGTTTGTGCAATTGTAAAGATGTCAAATGCACATTAGAATTCCAACTCAAAATCCGAGGAAGTGATGGCTTGTACTTCACACAAAACTTTTTTACAGCTATTGCAGGAATTGTTTCATATATCCAAACTTGGAAAGCAAGAAGAAAACTTTTAAGCCTATATTCCATTTTTTTTTTGAAGGATCTAACTTCATGACCCTCTTGGTGAATGCACCTTTGAGAGATATCAAAGTCAAACTATATAACTCATTCCCCCATGGAAAAGATTCCATTTCACTCAATTCAACAAGTCCAAAAATTGAATCATCAACACATTTATGGTATGATGTGGCAAATAAGAACGACGAAATAAGATAAATAATACCAACATCCACCATATCCTTGTCAGCGATGTCGATGGCAACTCTTTAAACACATTTTCAACACACTCTGTTGAAATACTATCATACTTTTTGAAATATTTGTCTTTAATCGTACTATTACGCATTCGGTATTTGGTAAAATCACAATTACCCACGCACTGAAGTCTAGACAATAGACATAATTCTACAACAAAAAATCGACGGTTTGCCCACCGATGTTCAACCATAATTCATTTATATTTTGTTGCTTCACACCGCTTTAATAACAATTGGTGAATCAAGCGAGCTCGAATCACCGTTTCTTTTAAATCAAGATATGATCCAAATCATGTTTTCCTAAACATTTGCTTTTGGGTTTCAGTAAATTTGTCATTCAACGTTTTGATCACTATAGACGGTGAGTAGAAAGTGACTTTGCCAAGAAACCAATAGTTCGGAGAATCAATAACTTCATCCTACAAAAAAAAAACAAAGATGGTTGGTTAAATAATAATTTTATAGAATGAACATTTATTAAATAAAAGTGACACACAATGTGTCGGGGCCATGCAGCTATCCTTAGCCCCCGATAAAGATTTGCAAACCATGATTGCCCAACTTCGATCGCACCTTGTAAATATTACTTTCGCTATTATTACTCCGTTAGTTTGTAATAAGTTATTTTCCGTTATGATTCTTCAACCCTTTTAATGTCTACTCATGTAACTTAGGTTTTGTTACTTAAGCTATTATAGGGAGTAGTTGGTATTGAAGTCTTGTCAAGCTTCTACGGTGTTGACCCCCTGCACCATCAATTGTAATTTCTTCGCTTTCGTCAATCAATGATCAAGCTATTTTCAACGCATTCAAATCTTACATTTGCTAAGCTTTCTTTAATTTGTTGAATCGATCGAGAAAAGGCGGAAGGTAGTCGAGGGGAGTCGATTCATCGCCGCACTGCACCCACCTTTGTGCTAGAAAGAAAGGCGCCCGTGAAAGTTGGTATCAGAGCTGCGGCTCAAGACACACGAGTAGAAAGCGATGGAACCGAATGCATCACACATCACGGAGGTGGTGGATCACAAAAAGAGTACTAAGCAGCGCTTGGATGCGCTCGATGGGCAAAGTACTAGGTTATGTGACGCTGTCGAGACCCTTGAGAAAAAGGTCGAGACAGCAGAGGCAGACATCTGCGAACTGAACATCCAACTGGATGAGAGTCGGATGATGTGTGCAGCGATGACTGATGCTGTTGCAATGCTTCTCGATCTGCGGGAAGAAATGGAAGCCATGAGACTTCAGTTGTGAATACTTCAACGTGTGGTTGGCAATGGGCAAGCCCCTGCACAAGAGTATGCACCTAGGCTCAGAATTCCAGAACCGCGTACCTATGGTGGGGCGCGCGACGCGAAAGAAGTTGAGAACTTCTTGTTTGACATGGAACAATACTTTCTTGCTGCCAATATTGAAGACGGGGCAAGAATGGTGTCGACAGCTACCATGTATCTGGGTGGAGATGCAAAACTATGGTGGCGGACAAAATATGCTGATATTCAAGCCAACATGGCCTAGATAGACACATGGGAACTTCTTAAGGAAGCGATCAGAACACAGTTTTTTCCAGAAAATGTGGAATATCAGCCCGACAGGCACTACGAGAACCGAAACATACCGGTTCCATTCGGGACTATGTAAAAACCTTTTCGTGGCATATCTTTGGACATCCGAGACATGTCGAAAAAGGACAAGCTCTTCACTTTCATAGAAGGGCTGAAACCATGGGCGAGAACTGAACTACAAAGACAGAAGGTGGCTGATGTGAGCACGGCTATGGGAGCTGCCGAGTGCTTGATGGACTATCAATCAGAACCCAGAAAGGAGCGGCTGGAAGTTAATAGCCAATCTCGAGGGGGAGGAAATAGATCCTTCAAGCCCACATCAAACTCAAATGGGAGAGAACGCTATTCTCACCATCAAGGTGGCTATCAAGGTAACCATCAGGTTAGCTATCAGGATAACCATCAGGGCAACAACTGAAACAAATGAAAGGCTCCGGAGAGCAAATCTAGTACGGCCCCTAGAAAGGATGGATGTTTCTTATGTGGTGGGCCTCACAGGGTGAAGGATTGCCCACAGAAACAGTTTGTGAATGCTTTGAGCCAACTGACAAGTGGAGCATCAGGTTCAAAGCAACACGTCCCATGTGCTAGCTTGACCATTGCGGTCGATTTTGAAGAGGATGAAGATGTCGTTGGGGGCATTCTCACACCGATGCAGCACAATATCACATCGGGTGATTGAAAATGGCGATGTATCCCAGAAAAAGGTGGAATAAGAAATGTTGAAGCCTCGTGTTTGTAAGGCTAAAGGCTTGATGTACATTGATGTGAAAATCAATGGGAAACCAATCAAGGCCATGGTGGATACCGGGGCTACTCATAACTATCTTGCAAGTCCCGAAGTAGAGCGCCTCGGGCTTGTGCTTTGGAGAAAGGTAGTGGAAAGGTCAAGGCAATCAACTCAGTTGCTCAACCGATTGCTGGAGTAGCCAAATCCGTGCTTATTAAAGTTGGTCTTTTTGAAAGGAGGACTAATTTGTCTGCAGTTCAGATGGATGACTTCAAGCTAATTTTAGGGTTGGAGTTCCTTCGGGATCAAAGACGGCAGTGTTACCGTTTTCAGATTCTTTGATGATGATGGGGAACAAGCCCTGTGTCATCCCCACACTAGTTGGGAAAATGGGTGAGAAGAGCATCTCAGCCATGCAGTTCAGTAAGGGCTTCAAGAGAAATGAACCTTCATTTCTGTGTACTCTTCATCTGGAAGAGATTGAGGAAGTTAATCGGCCCTATCCCAAAGCCTGTTAGAAGACTTCTGTGAATTTGAGGATGTTATGCCGGAGGAATTGCCAAGGAGATTACCGCCAAGGAGGGCTATTGATCACTTAAATTGAGCTTATACAAGGGTGCCAAGCCTCTTGCCTGGCGCCTATCGAATGGCTCAACCCGAGCTAAAAGAGCTTAGGAAACAATTGGGGTCGAAAATCTTTCGGACGTTGGGATTATCGTACTCGCGAAATCACCATATGGAGCTCTAGTGCTATTTCGTAAAAAGTCGACGGTTCTCTTCGGATGTCTTTGTGACTATCGTGCCTTTAAACAAAATTACGGTGAAGAACAGGTTATCCGATTCTACTAATGGCGATTGCTTCGACCATTTGAGCGGGCTAAGTACTACACAAAAATTGATCTAAGGTCCGGCACCTTGGCAAGTCCGGATCAAAGAAGGAGATGAAGCGAAGACTACGGTGGTAACTAGATATGGGGCATTTGAATTCAAAGTTATGCCTTTTGGATTGACAAATGCTCCTCAACCTTCTCGCACGATGATGAATCGTGTACTTCACGGGTTTCTAGATGATTTCGTGGTGGTGTACTTGGATGACATCGTAATTTATAGCGAGACTCGGAGGAGCATGTTCAAGATGTGAGGAAAGTTCTTATTCGCTCACGAGAAAATGAACTTTATGCGAAACCATCCAAATGCTCATTTGCCCGCACCTTTATCGCCTTTTTGGGCCACATTATTGAGCAAGGAAAAGTCCGCATGGATAGTAAAAAGGTTAAGGCTATTAAAGATTGGCAACCGCCAAAGCATGTACATGATGTACGTTCGTTCCTTGGGTTGGCCAACTACTATCGAAGATTTGTGAAAGGGTATTCGTAAATCGCACCGCCGCTAACCGAATTAACCAAGAAGGAGAAGGCTTGGGAGTGGTCGGCATCATGCCAAGCCGCCTTTGAGAAATTAAAGGAATCTATGTGGACAGACCCAGTTTTGGCCTTACCAGATATGGCTTAAGCTTTTGAAGTGCAATCGACCGATGCTTGATTTTGCTCTTGGAGGAGTCCTAATGCAAGAAGGGCATCGGTGGCGTATGATGAGTCGAAAGTCGAATAATGCAGAGCGCCGCTACTCGGCGCATGAAAATGAGTTATTGGCAGTGGTCCACTGCCTCAGAGTATGGCGTCATTATCTGCTTGGATCTCCTTTCATTGTGAAGACAAACAATACTGTTGTGAGTCACTTCATGTCTCAACCGAAACTTTCAAGCAAGCAGGCTCGTTGGCAAGAACTTCTTTCAGAGTTCAACTTTGTATTGGAGTATCGGGCTGGATCTAGCAATCATGTAGCAGATGCACTCAGTCGGCGGGCTGACTTGGCTTCTATCTGCTCAATGGCGGCTCTTTCAGGGAGCAATGTTACTACAACCACAAGGGACCAAATACGGGCACTTCTGGAGAAGGACCCTGCAACAATCTATTTGGTCGACCTCGTCAAACAGGGAAAAACTCGACAATTCTGGTTGGATGAGGGTCTACTGAAGACAAAAGGAAACCGCCTCTATGTTCCAAAGGGCGGAGATTTGAGGAGATCCTTAATCACGGAATGCCATGACACGCTTTGGGCTGGACATCAGGGAGAGGAACGCACTTCTGCTCTATTGCAGCGTGCTTACTATTGGCCGCAAATGAGAGATGACATTGCGACTTATGTGAAAACTTGTTTGGTTTGTCAACAGGATAAGCGGATCATCGAAGAAGGCGGGCTTCTGGAGCCCCTTCCCGTCCCAACTAGACCATTCGAGAGCGATCGATGGACTACATTGTCGACTTGCCAAAGGTTGGAGATCTTGGCACTATCATCGTCGTGGTGGACGGTTTATCAAAATATGTGACATTTATCACGGCACCTAAGTATGTATCCATCCGTCAAGAGACCGCCGCCTCTTCTTCAAGCACATTGTCAACATCTTGGGGTTGCCTAAAGATATAGTCGGTGATCGAGATCCTCGATTCACCCAAGACATTTTGGACCGAGTTATTCAAACTCCTTGGTTCAACTTACCGCTCGCCTCTTCTTCAAGCACATTGTCAAATCACCGGGGTTGCCTAAAGATATAGTCGATGATCGAGATCCTCGATTCACCCAAGACATTTGGACCGAGTTATTCAAACTCATTGGTTCAACTTTGAGCTTGAGTTCTTGTTTTCACCCACAACCGACCAGACGGTCGAGCGGTTCAATTCGATCTTTCGGAAGAATATCTTGGCACTTTATCTCTACTTAGCAGAAAAAGCGGGTGAAACTCTTGGATGCGGCTCGATTTGTTTCAATGCCCGGAAGAGCTCTTCCACCAATAAGAGCCCTTTTGAGATTGTTACTGGCCAGCAACCGTTACTCCCTCATACTGTGAACATTGATCAAAGTACCAAGTCTCCTCAAGCTAAGGGCTTCTCTCAAGAGTGGAAACGAAATATTGAAATTGCTCGGAGTTATCTTGAGAAAGCACTGAAAGCAGATACAAAAGTGTGGCCGATCGTAAACGTCGTTTTCTAGAATTCAACGTGGGAGATCCGGTGATGGTGAAATTTCCTGACAAACGCCAGTATAAGGTAATAAGAGGGACAGATTCTCGATTGATACCGAAATATATCGGGCAATTGCCCATCATGAAGCGGATTGGAAGAGTTGCTTACATAATTGAACTTCCTTCATGGTGCAAAACCCACAATGTCCTCCATGTTAGTGCACTTAAGCCATATTTTGCAGATAAGGAGGATGCATCCAAAAATAAGCCAAAACGATCTATATTTGAAGTGAAGAAAACTGGTAAGAGGATTGCTGAAGCTATTATTGATCACAGAGTTACTCGAGCTTCCAAGAAAGATCACCAGGAGTACTTAATCAAATGGAGCGGATGTAGCAGCGAGGAGAATACTTGGGAAAGATTTAAAGACCTTGGAGCCTTTAAACCTCTACTTGAAGAATATCATGCAAAGATGGCACCGAGGACGTCGCCAAATCAAATGGGGGAGAATGTCAGGGCCCATGACTATCCTTAGCCCCCTCGACAAGATTTTGTACCCATGATTGCTGCCCAACTTCGCCGCACCTTGTAAATATTACTTTCGGTTATTACTTAGTTAGTTTGTAATAGGTTATTTTCCGTTATGATTCTTCAACCCTTTTAATGTCTACTCATGTAACTTAGGTTTTTGTTACTTAAGCTATTATAGGGGGTAGTTGGTATTCGAAGTCTTGTCAAGCTTCTTGGTGTTGACCCCCGCACCATCAATTGTAATTTCATCGCTTTTCGTCAATCAATGATCAAGCTATTTTCAACGCATTCAAATCTTACATTGCTAAGCTTTCTTTAATTTGTTGAATCCATCGAGAAAAGACGGAAGGTAGTCGAGAGGAGTCGACTCATTGCCGCGCATGGTGCCCCTTTTGTGCTAGAAAGAAAGGCGCCAAGTGAAACAATGTCAATTTTTAAGTAAAAGTGACATGACTGTGACTTTTTAAGTAAAAAGTGACATGCTCCGTCAATTTTTAAGTAAAAAGTGACAAACATCTCCAAAAAGTAGCATACAACTCTTCAAAATGATATAAATCTAAAAATGTGACATTCATTTATTTTAAAGTGACATATATCTCATAAAACAGTGATCATAACATATATTTGTTAGTTTGCATATTCAAACTTATTGTATCTATATAAGTAAAAAGTGACAAACATCTTTCAAAAGTGACAAACATATCTTAAAAGTAACGTAGATTTTTTTAAAAGTGACATACATCTCAAAAAACGGTGATCATACAATCTATTTGTTAGTTTAGATGTTCATACTTGTATTTATATATTAAATAAAAGTGGCATGCTGACAAACATCTATTAAAAGTGACATAGATCTCTTTAAAAGTGATATATATCTCAAAAAATAGTGATCATACAATCTATTTGTTAGTTTGGATGTTCAAACTTATTATATTTATATATTAGATAAAAGTGAAATGCTCTATCACTTTTTAAGTAAAAAGTGACAAACATCTCCAAAAAGTGACAAACATCTCAAAAAACATTGATCATACCATCAATTTGTTAGTTTGCATGTTTAAACTTATTGCATTTGGAATATGAACTAATATATCAAGCCAGAATGAACATATTTTCATATAGGATATATTCAAAATAGGTTAGTGAACTTGAATATCATCAAATTACACTTTAATCTCATTTTGGTATATCATTGATTTGACAATGATTACAAAGTGTTATTAGATTTCTAAAAGCACATTCATCAACCAGTTAATAATTGAAAACAGTAATGCAATTTCACAGAACAAAAAATCTCTCAAAATATAAAAATTTCACACAACAACCATTGTCACTGATTTTCTTAAAGGCAACATCATCAAGTAAATAATAATGAAAAACATAAATTCGATTTCACAAAGTAAAAAATCTTTTCAAATGTAAAAATTAAAGCAAATAGAAAAAATATAAAAATAAAGAATAAATCGAACTTAGGTTGCGCAATATTTTTCATCTTCTTTAAAGATCCTTCGATCGAAATACATTTTCTCTTTATCCTCGAAGATTCTGCAACTAGTGATGGCAACGGGGCAGATCGGCATTATCCAAATTTGCCCCGCAATAATTGTAGGAGATCCAAATTCGCTCCGCGATCCGCCATTTTTCGGGACGGATCGGGGTAGATCGAATACGGATCGGGACAGATCAGAGCCTCGATCCGTATAACGATCCGTTTTGTTTTGTCATTCAAAAATTTAAAATATATTGAAACAAGCTTTACTACTATACTATAGAGTTTAAACAACATTCTAAAATACATTAACTACTTAATTAAATGTCCAAAAGAAACAAACGATATCAATTACTTAATTAAAATTGAATACTCCAAAATATACAAAAAAAAACAAATTATTTATCATCTCATCTTCATAACTTCTTGGAATCAAGAACCTAGGTTTAAGAATTAAGAAATTAGGAATTAAAAAAATTTGAAATTGCAATTGTAACCATTGCCCCAAAATTTTTATCTTGTTATAATTTTATCTTTTTTTTTTAAATACGGGGCGGGGCGGGGCTCGATCCGATCCGCCCCGGCCCCGATCCGCACCACCCCGAGATCCGTGGCGGATCGCGGATATCTGCCTTGATCCGTCCCGTTGATTCGCGAATCAGGTATTTTTCGCTCCATTCGGATCGAGTATCCATTGGGTTCGGGGCGGATCATATATTTTTGCCATCTCTATCTGCAACGATTTTTTCGCCTTCTCCAACCATGTTTAAATTTATAGTGTTAAAATAAAGAAGAAACGGACACAAACTATGGATTAGCGAAGGAATTTGATAAATTTTCGCCGGAATCGTAGAGAGAAAAACGAGAGGGTTTGGGTAATCGTATATCTTGTGAGTGATTATTTTTCCTTTTGTACCCCTTTATTCTAATATAACAAAGTCTATTTTTCAAATATCCCTATATATTAAAAGAGTGACCATGGTGTGCACTGTTTCTATGAATGTGTGCCCACTACTTTTTTTTTTTTTTTTTTTTTAAAGTTTTTCTAATTTTCTGAAATTAACGCTATTTTTTTTTGGTTTTTCATAGTATGGCATTGTTCCTTTAAATGCCCACAAGTTCATTTTCTTTTTTTTGTTTCTTTCTTTCTTTTTTTTTTTTTTTCCTTTTTTCTAATCTCCGAAATTGACACTTTTTTTTTTCTCAATCGTAAATCTTTTTCAGCATAATTTTCTTTTCGACATTTTGCTATTTCTCTTGTATTCCTTCATTTGTATTTTTCGTCTTTCTTCTGATTTCAGTCATGTTTTTTGAAAAATCGTCCAAAATTTACAGATATGTTGATTATTTTGGGTACCCATCCAATTTTTTTTCCCAAACAAAAGCTATTTCTGCGGATCTACCTGCTTAACTTTTCACGCTATTCAGAACAGTTTGAAAGTTGCTATTAGCTGTCATTATTTCTAGAGTTCGTGAATTGACCATTACAAGTAGTTGTTTGGTTGTTTAAGTTTTGTTTTGTTAATTTCTTAAACTTAATTAAACATTTTGCTTGTTTAAGTGTTGATTTTCAATTTTATTTTGAGTTCTTAAATAATTCTAATATTCAAGATTTTAAATGAAAATTCAGAACAAGATTTATCAACGGTGTAAGTATCATCTTGGAAAATTTTCTTAATTTGTATGTGCAACAGAATTGGCAGTGAAAGTTTTTTTTTTCGGAAAACAATAATAATATTAAATTTAACACTGGTCAAGAGATTGTTTCTAAATGTGTGTTCTTTTACACTGTTTTGTTTTTATTTTTATTTTTACCTCGATTTTTTATTACAATAAAAATAATTTTCTTGATTTTTTGTTGGCTGTGGCAAAAGAATATAGTGAATGACTCTTTGGATATTGAAATTTGTACTTCAGAACACATTATTAAGAATGATAAATGTATGTTTTCATTGCTAATCGTTGTGTTGAGAAATTATAAGCATAAAATTATTTAAATTCTAGAATGAATATTCATTTACCTTTTGAATTAATTTTGTTTGATTTAAGCTATTGAAGAGTTTTTATTTTCTTTTCGTTTTTACGTAATTTAATATCATGAAATTATGTTTAAATCATTATAATTATAAATGTATATAGTATTGATGTGATGTACACTTTATTATTGCGAAAACAAGTAGAATCTCATTAAGAGCATCTCCAACAAGCTTTTTAAACATAAGATACTAACATTTTAATTTGGAGAGTTACCCACTCTCTGTTATTAAATACATTGAAATAATTTCAATTTTCAATACTTGATATATTGACTTTAATTAAATAATACATACAAATTTGGAGAGAAAAAAAAGAGGAGAGATATATATATATATATATATATATATATATATTAAATACTTATTGGAAGAAAGTAAAATGAAGAGCATGGAAAAGAGGTTGTTGGAATGTTTTTTAAAAACGCTTCTTTAAAATATTAAAACGCTTCTTTAAATATAGATAAGTTCGTTGTAAACGCTTCTAATGCACTTATTTTTATCAATTCTTTTGAGATTTCGGAATAATTTTGTTGATTTTCAATTTTTAAATTGAAGAAATAAATATATAACAATAAACCAACACTTTCCCCAAATTCTTGCTTATTAATTACTTTAAAATCTACCTAATGAGAATCACTAATTAACAACTTATCCTAATCTATAAAAAGTATTTTTTATCGCAAGTTCACATGTAATCTTGTGCATATCTCATGATACTCGTGTGATCTAATTTTTTTAAATGTTTGATTAAAACGAATAAAAGTAAATTGATAAATTGAAAAAAACTTACAAAGTCGATTATAATGAGAAAAATATGAAACACGTTTAAATTTGAAAGTACCGTAATAATCTTTTCAAATAATAATTGAAATATCCAATTCTAGGAATCGCAACAATCAATTTCGCCGGAAACTACATACCATTCATCGATCATCTAAAAGTCGAAAAACGTTCGTATTGAAGATCAATCGAAACTATACCGCTCACTTTTAAATAATACGTATTTTCCCCAACAAAATTTAATACATATTTTATTTAATCTTTCATAACTAATAAAATTATTAAGAAACTCACAAATAATGACCTCATTATTAAATACTTAATTAAAATATAATACGTGCTTTTGCACGTGGACTTCACTAGTTTTAAAAAAAAAACGTATACAAATTTTTTTTGGGAAATGGCGTGAATGGTCTACTTTCCACTTCTATTTCCCAACCATTGGTGGTGGGATCCGACCCGTCTCCTCCGCCCGCCCTCATTCCCGGATATCCATCCCCAGCAACAGAACTAGGGTTTTTGCTTCTCTCTCTACATTCTCTCTCTACACTCCAGTAAGTTCCAATGTACTTGAAGAAGCATATGCCATCCGTACATACATATACAATATAATAATGCTGTCCACATAATTTCCTCTAGATTAATCTTCCAGAATTCATCGAAGAAGAAGAAGAAGAAGAAGAAGAAGAATAGGGAGGAATATGGCGAAGACAAAACCAGGCAAGAAGGACCTCGATTCTTACTCTATCAAAGGCACCAACAAAATCGTAAGACGTATGAATTACTATCTCTCTTTCTCTCAATTTTACTTATTATTCATATTTATATTTAAATTACTAGACAGTCATGTGAATTATAATTTTCTTTAGGTTCTTTTTACTTCATTGAGAGAGAGGGAGAGACCCGTGAGAGACCCGTAACGCTATTGCACGCCGTGAGATGAATACTTTCTTTTTGCCGCGATGGTGGGGTTGTTGGTGTTTGGGGTAGGGTGTAACAATCACGGGTGGGGGGGGGGTGAGGGTGCCTTATAAACTAACAAGGCAGGCCTTTCGCGAGCGATGTGGGATACATTTAATCCGTTACAATGGTGGTTTGAGTAGGTTGCATTAATATTTGAGTTCCCAAAACATTTGATGAATAATAAAATTTCTGTGCTGACGGTCTTAAAAGGTATATGTAAAAAATACGTTGTTTATTCAGTAATATATCTTATTAGTGCTTGTAATTGAGAATCATGTGCTGGAACAAAGACTAATGGTGCTCAGCTGTCATGTGGTCTCTATATTGTAAATTAACATTCAGAAGACTTCCTCCAGCAGCGTGCACATGTTTAGTGTAATCAGATCTTCATTGATGATAGCCCAAACAATTTTACGAGTGGCTATCATGCATCATATTGATCTAAAATGACAACTCCGTCAAGTATCCTCACCCTGTTGCAATGTCCAAACTTGATTCTGTTCCCTTTGCAGTTTTTAATTCTTCCAGAACGTTTCAGCTACGTGTTCATTATACAACTCATCATTACATTTGCAAGAGGCATCAACAATGTTAAAACAAACTGGAGTAACTTATTTCTGACAGTACAACTAATGCTAGTTGCAATCAGTGAGCGTCAATGTACCTAATGAACATATGTCATATGGTAATCATGTAAAAATAAAGCTTGCGAACCATTCCATCCACCTCTCTAATATTCTTTATTTCCTTTTTGAGATTCGAAGTAGATTGGGTTTTGACATCACAAAGCTTGACGATCAAAAAACTCTTAAGAACAAAGCAATTTTCTCTCTCTATAACCTCCTCAGGCTTCATCAACGATGATACAAAATTTCGAATAACAATTTTCTTTGCATGTCCGATTGCCCATGAATTTGCTAGAGTTTTCTACAATTTGCAGATACCTTTGCAACTTTCACATTATAGTTCTCAATTGCCTTCGTGGACCCTGGAGCATTACCTTGGTTTTTTTGGATTATAAATGTTTAAAGCAATTGTTTAATATGCTAGCCACACTATCAGTTTAGACTTGTAATAGTTATTGATTGTTCATAACTTATGCTTGACATAACTTATGAGTTATCCTTCAGTTTGTCAATATATTGGGACTGGTTCACTAGAGCATCAAAATACTTAACTTTTCCGTCAGTTTGTCAATATTTTGGTGCTGGTTCATTAGAGCATCACAATACTTCACTATATTATCATGAGGTGAGCATGGATCCTTCCTACATGATTCAGAAATGCACGATTCTCCCTGTTGTTAAACTTTTTTATCCTATGAAATCCTCTAGCAGTGAATGCATTAGACAAATAACATCTTGTCAATTTGGTTCTAAAGCAAAAATGTGACAAGTATCAACATTATATCTTGATGGAGGCACATTCGTCATCACGTACATCTTTTTCTTGAAGAATGCATCGATGATTTTGGCTTGAAATTAAGAGCTTGTTTGGGGAGCTTAAAAATCGCTAAAAAGTCAAGTCAAAGTTAACAATTAATTTTAATTTTAACCACACATTTCATGAGATCTACAACTTTTATTAACTTTTCAATCACGCATTTCATCAAATTTTTATTAAAATCTACTAAAAAGCTTCACCAAACAAGTGCTAAATATTTAAGAATCTTATCCATCCGAAGAACGAAATTAAAAGTAACTTATAAAATATAAATAACTCATGGCTCAATTTCATTTTGCCTGAAAAAGGAGGGATAAAAATGGGATTAGTGTACATGTTAGGAGGGATTAAAATAATTCTAAACTTAAGTTTGAAAATGATACATGTATTTTAATTTATAATTGACTGAAAAGTATAATGTGGAGTCATCTAAATCAAGAAAAGAATAATACGTGAGCGGGACTTGGGTTTTGTTGTTTGGTTCACTTTTATGTTGTAATATAAAGTAGTAAGAATTTTCAGATTCTTTTGGGCATCCTTGCCAGTTCTAAACTTGTGCTACACACAAATTGAAGAATTTGTATGTGGAAGTTGACTGTAGGATTATATGAAACATTAATAGCTTGATTTTGGGTTTCAAGCTGTTGAAAAGGTTTTTTTCCAAGTAACGTGTAAACTTAAATATGTATGCAATCACGCAAGTACACACAAGCACACTTGTCGAGATAATTTGACTCCCTCTAAGCTCATCAGACGGTCTCTCTCTCTCTCTCACACACACACACACACACACACACACCGCCCGATTACACAATGCGATACGTACTTTCAAGTCTCAACATGGATGAAACTTGGACTTATAGAGTTGTTTGGATCATGGTTTTTACCTAGAGATGGTTTGTCAAAGTTTATTTTCATAATTTCTTTCAATTATATAATTTACTTGTACACATGCGACATGCCTAAGTGCCTGTTTTTGCACGTGTGGTTGATTGGCTTCCTTTGACTTCATTGATATTTATATGCTCACCCACACACTAATATATTGACATCCAAAATATATGCTGTCACGATAATTAGGAATGGAGAATTTATATCAATGACAGGTCTAACTAGTGAGGTCTCCATTTTGCATAGTTTGCTAGCGTAGATTTTTGAAGTATGTAGAAATTGGGTGTTTATGTAGCTGGAGATTGTGTGTTGATGAGACCATCGGACTCGGACAAACCTCCTTATGTGGCGAGAGTGGAGAAGATTGAGGCTGACCACCGGAACAATATTAAAGTACGGGTGCGGTGGTATTACCGCCCCGAGGAGTCCATTGGGGGTCGCAGGCAGTTCCATGGTGCCAAGGAACTCTTCTTGTCAGACCACTACGATATGCAAAGTGCTCACACCATTGAAGGCAAGTGCATTGTGCACACTTTTAAGAACTACACCAAGCTTGAGAATGTGGGGGCTGAGGATTACTTTTGTAGATTTGAGTACAAGGCTGCTACTGGAGGGTTCACTCCAGACCGCGTTGCTGTGTGAGTTTCCAGAAAGTGGTTGACTCATATTGAAGTGTGGAAAATTATATTATTGTTTCTACCTAATGTTAGAATACTCTTTGTGGTTTTGTGTTTCTGTAGCTATTGCAAGTGTGAGATGCCTTATAATCCAGATGATCTCATGGTGCAGTGTGAAGGGTGCAAGGATTGGTATGTACACTTAATTTTATATGTTTCAAACGCATGTTGTATGTGTTTCTGTGTCTAAATAAAATGATGGGATGTGATGTACTTCGATCCACTCATTTAAAACTAAGTAGGAATTGATGCTGAAGTGAAATTTTGTCTATAATGATTTTTCTTTCAGTGAGTTATTTTTCCCCATTTATTGTGTTCATGTTGCCGATCTGTAATTAAAAGTGTTAAAGTTAGTAAATTGGTGTTGTGATGTTTGGGATAAGACTCGTTTAGTTTATGAAATTCTTTTCTTTTTCTATTTCTTATCCTTGTGCATATGTTTGGTGCATCATGGATGAAATCAGTTTTAGGAAACTAAATCATGTAATGATTATGAAGTATGGAGAGAAAAATATGTGCCTTAAAACACGCTTCTTGTGTTTGATAACTTTATAACCATAAATATAAACATAAATTCTATGAAGCACAGACACTACAATGAGGGTGACGTGTCCGTGTCCGACATGTGTTGTGTCAGATACTATCACTTCTTAGATGCTCTACTACATGTATTTTTTTTTCTTTGACAGAAGTAATATTTGATTTAACTCAAAGTTATTTTAATATAACAACTAGCTACTCGTATGATTTAAAAGATTTCACCAACAAAAATTAAAACTAAAAAGGTATTGATTTTATTAAAAATAAAAAGTATAAAATAAAGATATACTACATGTACAATTTTATAAAATTTATATCAACGTGTCCTCTACGTGTTTGTGTCCTACATTTGTGAAAAATCCTGTTTTGGCATGTCCGTGCTGTGTCATGTTCGAAGCCAGTGTCCGTGTCCGTGTCCGTGCTTCTTAGCATAAATATGAAATAAACGTGAAATGATGAAAAGAGGAAGAAAGGAAAAGATTAAATGTCGATAGGTGAACATGATGTAGGATTAGGGAACCAAAGAGAACAATTTTCCACATGGCTGAACTATTAGAGAAGCACAATTTTAATGTCAATTCACCAAAGATGTCCCCGATTTTTAGAATGACTTTATTTTGGACTTAATGGCTTGTGATTTGGTGTCAGCCAATATGTGCTTTAAAAAGAGATTCTTACCTAATAACTTTTAGGAATGGATAAAAGTCACTATGTAAGTTTGGAAGATAATTCATAGTCTAACTACTTAACATAGGCTGATGGCGCTTGATGTAGTATTAAGAAATAAAAAAGTACCAAAGAGTTTTGAGTTCATAGAACAAGACTGTGAAACTTGCAAGGTCAAAATAAGTGACTTTCGACGATAGAATTTCCAAGGAATGAGATGGGATATAGATGGATATAGTAACATGATGTGGAATGAAAGTGGCAAGTTGCATTCGGAACCTAGAAAAGAAGGTTTTAGGAGATTGACATTGAAGGGCAGAAGCCATCTAATAAGGCCAAAAGAATGCTGTCGACTTGCCAAAACATAAAAATGTGGAGACTTTGAGAAGTACAAGTTAGCTACGGAAATTCAAGAGGGTGAATCGAAAGTTCTCGGGTGAGAGAACAAGAGAAGTTGTATGGTTATCTTGGAACAAAAGATGGGAGAAAGTTGTTCACAAGATATCTAGGCAAAGGAGAAGGAAGTAGAGATCTAAATCAACATTCAACAACATATTAGTAGAAGGTATGGCATTGATTTTGAGGATTTATTGTAAAACTCCATGTATATAGTAATGTCAACTATAATAGAAGAATCCAGGTCTCAGGAAGTGAGGGAGGTTATGAGAAGATGAAGATGAGAAACTCATTCAGTTGAGATGGAAAATTCTTATTGAATTGTGGAAATGTCTGGTCGAGGTGGTTATATTATGATTGACAGAATAAGATCTTAAGAGCAAAAAGAAGTAAGGTGAATGAAGGCGTATTATAGTGTTGACTACATGAATAAATGAGATATTTAAGATTATTTGAGCGATAAAAGTATCAAGTTTGCAAGTCCGGCTGAAGTTACTAGAAAGGATGATTGAACAATAATTATGTTGTAAATTATCTCAGAAAACAAATTTGGTTTTGTGCTACAGAGAACTGCTATGGAATCCATTTACCTACCTTCACAATTGATGGGAAAGTATAGAGAAGAAACAAGATTTCTTTATGATTTCAATTAATTTAGAAAAAGCTTATGTTAAGGTTGTATAGGAAGATGGGTGCTAGAGTGAAAATGCAGTTTTATTAGATATATCAATATTATTAAGGATATTTTTGATGCAACAAAAATCAGTAGTGTTAAACTCTAGGTGGAGTAGTAGTTGAGATTGTCCTATGACCGTAGACATGCATTAAAGTTTTACTATGAGTCTACCTTTTCGCTTCAGTCATTGATGATCTTACAAGACATTTCAAGTTGAGGCTCATTGGTATATGTTGTTGATAGGCCCAGTGCGATTCACATATGCCAGATGTGGGGAAGAAGCAAGGAATTAGCTGCATTGTACGTCCAGGGTCGGATTGAAGAGGATTTAGATTCACAGCTTAGCAGTTTGTTATCTTTACAGCTTGTTTTGTTATTTCAATTAGTTAAGGGGGGAGGGTAGAATAGATATTTTCGGGGAAAACATGTTGACACGTGAATAAAAGGAGGGGGGAGGGTAGTATCTTTTCATTCATTCAGAACTTGAGAGAGAAGTAAGGGAGAGTGGATGGCCTCTCGAACGCCTTCCAATTTGTAGTTCATTTCTTTCAATCTGTAATTCAATTATGCTCTTTACGTTCAGTACAAAAAGATGCAATTTCAAATACAATTCTGTTCCATAATTCCTCGTGATACGTTCAATAAAGAATTATAAATTATAAAGCTTCATCACTGGTCTGGTTCATTGAATCCGCTATTGTTCCTGTTTCAATCACCAAATCAGAGATCCATTTTTCATTTCCAAATTGAGAAACTGCTCCTATCAGTTATTTGTTAATGAATTGGTTGTATTTGATGAGACATGGAGGGGGATAATATCATCAGTTACAACTTTGGAGGAGAAATTTGGAATCTAAAGGTTTTACATCAAGTAGAACTAAAATGAAATACATGAAATATCATTTTAATCATAGTAGGAAAAAGTTGGTAGCGGAGTCACTATAGTGGATCATGTTGGCCCAACAAGTGATAGTTTTATGTATTTAGATTCAATAACTACTAAGGAATGAGTTCTTGAAGAGAATGTAATGTATAAGATTAGAGCATATTGAATGTAATGGATATATCATATATGTATTCTGTGTGATCAAAAGATACTTGTAAAATGAAAAAGTAAACTCTACAAAATGAATATTAGAACATCTGTGCTTTATGGGACTGAAAGTTTGGCTGTGAAACCATTTTATGGTAATCAAATGAACATGGCAGAAATGATGACTCTAAGATGGACATGTGGTTGCACTAGAATGTTTAAAACAAAAAGAAGACCCCCATTAACAAGAGTGGTGAAATCTCAATAGAACGTGATAGAAGAGAGAGGTAGACCAAAATTTATATGGCGTGATGTGGTTGCAAAAGATTTGATTTCATTTGATTTTTCAACAGCTGTAGCTATATATCGAATAGAATGGAGAAAAATGATTAATATAGCTGATCCTAAATTCATTGAGAATAATGCTCAGTTTGTTGTTGTTCTTTTTGGGTGCCAAAGAGCGCGCATGTTTACAGAGGGGTCATGTTTATGTGCCCCCTACAAGCAAGAAATAACCTAGATCATTAGAGCTATCTGGCGATGTATATATCTTACATTTCTTTCCCGCTTTGTTAGCAATGCATACCTACACCTTAGTTGATTGGTAGATAGGAATTACTTCATACCCTGTATTACAATACTGATCATAAATGATTGGGATGTAGGCCTCAGAAATTCCTCAAGTTGGTTCACATAGAATTTTCTTTGCTAACTCGAACATTAGTAAAACTCACCATATTCAATACTTTGATGAAATTGAAAGAATGTGATCTTTTGGAGAGTGACGATGAGGAGGAATGTGGTTTAAAGCTGCTGCAATTTTTGCTAAACAATGAAATGGACAGTAAGTTCTGCTTGTTTTGTCTTTTCCCAAGTTACATTTAAATCGTAATTTTAAATATCAAGTTGGTCATTATATCACCACGCCTTTTTATTTTTATTTTTATTTTTTTTATTTTTTTTGGGGTCGGGCGGGGCGGGCGGGAAGGCGGTGGAGAAGATATTGAGGCTGGGGTCTGCTAGCATTGAATATGAATCCTTTTTCGTTCTTCTTGTTCTCGGAGATTGCCACTATGGCCTTTCTGAAAAGGGGGGGAACATTACCCCCAAAGTAGCTTTAGATTCCCTCAATGCCTAGCTATTTGCAGCCTACAACAAGCCTTTGGGGTTTCGATGGCAGTTTTGATTCCCTTGAGCTTATGCAGTGCCAGAGAAGTATGAGAAACATATGCAATGGACTCGATTATAGACAAGATTGTCAAGGTCGTAACTTTGAATCGGATTGTTGAAGGTTCTTGTAGATCGGATCGAATGTCGTAAGATTCTATTAAATATTAATTATTTAAAAAATAAAAACATAGACAAACGTAAGATATTCTTAAGAACAAATTAACTATAACAAACTAAATTCAAACAATAAAACTAAGGTTGCAACTACTTACTACTTTATATTGGTCCACATTTGATTTCTGATGTGCAAAGAAAGCCAATAAAAACTTCATTAAGTGTTAGAACCAAAACTCGAAATCAAAGTATCCTTCAATTTCAATTTATTAAGATCAAAATTCTAATTTGGAATTAATTTTTATATGACAAACTTATGAAAACTATTCACCATGTATATCTGCACAAATTATGCATAACCATAAATCTAATAAACAATCAAAACATTTACTAGTCCAGAAATCAATTCTATTTCTATGACTGATTTTCAACAAGCTAGTTGAAAATTTAACCTAAAAAGAAAAAAAAATAGAATACATATAGATTAAAAAGGAAAATGCAAATGAACTATCTATGATCAAAGAAAAAGTAGAAAGAAAAGAGTTCAAAAATATCATGAATGAATGAATGCCACCGTTTCCTCACGAGGCTACATAATGAAGGATAATAGGTTTCATATTAAGGATTCTAATTTTTGATGTTTTGTTAAGCATTTTTTTTTTTTTTTTTTGTAAGTTTGATTTGAGTTTTAATTCAAAATTAAACTCAACCCAATTGCCCAACAACCCAGTCTACTTTTTAAAAATGAAGCTAAAAACATGGAGGATCATTATGATTGCTAGAATCCAACAACGGGATTGTAAGATTCTAAAATTTTAAGATCGTACAATGGGATCGAATCGTTTTATCATTTTTGATCGTAGATCGGATCGTAAGATTCGGATAGGAAGTTTAACAACCATGATTATAAAACTCTTTACATGCACATGAAATAAACTGGCAACGATGAAATGGACAATAGAAGTGATGGAGATTCTAATAGATATTTTTGGAGACTTGCTGCAAACTAGAAATTCATTTCAAAAAAAGGATAAGAAATAAATTAGAATCTGATTTTCTTTATTTTCTTTTTGTATTTAGTTTTGAATTAGACAATTTTCCATTTTTTATAGAACTTTCTGTTTTGCAACAATTTTTAATTATAAATATGAGGAATTTTCAAATATGGAGAGTATTGATTAATGATTATTGAGATATTGAAATTCCCCCTACAATAATTCTCTCTCTGTTTCTCTCTCTCCCGCTCTGCATCAACAAGTGAGAGGAAGGATCATCATGCCAACTTGAAAGAGAAAATATGTAGAATACTGTGCCAAATGATGGAGAAAGAAGTTAGTTCAGAAAAATAACATACTTATGGAGAGAGGTACCAAATTAAATCATAAAAACACACGGAAAAAGTTTGCAAGGTACTTTTCGTTATGCAATTCTATAACTTTAATAATAAATTGAAGAGAAAAGGAAGAAGAAAGGAGAAAAGCTATTCAGCCTGCCTTTTCAGTTATAGTATCATTGAGCTTACCTAATTTACCCAGAGCCCAAGTATCTGTCGTTACTCTCAAATTATGTGTTGTTTCTTTAGTCCTTCTGTTCCCTGATTGGAACAAGTGCTGATATCTGACTAATAGGACCTGTTTGTAATGCAACTAGTCCTTTGAGACGTGAATCACTATTGTCATGTTACTATATCCTGAATTGAGTCAATGAGTTTCCAGTAATTTAGCTCTTTCATAACACAGTAAGCTTTGTCCCAAGATGTTAGGGAACAAGTATTGTACTGATTATGCATGTCATGGTAAGCTTCTAATTGATCATTTTTAGAATTGTTTGCATTATCACATGTATGTTTTTTTCTTTTCCTTTTTTCACAAAGGTGTGCCATGAAACCTCATCCAAGACCTTCCTCAACCCCTTTTTGCAACTCCTATTCAATTGCACCAACACCAAATGCACCACGTAAGCAGCATCAGCACTCTGGTTGAAATTGGACTTATGCTACATTTGCCATCCCCCATCCTCATCACCAAAGCCACCATTTCAATACCAATACAACCATAGCCTCCTCACCACCAGAGGGACAAGCCCACAGGCAATGATGCCATGTGCAAACCATATTGGCACATCTGTGCACCTATCAAACTCAAAACAACCACCTGACCACCACCATTGCCTACCAAACCTCCAACCTCATCTCATATCCAACCTAGACATTTACAGGGACCAACCTTGGCAACCAACCCCACAGAACCCCAGAATAAAAGAGGAAAAACTCCCCCCACCATTGCCACGCCTTTGCGTTAAAAACACAATTACAACAAATTGCCAAACATAATAAGTTCCAATCGATCTGTTGGCTTCATGGTAGTTTTTGGTGGTCAATGTCAGTAGCCGTGGTGGATAATTGTTGTTTATGGCCTGGGTGGAGGCAGAGATCGGCAATTGGAGTTTGGCAGCCAGGGCATCTTGGTAGAGTAAGTAGTGGGAAGAAAACTGAGGCAATTCAGAAAATAAGGAAAAAGGAAGTTGAAGAGGCTAAGATGGGGTATTGCAGGTTGGGTGTGGGTAGGCTTGTGCAGGTTTGGTGGGCAGGAGCAGGTTGTTTGGTTCAGGGAAGGGTGGTTTTCATTGTCTTCTTTTCTTTCTTTCTTACATGTTTTCAGGTATCTATCTTTGTTTACTTTCTCTTAAACTAGTATGTAAAACGGGAGTAGTCTTCTCAAGTGTATGATAGTCCAATACTGCCAGGTGAGAGTAAAAGGTGTTTCATGTGTCAAACATGGCCAATTTAAGGAATCACTAACCAGATTGTAACAGCAGGGACTAATTTGACTCAAGGGACTAATTTGAGATTTAAGGAAAATTGCAGGGACTAATCTGAAGTTTACCTGCTCACCTACAGTACCTGTATCTGAAGATATCTTTTTCCTCAAAATGTTTTTTCATTAAGAGTAGGAATCGGGAAGACTAGAAACCCAATGGCATTGAATTCAGGAAATGCATTGGGATTTCTGTATTATATTTTACATGTTTTTATCCATTTTACACTTTCTGCCGTCCTCCTTTGGGTGGAGTCATTGCCTTTGATAAGAACTTCAAGTGCTGACCAGCAAAGTGGTTTGAGATTTCTGGCTCAGTAGTAATTATATTTTATATAATTTTGAGGATTCGAGATTGATGTGTTGGGTAAAGGATGGTGTGAAGTACTCCACGTCGATGCTTTCGCTTATGTTGGTTTTGATTCTAGGAATAGTATTCTACTTCTTATTTTGCTTTTTGGTTCTGGGGTACTCAAAATACTTGTCGATTACAGTTTGTTGTTGCTAGACTTTGTAATATGCCGCGTAAATTTCTATTTATAGCGGCTCTTAATGCATATGTTTCTGTTGTAGGTTTCATCCTTCTTGCATGGGTATGACCATTGAAGAAGCGAAGAAATTGGAGAATTTCTTATGTTCTGACTGTTCATCTGAAGATGATGCCAAAAGGTCTTTGAACTCATTCCCTGTATCACCAGCTGTTGAGGCTAAGGTAAGGTGCATTTTCTGTTCTGATGCTGTCGGGATGTGAAAACAACTGTTGTATTATACAATTGGCACTGCTGCTTTTTTTTTTTAAACTTGGAGGTCACTGCATTTGGATGACTGGGTATTGCATTATATAAAAGCTTATGCATCTACTGTAACTTCAGGAGCTTTACCAATAAGAATGTTATTAGAGCTATCTTTAAGCTAAAAGAATCAATAGTTCAAGAAAGCGGACTGCAGAAACACTGCCTATCTAAGTTGTGGCAATGGACAATAGAAAGGATGTTACTAGGATATAAATTTCTAGGGCTTGCGTGAGTAATTTTGGAGGCAATCCGGTAACCCTAAAGTTTTGATGAAAACCGATAGGAGATGACCTCAGGCGCCAAATACGCAGTCCCAAACCATGCTTAGCTTTATCCTCAGTAACCAACTCCAATCTACTAAATGATCATTCCAGTCCTTGTCCATGCCCTTCCAACGAAAATCTTGCACCACACGTTCGATTCTCTTTGCCACACTTACTGTGATTTTGGATGAAGATAAATAATACTAGGGGGTACTATAGACAAGACTGAGTGAAGGTAACTCACTTTTGATCGGAATAAAATGCCCTACCTACAATCCAATTTCTTTGATGCTCTTGACTATGGGATTCCAGGAGACAACTTTTGGTTTACTTCCTAAAGGAACACCTAAACAAGTCACAGGCTACTCTTGCACTATGCACTTTGCTGTTGACACAGTGGACAGAATCTGATTATTGACAGATATACCTCCAAATTTCTCCTCCATATTTTTTTTTTCAAACTGGCACCTGTTCAAAATTCCCTAAAAGTGCTAGAATATTCCTAGAAAGACTTGTCTCGCCAGAATGGAAGTGAATGGTATTGTTTGTAAACTTTAGAAGAGAGACGGTAACGTCGTCTTCCCTACTCTACGCTCCTGCACAACTCTATGTTCCTCCGCCTTCAAAAGCGGATGCTTAAAACGTGGAAAAGTGAAGAAAGGAGTAGATCACCTTTTTTGAGCCCCTCTTGACACTAAACCATTCCTTAGGCCTGCATTATTATAACCAGAAGGACAAGAAGTCTTGAAACAGCATATAAAGCACTTCTACGCCTGATCATGCACTCTCTCTTTTCCAAAACCTTTTTCTTCCATGACCTTATCCAAAAAGCTCCAACTCACCAGCTCATATACCATCTCAAAGTTTCAATATCAATTAAACTACATGCTCCACCACTTGTGCTGGGACCCGTCATTTCCGCCAAGTTTCTGCTCCCTCCCTTTATGCTTCACATTAGTTGTCACACTGTCTGCCATTAGAGCTGCATCGTAAATTTGCCTACCCAAAATAGAACACTTTACATTAAAAATAAATAAATAATCAAGCCTTGTTCCTAATAAAGTCAGCTGTATGAATCCTTTTTTGTCATTCCCTTAATTTGTTGCTAGATGTAGTGGAACATCTTTAACAACCACAAGAAGTCATGATAGTTTTGGTCTACACTTCCCTCTTTTAATATGTTCTACTAAGATTGCGGCACACTTATGAACATGAGCATCTTTAGTTCTACATCAAACATGACCCAAATGGTGACACCTCCAACTGTTTCCGTATATTCTCATTCCTTGTCTTATAATTTTAGCATGTACACACATCGCTCATTGCATTATCATTTCCTCTATGTTATCTTATGGACATTTTGTCCTTTTATCAACCCAACACTAAACTGTTCTGTAGAAGTGGTCTTGCAGCCTCATAGGGATCTTATTGTACAATTTCATGTAGCACTTCTCCCTTTTGTCCAACCTACTATAATTCTATGCATCACATTCTCCTCAATTCCTTCTTCCTTGTTAATAATCGCATCTAAATACCTATGACAATTACTTTTGGGCAAATAGGATCCTCTATGGTAACTCTATTATTATCCTTATCCCTACTGTTACTAAAGTGGCATTGCATGTATTGTGTCTTAATTTTACTCAATCTAAGACCTTTAGATTCCAAAATACTAATTCTAACTTAAAATTTAACCCCTTTAATTTTACTCAATCTAAGACCTTTAGATTCCAAAATACTAATTCTAACTTAAAATTTAACCCCTTTCAGTGTTATTAACTAAAACTATATTATTAACGAAATAACATATACAAATGCACTTCATCTTGAATTCGTGCTGTAAGTTAATCCATGACTAAGGTGAAAAGATAAAGACTCGAGACAGAATCCTGGTGCAAGCTTAAAACTAGGGAATTCTCTACTGTTGCCACTACATCTCATGCTTGTGATTGCTCCATCATACATATCTTTGATAATATATCTGTTAGGAGTTCCTTTTTTTCTCTAGTACCCAGCATTACACTTCTCTAGGCATCCTATTATAGGTTTTAAATCAATGAAAACTACACGCAGATATAAGATTTCATAAAGTTTCATGCGGTTGTCAACCTACCACAACCCTCCTCATTTATCCAGGCTTTGGACTGGCTACGAACATGTTTAGAGTTCTAAAAAGTTCAACCTGATAATGATTAATGGTATCTTAAAGCACTGTACTCAACATATTAGCCAGAACTTTCTCATAATCTCGTGCATACTTGTCATGAGGCTAGTACATTGAAAGTCCTTGCTCTTTTCGAAAGTGGCTTTTGGATACTAGTGTAACAAAATAGAATTAATACGCTTCCCCACAATCCAATTGGCATAAAATTCTGCGAAATCTTTCAATAGAATGGCCTTGACCATATCTCCACAAAGATAAAAAGAAACAGAATGCCTTCTCCTTTATACATTTCGAAAGCAGCTTTACTCACTACTTCCTCCTCAAAAGGCATTGAATCCCACTTGCTTCAATATTGTAAGTAAGCTGAATGCTTAGCTGCATTGATGAGAGATAATCATAGGATGAAAAGTGTTGGACTTCTTGTTGATGTTAAATATGCAAGTTAACTGTTAACCGATATTAAGTTCAAAAAAGTTGTCTTGCGAGCAAGATTTGGAGGGCTAAAAGGTCAATATAAGAAGCAGTTGTGATCCTCAGTTGAGTTGAAAATGGTATTCTTTATAGGGTTCTCCACTGCTCATGGATGGTTGGGCTCTTGGACATAATGGAACTGCAAACTACTAAATTGTCTTATCATAGATTTGCATGTATTAACTATGTACTCATTTGTACATAAATTGTTTTAGTGAAATTTATTGATTTCCATTCTTTGTGGTATTATATGGAACTCATATTCAGGAGCTGATGGAAGATTTCTGACTTTTTACATGGGGACGCAAGTTGAGTATATATGTTCAAACATTCCTAAGGGTATGAATGTTGAGGCAACTAAGAGAAAATTCTTGATGCTTTTGTTCCAATTCTCAACATACATTAGGGACTAGCTTACCATTTCCAAAAACAAATACTTCAACTACAAATTGTCAAATCCTTATTGCCGTTTAGTTTACGTGCAAGATCATGTTTTCTATTTTATTCCTTGAAATATAAAAATCCACTGGTGGGGCAACTGGTGATTTTATGAGCTGCCTACCATGACTGAACAAATGTTGATGCAAATCTTGAATTTTAAGTATTGAAGATGGATATCAATGAAATATCAGGTTTTTAAATCACCTCTACTTCAGTTGCCATGTACACAGTCATTATTTTTTTTTTTTTTTTTTTTTTTTTACCTAACGTAATTGGTTATACTGTCTAGAGTGCTTTCAGTTATTGAAGAGAATATGGGAAATAATTGAGGGCAAATTCCCCTGTAAATCTATTGCATTGTCTTTAATGCTTACATATTTTATTATTGTCTTAACTCTTAATGAGACCTTGTGTTGGTTTCATTGATAGGTGGAGCCAAAGCGCCGAAAGAGATGACAGATAGATCTTAATGCATTATAGGGGGTACCCAATTTCTTCCATATTAGCTCCCATATTGTTGGTGTTGTGGAATTGTACAGTACCGATAAAATACTGTGCTTGGAAAAAGTTCGGCGTTTACTGGGATAATTTTGTTATCTATTTGATGTATGTGTGCGTAGACTAGAAGATGACTGCTCGTCTTTGTTGTCTGCAGGAATACACTACTTGAGATCCAATTCCCAAAAATGGACATAATCTGTCAAACCCATCAATCCAAATGAAAAAAAAATTAATCAATGTATTTTGATGTATTTATGTTTTATGTTGTTATTGTCGAACTTTCTCTCGGTTTCTATTGAGAAGCAAAGAGGTGCAAGGATGGGTGAGATGAAACTGGATGACATATTAGCTGAGGGCTCCATGAGTTAACTGAGAATCAGATGTAAAAAAGATTTTCATCCGAAAGATGAAGATTACCATTTAATCTTGCCAACTTCTCATTGGTTCTTAGTGATGCTATATACATTGTAGTTTTACTAGAAAGGAATTTCTCACAAACCTTAATTGTTCAACTGTTTGTTTTGTCTTTTGGAGATCTGTTCAGTGTCAGGTCTTCACTTATTGCTGGTTCCGTGGCAATGGTGGGTGGATATTGCCAATTTGTCCCATTGACAAACAAATAATTTAGTTTTCTAAGTGCATATGATTCGCAGTTCAAAATTTCGGACCAATATTTGGCTTTTTATGCCCTTGTTAAGTTATGCGACTTTCTTGGCTGAAGCATCTTATACCTTTCAGGATCTTATCTCGGATGTATTGCCAGGTTTCTTCAGTTGGTCTTCATCTACTCTTTGTTAATATCCTTGGATTGTTTCCATGGTTGAGAGCTATGGAGGCAGCTCCATTGTACAGCCTATTCGTTCTTGTGCATTCTATTCCATGTTCTTCTTCGATAAGATTTGAGAGTATAAATGCATGAAGCTTCTCAGGGTTACAAAATGTCGAGTTTGCTCGTGTATATATGTAAACAGTGACTGCTATCTACTCCGGACAGACAAGTTTTTTGGATTTTGAGAATCTCAAGGAAGTAGTTTTGATTTTACTTGCCTTCTTTCCAACTTTTGAATCAAGCTCAAGGTCTAAATCATAATGAAGAGAATTCTTTTCCTAGAATCCAAAAGCCTTTTATGTGATGATTATGCCAAAGACAATGGCTTTCAAAGCCTTTTTATTTTCGTGCTATTTTCTATAAAAATTTGGCCTATTTTTTCTTATGTTCATGCAACTATACTATCTATATGGGGGAAATGTGGAAGTTTTTGATGGTTATGGGTGACAGAGGGGGCAACCCGCATGGTTGACCTGTTGTAAGGGCCTTTTTTGAAAAAAAAAAAATAATAATTGAAATGTATGTACAACTAAGCAGTGGAAACGACTATGCCGGACTTAATAAATGGAAACAATGAATTCCATAACTTTATTATTTATACAAGAGGCTCTTGCCTTTTTCAAAAGATACTAAGTCAAGAAAGATGCAGACATTTTGCAGAAAGCGGCTACGTTATAAACACATGGTTCCTAGCAAAATACAAAAGGGTAGTGTACGCGTGATATATGTAGTCTACATAGGTCAGTCTTCAAAGGTTCGTTCAGCTAGGAAATAAAAAGCTGTTTCGTTATTTATTGCTATCTTCACATCTCTATATAGTTCTAGATAAAGTCTCACTTGTAGTTATAGGCCCTTGTTTTAAATTTATGCATTTATTCAACTTTCGATTCCTACGTAATATATTTTCCTTGGAATACCTCCCAGACTCGAGCACAAGTCAGTGTTTCCACATTTTTTATACACTTTGCGGCATCACAAAAGTGTTCAACCCCTGCTCTCAAATAAACGTGGAGTTTACTTTTTCTTCATTCGGAATTGGATTATATGTGAACATCGTTTCATAATTCTTAGTCAATCCTATGCTACAATTGGATTGACAACGCCCTCAAATAATTGAGGATTTAAATGTTGAACTCTCCATCATTTCCCATTTTAGAAGGTGGGTTGGCTGGACAGTCTATGGTTATAAATTATGATTCATGTATCGTTGTAATTATTAGGACTGCTGGTTGACTAATTGAGTTCTTCGACCTTAATCATCCCTAGGCATGTTATTCCTGAAAAGGTGGTAAAATCTTATAATTCTATTTACACTTCTCATTTCTCCTCTCTCTTTCCCCAAAATTTGTTCAGGAATTTCTCAAATCAACACTACCCATGACTCCAAAAGCTCGTGAAAGCAAATCTACAGCTCAAAGTAAGAGGTTAAGGAAAGAGAAAGACCCGTCTCAAAATTTAAAGGTACTTTACATCATATGGTTGAGGTGAAGGAAACGAATGAAGAAGATACGGGTTATATTCCCGTGGGGGAGGAGACGGAAGCAAAGGCTTTGTCTATCCCTACTTCCCATGTGGCTCAAGAGATGAGGCAGAATTATGCGGCATTGGTGACTCAAATGCAAACAGGTTTTACTAAACTAGAAGATCGTCAAACTCAACTAGAGATGTGCCAAACTCAGCCGGAGAAGTGTATAGCTGATTAGGAGGGAGCATCGTTATAGTGTCGTTCTGATAGGGATATGCCTAGCTTTTAGTTTGTCTTTACCCTCTTCTACTAGTGTATTTTTGAACTTCTGTTTGAACAATTTTTTCATCTACTAGTGTATCCCCTTTTGATTTCCTGCTTGTAATCTTTTGATGAGGGCGCCTTGTTAGAGTGCTGTCGACGCTCCACCCCAGTCTCTATTTCATGTTGCCTCCCCTAGTCCAACTCTTGTTCGTTTTGTCGTATCTCACAAAGTTTGATGCACAAAACGGTAAAAGTTAAGACCATATTCATTGAATCCAAATTGCAAATGTATTAAAAATATATTGATATTTTCATAATTATTAGTTTCTTTTTGTTATTTTTAATTGTAATTAAATGTTTTTCCAATTTTACTATTAGAAATGGTAGGCATGTGAGGTTGGTTGACAGGTCAATTTAACACAAAAGTTGATAGAAAAAGTTTGGTGAGACTAGTTGTGCAACTAGGAAAATAATCACAAGTTGAGGACCAACAATACAATTTTCCTATCTATATTTGGTGACTTGATTGAAACTTCTTAAAGTTGAGTGACCCAATTGAGACTTTTCTCAAAGTTGGGCGACTTCCAATAACATTTAACCACGCTTCTTTCTAATTTTGTTATTTGTCCGTTGCTCCCCCGTCAGTGTTTTTATTTTATTTAGGGCTTGTTCGGTTGCTATTTTATCCAAAAAAAAATCATTTTGCCTACAATTTTTGACTTTTCAATCATTTTTACACTACCAAAACATTTGAAAAGTCAAAAAGTAACAAAAAAAAACCCATTTTTTTTTCCAAACAAATTCTACCGAACAAACCCTTAATGAATTCAGTTCGGCTGTAGTCTCCGTTCTTAAAACAAATTATGATGGAATTCCCCTCTTCAGTTATTATCATTATTCTTCAAATGCTATTTATTTGATGGGTTAAATTTGAGAGAATTAAAATGTGATTTTGCCATTGATTTGACAATTTTACCATATCAATAAAGAGAAAAAAAAAAGAGTTTAACTCATTCGTGCAACTAACAGAACTTTTAAATAAAATCTGTCCAAAAGGACTAATTGTACACCTAAATGGATAAGTTAGGGACCACTCCACCAAAAATAAAAAATTAGAGACCATTTGTGCACTATTGTCATACATTAGAGACTATTTGCGCCAATTTCCCTATAATAAATGCATGAACGTTTGGGGTGTTACAGGGGCCATCTGCGCGGGGCAAACACAGGGTGGGGGAGGGACATTTTGCAATTTTTAAATTTTAATTGAAAGAGTGACTAATGTGGAAAGTAAATTGAAGTTTATTGATTTAATTTAGGGATAATTGCATCAAAGGTGTTAAACGTTTTAAAATCGTTAGGAATATGCCTTTAACCTAAAATAATAACACCAAACGTCTCCAACGTATGAATATAGACATCATAGGTCTCTATTGACAGTTTCCATCCATTTTATCCGTTAAAATCAAAATTTGGAATGCACGCGCTATATATCCCCAAAAAATACGAGTGAGAACAATCAGTTCTCTGTGGTACGATGCTCGTTCTCTCTCTACCATTTCTTGTCAATCTATTCTTGTCTTCCCTCAGAAAGTCTGAAACCCTCCATATGGCACAACACGACTGCCGCCTACCGGATTCCACAGGGATGGCGATTCCAGTCCCCCATCAATTCCTCTCTTTGCCGCCTGATTCTAATGCAGAGATCCCCATTTCCGCCCTCGGGAACACAATTGAATCACACGCCACGAGCTTCTTGTGGTTCACAAAAGAACTCTATAATGTTGTCAACAGATGGCGCCTTGGTGCCCTCTATAAATGTGCACGAAATTCCAAGTCTCCCCACGAACATCCTTTGCCAAAATGATTTGAACACGAGGGATAAAATGCCATTTCTTTAGAATCTCGTTTATCACACTTCAAACAACAATAGCTGTTACAAAATTAAAAGGTAGATTTCTTATGCACAATAACAAATCAATGCAGAAACACAACCAAACAAAAGAAATCACAAACAACAATAAATTGAAATCCATCTACACAAACTTTAGAATACTCCAAAATAATTCAAAATTGAAACACCTACATGTATTAAATCCTTATTCTTCACAAAATAAGTTCTTAAAATTCTACCCAATTTTGAAAAGAAAAAACTTAATCAAAATCTTCTTGTTCTCCTCGTTTAATTCAGAAAAAAAACTCCCTAAAATCTTACTTTTTTATGTCAAAATCGAAAACCCTTCGATGTAACATTATTTGTCTTTTACTCTTTAGCAGAAACACTCAACTTTATGACCTCTCCATCTATCTTCAACAACCTAGAAAAAAAAAACACAAAATCAGCCTATAACAAACAAGAAAACTAGATATTCAGAAAGAAAAGTAACAAGAAATGAACAGCTCATCATAAGAAACACAAAAGCCCTAGAAAACCAGGAACTGACGAAAAACCCGTTGATATTCTTCAAGAGTACATATTTACACTCAACTCCATTCACACATAAAATCTTTCTCCCCTCTCTCTACCCAACTCCCTATACATAGGTCTTGGTAAGTATATGTGAAAGTATGTAAGTGAAGTCCTTGCAAGTATGCATAGTATTTATACTCGCATTTTTTGGAGATATATAGTGCGTGCATTTCAAATTTTAGTTTTAACGGAAAAAATGGATGGAAACTGTCAATAGGGACGTATGATGCTTATTTCTTCATACATTCGTTTGGTGCTATTATTTTAGGTTAGGGGCATATCTCTAACAATTTTGAAACATTGGAGGACCTTTGATGCAATTATCCCTTTAATTTAGATAAATTAAAAAGAAATTGGCCCAAAACGTTCCTAATGTATAGATCCAGTGCCCAAATCATCATTACCTTTCAAATTTTGGCAATTACATCCCTCACCTATCTATTTAGTGCCCAAATCATCCTTTTGAACGGAATCCATCCAATATTCCGTTAAACCTTTGGGATTTTGGCGCAAATGGTCCCTAACTTTTGTTCTTAGTGTGGAATTGGTCCCTAACGTTTATGTTTTGGCAAACAAGTCTCTAACCTATGTGTTTTTGTGCGAAATTGGTTCTTATGGAATGAAAAAAAAAACAAATATACCATTAGTTTAATTAGAAGAAATTGTATGTGGATTCCTAATCATTACAAAATGTGCAAATAAGTCAAATACTTTTATTTTTTATTAAAAAAATTAAAGAAAACTAATGAATTTTTTTTTTGAATTAACACTTTAGTAATAAACATGTCAAATAAAATTATTATTTTTATTATTAAGTAATAAATATATTATTTAAAATTAAAACTTTTATTTTATTATTGTATAAAAAAATAACTTTGACACAAACTTGATGTTCAAATACTTTTATTTAAGCGAAAGTTATATGTTTATTAAGCGCAAATATTAGAAATCCAACTATATTCTTTATATTTTAATTTATCGTTTTATTTTCGTTCAAAATAAAACACATAATGTGTAAATTAATTTTTATTAGTATTTTTATGTTAAATAGTAAATTAATTTTATTAGTATTTTATGTTTAATAAAATGTAATAAGATTAGTTCAATGTCATAAAATTATATACGTCATTTTGTTATTTATTTAACTTAATTTTTAAAGTAAAGAGGAGAAAAAAATTATAATTAAAGAGGGAGGAAAATGATTTCTCACTTTAAATATATTTATTACTTAATAACAAAAATAATAAATTTATTTGACATGTTTATTACTAAAATGTTAATTAAAAAAAAAAACTCATTAGTTTTTTTAATTTTTTTATAAAAAATAAAAGTATTGGACTTATTTGCACATTTTGTAATGATTAGGAATTCACATACAATTTCTTCTAATTAAACTAATGGTATATTTGTTGTTTTCATTCCATAAGGACCAATTCGCACCAAAACACATAGGTTGGGGACTTGTTTGCCAAAATATAAACATTAGGGACCAATTCCACACTAAAGACAAAAGTTAGGGACCATTTGCGCCAAAAATCCAAAGGTTTAACGGAATATTGAATGGATTAGATTCGAAAATGATAATTTAGGACTAAATGGATAGATGATGGATGAAATTGCCAAAATTTGAAAGGTAAAGATAATTTTGACACAGGGTCTATACGTTATCGATGTTTTGAGCTAATTTCCCAAATTAAAATTGAATGATTCAATTTAGACTTCAGTGAAAGTTGAGTGACCGAAAATGAAATTGACCCACGTTTTTAGGTTTCGCCGTGAGCAAATAGCTATGTTTGAAGAAGTATATCATAAATTTGAAAAAGAAAACAGGCGCAATAACTTGCTCCTGCAATTCAAGATTTCCACGTTTTTCCATGTCATTCAACGCTCTCAAAGAGACACTCAGGCCTTGCACCACAAACAATAATTTATCATGCTCTTCATCCTCTTCTTCTTCTTTTTCACAAATTTGCGATTCCAAGATAATCCCGAGAAAACCCCCCAAATCTTCACTCTCTCAGCAACTTCTGCGCCTCCAGGAAGACGCCCCTTTGTTGCCCCCAAAACGAGAGGTCCGTTTTGATCGTCCACTTGAAAATTCAGGAGAAGAAGTGGAAGAAGAAAAGGAAAAGGGAAAAGACAATAAAAATGACTTTGGACGATCCAAGTTTGAGTCTTTTCGTCTGTTTGAATACACTGGAAATTATGAGCCTCTAGTTCTGTCTCTGCAGGGTAAAATTCCGGTGATTCAGGTGATTCTTGGATGGCTTATTTGGTCAAAATTCAATTTTGCAATTTGTTGCGTTAATTGTGGTTTGAAGCGAATTGGGAATTTTCTTGATTCTGTCCATATTGATGGCAACTAACTCTTTTGGATGATGAATTATTAATTTTGGTCAAGTATGTTTTGACTTTTATGTAGAGAGGTTTTGACAGTTTATTAGTGGTTCAACTTACAGCTTTGTTTCACTTTGATTGCTTGAACTTTATTATTCCAAATTAATAACTGAAGTTACGTTTATATTTGAGCTCCATCCGTCTTGAATTGACGAAATTGCTGACTTAGTTAACGGAAAATAGACCTGGGGCGGTTCGACATTTAGGGGCACAGGTAAGTTCGTAAATTAGCCCCCCTCCTTCTCATGGCGCTGCGTCCTCTCAAATTGTAGTATGCATTTAACATCCACAAGGATATGGAACTAATTGCAAACTTAAAACTCGAAAAAAAATTGACAAACAAAATATATTATAAAAAAAATATATTATAATATATTGTTAACAATGACGAAAATATTTTAACTATCACTTAAATACAACTCGTCTAGCGGTTTTAGAAGCAAAAATATTTATCAAATTTGAGTAATCTAATTGTTCGACAATTTTTTTCTCAATTGATATCATAGCCAATCCATTCAATCTTTCTTGTGACATAGTTGATCGAAGATAAGTCTTGATCAGCTTCAACTTGGAAAAACTCCTTTTCGCAGATGCAACTGTAACCGGTATGGTTAGCAAAATTTTGTAAGCAATATAGGCATTTGGAAAACAACTATTCAATGTCTTCAAAAAATGTAGCACATCAATTGCTTTTTTTGTTTCACTTGGTAAATAGCACTTCAAAACTGTCAATTCTGAACATAAATCATCTCTATTAATGTTCGAACGTCCATTATGTTTCAAATACTGCTCAAGATTCTTACAAAACTTCAACAAACTGACACAAGATGTACAATATAACTTCTCCAAACTAAACAAAAATCCAAATGTCTCTTCAAGTTGTTTAAATTGTTGAAATCGTGTCTCAAGTGAAGATCGAGCTTGGTCAACGATAAAAGGAAGTAATCAACTCTAAAAGATTCTTTTCTTGATTGATTTACCTCATCGCCGTCACTTTCATCAAATTGCTTCTTTCTTGAATGACACGTTTTTCTCGAAATACGACTTCAATTCCCATTTCACTTGCTTTTGTTTTCGCTTCATCCATGACAATAGCAAACCCATTTTCTCTAAAATCGTCGAGAAATGTAACAAGTCCTTGTAAGAGGTTGATAACACCATCCACATCCATGTTTTCGACGAAGATATTTACTCGCAGTATTAATTGCATATAAGAATATGTACCAAATTACCATGCCAAGTAAGAACTCAAAATTTTCAAGTTCATATGTCGCTAAAGACTCGACTTCACTCTTTATTTTACCATCTTCACTAATGTACGCCAAGTCAAGTAAAGCGTCTCTTATTTGTGCGGTTTGCTCTTTTATAGGTTTGACACTTTCAACATGACTTTCCCAGCGTGTTTTGTGACAACGGCTTCCTTTGTCGGACCTTCTACATTATCTTTGAAAATTTTCCATCGCTTAGGAAAAGAAGCGAACAATATATAGATCCGTTGTATCACTCCAAAGAAGAAAAGAGCTTTAGGACAACAATTCACCATATCACATAATGCTAAATTAAGACTATGACAACCACATGGAGTATAAAAAACTCTAGGATTAATTTCAAGTAATCTTTTTTGTACACTTTTGTGCCTTCCGCTCATGTTAGCTCCGTTGTCATATCCCTGCCCTCGAATATCATCAATATCAAGCTCAAGATTGGTTAAAATATTTTGAAGCTCGAGAGAAAGTCCAAGTCATGACGTATCATCTACCTTCAAAAACTCAAGCCAATATTCTTCTACTGTCGGTGATTTTGCCAAATCATCTACACATCGTATGACTAACGACATTTGCTCTTCGTGACTGCTGATCCGAGTACAATTAAGTATAATTGAGAAATATTTTGCATGTCTAACTTTCTTGAGAATTGCACTTCTAACCTTTCACGCTTAACATCTGTATCAATTCATTTTGAATTGATTTATCGAGATATATATAATGAATCTCACGTACTTTAGCACGCCGAATGTGCTCTTGCATTACTGAATCAAACTCAGAACCATTTCTACCATTTGCAAAAGAGACCATTGTTCTCAAGATAAAGTTGTTCATCATCTCCTCGAAATGCCAAGTCGTTCTTGGCGAGTCTTTTAACAAGAGCAATTATCCTCGTTAACACTTCTCTCCTATGTTTTCTTTCTTCATCAATCACCAATTGCACGCTTCTATCAATTGTATTTTTGTTTGAAGTCTATTTTCCAAATCAATCCAACTAGCATCGCGATGTATATGCTCTTTATTTTCTTCATGACTTTTAATAGACCGTCTGCTGATTATGCCGATCTTTGTATCCATCATTACCCATTGGCCTATTTTATTCATCGTAAATGGTGTTTTAAACAACTTACAGCAAAAGCAAAATATTTTATCCAAAGATACTGAATATACTAGCCATTTTCTATCAATAGTTTGCCCATTTGGTAGCAATCGCGTGTATTGTGAACAATCATAATGTCTATGTGCACCATTTTTGGGAAATAAGATGCCATGGACTCTTTTTGGACCCATTTCAACTAAATAATCCCTCATTTTTTGATCAATGTTTTTCCAATTCCCGGGATCCTCAAAATTTTCACAAAAGCCACCCTCTTCATTTAAATTTATATGGTGAACATCATCTTCAACATTCTCAGTTGGTTCTTCCACATTCTGTTGTTCCTCAATCACAACAGTTTTCACTATTTCTTCACTCTCTCTTGTTTTGTTTCGATTAAAATATTTATCCATATCTCCTGCTTGACTTTGAACTAATGTCATTTCCTTTTCTTTTCGTTTTTCTTTTTTGGCTCCGGATGCATGTTTAGGAGGCATGATTAGCCTAAAAATTAATAAAATATTTTAATAATCTCAAAATTAAAGCCGACAAGGCCACAAAACATATGTTTCGACAATGCCGCAATTATATAAGTGGTGAGTGCTTCAACTATTTCTAATAAGTCGATAATTAAGTGAGGATAGCCATTGCTTACTTGAGAGTGAGATTTGAGCTTTAATTATGAAATGACAAATGTGAAAAACCAACTTCTTTTTCGGTGAAAAATTTATCCTCTTGTTTGCTAACTTTGCATAGAAGCAAAACATTTAAAACTAAGAATGACAATTATCGTGATACCTGTTGCTTCTCGCTTTCTATCGGTCATGAAAAAAAAAAAGTTATACTATACATTAGGATTTAGGAAAAAGGATTAAATCTTGCTATCTTGAATGAATTGAGAGAATTAGTAACTAGCTGAAATTGAGTAATTATTCTAAAGTTTATTAGAGCAATGAGAGAGGACAAAGAATGATTTTTGCGTTTCATCTACAATTAATGTATGAAATTTTAATATTGATTAATGATATAAATTTTACGGTTATCATGTAAGAAAAAAAAAATGACTGTAAGCATTTATTTCTTTGTTCTAATTTTCGACTTTAATATTGATAGTTAACCTCGGAAGAAGAAAACAAATGCTAAAAGCTCCAAAGTTAAAACTTAAAAGAACATGTCATGTTGAAGTATAACTCCATTATATCCCAAGAGATGACCTGAGTCTGATATAGTTGTTCTTCACTAATCAGTATAATTGTTTAGATAGAAGTTTCACTTTCCCTAAAACATTACATACAAATCTACAATAGCACAATAAAAAATCTGGTGACACAAATGAAAAAAAAATTAAAATGACCTTTCATGTATTTATTAATACAACAAATCACTGAAGCTCAAATGACAATACCCATTAAGAAAAGATTAAGAAAACTAAAAAAAAGAAAAAAGAAAGGAGTACTTGCTTCTGCTTACAGGACCAAGAACGAGACGAGATGAGGAGAAATATTCTTGTTGGACTTGGACAAATTACGGACAAATTTTATTTACGGACAATGGAGAAGGATTAAAATTTAAGGAAGAATCAAGAATCGTAAATCGAAACTCAGATTACTTGTCACCGCCTGCTACTCTGTGTGTATGTGAAATGTGAATTTGTGCCAATTGCCATGGACTCTAAGAAGAATTGTAAATGTTGGGCTTGGTTTGTGGGCCAATATTGGATCTTGTTTGTTTTAATTTTTTCAAACTTTATTTTGGTTTTGGGTTTCGACCTTTGGGCCTTAATCGCTGCAATTAATTTTTTTTTTGGTTAAAATGGGCCCCTTTTGGTTTTGGGCCCGAGGCGATCGCCTCACTCGCCTCGCCCAAAACCAAGGGCCTGAATAGACCTCAAGAATCCCTCTACCCGTTATTTTGCTTTCCAAATCAGTCATTGAACTTTTATTTTTATTTGATCAGATGAAGAAGATGGAATTTTTCGGTGATTGTGTTGTTAGCAATTTTCATGTGTTGTTGGTGATAGTTTGGGAATGATGAAGAAGAAGAAGTATTGTGGTTTTGTTTTAACATTCTACAATGAAGTTAAATAAATTTCTAATATTCAAACTATGTTTTCATTGAATAAGTAATCGAAATAATTCATCCTAATATTCAAACTATGTCTTTCATTGAATAAGTAATCGAAATAATTCATCCATCTTTCTGCGATATCGATTGCTTCTAAACAAAGTCTTTGATTTTTATCTTTAATACACTTCAACTTCTTGTTATGCTTTCTGCATGACTCCCAAATCACCATATTAGCTTCCCGTTTAGCTAATTTATACTTTTCAAAAGCCTCCGTGTTTTTATATTTTGGCAATTTCTATACAAGTCTTTGGAATAGTAAGCACATTACTTTTCACTATAAATCACCACATTGGCTTCCTGTTCGGCTAATTTATGCTTTTCAAAAGCCTCCGGTAGAGATGGCGATGGCGGGCCGGCTCGGCCCGTGGAGCGATCGGTCCGGCTCGGCCATGTCACGGGCCGAGTTCGCCCGTGAAGATACGGGCCGAGCCTCAGCTCGGCCCGTCTCCAAAAAGATGGTCCGGACCGGCCCGCGGTCCGCGGGCCAACGGGCCGATCCACGGGCCAGTCCGTGGACCGGCCCGTGGTCCGCGATCCACGGGCCGGTCCGCGGACCCACGTGAAATCTATTTTTTTTTTATTTATTTAACTTAAAAACGCGTTGCACGGTGTTGCTAAGGCTTTCGGAGTCGAAAACGGAATCATGTTCAATGGAAGTATTCGTGCCGCCACCAGCTTTCCTCAAGTCATTCTTACTGCTGCTACATTTGATGTCAATCTGTGGTATTGTATAGCTGAGGTCACTCAATTAAACTAACAAAATTGGCTACAAAATTTTACCATTTTATTATCCAAACTTTATTTTTGCAGAAAATGTGTTAAATCAATTTCATGTGTACACGTGTGAAGGTAATTGGAAATTGCAACAATTGGTCCCTCCACTTGTGGACCACGGACCGGGCCTGGTCCGTGGCCCACGGGCCGATCCGTGGACTGGCCCACGGGCGGATCCACGGGCCGGCCTGTGGATTTCACGGGCCAAGCCTAGCTCGGCCCGTGAAAAATTTTAAGGCCCGGTCCCGTCTTTCGACGAACTGGGCGGCCCGGCCCGTATATTTGCGGACGGGCGGCCCAGTCCGTTGCCATCTCTACCTCCAGCGTGTTTATATTTTGGTAATTTTCTATGCTAGGACTTGAACATTAAGCACATTACTAATTCACCATAAATCATAATTACATTTTGGCACCTCTGGCTCTTTGTGATAACAACTTATTGCCTTTATTTTTCTTCATTTCTTATCTGTGATATTTTCGGAACTTGAACTATAACTGTACTGATCATAATTTGTCTTTTCATATATCAGGTTCCTGCATCCGTAAATTGTAGACTCCTGGAACATCAAAGAGAAGGAGTGAAATTTCTCTATAATTTGTACAGGAACAACCATGGAGGTGTTCTCGGTGATGACATGTAAGTTTCCATTTTAACTTTACACAAGTTTATTTTTTTAGATGAATTTCTTTTGAGATTTTATAGTTTGATTCTCATCTTCTGGTTTTGGCAATCTCTTTTCAAAGATGGATGGCTACATTTTCTTTTTCTCTAGTTTTCTATTATCTTTTCTCTTGAAATTTCATATATGTTAATTTTTCCCTTCTCTTCTTGACAAGCCATTGGGAGGGTAGATAATAATGTTTAATTCTTTTATTCCTGGGTATTAAATGCCAAACAAAATATTGTTAGGACATTGTGAGAACAATCTTCGTGTTCTGTTCCTTGAAAAATAAGAGTAAAATATCTTCTTTATGTTGTTCTGCTGCGAGTGGTCCTATCATAGCTTTCTTCTTTCTTTTTGTTTGGGCTCAAACTGTGTCTTTGATAGCAAAGTGGATTGTTTTAGAAAGTTAGACAAGGATACAATGATTACCCACGTGCACTTGTTGTAACAAGCAGAATTGGCCTTAGGCCTATGTATTTAGCTATAATAGAAAATTCAGTTTACAGCATCCATTTATTCCACAGTACTGAACATGGCATCATAAAAAATACACCTGTTCGTGACAATGCAGCCGATGCTTTCTCAAATTCATTATTACTTCTGTTTTGTCTTGTGCATTATGTGTTCTCCAAAAAAGGCATATATCTGAGTTTGTATCTATTCATGCATTTTCTAATGAATATTTTTAAATTCATCTTTACCTTGCTACATTGTTTGTCAACCAATCACATTGTTTCCTTTTTTCTCTTTTCTTTCTTCTGTTTTCTTTAACATTTTTATCACTTAGACTGTTTCTTTTTATCACATCCTTTTGTGTTTCTTCACATCTACAAACCAGGGGTCTGGGAAAGACCATCCAAACAATTGCTTTCTTAGATGCGGTGTTTGGAAAGGATGGAGACTCAGGTGACTTAGCCCCACTGAAGGAAATCGCACAGATAAGGGCCCTGTACTGATAGTTTGCCCCAGTTCTGTTATTCACAACTGGGAAAATGAATTTTCCAAATGGTCTGCATTTATTGTTGCTGTTTACCATGGACCAAATCGTGATCTGATAATTGACAAACTAGAAGCACATAATGTTGAGATACTTATAACCAGCTTTGACGCGTACAGAATCCATGGAAGCATTTTGTCAGAGGTACAGTGGGAGATTGTGATTATTGATGAGGCACACCGGCTTAAGAATGAAAAGTCAAAACTCTATGGAGCGTGTTTGAAAATTAGAACCCTTAAGCGTTATGGTCTTACAGGAACTATAATGCAGAACAAAATAATGGAATTATTCAATCTATTTGACTGGGTAGTACCTGGTTGCTTAGGAACACGAGAACATTTTCGAGAATTTTATGATGAACCTCTTAAGCATGGTCAAAGATCAAGTGCTCCAGAAAGATTTATCCTAGTTGCTGACGAACGAAAACAACACTTAGTTTCAGTTTTGCAAAGATATTTGTTGAGAAGAACAAAGGAGGAAACTATTGGGCATCTTATGATGGGAAAGGAAGATAATGTTGTGTTCTGTGCCATGAGTGAGTTGCAAAAACGGGTTTACCAACGAACATTACAACTCCCTGATTTCCAATGCCTTATCAATAAGGACCTTCCGTGTAGTTGCGGAAGCCCACTCAAACAAGTTGAATGTTGCAAGAGGACCGTTCCAAATGGTTTCATCTGGCCGTACCTCCACGTGGATAATCCAGAAGGTTGTGATTCATGCCCTTTTGCCTTGTTCTCCCTTGCCTTGTCAAGCTTCAGCAGGTATTTGATTTTTCATATGCTATTCGTATACTTGTTGTTGGCTGCCTGTGGTGCGATTGGTTAAATACCATGATGCTTCAACATTTAACACCTAAACAAGTTTGCTGGTGTCTGGTGCTAATGAAAATATTATTTTATAGAAATCAGTGTATGAAAAGAAAGAAATTTGGGCCGGGGGGTGGGGTGGGGGTAGTAGAGGGCAAAGGAAATACTTCTGAATGTTTACACCTCTTTAGTCTAAGTTCTCTCCCTCTCTCTAATTTGGCCTTTTGAAATAATATTATTTTGATGTGACTGATAATCTGAAATAGATAATTTCAAAGATGTAAATATGTTGTAGTTACTAAGGAGAAGAGGGCTCCATGTTGTGGGAGAGATGATGACTTGATGAGTCTTGTTTTTATAGTGTCACCACTCTTCTAAATTAGAATCCAAAGTTCTTATTTATGTATTTTGTTTAACTTGTTTCCCTCTTCTTTCCTTTTTGCTTTAAGAATCGTGCAGTATTGTGCTCCATGCCTTCCAATCTGTCTTTTCCTTTTTTTAATGGCCTTGGAAGGAGAAACTATTATCAAATTTTTTTATGCCAAAATCTAGTCAACAAGGACGCTGGGATCAAATCTCACCAACTGTCAAAATTGAGGGTCCTTGTGAGTAGTACAGCCTACTTTCTAAGGGAGAGGGATGAAACTTCGAGCATCCTGATACAAAATAGTAGGTTTGATCTGGGTTCTAATGTATTGCCTTGAAGGGTTCGATGATTGTATTTAAAGCCTGTGGAGTGCCTGTGACTCTACATAGACTGCTGTAGTTGAGTCATCGATGGGTTTGTCACTATCCCTTAGTTAGGATGAATGCCTGTCTTAACTAATTGGAGTTGTACTCAATCACAGTCTGGGATGTATTTGTTGTTAAGTGAGAATTGGGCCCTGTTTGCGGTAGAATTCTTGCAGTAAGCCTTTAGCAGATCTTTTCAGTTCCATCCGAGGCTTACATCTCGGTCATACACTGTCTTTCTTCCCATCAGATTTGGCATGTCTTCCATGATCTATTATTCGACCCATGTCGTAGCCTGGGGTTGTTTGTGCGGTCTACCTCGGTTGGTCTGGGTTTTCCAGATCAGTTAGTCTGAAATTTTGACATTGAGGTCAGATTTTGCCACTTATATAACATGAGAGCCATATTGCAACAGTAAGTTACCAGTGTAAGAATATTTCAACAAAGAATAAATAGTGAAAAGAGACAACTTTGGATGCAGTTTTTGACTCGTCCAGTAAATATTGTTATGTCCAGTCCTCTATTGAAAACCTAAAAGTCTCTACACAGTAAGTTGTAATGTAAAATGTTGCATTGTCAATGAAAGAAAATATTGTCTTGAACTCAATATCAATTACTGTTTCTGGCATAATCATGCCTTTGGAGTATTCAACTCTTGATTTTCAGCAATAGGGAATTTTGAGTTACACGCGGAAATTCCTTGAGCATTCAGAAACAATGGATGGAATTGTAAGTTAAAGAATTATTTTCACTTTTCACATGAGAGTGAAAACTTAAGATTAGAAATGGAAATTGCGCTGGTTAGATTGGAGTGAAGGTAGCATATTGAAAAACTTACTGAGAATTGTATTATCATTATCTTTTTTCCAAAAAGTTAATCAAAATAGGGTAAAATAAATAGACTTGGCAATCCATCAGCAAAGAAGTAAATAAATGAAGATTTTAAATAAATCAAGTTTAGGGTCAAGATATCTGGGTATTGGATGCATTTAATTTAAAGATAAACCTCTAGAGACATTTAGCATGTTTGTCATGGATGCAGGATTATGCTGGGGGTTGCATGACGTTTAAGTCTTAACACCGTTCTTCTCAGATCCCCAGCTTGAAGGACGAGATTAAAAAATTTCCATAAGAAGCAGTGTCGTGAAATTATTTTCCCAAGTTGCCAGGCTTCCCATTTGAGCAAATCTTTTTGATTTGACAGTATATGAAAGCATAACACAGTTTTGTAGTTTGGCACTAATCCAATCTATATTTTCTTTTGTCTTTTTTCGGTTATATGTTATCTTTACTTTTCCGAGCTATCTTACAGATTAGCAATCATCTGGAGCTCATCAAACCCAATCCAAAGGACGATCCAGATAAACAAAGAAAGGATGCGGAATTTGCTTCTGCTGTATTTGGCATAGACATTGATTTGGTGGGAGGAAATTCCCTGAATGAGAGTTTCATGGGCCTGACCGATGTTAAACATTGTGGGAAAATGAGAGCTTTGGAAAGACTGATGAGCTCTTGGATTTCTAGGGGTGATAAGATTCTTCTTTTCAGTTATTCTGTCAGGTATGCATTGTAACATATTCGACACTTTTTATTAAGATGAAAATGAAGTAAAAGAAGCCAGCTTCCACCAAAAAGAAAGAGAGAGATGGAGAGAGAGAATACTTCTATGAACTCTATTCAATGGTTAACTTCATGGATAAATAGTGAATAAATAATCATTGAGGTTATCTCTTGGACATAGTAAGTAAAAAAGAAGGCAAACGAAGAAATTGTCAAGATAGTAATCTCAACAATTGGGAGACAATTAGAAATCTTTTTGTGCTTCAGCTTGCCTTTAATTAAGCATGAGATTCTTTCCATGGGGTTTTTAGGGGATAAAGAGGAGTCCCAGCATTGGTGCTACACTTTTGCTGCTTGATATATTCTTCTGGAATAATCAAAGATGTAATCCATTATTTGTTGTAGAATTGTAGTCAGCCAGAATTATAGTTGTAGATCATAGTTTTTACTCACTTTTAGGTGTCTTCTGAGAGGATTTGAAATTATTCAAGAGAACCGAGGTTACTATTTCCTTTCTTCTCTTCTTTTTTCGCTCGAGTTCAAAAGGTCTTTGCTTGCTCCCTCGCCTCCTATGGAATACCTATTTTTGTACAAGAAATTTGTTGTCATTTCTTGATTCTTATGATAAAAGCATGGAGCAAAGGCAGGGGCCTTCGCTCCTTCCAAAATTTTTGAAAGCCACTTTCCATTTCATATAATTTCTAGAATTGTTAAAAATACATGGTATAGACAATGGCCTACAATAGTAAGGAGACTGTTTTAATTGAATAGATATACTTATTTATTTGGTGTGCGGATTGCATTTTTTATTTTTAAGTCTTTTTGGTTTTGGGTTTGAGGCCATGACTATCACCACTAAGGTACTTCTTCATTGCGTACCATCACATATTTTTCTCCTACTGAGGTTTGACTTGTCTGAGCAGGATGTTAGATATACTTGAAAAGTTTATTATACGCAAAGGATATTGCTTTTCAAGACTCGATGGCTCCACTCCAACTAGCTTGCGCCAGTCTTTTGTTGACGATTTTAACTCAAGTCCAAGCAAACAGGTTAATTTTGGCATTGAACCTTGATTTTAAATCATGATTTTTCAATAAATGAAAACTAACGTACTGGCATCAGGTGTTTCTGATATCTACCCGAGCTGGTGGGCTTGGACTCAATCTTGTTAGTGCAAACCGGGTTGTGATATTTGATCCAAACTGGAATCCTGCCCAGGATTTGCAGGCACAAGATAGGTCATTCCGTTTTGGTCAAAAGCGGCATGTAATTGTTTTCCGTCTTCTTGGAGCCGGTTCTCTAGAGGAACTTGTCTACACACGCCAAGTTTATAAACAGCAGCTATCAAATATTGCTGTTTCTGGGAAAATGGAAAAGCGATACTTTGAAGGGGTCCAGGTTCAGAAGCTTATGTCTTCTTCTTATCACTGTATTATTCTCTCTCTGTTTGACTCACCTGCTTTTTTCCCAGGATTGCAAGGAGTTCAAAGGCGAGCTGTTTGGAATCTCCAATCTGTTCAGCGATATCTCTGACAAGCTTTTCACTAGTGAGATCATTGAGTTGCATGAAAAGCAAGGAAAGGAATATAAACACAATCATGGGGAGCAGCTTGATTTGCCTCGACTTGAGATGGATCTTGTTCCTGAGAAAAGAACAGCTAAAAAGTTTTTGGTGGACAATGAAAGAGAGACAACAGGCGAACCAGTTCTTGCAGATCTTGGTAAATTTACTTATTCCTCATGTTTTAACTAGTCTAATAAAATGCCATTAGAACTGCTGTGTGGTTATATCTTGATGTCCTTTTGGACTGCTGGCTGCTGAGTCGAACTGCTTTGTGTTAGAGGAAAGGTTCTTTCATAGTTTGGCGATACAAGGTGTTGCATCATTCAGGCACATATTTTATCACTTAGTCGACATGTATAATTTCGTGGATGTGAATTTCCGAGCTAAGCATCTGTTGATTGTTTTATTTACCATGGGATCGTTACAATAGCTAAGGCGCACACACTGAAATGAATTGACCTTAAGATTTAAGCGAGTCATTTGGTTTTTCAGGTATTGTATATGCTCACCGCAATGAGGATATTGTTAACTTTGGGGCTGGGAACCAGGAAAAGGCGACACTGAGCACGGGTTTGAAGGGTGCTGTGACACAGCCATACAACCCTACTTTGGGGACGAAAAGATCAGATGTGGAACAAGAAAAGGAGAACGTGAAACTTGTTGCTTTATCCAAGAGGCGAAAAAGAAGCCAGTATAGCCTCCTTGCTCAGTCGATGGGTATGGAAGAGGTTGAGTTTAGCAAGTGGTTACTATCAGCGACTGTGCGTAAGCGTGAAATAGTGCTTCGGGACTACAAGAAGAGAAAGGAAAAGATACGTTAATTGTTGAAAGTTCACGCTTGGTTGCATAAATATGTAATACTACATGTAACATATTGTATATTCACATGTCTCTTTCTTTCATCTAGAGATCTAGATTGAATTTGTACAGTAAAATTTGTATCCAAGAGTTGACAATTCTTCAAGATCAGCAATATATTTCCCTCCTATTGCCTAAATTGAGAGTAAATTGATAGACGCTCATTTATTTTCATAGCTTTTCTTGGTTGCCTAAAAACTCATTTATTTTCATAGCTTTTCTTGGTTGCCTAAAAAGTGGCAGAGAGCACAAGTGAAAACATATGGGTAAATTTCAACTGCGGTTGCGGAACTTTTAGTGAAATTTCAATTGGGTCAGTAAACTTTCAGCAAAATCAATTGTGGTATTTTATGTGTAGCCATCTGAGGTTTATATGTTATCAGAACTTCTATGTCATCCATTTCAAGAAAGATGTTGCTTTTGCTATTAAATTAAAGATAAAATAAAAAAAACATGTACTCTCTTTGCTTCTTGCGAACACTTGCTAAGAAATTTTCCAAGAGATTCGACAAGAGATTTGATTAATATCTTCTTTAACTAGATTGAAAACCAAATGGCATAACAAAAAACCTGTGACTTTTAGCTATTATAATGTAAATTTAGTTAAATTATAAGGGGTACAATTTTTATTTTACCTTAATTTCAACGTTGTTGTAATGAACTTTTAAGCTCAAGTAATGCACCTTGTTATGAAGGTTTATTGTTTTACTATTTGGTAAAAATGTACAATGTCTTACGGAACTGTTAAATTTATAATATTAAATTTTATTCGTTTCTATCTTTTATTTTCACTTATAAAAACATTTGTACAAGCCCATAACCGACCAACACGGTGCATTCTGTACCCACTCGCACTTTCAGAACGACACGATTCACACCTCTTCATGGCTGACCAATTCAAACGAAAGCATTGCGCAATAATCATTAAACACCCAATTGACACCTCTAGTCAGGGCTGACCAATTAAAAATCGCACAACAATCGTTCGACATTACATGACCAAAAACCAAAAATAACAATCAGTTTATCAAACGAAATAGAAAAACTCAAGGGAATAGAGTAACTTAACATTGTTTTCCAGCAGCATCAGAAATTAAACGCACGATTCTTAATTCAGAGAGAACAGCTAACGAAACAATCAGTATACAGTTACATGCCTAAATTCAAATCCTCAGCAATCAAATATATTCTCAAGTAAGGGACTCCTAAGGGCAATAATACAATAATACACAATGGAGAAGCCAAAAAAAATAAAATAAAGGGTTACGAGCATGCAACCACGACCTTACTCTAGAGAGATTTTGCTTGACATGGACAAATTTTTGTATGCCAATGAACTAAAACTTAAATGGCGAAATGAACCGTGTCGTTAATGTACACACGGAAAAGACCCACAACTGTGTGAACCTTTGAACAAGGAAAAAATGGAGCTCCTTAACTAAGCAGAGCAGCAACCACCTGTCTTTACTGCTGTAATGTCATCCTTAGACCCGACACTAATGGTCTGCCCTTTAGGTAAGGCTGCTGGATCATCACTAGCCTCGAGAGCTTTCCTGCTAACAACATGATGTATCTGAGTAAGCACCTCTGTGAAGGCATTTTCTACATTCATAGACTCCAAAGCAGATGTTTCCATGAAAAAAGCGTTTTCTCTTTCAGCAAATGCCTTTGCATCTTCAGTTTGAACAGCGCAAGTGTGCGCGCAAGTCTGCCTTATTTCCAACAAGCATGATGACAATGTTTGAATCTGTATGATCCCTGAGTTCCCTCAACCATCTCTCGACATTTTCAAAGCGTAACATGACGAGTTACATCATATACAAGCAACGCACCAACAGCTCCTCGGTAGTAGGCACTTGTGATTGCACGATATCTTCACCAAAATGCATAATTCCCGTAAGAATTTACACATCACGACACATTACAAAGCAGCATAAAAGCACTTAGAAGAAGTTTCATGAAAATTAACTAGGTCGGGTAAATTGCTATAGGATATCAAGAACTATACAAGAACCAAGAGACAAACAGAACATCTAAGTGAGAACAGTTTTATCATCTGTCTTGAGAGCAAGACAAAATTTCCAATTAGCTAAAGTAGAAAGTTCACATACAAATATTATGATACTTTAATTTACGTGAGAAATTAAAAATATGCACAGACATCTTGCTTCTTACGCTATTAGATTTCAAGGTTAAGTGTCTATCGACAAACCATGCATATCCCTAATCTGTTCAAAGAAATGAAGGCATGTATAATTGCTCGATTAAGAAAAATGGACGATTTCTGATGCACTAAAGTGCATCAAGTAAAACTTCATAATCAATACAAAAGATGGACAAGTTCTAATGTATGCAAGTGCATCATGTAAAACTTCAAAATCAATACAACATGATTTCCAGATTTCCAGTTTCTACAGATAATATAATACTTGTGCTGGTTTAGCAGACTAAACAGAAGTATTCAGCGTTCTTGTGCAACCCAATCAACGAAAAAAATAAAATAAAATATTAATGGGATTGAGACCTGCTATTCCCACATTGGCAAGAATTGACATTTTAAAGACTTGCTGATCCTAGCATATACTAAAATGGATAAGAAAAGAAATGAAGGCGCTAAGATGAATGTGTGCTTCACCATAATGGATAAGATAAGAAATGAGAATATATTGAAGAAGTGGAGATGGCATTGCTTGAAGATATAAGGAAATGATGACTTTAGTGGTTGAGACATGTTTTCAGAGACATAAATAAAGCTCCTTTTCATAAGAGTCACGTGGTCGAGAACAAGTCAAGAGAGAGAAGGTTAGGACACAACTAGTTGTGGTTGCTAAAGATCTAGTTGCTTTAGATATCTTAATAGATCTAAAAATGAAATAAAGTGGTGAAAAAGGGTCCATGTAGCTAATCTATATTAGTTGAGAACAACACGTGTTGGCGGTGTTACTGACACACCAAAAAATCAAGTCATGCAAACTTGAAAATTCACCAAGGTAACAAATCAAAACACAACCACAAGAAGGCCCATGGGAAAAATATAATTGTTCTAGTTCAAAAATATATATATATATATATATATATATATATATATATATATATATATATATATATATATGACTGTAGTGACGTCGAGATTTTAATTATTTCTTCTCTTGACATCAAAACTTCACTAGGATTAAATCCTGCTAGCTGATTAAAAACAAAACATTAGTTACCAGCATTAAATCTCTACTACACCAGAATTACATTTCAATTCCATTAGTGATGATACATGCTTCAGTTGATTATTTGACCAAATGTGCAAACTTAAACTCACTATAACCCCGTAGCTAATCACATAAAAAAAAATCTGAGAGAAACAAACCATTAGAATCACGAGTCGTGATGACCAAAAAAAAAAAAGAGAGAGAGAGAAAATTACATAAATCAAATAAATCTGTGGTGTAATTCGTTATAGATCAGTCCAACTCTAAAACAGAATTTCACAACAAATTGACACATATATTTAAACTCCAAAGATCATCAAACCTACGATTGATAACTAGTACTAGATCTAATTCCCCCAAAACACTGTTACAACTAAACCAAAAACAAAAACTATAAGAAGAAAAAGTCATTTTAATTTTAAATACCCAGATCTCAAAACCCCATAAATAAACCCAGAATGACAGTGACATTTCACTAAAAAAACCTAGATATGAATTCAAATCAAGTATAGAAAACAAATCATCATAATGTCAGCTACCCAGATCTAAAAATCAAACAATGACCCCATTCCCAAAAGAGCACATTTCATTTTACTGAAAAAGTGGTGTACGCAGATATATACAACACATATACAGTTGTGCAGATGAATGAAATATATATATATACCGTTCTTGGCCGGCAGTGTCCCAAATCTGGGCCTTGACTACTTTATCATCGACCCGGATGCTTCGAGTGGCGAACTCAACGCCGATGGTTGACTTTGATTCGAGACTGAACTCATTTCGAGTGAATCTTGAGAGTAAATTCGATTTTCCGACGCCCGAATCCCCGATCAGCACCGCCTTGAACAAGTAATCGTAGTCGTCGTCCGCTCTATACGCACCCATTACTCTTTCCTTACTTCAATTTAGAGACATATATACGTTTTATGCATGTACACATATACGTTGTGTATATATATATATGTGTGTGTGTGTGTGTGTGTGTGTGAACTTGTATGTATTGGTTTTTTTGCTTGGGGTTCGTTGATCTGAAATGTAGCGGAAAGAGGAGGAGATCTATTTTTTTTTTAGCTGAAGAGTTTCTTTATATTTAATTTTGAGCAAATTACATTAAACACCTTATTACAAGAACGGAGTTTTGGCACAAATGATTAAAGTAACCCAGTGGAATGATCTACTCCCCACTATGGAAAATAGATATAAAAGCGCCACTGCACCAATTTGGATGAGTGTTTGATTTTTATGTCAAGTACTTTTTTATTACCCATGACCACGTTCGGTGACCTTTATATTTAGTTATCTACTCTCCATGGTGTAGAGTAGGTCATTTCTCTCGTAACATATATCCATCGTGCATGTTTAACCATAATTATCTAATTTTGGCGAAGAGGTCCCAAATCTATGTATTTATGTGTGCAAATGGTCTTTTTGTACACATTCTTTCCAAAATATCTTACTTTTGCACATGGTTTGCACTTATCTTTTTTTTTAGCTGCAGGGGCAAACATGTCAAGTCACGTGTTATTTGTTTTCTTTTAACTCCTGCCATTATAATTTAAACTTATCGGCCAACATATTGTATTGAGACAAAAACTACTAACATTAAAATGGTCCTTCTATGTAGATAATAGAAAATAGATCCCAATCACCGTTGTGGTCTACCCTTAGAGTTAAAGACTTCGTGCATCCGAATCTTGATAGACATTTTCTTACTTGCTAGGGAAGGAAAGACCGTTAAGTTATTGCATTTCTTTCTTTACGGTAATGGTTTACCTGCAAAAGTACTTAACTTTATTTTGTAATTTGTACATGAAGTAAGTGGTTCTAGATTGTACGTGTGGTGCGACCCACCCACTTGTCCGAGATGTAAAGATACAATGCCTTTGAACTCCAATAGTAGGTTATGAGAAGAAAACATATAACTCAAAGAGCAAGAAAAATAAGTTTCCTTGGAAACTTTGGTTTTTAAGTTTTATTTGCATAGTTGCTATAACATGGATGAATGATTAAGGATTTGTAACATATTGTAATGAGTATTGCACTTTTGTTATTAATGAATGAAAATAATTTTATCTTCTGAGTTTCATATTAGTCCTAGAAATAGACATATGTTTTAACTTTTAAAACGATGTAGAAAATATCTAACAAACCAATTCAAACCGTTCCACTTTCCAATTCAAAAGGCGGTTAAGTTTTGGTTTTAAACCACGGTTTACAAAGTAATACTTTTCAAACTAGTTAAAATTTAAATATATTTTCCTAATTTCTCAATACAAACATAAACAACAAAACACTAAACATAAACAATTCTTAAATTCTCTCATACTTGCTTTGATCCTTAATGAAGTATAGAAAGAATCGAGTTTAAAAACTAAATATACAATGCCTTCATTTTCTACCATGTCTAATGCAATACACCGTGACAGAGATATTTATGGTGCAAATATATAAATTGGAGAATCAAAGGTGTATTTATATGGAAAAAGCATGGACTCAAAAGGAAGTCTTTCTCCACAACTAAGATATAAACTGAAAATGGGCACATGCTCACTACAGGAAACAATGGTGGCGATGACTTGTGGTATATGTTTGATGAATCTAGATCTACTGTCTCAAATACACGTCTCTTTAATCGTCATCTCAATAGAAACTTTATCTATCATCAATAAAATGGATGGAGGGGATCATTATTGACAATATTTAATGATTTGGATTTATGATTTATCCTACTTCATATTACTCTCTTTGTGCAAATATATATAGCAGCAAAATAGTATGATATTTATGTTGAAACTTCGTAATGGTCAGTCAAACTTTCTTTTTATATAATTTATACTTATATAAGTAGGCTTAAAAACCCTGCATTTAGATTTGAGATAAGTTGGTCTAAAACACTGAATGACTTTCCCTCCAAAAAAAAAAAAAACTTACACCTACGTAAGATTCCCCCAATTTTCTAGATCGGTGTATACGAAAATACTAGCAACTAATTAGAAAATGACTATAATAGATAATTGCTTGTATTTTCTTTGTCATTGTTATGATACTTGCAATTCTGTTTTATTTGTTATAATTGAAATTATGAATAATTCTTGCAAGACACTCCAACTAAGGTACTAGAGCGGGATCCATATTGGTATGATAGTTCAAGGACCATACAAGTTCGATGCGAATTTAATAACATACCATGACAACTACAAAAAAATTCAAATCGACAAGAAAAAATTAAAATTATTTAAAACCATTTTAACCCTCTAAATATATGGAATCCAAGCCACGAAATCAATAAAACATTTTATTTAGATGGGGAAGAAATCACCCTTTAATCAAAAATAGAAATACGAAATTAAAAATCATATCATACATTTATTATTGAATTTGCAATGCCCCTAGCCCTCTTGGCATCACGCCACATCTTTGTTGTATTTGGCAATCTTGCTTGGTATGATCAAATCTAGAAAGAAAAATGATGAGATTAGATAAAGATATATATCGGGTTTCAAAGAAAATAATGATCCCTGATGTATACACGTACCTTAGAATGCAGAGCCAGCCTGAAAAAAAGATTAATTATATAAACCTCAATAAGATGAAACCATGCTCTTCTCCAGTGAGGATTTATGTACATAACTGTAGCAATGCAAAGCACTACAGATACATAAGAAACGGTGAAGCTTATGTAGAAGAACTCCATGTCCATGAAACCACTCTCCTCACTTTCATCATTGAAGACAGATGGCGGCACGGGTTTTGATCCAGTACAATCGACAGGTAATGGACGTCCACAAAGATAAGGGTTTCCCTCATAGCTATCTTTATCAAAGGTTTCAAATTGAGCTTTCTGTGGTATTATACCTGTTAAATTGTTATGTGCCACGGTGAAGACTTCCAAAAAGTTTAACTCAACCAGTCCAGTGGGAATTCTTCCACTTAAGTTGTTGTAGGAGAGATCCAAACTCTCGATTTGACTTAGGTTTGAGAATGTTGCTGGAATTGTTCCAATTAGATTGTTGTGGGACAAGTTGAGTGCGTGGAGCTCACTTAACTTTCCAAGGCCAGTCGGAATTTCACCATTTAATTTATTAGAAGAGATCAATTCCTAATATGTGGGTGAGGATGCTACCCTTGTAAGAGTATGAATTTCTCTTTGTCGTGAATGTGGCATTGATTTCATATTCAATTAATCCGGGATTTTTCCTTTCTCGGAGAGACACATGATAGGCCTTTTCTAACTTCACCTTATCCGTGGATGACATGAATGCGTCCGTTGAAAAATCATATCTTACAAAAGCCCACCAAGACTCATCTTCTCTTAGCTCAACTGTTATGTTACCCAAGTAGTACGGGATGTGACCATAGAGACCATTATAAGATAGGTCTATCATGCTAAGCCTTTTCATTTGACAAAGTTGGTCAGGGATTGTTCCTTCGAAATGATTACGTCCGAGTAGAATAATGCTCAAGCTTGATAGGTTACCGATCGATTGAGGGATACTTCCGATGAATTGATTCTCTCTAAGATCCAATGTCACTAAAGAAGAATAATTATAGAATGCATGTGTAAGCTGACCTTCCAATCGATTATTGTTTAGATAGACATGATTTATTTGATTGAAACAAGATATAATTGAGCCAGATAAATAGTTCTTAGAAAAATCTAAGAAGAGAAGGAAATCCAGTTTGCAAATTTCCACTGGGATAGGACCTTCAAGATGGTTATTAGACATAGAAACTAGTTTCAATCCTGTCATATTACCCACCGATGGGGGAATTTTGCCAGACAAACGGTTGTTACTAATGTCTAATACTTCTAACATAGAGATGGAAGACAAACTGTTGGATATAGTGCCTGAAAATTCATTGTTATCAAGATATAAAAATCTCAAAGGCATTAAGTTTATAGATTCTGGAAATATTTGTCCTTGGATTTTATTTTTCGATATTTTGAAAAAGGACATAGAGAAGCATCCCATGACTACTTCTTGTGGTATTGTGCCTGACAAGTTATTGTTGGACAAGTCTAAATATTCTAAAGATTTCAAATCACCGATACCAGATGGTATACAACCATCAAACACATTTTTTGACATGTTTAATACAATCAAATTTGGAAAAATTGAACCTATATTAGTTGGAATATGTCCATTAAACTTATTATTAGATATATCAAAAGTTTCCATGACAGAATTGGTGCTTGTTGGCAACTTGAGAGTTCCAGTAAAAGCGCTCTCTCTCAAGTAGAATTCCCTAAGTCTTGTGTTGTTCTTTAACAACCAAATTGGAAAATTTCCTCCAATGTTGTTTTTTGAGAGATCTAGAACTTTCAAGTCAGTTTGATAGTGAAGAAAGTTGAGTTGTGTTAGATTGCAATTTGACAAACTGAGAACATCTAGTTGGAAATTTGGGACCCAATTTCGTGTCTCATTTTCTGTGATTACTTTGTTGCTATCGAGAAATACGAATCGAAGGTTCGAATGATTAAAGAATGACGCAAAGGAAATTGGCACTTGAAAGTTGTTACTTGAAAGAGAGAGATATTCAAGCGAGGTTATTTTGGAAAGTGGAGACATGGCAATATTTCCTGATAAATTATTCTCCAATAGCTCGATGAACCAAAGAGATGTCATGTTGCCTAGACATGATGGAAGTATTCCTTCAAACTTATTGTAACTCAAATCCAGCTCCTCCAAGTTTTTAAGTTCACACCATCCTGTAAAATTAATATGTTAACAATAATTATCTAGTTTAAAATAACTTTGCAATTATTACACTTTGTTAATTTCTTTGTAAAACCATTAACCAAAAGTTGAATTGAAATACATTAAATTAGCGAAAATCAAATTTGAGGATAGAAATAATTGGAAAAAAAAAAACCTTATATAAATAAAGAGATTAGAAAGTGATCAAAAGTTTACCTTGGTTGGGGAGGGTGCCCCCGATTCCACACGAGCACAAAGATAAAAACTTGAGAGAAGTCATTACTCCAATGCTCTGAAGAAAGTTTGCGTCCAAATGAGAATAGTCCAAAAACAATCCCTCCAACTGACTTAAATGCCTCAACTCTATGAACAGAAAGCGTTGAAATGTAATAAATATGATTTGGCACTTGTTAATTAATGTTTGATAATATATAAAACTATTAAAAATTGAAGTAATTGAGTACTTAATTTTGTTGGTGAAAAGAAATAAACACATAAAAGTTAGAAATAAAAAATTGAGTACTTAATTTTGTTGGTGAAAAGATAGAGAAGAGAACTTATTAAGATTGTAGAACTAACCATTTATTTGAATGGATCCTTTTATTTCATTCATAGAGAGATCCAGAGACTCAAGTGATGATAGCCCTTGGATTGAGGAGAAAATGTTGTTATTGAAGTAATTGCCTCCTAAATTAAGGACCTTCAAATTTCTCAATCCTGTTTGTTTACAAAACCCACATCAAGTTGCATTATTAGTTTTATCAATGATTGAAGTGAAACGAATATAAATGATTCCTCCACCATATAATAAAACAAATAACAAGTAAAGAAGGAAACATAATGAATATGATTAATATCACAATAAAGAAAGGAAATGAAAAGATATACCGTAAATGGTGCCAAAGCTTCGAAATTGATTGTCACTGATATCTAGCTCCTTTAAACTGATAAAATCATTTAACTCTAATCCAAAATCAAGTGAAGTAGTAAGTGAAGCAACCAAGACTACACTAAATTACTTATTCATACATATCTCAAAATACTGAAATGAGACTTAATTACCTAGTATTGATAGAACATCACTAACATTGATGCCATCATTAATACTAAAATCAAGGACTTGGAGCTTCTTTAATCCTGAAAGTCTTTCGTGGCCTACATCATGGAAAGATATTTAAATAATCCAAAATATTTCATGCCATGCACCACTGAAATCATGGACTCCTCAAGATTAGTACTACTATCCCTATGCAATCTCGCAATGACGTCAACGTACTAAATTAGCAATTCTAACCTTATTTGGAAGAGATAAATGGCAAATTTTGCAGCAGGAGATTATTTAGCACCGTTTTTAAGCCATAGAATAGTAAATATTAGCTTATTATGAATTATGGGAAGTTTTATTATTATGGTCAAGTGTATTTATTACCTGAGATTAAAAATTAAAATGGATTTAAAGCTAATTTAATCTTTGGAAGTAACAAACCAACTACTTGTTTTGAAAAATCATGGAGGCTATTAAAATGCAATTACCACTTGTTTCGAAAACATGGGATGAAGGAAAAAGAATGGCTGCTTTGAGATTCAGATGCTTGAGAGAAGAAAGTTGACTAAGAGATGACAGAATGTTGCGATCAAATGAGTTCCAACTCAGATCAAGGGTCTCCAAATTTTTCAACTTTGAGAGTTTATCAAAACCTGCAAAAAAGTTGAATACATCTCTACTGTCACTCATATAAGAAAATTTATAAAACTAACCAAATTGGAAGAATATGGTTTCCTAATGAAGGAGAGAGGACAACATACCTTCATTCTCTAACCATCCTACTAAATTATTAAACCCCAATGAGAGATTTCTGAGCTCTTGAAAGGGAATAAATAGAGAGGCATTAAAAAACCAATCTTCTAACCTAGTGTCATATAGATCCAGTTGGATTACTCGGCCAGTGTTGTTGCTGCATTGAACCCCTTGCCAATGACAACAACCAGCTTTAGTCTCATAATCCACCCATGAAGGGAGTGAAATTCCATTTGGAAAGTTTATGTTTTCTTTGAGGTGCAAAAGAGCAATCCTCTCTTCCTCAAAACACCCTAAGCAATACCATTTTCCATTTAGGAACGAAAGCACCATTATCACTAACCATACCCAAAATTTAATTCCCATCTTTCTTAATTGTATTCTACTTTGGTGAAGTTCCCTTTTTATACACTATTAATTTCTGATATCTAATGAGGAGACTTTGACTTTGACTTACCTAGACCAAAAACATGGTAGTATTAAATGTGAATCCAGTATTTTTTTTTATTTCATAAAAAAAAAAAGAACTAGTCTCTGAAGAAACATTATAAACCAAAATGGTATATCTTAGTAATATTTAGATTATTTATTTATTAATATCACATTGCATTGATTAATTGATGGTTATAAAATTTTAATTCTCACTATGCTTTTTCTTTCAATAATTGCAACAACCAACGGTCCAATCAAGGGAAAATGGTACAAAGTTTAGGGCCACACATTTTCTATCAATAATGGCATGGACCACGTGAAGAAAAATTATGCAATATAAAGTTTGAATATTCGGTACGATAACTACAATTTTGTCTACGTATGTGAGAAGACTTGACCTATATCTACGTGAGCGACTAAACTTCAAACGTGTAGTTTGTGCTGGAAAAATCCATTTTAAGAAAAGTAACTGGGATGTTTATTGTTAATTAAAAGAAAAAAAACGTGTGAGTACATTTATTCTTTTATATAATACATAATGAAAAGCCAAAACTACCCTTAAAATAAAATTTTTATTCAATCAAAATGATAACGGTAGACTTGGCATGAGAATATTAGATGATCAGTAAAAGATCCCAAATATGATTGCACACAACATTCGTTTTTCTCCCTTAAAATTGATAGATAGATTAAATTAACCCTTGCGAACACAGAAATTCATCAGGTTAATATCCAAAAAAATTGCTAATTAAATTTAGAATGACTATCCGAGTGAAAAGTAAGTCAATTTTATAGCCTCTAATGTTCATGTAGTTGTGCTTGATAGAGTTTGTCGTGTTAGAAGTCATTAGAAATTGTGCATTTTGTCGCATTACTTAATTTTGTTAGTATGATACATAATTAATGAGTTGAGCCTCGTTGATAGTGGAAAGTGATTTATTTGAACTTAATAGTACATTATAATTCACTAGTAGTGGGGCGAATAACATTTTATGAAAAATGATGTAACATGCATTGAAGTCCTATTCTATTCTTTGATTGTGAATTTATCATTTTATCAGCATTTTTTTTTAATAATGGCATCAACTTAAAGATTACGCTTGGAAAAATTGTGCACAAGACTTTGCCTTCTAAAAATGCCAAAACTATCCATTTTTCAAGAAGACTGGTGGGAACATTTTTTCACCCATAAGAAAAAAAAAAGAATTATTAAGATGCAAATTCATTGATAATTGCAATTATATATATATATATATATATATATATATATATATATATAGAGAGAGAGAGAGAGAGAGAGAGAGAGAGAGAGAGAGAGAGAGAGATGATTTCCTAAAGCAAGCTAAGCACCGTTGACGTTGCATATTAATTACCATGTTGATTACATTTGTTGGTAATAAATGTGCAATGTTATCAACATAGTAATTAATATGTCACATCACCGGTGTGTAGCATAAGCTAAGCATCGGTGCTTAGGAGATCATTTATGTATATATATATATAAACTTACTTGAGATACGAACAATTAGCACAAACTGAAAAATGCAAAATTAATTTTGGTTGACCGAGGCTAGAGCTTGATTCTACGTCTTTAAGATGAATTTGCACAACCTAGGTGCTCACAGTAAATAACAACAATTTTTCAAGATACAACGGCCTTCTTCTTGCGGTAGAAGCACTTCAAATAGCAAGATCAACAAACTCAAATTTTGTTATTTACTCTTTATATAGAATATGGACATACGCAGAATGTTTTTAAAGAATGCATGGCAGAATTACAAAGTTTGAAAAATGATTTTATTTGTAAAATTCGTAGAACTATGGTGGTTTATTCATAACATACCAAAAGTTGTGTCTAAAAATACACAACACATGAAAGGACTCAATTGAACAGATACATTAGCTGAAATGACTCAATTGAACAGACAAGAGACCTAAAAGGACTTGTTTGAACAATTGTGTCTTTTTGTGCACATGACACGTGTGAAATCTAAATATTTATTATTGGATAATAAAATTAAAATAAAATAAAATTAAAATAAAATATTTTATATTTATTTTGTTCGAAAAAAGAATATATTGGGCCAAACAAGACCCACGACTAGAACTCGAACCCGAGCCCAGCTAGCGAAGCGCGTGTGGGCTTTGAACCGACCCTCTAGTATCTAAACCTCCTCCCCTCTAAAGACTTGCAGTGTTCTTTGGAGCCCAAACCCAAATCCAACTAGATGTATATTAATTAATTCAAGATCATGTCATATTAGATGTGGGATCTGGGTTCCCCACTTGCTACAATATCCGATTACCACTTTCAAGGTGTCAATTTTTTATACTAATTTCTCATTCATTTGAAAATAGTTTTGCATAACCAAATGTACCACGAGCATCTACTCACATAGTAGAATGCATTCCACTATAATTTTATAACAATCAGTTATCGGGACTCTCTCGAATATTTGGTCAAAAATTGGTCAAACCAATTTATAAATAACTTATTTCCAACATATATTTATTAAACCAATAATAATAACACTAGTCTTTGTAGCTCAAATGTTTATGACAAAATATATATGTTACCGTCAATGTTGCAAATAATATGATTTGCACCAACAATATTTTCACCGCTATAAAATATTAGTTTTCACAATTTCAACATTTGTAAGAGATAAATTATTTACGCACACTTGGTGGGTTATAACATTTTCAACCTACTTTACACATCTAGTTTACATGAAAAATAAGTGATTGAAATAATTAATGCTATAGAGGTGCTATTAAGCTTTTAAAAATGGCATTGACAATTGGAATAGGTGTATTTGCCATTTGCGAGAGGTAAAAGTGCGTTGATGCTCCAATCTCTATTTTTGTTTGTGGGATAGAATCTGTTAAAGCCAGCTCCCATGCTTGTTTACCATACTAAGCTCTTTTACTCTTTGAACATGTCATAAAGAGAATAAAAGAATTCTAAAATGCTAGTTTTAAGTTTTTCTCTCTATTTCGTACTAAATACAAGAACAAACCACGTTAATTTATATTAGATGACTGAAATATTCTACCAATTTTTGTTTCATTTTCAATTGTTAGATATTTTGAAATCTTTTCTTTCAAAGAAAATATTCTTTTTTATTTTGACTCTTTTTTTGGCAATTTCCTCAACAGTCTTCAGATTGACTTGGGTCAACCTTGTGTTGGGCTTGGATTGTTTCAGTTCACGAGATCCACATGGGTTCGAAAGAGTTAATTGTTGGACTTGGGTAAAATGACAATTTCAATTCTTTGGAACCTTAAGAGCCAAAGAAGAAACTATTAAGAAGTGTAAACATTTTACATCAATGAGCAGCTCAATTTCTATATGTTTATGGCTTTATTAGTTTTGTGTCTTCAACTATATGTGTGGTGGTGTTGATGTGTCAAAATTGAAAAGGTTTTTATTTTGAACAATATATATCTCTCGATCTCGGACTGCGCGTGTGTTTTCTTGTGTTCTTGATTCGATGTGAAGAAATTACGTGTTCGCACCGAGATAGCTCTTCGCTTTTTAAATTAAATCTCTAAACTTAATTTTTTTTTTTTTGAATTACCATTGGAGGTTTGATTGTTTTATGTTTATCACTTTGATTTTGATAGAAATCAGAGACTGCTTCATACTGGGCGCCATCAAACTACCTATATAGAACTTCAAAATGTATTTTTATAAACCCAAACTAGTATATTTGGCTTAATACGAGTTCTATTGAGTTGAGAAAGTTTTGTATGTACCGTTGTAACTTCCTATTAAGGATAATATTATCTCATGGAAATTTGTTTTAACTTACATTGTGTCGAAAATGTACTTCAAAACGTGTTATTATGTATTCAGAATATTTGATTTAATAAGAGTTCTATATAGTTGAAAAGTTTTTAAATGAATTTAAAAATACATTTTACAATTCAGTGAAACGCAATACTATTTTAGGTTTTGATTTAATCTATATGGTGTCAATTTAACGTGGAACAATATATGGGACTTCAAAACGTATTTTTATCTATCCAGACTAGTACATTTGGCTTAATAAGAGTTTAGAGAATTGAAAAGGTTTATATGAACTTAAAATATTGTTATGGCTTTCGTGATAATAATCCCTCAGAGTTTTGATTTAAACTAATTCTACATTGAAAGACCTACCAAAGAATTCAAGATGCATTAATTTTTATGTATCCAAACTATTATATTAAGCTTAATAGGAGTTCTATAGAGTTGAAAATATTTCATATGAACTTAAAAATATAATTATGTCATTCAACAAAGGGTAATGCTTATTTAGAGTTTAAATTAACCTAATTTGTGACATATTGAAATTGCATTACCTACATGGACTTCAAAACGTATTCTGGTCAATTCAAATTAGTATATTCGGCATAATAGGTGTTTTATAGAGTTGAAATTTTTTAATGAACTTAAAAATACACTTGTGGGTTTTAATTAAGGATAATACTAACTAAGAGTTTTGATTTAGCATAAACGATATCGATTCGATATTGACCTACAAAGGAGTTCAAAACATATTTTTATATATCTAAACTAGTATATCAAATTCAATTGCATTTCACTAGTATGTGTCCAAACTAGTATATTATATAAATGGTCATGTTTTAAAATTAATCTATACTACTTTTAAAATGGGCTTAAATGGAGAAATATTTTTGGACCATTTTACCCTTACAATTTTTTAAAAATTTCATATTCACCTTTAGTATTATTCATTAATGTATAATTATTTTTTAATATTTTATTTATTACTCTTTTATTGTTCATCTTTATTGTACATTAAATTTTCAACAATTTACTAAATAGACAATTAAAACTTTTAAACATTTAATCTATTAAATTAAATATGAATGTGAAAAGATAATCTCAAATTTTTTTTTTTGGTTTGCATTAAGTAGATAAAAGGAATGAGAAATGAGTTTCAACAAAAGAGAAAAAAAAATGAATGAGAAAAATTGTAATTTTTTTTATTACCGCATTAAAATTTAAATCATAGTTGTCAAAACTGAAATGGAGATAAAAAGATTATTTTTAATACATTAGATTACAGTGATTACGAGCATGTTTGGTTCATGCTAAATCAAAATTGGTTTGTGGAAAGATCCTTACATAGCAGTTATTTCAGTGCCAAGCCGCAAAATTATAAATCTTCAGCCTTTTCTCGGCGATTTCTTGCATATTAGTTGCTATTGTCCGCTACTTCACTCCAATCCTTAAGAGTGCTGCGGAGAGATGAATGTGTTGTACATATAACATGATCATGTGAGAGAGGCGGAGATATGCTTTTTCATCAATAGCTGTCTTTGACAACATTATCATCTTTTTTAACTTTTGTTTTTCATTCTGTTTGAATAGGTTATTATTTATTTCCTTGCTTTGCTATCTATTATAGAATTAAAGCATTGATCGAAGTGTCATGCTTCTTTCTCGTTTTGTGTTTTGTGTTTGACGTCTCGACTTGTTTTTAATGACTCTAATTACATTTCAAGTTGCCATTGGTAGCGTTTGTAACTAATTCTACAACTTCTCCTTGCAAACCTGGTTTTTAAATGTGAGTTTTGTTGAATATGAATGTAATAATTCTCAATAAGAATTGGTTTGTACTCATATTGAACTATTAAGTGCCCACTCCCACTTAAAATTCCATGCTAGTTAAAATTAATAGGTTTAAGAAGTCTTAAAGTTACTGTTGGAAATTGGTTTAAAATGTCGAGAAATTAATTAAGTGACTTCGTGTCAACTTGGACAAATATACAAGACCCGACCCAATCCGTTTAGGAAAATTTGTTTGCCACTTGACGACGCTGGGGCAACGCCCGGAGCGGATCGACCTGCCCGGTCAGGTCGCGGGGGTCGAGGGGGCAGCGCCCCTAGTGGGGGCTCGAGGGCAACGCCCAGTAAAGAAAAATTGATTTGTCTCGTATGTTTAAAGGGTATATTTGGCATCTCGAAACCAATATCGAATGAATGAGAAATTACAAAAAAGGACAAAATCGGGTCAAAGTTTGACCATGCGATTGCATGGTTAGGTTACACTGCGATCGCTACTTGCTTAAAATTTTAGTAGAATGTATTTTGGTCCTTCCATGCGATCGCAGGAGGAAAAGTCTTTGCGATCGCATGGTTATTACGGATGAAGTTCTGTTCCAATTTTGTACCTTGCGATCGTGACTTGGTTAAACCATACGATTGCATAGATTTGTCTTGACAGACATGTCCTTTTGAAAAGTTGCACGTTTTGGTTCATTTCTTTTGTTTTCAACCGATCTTGATGTTAAATAGGATCGTGGACGTCCATTTTAACGAGAGAATTGATCTGAAACAATAAGCAAACACAAAGAACTCATTTTCATCATTTCTTAAACCAAAATTATTGCATTTTAGTTGCATAAATTCGGTTTCCATTCCATTCATCCGTTGGAGTACAAAACCAATCTTGGTTCATTTGTACTTGAGTTTTTGAAGTGTTACAAAACCTGCTGAAACCGTTGTATCTTGGGAGTCAATTGCCAAAGACCGATAGCACATTTGCGGGCAATATTGACTTAAGGACAAAGAGTTCAACTCTTGCCTCGGTTTATTCATCCTTTCCAGTTTTCGGTTTGATTGATTGCTTTGGAGTCACTTTTCACGTAAATCCTCCAACAGTTACTAGTTGGTACGATGGAATGTTCTTATGGAAATGAAATAAAAAACATTTGACCAAAAGAAAAACTTCAAAAATTTGAAAATTGAGGGTTTCTTTCTTAAATTAACTAATATATGAGCATACTTTGTACTAATCATATGATTATTTTTATTGGAAGTTACCTGTGTTATGAGAACAAGTCCGGCCCCACCGAGTTAACAGGTAAAATTGGGAATCGGTCCTAAATCTGGGTTGGTTATGTAGAAAAAACATTTATTTAAAAATCCACCCAAAAATCCATCAACCCACTTTGGGTTTTGAGGAACTCGATGAACCGTTCCCGCTTTATCGAGTTTAAAAATCATTTCTTTTCACGATTGACCATTAAAATTCATCTCTCATTGCACGAAATGGATTAAAAGAAACCAAAAAATTGGAATTTTCAAAAACTTATTTTTTATTTTTAAAATTTTTTGTAATTTTTTTAAAATCATCGGATCAACTACTGGTTCGACCATTTGACCCTTGAATATTGTAATTTTTTCAAAAATTGCTTTTGAGTAATTTTTTTGATTTTCAAAACTTATTTATTAATTTTTAGATTTTTTGTGAATTTTTATTTTTTTATTTTTTAATTCCCATCTTTCTTAATTCTATTCTACTTTGGTGGAGTTCCCTTTTATACAATATTAATTTACGGTATCTAATGCGGAGACTTTGACTTTGACTTACCTAGACCAAAAACATGGTAGTATTAAATGTGAATCCAAAGATTTTTTTTCATAAAAAAAGAAACAACCAGATCTCGAGAAGAAATATTATAAACCAAAATGGTATATCTTAGTAATATTTAGATTATTTATTTATTAATATCACATTACATTGATTAATTGATGGTTATAAAATATTAATTATCACTATGCTTTTTCTGTCAATAATTGCAACAACCAACGGTCCAATCAAGGGAAAATGGTACAAAGTTTAGGGCCACACATTTTCTATCAATAATGGCATGGACCGTGTGAAGAAAAATTATGCAATTTAAGAAAAATTATGCAATTTAAAGTTTGAATTTTCGGTATGATAACTACAATTTTGTCGACGTATGTGAGAAGACTTGACATATATCTACGTGAGTGACTAAACTTCAAACGTATAGTTTGTGCTGGAAAAATCCGTTTTAAGAAAATTAACTGGGATGTTTATTGTTAATTAAAAGAAAAAAAACGTGTGAGTACATTTTTTCTTTTATATAATACATAATGAAAAGCCAAAACTACCCTTAAAATAAAAATTATATTCAATCAAAATGGTAACGGTAGACTTGGCATTAGAATTTTAGATAATCAATAAAAGATTCCAAATATGATTGCACACAACATTCATTTTTCTCCCTTAAAATTGATAGATAAATTAAATTAACCCTTATGCGAACACGTAAATTCATCAAGTTAATATCCAAAAAATCGCTAATTAAATTTAGAATAACTATCCGAGTGAAAAGTGAGTCAATTTTATAGTCTCTAATGTTCATGTAGTTGTGCTTGATAGAGTTTGTCGTGTTAGAAGTCATTAGAAATTGTGCATTTTGTCGCGTTACTTAATTTTGTTAGTATGATACATAATTAATGAGTTGAGCCTCGTTTGATAGTGGAAAGTGATTTATTTGAACTTAATAGTACATTATAATTCACTAGTGGTGGGGGCGAATAACATTTCTGAAAAATGATGTAATATGCATTGAAGTCCCATTCTATTCTTTGGTTGTGAATTTACCATTTTATCAGCATTTTTTTTAATAATGGCATCAACTTAAAGATTACGCCCGGAAAAATTGTACACAAGACTTTGACTTCTAAAAAATGCCAAAACTATCCATTTTTCAAGAAGACTGGTGGGAACATTTTTCCACCCATAAGAAAAAAAAAAGAATTATTAAGATGCAAATTCATTGATAAAAAGAATTACTAGGATGTGTGAGTCGAGAGATGAGCAAGTCGTTTTAGCAACAAGCAATATTGTGTATGTGACAAGTTAATCTTATCGAGTGGCTCAAAATGATGGTTGTGAACCGAAGAGCAGAGGAAGTTGTGGACCCAAGCCCTGAAGTAAGGCCCACAACGAGAGCCTTAAAATGTGCACTTCTAGTTACACGTAGATGTGTTGATCATGACTTGGAGAAACCACCCAAAATGAGTCGGGTTGTTGAATTTTAAGCATATGAATTATCTTACCGTGAGGTGTGATTACATTTCGACTTCAAAATTTTTACAAGTTGCATCACCTTATGTTTGTCTGCTATCATGACGACACGCAATTATTCTTACTATATTTATGTTAGAACCATCAAGTATAGATGAACTTGATGAACAATGGCAACTTTGAAGACTTCCTTAAACAGTTAAATGTTAAAGACGGAAAAAAAAAGGAATGGAAGGAAGCAATGAACGTCCAATTTTAACGCACTTCTTGTCAATTGAAAAGCATAGTAGTAACCAACATACTTCATTAAAGTGTTCAATGTAATGGTTAGATTCCTACACTAAATTTCCGAAAATTGTTAATTTTTTTATCGACAAGATTGAAGGAGCAGAAATGCCGAGCAGCCCAAAGATGGAAATTGATCTGTGAAGGAAACTTGAGTGAATAATTGCTTCTCACCCTTGTGATTAAATCTTTTCAGTAAACTATTCACGTCTTCAAAACTAGTTTGTGGAAAGATCCTTACATAGCAGCTTATTTCAAATGCTAAGTCGCAAAATTATAAATCTTGACTTTTTTCTGCGATTTCTTGCATATTAGTCGCTATTGTCCGCTACTTCACTCAAATCCTTAAGAGTGATGCGGAGAGATGAATGTGTTGTACATATAACATGATGATCATGAGAGAGGCGGAGATATGCTTTTTCATCAATAGTTGTCTTTGACAACATTATCATCTTTTTAACTTTTGTTTTCATTCTGTTTGAATAGGTTATTATTTATTTCCTTGCTTTGCTATCTATTATAGAATTAAAGCATTGATCAAGTGTCATGCTTTTTTTCTCGTTTTTTTGTTTTTTTGTTTGACGTCTCGACTTGTCTATAATGACTCTAATTACATTTCAAGTTGCCATTGGTAGCGTTTGTAACTAATTCTACAACTTCTCCTTGCAAACTGGTTTTTAAATGCGAGTTTTGTTGAATATGAATGTAATAATTCTCAATAAGAATTGGTTTGTACTCATATTGAACTATTAAGTGCCCACACCCACTTAAAATTCCATTCTAGTTAAAATTAATAGGTTTAAGAAGTCTTAAAGTTACTAGTTGGTACGATGGAATGTTCTTATGGAAACGAAATAAAAACATTTGACCAAAAGAAAAACTTCAAAAAATTGAAAATTGAGGTTTTCTTTTATTAAATTAACTAATATGTGAGCATACTTCGTACTAATCATATGATTATTTTTATTGGAAGTTACCGGTGTTATGAGAACTAGTCCGACCCCACCGAGTTAACAAGTAAAATTGGGAACCGGTCCTAAAACTGGGTTGGTTATGTAGAAAAAAACATTTATTTAAAAATCCACCCAAAAATCCGTCAACCCGCCTGGTTTTAAGGAACTCGTTGAACCGTTACCAGTTTTATCAGTTTTAAAAAGCATTTCTTTTCACGATTGACCATTAAAATTCATCTCTCATTGCACGAAATGGATTAAAAGAAACCAAAAAATTGAGCAATTTTTAGGATTTTCAAAAACTTATTTTTTATTTTTAAAATCTTTTTGTAAATTTTTTTATTTTTTTATTTTTTAAAAATCATCGGATCAACTCCGGTTCGACCATTTGACCCTTGAATCTTGTAATTTTTTCAAAAAATTGCTTTTGAGTAATTTTTTTGATTTTCAAAAAATTATTTATTATTTTTTAGATTTTTTTGTGAATTTTTTATTTTTTAATTTTTTAATTCCCATATTTCTTAATTCTATTATACTTTGGTGGAGTTCTCTTTTTATACACTACTAATTTCTGGTATGTAACGAGGAGACTTTGATTTTGACTTACCTAGACCAAAAACATGGTAGTATTAAAATGTGAATCCAATATTTTTTTTTAATTCATAAAAAAAAAAGAAACAACCAGATCTCAGAAGAAATATTATAAACCAAAATGGTATATCTTAGTAATATTTAGATTATTTATTTATTAATATCACATTATATTGATTAATTGATAGTTATAAAATATTAATTCTCACTATGCTTTTTCTGTCAATAATTGCAACAACCAATGGTCCAATCAAGGGAAAATGGTACAAAGTTTAGGGCCACACATTTTCTATCAATAAGGGCATGGACCGTGTGAAGAAAAATTATGCAATTTAAAGTTTGAATTTTCGGTACGATAACTACAATTTGTCGACGTATGTGAGAAGACTTGACCTATATCTACGTGAGTGACTAAACTTCAAACGTGTAGTTTGTGCTGGAAAAATCCATTTTAAGAAAATTAACTGGGATGTTTATTGTTAATTAAAAGAAAAAAAAACACGTGAGTACATTTTTTCTTTTATATAATACATAATGAAAAGCCAAAACTACCCTTAAAATAAAATTTATATTCAATCAAAATGGTAACGGTAGACTTGGCATGAGAATTTTAGATGATTAGTAAAAGATTCCAAAATGATTGCACACAACATTCATTTTCTCCTTAAAATTGATAGGTAAATTAAATTAATCCTTATGAACACGTAAATTCATCAAAGTTAATATCCAAAAATATCGCTAATTAAATTTAGAATAACTATCCGAGTGAAAAGTGAGTCAATTTTATAGTCTCTAATGTTCATGTAGTTGTGCTTGATAGAGTTTGTCGTGTTAGAAGTCATTAGAAATTGTGCATTTTGTCGCGTTACTTAATTTTGTTAGTATGATACATAATTAATGAGTTGAGCCTCGTTGATAGTGGAAAGTGATTTATTTGAACTTAATAGTACATTATAATTCACTAGTGGTGGGGTGAATAACATTTTACGAAAAATGATGTAACATGCATTGAAGTCCCATTCTATTCTTTGATTGTGAATTTACCATTTTATCAGCATTTTTTTAATAATGGCATCAACTTAAAGATTACGCCTCGAAAAATTGTGCACAAGACTTTGACTTCTAAAAAATGCCAAAACTATCCATTTTTCAAGAAGACTGGTGGGAACATCTTTTCCACCCATAATAAAAAAAAAAAAAAAGAATTATTAAGATGCAAATTCATTGAAGAATTTTCAATTTTATTGCTATTCACCGGTAAAAAAAAACTTTTATTGCTATTTCATTTTCAATTTTTGGGTTTCTTTATGTAAAAAAGAATCCTATTTCGTTTTCAAATTTTGGGTTTCTTTTATTGCTTTTGGTTTATGGTTTTTCGGGTGGTTGAAGAAATTTTAAATAAGGTTTTTAACATTTGGGTTTATATTTATGGGAAAATTGCCAATAAGTCATCTCTACATGACTTGTTTCAAATTAGGTCAAAACTTTTTTTCAAAATTGTGATTAAGTCATAATTTACAGCAATATTTTAAATTAATTCCAAAATTACCCTTTTAACCATATTTTCCATTGGCACAATCTTCCAACTCCACAAACCTCCTCCACTTTCGACGACAATCTCCTCCACCTTTCGACAACAACCTCCTACACCTATGGCGAGTGCTTCTTCTATGGTGCAGTTAAAATTCCAAACTTCTTCTTTATACCCGCTAGTTGATTTCTTGGTTGTTCCAAGTGCTTGAGCCAACTAGTGTCAGAATTTGTGGCACAATCTCTCTCTCTCTCTCTCTCTCTCACACACACACACACACACACACACATTTGTGGCTTTGTGCAGCTTGAAAGTCTTCTGGATTAATCATGCAAATATGAAACAATATTTTTGAAGAAGGATGAGTAAGCTCTTTTTGGTTTTCCATTTTGATGATGTCTGAAAGTAACTAGAGACATATAGCTTTTATTGTTATATTAGTTAGAATTTCAGAGAAGATATGAGTATCATTCACATTGTGGCTGAAGTTCTAGCAATGTAAGTTTGGGTTTATGAGTTTGACTCTTAGTTGTCCATTTCACTCTTTTATCCCTTCCTTTTTAACAGGTATGCAATTCAAGGTTATAATTAAAAGGGTAGCACCAGAGAAAGGATATAGGTAGGCTAAACAGGAAAATTTTGGTATTAAATAGAGATGTCAAGAAAGGTGAGATTTGGAATCTTTGTGAGACTCGCAACATGTTGAAGCAAGAACATATGTTGAATGCTGTAAATATGAACTTAAATGCTCCACTATCTGATGTAAATAGGAGCTTGAATGCTCCACCATCTGATGTAAATAGGAGTTAGAATTTATGGGGACTTGAATGCTCCACCATCTTATGTAAATAGGAGCTTGAATTTCTGGGGGGCTTGAATACTGTAAATATGAGCTTGAATACTCCACCATTTTATGTAAATAGGAGTTTGAATGCTCCACCATCTAATTGCTGTAAATAAGAGCTTGAATGTTCCACCATCTAAGGTTTAGTCATGTTGTGTTATTTGATACTATATTATACAAAATAGTATCACAAAATATTATCATAACAGAAATGGTATAGAATTCGTATACATATTTAGAATTTTTATTATAATATATTTTCGGAATGGTCTTGACGAGACGGTCAAGACCAGTGGCTATGCCACTGCGTGCGATAGATTTTAGCCATTTGAAGTCGTTTCTTTAGCTTAAAATGACAATTTTTAAATTTTTTTTGTCAAAACAGTATCACGAATAAATGTATCTTAATATATTCGTATCATACATGAAAATATCTTAATAAAACAGTATCACATACACAAACTACAACCCAATAAAATAACAGTATCATATGTTAAAATATTATCATAATAAAATAGTATCAAAGATAGAAATATAGTATAAGTATATCATATCACTTAATCTAAATAAAACAGTATCATATCTGTTTTACTGGTTGAAGTAATTATATTGTTCTTAAAATACTCCATTAATAGTACAAGACCATTGATACTGTTTGCATTCAATAACATTATCATAGATTAAAACAGTATCATAGATGTTTTATTAGTTGAAGTAATTATATTATTTTTAAAATGTTCCATTAGTAGTATATGATCATTGATAATATTTGTATTCAATAACATTATCATAGATTAAAATAGTATCACATGTTGAAATATTATCATAATAAAACAATATCAAAGATTAAAGCATGGTATAAGTGTACCATAGCACATTATCTATATAAAACAATATCATAGACAAAACAGTATCATATATAAAACCAAGTACAAGATGTTTTAATAGTTGAAGTAATGATACTCTTCTTAAAATACTCCATTCGTAGTACAAGATCATAGGTTTAAATATTGTCATAATAAAACAATATCAAAGATAAAAGCATGATATAAATATACTAATGTACATTATTAAATAAAACAAGTATTATAGATATCATACAAAACAAAGAGATCACAATAAAACAATATCACAACAAAACAAGATCATAATTAGCCTTTTTTTTTTTACAATTAAGGGTATCTTTGGTCTTTAGCTCTAAATGTGACTTTAATTGAATTAAGTTTTAACCACATGACTTTAGAGTCCATAAGTGCCAAAACAAATGACGCCTTGAATTTACCCTATATTTATAGCTAGTGATTGGGCTTCCATTTTCATATATATATATATATATATATATTATTACCACCGATTTTGGTAAGACCTTCACGTCATCAAAAGCCCAACAAAGGCCTCATAGACTCGGCGAAGGTCTCGGGGGCCCAGCAAGGGCCTTGTAAATTCTCAGAAGGCCTCGAAGGCCCATCGAACATCTTAGTACTCTTGAATCTATCACAGCGAAGCCCATGAAGGGCATCGACATTCCTGGCCAGTCTGGAGCGCTTCGCTGGTCTTCGCATTCTTGTAATCTAATATTTTGTGATAACCAGAGAAGTAATTAAAGAAAGATTGTGTTTGATTGCCATATAAAGATTCTCACAAGGAAAACAATACAAATCTTTCTTTAATTAGGCAACACAATATTAGAAACCAATCGAGATAAGGACCGAAATATGGGAGATTGTGTTCATATCCAATTACCATTTATCCTATAAGAAAGGAGAATCCAATTAGAGTTCTAATTGATTGCTTACATAGAATAATTAGGACTCTGCAACTATAAATACAATGACCGATTATTATAAGGTAAGCATTTTTATGACACACGCTCTTTTACGCATTATTCTCATCCCTAAACTCTGCTCAAATCTGCATCGCTTGTCCTCCCATACCCAATTATTTTCATTCCTCGTATATTATTCCATATACCGGCAATTGACTTGATCGTCAGTAGTAACGATCGATCAAACTTTTTTTTTCTTGGTGATCTTGGTGCCAACGGTCGTCCCAGTGTGAGATAACATATAGGTTGGCGGAGGAGTGACGTCAACATGTAGTTTGTGTAGGTAAACATCTTGTTTGCTTTGAAGTTGGCGGAGGAGTGACGTCAATGATAGTTCATTGCTTAACGCGTGAATAGTGCAGATTTAAAAGTCAACATATATATATATATATATATATATATATATATATATATATATATATATATATATATATATATATATATAATGGGTATGCTAGATTTACGTGGAATAATTTTCTTGCGTATATATATCTTTAATGGGTATCCTGATTTTGTTTCACTTGTATATGTATGGTCAATCGCAAAATGAAAATGGTTAGGACGGGTTCTGTTCTAGTTTACTCTATGGTTTATAATGCTGTAACTGTGATAGTGATACATAAGTATCGACTTGAAATTTCACTGGGTTACGATGGTTGCGTTCTTTTGCATGAAAAGGCTATTGTTGTGTCATTCCGCATTCTATGATATTGAATAATCACTCAACAATGATTGAAACAATAATGCCATCAATGAAGTCGTGAAGAAAGCTATTGATAGGAAGCTGTTGGAATGTAACAGAATTTTATCTTGTTTGTTTTTCCGCCCGGGGGCAGAATGGTGTTAAGCAATTTTGCACTGGAGTTGGGTATAAGTGAAATATCTAATGCAAGACTAAATCACTTGGCTGTCAGGTCTTATTTCAATGGTGTTGGAAGATGAATGCATCTAAGAGACGTAGACTTGAATTAGCAAACTGGATTTTCTTCAGGATACTGAGATATTGTGGTACTTTACACACTTAACGAGACTTTTCTTCTTACTTGGGGTTTGTTGATGATTTTATTTATTCTTGTGGACTTCTTGTAGGAAACGCACCTTCTTGGTCGTCTATTCTACATTCAGTTATTTGTTGAATGCATTGGTTTTTAGCAAATCAAACATAAGAAAGTATTATAGTTTGGTTTAATTACCAAAGGAAAAACCCGGCTCTAGGAGATGAACATAACTCCTCATGATTCATAATTAGATACTAACCTTGCTTTATGGTTTTGGATAAATACAATCTACTTTGTTGATGGCAACATTAGGGGTGCCACTGGAGTTCAAATTTTAAATTTCTTTTGGACAGTATTTCCTAATAAATTATAAACTAATGACTATTGTTTCAACAAACAATCTAAGGTTGAGGCTGATGCGGTTGTCTGAAGCAGCAGAGAAGCTTCGACGACAAGCAACCGTTAGTGTTCAAACTGGAAAGAAAAATGATGCACGGGAGTTGCTTTTTCAAAAGAAGAAGGTTATGCAAGCCATGGAGAAATCAAAGAGTCGGATTGAAGTTCTTGACGAGCTTTTAGCGAAACTAAATGAGGTGTAGACACATGTTACTTTTTATTCGTGCTTGTTTCAATCAAACAAGGAACTTGTAGTAGCTAGGATTTTAAAAAATGGTGAAATTCCCATACATTTCCTTATTTGCCATTACATTTCTCCATGTCATGTTATGGCCTTTTCATTATTATAGAACATTGCCTACTTCTTCCAAAGCTTTGGTGACACTAAAACTCAAGAAAAATAGTGTACACTTTCTCGTTTTGTGTTTTGTTTTTACCTTCTCGACTTGTCCATAACAACACTAATTACATTCCATGTTGTCACCGGTAGCATTTATAACCAATTCTACAACTTCTCCTTGCAAGATAAGATGGTTTTAAATGTGAGTTTTGTTGAACATGAATGTAATAATTCTCACTAAGAATTGGTTTGGTCCGATTCTCAAGAAACTCATATTGAACAGTTAATGGCATGTTCTCTTTGCCATTTTCAATCCATTTTCCGTTTTCTGTTTTTGAAAATAGTGAAAACGTGTTCTCTTTACCATTTTTGAAAATGCATTTTTCATAACACAAAAAATAATTACAAAGAAAATGGAAAACAATGATTTCATCGTTTTGGGCGTTTTCTTAACAAAACACGGGCATTTTCCAGAACGGCCAAAACACGCGTTTTGGTGTTGGAAGTCCGCGTTTCACTTTTATTTGCAAATAAACTAGTTTCACACGTATGAAACGAAGGAGTTCAGACTCTACAAAGCACGCACAGACAGTTACCTTCTTAGACTTCCGGTTGGAATGAATTCTCTCTGTTCGATCTTTTGTGGCCCTTCGAGCAAGAAGGAACCTCATGACCTCACTTTTCCAACATCCCAGGGTTGTGGGATGCACCCTGAGTGGCCACCGGAGGTCGAATTGTTGGTGGTCAGGGGTTCGAGTCCAGCATGCGCGGCTCCTTTTTAATTGTTTTGAATTAATATAATTATTTTTAATTCCAACAATAATTGACATATTAATTGTTTTAATTAATAATTATTTTTAATTCTAAATAATTCCAAGTTTTTAATTATTTTTAATTCCAACAATAATTATTTTTAATTGTTTTTAATTCCAAGTAAGTCTAAATTTCTAAAAAATTCAAATAAAGCGTTTTTGAGTTTTTTGTTTTTCAAGAACAATTTTCGAAAACACCAAAAAAGAACGTATTTTCAAAAAAATCTCAAAACAAACACTCAAAACACAAAACTCAAACGCAAAAAGAACACTATCTAAGTGTCCACTCTTACCTAGTATTCCATGCTAATTAAAATTAATAGGTCTAAGACGCTTTAAAGTTACTAGTTGATACAGTGGAATGTTGTTATGGAAATGAAAAGAAAAACATTTAACCGGAAGAAAAACTTCAAAAATTTTCTTTTATTTAATTAACTAACACCTGACTATACTTAATGTATTAACGTACTTTCACTTCAATTTTAATTGGATAATTATATTTCAATTTGTTTATCTAGTCACTATACATCATATTGAAACAAATATGTACAAATGTTGTTAGTAGTTAATATTCACGTAAGCATTTGATCCTAATGAACATGACAAATTGGATGGAAATTCAAATTGTGACAAAATTAAAGTGTAACATGTCCAATTGACATAAATATCCAATTGGTATAAAGCAGCAGCAATCCACATTCAGTTTCTCGTATGCTTGAGAGAGAGAGATGATACAGAATTGTGGAACCCTGTTTGTTCATTAATGGAGGTCATGTCACCTGCGAACAATGTGCTTGCTTCTCCGACTGGTATTATTAAGATGGAAGACAGAGCAACTTCGACAGAACACACAAAAATCAAGTCATGAAAACTTGAAAATTCACCAAGGTAACAAATCAAAACACAACCATAAGAAGGCACATAGGAAAAAATAAATGTTCTAGTTAAAAAATAAATAAAAAATTATAAAATGGTTATTAAATTTTCATTTTTTATACCACTGTAGGCTTCACATCTGAAGTCATAAGTTGTTCATTTTCTCGTTAGCAGTGTGTTTGGAATAACACACATGACTGTAGTCTGTAGTGACGTCAAGATTTAATTATTTTTTCTGTTGACATCAAAACTTCACTAGGATTAAATCGTGCTAACTGATTTAAAAACAAAGACATTAGTTACCTGCATTAAATCTCTAGTAGACCAGAATTACATATCATTTCCACTAGTCATCATACATGCTCCAGTTGATTATTTGACCAAATGTGCAAACTTAAACTCACTATAACCCCGTAGCTAACCACATTAAAACAAATACGAGATAAACGAACCATTAGAATCGCGAGTCGTGATGACAACAAATAAGAGAGAGAGAGAGAGATAGAGAATTACATAAAGCACATAAATATGTGGTGTAGTTCGATATAAATCAGTCCAACTCTAAAACAGATTTTCCCAGGCCACTGATCTCCTGCTCAAATAAGCTGCTCACCTGCTAACACCTCAGCATGTGGGCAGCTTAGGCAGGAATCAGCCCCCTTCACAACAAATTGACACATATATTTAAACTCCAAAGATCAACATACCTACTATTGATAACTAGTACTAGATCTAAGGAGCTTGATCTAATTCCCCAAAACACTGTTACAACTAAACCAAAAACAAAAAATATAAGAAGAAAAGTCATTTTAATTTTAAATACCCAGATCTGAAAACCCCATAAATAAATAAACCCAGAATAACAGTGACATTTCACTTTTAAAAAAAAAAAAAAAAACTTAGATATGAATTCAAATTAAGTATTAAAAAACAAATCATCTACCCAGATCTAAAAATCAAACAATGACCCATTCCCAAAAGCGTACATTTCATTTTACTAAAAAAGTGGTGGTCGCAGATATATTCAACACATATACATATATATATTTTACCGTTCTTGTCCGGCAGTGTCCCAAATCTGGCGCTTGACTACTTTATCATCGACCCGGATGCTTCGAGTGGCGAACTCAACGCCGATGGTTGACTTTGATTCGAAACTGAACTCATTTCGAGTGATCTGGAGAGTAAATTCGATTTTCCGACGCCCGAATCGCCGATCAGCACCACCTTGAACAAGTAATCGTAGTCGTCGTCCGCTCTATACACACCCATTACTATTTCCTTATTTCAATTTAGAGATATATATATATACGATTTATGCGTGTGTGTGTGTGTGTGTGTGTGTGTGTGTGTATTGGTGTTTTTGTTTGGGTGCCTTGATCTGAAATGTAGCGGACAGAGAAGAGGAGATATTGAGGCATTTTATATGTAGTGGTATACCCTTTTTTTATTTTTTCAGGTGTATATCTTCAGTTTCTTTATATTTAATTTTGAGCAAATTACATAAGGACCTTATTATAAGAACGGAGTTTTGGCACAAATGGTTCATAACCTATATTTATCGTGCGTGTTGATCCTATAATCTTTTAATTTTGGTGAAGAAGTTCTAAATCTATGTATTTATGTGTGCAAATGGTCCTTTTGTACATATTCTTTCCAAAATACTTTACTTTTGCACATGGTTTGCACTTATTTATTTTTTTAACTATAGGGGCAAACATGTCAAGTCACGTGTTATTTGTTTTATATTAGGATAATTATATTCACACGACACTTTTTATTTTTTACATCACATTTTAATTGTATTTAACATTATTAATCTATGAACATTATAGCAATCATGTCCCAAACTATTTTTATCACATTTTTTTTATCAACTAGTGAGTCCACGTGCGTTGCACGTGATAGCGTCGTCATTCAATATTTAGTGGTGTAGAACAAATATCAGCGTCGTTGAGAAATGTAAATTGAATAAAAGAAATTGTAGCTAAATTGAATATTATGAGATTAAATAGTAGAAACATCAAATTGTGATTGCAATAAGACTGGAACTATATATAAGAATGTGTATGTAACAAAGAATATAATAAAAGAATCTAAATATAATAAAGATGAAGTAGTAATAATTATAATTAGAAAACTCACGGATATCAACTATAATACATGATAAAATTGGAATACAACACGTAATAGATAATAAAATAGAGTTTAAAAGAAGAATAAGCATTAATATTATGTCTCCAAATTTTTAATAATATTTAAGTTAAATATCAGTATTGTAGGATCTTAAAAATGTTAATATGAAAGAAAATGAAGTAACTAAGAAATAACACATAAATAATTTAAAATTTGAGAGAAGATAAATCTTGTTATGCGAAGAAATAATAAAGTTATTTGACAAAAGTAATATTTTCAAGGACATAAGACTACCATTTATCCTATTATAGTAATATGCAACGTTTACTAATTTTTTTCTATAGTATAATCACTGTAAATTGATTTAAGATTATATTAAAAAAGTTTATACATAAATATTCCTCAATGATGTCGGAATTATTTAAAGTTTTATGTTTGAAGCCCGTTAAAAAATATATGTATTGAAGTCAATTAGAACTCATTGACTCACTTAAAATCAAGTATAGTATTTTTTTTTTATTTTATTTATTATTTTGTGAAGATTTGTAAGTGCCACCTATAGTAGTTAGCGCAGCGAATTTGCTTCAATTTCCATTGTCCGCGCTGGTGGGTAGTGAAAGGCCTTTATCACGGACTGTGATTCGAGGCTACCGTTAGACATTATATCTATAATTGAAATTTTTTTGAATAAAAGAAGGTGTTCCTTGGATTGTTGTATGTGGATTTACAAACTATCCTAAGATCATAGCTTGCATAGAAGGTGTGCCTAGAATTAGATTTGTGTTATTCGATATTAAGTATAAACAATTGTGTAACTATTTTATTCTTGTTATGTACTTACATGAATAGCAGTGTATCAAAAAATTCTGACATAACTAATTTCAAATTTTAACTCCTAGTTAGTTGTGGACTACGTAGTTATATCTTTGTAATTTATGACGATTGAAGTAACAGTGTGTGCAAGATTTCTCTTAAGACATTGTAGTCATATTCTTCTTGTTGTCTTGCACCAATATATGTCCCATAAGTTAAACGAATTCCAATATGAGCAAAAATTGAACTTGGTCTTATATAGTTTGTTCATGCATCAATTAAAATTATGTATACCTCTAAATGGCAGTAGAAAGTCCAAAATAATCATATTATCAGTTCCAACTGTATTGGTAGCTAAGCGAAATAGAGAGTGACCTTGAGTTTGCTCGATGCAAAGTTTATGGACGAAGAGTTCTAGCAAAATATAAACATTATGAGAATCTTTTTCTGTAATTCAAATCAGTATATTATCAAAAAGAAAAGTCCAATTCATCTATTGTCAAAGTAGCCATCTATTAGAGCATGAATATAAAGTTAAAAATTGTTTTGATCCATGCCAAAAATAGGTATTGGACCTGGGAATTACATGCCAATCACAATCAATTATAATTCTCACCAACCTCAATTCATACCACTAAACATTGAATTATTCACCAATCAAATATTTCTTTATATTTACGATCTACAATGAGCCCCAGTTAAAACTTCTACAGTGAGCAACACGAACTTTTGAATTCACTGAAGGGAGTTTCTTTGTGAACACCATCCCATATCTTCGAACCATCACCACAAATACCTCTGGTAAAATTGTAATAATCCGCTTCATTTGTTCTTCATATTTTGTTTCCAATATCACGAGACACCTGTGCAATGACCAAAAATGAATTTGTTAACAGTAACGCTTCAAAATATTTTTCTTGTTTTCTTTATGCTAAAACTCTCTCTCTCTCTCTCTCTCTCTCTCTCTCTCTCTCTCTCTCTCTTCTTTATAACTTATTTACAAATTAACTAATTTGTAACTAAAACAACTCAACCAAAATCATGTAACAGTCAGTACTCAAGCAAAGAGAGAATAGATACTTAATGCATGTCAATCAAATTATCAAATTGTCGAATAATTACATATGGAGTTCTAAAATATTATTCCAACAAGCTACTTGAGTCAGCAAATATAAAGTGCATAATATTCACAAAAGAATCCGAGTAACTCATCATCTACTGCTTAATATGATTTCAATAAAAAAATATATTAAGTCAATAATGAAGAGATATTTAACCTTCCAAAACATCCAAATGTTACAAAAGGGGAAAAAAAAAAAAAAGGCGATGGCTTGAGAAAAGTAACTATGATTCAGCTGTGTGCATTAGAACTCGGTTTTTACATCACCCAAGATGTCTTAAAGGAGAACCCGAGTAATTCATCATAGCACAATTTACATGGATCGAAAAAAATATAATAACATTAGACCACAAACATCCCTTGCCAACGAATTGTCAAAAATAAAGCAATTGGAACCAAAATCACATATTTATGCAATTTTGTTCATGTACAAAACCAAAAAAATAAAATAATAGTAATGATGAGAATCTAATAATTAATCAAACCAGCCCACTACATGTTTCAAATCAGGAATATATCATATGTGTATATGGACATTTAAAGAGACTGGAAATAATCAAAACCACAAGAATGGCTCGATCATTGCATAAAGCGAAATAATGAGACAATGAAAAGCATTAATGCATAATCGTGAAAATATGTAGTATTATAATTTTCTGAAATAAAATATTAATTCGCAGGCTATAGAATAAATAGCAAACTTGATCGGGCTAAGCAACATCGAAAAATACCACATCAACCATGCCAACAAGTATCATGTACTTTCCTCCCTGGATGTCTAGGTCTTCAATAATAGGAATAATATTCGTATGCTTCTTAGCCAATTCACCAAATCCCTGCCGCTTCTTAGCCAGGTTAACCAAAATCATTGCAATGGTAAGTAATGATACAAAATTATACTCATAATATACCATTTGAGTATTTGAACAAAGTATCTTCCTATAGCAATTTTCCAATGATACGAACTATTATATAAATATTTAGTTATCACAAAAGCACTCGTACTTCCTAACAATGGCTGTGAAAAAATGGTTCATACCCTTTTGATATTCCCCATCCCCATGATCCAACCGACGGCACATGTCCCTAACTTCAATAAAAAAAAAACAAAAATATTGGAAATTTGTTGGTGGCGCTCCTACAGCTTCACTCTTTTATTTAGTACAAAATAAGATAAGTTGTCATCTCTTATGATTTGAAATAGGAAATCAATACTAACTAAGACTTTAATCCAATCATTATTTGTTCATTCGAAAGAGAAAAAGTTAGCTTCTTGATCAGCTTACTTCATCTTAAGACAAACTACCAAAGAATTGGTTCCTCAAAATTTGAATACCTTACATCCGAAACAGAATCATTTATTGGTGGTCGTATTATAAACAAGCCTCAGTAATAAACACTTGCTCCTAATGGCACAAGATAAAGAGATATCATTTATAAGAAATCTATAATCAACAAATGAAGGAAATGTGAAGCTATAGCATTTTAGGCTGATCTTATAGATACCCAAAACTTGAAATTAACAAACAAAGTTGGTCTTATCTACTTGTTCAGATCATGCCAAGTTATTAAGCTCGCCGAACAAATATTTATACTTTCTATATCTCAAATGAATGTCCCCCTTTTTTTATTGGAGGTTTTTTAAACAATGTCATATTACCCACAAAGACTCACCGAGGCCCTAACCAAAACAGGACTTCAACTCATTAGAATTTTAGAAAGAACCTATATAATCTTCATCTTCCTCCACTACATTCTTTTCTTTTAGCCAACCTCCACTTTTAAAGTTTGAACCCATTGCCGACACCATCAACAAACTAAGACCACCATCACTCCACCTCCCAACCATCACAACACACCACTGCAAACCTCATGACCCAAGCACGATCCCACACCACCACCAGAAAAAGTCATTAGGGACCATCATGGCATCACCCATCATCTTCATCATCAACTCAAGTCATCGACTGGCTGGGGACAACCTCCCTTCAATTTTCCTTTTATCCATTATCAATTGTCACCTACCAAAACCACTACCATAAACTTCAAGTAAATATGATTACTAAATCTTGTTTTGTTGCATTAAATCCTGAAACCTGTTTTGGGTTGTTGTCGAAATTTTCATTAATGATCTTTACCTCCCCAAAAGTACCCTTCCCAATCATTGTTAGTAACTCAAAATCAACAACACCCATTTTTTGCCTCTGAAGGCGCATATATTCAGTTTCCTTCTTCTCTAAAAACTTTAATAGGTAACTTATTAAGGTTACTTTGATCTTCCTCTGATACACATCAGCATCAGCTAGCTTCTGTTCAAGTAAATTTCGCCTGTTTGCACAAAAAATTCAAAATAATGTTACATGTACCTAGAAGTAGAAAATGGTGACTTTATGCAACCAGTGTCACAAAGCAACTAAAACTCCTAATGAGAAGGTTTACTGTGCATACACTTGGTATACGAATCAAGAAAAAATCAATGGAAGACAAAAATTCATTTTTCCTGTTTCTAGTTAAAATATCCAAATCCAAACTCGAAAAAACCTTATACCTAAGCCTGCTTCAAAATTTCAAATTCGGCTTCAAACTTCAATATACACAACAAAAAATTACTGCTCATACAATATTCAGACCTAAAACACACCATTGATACCTAAAATATAGATTCATACATCCATACACATAAATATATATACATATATGATTTTGCATAATTATGCAAATTGAAAATACAATTAAATAAGCATACCTTTTATATATGAATCTAGAGAGAGATGAAGCGGGCCAGACTGCAAAATGAAAGAAATTACATAGAAATTAGATAAGAACATAATATTAGAAAAATATTGAGGAATTGTGATTAGTTTTTGCGACCAGAAAACAAACCATAAATGGATGGAGTAACGATAGTTGAACAAAGCCCTAGATCGGGACATCGATCTACGCCACAATCGTGAAACTTCCAAATATGATGGCAACGTTCTGACCAGAAGATAGCCACAGACCAGAAACTGCCATTCCCAAGCAGGAAAACCAACCACAAATTACAAAATTACATACCTGCTGGGCCACCAAATGAATCAAGAAAAAAGGAAAAGGAAAGAGTAAGAGGAAAGAGAAATAAGAAGAGAGAGAAACCGAAAGTGACGGAAAGTAGAAAAGTAGCGTAGGGCGTGTGGAAGAAGGGACCAAACACGGTGTCGTATCATCCTCTGAGGAGATGACTTAGACGGCTTATCAACAGTACCCTTATTCACTATTATAATATAGTTTAGACATATCTTGTGTTTAATAACAGTTTCTATCTAAAACATTTGTTCGGAATTTGTAAAAAGACTTATTTGTCAGTAATATTAAAAAAAACAATAGAAACAAAAGTACAAAAGTACGATAAAATTATTTTCCTCATTTCAAAGCACGTAAACAAAATATCTCGACAAAAATCATCATTAATGATGAAATGTGCTAATTAATGAAAGTTGAAGATAAGAATTCTATGACAAAAAGTTAAGAATATAATTGCAACAATGAACAAAAGTTGAGGATCTTAAGTACAATTAAAATGTGGTGAACTTATAACAACTTGTAGTGTGGATATAACCACATTTTCTATTAACTCCCGCCAATATAACTTAAACTTATCCGTCAACATATTGTATTGAGACAAAAACTACTAACATTAAAATGGTCCTTCATGTAGATAATAGAAAATAGATCGCAATCACCATTGTGGGCTACCCTTAGAGTTAAAGACTTCGTGGATCTGAATCTTGATAGACGTTTTCTTGCTTGCTAGCGAAGACAGTTGAACTATTGCTTTTATTTTTTACGGTAATGATTTATTTGCAAAAGTTCTTAATTTTATTTTGTAATTTTTACATGAAATAAGTGGTTGTGGATTGTATGTGTGGTGCGACCCATCCATTTGCCCAAGATGTAAAGATACAATGCCTTTGAACTCCAATAGTAGGTAATGAAAAGGAAACATATAACTTAAGAACAAGAAAAATAAATTTCCTTGGAAATTTTGGTTTTTAAGCATTATTTGCATAGTTGTTTCAAGCGATGGACCCGAATGATTAAGGGTTTGTAACATATTGTCTTGACTATTTTACTTTTGTTATTAATAAATGAAAATAATTTCATCTTGAGTTTCATATTAGTCCTAGAAATAGACATATGTTTTAACTTTTAAAACGATGTAGAAAATATCTAACAAATCAATCCAAACCGTTTCACTTCCCATTCAAAAGGCGGTTCAGTTTTGGTTTTAAACCACGGTTTACATAACTACATAAAAGTAATACTTTTCAAACAAGTTAAAATTTAAATATATTTTCCTAATTTCTCAATACAAACATAAACAATAAAACACTAAACATAAATAAAATTTTACGAAGTTGAAACATAATTGTAGCAATTCTTAAAGTATCCCATACTTGCTTTGATCCTTAATGAAGTATAGAAAGAATCGAGTTTAAAAACTAAATATACCAATGCCTTCATTTTCTACCATGTCTAATGCAATACACCGTGACAGAGATATTTAAGGTGCAATTATATAAAGTGGGGAATCAAAGATGTATTTATATGGAAAAAGCATGGACTCAAAAGGAAGTATTTCTCCAAAACTATGCTATAAACTGAAAATGGGCACATGCTCGCTACAGGAAACAATGGTGGCAATGACTTGTGGTATATGATTGATGAATCTACATCTGTTGTTTCAAATACATGTCTCCTTAATCGTCATCTTAATAGAAACTTTATATATCATCAATAAAATAGATGAGGGGATTATTATTAACAATATTTAATGATTTAGATTTAAATTTATCCTACTTCAGTTACTCTCTTCGTGCAAGCAGTAAAACAGTACGATATTTATTTTGAAACTTTGTAATCTTCAGTCAAACTTTGTTTTTATATAATCTATACTTATATAAGTAGGCTTAAAAATCCCACATTTAGATTTGAGATAAGTTGGTCTAAAACACTGAATGACTTCAGGTTTTCTATATCGGTGTATATGAAAATACTAGCAACTAATTAGAAAATGACTATAATAGATAATTGCTTGTATTTTCTTTGTCATTGTTATGATAGTTGCAATTCCGTTTCATTTGTTATAATTGAAATTATGAATAATTCTTGCAGCATTACTCTCCAACTAAGGTACTAGAATGGGATTCATATTCGATTTGACAGTTTAAGGATCATACTAGTTCGGTCTAAATTTAATAACATTTGCCATGACAACTACGAAATAATTCAAATTGACAAGAAAAAAATTAAAATTATTTAAAACCACTTTAACCCTCTAAGTATATGGAATCCAAGCCACGAAATCAATAAAAACATTTTATTTAGATGGGGAAGAAATCACCCTTTCATCGACTAATTGAAGTACAGTGAAATTAAAAACATATTATACTTTTATTATTGAATTTGCAAAGTGCCTGGCCTCTCGACATCCTACCACATGCTGTTGTATTTGGCATTAATGCTTGGTATGATAAAATCTAGAAAGAAAATTGATGTGATTAGACAAGATATATATCAATTACAAAGAAAATAATGATCACGATGTGTGTGTGTGTGTGTGTGTATATATATATATATATATATATATATATATATATATATATATATATATATATATATATATATATATATATATATGTACCTTAGAAGCAGAGCCGACTGAAAAGCGGATTAATTATATATACCTCAATGAGATGAAACCATGCTCTTTTCCAATGAGGATTTATGAGCAAGTGTAGCAATGCAAATCACTACATATTCATAAGAAACAATGAAGCTTATGTAGAAGAACTCCATGTCCATGAAACCACTCTCCTCACTTTCATCATCAAAGTCCGATGGTGGTACGGGTTTACGATTCGAGTACAATCGACAGGTAATGGACGACCACAAAGATGGGGGTTTCCCTCATAGCTATCTTTATCAAAGGTTCCAAATTGATCTTTTTATGGTATGATACATTAAATTGTTATGTGCCTTTGTGAAGACTCCCAAAAAATGTAACTCAACCCTAGTCTAGTGGGAATTCTTCCACTTAAGTTGTTGTAGGAGAGATCCAAACTCTCGAGCTTACTTAGGTTTGAGAATGTTCTTTGGAATTGTTCCAATTAGATTGTTGTGGGACAAGTTGAGTGTGTGGAGCTCACTTAACTTTCCAAGGCCAGTCGGAATTTCACCATATAATTTATTACAAGAGAGATCGATTCGTGACATGTGCTGGAGGATGCTACCCTTGTAAGAATACAAATTTCTCTTTGTCGTGAATGTGATAGTGATTTCAAAATCAAGAAATTTGTGATTTTTCCTTTCTTGTTGAGACATATGATAGGCCCTTTCTAACCACACCTTATCCACGTATAGCGTGGCATCGACATTGAATATCGAATCTAATTTAAAATCAGTCCTAAACTTCATCTCTCTTACCTTGAGTGTTATGTTTCCCAAGTAGTGTGGGATGCGACCGTAGAGACCATTATAAGATAGGTCTATCATGCTAAACCTTTTCATTTGACAAAGTTGGTCGGGGATTGTTCCTTGAAATGATTACGTCCAAGTAGAATAATGTTCAAGCTTGATAGGTTACCAATCGATTGAGGATACTTCGATGAATTGATTCTCTCTAAGATCCAATGTCACTAAAGAAGAATAATTATAGAATGCATGTGTAAGCTAACCTTCCAATCAATTATTGTTTAGGTAGACATAACTAGAATATTGTAATTGATTGAAACAAGATACAAATGAGCGAGATAAATTGTTCTCAAATAAATCTAAGAGGGTAAGAGAATCCGGTTTGCAAATTTCCATTGGAATTGAACCTTCAAGATGGTTATTAGACATAGAAACTAGACTCAATCTTGTCATATTACCCATCGATGTGGGAATTTTTCCCGACAAATGGTTGTTACTAATGTCTAATACTATTAACGAAGAGATAGAAGACAATAATGTTGGATATAGTGCCTGAAAATTCATTGTTATCAAGAAATAAAAATTTCAAATTTACTAGGTTTATAGATTCTGGAAATAGTTGTCCTTGGATTTTATTTTTGATATTTTGAAAATGGACAGAGAGAAGCATCCCATGACTACTTCTTGTGGTATTGTGCCTGACAAGTTATTGTTGGACAAGTCTAAATATTCTAAAATTTTCAAATCACCAATAGTAGATGGTATAAAACCATCAAACACATTTTTCGACATGTTTAATACAATCAAATTTCAAAAAATTGAACCTATATAATTTCATTAAACTTATTATTAGATATATCAAAAGTTTCCATGAGAGAATTGGTGCTTGTTGGCAACTTGAGAGTTCCTATAAAAGCATCTCAAGTAGAATTCCCTAAGTCTTGTGTTCTTCTCTAACAACCAATTTGGAAAATTTCCTCCTATGTTTTTTTTTTTTTTTTGAGAGATCAAGATTTCTCAAGTCAGTTTGATAGTAAAGAAAGTTGAGTTGTGTTAGATTGCAACTTGACAAACTGAGAACCTCTAGTTGGAAATTTGGGACACAATTTCATATCTCATTTTGTGTGATTACTTTAATGCTATCGAGAAATATGAATCAAAGGTTCGAATGATTAAAGAATGACTCAAAGAAATTTGCACTTGAAAGTTGTTACTTGAAAGATAGAGATATTCAAGTGAGGTTATTTTGGAAAGTGGAGACAGGGCAATATTTCATGATGAATTATTCTCCAATAGCTCGATGAACCAGAAGAGATGTCATGTTGCCTAGACATGATGGAAGTATTCCTTCAAACTCATTGTCCCTCAATTCCAGCTCCTCCAGGTTTTTAAGTTCACACCACCCTCTAAAATTAATCTGTTAACAATAATTATCTAATTTAAAATAACTTTAATTATTAGACTTTGTTAATTTATTTGTAAAACCCTTAATCAAAAGTTGAATTGAAATAAATTAGAAGTAAATTAGCGAAAATCAAATTTGAGGATTGAAGTAATTGAAAAAAAAAAACTTATATAAATAAAGAGATTAGAAAGTGATAAGAAGTTTTCCTTGGTTGGGGAGAGTGCCACCAAGTCCACACGAGTGCAAAGATAAAAACTTTAGAGAAGTCATTACTCCAATGCTCGAAGAAAGTCCAAATAAGAATGGTCCAGAAACAATCCTCCAACTAACTTAAATGCCTCAACTCTATGAACAGAAAGTGTTGAAATGTAATAAATATGATTTGGCACTTGTTAATTAATGTTTGATAATTAATAAAACTCTTTGGCTCACCATAAATGGTTGCAATCAGTCTTTCCAAATTGTAATCCCGTAAGTAGAGATTCTTGAGGTATGGGAATGCCCTTAAAGATTGTAGCATGTTGCTAATGTTGGAGACAATAATGCCATCTAAATAAAGCACTTGGAGGCTATGCATAGTTTTGATGTCTGGCATGGAAACAAATCAATTTTTGGTAACATTACAACGTAACAAAGCAAATACAAAATTAAAAATCAAATCAATACCTTTGGAAGTATTAAAGTTCTCGATTTCATTGTCACTCAAATCCAGCTCCACCAAATTATTCAAAGCATATAATTCTAGATAGGAGAAAAGAAATAAACACATAAAAGTTAGAAAATAAAAAAATTAAGTACTTAATTTTGTTGGTGAAAAGATAGAGAAGAGAACTTTATAAGATTGTAGAACTAATCATTTATTTGAAAGGATCCTTTTATTTCATTCTCATAGAGAAACAGAGACTCAAGTGATGATAGCCCTTGGATTGAGGAGAAAATGTTGTTATTGAAGTAATTGTATCGTAAGTTGAGGACCTTCAAATTTCTCAATCGTGTTCGTTTACAAAACCCACATCAAATTGCATTATTAGTTTTATCAATGATTGAAGTGAAACGAATATAAATGATTCCTCCACCATAATAAAACAAATAACAAGTAAAGAAGGAAACATAATGAATATGATTAATATCATGAAAAGATATACCGTAAATGGTTCCAAAGCTTCGAAATTGATTGTAATAGATATCAAGCTCCTTTAAACTGATAAAATCATTTAACTCTAATCCAAAATCAAGTGAAGTAATAAGTGAAGCAACCAAGACTACACTAAATTACTTATTCATACATATCTCAAGATATTGAAAAGAGACATAATTACCTAGTATTGATAGAACATCACTGACATTGATGCCATGATTAAAACTGAAATCAAGGACTTGGAGCTTCTTTAATCCTGAGAGTCTTTCGTGGCCTACATCATGGAAAGATAATTAAATAATCCAAAATATTTCATGCCATGCACCACTGAAATCAAGGACTTCTTAAGATTAGTACTGCCATCCCTATGCAATCTCTCAATAATGTCAACATACTAAATTAGTAATTCTAACCTTATTTGGAAGAGATAAATGGCAAATTTTGCAACAGGAGATTATTTGGCACCGTTTTTTAAGCCATAGGATAGTAAATATTAGCTTATTATGAATGATGGGAAGTTTTATTATTATGGTCAAGTGGATTTATTACCTGTGATTAAAAATTAAAGTGGATTTAAAGCTAATGTAATCTTTGGAGGCAACAAACCAACCACTTGTTTTGAAAAATCATGGAGGCTATTAAAATGCAATTACCACTTGTTTGAAAACCTTGGATGAAGAATAAAAATGGCATGGAGATTCGGATGCTTGAGAGATGAAAGTCGACTAAGAGATGACAGAATGTTGCGATCAAATCCTACTCGGATCAAGGGCCTCCAAATTTTTCAACTTTGAGAGTTTATCAAAACCTGCAAAAAAGTTGAATACATCTCTACTATCACTCATATAAGAAAATTTATAAAACTAACCAAATTGGAAGAATATGGTTTCCTAATGAAGGAGAGGGGACAACATACCTTCATTCTCTATCCATCCTACTAAATGATTCCACCCCAAAGAGAGATTTCTGAGCTCTTGAAAGGGAAGAAATAGAGAGGCATTAAAATACCAATCTTCTAATCCCAAGTACCTAGTGTTATATAGATCCGGTTGGATTACTCTACTGTGGTGTTGCTACATTGAACCCCTTGCCAGTGACAACAACTAGCTTTAGTTTCATAATCCACCCATGAAGGAGTGAAATTCCAATTGGAATGTTTTCTTTGAGGTACAAAAGAGCAATCCTCTCTTCCTCAAAACACCCTAAGCAATACCATTTTCCATTTAGGAACGAAAGCACCATTATCACTAACCATACCCAAAATTTAATTCCCATGTTTCTTAATTCTATTCTACTTTTGGTGGAGTTCCCTTTTTATTAACTATTAATTTCTGGTATCTAATGAGGAGACTTTGACTTTGACTTATCTAGACCAAAAACATGGTAGTATTAAAATGTGAATCCACTAGTTTTTTTTTTCTTATTTATTTCATAAAAAAAGAAGAAAGAACCAGTCTCAAAAGAAACATTATAAATCAAAATGGTATATCTTAGTAATATTTAGATTATTTATTTATTAATATCACATTACATTGATTAATTGATGGTTATAAAATTTTAATTCTCACTATGCTTTTCCTGTCAATAATTGCAATAACCAACTGTCCAATCAAGGGAAAATGGTACAAAGTTTAGGGCCACACATTTTCTATCAATAATGGCATGGACCATGTGAAGAAAAATTATGCAATATAAAGTTTAAATTTTCAGTACGATAACTACAATTTTGTCGACGTATGTGAGAAGACTTGACCTATATCTACGTGAGCGACTAAACTTCAAACGTGTAGTTTGTGCTGGAAAAATCCATTTTAAGAAAAGTAACTGGGATGTTTATTGTTAATTAAAAGAAAAAAAAACGTGAGTACATTTTTTCTTTTATATAATACATAATGAAAAGCCCAAACTACACTTAAAATAAATTTTTATTCAATCAAAATGATAACGGTAGACTTGTCATGAGAATATTAGATGATCAGTAAAGATCCTAATATGATTGCACACAACATTCATTTTTCTCCCTTAAAATTGGTGGATAGATTAAATTAACCCTTGCTAACACAGAAATTCATCAATTTTAATACCAAAAAAAAAAAAAAATCGCTAATTAAATTTAGAATAACTATCCGAGTGAAAAATAAGACAATTTTATAGTCTGTAATGTTGATGTAGTTGTGTTTGATAGAGTTTGTCGTGTTAGAAGTCATTACAAACTGTGCATTTTGTCGCGTTACTTAATTTTGTTAGTATGATACGCAATTAATGAGCTGAGCCTCGTTGATAGTGGAAAGTGATTTATGTGAACCCAATTGTATATCATAATTCACTAGTGGTGGGGCGAATAACATTATGATTTAACATGCATTGACGTCCCATTCTATTCTTTGTTTGTGAATTTTATCCTTTTATCAACATTTTTTTTAATAATGGCATCAACTTAAAGATTACGCTTGGAAAAATTGTGCACAAGACTTTGACTTCTAAAAAACCAAAACTATCCATTTTTCAAGAAGACTGGTGGGAACATCTTTTCCACCCATAAGGAAAAAAAAAAGAATTATTAAGATGCAAATCCATTGATAATTGCAATTAACAATATGTATGTGTGTGTGTGTGTATATAGAAAATAGACTTGCTTGAGATACGAACAATTAGCACAAACTGAAAAATGTAGAATTAATTTTGGTAGATCGATGCTAGAGTTCGACTTTATGTCTTTAAGACGAATTTGTCCCACCTAGGTATCACAGTAAATAGTAACCATCTTCCAACATACAACGGCCTTTTTCTTGCGGTGGAAGCACTTCAAACAGCAAGATCAACAAACTCGAAATTTGTTATGTACTCTTTATAGAGAATATGGACAGATGCAGAATATTTTTAAAGAATGCGTGGCGAAATTACCAAGTTTGAAAATGATTTTATTTATGAAATTCGTAGAACTATGGGAGTTTATTTATAACATACCAAAAGTTATGTCTGAAAATACACAACATCTGAAAGGACTCAATTGAACATATACATTAGCTGAAAGGACTCAATTGAACAGACACAAGACCTGAAAGGACTTGTTTGAACAACTCGTAATCGTATTTACGTGCATATGACATGTGTCAAATCTGAATATTTATTATTGGATGATGAAAATAAAACAAAATAAAATAAAATAAATTATTTTATATTTATTTTGTCAAAAGAATATATTGGGCCAAACAAGGCCCACGACTAGAGCTCGAGCCCGAGCCTCAGCTTGAGAAGCGTGTGGGCTTTGAACCGACCTTATAGCATCTAAATCTCGTCTCTTCTAAAGACTTGCGATGCTTCTTGGAGCCCAAACCCAAATCCAAACTAGAGGTATATATATTAGTTAGTTTAAAATCATGTCATCTTCGATGTGTGGGATACACTTCCCCACTTGCTACAATATCCAATTACCACTTTTAAGGTGTCAATTTTTATACTAATTTCTCATTCATTCGAAAATATATAGTTTTGCGAAACCAAATGTACATCTACTCACGGAGTAAAATGCATTTGACTATAATTTTATAACAATCGGCTATCGGGACTCTCCTGCATATTTGGTCAAAATTTGGTCAAACCAATTTATAAATTACTTATTTCCAACATATATTTATTAAACCAGTAATAATAACACTAGTCATTGTAGCTCAAATGTTTATGCCAAAAAATATATGTTACCGTCAATGTTGCAAATAATATGATTTGCAGCAATATTTTCACATCTATAAAATATTAGTTTTCATAATTTCAACATTTGTAAAAGATAAATTATTTACTCACACTTAGTGGGTTATAAAATTTTTCAACCAACTTTACACATCTAGTTTACATGAAAAACAAGTGATTGAAATAATTAATGCTATAGATGTGCTATTAAGCTTTTAAAAATGGCATTGACAATTGGAATCGGTGTATTTGCCATGTGCGAGAGGTAAAAGTGCGTTGATGCTCCAATCTCTATTCTTGTTTGTGGGATAGAATCTGCTAAAGCATGTTCCCATGTTTGTTTAACAGACTAATCTATTTTACTCTTTGTACATATCATAAAGAGAATAAAAGAATTTTAAAATGCTAATTTTAGATTCTTCTCTCTATCTCGTACTAAATACAAGAACAAACCACGTTAATTTATAATAGATGACTGCAATATTCTACCAAATTTTCTTTCATTTTCAATTGTTAGATATTTTGAAATCTTTTCTTTCAAAGAAAATATTCCTTTTATTTTTACTCGTTTTTGGAAATTTTCTCAACAATCTTCAAATTAGTGGTGGGCATTTTAACTAGAACGAAACTCTAAAACTGAAACCGAACTAGAATCGGAGATTTCGGTTCGATTCAAAAATTCCATGCTAGTTAAAATTAATAGGTTTAAGAAGTCTTAAAGTTACTAGTTGGTACGATGGAATGTTCTTATGGAAATGAAATAAAAAACATTTGACCAAAGAAAACTTCAAAAATTGAAAATGGAGGTTTTCTTTTATTAAATTAACTAATATGTGAGCATACTTCATTACTAATCATATGATTATTTTTATTGGAAGTTACCGGTGTTATGAGAACTAGTCCGCCCCCACCGAGTTAACAAGTAAAATTGGGAACCGGTCCTAAAAGCTGGGTTGGTTATGTAGAAAAAATATTTATTTAAAATCCACCCAAAAATCCGTCAACCCGCTTTGGTTTTAAGGAACCCGTTGAACAGATTCCCAATTTTATCGGTTTTAAAAATCATTTCTTTTCACGATTCACCATTAAAATTCATCTCTCATTGCGAAATGGATTAAAAGAAATCAAAAATTGCTTTTGAGCAATTTTGGGATTTTCAAAACTTATTTTTATTTTTAAAATTTTTTGTACATTTTTTATTTTTTAAATTTTTTTAAAATCATCGGATCAACTCCGGTTCGACCATTTGACTCTTGAATCTTGTAATTTTTTCAAAAAATTGCTTTTGAGTAATTTTTTGGATTTTCAAAAATTTATTTATTATTTTTTAGATTTTGTTGTGAATTTTTTAATTCCCATCTTTCTTAATTCTATTCTACTTTGGTGGAGTTCCCTTTTTATACACTATTAATTTCTGGTATCTAATGAGGAGACTTTGACTTTGACTTACCAAGACCAAAAACATGGTAGTATTAAAATGTGAATCCAGTATCTTTTTTTTAATTCATAAAAAAAAGAAACAACCAGTCTCAGAAGAAATATTATAAACCAAAATGGTATATCTTAGTAATATTTAGATTATTTATTTATTAATATCACATTACACTGATTAATTGATAGTTATAAAATATTAATTCTCACTATGCTTTTTCGGTCAATAATTGCAACAACCAATGGTCCAATCAAGGGAAAATGGTACAAAGTTTAGGCCACACATTTTCTATCAATAATGGCATGGACCGTGTGAAGAAAAAATTATGCAATTTAAAGTTTGAATTTTGGTACGATAACTACAATTTTGTCGACGTATGTGAGAAGACTTGACCTATATCTACGTGAGTGAGTAAACTTCAAACGTGTAGTTTGTGCTTGGAAAAATCTATTTTAAGAAAATTAACTAGGATGTTTATTGTTAATTAAAAGAAAAAAAAAACGTGTGAGTACATTTTTTCTTTTATATAATACATAATGAAAAGCCAAAACTACGCTTAAAATAAAATTTATATTCAATCAAAATGGTAACGGTAGACTTGGCATTAGAATTTTAGATAATCAATAAAAGATTCCAAATATGATTGCACACAACATTCATTTTTCTCCCTTAAAATTGATAGATAAATTAAATTAACCCTTGCGAACACAGAAATTCATCAAGTTAATATCCAAAAAAAATCGCTAATTAAATTTAGAATAACTATCCGAGTGAAAAGTGAGTCAATTTTATAGTCTCTAATGTTCATGTAGTTGTGCTTGATAGAGTTTGTCATGTTAGAAGTCATTAGAAATTGTGTATTTTATCGCGTTACTTAATTTTGTTAGTATGATACATAATTAATGAGTTGAGCCTCGTTGATAGTGGAAAGTGATTTATTTGAACTTAATAGTACATTATAATTCACTAGTAGTGGGGCGAATAACATTTTATGAAAAATGATGTAACATGCATTGAAGTCCTATTCTATTCTTTGATTGTGAATTTACCATTTTATCAGTATTTTTTTTTTAATAATGGCATCAACTTAAAGATTACGCCTGGAAAAATTGTGCACAAGACTTTGCCTTCTAAAAAATGCCAAAACTATCCATTTTTCAAGAAGACGGGTGGGAACATCTTTTGACCCATAAGAAAAAAAAAAGAATTGTTAAGATGCAAATTCATTGATAATTGCAATTATATATATATATATATATATATATATATATATAGAGAGAGAGAGAGAGAGAGAGAGAGAGAGAGAGAGAGAGAGAGATGATCTCTAAGCTCGTGGCATATTAATTACCATTTTGATTACATTTGTTGGTAATAAATGTGCAATGTTATCAACATGGTAATTAGTATGCCACATCATCGGTCGTAGCATAAGCTAAATGGTGCTTAGGAGATCATTTCGTATATATATATACTTACTTGAGATACGAACAATTAGCACAAAATGAAAATGCAAAATTAATTTTGGTGAGACCCGAGGCTAGAGCTTGATTCTATGTCTTTAAGATGAATTTACACAACCTAGGTGCTCACACTAAATAGCAACAGTTTTTCAAGATACAACGGTCTTCTTCTTGCGGTAGAAGTACTTCAAACAAACAAGATCAACAAACTCAAATTTTGTTATTTATTCTTTATATAGAATATGGACATATGCAGAATGTTTTTAAAGAATGCATGGCAGAATTACAAAGTATGAAAAATGATTTTATTTGTGAAATTCGTAGAACTATGGTGTTTTATTCATAACATACCAAAAGTTATGTCTGAAAATACACAACAACACATGAAAGGACTCAATTGAACAGATACATTAGCTGAAATAACTCAATTGAACATACACGAGACCTAAAAGGACTTGTTTGAACAATTGTGTCTGTATTTTTGTGCATAAAACATGTCAAATCTAAATATTTATTATTGGATAATAAAATAAAATAAAATAAAATATTTTATATTTATTTTGTTCGATAAGAATATATTGGGCCAAACAAGACCCACAACTAGAGCTCGAACCCGAGCCTAGCCGACGAAGCTCGTGTGGGCTTTGAACCGACCCTATAGTATCTAAACCTCCTCTCCTCTAAAGACTTGCGGTGCTCCTTCGAGCCCAAACCCAAATCCAACTAGATGTATATTAATTAATTCAAGATCATGTCATATTCCGATGTGGGATACAGTTCCCCACTTGCTACAATATCCGATTACCACTTTCAAGTTATCAATTTTTTATACTAATTTCTCATTCATTTGGAAATAGTTTTGCATAACCAAATGTACTACGAGCATCTACTCACATAGTAGAATGCATTCCACTATAATTTTATAACAATCAGTTATCGGGACTCTACCAAATATTTGGTCAAAAATTGGTCAAACCAATTTATAATTAACTTATTTCTAACATATATTTATTAAACCAGTAATAATAACACTAGTCTTTGTAGCTCAAATGTTTATGACAAAAATATATGTTACCGTCAATGTTGCAAATAATATGATTTGCATCAACAATATTTTCACCGCTATAAAATATTAGTTTTCACAATTTCAACATTTGTAAAAGATAAATTATTTACGCACACTTAGTGGGTTATAATATTTTTCAACCTACTTTACACATCTAGTTTACATGAAAAATAAGTGATTGAAATAATTAATGCTATAGACGTGCTATTAAGCTTTTAAAAATGGCATTGACAATTGGAATCGTGTATTTGCCATGTGCGATAGGTAAAAGTGCGTTGATGCTCCAATCTCTATTTTGTTTGTGGGATAGAATCGCTAAAGCATGTTCCCATGTTTGTTTAACAGACTAATCTATTTTACTCTTTGTACATCTCATAAAGAGAATAAAAGAATTTTAAAATGCTAGTTTTAGATTCTTCTCTCTATCTCGTACTAAATACAAGAACAAACCACGTTAATTTATAATAGATGAGCGCAATATTCTACCAAATTTTCTTTCATTTTCAATTGTTAGATATTTTGAAATCTTTTCTTTCAAGAAAAATATTCCTTTTATTTTACTCGTTTTGGAAATTTTCTCAACAATCTTCAAATTAGTGGTGCGTATTTTAACCAGAATGAATCTCTCGAACTGAAACCGAACTAGAACCAGAGATACCTGATTAGAACCAAATTTGTCAATTTTTCATAAAATTTTTATTTTTTACAATTTGTTCACCCTAATCCAATGACCCACGATCCAATACCGGATTAGTACCAAGTTCGGTCGGTTCTCGGTTCTTGAACTAGAACCGTGGATACCTGATTAGAACCAAATTTGTCAATTTTTCATAAAATTGACATTTTTTACAATTTGTTCACCCTAATCCAATGACCCACGATCCAATACCACAGTACCAAAGACAAGAGTCCAAATGTCCAAGATCCAAACAAAAAGTACAAAATCCATCACTCTTAAACTCAAATTCAATTGACTCAAATCTCAAATTCTCAATCGCAATTTGCCCAAATGCTCAATATAAATATTGTCTTCTGTCTCACACTTTCGTTCATCTCTCTCTCGTTCAACACACAGTGATACAGCGAAGGCGAAACTCCTCTGTAACTGAAACGAATCCTCAATTTTGAAATATATAATTTTCCTTTTTCTAACATAAATTTATGAGTTTGCAATTTTAATGTCTATTCTTCCAGTTAATGTTTATATCTTTCATAAATTGTTTTAATATCTAGCATACTTTAATGTTAACGGGTTTGCAATTTTTAATTTTTTTCAAAACATGTTGTCAATCAACTAAAGATTTTTTTTTTTTAAAATGTTATGGGTAGAACTGAACCCGAACTTGAAGGCCAGCGGTTTCGGTTTGGGTTTGATTCTAATAATTACGTGGAACCGAATGGTTCCATTTACTTAAAATCTTTCGAACTATAACGGGTGGTTCGGGTATTGAAATATCCGGGATGACCCACCCGACACCCGTGCCTACTTCAAATTGACTTGGGTCGACCTTGTGTTGGGCTTGGATTGTTTCGATTCATGAGATCCGCATGGGTTCGCAAAAGTTAATTGTTGGACTTGGGTAAATGACAATTTCAATTCTTTGGAACATGAAGAGCCAAAGAAGAAATTATTAATAAGTGTAAACATTTTACATCAATGCTGTGATTCAAGTTCTATATGTTTATGGATTTATTAGTTTTGTCGGTTTTGTGTCTTCAACTATATGTGTGGTGGTGTTGATGTGTCAAAATTCGAAGGTTTTATTTTAAACACTATATCTTTCTCTCGGCGATGCGTGTGTTATCTTGTGTTCTTGATTTCGATGTGGAGAAATTACGTATACATCACCGAGATAGCTCTTCGCTTTTTAAATGAAATCTCTTAACTTAATTTTTTTTTTTTTTTTGAATTACCATTGGAGGTTTGATTGTTTTATGTTTATCACTTTGATTTTGATAGAAATCAGAGACCGCTTCATATAGGGCGCCATCAAACTACCTATATAGAACTTCAAAATGTATTTTTATAAACCCAAACTAGTATATTTGGCTTAATACGAGTTCTATTGAGTTGAGAAAGTTTTGTATGTACCATTATAACTTCCTATTAAGGATAATATTATCTCATGGAAATTTGTTTTAACTTACATAGTAATCGAAAATGTACTTCAAAACGTGTTATTATGTATTCGAATATTTGATTTAATAAGAGTTCTATATAGTTGAAAAGTTTTTAAATGAATTTAAAAATACATTTTACAATTCAAAGTGAAACATAATACTATTTTAGGTTTTGATTTAATCTATATGGTGTCAATTTAACGTGGAACAATATATGGGACTTCAAAGCGTATTTTTATCTATCCAGACTAGTACATTTGGCTTAATAAGAGTTTAGAGAATTGAAAAGGTTTATGAACTTAAAATATTGTTATGGCTTTCGTGATAATAATCCCTCAGAGTTTTGATTTAAACTAATTCTACATTGAAAGACCTACCAAAGAATTCAAGATGCATTAATTTTTATGTATCCAAACTATTATATTAAGCTTAATAGGAGTTCTATAGAGTTGAAAATATTTCATATGAACTTAAAAATATAATTATGTCATTCAACAAAGGGTAATGCTTATTTAGAGTTTAAATTAACCTAATTTGTGACATATTGAAATTGCATTACCTACATGGACTTCAAAACGTATTCTGGTCAATTCAAATTAGTATATTCGGCATAATAGGTGTTTTATAGAGTTGAAATTTTTAATGAACTTAAAAAAATACACTTGTGGGTTTTAATTAAGGATAATACTAACTAAGAGTTTTGATTTAGCATAAGCGATATCGATTCGATATTGACCTACAAAGGAGTTCAAAACATATTTTTATATATCTAAACTAGTATATCAAATTCAATTGCATTTCACTAGTATGTGTCCAAACTAGTATATTATATAAATGGTCATGTTTTAAAATTAATCTATACTACTTTTAAAAGGGGCTTAAATAGAGAAATATTTTTGGACCATTTTACCTGTACAATTTTTTTAAAATTTCATATTCACCTTTAGTATTCATTAATGTATAATTATTTTTTAATATTTTATTTATTACTCTTTTATTGTTCATCCTTATTGTACATTAAATTTTCAACAATTTACTAAATAGACAATTAAAACTTTTAAACATTTAATCTATTAAATTAAATATGAATGTGAAAAGATGATCTCAATTTTTTATTTTTTTTGGTTTTCATTAAGTAGATAAAAGGAATGAGAAATGAGTTTCAACAAAAAAGAAAAAAATGAATGAGAAAAATTGTAATTTTGTTTATTAGTGCATTAAAATTCAAATCATCGTTGTCAAAACTGAAATGGAGATAAAAATATTATTTTTAATACATTAGATTACAGTGATTACAAGCATGTTTGGTTCAGTTCTTTTTTTTTTTTTAAATTCGTTTCTCAAATTCATTTTCAACTACATATTTTGTGGGACCTACAACTTTTATCAACTTTTCAACCACATATTTTACCAATTTTTTTCAAAATCTTTAAATCCCACCAAACATATACTATAGTTTAGAACTAATGTATGAAACTTTTTTTATTTTTAATTTAATTAATTTAATTAATATATATAGAATGTTCTTCTCATCTTACTTCTGTCCGTCAACAATATTCTTACAACATGGACAAGTATTGACACTTTTTTAATTTTTATTTCTTACTCACATTTATGATATTTCATCTACATCGTCAAATCAAACACGTCTAATAAAAAGAGAACATACACAAAAAATATTGTTCACAAGGAACTACTACTCCAACAAATGTACAATATTATGTAGTCAATCATTACATTTTCTCACAATAAAATTAGTAATTATTAATTTTATTCTTCATAAAATGCGATCACGAAAATGATTAATACTATAAGATTTAATATCAATAATTAAAGCAATCATCAAAGTTTAAATCACCAAAAGGTTTTAATTGGGTTCAAGTTATTGTTGGTATTATCACCGTATAAAACTCATCTCTAATTTTAATTGTACTTAAATGAATGCAATTATCTTTTAATATTTATTTGTTACTCTTTTATTGTTCATTATTATCGTACATTAAATTTTTAACAATTTATTAAATGTACATTTAAAATTTGTAAATATTTAATATATTAAATTAAATATGAAGGTGAAAAAACGATCTCAATTTTTTTTGCCTTACGTAGATGAAAGAAATGAGAAATGGATTTAAAAGAAATGAATGGGAAAATTGTACCTTTTTTTATTAACAGATTAAAATTCAAATCATGAAGATGAAAATATTGCTTTGAATACATTGGATTACAATAATTATAGTTGACAACTAATATATGAAGTTTTTTCATTTTAATTTAATTAATAATACATCAGACGCGCTTAATAAAAAGAAAACGTAAACAAATAATATTGGTTATGTTGACGTCGGAACCTACAACGTCCACGTGTCAATGATTTCGGTCACTCCTCTGCCAACTCGTATATTACCTGCACACTAGAACAATCGTTAGGCACCAAGATCTCTGGTGAAAAAGGGTCCCGCGATCGTTGGCACTTGACGATCAAGTCAAGCTGCCGGTATATGGGAGATACACGGGGTGAAAATAATGGGGTGTGGGAGAGACACAAGCGAGAGATTTGAGCGAGTTTAGGGTGGGATTCTTAAGCATAAAAAGTGCGTACCTTGGAACAACCGGAGAGCGTTGTATTTATAGCGCAAGAGTTCCAATTAATTTAAGGAGACCAATCAATTTGATACTCAGTCGGATCCTCATTCCTTATGTGATCACGATCCTTCCTTACCCATACAATCTCCGAAATTATCTTCCTTATTTGAGTTTATCACGTTACATGATTTTAAGGGATTACGATTCAGTTTCCTTGTGAGGATTCGTGCGCCAAATCAACGCAATCTTTCCTTAATTACTTCTCTGGTCATTCCGGCATATCGAGCTGCTTACTGGTTACGAATGATGCGAAACCTGACGAGGCCTTATGGATCGCACGTGAGTGTCGAGGCCTTCCACGAGCCCCGCGGATTTCTGGCTGCCGAAGGACAAGGCGTACGATGGGCCTTCTGGCGTTTTATCAGAACTTCCGAGGCCCTAGCAGGACCAGTTGGGGTTCTTGATGGATTTTTTAATATTTATTTGTTACTCTTTTATTGTTCATTATTATTGTTCATTAAATTTTTAACGATTTATTAAATGTACATTTAAAATTGGTAAATATTTAATATATTAAATTAAATATGAAGGTGAAAAAGCGATCTCAATTTTTTTTGCCTTACGTAAATGAAAGAAATGAGAAATGGATTTAAAAAAAATGAATGGGAAAATTGTAACTTTTTTTTTTATTAACGGATTAAAATTCAAATCATGAAGATGAAAAGATTGCTTTGAATACATTGTATTACAATGATTATAGTTGACAACTAATATATGAAGCTTTTTTCATTTTTAATTTAATTAATAATACATCAGACGTGCTTAATAAAAAGAGAACATAAACAAATAATATTGGTTACAATGAGTCACTACTCCAACAAATGTACAATATTATATAGTCAATCATTACATTCTCTCCAATAAAATTAATAATTATTATTTTTTTTTTCGTAAAATACAACTACGAAAATCCTATTAATATATCATTAATTCTATACGATTTGATATCAATGGTTCATCAATCATCAAAGCTCAAATCTCCAAAAGTTCTTCATTGAATTCAAGTTATTACTACTATATAAAACTCATATTTGATTGTAATTGTACTTCTATAAATGTAAATAAAATATTAACATCGAACAATACAAAACAACATGTTATCAACAATCATATTTTTATCTTTACTTATTTTAAAATTTTATTTATTAACAATTAAAAATAAAAATATTAAAAATATTAAAATTTACAATATGATTACAAAAGCACGTGCAACATCATGCGTGTCTAACTAGTTTTTTACAAATGGACCCTCTCAGTATACTTTGAATGTATTAGTGTATATATTCAAAAGTCTTTAACCATTGTAATTAAGAGAAACTGTTCTCTTCCACAGTACGACCTTATCAATAGATTGTGTCAATATGTGTTTCGATCAAGATATAAGTCGTGTCATACTATACTTAACCACATAAATGCTTAATTATATTATCTCAATGTGGTCGAATGTTCTTAAGATATGATTGGCAAAAAATTAACATCTTTTAAGTTATAGAACTCTCAAGTGGTGAAGTTTATTCTGTTTCTGACTCCGAAATTTTTACAAGTTGCATCACCTAATGTTTGTTGCTATCATGACAACTTCTGCAATTATTCTTACTATATTTATGTTAGAACCACTGAAGTATAGATGAACTAGATGAACAATGGCAACTTTGAAGACTTCCATAAATGTTAAAGACGAAAAAAAAAAGGAATGAAAGGAAGCAATGAACGTCCAATTTTAACACACTTGTTGTCAATTGAAAAGCATTGTAGTAACCAACAGACTTCATTATAGTGTTCAATGTAATGCTTAGATTCCTAAACTAAATTTCTGAAAATTGTTAATTTTTTTTCTCGACAGGATTGAAGGAGCAGGAAATGCCGAACAGCCAGCGTGGAAATTGAATCTGTGAAGGAAACTTGAGTGAATAATTGCTTCTCACCCTTTGTGATAATCCTTTTCAGTATACTATTCACATCTTCAAAATTGGTTTGTGGAAAGATCCTTACATAGCAGTTATTTCAGTGCCAAGCCGCAAAATTATAAATCTTCAGCCTTTTCTCGGCGATTTCTTGCATATTAGTTGCTATTGTCCGCTATTTCACTCCAATCCTTAAGAGTGCTTCGGAGAGATGAATGTGTTGTACATAACACATGATCATGTGAGAGAGTCAGAGATATGCTTTTTCATCAATAGCTGTCTTTGACAACATTATCATCTTTTTTAACTTTTGTTTTTCATTCTGTTTGAATAGATTATTATTTATTTCCTTGCTTTGCTATCTATTATAGAATTAAAGCATTGATCGAAGTGTCATACTTCTTTCTTGTTTTGTGTTTTGTGTTTGACGTCTCGACTTGTCTATAATGACTCCAATTACATTTCAAGTTGCCATTGGTAGCGTTTGTAACTAATTCTACAACTTCTCCTTGCAAACTGGTTTTTAAATGTGAGTTTTGTTGAATATGAATGTAATAATTCTCAATAAGAATTGGTTTGTACTCATATTGAACTATTAATTGCCCACTCCCACTTCAAATTCCATGCTAGTTAAAATTAATAGGTTTAAGAAGTCTTAAAGTTACTAGTTGGTACGATGGAATGTTCTTATGGAAATGAAATAAAAAAACATTTGACCAAAAGAAAAACTTCAAAAAATTGAAAATTGAGGTTTTCTTTTATTAAATTAACTAATATGTGAGCATACTTCGTACTAATCATATGATTATTTTTATTGGAAGTTACTGGTGTTATGAGAACTAGTTCGGCCCCACCGAGTTAACAAGTAAAATTGGGAACCGGTCCTAAAACTGGGTTGGTTATGTAGAAAAACATTTATTTAAAAATCCACCCAAAAATCCGTCAACCCACTTTGGTTTTAAGGAACCCATTGAACTGTTCCCAGCTTTTATCGGTTTAAAAATTATTTCTTTTCACGATTGACCATTAAAATTCATCTCTCATTGCACGAAATGGATTAAAAGAAACCAAAAAATTGCTTTTGAGCAATTTTTGGGATTTTCAAAAACTTATTTTTTATTTTTAAAATCTTTTTGTAAATTTTTTTATTTTTTTAATTTTTTAAAAAATCATTGGATCAACTCCGATTCGACCATTTGACCCTTGAATCTTGTAATTTTTTCAAAAAATTGCTTTTGAGTATTTTCAAAAAATTATTTATTATTTTTTAGATTTTTTTGTGAATTTTTTATTTTTTTAATTTTTTAATTCCCATCTTTCTTAATTCTATTCTACTTTGGTGGAGTTCCCTTTTTATACACTATTAATTTCTGGTATCTAATGAGGAGATTTTGACTTTGACTTACCTAGACCAAAAACATGGTAGTATTAAAATGTGAATCCAGTATTTTTTTTTTAATTCATAAAAAAAAGAAACAACTAGTCTCAGAAGAAATATTATAAACCAAAATGGTATATCTTAGTAATATTTAGATTATTTATTTATTAATATCACATTACATTGATTAATTGATAGTTATAAAATATTAATTCTCACTATGCTTTTTCTGTCAATAATTGCAACAACCAATGGTCCAATCAAGGGAAAATGGTACAAAGTTTAGGGCCACACATTTTCTATCAATAATGGCATGGACCGCGTGAAGAAAAATTATGCAATTTAAAGTTTGAATTTTCGGTACGATAACTACAATTTTGTCGACGTATGTGAGAAGACTTGACCTATATCTACGTGAGTGACTAAATTTCAAACGTGTACTTTGTCTTTGGAAAAATCTATTTTAAGAAAATTAACTGGGATGTTTATTGTTAATTAAAAGAAAAAAAAACGTGTGAGTACATTTTTTTCTTTTATATAATACATAATGAAAAGCCAAAACTACCCTTAAAATAAAAATTATATTCAATCAAAATGGTAACAGTAGACTTGGCATGAGAATTTTAGATGATCGTTAAAGATTCCAAATATGATTGCACACAACATTCATTTTTCTCTTAAAATTGATAGATAAATTAAATTAACCCTTGCGAACACAGAAATTCATCAAGTTAATATCCAAAAAAAATCGCTAATTAAATTTAGAATAACTATCCGACTGAAAAGTGAGTCAATTTTATAGTCTCTAATGTTCATGTAGTTGTGCTTGATAGAGTTTGTCGTGTTAGAAGTCATTAGAAATTGTGCATTTTGTCCCGTTACTTAATTTTGTTAGTATGATATATAATTAATGAGTTGAGCCCCATTGATAGTGGAAAGTGATTTATTTGAACTTAATAGTACATTATAATTCACTAGTGGTGGGGCGAATAACATTTTACGAAAAATGATGTAACATGCATTGAAGTCCCATTCTATTCTTTGATTGTGAATTTACCATTTTATCAGCATTTTTTTAAATAATGGCATCAACTTAAAGATTACGCTTGAAAAAATTGTGCACAAGACTTTGACTTCTAAAAATGCCAAAACTATCCATTTTTCAAGAAGACTGGTGGGAACATCTTTTCCACCCATAAGAAAAAAAAAGAATTATTAAGATGCAAATTCATTGAAGAATTTTCAATTTTATTGCTATTCACGGGTAAAAAAACTTTTATTGCTATTTCATTTTCAATTTTTGGGTTTCTTTATGTAAAAAAGAATCCTATTTCGTTTTCAAATTTTGGGTTTCTTTTATTGCTTTTGGTTTATGGTTTTTCGGGTGGTTGAAGAAATTTTAAATAAGGTTTTTAACATTTGGGTTTATATTTATGGGGAAATTGCCAATAAGTCATCTCTACATGACTTGTTTCAAATTATGTCAAAACTTTTTTTCAAAATTGTGATTAAGTCATGCTTTACAGACAATATTTTAAATTAATTCCAAAATTACCCTTTTTAACCATATTTTCCATTGGCACAATCTTCCAACTCGACAAACCTCCTCCACCTCTGGCGACAATCTCCTCCACCCCCGACAACAACCTCCTACACCTATGGCGAGTGCTTCTTCTACGGTGCAGGTTAAAATTCCAAACTTCTTCTTTATACCCCTTGATTGATTTCTTGGTTGTTCCAAGTGCTTGAGCCAACTAGTGTCGAATTTGTGGGCACAATCTCTCTCTCTCTCTCTCTCTCTCTCTCTCACACACACACACACACACACACACACACATTTGTGGCTTTGTGCAACTTGAAAGTCTTCTGGATTAATCATGCAAATATGAAATAATATTTTTGAAGAATGATGAGTAAGCTCTTTTGGTTTTCCATTTTGATGATGTCTGAAATGTCCGAAAGTAACTGGAAACATATAGCTTTCATTGTTATATTAGTTAGAATTTCAGAGAAGATATGGGTATCATTCACATTGTGGCTGAAGTTCTGGCAATGTAAGTTTGGGTTTATGAGTTTGACTCTTAGTTGTCCATTTCACTCTTTTATTCTTGCCTTTTTAACAGGTATGCAATTCAAGGTTATAATTAAAAGGGTAGAACCAGAGAAAGGATATAGGTAGGATAAACAGGAAAATTTTGGTATTAAATAGAGATGTCAAGAAAGGTGAGAGTTGGAATCTTTGTGAGACTCGCAATATGTTGAAGCAAGAACATATGTTGAATGCTGTAAATAGGAACTTAAATGCTCCACTATCTGATGTAAATAGGAGCTTGAATGCTCCACCATCTGATGTAAATAGGAGTTAGAATTTATGGGGACTTGAATGCTCCATCATCTTATGTAAATAGGAGCTTGATTTCGGGGGCTTGAATACTGTAAATATGAGCTTGAATACTCCACCATCTTATGTAAATAGGAGTTTGAATGCTCCACCATCTAATTGCTGTAAATAAGAGCTTGAATGTTCAACCATCTAATGTTTAGTTATGTTGTGTTGTTTGATACTATATTATACAAAACAGTATCACAAAATATTATCATAACTGAAATGGTATAGAATTCAGTATCGTATTCATAATTTTTATTATAATATATTTTCGGAATAGTCTCGACGAGACGATCAAGACCGATGGGTCGTGTGCATCACTGCACGATAGATTTTAGCCATTTGAAGTCGTCTCTTTAGCTTAAAATGACAATCTTTAATTTTGTTTTGTCAAAACAATTATCACGGATAAATGTATCCTAATATATTCATATCATACATGAAAATATCTTAATAAAAAAAGTATCACATACACAAACTATAACCAATAAAATAACAATTATCATAAATTAAAATATTATCATATTAAAATAGTATCAAAGATAGAAACATAGTATAAGTGTATCATATCACTTAATCTAAATAAAACAATATCATATATTTGTTTTACTGGTTGAAGTAATTATATTGTTTTTAAAATGCTCAATTAATAGTACAAGACCATTGATCTTGTTTGCATTCAATAACATTATCATAAATTAAAACAGTATCATAGATGTTTTATTAGTTGAAGTAATTATATTGTTTTTAAAATGTTTCATTAGTAGTATACGATCATTGATAATATTTGCATTCAATAACATTATCATAGATTAAAACAGTATCACATGTTGAAATATTATCATAATAAAATAATATCAAAGATTAAAGCATGGTATAAGTGTACCATAACACATTATCTATATAAAACAGTATCATATATAAAACCAAGTACAAGATGTTTTAATAGTTGAAGTAATGATACTCTTCTTAAAATATTCCATTCGTAGTACAAGATCATTGGTTTAAATATTGTCATAATAAAACAATATCAAAGATAAAAGCATTATATAAATATACTAATGTACATTATTAAATAAAACAGTATCATAGATATCATACAAAACAGTATCACAATAAAATAGTATCACAATAAAACAATATCACAACAAAACAATATCACAATTAGCGTTTTTTTTTTACAATTAAGGGTATCTTTGGTCTTTTAGCTCTAAAATGTAACTTTAATTGAATTAAGTTTTAACCAAATGACTTTAGAGCCCATAAGTGCCAAAACGGTGATCGACCTTGAATTTACCCTATATTTATAGCTAGTGAGTGGGCTTCCATTTATATATATATATATATATATATATATATATATATATATATATATATATATATATATATATAGTTACCACTGATTTTGGTAAGACCTTCACGTCATCAAAAGCCCAACAAAGGCCTCATAGACCCGGCGAAGGTCTCGGGGACCCAAACAAGGGCCTCGTAAATTCTCATAAGGCCTCGAAGGCCCATCGAACATCTTAGTACTCTTGAATCTATCACAATGAAACCCATGAAGGGCATCGACATTCTGGCGGTCTGGGCGCCTTATTTGGTCTTCGCATTCTTGTAATCTAATATTTTGTGATAACCGGATAAGTAATTAAAGAAAGATTGTATTTGATTGGCATAAAGATTCTCACAAGGAAAACAATACAAATCTTTCTTTAATTAGGCAACACAATATTAGAAATCAATCGAGATAAGGATGAAATATGGGAGATTGTGTTCATATCCAATTACCATTTATCCTATAAGAAAGGAGAATCAAATTAGAGTTTTAATTGATTGCTTACATAGAATAATTAGAACTCGCAACTATAAATACAAGGACTCGATTATTCTAAGGTAAGTATTTTTATGACACACACTCTTTTTACGCATTATTCTCACCCCTAAACTCTGCTCAAATCTCACCGCTTCTCCCTCCCATACCCAATTATTTTCATTCCCGTATATTATTCCATATACCGTGAGTTGACTTAATCGTCGTAGTACCAACGATCGCGGAACCTTTTTTCCTGGTGACCTTGGTGCCTAACGGTCGTCCTAGTGTCTTTGGTAACATCTGAGGTTGGCGAGAGGTGAGCGTCAACATGTAGTTTGTGTAGGTAACATACTGTTTGCACAGAAGTTGGCGGAGGAGTGACGTCAACAATAGTTCATTGCTTAACGCGTGGACAGTGCAGATTCTGACGTCAACATATATATGTATATATATATATAATGGGTATGTAGATTTATGTGGAATAATTTTCTTGCGTATATAAACATTATATATCTTTAATGGGTATCCTGATTTTGTTTCACTTGTATATGTATGGGCAATCGCAAAATGAAAATGGTTAGGATGGGTTCTATTCTAGTTTACTCTATGGTTTATAATGCTGTAACTGTGATAGTGATACATAAGTATTGACTTGAAATTTCACTGGGTTTCGATGATTGCGTTCTTTTGCATGAAAAGGCTATTGTTGTGTCATTCCGCATTCTATGATTTTGAATAATCACCCAACAATGATTGAAACAATAATGCCATCAATTAAGTCGTGAAGAAAGCTATTGATAGGAAGCTGTTGGAATGTAACAGAATTTTATCTTGTTTGTATTTCCGCCTGGGGCAGAATGGTGTTAAGCAATTTTGCACTGTAAGTTGGGTATAAGTGCAATATCTAATGCAAGACTAAATCACTTGGCTGTCAGGTCTTATTTCAATGGTGTTGGAAGATGAATGCATCTAAGAGACGTAGACTTGAATTAGCAAAACTGGATTTTCTTCAGGATACTGAGATATTGTGGTACTTAGACACTTAACGAGACTTTTCTTCTTACTTGGGGTTTGTTGATGATTTTATTTATTCTTGTGGACTTCTTGTGGGAAACGCACCTTCTTGGTCCTCTATTCTACATTCAGTTATTTGTTGAATGCATTGGTTTTTAGCAAATCAAACATAAGAAAGTATTATAGTTTGGTTTAATTACCAAAGGAAAAACCCGGCTTTAGGAGATGAACATAACTCCTCATGATTCATAATTAGATACTAACCTTGCTTTATGGTTTTGGATAAATACAATCTACTTTCTTGATGGCAACATTAGGGGTGCCACTGGAGTTCAAATTTTACATTTCTTTTGGACAGTATTTCCTAATAAATTATAAACTGATGACTATTGTTGCAGCAAACAATGTAAGGTTGAGGCTGATGCGGTTGTCTGAAGCAGCAGAGAAGCTTCGACGACAAGCAGCCGTTAGTGTTCAAACTGGAAAGGAAAATGATGCATGGGAGTTGCTTTTTCAAAAGAAGAAGGTTATGCATGCCATGGAGAAATCAAAGAGTCGGATTGAAGTTCTTGACGAGCTTTCAGCGAAACTAAATGAGGTGTAGACACCTGTTACTTTTTACTCGTGCTTGTTTAAGTCAAACAAGGAACTTGTAGTAGCCAGGATTTTAAAAAATGATGAGATTCCAGTACATTTCCTTATTTGCCATTACATTTCTCCATGTCATGTGATGGCCTTTTCACTATTATAGAACATTGCCTACTTCTTCCAAAGCTTTGGTGACACTAAAACTCAAGCAAAATAATGTACATAACAATATAGTTATGGAGATACAGATTGGTCATTGTGTTGTACCCCAAGTAGACAGAAAAATGAAAATGGACACATGAATTTGTTGTGCACGGACTTGTCTCTTTCCTTCAGTTTTTCTCAAATTAGTTTCGGCTATTTCAAGAATTTGGTTAGCTTCTTGGGATCAATGTCACTACCCTTGTCCGCATCATGTACTAAAACAGTGATCTCATTATTGCCTATTCAAGCAAAACCACCCTTCAGAGCCATCGTTAACATTGATTGTTAATGCATATTTTCATAATCCCTATATCTACAGTTGTAGCAATTGGGGCATGATTTGGTAATATGCATATGCAATATGGTATGCTTGATCTATTTCGCTTTCATTACGTGGACCTTAGATGATTGAAAAGTATAGCTACAAGCAAGGGCGGATTTACAACATGGCGAGATCCCGCGTCCGCCCGTGCTGGAATTTCGCAAAAAAATAGTGCTGGCTATGTCGCATCCACTGGATTTCATCAATTTTTTTTCCTTCCAGTATGCAAATGGCGTCTGCTTGTATGTATATGTCATGTATATATAAAACTTACAGGGATGAAGTTAAGAGAGAGAGAGAGAGAGAAAATATGTATTTTAAATTCAAAATTTCAATTGTGGTCCTGAACTTTGAAAAATTAAAAAATAAGACAATTAAATAAATAAATCTCTAAGTAAGGATTTATTATTTCTCTTTAATATAATAATTGCATAATTTAAAAAGGGGGGTCAAAATTAAAGAATATAGAAAACATTTATCAGAACTTTTGCTCTTTTTTTTTATATTTGTCATAGATTTGACTTTATATTAAGCTTTTTCTTACGTTGTGTTGGAGGCGAATCAAGTTTGTGGCTGAGACTTCTACCTCTAACATGTTAAAGTTATTCCCATTTTGCAGTTGGATCTAAACCTACAGTCCACGAGTGTTTTTGGTGCAACATTTGAAGACGGTGTGGTTTCCAAACAATACAACTAGATGGAGGTATCAACAACTGAGCATTATTTTCATAAGTATCGGCCGTTGACTGATCATTATTTTCACATTATTTTTTTATAAGCATAGGTCGTTGACTGGTCAACGGTCATCAACGTTCGCCCTAGCTGAACTTCAACCCTAGATCCGCCACTGGCTACAAGGATATGAAAATAGTTGTACTTGGTTCAACAATTAATACAGATTTGCAACTTCTTCTTTTTCTTCTCTCTTTTTTGGGTGGGTGGGGGACTTTGTAGGTAATACTTCCAAGTTCCAACTTTAATAATTTTTCTGTTGTTCTAGAATATCAATTAAAAGAAAGTTGACTTTTGTCTCAAATGCTGCAAAATTTTGCAAAGTTCACTAAGAAGACAAGATGAAATGAATTAATTTCATAGTGCTTAAAGGTTTTATTTCACTCTTGCTCAATATGTTTCTTTACTATCCTTGTTCTTTTTTCATTTCTCCACTGAGGTAGATGGAGAGAATCCTCTTCCTTTACTGTCCTTTATCTGTGGTATGAAACTGGAAACCCTTTCTGTTATCAGGCAATATCAATAAAGGAAGATCAACTGATTGGGAATGTTGGTTTAGATCTTGAAGTTGGTAGGAAGAAGCCCTATTCCCATTCGAATTGTATCTTCTAAAGAGGAAAACTTGAGCATGTCAAATGCAAATCAAGACTTGGAATCAGATCCCCAAAATTTGTACAGGATCAAGAACTGCTAGTTGTTTCTACAAGTCAAAGGGAGCTCTACGCCGAGAAGGATTGGAACAATCATGAGGGATCTATCAATCGTATCGTGCAAAGTGAAGTTGACAAAGAACTCAATGTAAAGGAAATATCCTCATATGAGGACTTCATGTGTCACCTAGATCAACTGCTAAACAAAATGCAAGTGGAACTTCAAACATTTTTGAGGCTTGCAGCCTTAATACTAGAAAGTGAGGAAAAGCCAGAAAATTCAAAGGTCCAGCATGCTACGGAGATTCTTGAGGGTATACGTCATGTTAGAGAAAGGAAGTATGTAAACCAACTAAAATATTGCTGAATTTCTACTTATGCCTTGGTCCCAGGCCTTTGAGTTCATGCTACAAGTGTATCTTCTTCAGTTGTTTGACTACCCTGTTAGGTTGTGTTTGCCCATCGAGTAAATTATTTGTACTCGTGACATTTTGAAATAAAATTAATATATTAATTGATATATTTATTATGTTATTTTGAGCTTATATTTATCCATAGGTCGATTTGATATTACAAATTGAGTGTTTGAGTTGTTAAACACAAAAAGATTCAATCTGTAATTCGATCTAAAATTATCGTTCACGATCAATAAATAAATATGGATAATTTATTTTGATAAGATCGTCTCGATTTTATTAAAGTCTATCTTTGACTTTGGTAACAAAATTGAGAGTACATTTGGATTGTATTGAACGGGACCACGTGAAATTAATTTGTGACATTGACCAGACAAATTTAATTTCACTTGACTATGGTACATGGGACCTTAATCCCGAGCGGATAATGAGCGTCGGTTGGTTGGCGGATCTAGGGTTGAAGTTGATTAGGGGAGTGACGTTGGTGGTCAGCGGTCATATATATTGACCGTTGACCGATCAACGACCTATGCTTATAAAAAATAATGTGAAAATAATGATCATCAACCACCGATACTTATGAAAATAATGCTCGATTGTTGATACCTCCATCTAGTTGTATTGTTTGGAAACCACACTGTCTTCAAATGTTGCACCAAAAACACTCGTGGTGTGGGTTTAGATCCAAGCGCAAAATGGGAATAACTTTAACATGTTAGAGGTAGAAGTCTCATACCACAAACTTGATTCGCCTCCAACACAACGTAAGAAAAAGCTTAATATAAAGTCAAATCATATGACATAAATAAAAAAAGAGCAAAAGTTCGATAAATGTTTTCTATATTCTTTAATTTTGACCCCCCTTTTTAAATTATGCAATTATTATATTAAAGAGAAATAATAAATCCTTACTTAGAGATTTATTTATTTAATTGTCTTATTTTTTAATTTTTCAAAGTTCAGGACCACAATTGAAATTTTGAATTTAAAATACATATTTTTCTCTCTCTCTCTCAACTTCATCCCTGTAAGTTTTATATATACATGACATATACATACAAGCGAGGCGCCATTTGCATCTTTGGAAGGAAAAAAATTGATGAAATCCGATGGATGCGATATAGCCAAGACTTTTTTTTGCGAAATTCCGGCCGCAGGCGGACGCGGGATCTCGCCATGTTGTAAATCCGCCCTTGACGTCGGTTACTAACTTGAAGTTATTTAAGGTGTCAATGAGTGAGATCAAATTGCTGATCAATATCTCGACACTTTGGGAATTAGAGTGAACTAACGAGGAACATATATTCGTAATACGGAATCCGTCACCTTTAAGGTATGATCATGATCTCACTAGTTCTTCTAGTATCTGTTTAATCCGAGTTCGATGAGTTCGACATTGATTGTTGAATTCAATGATGTGATGTGATCATATCGAGCTGTCGGATAGAAGATGAGAGTTGAGAATTTGTGAATATTCGAATAAGGGCATTTTGGTCATTTTACTTATTCCGAATATTCGAGTTGATCGATCGGGGTATCATGTAGGATCGATAAGTCGGAGGATATACTTATTGATTGTTGCTTGATAATTTCAATTAGACTAAGAGTGCGATCTTGTTCTTTTAGTGGAATAGAACACGATTAATAAATTATTTTGGTCGATCAAGAGTTGACCGAGTCAAAATTAATTTATTAGACTTAGTTTAATTGGGTCCGATCAAGTCCTCTCGGTGGCTCCAATATATAGAGCTAAATAAGGCTTATTACCTATTTTGGATTTGTCTGCAGAAATGGGCACGGGTTTATGGTACTAGGGTTGGTAGGGTTTTAGAGTGTAAGTAGATTATAAATAGTCTCATAAGATCGTTTTTCTACACAACCTAAAAAGATAGGCGGGACACACACTAAAGTGTGAAGTGTGTGTTTTCTCCTAACAAAGAAAACCCTAATCCTAGTATAACCTAGATCGAGAGAGGTGACCACACACCGGTATAGCTTCTCTTGGAGAACACTGGGGAAGGCTTGAGGGTTTGGAGCTTTGAAAGTTTAAATAACAACACGCTACAAGGGTAATTTCTTCAAACATATGTGTTCTCACAGTTTTATTTAATCCAGTTGAATGCACGAAACGAATCATATCTTGTGGAGGGATGTTTGATCATCACAGAAAATTAATTTTTGTGATGTCTAAATCTCGGTCTCCAACATACCCAATATCTGTTTTTGTTTTTTGCAGAATTGCAAGCATCACACAGACAAATGTGTCATTCGAGTAAATTTCCTTTTGACTTGTGCAGTTCCTTCAGCAGGTGAAATGATGAAGAACAAAAACTACATTTTATATCTAGATTCACTGTTCTGCATTGGAAAATTTGATATGTAACTAAAAAGAAAGATAAAAGTACTTTCTTTTTTTTTTTTTTTTTTTATGCGGTTTCCTTTTGAGTGAACATGTTCATAAGTTTTGCATATTTTTATCTAGTTTCCAATAATATCCTTTAGACTTGTACAACCCATTATTATTACGCACCGTATGAGATTTGAGAGTGCAGAGATACGCTACTTGCTAGCCGAATGAAACATTGTTAAAGATTTTGAGCTACAAAGATGAACCAACATTTCTTTTCGAAATAGTGTTGGCTAGGATTGTAGGGGATGTGCTTTAAAACAATAAGAAGGTTCAAATTTGTGTCGCTTTTTTCAATTCTATCATACTTAATAAAGCTTTAGATTCAGTATTTTCTTGAAGTGCTCTTTTTTTGCATGAATACAACGAGTTGTCTTTGATTTCCGCGGGACTCAAGATTAATGAAGAAATTGGTTCTACTTGCATGAATCTTCCTCTTCCCGCACACTTTGCAAACAATCGTCGGTGAGCACGAGGCGGTAGGGGTGGTTGTCGTTTGCTCTCCAACGTTCAAGTTAGTGTTCATGTTAGTGGGACTAGTTATACTTTAATAATACAAAAGAGTCGCATATAAATTTAATATGTAAGGAGTGGAGAGTTTTATAAAATCACTTACCCTACTTATGTCGTGTTACCCTTTATTTATAGTGAGAGTTTGAGTGGGCTAAAGATTTTGATCTTTTTCACGTGTTTGATTGACCACGTGTCTTTCATGCAACTAATATAGTCACCTTCGATGTCTCTCTCTTTGGTTATTAAGTAATCATTTTCCTTAGTTATACCGTCTTTGACACACTATCGAATATCATTGCGGTTGTCACATCAATCAATCACACTCGATTCGGACTTCTTTTGAAGTCCCTTCAAATAGAGCTTGATTGCTTGCATGATGGTTCGGATGAGTCTAAAGTATCTTCCAAGTGACACTAATCGTGTGGTCTTTCTGAAGGCGGACTTAGCTACTAAAGTGATATGGTGCGGTGGCGTGGACCACGTCGCCAAAAGGCACAACAGAATGTAGGAATGAGTACTTGAATAATGTGTTAAAATGCATAAAGTTTTCCTAAAAAGTAATTGATTGAACATTCTCTCAAATTCCCGCTTTGTTTTATAGTTTAGACTTAAAAATAATGTATTAACACCATGCTATAGTATTCTAATACCACGTTAGTGGTTATACTTTTATTGTCTCATTAACATAAAGGTTGGCGATGATTTGGGCCAAAAAAAAATAAAGATAAGGATATTTCGCTACTCTCTCGAAGGCTGAAGAGTCGAGGATGAAACTCGCTAATTTCCCTTTGAAATTCTCATTAACTAATTGCCATCTTTCATCTTTCATTGTTGATGTACTCCAGAAATTTATAATTGTAATATTAAAGGAAAAATGCTACTTGTACCTGCAAAACTTACACTCTCACTTACACACTCACACTTGTCAAATAATAATTGGGTCACTTTATTTATTTGGTCAACTAAATAATAATTTCAACCAACTAGTATTTGACGAGTGTGATGGTGTAAATGACGGTGTACAAGTAGCATGGTCCATATTAAAGATACAAATATTGTTGGGTGTCCACATGTGCTTGGGTGGATCAAGGCTCAAGTCCAACAAATTAGACCAATTAAAAAGTGACAATTTTATCATATATCACAAAATATAAAATAATTTAAAAATACTATCTAATTTTTTTATTCTAAAAATAATTTTTTTTTATTTCTGTAACACTTGTTGTTACATTTGTTATGTTTGTTAATAACAAATGTAACATATTTATTATAATCAAAATAACAAATATAACAACAATTGTTACAAAAATAAAAAACAGTATTTTTATAATAAAAAAAGAATGACAAGTATTTTAAGAAATATTTTATTTATTGTGGTTATTTTGTGAAAAAACCTCTTAAAAATTATGTTGGACTGGCCCCAATAGCCATGTGATCCAAAATCGAGATGGTTGTCCCAACAAATATGAGCCCATGTAAAATTGAACCATATAAAAAGTCATTATTGTAATACAAATATCTCATAGCACCAAAACAAATAAAAATATATATATTTCACACGATAACTAATTTTGTAAAAACTCATAACAATAAATTATAACATATTCACAATGGAAGATAAAATTTGATGAAGTCTCCACCTAAAAATTGAATATATATCGTATAGACAGAAACTCTTCTCAAAATGGAGACCCCAAACTTTGCAATATATGTTCTCAATTTTTTTTTTTTTTTAATTAAACCACTTTGTAAGCATGTTTATTAATAATGAAAATAAAAGATACCACGGACTTATAAAGTAGTTCAACTTGACCTTTAAAATGTTAAATAAAAATAAAGTTACCTTGTGTGGACATAGAAAGTACAATATAAAAGTTAAAAGACTATATTTCATGCGCTCTAGTCATATATCTTGTCATCATACGTCTATTATAGTATTTCTCCGACTATGATCACTTTCGTACTCGCTACTCGAAAGAGATTTTGTAAATTTCAAAATGTGGACATTTATAAATGTTTAAAACATATGTACAACAAAAATGGTATTCGCCTCTTTTCTTAGGATAGACTGAAATTGTTGCTTGAAGTCGTATGAGTATATGACTCATGAAGTTGTATACAAAACAAACAACAACATTAATTAGAGATCGAAAAAAAAAAATGAACATATTATTTTTTTAATTGCTTAGTATTTACCTCATGACACGGCTTTTGAAGCCTCCAAGTCATCATCAATAAAGTGTGCAAGTGATGACCATGAAACCCTTTTTTGGTTTGAAGTCCACAAGTCCGTGGTTCTGACAATTCTACTCTTATTGTCCTCCAATAGACTCATCATTTTCACTTTCTCAAAGTCATAAATCTTCAAAATGTCATTCTTAATAGTATTAGGGACACAACTTTAAAAAGAGGTTGAATAGATTTCACAAAACTCCTAAACCCAATATGCTCAACCATAGAAAGCGGATATTCATGTAAAATAATCATTTTGCCTAATTCTGTCCTAGCATGTTCTTGATCAAAATGGTAAGTCCCCATAACCACCTTTTCAGTCGCTTGCTTTACAGGGTTCAATATTGACTGTCTAATATCAGCTTGTTTACAATGACGAAGCACACATCTATCTAAATGTTTTTTCAAATGATTTGTGCCATTTTTACTATGACCTACCAACTTTCCAGAACAATAATTGCAAACAGCCTTGAGCTCGTTGTCAATCATTTTGAGCTTAAAATGGTCCCATACCTGGGATGTCAACTTCCTTTTTCTACCCACTACACCAAGCGTCATTGTATGATCTCCATCCGAATCTATGTTTATTGGATTTTTGTTTGAATTTTGGTCCGCCGATAATGATGGAGGATTACTAGTAATTGTTGTTGAACTATCGCGATGTACTTGCGTAGTACCATGTGTACTTCATATTGAACAATGTTCTTGTTCCGACATCTACACATAAAATAAAAAATTATGCTCACACAAAATCCAAATATTATATCTCTATTCAGCGGTATTATCATTATCATCATTTGCAAAACATTCATTCAATTTCCATCTTGCAGTGAAATGGAAAATTACCCCACATTATCATCATTACCCCAACTTATTTGTAAACGTGCATTGGCAATTTGGCATTGGCATAAAATGGAAAATTACCCCAACTGTAAAAGCATATAAAATCAATTTTTGGCAGTTAACTCACTCATTTAAAATTTGTTTGTCATACAATGGATTCCGGACGATTGCATCGGTTGAAGGTCTTTCACGTCAAACACTATATTAGAGAACTTAACAAAATCTAAACAAGTGACCAAAATGAACGAAAATGGAAATTTCAATTATCACTGCAAGATGGAAATTTCAAAATCTAAACAAGTGACCATAATCTCGGATTGAGGAATAAATTATTAATCAATTTTCTTCCATTACTCCACCTCACTGACCGTTCACTGGAGTCGGTACTGGGTCACGCGGCTGGCACTGGAAGTTGGAAGCTGGAGTCGGTGTTCTGCAAATTTGAATTTGGAAGTTGTGCGCTGCTGTGCCTGCGGCAATGCGGCTGTGGGCGGCAAGGATCGGCGGTGTGGCGCATACACGATGACCGATGTTTTTCGATTCTTCTTCTTTGCTTGCTTGGCCGTGGAGTCACCTGAGGTGAGGCGGCGTCTTGTTGGCGGCGATGCGCGGCGATCGTACGTGTGTGAGGCCCCATGAGGCTTGCCGCTTGAGAGAGTTGGATGAATATTGAATAGGATTGAAGAATTGTATTGTATTAATTAGGGTTTAGTTAGAAAAAGAAATTTATGGATTTGTTATAATATATTTAGTAAACAAAATATGTTACATGTAAAGGTTGTGGTGTGGTGGATAAGTATTCTTAGATTTCCTTTGCAACCCGGGTTTGACTCTCAAGTCTCAAGAAATTAATTTGCTAAATTGTTTTCCACATTTTCAATTTTACTAAAAAAAAAAAAAAAATTAAAAACAAATATATATCATTAGGTGCTAAATTGTTTTCCACATTTTCAATTTTTACTAAAAAAAAAAAAAAATTAAAACAAATATATATCATTAGGGAGGGGGAGGGAGGGAGGGGGCGGGGCGGGCGGGCGGGGTTCTGCCAGCACCACCCCTACAACCCGATTTTTGGGTGAGGCGGCCCAAGCAAAGCGGGCGGGCGCGGGTTAAATTGCCATTCCTAATTAGAAGAAAATGTGTGCCACATCACTAAATAGACAATGTCTATTAGAAATACTTCTTTAATACACAATGTGGAATACTATGTGAAGCTGACGTGGTACTATAAAAAATAGAAGATGTGAAGCACTCCTTCTACATCTAGATGATATGTGAGAATGGTGATTCAACAATTGTTTAATTTTTGACTTAATTTTTAAAATTGTGTTAAGTAGATTAGTTTTATTATTTTTAATTTAAAAAAATAAATGCCACATAATCAATATTATTAGATTGTAGAATGAACCATTGGAAAGAATTTTTGGACTTCACCGTCTATTCACTCCACATAATATAGAAGTCCATCTATTTAATTTCCACGTCAACCACAATCCATTCACTGCATTAGAGATGCTCTTAGTGGGGATATGTAGTCAATTAGTGCGTAAAAATATTTACATAATCTTGTATTTAAACTCCAAGCAGACAATGAATAATGGGGGAATGAAATTACTTTGCAAATTTTTGTTGTAATTGGAGATTATTGGTTCTTCAAAATCAATACTAATTTGGGAGATCTAGGTTTCCTCCAAATAACTATATCAAATTTGTTACTCTTCTATTTTGTTTTATTTTTTGAAATAATTTGTGTATGTAACATTTGGTATTAGAGTCGGACATAGATGTCGCGACTACTTGAACAAAAAATTTAACATTTGGAGAAAATGGTATAAATTATATCTAGTTATAAAAAAAAAAAAAAAAAAAAAACAACTTGAGTACAAAATGAGCGAATTCTTGAACATGTTGAATCCCAAATTGCAATCTTCATCGAGCGATCAAGATTGCAACGAAATGTCAAATGTTCAAGAACTTGCAATCAAAGTGATTTAGGGGGGTCCGATCCCGCTTTAAAAAATCGTTTTATAGTGCCAAAAAAAAAATTAGTAACATCCACGATTTTAAAGCGCAAAAATAAATAAATTTAGTGTGATCGAGCTCAAAAAAAATTATGGAGCTCAAAATTTTTTAGTAACAACCTAATTGCAAAATCGAAGCTAATCCTAAATGCATTCCATTAGTACCCGTTTGACAAAGATTATAAATCGATTTATAAATCAATATTGATTTATTTGAATTAAAATTGTTCAAACAACTTTAACGAAAAATGACAAAATTATTATTTTTATTTTAAAAAAACATTTTGTTAATTAAGAGTAATATGATCATTTCATGTTAAAAGTAGGCTGAAAAGTAAAAAAAAAATCGATTGAAATAAACTAATTTTAGTTTATAGTCTCTATCAAACGGGAGCTTAATCACTTCACCAATCAACTCTTCGATCAACTTTGTGCTAGAGCTAAACTCTGGTAGGGTCTTTGTCAATCAAATGTATGAAAGTTTATTCACTTTGGATACAAAATTGTACGAAAATTCTGAGTTATGACACGGTCGGTCGATCAACTTGCTGCAATTATGGAAGATGCGAAAAGGGTGCAAGTGACATTTTGTACCAGACTGGTGTTTTACCCCCATTCGATCCAGTGGGTGGTGGCCTAGTGGGATATTAATGGTGGGTGCAGTGAAATTGTGGTAAGTAGTTTGTATTTCGAGGTTGAATATGAAAATGTAATTTTTAATTTTTGGAGGGTATTTTGATATTAGAAATAAATAATAGCGTTTATTGGGAGTGCCAATCGCACGTGAACACGCTTCTCGTATCTATTGTATTCATGTTTATAATTATATACAATTGTATTTACAAGAATGCATAATCACTTTTAAATTGAAATAATATGTAATTCTTTCATCTTCATTTGTGTTCATTTTACTGAAAATTCACGAAAACCTTACATTTCATTAGATCCACAACTTTTTACAACTTTTCAACACATTTCATCAACTTTAAGAAAAAAAAATGATATTAATCAAAATCAAACACATTCCAAAACTGATTCCTGGCTGGAAAATGAAGGCCAAGAAAATCTGAAGCAACTTCTCCAATTGTCAACAATTTCCAAACGTTGAGTGGGGCTAAAAACACGGCCAACGATTTTGATAAAAGCCCACCCTTCTACAAATCTTCCAAGTTCTACTTTGCCTACATCGCCCCTCTGTGTAAACTTCTTCTGATTCTTCATTTGCATTCATGTAGCAATTGATATATGCATATACACATTCACTACATTTTTAATCGAATTGACGAATGAGAAGATCTTGGACCACCATTTTTGGAGAGGTGAGAATAAGAAAGAGAGAATACTAATACATGGAAGGCTATTATCGCCACTGATATATGGAGTGATGTTTAGAATATGGGTAATTATATTCACACTACACTTTTTATTATTCACACTATGTTTTAATTGCAATAAAGGTCCCCCAATATTTGATATTTAGACACTTATGTCTCTAATTTTTTTCATCGTATTTTTTTCATTAACTTTTATTTAATTTTCACATATTGTCTCCGATGAAGATTTTTGTCTAAATATTATACTAATGTACATTGAAATGAGGAAAAATATTTTGTCAAACTCACATATTTGTTATTTAGTTTAATTATGTAAGGCAAAAAAAAATAAAAATTATGCCCTCTTAATTAAATTTTTGGACAAAAATCATCATCAAATACAAATATAAGACATGCAAATTAATAGGTTGATGATAAAAATTTGCTAAAAAAAAGTTATTAAATACAAAAGTGACCAATAGTTGGAGACTTTCATTGCGATTAGAATGTAGTGTACTTAACAAATAATGTTGTGTTAATATAATTACCCTTAGAATATTTGATATTTTTTTTTATTGAACATTAATAAAATGTTATTAATTTTTTTTTTTTTTTTTTGTATTTAGGTTATTTGATAATCTAATTGAGGGGGACTTATAATTACTTTATATTTTTTTAAAAATATTTTTATTGATATGAAAAATATGATTTATTACTTTAGGTTCTTTACATGTGTTGGGGATGAATTAGACATGCGAGAAATTGTTTAAAATAATATTACATTATATAGACATTTAATTTAACACTTTTTTTTTTCAATAATGAAGTCTTTACAAGTTTTTAATGAAAGTATACAAAAGTTTATGAAAGATTTTATTAATTCCTAACAAATTTATAAAAGTCATTTAAAAGTTTACTGAATTCTACAAAAGTCACCACCTTACAAAAGTCTACAAAAATAATATTTTTCAAACATGTTAAAATATAAGGCCCGTTTAACAAAGTTTTAGCAGATTTTAATAAACATTTAGATCATATTTTCTAATATCTCAATACAAACATAAACATAAATAAAATATTACGAAGTTGAAACGTAATTGTAGCAATTCTTAAATTATCTCGTACATGTATTGATCCTTCTTGAAGTACAGAAATATTAATTGATTTTGGAAAAAACTAAATTACCAATGTCTTCAGTTTCTACATTGTCTAATGCAATATACTGTGTCACAAATATTTAAGAGTATAGTGGAGAATCAAAGGTGTATTTATATGGAAAAAGTATGGAGTCTTTCTCCACAACTATGCCATAAACAGAAAATGGGCACATGCCGGCTACAGGAAACAATGGTGGCAATGACTTGTGGTATATGCTTGATATATCCATAATTTTATATGACAAACATTTGTGCATATAGACGATTCTATCAATTAATAAATTGAATATCTCGTGGTAAACAAAATTTTATGAGCAAGATAAATACAGAATGAGAATAATATAATTGTTTTTGAATATAAAATAGTATTCATTATGATAAGTCGAGCTGCCGTTGTACGTTAGCATCTCAGTCAACTAAAAAAATATAGAATTTGTTGTTGTTGTTAAATGAAAAATCTAAAAATATTTTTGGTGTGAATGTCGACTTGGATTACATGAGTCGAACAACTTAACAATTTGGTGACCCCTCTTACTATCTCTTTTATTTACTCACTTATTTTATTCTTTGCAATTTAATATTATTATTATTGTGGAATTCGAAACGTTTTACAATTTTGTTAGAGAGATTTTTAATTATAAATAAACTTGTTTCATTCTATTCATTCATCTAGATTAAAACTGCCATTTTAAGACTAACATGGACAAGATAAAGGTTTTTTTATTTTCTTCCTTTCCTTTATTTCCTTTCTTCTTCTATTTACCTTTTAATCTTTTATTAATTTCTTCTTTATTCCCGAAATATAAAGGTCTTTATTTGACTAAGCTAACAACCACATTGGATAAACGTTAGGATCTAATGGCTAGGTTAGCATTTTATGTTAGCAAACATGACGGAATTGGACATAGCGAGTGTAAACTAAGATCAAATTAAAAATAAAGTGACCCCAGATCAACACAAATTGAAGACTTGTGGTGTAGTGATGCAAATAGATTTAGATAAAAGTATAATAACAGCAAATAAAATTAACCGTCAAGAAATTAGATTTATGATTTATCATTCTTCAAATAACTCTCTTTGTGCATATATAGCAGCAAAATAGTACAATAGTTATTTTGAAACTTTGTAATGTTCAGTCAAACTTTGTTTTTATATAATCTACACTTATATAAGTAGACTTAAAAACCCTACAATATTTAGATTTGAGATAAGTTGGGCTAAAGCACTAAATGTCTTTCCCTCCAAAATTTAAATAAAAAAAAAAAATTACACCTACGTAAGATTTTTTTCAATTTTCTATTTCGGTGTATATGAAAATACTTGCAACTGATTAGAAAATGACTTTAATAAAAAGTTGCTTTTATTTTTTCTGTCGTTGTTATGATAGTTGCAGTTAAGTTTTATTTTGTTTCAAAGAAAATTATGAATAATCTTGCAGCACTCTCCAGCGCGGTACCAGGACGCGATTCACATTCGGTTTGACACAAGTGCCATACTAGGACAGTCTGAATTTAATAACATTTGCCATGATAACTACGAAATAATTCAAATAGACAAGAAAAAAAATTGAAATTATTTACAACCACTTCAATCCTCTAAATATAGGGAATCCAAGCCACGAAATCAACAAAAACATTTTATTTAGATGGGGAGAAGAAGTCATCCTCTAATCAACTAATAGAAGTACATAAAATTAAAAATCATATCATACTTTTATTATTGAATTTGCAGTGTACAGCCCTCTTGGCATCCTACCACATTTGTTCTATTTGGCATTCTTGCTTGGTATAATCAAATCTAGAAAGAAAAATGATGAGATTAAATAAAGATATATATTAGTTTCAAAGAAAATAATGATCCACGATGTATATATGTACCTTAGAACGCAGAGCCGACTGAAAAGCAGTTAATTATACAAACCTCAATGAGATGAAACCATGCTCTTCTCCGGTGAGGATTTATGTATATGAATCAGTAGCAATGCAAATCACTACAAATACATAAGAAACGGTGAAACTTATATAGAAGAACTCCATGTCCATGAAACCACTCTCCTCACTTTTATCATCTAAGACAGATGGCGGCACGGGTTTTGATCCAGTACAATGGACAGGTAATGGAGGTCCACAAAGATGAGGGTTTCCCTCATAGCTATCTTTATCAAATTTTCCAAATTGAGCTTCGTGTGGTATTATACATGTTAGATTGTTATGTGCGCGGTGAAGACTTCAAAAAATTTAACTCAAACCCGATCCGGTGGGAATTCTTCCACTTAAGTTGTTGTAGGAGAGATCCAAACTCTCGAGCTGACTTAAGTTTGAGAATGTTGCTGGAATTGTTCCAATTAGATAGTTGTGGGACAAGTTGAGTGCAAGGGTCAGCCCAACTCTAAAATCCGGGTTATATAGGCCGGCTAGTGGGGAATGTTTCCACGAGTTTCTTGCCAAATGGCATTTTTGGCTCCATAGGAAATTGTTTTAGGAAAGCTTTAACATTTTCTCGGGTACTAGCAATTACATAGTGCCATGAGTTTTGCTCATCCCTATGTATTTCTTTATGAATAATCATTGAGATCATGATATTATTATACCAATCTTCAATGACTGATTCTGGATTTTTGACGCAATCTAAGTCAAGAATTTTTACATCAATTGGTGCTTTTCTTGGTTTGTTAAGAAGGTATGATGGATCAATCTCTTCATCATATAAGGGCATAGGTCTAGGAGTAAAGTCTCCTAAAGGTTTTTTACCATCTCCTTTCGGATTTGATGATGAAGGTTCATATTCCATAGGAACAGCTTCAAATTTTGGTTCTTTAATTTCAATTCTTTTATTAGCATTTCTACCAGTAAGGAATCTTTCATGAATGATTGTTTCTGATGTTTTGTAATTTTTAATTTTGAACATTTCTAAAAAAATTTCTCTTAAAGAATTAAAAGCTAAAGCTTTTCTTTTCTTTAAAATCTAAATCTTTTTACTTTGTAATGTAAAACTGATCGAATTGATTTCTTGTATGAAAGGATGATATAATTGACAAAAGTTATTTCTTAGTATAAAATCAATACCAGATTCGAGTTGGTAAACTGTGGGAATTTTGAAATCAAATGTTTGAAGAGAGGTATTGTGAAAACCACAAATTCCTATGCTGAGATTTTTAACAACTTTAGAAGATGAAACTTCTGAGTTGTTTGCAATTTTCAATTTTAAAGTTCTTTTTGATTGAACCCAAAATTGTTTTGGAATTATCCACTTGCTTGCTGTACATACTGATGCTCCAGTATCAATGTAAGCATGGATAGTGTATTTTTTATATCCTTCAAAACTAAGTTTTATAGGAATATAGATGGAATTTGGATTTGTAATATTTTTATTACTCATAATCAGATGAATCTGATGATGAATAGTCAGAAGAACTGTCAGTAGACATGTAATACAGGGATTCTGTATCACTAGGGTCTTCAACGGGATAAAAACCTGTTTTTCAAATGTTTTTAAAAGTTTGACACGGTCTTCATTTCCAATCTTTACTGGACATTCATTTGCATAATGTCCTGCTTCATTGCAGAGCCAACATCTACAATTTTTCTTTTTCTGAGGACAAAATTTCTTTTTATTCTCAGTTTTTCCTTTAAAAGGTTTGCTGAGATTTTTAAAGAACTTTTTCTTCTTGAAAAATTTCTTTTTATAAGGTTTTTTATATTTTCGGAATCTATAACTTTTTCTTTTTTGTTTCCTAAATGTTTTCTTTTTTCTTTTAGGGTTACATCCATACTGTCCGGGGATTTTGTCAAGGTATTGGCTACAACATATCCTAGGATTTCTAGGAATAGTTTTTTCACTTGTTCTTACTAAGTGTCCTTCCTTGCATTTTTTTGCGAGGAGATTCCTTGTAATGGTAATGGCTAACCCTAAAGAGGAGTCAATTTGGGCATTGCCTTTGAAGTTTTCAGGACTTGGTTCTTGTATTTTAATTGCTTCATTAAAAAGTATGATTACTTCATTGTTGAATGGATATCGAAGTTTTCTTATGAATTTTTCTGTTAATTGTTTCCACTTTGTTGGAGGACAAATGTAAAAATATTTTGAGAATTCACATGCGTATTCTTCAAAATAACACATGTCACAAATTGACATTTTTTCCATGTGGTTTAAAGCATCTGCTTGATCTATTGTAGATCTAACATTTTTAAATGCTTCATAGGTTTGTCCTGTGAATTGTTTGTAGATTTGTTCTACAATCCTTTTTATGAATTGGGGAATGTTTCCACGAGTTTCTTGCCAAATGGAATTTTTGGCTTCATAGGAAATTGTTTTTAGGAAAGCTTTAACATTTCCTCGGGTACTAGTAATTACATAGTGCCATGAGTTTTGCTCATTCCTATGTATTTCTTTATGAATAATCATTGAGATCATGATATTATTTTACCAATCTGCAATGACTGATTCTGGATTTTTGACGCAATCTAAGTCAAGAATTTTTACATCAATTGGTGCTTTTCTTGGTTAGTTAAGAAGGTATGATGGATCAATCTCTTCATCATATAAGGGCATAGGTCTAGGAGTAAAGTCTCCTAAATGTCTTTTACCATCTCCTTTCAGATTTGATGATGAAGGTTCATATTCCATATGAACAGCTTCAATTTTTGGTTCTTTAATTTCAATTCCTTTATTAGCATTTCTACCGATGAAGGAATCTTTCATGAATGATTGTTTCTTCATCGAACTAGAGTCGATTTTTCTTCAATTGAGATAGGGTCAATGTTTTGGAATGTTTTCTTCTGATTTTGCAACAAGAATGATTTCTTGATTATTTATTGCTATCTTTTTAAAGATAGAGGCAATGTTTTCTAGTTCTTTATCTTCAAAGGCTAAAAGAACATCAAGATGTCCTAAGTCTTCAGAAGATTCATAAATGTCTTCTAGAGTTTTTCTAACATTTTTCATTTTGATTCTGAATTTTCAAAATCAAATTTTCCTTTTCTAGTCATTTTTTGTTTTTATGTAAATTCCCCCCTCTTTTGAAAAATTCCATATTTTATGATTTTTTCCGAGTTTGAGGTTGAGGCTATAGGTTTCTTCACTTCTGCTAAGATGATAGCTGAATGTTGGTCTAAGGATTTTTACGTTTCTAGATTGAAAATCTCTAATGTCTTCCTTAAGTTCATGTATTATATTTTTAAGATTTGTATCTCTTTTAATATATCATTTAAAGCTATTATTGATTTCCAATTATGAGCTTAGTTAATTTATTTACTTTCTCTTTTACTTCTTTAAGTTGTCTTGCTTGACTACTTTCTGGAATGTCTTCTTTCCATCTATAACTAGGGTTTTTCCTAATAGATGTAGAATGTAAAAGTAAAGGTCTTTGTTCTTTGACTAAAGTCTTACTTTGGTCAAGGTCAATTTGAAGTGATCTTCTTGCTGCCTGGACAAGCCAATCAAATTCTGTTTCTTTATGTTCAGTTTCTTTATGTTCAAGGTAGTCTGAGAATAAAGGATCAATCTTTATTTCTTTTGGTTCTTTGACAATAGTCATGTTGTGTTGGTTATGGATAGCATAACTCACAAGGTAAGAAATTGAGAAAGGAACATGTTGTCTTTGACTAGGTCTCTTTTTCCGTAATTGAATACAAAAGAAAGGATTCCATCAAAGTTTTGGTCATGTAGACTTACAGACAGTTTAGGATGTGATGTGAAAATTACAAGGTTTCCATTTAAGGTGCCTAGGCATCCTTCTTTTGGATTCTTAATTCTTTCATCAATCAATCCCATAACTATGGGTTGATCAATTTTGTCGAGATAGTGTGCTACTGAGTTGAATCCGAATAGCTCTTATCGTGATCCGATAAAAGTTTTTCTTGTCATCCAAGTCAATTTTTGCTTGGCTTTGTTAATGTCTTGTTTAGTAAGAAGAGAAATTCCTATCTTACCATAGGTGTGTTGAACATGAATGGCAAATTCTTTTTGGGAGACCCCATAATAAATATGCCTATTTTTGTTCACAAATCTGTTGATAAAGTTTGGTTGTACAAACACTTCACTTGGACTTAATGTTAAATTTGTTTTGCAAATTTTTGCAAGTTTTTTGTCAGAAATTAAAATTTCTTTTGAAAGGTTTTCAAGTGACTCTGTTTGTTCAAAAACTTCGTCAACTTCAGTTTCTATAATGTCTTCACTACTCATGATGAATAATGATGATAAAGATAATGTAATATAAATTCTTTAACACATTCTTCATATAATGCTTTATATTTATCACGCTTTATTCTCATGCGTGTCCTAACTATATGATATACGTGTTCAAACATTAGTTGAAATATGTATTCTTCGTAATATTCATACATGTTGTATTTATTTGTCATTGAATATATATAAGCGGTACAAATTCTACAGTCAATCATGTTGGATGATGATGTAAAGCATAATGAAGTATAAATGTTCTAACAGTTTCATTATAATTATTTAAATGTATATTCATTCTTTCTTTTTGCAAATTAATTGCAATCCTATGTACTCTCGTCTTTGTGCACATGTATGTATATCTCAGAATGTATGAATTACATAAATTACATTCAATTATAATGTGATTTATACTGTAAATAATACTGTAAACAGGCTATGATATCACTTTTTAAACACATTATAAAATCGAGATAAAATGTATTTAAACATGGAATTTGATCGGAAATTTAAACAATTAATGAAAAATAGACACATTAGATACCATATAATCATACGTAATTATAAGACAAGATAAAATAAATCTCAAAAGCCTTCTTGTAATTTAATTGGTGCCTCAAATATATTGCCCTGCCTCACTCATCGTTTCTTTTTTGCACTTACACATTGAACGCCACCTGCGAATGGTGTATTGGTGGAAAAGAGATCCGTACAAGGTATATATATATATATATATATATATATATATATATATATATATATATATATATATATATATATATATATATATATATATATATATATAAAGTGTTGAAATTAAAACATGAAGTTTTATTTCAAGGCTTAAGAGAAAAACTCTCTTAACTTATTTAATTACAATGATGATCCAAATGGATCTAATGTATCTAAGGTAGTTTAGTTACAATTCATGCTTGGAGGCTAACGTAATTTTACAAAGAAAATTTTCTAAGTGAAATTGCCTCTGTCTGGAATGTCCTAAGGAGTGCCTTCTTATAGACTGGAGAAAGATGCCTTCCTTGTTGATTGTGTACAGCTGTTTTTCCTTTTTCAAAAGTTAAATTGGATTCTTCGCTTTTTCTCCGTGATTGCACAAGATATGTCATCAAAAGAATCTGCTTTTCACTATTTGTCACTGTAGATGAATAGTGTTTTTTGTCGAAAGCTGCAATCTTTTTCAAAAAGAAGATTCTTGCTGTCTTCAATAATGTATTCTCCATTATTTGCTTAACCGATGTCAAAATGTGATGAGGTCCAGAGAAAAGTTGTCTGCCAATTTTGAATTCTGCCAAGAATTTGAATTATGGATGGGTCCTCCACACCACATTTGTCAAAGGTAAGATTTTTCTGCAGATAAGATTTTGGCACACATTTCACCGGGAAACATCTGGCCAATAATGTAGATAACACCAGATCAATCTGAATGATATGCACTATCAGCATGTTGACTCATTTTCTCAATTCTGGAGCATTCATCCTCCAAAAAATCTTCAATCTCATCCAAATGGTGTCCATTATATTCTGAAGTCGTGTTGAAAATGTTATAAAAATTCTTTTCAAAATTGCAGATAATTTTCACTGCTTCAGATGTAATGGGTGTTCTAGTTTTGCTTGTAACCAAAATGTATTTTGAATGAAAATTTACTTTGGCTTTTGATTGGCCACTAAAGGTTTTCAAACTTGTTACAATTCTTTGAAAAGATAAAGATCTCCAATCTTCAAGTATTAATTCACTAACACTTGATGATTTTCCTTCTTTAGGTTGGTCAAGATAAACTTGTTGTGAGGTCTTGATTTGAATGTGATGATATCCTTTAAAAAGAATATTGTTTTCATCCCAAAATGGGATTGTGCTTGAAACTTTCAAAATGATTTGTAAGTTAGGATTTTTCACCACATATTTTTTAAAATCTTTTAAACATTGTAAAAGTTTAGGATCTATTAAGGATAATTCATTGAATTCGGGACCTGGAATTATCATCTTAATAAGTCCACAATAAAATGCGTTTCTCACAAATGTAGGTTCAGCTCCTTCAAAAATGATGAACTGACCAAATTTCTTTTCAAAAGTACCAATGTACGTTTGTTCTGGTGCAGAGTTACCAATGACTCTTGCTTCTTCTTCAAGAGAAAGAAAGTCTTGAAGAGTAATGTTAGAAAGGGTTGTAGTTTCTTTGTTTGGTGTTTTTCCCAAACTTTTAAATCTGTCTGGAAGGATTTCTGGATTGGTTTAGACTGCTTCTTTATACGAGAAGTTTCTGAATCTTTGGTTTTCTGATATTGGAAATGTAGGCATTCTAGGTCGTGACCTAATATCCTTTTGAAATGGTTGTGGTCTTAAGGAAAGTTGAGAATGATCAAACAATTGTCTATATGGAGTTGGGTTTGTTCCTTTGGCTTTATGGAATTCAATGAAAGCAGTTTGGGCTTCAATGAAAGTTTTAAAGCTCTTGTGTTTGTATGGTTTTCCTTTAACAGGGGGTTCAACTTGTTCCCAACTAGTATAATATCCACGGCTCAAGCCATCAAATATTACATAGAATTTCTTTCCAGCAATTGATGTATTTACTCCAACAAGAGGAGAAATGTCTTTTTGTTGAGGATTAGAAACTGGATTCTGAATTTTCACTGGCTCTTGAGAGCTTGTTTCTAATGAATCCTTCACAATTTGTGGTAATGTATTTTTGGTTTCATTATTGTTGGTAATGTCGCCTTTCAATTTCTTTTTAAATTGAAAATTTTCTTTTTAATTACATGTATTTCCATTTCTTTGATTTCTAAATGTTCTTCCAGTTCTTCCAGTTGTTTTTCAATGTCTGACATTTTTACCTGCACATATTTAACTCGCGTGTTAATGAATCAGCAAGATAGTTGTCTTTACTTTTAATAATTTCAATGTCAAAATCATAATGACAAAACCACATTTGCCATCTGATTAATCTACCTTGTTTGTAGTCAGGATGTATCTTACAATTTAAAAATGATTTACATACTAAGAGTCTATTCTAACAAGAAACTTATTTGAAATAATGTAAAGTCTGAATTTTGAAATATCTTTTTTCATTGCTAAAATTTCTTTTTCATTAATGTGATAGTTTTTTTCTGAATCTGTGAAAGTTCCAGAAGTGTAACTACATAATTTTTCTTCTTCAGAAAAAGCTGTTTTTGCTTTTAATACTCCCCAAAAAAAAAATTTTTTGTGAAGCATCATTTCAATGATCATTTTATCATCCGGTAAAGGATGATAAAGAGAAGGAAATTTTTTTTTTTTGACTTGATTTTTGAATATAGATGTAGTCTTCATTTGACCATTGCCATTTAAAATCTTTCTTCAATTTCTTTTGTAAAGGTGCCCTCATTTTTGCCAAACTTGGGATAAAAGATTCTGCATAGTTTAAACAACCTAAGAATCTCATCAATTGTTTTTTATCAGATATTTCATTAGGGAAGTTTTGAATGTGTTCAAGGATATGTGGTTTAAGTTGCTTAAACCCATAAGCAATTTCTAAACCAAGGTATCCAATTTTTCTTTGAATAATTCCGCCTTTTTCTTCGACAGAACAATTCCTTCATTTTGTACTTTCTTTAGAACACTCAGAAACATGAGATTCATGAAATTCTTCATTTTCGGAGAAAACAAGAATATCATCAATGTAAACACAACAAAATTCTTTGAAAGTATTGTCCATGTGTCTTTGAAAGATACCTGGGGCTTGTTTAAGTCCGAAGGGTACAACTTTCCATTGAAAATGTCCTTGTGGACAACTGAAAGTTGTCAAAGGTTTTGTTGATTCTTCAAATCTGACTTGGTGAAATCCAGATTTTAAATCAAAGGATGAAATTTTTTTTTTTTCCTTTTATAAGGTGGAGAAGGCTTTGCATATTTGGTAAAATGTAACCATCAGGTTTAGTGATTTTATTTAGTTGAGAATAGTCTATGACCATTCTTGCTTTTCTTCTTCTTTTTTCTGCTTCTTTTCTAACCATAAAATTCGGAGAAGAAAATGGAGATTTACTAGGTTCAATGACACCTAGTTCAAGGAGTTCTTTAATTTTAATAGAGAATTCTTCTCTATCTTTTTGAATTGTATGCCATGGCTTTGGCACGAATGATTTTGTCTTTAAATTCATCAAGAATTTCAATTTTTCTTTGTGAAAGTTCCTTTATTGATTCTAGGATCAAGAGGATTTTCGAGCGAGAAAAGTTCAAAGAGTTTAGCAATTTCTTGCCTTTTTGTGTTTATTTGAAAAGTTTCTAATTCTTCATTAGAAATAAAGATGTTTGAATTTTTGCAATATTCTCCCATTTTGGAAGAACAAAATTTTTGAAATTTTTAATTTTGAACATTTCTAAAAAAAATTCTCTTAAAGAATTAAAAGCTAAAGCTTTTCTTTTCTTTAAAATCCAAATCTTTTTACTTTGTAATGTAAAACTGATCGACTTGATTTCTTGTATGAAAGGATGATATGACTGACAAAAGTTATTTCCTAGTATAAAATCAATACCAGATTCGAGTTGGTAAACTGTGGGAATTTTGAAATCAAATGTTTGAAGAGAGGTATTGTGAAAACCACAAATTCCTATGCTGAGATTTTTAACAACTTTAGAAGATAAAACTTATGAGTTGTTTGCAATTTTCAATTTTAAAGTTCTTTTTGATTGAACCCAAAATTGTTTTGAAATTATCCACTTGCTTGCTGTACATACTGATGCTCCAGTATCAATGTAAGCATGGATAGTGTATTTTTTATATCCTTCAAAACTAAGTTTTATAGGAATATAGATGAAATTTGGATTTGTAATATTTTTATTACTCATAATCAGATGAATTTGATGATGAATAGTCGGAAGAAGCTGTCGAGAGACATGTAATCTGAGGATTACAGATCACTAGGGTCTTCAAGTCTTCAACGGGATAAAAACCTTGTTTTTCAAATGTTTTTAAAAGTTTGACACGGTCTTCATTTCCAATCCTTGCTGGACCTTCATTTGCATAATGTCCTGCTTCATTGAAGAGCCAACATCTACAATTTTTCTTTTTCTGAGGACAAAATTTCTTTTTGTTCTCATTTTTTTCCTTTAAAAGGTTTGCTGAGTTTTTTAAAGAATTTTTTCTTCTTGAAAAATTTCTTTTTATAAGGTTTTTTTATATTTTCAGAATCTATAACTTTTTCTTTTTTGTTTCCTAAATGTTTTTTTTTTTTTTTTTTGGGGTTACATCCATCTTGTCAGGGATTTTGTCAAGGTATTGGCTACAACATATCCTAGGATTTCTAGGAATAGTTTTTTCACTTGTTCTTACTAAGTATCCTTCCTTGCATTTTTTCATGAGGAGATTCCTTGTAATGGTAATGGCTAACCCTAAAGAGGAGTCAATTTGGGCATTGATTTTGAAGTTTTCGGGACTTGGTTCTTGTATTTTAATTGCTTCATTAAAAGTATGATTACTTCATTGTTGAATGGATATGGAAGTTTTCTCATGAATTTTTCTTTTAATTGTTTCCACTCTGTTGGAGGACAAATGTAAAAATATTTTGAGAATTCACATGCGTATTCTTCAAAATAACACATGTCACAAATTGATATTTTTTCCATGTGGTTTAAAGCATCTGCTTGATCTATTGTAGATCTAACATTTTTAAATGCTTCATAGGTTTGTCGTGTGAATTGTTTGTAGATTTGTTCTACAATCCTTTTTATGAATTGGGGAATGTTTCCACGAGTTTCTTGCCAAATGGCATTTTTGGCTTCATAGGAAATTGTTTTTAGGAAAGCTTTAACATTTCCTCGGGTACTAGTAATTACATAGTGCCATGAGTTTTGCTCATCCCTATGTATTTCTTTATGAATAATCATTGAGATCATGATATTATTATACCCTGTTAATAATATCATCTCCCTGTTATTCTTCTGAAGTGCTGTGATGGCAGGAATGTTTTCATATTTTTGGGCTGTCTTTCCCTTGTTACTAATTAATAATTTTCTGTCTCATGGATGTACTTGCAACTATGGAACATAATGAAAAGGCTTCTATAAATTATAATCCCGGTGACATGAATTCAGTAACTCCTGGACATTCTTACAAATGACTAGGAGGCTTCTATAAATTATTTAAGGGCTATTCTTACAACTCTTGTATATAGGATTACCTTTTAAAAAATCTCTTCTAATATTGAATTGATCAGCCCCTCCTAGTCATTTGTAACTGGGAGCTTGCTGAAGCTAGAAAAAGGGTCGCATTAGAATGAGTCAGAGTGCATGGAGAGCAACTATCTCTGGAAACCTATGCTGAACTATAACCTCTGCAGTCCATGATTCAGTCACAAATGCAATCTGGGACTGCCAAGGTGGTTGAGTATTGGGAAGCTATTCTTAAACATCTCCACATATACAAAGGAAAGGTAATTTTGATATGATCTTACGTGTCTCTGGTGTTTGCAAATTGAGTTGGCTCTAGCAGTTCACATATGCAATTGCAGGCTTGTTTGAAGGAAATCCATACAAAGATGCTGCATAAGCATTTGGAACGCATTTGAGAAACCATTTGAGGGGCAAAGTGGCGGAGCCAGACTTTTGAAGTTGGGGGTCCTTTATGGGCAAGCGGGGGAGCGAAGCCATCACGGGGTTCAAGGCGGTCCCTTTTTTTTTTCTCAAACCACAATTATCGAGTTCATTTTATGAAAATAATATTTTTATAAGTCATAGTCTTTAAAAACTTACAAGAAGTAATTGTACGAAAATATTCAAGATCTAAAATTAGTCAAACTCTTCTTATTCACGTTGCCTTCTATAAAATTATCTTCCAAAATAGGAAGATCCGATTTACAAATAAAATTAAATATTACTCAAGTTCAAAAGAAAAAAAAAATCAATTGAACACGATATGTATTAACAAGCAAAATACATTTATTAATTTTGTATTATCATTTGAGGAATGGACCAATCATTTGTAATTTTGTAATCCCATATCAATTTCATATCCCCAGAAACATAAGATTTTACTAGAAAGAGGGACTCTCCATTGCTAATTTGTTGTTAGTCTGTTATGTTACGCGATGAACATGATATAGGGAATCGTCAAATCGATTCTTGATCCGAATTTTGTGGAAGATGAGGAAGTGATTTAATTTTTTTATTTGCGTATTCAAATAAGGGTTGAAGCTAGCGACGTTTCTTCGATTGTGTATTTGTATTTGCGTTTCTGACTATCAGATTGAAGAAGAAGTAAGAATTGGGCTTTTGGTTGGTTGGGTAATTAGAATTTGGATTGGGTAATATTTGTTAGGTTTACAGCATTGTTTTGAGTATTTTATAGCTTGGGCCATTTTCTTATGTTTTGGTTTGGGCTTATCGTTATCACTTAAAAAAAAAATTTAATATTAAGAAAAAAAAAAAAAAAGGTTTCAGAAATTTGGGGGGTCCTGGGCACCCCAAGGACCCTCCCTCCGCCACTGTTTGAGGGTGAAGATATCATGATGGAACAAAGTTCAGGACTTGATAAGGAGGATTCTGATGAGGACGCATAACGGTATAGATTATGCCAAGTTTTGCATTTGGCTTTTAGATATCTGACAGTTAAGGAGTCAACCGGTAGGCATTACATGTATAGATGCTGAATCTCCGTCTCCAGAACCCATATTGAATGAAGAGGTTCAAGAGGAAGAAGCAGCAGAAGGGTCATATTCACGCAACTGCTACATGGTGACGAAGAAAAAGAAGCATTTGACACTGAAGAGGATAGTACCTTATTGGTATTTTGACATCAAAGCCCTTTTAGTGGCCATTTATGCTCTGTTTGAATTTTGAATCTGAATACAAGTTCAGGAGGAAAACAATTGAAAATGCTTCACTTGTTTTGAGGGTCAAACTCACACCCCTCTCTCTCCCTCTCTCATTCACGCACACTCTCACTTACACCACATTAACAAAAACATTTGGAGGAACTCATTTCTTGGTAATCAATCATGGTGTGTACTTGAACTCTCATTGATTTTATTTTCCTTTGCACTTCTGTTTTCTATTCTTATTGTTTTGAAGATTTAAAAGGAGCATAATTGGATGAGCTAACCAAGTACCGTTTTATCTGAAAATCACGTACGCTGGCCCGTCTTAAAACTTGCGAGTTAAACATACATGTTCTTTGTGTACACGAGAGGAAGTGTATGGCTGTACTAGAAGAACGACGTTTACAAGAACTGGCTTCAAGGCCAACTCCTGAGGATAACTTTGAGAAGAAGGCTTTAAAAGCCATGGGAGCCATGGAGGAAGGTGATGATGTATTTGGCTCAAATGATGAAGTTAATGTTGATTCCCAGGTAGATGCATTATCTTGTTTGTTTGGCAAATGCAATGACTATATCAAATGAACTTTCCCTATATGCAGTCATTTTAGCAACAGTAATGTGTATTGCGGATATTAATAAATATTATGTAGTGCTTATTAAATTTGTTAAACTATTTACTCATGCTAATCTGCCGTGACTATTTAATAGTTTCTTCCCCCTCGTGTCTTTACGTAAATCTTTACAAAAAATAAACATTAAATTACAAATTTCTGAACTAGCAACAAGCTTCAACATGCCACCGCCTGCTGACCATGTATAGGTGTTGCAAATTTACTTATTTATTTGCGTATTGAGACATGTTTTTTCCGTTTTATGGATTGATAGAATTTAGTTAGATATTTATCATTTATTTCTTCTCTTTTTATTATTAATGTGAACTATATATTTGAAATTTTATTATATTTTTCATTTTTCTCTTTTATTGGTTGAAATCACATTTTAGTTTTTGCAAAAATCATGGACCAGATCTTCATTATCTTCTTTTCCTTACAAGATTTTTCATCATTTTTTCCTTCCTTTTTTTTTTTTTATTCTAAATATTTTTCTTTGTTCTCTTGTTCTGTGTTGAGTTCTTTCTCAAACATCCACTCATATTTATCCATTGGTTTTGTCAAAGTATGAACTGCACGAAAACTTTGGATCTTTGGTCTTCTTCTCTGCTTCTTTCTTAATTCTCTTCGCATGAAAGAAAATTTTGCCACTTTCAGATTTAACAAGCAAGCTAGTAAAAATAGTAAAATGAATGCACTTAAAACTTACGGTACCTATTAAAAAAAAGACAAGTTTGCATTAAATTATGTTTCATTTATGAAGTTCATTGTAGATTCTTAACAAAGGCCGTGATGTATCATGATTCTTTACTTTTTCTTTATACTTTAACGCATTTAAGATAAATGGTCTAGATGGAATACTCATTCAAGTGTGGGTATACTTGGGTTGCCTAATGAAGATTTATTATGGTCGGTCACTCTTAAAACTAATTTAAACTATATTTTCCTAACTTTTTCAATTCTTCACTACCACTTATTTATGGTACGATTTTGAGATATCACTATACCTGACAATAAGTTTTCCTACTTATGTCGGTTAATGCATTGGGTATTGATGTAGTTGGGCTTGTTGATTATTTTATGAACTATTATAAATAATTTGACAGCTCTTCACCCATCTTTGCTTATCGAATTTTATTATTTTGAAATTTTTACAATTCATACATTATACACAATATAATAGTATAGAAAGTAAATTCTATTGAAAACAAATATAATTGCATGTTTGTGCATACTTATTAATAATTTACTTATTTGTTAAATAATTTAAAACATTTATTTATGAAGAATAGTAGAATAGATTTTTGAAAAATGTTGTTCATTATAAAGACTAATATGCGATGAATGTGGATGTAACGATTTATTTTCCAACATCCCTATAAGTTAGAGCAATAACAAATATAGGTGTCGCAAATTTTCCTCCATCCTAGAATTTTTAGCAACAAATATTCATTGTCATAAAAAGTAGATCTATTGCATCACAAAAAATTTATTGCAAGAAATAAAAATTTGTCGCCATAAGTTTCCCACCAAAGAATATTTTGGCGCCATACTTCCCATCATGTTTTTGGCGACAATCTTTATAACTTGTCGCACATTTTGACATTTCACAACAACTTTTTATGTCGCCTTATATTTTTTTTATACTTATTTTTTCACCACAATTTTTGCGACAAACTATAAATACGTGTCGCGCTAAATTACTTATTGCAACAAATTTATGTATGTCGTAAAATATATTGTCGCGAAATAGAGATTTTGTTGTAGTGTCTCATGCTATTATCTTGTGCTAGCCAAACTGTTACTCTAGTCAAGTGTGATCACAAACATACTATTCAAAAGAAAAGGGAAAAGAATTTTGTGTGAAACAATTTTGTTAGAACAAGTCACGGGAGGGAAAGTAGACCAAAATTAACGTGGTTTACGTCACTTGCTAATGTTCTAGCGACGAACCAAAACAATTTGGAAGAAGGATTCATGTGGATTCTTAAATTTATTTAGAATTCAATTTGTTGTTATTGATACAGTTGTCTTGTATTCTTTGCCAAATACTTTGAAAGAAGTAAAGTGTGTATTGACATATTTGGGATAACTTCTACTTTTGTAGAAAAACTTTATGAGGAAGCTACTTTGGACCAGTTTCCTGTGAAAGCTCTTCTAATTAGGTAAAACACTTTCAGATAAGGGAAATTGGCGCAAATAGTCCCTAACGTTTTCCATTAGTGCGCAAATGGTCCCTAACGTTTCATTTTTGGCGGAAGGTCCCCAACCCATCCATTTAGGTATGCAATTGGTCCTTTTAGGTGCAAGAATGGTCCCTATCCTTTTTTTTGTCTTTATTATTTGGGGTAAAATTGTCAAGTTACGTTTTTTCAACCTTTCAATTGGCGCAAATGGTCCCTAATCTTAAGAAATTTGCAATTGGATTCTAAACTTTAAAAAGTGAAAATGAGTCCGATACTTTAATTTTTTTATTAAAATTTAAAAAAAACTAACAAATTAATAATATACTAAATTATTTTAAATATTTTATGAACCATTATAAAATAACCAAAATTGAAATTCATAATTATTAACAATGTGCTAATTAAAATTATTTTATTATTATTAAGTAATCATATTATTTAAAATTCAAACTTTAATTTTATCATTACAACAAAAGAAGAAAAATAAATTTGTCACAAATAAAATTTTACTTATGCTCAATCCAACTTGATTTTATACGATCTCATATTTATTGGGCCAATCTAACGACTTTTGAGTATGAGGTTCTTGGACAAGTCCTATTTTAAATTTTAATTTATTTTTTTATTAAAAAAAAAGGTTTCCACCCGCCCGCCCCACCCACCCACCCACCCCCCCAAAATTCGAGCATCGGGAGGGAGAAATCCTCCACAAGCTCATGAAACAGGGGATCGGTTTCGCCGCGAACAGGGGAGAATCCCTGTTCATTGCGGGGGGCCCGGAAACATGGGAGAGAGATCCCCATTCACCCATGAAACCAGGGGGATTTCTCCCGGTAATCCCCCTAGTTTCGCGAGTCGCCGTGAATGGGGGATCTTTCCCCATGTTTCCTGGTCACGGGGATTTCTCTCCGGTAATCCCCCCCGGTTTCTCAGTCGCCGTCGCACGTGAATGGGGAGATCCCCGGGTCGGCCGAAATAGGGATTTCTCCCTATTCTCGGTTCATGAGCTTCAGGGAGGATTTCTCTCCTCCCGTCGTCACGGACCGGGAGGAGAAATCCCTCCCGATGCTCAATTTTGGGGTGAGGTGGTGGGGGTGGGGGTGGGGGTGGGGGTGGAAACCTTTTTTTTTTTAATATAAAAATTAATTAAAATTTAAAATAGGACTTGTCCAAGAACTCAATGGCTCAAAAGCTGTTAGATTGGCCCAAGAATATGAGATCAGATAAAATCAAGTCGGATTTAGATAAGTAAAATTTTTATTTGTGACAAATTTATTTTTCTTCTATTGTTGTAATGATAAAATTAAAGTTTGAATTTTAAATAATATGATTACTTAATAATAATAAAATAATTTTAATTAGCACATTTGTTAATAATTATGAATTTCAATTTTGGTTATTTTATAATAGTTCATAAAATATTTAAAATAATTTAGTATATTATTAATTTGTTAGTTTTTTTTTTTTTTTTAATTTTTAATAAAAAATAAAATATCGGACTCATTTTCACTTTTTTAAAGGTTAGGAATTCAATTGCAAATTTCTTAAGATTAGGGACCATTTGCGCCCAATTGAAAGGTTGAAAAAAAAAACGAACTCGACAATTTTACCTCCGCTAATAAAGACAAAAAACAATTGATAGGGACCATTCTTGGCACCTAAGTTTAATTAATCACAAGACGTAAATGGATGGGTTAGGGACCTTTCCGCCAAAAATAAAATGTTAGGGACCATTTGTGCACTAATGGCAAACGTTAGGGACTATTTGCGCCAATTTCCTTCAGATAATTATCCAAACATACCTATAAGAAGCTTCTTAATCTAAAAAGTAGTTTTTGACTTTTCAAAAGCCACGCCAAATAGGCCCTAAATCTAAGAATTCTTCGGATCTGGATAGCTCACCTGCACCACTTGCTTGGATCCTGAAATATGTGAATCCGGTTACATTGCCGCATTGGGTATTATAACAGATCTGATGAAAGCGTTAAGCAAGTTGGGCCTCGTCTTTTGTTTCATCATTTGGGCCAAGCCCACAATAATATTTCAACATGTTATTCAAAATAAGCTATCAAAAATAAAAAAAGAGATAAGAGAGAAAAAAAAAAAGAAAAGTGTTGCTTAGGTAAATTCAATTTAACGCTTACAAATACAAAAATTCATAATTTTTGAATAATTTCACGTATTGTTAGATGCGTAACTGCGATAATAATTAATAAATACTAATGGAATTTTTAGTAAAATAAATAATATTTACTAATATCTAATCATACCAGCATAATCATTTCCAAACTACAAAAGCTGATAAAATATTTAAATAATAAACAAATCACCTTCTATATGGTTTTAATAAGAATGAATCTTTTATTAAACAAAAAAACCTCATGTGCGTGAGCCAAAAACATCTGTGACCAGGTACGAATAGTGCGACTCGACTTTTTAAAACCTACTTTACACATCTAGTTTACATGAAAAACAAAATGATTAATATAATTAATGTTATAGACGTGCTGTTAAGCTTGACATTGACAATTGGAATAGATGTATTTGCCATTTGCAAGATGTAAAAATGCGTTGATGCTCCAATCTCCATTTTTCTCATGTTTGTTTACCAGACTAATTTATTATATTCTTTGTACAAGTCATAAAGAGAATAAGAGAATTCTAGAATGCTAACTTTAGGTTTTTCTCTTTGTCTCGTACTAAATACAAGAGTAAACTACGTCAATTTATAATAAATGACTGCAAGATTCTACCAATATTTCCTTCATTTTCAATCGCTCACATTTTGAAATTTTTTCCTTCAAAGAAAATATACCCTTTTATTTTGACTCTTTTTGGCAATTTTCTCAAGAATCTCCAAATTGATGTAAAACGAGTCAAATTGTCTCATATCTTCTATAGCTTTTACCACATTAATACTTGAAAAAATGATAAACTTTGAAAGTCACAATTTTCAAACAGATAGTTAACAATGATAAACTTTGAAAGTCACAATTTTCAAAAAAGAGATAGTTAATATACTCCACTATAGTCTATATAGATAGTTAATACATTTAAAAATACCAAATTCTAAGAATTTCATCAATTTATGTCGAACAAACTTGTGCTTAAATTATGGTGCAACTCCATGTTTGACTTCCCTACGAGAGTTCATTATTTATCGACATAAATTTCATCACGTCTACTTCAATGGAAAACCAAAGCTTGTATGCATATTAAATAATGTGTTACTGCTTAGCATAAAGCATCACGTATCAAATTGAATGTTAACAGCTCAATGAAAAATACCAAAACAGAGCACGTGAAAGAATTCGAGGTCATGCCCCAAATGCATCAATCCGTATAGGCCATTTCTGGACATCAAGTCATGAGCACAAACTCCATCAACTACACTAAAACCCCTTTCAATTTTCCTTCTTTCACATCTCAGCAAAAGCCGAATTTAATAATTATCGAATTTTTAGTTTTGTGGGAGGGGATTAAGAGTACATTTTGATGCTTGTGACAAAGATAATCCTGGTATAAGCGTATAAGTTGTCATGGGTTTCTAAATTCCTATTGTGGACATTGGGCATTCTGTGGTCGGTTTACGTTTCGGGTATTTGAAGAGGTAAAGATAGGGGAGCAGAACCGGACCACTCCAGAAAATGCAATTTTTGAAATGTAAATTTTTTTCCCCAAAGTGTAGTTTTTTTTTTTTTTTTTTTTTTTTAAAATGGTAGTATCTTTTCCAAAATCCTGAATCAAACCTTGTATACTTGGTTTATTCAAGCTGCTATTGCGGGTTGAACATTTGACAAGGTCAACCTTGTGTTGGGCTTGGATTGTTTCAGTTTATCACAGGATCCCAACATAGGTTCGCACGAGTTAATTGTTCTATTTGGACATCAAATCATGGGTTCACACTCGACTTTTAATGATAATTTCAATTCTTTGGAACTTGAAGAGTCAAAGAAGAAACTATTAAGTATAATGTTTACATCAATGCGTAGTTCAAGTTCTACATGTTTATGGATTTATTAGTTTTGTGTCTTCAATTATATGTGTGGTGGTGTAGATGTGTTAAAACTCAGAAAGCGTCCCACCTCTCTCTCTCTCTCAGCGCGTGTGTTTTCTTGTGTTCTTCATTCCGATGTGAAGAAATTTTATGTGTCCGCAATCGAGATAACTTTTCAGTTTTTGAATTAAATATCTACACTTGATTTTTTTAAACTACTTCTGGAAGTTTGATTGTTTTATGTTATTGCTTGGATTTTGATAAAAAGAAAAGACTGCTTCGTATAGGGCGTCAACTGTGGCGACAATTTTAATGACAATTTCAATTCTTTGGACCTGATGACCCAAAGAAGAAACTATTGATAAGTATAATGATACATCAATGCGTGCAGACGGTTCAAGTTCTACATGTTCATGGATTTATTAGTTTTATCAATTTTGTGTCTTCAATTACAGGTGTGGTGGTGTTGATCTGTCAAAACTCGAGAAGGGTCCCACTTTGAACAATATCCTTGGTTGTGTCTCACTCTCTTCGTGTATGCGTATTTTCTTGTGTTCTTGATTCCAATGTGGAGAAATTATGTGTGTCCGACATCGAAGCAGTTCTTCAGTTTTTAAATTAAATCCCTAAACTTGTTTTGTTTAATTGTTTTATGTTTATTTCTTTGATTTTGACAAAAAAAAAAATGAAGACTGTTTTACAAGAGGAAAGTAGGGCGTCAGCTGCAGGAGTTAATGCGGAGATTCGGAGAACCAAGGCATAGTTGTTGGAGAGAGCTCAGATCTGTCTGTCGAATTTCTTTGTCACCGATAGAAAATATTCAAGTAATCAAATAAATACAATTATTTAATGTGTTTCACACTTCATTGTTAAAATTAACTCAGATTTATTTGATTATCAGATACTTTCTATTGGTAGGACAACAAATGGAACACCAAATTGAGACAGCAGATCTGAGCTCTGTTGGAGAAGGCTCCCAAATCACAGAGATTAGTAGTTAAGAAGCTTCAAGTCAGTGTGATTCCTTTTAATCTCTAAGTAGATTTTGTTTTAGGAATTTTTGTTTTTTTTCTATGCTATATTGAATTCAATCTTTTGCTTTTATCTTTTTTCAATTTTATTTAGTGTTAATTTTACCACATTTTTTTTTTCAATAATGGCATCAACTTAAAGATCACATCTACAAAAATTGTGGCCATGAAAGAGAAAACTTCAAACTATAAAAACGATTGTGAATTTGACCATTTTATCAAGCAATTTTTTCAATAATGGCATCAACTTAAAGATCACGTCTGAAAAATTGTGCACAAGAAAGAGAAGACTTTGACATCCAAAAAAAAGCCAAAACCATCCACTTTACAAGAAGACTATGCACCATTTTCTACAACTTAAACATTTGTAAAAGATAAACTACTTACACATATTTAGGGGTGTATTTAATTGAGACTTTGTAAGATTTTTAATGATTTAAAAATTTAAGATTATTCAATCTAGACTTTTTAAGATTCTAAAGTCGAGTATTCAATTAAAATCTTTAGAAATCTTTTAAGTGAAATGAGCACAAATGAAGATGAAAGAATTACATATAATTTCAATTTAAAAGTGATTAATGCATTCTTGTAAATACAATTGTATACAACTATAAACTTGCATACAGAGATATGAGAAAACTGTAGGAGTGAAAAAAAGAAGCATTCTTTATTTTGAGAGCTCTGGAGTTTCACAGATCTCACTATATTTGATATATTGAATTTTGTTTTTAGATTTGTTATTTATACTTTCTAATTGAAAAATCACCGTAACGTTGATAAATAAAAAATTTCTTTAAAGTCATTTTCAATTTAAATACCGCATGAAAAATCTTTGGTCAACATAATGGCTTGTTGTCTAATTTATGTACAGAAAGTAGCCACTAGTATGACACCATTTTTAATTCCACAATCTGATTCCTGGCTGGAAAATGAAGACCAAGAAAATTTCAAAGCGACTTCTCCGATCGTCAACAATTTCCATACGTTGATTGGGGCAAAAAACACGGCCAAAGTTTTTGATCAAACCCACCATCCAACAAATCTTCCAAGTTCTACTTTGCCTGCATCGCCCCTATCTGTAAACTTCTACTGATTCTTCATTTGCATTAATGTAGCAATCGATATATGCATAGTTTTAGCTCGTGTAGGATTACACAATTTTCTTTTCAAAGAGTATTGTTCGTTCTCATGAATTTCTCTTTAATGAAAGTTTATAAAAATTTATAGAAGATTTTTATTAATTTCTAACAAATTAATTAGGAAAATTGGCAAATGGTCCCTAACCTTTGTCCTTAGTGTGGAAATGTTCCATAACCTTTGTTTTTTTGGTACAACAGTCCCTAATATGTGTTTTGGTGTGCAATTGGTCCTTATTTGATGAAAAAGACAAAAATACACTTAGTTTTAATTAAACAAAATTACAATTGGACTTCTAACCTTTGTAAAATGTGCAAATAGGTCCGATACATTTGTTAAATAATATTTAATTTAACATATTAAATATATCACTATATTCGTGTCAATTAAATTTTTCATAAAATAAAAATGTAAAACTATTGCGCTTTAGGTATATGTAATTGCTATGTGATGTGAAAAACTTGAATAAAAATTAAGTTAAATAAAAAAAATTGTGTATATAATTTTATGTCATTGAACCAATCTTATTGTGTTTTTTAACATTAGAAAACTAACAAAAATTAATTTACACATTATGTATTTTTTATTTTTGAACGATAAATTAAAATATAAATAATACAATTTGAGCTCTAATATTTGTAGTTAATAAACGAATAGCACAATTAAATAAAAATATTTGGGCATCAAGTTTGTGACACAATTATTTTTCTATTTATGTTGTAACGATAAAATTAAAGTTTAATTTTTAAATAATATGATTACTTAATAACAATAAAACAAAATTAATTAACACGTTTGTTAATGATTATGAGCTTAAATTTTAGTTATTTTATAATAGCTCATAAAATATACAAAAATAATTTAGCATATTGTTAATTTGTTAGTTTCTTTTAATTTTTTTTATAAAAAATAAAAGTATGTTCATAGAACTGGACATCTCTAAATTAATTGAGATAGTTTCACCATATATTATAAAATATAAATTAATTTAAAAAATATTATTTAATTTTTTTATTCTAAAAATACTGTTTTTATTTTTATAACACTTAGTAGTTACATTTGTTACATTTTTTTATAAAATGTGTGTTACATTTGTTATTTTTGGAACAATGCAAGTTTTTTTTTCGTCGAGTGCTCAAAATAAATAATCTACGTAATACTTTTCAATATGCAATGACATTTGTAAAGGCACTTGAGCATGTTTATTAATGTTTCGACTTGCATGTCCCAATCCGATTAGTGATTAAAAAGTTAACATGGGATTTATCTATGTTTAGGAAGAACAATGTTGTCTTCTTTCAACCTTGACATTCTATCAAATCCATTTTTTTTCTTCCATCCAAACCATCTTTGTAAAAGACATTCGCGTTGAACTTTTGAAAGTTACACAAATAGCATTATTTAGTTAAATAAATGGAAAGTAGCACTTTTTTTTTTCTTTTTTTCTTCTAAAGACTTTCACTTGTGGCACAATTACTTGTGAATATATGAATATTACCCCTATATGAGTTATGAACTTGTAATACTTTAGTGTAACATTTCCTATCGCTCTACCAAATATAGGTTTAAAGGCTACCATAAAAAGTCATTATTGTAGTGCAAATATCTCATAGCACCGAAACAACTAAAAATATGTATATTTCACATGACAACTAATTTTGTAAAAACTCATAGCAATAAATTATAACATATTCACAATGGACGAGAAAATTTGATGAAGTCTCCACCTAAAAATTGAATATATTATAAATACATGGTTTACACAAAATATACGCAATTTTATATTAAAAGAAAATTAGACAAAAACTCTCCTGAAAATGGAGAACCCAAAAGAACCCAAACTTGTGCAATAAATGTTCTCAATCATTTTTTTTTTTACTTTGTAAACACGTTTATTAATAATGAAAATAGAACACACTATGGACTTATGAAAGAATTCGACTTGACCTCCAAAATGTTTTATAAAAACAAACTTACCTTGTGTGGATATAGAAAGTACAGTGTAAAAGTTAAAAGATTACATTTCATGCGCTCTAGTCATATATCTTGTCATCATACGTCAAGTATAGTATTTCTCCGACTATGATCACTTTCGTACTTGCTAATCGAAAGAGATTTTGTAAATTTTAAAATGTGGACATTTATGAAATGTTTAAAACATATGTACAACAAAATGAACCGAGAGAGGAATTCGCCTCTTTTCTTAGGATTGACTGAAGTCGTTGCTTGAAACCATATGAGTATATGACTCATGAAGTTGTAGCTTGAAGCCATTTGTTTATCATCCGGTCCGGCCTTGGATAATTTTATTTTAGTTTTTAATTTTAAAAAATATACCAACAAATTTTTCAATAGAAATTTAGAGTGGAAATTTTCCATTGAAATACGATTTATTTTTTAAAATAATAATTAAAAAATATATATAATCATGTTGCCAGTCTTTCTAACAGTTACACCACTTATAAATTCCCAATGTCTATATTTTATTTTTTGTTATTTTATATTATAATTATTTTCGACTTATAGTGCTTATTTGATCCAGATTAAAATCTACTAAAAAATTGTAGTCAAAATTTACTTAAAAAACTCTCTCAAACAAGCTCTTTGTTATTGGGAATCGTATCTTGTTATTAGTAGGGGATATGTAGTCAATTAGTGCAGATTAACTATTTATGGGCATTTCCTTTGCAGGTCGAAGATAAGTGATCCTTTTGTCAAGCAACACTTGACAAAATTCTGTAATTACTAAAGATTAGCCACGGATTAGTGAGGAAGATTGTTGTAGAATCTAAAGTGGCTACATCATTAATTTACATTTGGGAGTTCTCTACAACTGTTGACATTGAATCTCGATCACATATTTTCTCTAGTCTCTCCAGCCTACCTCTGTGTTTTCACTTTGTTTTCATGGCATGTGAACTGCAACAATCAACCTTCTTTTGCTGAAACCTTTCACTTCTTCAACATTGATGGCAGGAGTTTCATCACCAATTTCTCAGATTGTATAAGCTTGAGCCTTCTTAATGTGCGTCATTTGGATGATTGAACCAACAAACTTCAAGAAAGGAGCAAGGTAAACGTGGCAAATATTCAGAACTATTTCAATAAGAATTATTAAAAACAACCTCAGAATAATTCCTCAGGGGAATTTTTGTTGTTCACCAAAATATGATCATAGTGGTTTTGGTCCCTTTTGGACATGGTGGCAGAGGTGCTGAGCTGCAGTTGGAAATAGTATAGTACAATTTATTTCTAGATGTTGGCTTAACTTCCTTAAAATCTAACTCTTTTCTTGTTTCCACAGACGACAATGTTATTCATGTTCTGTCAATTTCTGCATTGGTAGTAATGTTTTTCATGAATTCCATCTATTGTTTTTTCGTGGTGAAGGATTCAAGAAGGCGTTTCTTCAAGGATCAATTGATCGCGGTCTATAAGTTTCTGCAAGATTGTTTCTCGTATAGTTCTGTTCACTCTAGTATATCTTGTTTGTCCTCTAGACTGTAATCTGTTTCCACCAATGATGCAATGTTGTTTGCACAAAAGGTTAAGTCCATCCTGCTTGCTTTGTCATTACTGTAAATGTAGTCAATTAGTGCGTAAAAATATTTACATAATCTTGTATTTAGACTCCAAGCAGACAATGAATAATGGGGAATGAAATTACTTTGCAAATTTTGTTGTACTTGGATGGAGATTATTGGTTCTTCAAAAATCAACACTAATTTGGGAGATCTATGTTTCCTCCAAATAGCTAATCAAATTTGTTATTCTCTTCCATTTTGTTTTATTTTTTGAAACAATTTGTGTCTGTAACATTTGGTTTTCAGAGTCGGACATAGATTGACTACTTGAACAAAGAATTTAACATTTGGAGAAAATAGTAGAAATTATATCTAATTATTGAAAAAATACTTGAGTACAAAATGAACGTAATTCTTGAACATGTTGAATGCCAAATTGCAATCTTCATCTAGCGATCAAGATTGAAACAAAATGTAAGAATCTTGACTAATAAGATTGCAATGGAATGTTCAAGAACGTTGCAATGTAAGTTTTCAACAGGAAAAATGCAAGATTGATGAATTATTAGTTTTTATTGTTGTTGATGGAGGAGGATAAGAAAGAGTGGGTTGTCTCATGTCTGCAACATAAAATCTTTTTAACTGTGAGAGTAGTATGTAAGATAGTATTAGGTAAAAGTTAGTTGTCAAGTCTTTTTCTTACGCAGTTGCAAAACCAAACATATGAACCCTAGATGCTTATGCTGGCCGGCCCACATAAACAGCATAAGAGGATCTCCAATACAAAAATTGTGGCCATGAAAGAGAAAACTTCAAACTATAAAAACGATTGTGAATTTGACCATTTTATCATCATTTTTTTCAATAATGGCATCAACTTAAAGATCACGTCTGAAAAAATTGTGCACAAGAAAGAGAAGACTTTGACATCCAAAAAAAAAAAAGCCAAAACCATCCACTTTACAAGAAGACTATGCACCATTTTCTACAACTTAAACATTTGTAAAAGATAAACTACTTACACATATTTAGGGGTGTATTTAATTGAGACTTTGTAAGATTTTTAATGATTTAAAAAATTTAAGATTATTCAATCTAGACTTTTTAAGATTCTAAAGTCAGAGTATTCAATTAAAATCTTTTAGAAATCTTTTAAGTGAAATGAGCACAAATGAAGATGAAAGAATTACATATAATTTCAATTTAAAAGTGATTAATGCATTCTTGTAAATACAATTGTATACAACTATAAACTTGCATACAGAGAGATGAGAAAACTGTAGGAGTGAAAAAAAGAAGCATTCTTTATTTTGAGAGCTCTGGAGTTTCACAGATCTCACTGATATACTGAATTTTGTTTTTAGATTTGTTATTTATACTTTCTATCGAAAAATAAAATCACCGTAACGTTGATAAATAAAAAATTCCTTTAAAGTCATTTTCAATTTAAATACCGCAGAAAATTTTTGGTCAACATAATGGCTTGTTGTCTAATTTATGTACAGAAAGTAGCCACTAGTATGACACCATTTTTTAATTCCACAATCTGATTCCTGGCTGGAAAATGAAGACATAGAAAATTTCAAAGCGACTTCTCCAATCGTCAACAATTTCCATACGTTGATTGGGGCAAAAAACACGGCCAAAGTTTTTGATCAAACCCACCATCCAACAAATCTTCCAAGTTCTACTTTGCCTGCATCGCCCCTATCTGTAAACTTCTTCTGATTCTTCATTTGCATTAATGTAGCAATCGATATATGCATATACAGATATATATTTACTGCAGTTTTAATATGCATAGTTTTAGCTCGTGTAGGATTACACAATTTTCTTTTCAAAGAGTATTGTTCGTTCTCATGAATTTCTCTTTAATGAAAGTCTATAAAAATTTATAGAAGATTTTTATTAATTTCTAACAAATTAATTAGGGAAATTGGCAAATGGTCCCTAACCTTTGTCCTTAGTGTGGAAATGTTCTATAACCTTTGTTTTTTGGTACAACAGTCCCTAATATGTGTTTTGGTGTGCAATTGGTCCTTATTTGATGAAAAAGACAAAAATACTCTTAGTTTTAATTAAACAAAATTACAATTGGACTTCTAACCTTTGTAAAATGTGCAAATAGGTCCGATACATTTGTTAAATAATATTTAATTTAACATATTAAATATATCACTATATTCGTGTCAATTAAATTTTTTATAAAATAAAAATGTAAAACCATTGCGCTTTAAGTATATGTAATTGCTATGTGACGTGAAAAACTTGAATAAAAATTAAGTTAAATAAAAAAAATTGTGTATATAATTTTATGTCATTGAACCAATCCTATTGTGTTTTTTAACATTAGAAAACTAACAAAAATTAATTTACACATTATGTATTTTTTATTTTCGAACGATAAATTAAAATATAAATAATACAATTTGAGTTCTAATATTTGTAGTTAATAAACGAATAGCACAATTAAATAAAAATATTTGGGCATCAAGTTTGTGACACAATTATTTTTCTATTTATGTTGTAACGATAAAATTAAAGTTTAATTTTTAAATAATATGATTACTTAATAACAATAAAACAAAATTAATTAACACGTTTGTTAATAATTATGAGCTTAAATTATAGTTATTTTATAATAGCTCATAAAATATACAAAAATAATTTAGCATATTGTTAATTTGTTAGTTTCTTTTAATTTTTTTATAAAAAATAAAATTATCGGATCCATTTGCACTTTTTGCAAAGGTTAGAAATCCAATTGAAAATTTCTCTAATTAAAAATAAAGGTATATTTGTCTATTTCATCAAATAAAAACTAAATGCACACCAAAACACATAAGTTAAGAACTTATGTGTCAAAAAATAAAGGTATAGACCATTTCTGCATTAAGGACAAAGGTTAAGGACTATTTGCGCTAATTTCCCTAAAAGTTACTTAAAAGTTCACGAATTCCACAAAAATCACCCACTTACAAAAATCTACAAAAATAATACTTTTCAAACAAGTTAAAATTTAGGATTCGTTTGACGAAGCTTTAGCAGATTTTGATCAACAATATTTTTGGTATGTTTTCTAATATCTCTATACAAACATAAACATTACAATACTACACATAAATAAAATATTACGAAGTTGAAACTTAATTGTAGCTAATGATATCAATTATAGTGATCGCCGCCGAGGTCTCTTGCAATCCACCGGTTTTCTTATTAGCCTTGGAGGGTGGTCGGGGTTTTACAATAACCGTAAATCAAATTAAAGGCAATGAATTAGATTTATGATTATCCTTCTTCAAATTACTCTCTTTGTGCATATATAGCAGCAAAATAGTACGAATAGTTATTTTGAAACATTGTAATGTTGAGTCAAACACTTGTATAAGTAGGTTTAAAAAGCCTACATTTAGATTTGAGATAAGTTGGTCTAAAACAATGAATGACTTTCCCTCAACAACAAAAAAAAAAAAAAAAAAAATTACACCTACGTAAGATTTTTTTTCAATTTTCTATATTGGTGTATATGTGGGAGTACTTGCAACTAATTAGAAATGACTATAATAAATAGTTGTTTTTATTTTCTTTGTCATTGTTATGATAATTGCAGTTCTCTTTTGTTTGTTATTAATGGAAATTATGAATAACTCTAGTACCACTCTCCAACTAAGGTACCAGGACAATATTCATATTCGGTTTGACAGTTTACAAAATAGTTCATATTGACAAGGGAAAAAAAATGAAATTGTTTACAACCACTTTAACCCTCTAAATATATGTAATCCATGCCACGATATCAAGAAAAACATTTTATTTAGATGGGGAAGAAACCACCCTCTAATCAAATAACAGTAGTACAGAAAACAAAAATCATATCATACTTTTGTTATTGAATTTGAAGTGCCCCTGGCCCTCTTGGCATCCTACCACATGTTGTTGTATTTGACATTAGTGCTTGGTATGATCAAATCTAGAAAGAAAAATGATGAGATTAGATAAAGATATATATCAGTTTCAAAGAAAATAATGATCCCTGATGTATATATGTACCTTAGAACGCAGAGCCAGCCTGAAAAACGGATTAATTATATAAACCTCAATGAGATGAAACCATGCTCTTCTCCAGTGAGGATTTATGTACGTAATCTGCACTAATGCAAAGCACTACGATACATAAGAAACGATGAAGCTTATGTAGAAGAACTCCATGTCCATGAAACCACTCTCCTCACTTTCATCATTGAAGACAGATGGCGGCACGGGTTTTGATCCAAGACAATTGATGTGTAATGGACGCCCACAAAGATAAGGGTTTCCCTCATAGCTATCTTTGTCAAAGGTTCCAAATTGAGCTTTTCGTGGTATTATACCTGTTAAATTGTTATGTGCCACGGTGAAGACTTCCAAAATTTTAACTCAATCACCCAGTCGGGAATTCTCCCACTTAAGTTGTTGTATGAGAGATCCAAACTCTCGAAGTGACTTAGGTTTGAAAATGTTGCCGGAATTGTTCCAATTAGATTGTTGTGGGACAAGTTGAGTGCGTGGAGCTCACTTAACTTTCCAAGGCTAGATGGAATTTCACCGGATAATTTATTAGAAGAGAGATCGATTCCTGACATGTGGTTGAGGATTCTACCTTGTAATAATACAAATTTCTCTTTGTCGTGAATGCGGCAGTGATTTCAAAATCAATTGATTTGAGACTTTCCATTTCTCGGAGAGACACACGAGAGGCCCTTTCTAACTTCACGTCATCTATGAATGAAAAGAAATTCAACTTTGAAGAAGTGGCTAGTTCAAAATCCGGCATAGACTTCTCCTCTCTTACCTCGAGTGTTATGTTACTCAAGCAGTGCGGGATGTGACCGTAGAGACCATTGCAAGATAGGTCTATCATGCTAAGCCTTTTCATTTGACAAAGTTGGTCCGGGATTGTTCCTTCGAAATGATTAACTCCGAGTAGAATAATGCTCAAGCTAGACAGGTTACCAATCGATTGAGGGATACTTCCGATGAATTGATTCTCTCTAAGATCCAATGTCACTAAAGCGTAATTATTATAGAATGCATGTGTAAGCTGACCTTCTAATCGGTTATTGTTTAGATAGACATGACTTGATTTTAATTGATTGAAACAAGATGCAACTGAGCCAGATAAATTGTTCTTAGATAAATCTAAGCGGACAAGGGAATCCAGTTTGCAAATTTCCATTGGGATTGGACCTTCAAGATGGTTATTAGACATAGCAACTTCGTACAATCTTGTCATATTACCCACCGATGTGGGAATTTTTCCAGACAAATGGTTGTTACTAATGTCTAATACTAGTAACGAGAGATGGAAGACAAACTGTTGGATATAGTGCCCGAAAATACATTGTTATCAAGATATAAAAATTTCAAACTAACTAGTTTTATAGATTCTCTAAATATTTGTCCTTGGATTTTATTTTTCGATATTTTGAAAAAGAACATAGACAAGCATCCCATGACTACTTCTTGTGGTATTGTGCCTGACATGTTATTGTTGGACAAGTCTAAAAGTCCCAAAGATTTCAAATCACCGAAACTAGATGGTATACAACCATCAAACACATTTTTTGACATGTTTAATACCATCAAATTTGGAAAATTTGAACTTATATTAGTTGGAATATGTCCATTAAACTTATTATTAGAAATATCAAAAATTTCCAATGCGAATTGGTGTTTGTTGGCAACTTGAGAGTTCCCGCAATAGCATTCTCTCTCAAGAAGAATACCAAGTCTTGTGTTGTTCTCTAACAACCAATTTGGAAAATTTCCTCCTATGTTGTTTTGTGAGAGATCAAGAATTCTCAAGTCAGATTGATAGTGAAGAAAGTTGCTAGGTTGTGTTAGATGGCAATTTGACAAACCGAGAACCTCTAGTTGGAAATTTGGAACCCAATTTCGTGTCTCAGTTTCTGTGATTACTTTATTGCTATTGAGATATATGAATCGAATGTTCGAATGATTAAAGAATGCCTCAAAGGAAATTGGCACTTGAAAGTTGTTATTTGAAAGAGAAAGATATTCAAGTGAGGTTATTTTGGAAAGTGGAGACAATGCAATATTTCGATAAGTTATTCCCGATAGGTTGATTAACAAGAAGAGATGTCATGTTGCCTAGACATGATGGAAGTATTCCTTCAAACTCATTGTAACTCAAATCCAGTCCCTCTAGGTTTTTAAGTTCACACCATCCTGTAAAATTAATATGTTAACAATAATTATTCAGTTCAAAATAACTTTGCAATTATTACACTTTGTTAATTTCTTTGTAAAACCATTAACCAAAAGTTGAATTAAAATACATTAGAAGTAAATTAGGGAAAATCAAATTTGAAGATAGAAATAATTGAAAAAAAAAAAAACCTAATATAAATAAAGAGATTAGAAAGTGATCAAAAGTCTACCTTGGTTGGGGAGGGTGCCACCGATTCCACACATGGACATAGTTAAAAACTTGAGAGAAGTCATTACTCTAATGCTCAGAAGAAAATTTGCGTCCAAAGTAGAATTGTCCAAATACAATTCCTCCAACTGACTTAAATGCCTCAACTCTATGAACAAAAAGCGTTGAAATGTAATAAATACGATTTGGCACTTGTTAATTAATGTTTGATAATTAATAAAACTCTTTGGCTCACCATAAGTGGTTGCAATCGGTCTTTCCATTTCATAATCCTGTAAGTAGAGGTTTTTGAGGTATGGGAATGCCCTTAAAGATTGTAGCATGTTGCTAATGTTGGAGACAATAATGCCATCTAAATAAAGCACTTGGAGGCTATGCATAGTTTTGATGTCTGGCATGGAAACAAATCAATTCTTCTGTAACATTACAACGTAGCGAGGCAAATAAAAAATTAAAAATCAAATCCGTACCTTTGGAAGTGTTAAAATTCTCGATTTTATTGCCACTCAAATCCAGCACTATCAAATCATTCAGAGCATATAGTTCTAGATAGGAGAAAAGAAATAAAAACATAAAAGTGAGGAATAAAAAAATTGAGTACTTAATTTTGTTGGCGACAAGATAGAGAAAATAAATTAATAAGATTTAGAACTAACCATTTATTTGAACGGATCCTTTTATTTCATTCCCAAAGAGATATAGAGACTCAAGTGATGATAGCCCTTGGAGTGAGGAGAAAATGTTGTTATTGAAGTAATTGCCTCCTAAATTAAGGGCCTTCAAATTTCTCAATCCTGTTCATTTACAAAACCCACATCAAGTTGCATTATTAGTTTTATCAATGATTGAATTGAAACGAATATACATGATTCCTTCACCATAATAAAATAAATGACAAGTAAAGAAGAAAATGAAAAGATATACCGTAAATTGTTCTAAAGCTTCGAAATTGATTGCCACTGATATCTAGCTCCTTTAAATTGATAAAATCATTTAACGCTAATCCAAAATCAAGTGAAGTAGTAAGTGAAGAAACCAAGACTACACTAAATTACTTATTCATACATATCTCAAGATACTGAAAATAGACTTAATTACCTAGTATTGATAGAACATCACTGACATTGATGCCACGATTAAAACTAAAATCAAGGACTTCGAGCTTCTTTAATCCTGAGAGTGTTTCGTGGCCTACATCACGGAAAGATATTTAAATAATCCAAAATATTTCATGCCATGCACCACTGAAATCAAGGACTTCTCAAGATTAGTACTACTATCCCTATGCAATCTCTCAATAATGTCAACATACTAAATTAGTAATTCTAACCTTATTTGGAAGAGATAAATGGCAAATTTTGCAGCAAGAGATAATTATTTGGCACCGTTTTTAAGCCATAGAATAGTAAATGTTAGTTTATTATGAATCATGGGAAGTTTTATTATTATGGTCAAGTGGATTTATTACCGAGATTAAAACTAAAGTGGATTTAAAGCTTATGTAATCTTTGGAGGTCACAAACCAACACTTGTTTTGAAAAATCATGGAGGCTATTAAAATGCAATTACCACTTGTTTGAAAACCCCGGATGAAAATCAAAATGCCATTGAGATTCGGATGCTTGAGAGAAGAAAGTTGACTAAGAGATGACAGAATGTTGCGATCAAATGAGTTCCCACTCGGATCAAAGGGCCTCCAAATTTTTCAACTTTGAGAGTTTATCAAAGCCCCGCAAAAAGTTGAATACATCTCTCATCACTCATATAAGAAAATTTATAAAACTAACCAAATTGGAAGAATATGGTTTCCTAATGAAGGAGAGGGTACAAGATACCTTCATTCTCTATCCATCCTACTAAATGATTAAACCTCAAAGAGAGATTTCGAGCTCTTGAAAGGAAGAAATAGAGAGGCATTAAAATACCAATCTTCTAATGCCAAGTACCTAGTGTCGAGATAGATCCGGTTGGATTACTCGGCTGTGGTGTTGCTACATTGAACCCTTGCCAAAGTGACAACAACTAGCTTTAGTTTCATAATCCACCCATGAAGGGAGTGAAATTCAATTGGAATCTTTTCTTTGAGGTACAAAAGAGCAATCCTCTCTTCCTCAAAACACCCTAAGCAATACCATTTTCCATTTAGGAACGAAAGCACCATTATCACTAACCATACCCAAAATTTAATTCCCATGTTTCTTAATTCTATTCTACTTTTGGTGGAGTTCCCTTTTTATACACTATTATTTTTTGGTATCTAATGAGGAGACTTTGACTTTGACTTACCTAGACCAAAAACATGGTAGTATTAAAATGTGAATCCACTAGTTTTTTTTTCTTATTTATTTCATAAAAAAAAAAAAGAAGAAAGAACCAGTCTCGAAAGAAACATTATAAATCAAAATGGTATATCTTAGTAATGTTTAGATTATTTATTTATTAATATCACATTACATTGATTAATTGATGGTTATAAAATTTTAATTCTCACTATGCTTTTTCTCATCAATAATTGCAATAACCAACTGTCCAATCAAGAGAAAATGGTACAAAGTTTAGAGCCAAATATTTTCTATCAATAATGGCATGGACCATGTGAAGAAAAATTATGCAATATAAAGTTTAAATTTTCGCACGATAACTACAATTTTGTCGACGTATGTGAGAAGACTTGACCTATATCTACGTGAGCGACTAAACTTCAAATGTGTAGTTGTGCTGGAAATATCCATTTTAAGAAATATAATTGTGACGTTTATTGTTAATTAAAAGAAAAAAACGTGTGAGTACATTTTTTTCTTTTATAAAATACAAAATGAAAAGCCAAAACTACCCTTAAAATGAAAATTTTATTCAATCAAAATGGTAACAGTAGACTTGGCGTGAGAATTTTAAATGATTAGTAAAAAATCCCAAACATGATTGCACACAACATTCATTTTTCTCCCTTAAAATTGGTAGATAGATTAAATTAACCCTTGCTAACACAGAAATTCATCAACTTTAATACCCCAAAAAAAATTCGCTATTTAAATTTAGAATAACTATCCGAGTGAAAAATAAGACAATTTTATAGTCCTGTAATGTTGATGTAGTTGTGTTTGATAGAGTTTGTCGTGTTAGAAGTCATTACAAATTGTGCATTTTGTCGCGTTACTTAATTTTGTTAGTATGATACGCAATTAATGAGCTGAGCCTCGTTGATAGTGGAAAGTGATTTATGAACCCAATTGTATATCATAATTCACTAGTAGTGGGGCGAATAACATTATGATTTAACATGCATTGACGTCCCATTCTATTCTTTGATTGTGAATTTTATCCTTTTATCAACATTTTTTTTAATAATGGCATCAACTTAAAGATTACGCCTGGAAAAATTGTGCACAAGACTTTGACTTCTAAAAAACCAAAACTATCCATTTTTCAAGAAGACTGGTGGGAACATCTTTTCCACCCATAAGGACACAAAAAAGAATTATTAAGATGCAAATCCATTGATAATTGCAATTAACAATATGTGTGTGTGTGTGTGTGTGTGTGTGTGTGTGTGTGTGTGTGTGTGTGTGTGTGTGTAAGCATACACAGCCAAAACGAACCGGAACAGTGTTTTCAAATGGAATAACATTTTTGAGATTGCTGGGAAAATTGTGGATTATAGACGATACAATTTTAGAGATACATACAGGATCGGGTGTGTTTGATTAGTAGCATGGAAAAATGGTGGAAAATGAAAATATTTTCCATGGAAGTGGGAAAATAAATTCCAATATCTAGGCAAGAAAATATTTTCTAAGAAAGAATGCAAATCCATGCTTTAAATGCTTGTACCTAGAAAATGTATTAGATTTTCCATGTGCCAATCAAACAACAAAGTGGGAAAATAAAAGGATTGGATTTGACAAGATTTTCCATAGAAGTGACATTTTCCATGGAAAATGTTTGAATCAAACACACCCAAGTTGTCATAATAAAATTTTCCAAGGAGACTTTTAAACATATTCTATATTTGGAAGTCTTACTACTTTGGGATCTTGTATAACATAGGTCATGTGCCTGTGAATGAAATGCAGTTCAAGTTCTACATGTTTATGGATTTATTAGTTTTGTCAGTTTTGTGTCTTCAACTATATGTGTGGTGGTGTTGATGTGTCAAAATTCGAAAGGTTTTTATTTTAAACACTATATCTCTCTCTCAACGTGCGTGTGTTCTCTTGTGTTCTTGATTCGATGTGGAGAAATTTCGTATGCCGCATCGAGATAGCTCTTCAGTTTTTAAATGAAATCTCTGAACTTAAATTTTTTTTTTTTCGAATTACCATTGGGGTTTGATTGTTTTATGTTTATTGCTTTGATTTTGATAGAAAGCAGAGATTGCTTCATAGAAGGCGTCATCGAACTACCTATATGGAACTTCAAAATGTATTTTTATAAACCCAAACTAGTATATTTGGCTTAATACGAGTTCTATTGAGTTGAGAAAGTTTTGTATGTACCATTGTAACTTCCTATTAAGGATAATATTATCTCATGGAAATTTGTTTTAACTTACATAGTGTCGAAAATGTACTTCAAAACGTGTTATTATGTATTCAGAATATTTGATTTAATAAGAGTTCTATATAGTTGAAAAGTTTTTATATGAATTTAAAAATACATTTTACAATTCAGTGAAACGCATTACTGTTTTAGGTTTTGATTTAATTTATATGGTGTCAATTTAACATGGAACAATATATGGGATTTCAAAATGTATTTTTATCTATCCAAACTAGTACATTTGGCTTAATAAGAGTTTAGAGAATTGAAAAGGTTTATATGAACTTAAAATATTGTTATGAATCTCTCAGAGTTTTGATTTAAACTAATTCTACATTGAAAGACCTACCAAAGAATTCAAGATGCATTTTTATGTATCCAAACTATTATATTCAGCTTAGTAGGAGCTCTATAGAGTTGAAAATATTTCATATGAACTTAAAAATATAATTATGTCATTCAATAAAGGGTAATACTTATTTAGAGTTTAAATTAACCTAATTTGTGACATTTTGAAATTGCATTACCTACATGGACTTCAAAAAGTAATCTGATCAATTAGTATATTTTGGCTTAATAGGTGTTTTATAGAGTTGAAATTTTTTAATGAACTTAAAAATACACTTGTGGGTTTTAATTAAGGATAATACTAACATAATGTGGGAATGGTGGTGAATGGCCGGGTGACCCGACCAATTTTTCAAAATGGCCGTTGACCAATTTTGGTGTGTAAATTATCAAATATAACCTTGCCTTCTTCCCCGCTTATAACCATTTCAAACGATTTCAAATTCACTTGTATGTGAAAAGAGAAGATTTCAAGGTTAGAATCCAACCCATTTCAATGTTAAAATCTAACCCATTTCATTTATGTAAGAAATTTCATTTCAAAGTAGAAATTCATCATTCTCCATCTTTTTCTTTTAATTCACGGTAGAAATTGTGGATTTTGTAGTATAAATCATGAAAAAATGTATAAACCTGAGTATGAATTATGATTTTTACTTAAAATTCCTGCAAATCTGAGTTGATTTGGATGGATTAATTGAAAAAATCAGTTATAATTGTATAAATCTGCGTTAACAGACTATTAACACACTTGTTATTAGGGGTGCATTAATCAGCCCCAAATGTCAATTAAGGCCAAAATTGGCCTTAACAAACTCCAAGGTCTGTTAACAGACTTGGGGTCTGTTAATGGTCGGTTAATAGACCATATGTTAACCGACCTGTTAACAGATGGTTTGTTAACCGACCTATTATGTAGATGGTGCGTTAACCGATGTTATAAAATAAGGGTATTTTAGTCTATTTTACTTAAAAGAGGTCTTTAAAACTTATTTGGTATAAGTTAGGCTCTTCTGCGATTCCGAGCGTTTGACACGGCCATTTCAAAAATTCACCCCTAACATAATACTAAATAAGAGTTTTGATTTAGCATAAACGATATCGATTCGATATTGACCTACAAAGGAGTTCAAAACATATTTTTATATATCTAAACTAGTAGATTCAATTGCAGTTCACTTGTATGTATCCAAACTAGTATATTATCTAAATGGTCATGTTTTAAAATTAATTTTTTACAAATGGACCTTCTCAATATACTTTGAATGTATTAGTGTATGTATTCAAAGTCTTTTACCATTGTAATTAAGAGAAATAGTTCACTTCCACAGTACGACTTTATCAATAGAATGTGTCAATATGTGTTTCGATCAAGATATAAGTCGTGTCATACTATACTTAACCACATAAATGCTCAATTATATTATCTCAATGTGGTCGAATGTTCTTAAGATATGATTGGCAAAAACTTAACATCTTATAAGTTAGAGAACTCTCAAGTGGTAAAGTTTATTCTTGATTATTAATGATAAATCAAGTGATAAAAACTCAGACAAAATGCTAGATGTTGATAATATGAGTCAATGCAGCTCGATGTATCATCAAGAAAGGGTGTGTAGTTCTGGAGAAGAACGAAGTTCTGGGACTGTCCAAAAACAATCGTATGGGATTGTTGTGGCCTCTCCTTTAGTTGGTGAATGGGTATGATTGGACACATTCATTTATAATTGGTGAATATGTATGATGAATGGATGCAATCATTCAAGATTTAATATGTACCATCAGAACACATAAAAATATGAAATGGTGTCATCTAAGGGCTCACATTAAATAAACCAAATGGTGCACCTATTCATGAGGATGCACGCATCCATTTAGAAAGACATTTCAAAATATATAAATAGGGACCCCTAAATTCAAATTTTTCATACCAAATCAATTCTAAATTATTGATTTATAAATTCTCATCCCTCCTCAAAATTCCGTCTACGTAATTTTTGAGCAAATTTCTGTTCAAATTAGTTTTGTTCAACTTTCTTTAAGTTCATGTTCTTCGTTCCATTCAAGAAGAGTACAATCAATATTTTAGTTCGACTGACAAGGTTAATATAGTGCAATACCAATTTTGAAAGAAGCTTTGTAACTTGAGAGACAGACGTCCATTGATCGTGTTAACACCTTTGCAGGAGACGAAATCTGTCTTAAGGAGATTTGTTATATTATACCTCGCTTCATCTCATTTCTACATTTCTGTTTTTTTTTGTTTTTCTCGATTATTCGTGTCAATTTTTCCAACAGATATTATATACCTCTGATTTTTAAATGCTTGGATTTCTATTTAACTGTCATTTTTTCCCTTATATGTATGGGTCTAGTGTAGCAACAATAATTTATAACAAAAATGGTCAAGCATTATTAAGGCCTTAGTTCTATCCATGTTTGAAATTTTACTATAACTTTGACATTCTATTCTACATGGGATTTGCAGGCTTGCTTATTTGCAAGAAGCTATAGAACCTAAAGTTTTACACCATGATATAAAAATATAGTAATATCTTGATTGATATTAGATTCGCAAAGCTCTTGGGATCAGGAGCAAGCCATATAACAGCAAGAGTGATGGAAACTTTTGGGTATGCATACTTTTTATGCATTTTTTAACTTGTGCCTTAGTCCAGTGATTTTTGTTTGATAGATTCTCATAAATTGGTATATTGTCTGATACTTTTAGTTAAGTGGCTCCAGAGTATGCAAAAAGTGGTTTATTGAATGAAAAGAGTGACATTTATAGTTTTGGGATTATACTATTAGAAGCTGTTACTAGACGAGATCCAGTGGACTATAGTCTATAGCCGTTCGCCAACGAGGCACTATATCCTTAGTAACTTTCCAGGATGTGTGAGTTGGGAGATGAGCAAGTCATTTTAGCAACAAGCAATATTGTGTATGTGACAGGTTAATCTTGTCGAGTGGCTCAAAATGATGGTTGTGAACCGAAGAGCAGAGGAAGTTGTGGACCCAGTTAGGCCCACAAGGAGAGCCTTAAAATGTGCACTTCTTGGTTACACGTAGATGTGTTGATCATGACTTGGAAAAACGACCCAAAATGAGTCAGGTTGTTCGAATGCTTGAAGTATATGAATTCTCTTACCGTAAGGTGTGCTTCTCTTTCTGACTTCGAAATTTTTACAAGTTGCATCACCTTATGTTTGTTGCTATCATGACAAATTCTGCAATTATTCTTACTATATTTGTGTTAGAACCACTGAAGTATAGATGAACTTGATGAACAATGGCAACTTTGAAGACTTCCTTAAATGTTAAAGACGAAAAAAAAAATGAATGGAAGAAAGCAATGAACGTCCAATTTTAACACACTTCTTGTCAAATGAAATGCATAGTAGTAACCAACAGACTTCATTAAAGTGTTCAATGTAATGGTTAGATTCCTAAACCAAATTTCTGAAAATTGTTAATTTTTTTTTTCTCGACAGGATTGAAGGAGCAGGAAAAGTCGAACAGCCAGCATGGAAATTGAATCTGTGAAGGAAACTTGAGTGAATAATTGCTTCTCACCCTTGTGATTAAATCTTTTCAATATACTATTCACATCTTCAAAATTGGTTTGTGGAAAGATCCTTACATAGCAGTTATTTCAGTGCCAAGCTATAAAATTATAAATCTTCAGCATTTTCTCTGCGATTTCTTGCATATTATATGCTATTGTCCGCTACATCACTCGAATCCTTAAGAGTGCTGCGGAGAGATGAATGTGTTGTACATATAACATGATCATGTGAGAGAGGCGGAGATATGCTTTCTTCATCAATAGTTGTCTTTGACAACACTATCATCTTTTTTAACTTTTCTTTTTCATTCTGTTTGAATAGGTTATTATTTATTTCCTTGTTTTGCTATCTATTATAGAATTAAAGCATTGATCAAAGTGTCATGCTTCTTTCTCGTTTTATGTTTTGTGTTTGACGTCTCGACTTGTCTATAATGACTCTAATTACATTTCAAGTTGCCATTGGTAGCGTTTGTGACTAAATCTACAACTTCTCTTTGCAAACTGATTTTAAATATGAGTTTTGTTGAATATGAATGAAATAAGAGCTTGTTTGACAAAGATTATAAACCCATTTTGGTTTATTTCAGCCATAATTTTTGACTTTTTAACCCATTTTTAACATGAAAAGTCAACAATTTCAACTCAAACAAACCAATATTGGTCAAATAAACCAAAATTTGGTTTATAAACTAGTTTATAATCTTTGTCAAACGGGCTCTAATTCTCAACAAGAATTGGTTTGTACTCATATTGAATTATTAAGTGCCCACTCCCACTTAAAATTCCATGCTAGTTAAAATTAATAGGTTTAAGACGTCTTAAAGTTACTAGTTGGTACGATGGAATGTTCTTACGGAAATGAAATAAAAAAAACATTTGACCAGAAGAAGAACTTCAAAAAATTGAAAATTGAGGTTTTCTTTTAGTAAATTAATTAATATGTGAGCATACTTTGTACTAATCATATGATTATTTTTATTAGAAGTTACTAGTGTTATCAGTACCAGTCCGGCCCCCGCCGGTTTAATAGGTAAAATTGGGAACCGGTTCTAAAACTGGGTAGGTTATGCAGAAAAAACATCTATTTAAAATCCACCCAAAACCCCGCCAACCCCCCCAGTTTTGAGGAACCCGTTGAACTGCTTTCCGATTTTATCGATTTTAAAAATTATTTCTTTTCACAATTGACTATTGAAATACATCTCTCCTTACACGAAATAGATTAAAAGAAACCCAAAAAATTTTGTGATTTTCAAAAACTTATTTTTTATTTTTAAATTTTTTTGTAAATTTTTTATTTTTTAAATTTTTAAAATCATCGGATCAACCCCGATTCGACCATTTAACTCTTGGCCCTTGAGTCTTGACTTTTTACTTTTTCAAGTTGATGTACGGGTTGATTTTAAAACATTGGAAGTTAGTGTACTTTCACTTAAATTTTAATTGGGTAATTATTAGAAATGTTGTTAGTAATTAATGTTCACTTGAGCATGTTGGTGAACGTGACAAATTAGTTATAAAGATTCAAATCGAGACAAAATTAGTGACTAATTAGATATAAAGATTCAAATCGAGATAAAATTAGTGACTAATTAGATATAAAGATTTAAATTGAGACAAAATTAAAGTCTAACACCCAATTCACATAATAATAATTGATATTAAAGTTTAATATCCAATTGGTATAAAACTACAGCAAATTCCACACTCTGCTTGAGAGAGAGATGATACAGAATTGTGGCACCCTGTTTGTTCAATGGAGGCCATGTCACGTGCGAACAGTGTGCTTGGCTTCTCCGTCTACGACTGGTATTATTAAGACAGAGCAGCTTCGACAGCAACTCGATCTTCTTCACAAAGAAACTAAAAACACAAGAGCCAAAGGTAAAACTTTTATTGCTATTTCATTTTCAATTTTGCGTTTCTTTATGTAAAAAGAATCCTATTTCGTTTTCAAATTTTGGGTTTCTTTTATTGCTTTTGGTTAATGGTTTTCGGGTGGTTGAAGAAATTTTAAATCTCTCTGATAAGGTTTTTAACATTTGGGTTTATATTTATAGGCTAGTGGGCTTCCTGCTACTTGTATTAATTTTCTTCCCCCCCACACACACACACACACACACACACACACACATATATATATATATATATATACATAGTAGATACCGCTTACATGGTGGGATCCAAAAGTAGAAAAACACAGTAAAATACAAAATTTGACAACAAAAATAATGTTAATAAAAATTCAAAAACAATAGGAACGAAGAAAAACTTAATCGGCCTTCAAAAATTGAATACCTGAGTGTCAATCAACTCTGCTCTATCACAAAATATTAAATATCAACCTGAGAGGAAAACAAATATTAAATATCAAGATTGAGTATTTGACGTAATATCACAAAATATGCATAAACTCTATATTTGTGTAGGCGTACTAAGTCAAAATTGGTCATTACAAATGTGTATGTTATGCAAGCGTTCCTCCTCTTTGTCGCCTCCTTTCGCAGCACCATCACATTTACCAATTTTTGTAGTCTTTCATAAGTAAACATTGGGTTAAATGCTAAATCTTGTAACCTTCTCGTCCGTGATAGAGCAACAAAAGTTAGACCAAGGCTTTCCTTCTCACCAAGATCTACCAACGCTTTGTCAAGAGTTAGTCCTTGACTTTTATGTATTGTAATTGCCCAACACAAAATAATTGGTATTTATGTTCACGACAAGAGGTTCCATTTGATGCCTTCTAATTTGATGTTATTAGCGGAATAGGAATTATGTTGCTGCCCTCACGAAAACTAGTGCCACGGTAATTATCAAAGTCCACCATAATAGCAAGAGGCGAATCAAACGGTGACTTACAATTAACTGCATAAACAATATCCATAACAGTGCCCATTGCTCCATTAACAAGACCATTATGTGTGGCAAGATTAGCACGAAGCATAACACGTGCTCCAACGGATAGACAAAGAAATTTCTCCAAATCTTTTGCTTGATCCGACTCAACTTTTGTAGCTTGAGTTTCACAATTGTTTTTGAAAATATTCGTGCAATTGGTCTTCCAAGTTGAATCAACCTTTCCGATTATACTCATTAGCGTGACCCGTTTTGTAGGAAACAAACGAAGAGCGTATCTAAAAACATTCATCTCTTCAATAGTTAGAGTTGAAAATTCTCGAGTTTTGAACATATGCCAATCCTCAATAGTGGAGGTACCATCACTAAGTCGGTGTAAAGCTTCTCTTAAAGATGCCTGATCTTCCCCTGCTTGTCGAAATATGTATGATAGTCGAATACATTTGTCAAAGACAGAATACGCAAGCGTACCACATTGTTGCATATAACTTCCTTTATTTGAATATAAAGGACTATCAAATCTGAGGAGGCAACGACGATATCACCAACAAGTATAATGGAAACTCCTCCAAATGATTCATTGGTTGCAAATATGTCCCGGCGGAGGTCAACGTTGGCAAACATTGCTCTCCCTAACATATCTGTATTCATCAATGATAATCAATTTAGTGTCCTTGAAGTCTTCTTGCATGCGTCTACATTGATCACCACTAATATGAATATATGGGTACGTGAAGGTTTCTCTCCGCACTTATGGCAAGTTCATGATGGATGGTGGCACTACCAATATTAAATGCAAAGAACTCAGGTTGGAGCCATGATCCGAATCGCTTTATTTGAATGAAATAAAATAAAGCGCAGTGCACAATGCATTTATGAGTGTAGACTTTCGGTGCTCGCTCCTCCGAAATTATCAAATGGATAGGTTTTTGTTCATGAAGAGAAGCCGATACTAAATCATGAGCCATTCGTTGTTGGTGATAAATGAGTAAGTGGAACAACAACTATATTGTTTGCCAACTCACTATTACAATCATCAGAACCCCAAATGATTATGGATAAATTTTTTGTCTATATCAATGTTCTGGATAGCGCCTATACATTCTCCCCAATTATGTGATGTATCAAAGTCTCTCAACCCTAGTTCAACATCTTCACCATATTCAAACATTGGCCCCATTGATGCTGCGAGCATCCATTCTTCAAGAAGAACCCTTCGATTCAAGATCTATATTCGGTTTCCTCGTATTCCTCACCAACTAAATCAGCTTATATTAACACAATCATTCATCGCCAAACCTAAGTCAACATAGCGTAAAGTCCATGTCTCACACTCACCAATCGCTTTGGCTAAAGCGTGGTAATGGTGGTGAAGTAAAACTTGTTGACGACAATATAATTCCCAATTTTCACTATTTTCAAGAAGTTCACTTTGCCGTCAAGTTCGGAATAATACGCACAATAGATTCAACTTTAGATTTGTGCAACGGCTTTTGCTAAAATAGTGTTTCTTTGCCATCCGAAGGAGGTCAAATTTTCATATTCAAAAGGACGGGTCATATAGCTTAATCACAAAACTTGGATCTGTTCCTACAACATCTTCACCATTTGCATCATGGCTTTCGCCGTAGAGATGATGACAACATACTCTTCTCACTAACATTCAAAAGCACACACTTTCTTGATGACTTTGTAAGAGGTAACCCATAAGCAAGTGACAAACTTCGAGCGGATATATCCCTTTCGAAATACTTTTAATTAATAAGCGTTTGATTGCAGATCTCATTTGGACATGGACACGACGACGAAGATCATCCACAATTTGTCGAAAGTATCTGTGAATGTTTTCGACGCAGGTTCGGCCTTTGCAGCATATTTGGCAATGTAATGTATCACCGACTGAACCGAAAGGACTGGTGACCAATCTATCTTTGCTCGCCAAGTTTGAAGAACTTTTCTGTTATGAGAACAAACCAACGGATCATTTCGATGCCCTAAGAATCGAAACATGTTACTGTTAGGAGGCTCTTCAACAATCGAAGAATGCGTAAGAACATCGAAAGGGTATCTAAACCGACACACCATCTGCTTTGTTGTCTTATGTAGGCGCAAACAATATGTCCCACATTTAGAATGTCGCATGACCCAATTTACTAAAGATGCATAATCATTATCATCCAAATCAAGATTCATTTCCTGGTGCAAGATGCGTGCACAAGGGTGTTCGTGCATCGGAATAGACATGCCAACATCTGGATTTTCAGTACAAACAAGACGGTCAAAATATTCAATAATTCTATTTTTGTCCTCTTCAGTTCTTGTTAGAAGATTAACATCAGGAGCATCTTTAAACCATAAAAAACCATGAACATGACCACTTCCGCGATGTTGCCATTCAAAACGATACCAAAAATCAATCACGTCATATTCCTTTATGAAAAAATGTTTCAAGAAAAGATCAATTCTTGTTTGAAAGAACCATGAAACTACACATAGGTTCTCATTAAGTAACCGCTCGTCTCTTCTTCCTTAAATCAATAGTCGATGAGTCTTTGAGATTAATTGAAGGATCCAACAGTCATACAATTACCGCCATTGCAAGTCACCCGCACTTAATGTAAAAAGATTGCTCGGCTCCTAATTGTTTTACCATTGTAGTTAATTCTTTCATTCTTGTATACCAATAAGCACGAGTTCCACGGATAGACTTGGCATAATACGATATCTGGCCGACCAAGTCGTGTGTCACCGAAGCAACCATATCTTGAATATCTTGTATAGACAACTCAAAGATCTCAAGGATTTTTCTTTACATACACATCACCTAAAGAAAGAGCGCCACCCGAGATAGAATTCCAAGCAAAATATCGAAATCGTGAATCTTTAGTAAAACGTCCATCAAAATATTTCATCAATCACCGAAAGTATTCAAGGATTCACCTTTCTTAGACGAGCTTGTCTAAAATCTGCATTCCCATACGGAAATAAGGTTGGAAAAACCATTGAAATATATCCTGGAGTGGAAAACTCATCAATAACTTTATTTGTCAAATGCATGTGAGCAATAGTATGATCAGCGTCTGCTACATGCAATGCCTTTGTATACATGCTTGCCGATTAGGTTGAGGCCCTATAAAAATAGTCCCAACAGCATGAAACTCATCAATATGAACATTTTGGTTAACAATCTCAGGAGGCCCCTCTATATCATCTTCAACAACATCCATCGATTGATTTTCATTTGGAAGTTGTGCATTATCTTCATGAGCATGAGGCATATCTTCAGGTACACCATCTTCGGGTAATGTTTCCAATGAGATCTCGTCAATGGTTATGTCTCAATAATAAAGATGATTTTGTTTTAACCAAACCAATGCTTGTCGAACATACTCACGACGTACGCGAAATTGTTTAATAGCATTTGCCCCGGTTCTATTCACAATCAATATCGCAGATAAGTCGGTGAGGTTTAAGCGGTAAAACGTCAAAGAATTGAATTCACATCTTGAGCAAAGTTAATCACATTACCACTATATTTGTATTGTTGGCCTTTAACACGATCTGCGGACATCATCAGGTGTGCTCTAGCAATAAGAATTTGCTCTAAATTGGTCGGTCGTGACAACTCAATTGGAACGACACCGGGATCCATTATATTTTTTCTGACTCGAACTTAAGCGGATTCAATCCACCAGTCTCCCTTAAACAATGTGCACAAATTTACGAACTTTTAATGCCGGAAACGAAATACGACATGCGTAACAACCAACCCACATAAGTTGTTGAATAGATTTTCGAAAACATTGAGCAGTAGATAGTGTTAAAGGATGAGTCAAAGTATTTTCCTCAAAGGTAATTCTTCTTCTATGTGCACTATTTGAAGATATTGCAACAGACCGTTGATCAACTGTGAGTTTGCCGTTAACTAAAGTTCGACGAGCATTATCTATAACTCGCTCACATGCCCTTTGTGCAATTGTTTGTCTTACACGTGCATGTTTTCGACCAATACTGTTTAAAGCTCGTTCATCTGCTCGTTGCTCATCTGTATCCGTTGACGAGATCGTTGTTTACTGAATAGTATTTGAAGCTCGTTGCCTTGATCGTTGTTCACAAATCCGCCTTCATAGAATCGTTTTCGACGCGCATTATCTATAGAAAGCTCATTTGCTCGTTGCTCAAATGGCAAAGATGCGTACGCGTGCTTTTCTGCGTCGTGCAAAGATCAATCACCTGTCTAGCACGTCGTCTTTCATTATGATTGCTTGGAGAATGTAATGATCCAACGCACATTTTTCTTTTAATAGGAATGATCAAAGAAGAGAATAAAGTACGCCGCGTGAACGGGTGCTTGCGTTTCCTTGTATTCACATGTGTCGGTGTAGTGGTCCAAATGGGGTTGTCATCCGAATATTATTAAGAGGCATGGCAAGAGAATTGAACGATGTACGTCTTGATTTAATTGAACGTCGTGAAGCGATTTCTGAGGACCTTTGGTTGCAAACACATCAATTGATGGCAGAATTACTACATCGATATTTGTTCCAGAAATTCTCTTTTTACGACGTGTATAGAACTTACCAAAGTGGTTGCATGAAGGACCTACCGAGATAAAAAAAATTCATAAAAAAATTAACTCATAAAATATAATATATCGATATTCGGTAATATAAATATAGAAAAAAAAACACATATAATACCTAAGTGTTGGCAACGAGTTTTTGTGCTGACTATAATTCCATCTTCTGTACTTGTACGCCCATCAATTGACGAAGACAATACTAAACCAACATTTGGCTTTTTACGACGAGAATATACTTTACTAAACTGAGATACCATATTTGAATGATATAGCCTACATTTACGAAAGATCATTCAAATTTAATGCAGTGAGATAACATGTATAATTGATGGGCACATATAATTAACATATTACACATTAAGAAAAGACACAATATTTTCATAAATGTATGATTTAAAAAATTATAACAAATTGAATAATCAAGGTAATATACATATTTCACGTATTGAACATTGATGTAACCAAAAAAAATATGGTTTCAATAAAGTTTGATATTATTTCTTGCGGATTACTTTCTAGTAGTCCATAAACATCATCAATACACAATGTTCATAGCATGGAGAAAAGCAAAACCTGAAAGGTTCTATAATAGATAATGCACATGACAAGAGGACAAAATTCCGAATGAAAAAATATACACTTCATGAATAAAATTAAGAGCAGGAATATGAGTACAAATAAATTTACCAATAGTTCTTGGAGCAGGGCGGGCAGTTAGCTTGGAAGAAACAGACAGCCTTATTGGTGGCTTGACAGGCTACTTGTCTGACAGATCAAGAACACCAACACTTTTACTCACACTTGACGCAAGCTTTCCCCTTAATATACACACCAAACAGAGAGATTAAATGATAGTTTTGTGGACTTGAATAATGCAGCCAAGATCAGGAAATAGAGCAGTTTTTTTCTTTTAAGCACTCCGTATAAAGTGCACTGCATTTGTTTGTATATTAGCTCCAAAACTTAGCGTGGTTGGACTTTTGAAGTTATTCAAGTTAAATATACATCATTTCCCATAGACTATCATATGCAATCCTATGAATTAAGGAACAGCAGTAAATTTGAGTTCCACTAAAGCCATTTATACTAAAACTAATAAATTAACTATACATATATCTTCAATAGTGAAGTATCCAAGACTAAATTATGTTTCTTGACAACAATTTCAATGGACAAAATATCAATTTAAGGGGAAAATATAAAGCGAGAACAAGGCAAGACAAGATATGAGTAAAAATTGTATGAAAATTTAGTCATATCTTTTGTAATATGACCCTTTATTTTTCCTTTAGTTTATGGGGCAATATTATTCTTCTAAACCCATAATCAACATGTAATTCAATTCTTCTATAAGATGCAACGGAAATCAACAATCAAAAGAGAAACTAAATTCCATTACACTAGCAAGTTGCGTGTAGTAATAAAAATTAAATTTATTTCTTAAACCCTAAAATTCACACAATTACCAAGAATAACTCGGGAAGAGAGACTTTTATGGGCGAGAGGAGTTTGAGGAATCAACGAGCGGTGGCTTCCTTTCCTTGGATTCTTCCCTTCCTTGGGTTTTGTGGCGGATGGGAGTAGATAGCTCGGAAGCTTTGAGGTCGATCGTGTGTATTCACAACAAAAATCACCCATCAATACAATTATACATACACATATACATAAAGTTTACACAAACTTCAAAAACCATTCAGAGAATCAGATTGAGGGTAGATCGAGAGGCGAGCCGCCTCCTTCACGAATAATTTCCTAATAAATACCCAAGAATAATGAAAATACCTTTAGCGGAAGCGGTAATTGATTGAGGCGGTAATTGATTGCGGCTACGGTCGGTGATTAAGGTGTTGAGAAGAAGGACGATTGATTAAGAGAGTATTTGAACCGGGAGGTTGAGAGAAATCCGCGACTACACACGAGAGAACGCGATTGAGAGAGGGAAAGCGAATTGTTTTAATGGGTTTTGTGTGAAGACGAGTGACGGACAACAAGTGCTTTTTTTACCATCAGTGGCGGAGTAAACCTCCCTACGGTCGGTGATAATGGTTATTGAGCAATTTACTGGAGAAAGGGATTCAAATAATTTTCATTTCTTATTCCTCAAGCTTCACCGTCTGTTGAGTACAATGTATATATACTAAAAGAGAAAAGGTCTTACCAATAAGAGAGTGACACCTCATCATTTATTAAACAGAAAATAAACTAATTAACAACCCTAACCAAGCAACCTAACTGACTACTTAACCAATATTATCACATCCCCCCCTCAAGTTGGAGCTTGGTGGATATCAAGCAAGCCCAACTTGGAGAGGAGATAGGTAAACTAAGGTGTAGCCAAGGTCTTGGTGAATAGGTCTGCAAGTTGCTGTTTGGAGGAGATGTGTTGTGGTAGAACAAAACCATCTTTGAACTTTTTGCGAACCAAGTGACAATCTATCTCCAAGTGTTTGGTGCGTTCATGAAAGACGGGGTTAGCTACAATGTGAAGTGCAACTTGATTGTCACACCAAATAGGAATAGGAAGGGAAATTGGAACATGTGGATCAGTAAGAATATAGGATAACCATTGAAGTTCACAAATAGTGGCAGCCAAACTCTTATATTCAGCCTCGGCAGATGAACGGGAGACAGTTGTTTGTTTCTTTGTCTTCCAAGAAACCAAAGCATTGCCAAGGTAGATGCGATAACCTGTGATAGATTTCCTTGTTTGAAGGCAGGAGGCCCAATCAGCATCACAATAGTCCTGCAATTTGAAGTCATTATTTGCTGGAAAGAACAAGCCCTTTGAGGGACATCCTTTAAGGTACTTTAAAAGGTGAATAGCTGCTTCCCAATGATTTTGAGTAGGAGAGTTGACAAACTGACCAAGTTGCTGGACATAAAAGGTGATGTCTGGACGAGTCAAGTTCAGATATAATAATCTTCCAAAAAACCTCCTGTATTTGTCTGTATTTGTCTGGTTGTGGAAGGAGTGTAACACAGTCATCAACAAATCTGGTGCCTTTAGGGAGAGGAGTGAGAGAAAGTTTAGCTCCTGTGAGGCCAGCATCTTCTAGAATATCCAAGGTATACTTTCTTTGGTTAACATAGGTTCCTGGCAATTTCTAAACCCAAAAATACTTAGCATGTCCAAGGTCTTTGATGGTAAATGTGTGGTGTAAGTAGTGCTTTACTTTTGTGATTTCAACCTCATCATTACCAGTCAATAAAACATCATCCACGTATACTAAGAGAACAAGAAAAACGTGAGGCAATGATCATGAGGTGCCTGTAGGATACCAAAAGCTTTGAGTTTGGCACAGAATTCATTGTTCCACTGTCTAGAAGCTTGTTTCTACCTATATAAGATCCTCTTAAGCTTGCAAACCTGCCCTGGTGTAGCCTTAGTCCTGGAGTTAACATGAACATCTCTTCATCTAGATGACCATGTAAAAATGTATTGTTAATGTCCAGCTAATGTAATTTTCAATATTTTGCAGTGGCAATGGCTAGAATGATTCTAACAGTAACTAGTTTGGCCACAAGGAAGAAGCTATCATTGTAGTCAATACTAGGAAGTTGATGATAGCCTTTTGCCACAAGTCTGACTGAGTTTTTCAACAGAACTATCAGGATTCAACTTCACATTGTAAACCTATTTAGACCCAATAGCTTTCTTTTTTGGTGGTAAAGCAGTTAGATCCCAAGTCTGATTATTTTCAAGGACAGTAATTTCCTTAGCCAAAGCTTCAATCCAACCAGCATGTTTACTTGCCTAATAATAAGAAGTAGGCTCCTAGATAGTAGATACATTTGTTAGAAATGACATATATGCATTTGAAAAGGTAGGATTAGTAAGATAAGGAAAAGTTAGAGGTGATTCTGAAGTGCTAGCTGGAGTAACTGGTGTAGAAACAGCCAAATTTGTGACAAAATCCTTTAACCAAGCTAGTGTGGTTTTTAACCTGGAGCTTCTTTTTGATAAAATGTTGGGAGTCATTTGATCACCACGGGGATTATATTTAGGTTTAGTTTGGGAAGGACATGAGGAAAGATCTGAGACTTGTTCATGAATAGGCTAGATAGAGGTAACATTTTGAAAAGGAGAATGAGGTTCTTCTTCAACATAGGTATGGTTAAAAGGATCATCATTCGAGATCAATGGTAGAGGTATGGAATCAGGGCTTTGAGTGTGACTGTGGTAGGGAAAAGTATGTTCATAGAACTGGACATCTCTAGATAGGAAAATCTTATGTGTATCAAGATTATACAATTTGTAAGCCTTTTGGCTAGGATTATACCCAATAAACACACATTTAGAAGCTCTAGGATCAAATTTTTCTTTGGTAGGTTTGGTATTGGTTGCATAAACTAAACAACCAAATGGCTTAAGGATGGAAAAATTAGGTTTATAACCAAACAAGATTTCAAATGGTGTTTGCCATTGAATGACAGAGCTAGGGAGCCTGTTAATGATAAATGTGGCCATTAAGATAGAATGGAACCAGAATTTGCTAGGTAGGTTGGATTGAAACATCAATGAACGAGCACTTTGTAATAGTTGTTTGTGCTTTCTTTCAACGACTCTATTTTGTTGGGGAGTATATACACAGGATTTTTGGTGAAGAATACCATGTGATTGGAACAAGAGTTGGCAGTCTAGGCTAGTGAATTCAATTCCATTGTCACTTCTAACACATTTAACCCTTTTGTCAAACTGTGTATTTATCATGGCAAAAAAACCTTTCAAGATGTTTGGAACTTGACTTTTATGTACCAGTAAAAACACCCAGGTTGATCTACTAAAATCATCCACAACAGTTAACATGTAAGGGGTTCCAGAAGAGAAGGTTTCCTATAAGGTCCCCATACATTTACATGGATTAATTCAGAAGTGTCTTTAATATGAATAGAACTTTTCAAGAAAGGCAGTCTATGTTGTTTAGCCTTATGACACACATCACATTCCTTCAACTCTGCAAATTCATGTTTACTGGATAGATATTTTAGAAAATCTAAATGCATTTGAATGGAAGGGGAGGCATGTCCAAGTCTATTGTGCCAATCAGAAAGAGTATTGATGCGAGCTTTATTTATGTAATTTGAATATTCTGAAAATTTGAATACAAATTTGGTAAAGTAGGTGTCATAAGTTTGCAATTTGTATGATGTAAACAAGATTTATCAAGTATATATAGTCTTCCAACCAACTTCCCAACAGCTAAATTCTCTTCACTCAGACAATATGAAGGATAAAATGTGAATTTTATCTGGGCAGTGTGGGCTAATTTAGGTACAGATAGCAAGTTGAATTTGAAACTTGGGACATGTAGTGCTTCTGTGAGACATAACCTTTGATTTAAGATGATATCACTAGTTTGTTTTACTTCTTTAATTGAGCCATCATGTAGGTATACAGGGGTGAGGTCTTGAATAGGTTTGGGATTATGAAGAAGGTGTAAATCAGTGCACATGTGATTACTAGCACCAGTATCTATAATCCAGGTTCCAGGTTTCAAATCATCAAGCAAAGTAAATACATATTGGAAAGTATTACTACCTGCCAAATCTCCTAGATGTGCAAAATTCACATGGTTGCTATTTCCCAACTGCATTTTTCCTTTCATGAACTTCACTGACTCCTGCTGGATTAGGTCTGACATGCTAGTGGTTTGTGAAATTGTTTTATCCTTCACATCATACTTTTCTTCATCTAGGTCTAAAGGTATATCAGCCATATTTGCCACGGTTCTGCCATTTTGATGTGAGCTCTAGCCTTCTGTTCCTACAAAATTTTGTACCAATCTGGGTATCCATGAATTTTGAAGCAAATACTCCTTGTGTGTCCATTCATGTTGCAATAATCACAATGCTGATTAGCCTTTTCTTCATTACCCATTCTTTTGTAATTTTCTCTCCCTCTGCCTGATCCATCTTTGCCTTCCCAATAAATCCTTCCAAATCCACCTCTTCCAGAACCATCTCTATCAAAATTCTGTGTTCTTGTCATCATTGTTGTGTTATCATTAATCTCAGGGAATATATGGTGCACATCTCTATGCTTTTCAACCCTTAATATCATTGAATATGCCTTGTTTACGTTAGGTAATGGGTCCATCACAAGAAATTGGTTTCTTATGTGATGAAAAGAATCATTTAATCCCATAAGGAACTGCATTAATCTGTTGAAGGTGTTAGCCTCAGCTACTTCCCTTGCTGCTCCGCAGGTACACGATGGAATGGGCATTAAACAGGCATATTCATCTCATAATTTCTTCAATTTTGTGTATTATACAACTACACTCATGCTTCCTTGAGTGATACTACTGATTTCCCTTTGTAATTGATAAAGAAGAGGCTCATTGCACTCTCCAAACCTCTCTTCAAGTTCCTGCCATAGATCCTTCACAGAAGTGGCATATATGAAAGCATCTACTATATCTCTGGATATTGAGCTCAGAATCCAGGAAATCACCATACAATCAACGCGTTTCCACTGTTCAAAATTGGGTGAATCTTCAGCTGGAATTTCAAAATTTCCATTTATGAAATCCAGCTTTACCTTCGCGCCCAAAACAATCTTCATGGATCTATTCCAGCTCAAATAATTGTTTCCTGTGAGAGCTGAAGTGACCAACATCATTCTTGGATGATCCGACCCTTGGAGGAAGTGTGGATCTCCATTATAGTTCTTCCCAAGCTCCTTCGCACCTGTCTCTGTATTTTCAGCATCTCCCATGATGAAATCAGCAAGATGATTCCCTTAATTGAAGTTAGAATGAACATCAGGTCCCTTTGATCGTATGCTCTGATGCCATGAGCAATTTACAGAGAAAAGGATTCAAATAATTTTCATTTCTTATTCCTCAAGCTTCATTATCTGTTGAGTACAATGTATATATACTAAAAGAGAAGAAGGTCCTACCAATAAGAGAGTAAGAGAGTGACACCTCATCATTTATTTAACAGAAAATAAACTAATTAACAACCCTAACCAAGCAACCTAACTTACTAGTTAACCAATATTATCACAGTGGTGCTAGATTTATGTGGAATAATTTTCTTGCGGATATAAAAGTTATATATCTTTAATGGGTATCCTAGATTTTGTTTCACTTGTATATGTATGGGCAATCGCAAAATGCAAATGGTTAGGATGGGTTCTGTTCTAGTTTACTCTACGGTTTATAATGCTGTAAGTGTGATAGTGATGCATAAGTATTGACTTGAAATTTCACTGGGTTACGATGATTGTGTTCTTTTGCATGAAAAGGCTATTGTTGTGTCATTCCGCATTCTATTAGACACTTAACTAGACTTTTCTTCTTACTTGGGGTTTGTTGATGATTTTATTTATTCTTGTGGACTTATTGTAGGAAACGCTCTTGGTCCTCTATTCTACATTCAGTTATTTGTTGAATGCATTGGATTTTAGCAAATCAAACATAAGAAAGTATTATAGTTTGGTTTAATTACCAAAGGAAAAACCCGGCTTTAGGAGATGAACATAACTCCTCTTGATTCATAATTAGATACTAACCTTGCTTTATGGTTTTGGATAAATACAATCTACTTTGTTGATGGCAACATTAGGGGTGCAACTGGAGTTCAAATTTTACATTTCTTTTGGACGGTATTTCCTAATAAATTATAAAGTGATGACTATTGTTTCAGCAAACAATGTAAGGTTGAGGCTGATGCGGTTGTCTGAAGCAGCAGAGAAGCTTCAACGACAAGCAGCCGTTAGTGTTCAAACTGGAAAGGAAAATGATGCACGGGAGTTGCTTTTTCAAAAGAAGAAGGTTATGCAAGCCATGGAGAAATCAAAGAGTCGGATTGAAGTTCTTGACGAGCTTTCAGCGAAACTAAATGAGGTGTGGACACCTATTACTTTTTTTACTCATGCTTGTTTCAGTCAAACAAGGAACTTGAAGTAGCTAGGATTTTAAAAAATGGTGAGATTCCATTACATTTCCTTATTTGCCATTACATTTCTCCATGTCATGTGATGGCCTTTTCATTATTATAGAACATTGCCTACTTCTTCCAAAGCTTTGGTGACACTAAAACTCTAGCAAAATAATGTACATAACAATATAGTTATGGAGATACAGATTGGTCATTGTGTTGTACCCCAAGTAGATAGAAAAATGAAAATGGACACATGAATTTGTTGTGCACGGACTTGTCTCTTTCCTTCAGTTTTTCTCAAATTAGTTTTGGCTATTTCCAGAATTTGGTAAGCTTCTTGGGATCAATGTCACTACCCTTTTCCGCATCATGTACTAAAACAGTGATCTCATTATTGCCTATTCAAGCAAAACCACCCTTCAGTGCCATCGTTAACCATTGATTGTTAAAGCATATTTTCATTATACCTATATCTACACTTGTAGCAATAGGGGCATGATTTGGTAATACGCATATGCAATATGGTATGCTTGATCTATTTCGCTTTCATTACGTGGACCTTAGATGATTGAAAAGTATAGCTACAAGGATATGAAAATAGTTGTACTTGGTTCAACAATTAATACAGATTTGCAACTTCGTCTTTTCTTCTCTCTTTTTGGGTGGGTGGGGGCTTTGTTAATAATACTTCCAACTATAATAATTTTTCTGTTGTTCTAGAAATCAATTAAAAGAAAGTTGACTTTTGTCTCAAATGCTGCAAAATTTTGCAAAGTTCGCTAAGAAGACAAGATGAAATGAATTAATTTCGTAGTGCTTAAAGGTTTTATTTCACTCTTGCTCAATATGTTTCTTTACTATCCTTGTTCTTTTTCATTTCTCCACTGAGGGAGATGGCGAGAATCCTCTTCCTTTACTGTCCTTTATCTGTGGTATGAAACTGGAAACCCTTTCTGTTATCCGGCAATATCAATAAAGGAAAATCAACTGATTGGGAATGTTGGTTTAGATCTTGAAGTTGGTGGGGAAGAAGCCCCTATTCCCATTCGAATTATATCTTCTAAAGAGGAAAACTTGAGCATGTCAAATGCAAAATCAAGACTTGGAATCAGATCCCCCAAAATTTGTACAGGATCAAGAACTGCTAGCTGTTTCTGCAAGTCAAAGGGAGCTCTACGCCGAGAAGGATTGGAACAATCATTAGGGATCTATCAATCGTATCGTGCAGAGTGAAGTTGACAATGAACTCGATGTAAAGGAAATATCCTCATATGAGGACTTCATGTGTCACCTAGATCAACTGCTAAACAAAATGCAAGTGGAACTTCAAACATTTTTAGGCTTTCAGCCTTAATACTAGAAAGTGAGGAAAAGCCAGAAAATTCAAAGGTCCAGCATGCTACGGAGATTCTTGAGGGTATACGTCATGTTAGAGAAAGGTAGTATGTAAACCAACTAAAATATTGCTGAATTTCTACTTATGCCTTTGAGTTCATGCTACAGGTGTATCTTCTTCAGTTGTTTGACTACCCAATATCTGTTTTTTTTTTTTTCAGAATTGCAAGCATCACACAGACAAATGTGTCGTTCGAGTAAATTTCCATTTGACTTGTGCTGTTCCTTCAGCGGGTGATATGATGAAGAACAAAAACTACATTTTATATCTAGATTCACTGTTCTGCATTGGAAAATTTGATATGTAAATAAAAAGAAAGATAAAAGTAACTGTGACTATATATATATATATATATTATTTTTTTTTTTTTTTGCGGTTTCCTTTTTGAGTGAACATGTTCGTAAGTTTTGCTTATTTTTATCTAGTTTCCAGTAATATCCATTAGACTTGTACAACCCATTATTATTTTGCATCGTATGAGATTTGAGCAGTGGTCTACATCTGCTACTTTCCGATTTTGTTGCAAGCCCAATGGACCATTGTTAAAGATTTTGAGCTACAAAGATGAACTAACATTTCTTTTAGAAACAATGTTGGCTAGGATTGTAGGGGATGTGCTTTAAACAACAATCACAAGGTTCAAATTTGTATCAGTTTTTTTTTCAATTCTATCATGCTTAATAAAGCTTTTTGTATTTTACTGAACCTTCACTGAAGTGCTCTTTTTGCATGAATAGAACAAGTTGACTTTGATTTCTAGCGGGACTCAACATTAACACTAAATTGGTTCTCCTTGCGTGAATCTTCCTCTTCCTGCACACTTTGCAAACAATCGTCAAGAGGCATAGGCAGCGGAGTGGTTGTCATATGCTCTCCGACGCTCAAGTTAGTGTTCATGTTTAGTCCGGACTGGTTATACTTTAATAATATAAGAGAGTCGCATATAAGTTTAATATGCAAGGAGTGGAGAGTGTTATAAAATCACTTACCCTACTTATCTCGTGCTACCCTTTATTTATAGTGAGAGTTTGAGTGGGCTAAAGATTTTGAACTTTCCCACGTGTTTGATTGACTTACGTGTCTTTCATGCAACTAATATAGTCACCCTCTGTGGTGTCTCTCTTTGATTATTTAAGTAATAATTTTTCCTTAGTTATACTCGTCCTCTCAGACGCTATCAGGATATCATTGCAATTATCACATCAATCATTCACACTTAGTCCGAACTTCTTTTGAAGTCCCTTGAAATAGAGCTTGGACGCCGCGTGGTTGTTCGGATGAGTCTAAAGTGTCTTCCAAGTGTCATTAATTATGTGATCTTTGCTGAAGCTGGCTTGGCTACTAATGTGACATGGCATAGGTGGCATGGACCACGTCGCCAAAAGGCACAACAGAATGTACGAAGGAGTACTTGAATAATGTGTTAAAATGCATGAAGTTTTTCATTTATATTTTTTGAACATTTTTACAACTCTTGTTATTTTCCTCCTTTTTGTTGCTTGCTTTTCTGTGTTTATTTAAAGAGGGAGCAAATTTGTCGTATAACATCCAAAAGGATGAATTGCGCTAATTTTCTAAAGTTTGATGATGATTTGGGCCAAAAAAATACAGATAAGGATATTTCTACTACTTTCTTGAAGAGTCGAGGACGAAACGCGCAAATTTCCCTTTCAAATTCTCATTAACTAATTGCCATCTTTCATCTTTCTTTGTTCTGCTGCTGTACTTCATAATTTTGATAATTTGTAATATTAAAGATACAAATATTGTTGGGTATCCACCTGCGCTTGGGTGGATCAAGGCTCAAGCCCAACAAATTAGTCCAATTAAAAGTCCAATGATAATTAATTGGAATAATTTCACCATTTACTACAAAATATAAAATAATTTAAAAATATTATCTAACTTTTTTTATTCTAAAAATAATGTTTTTTATTTTTGTAACACTTATTACATTTGTTATATTTTATATAAAAATGTATGTTACATTTGTTATTTTTGAAACAATGCAACTCTTTTTCGTTGAGTGCTCAAAATAAACAATCTATGTAATACTTTTCAATATGTAATGACATTTGTAAGGCACTTGAGCATGTTTATTAATATTTCACATAGTCTGTTACCTATCATATTTCGACTCGTAGAGAAAAGTTTCACATGTCCCAATCCGATTAGTGATTAAGAAGTTAACATGGGATTTATCTATGTTTAGGAAGAACAATGTTATCTTCTTTCAACCTTGACATTCTATCAAATCCATTTTTTTCTTCCATACAAACCATCTTTGTAAAAGACATTCGCGTTGAACTTTTGAAAGTTACACAAATAGCATTATTTAGTTAAATAAATGGAAAGTAGCACTTTTTTTTTTCTTGTTTTTTTCTAAAGACTTTCACTTGTGGCACAATTACTTGTGAAAATATGAATATTACCCCTATATGAGTTATGAACTTGTAATACTTTAGTGTAACATTTCCTATCGCTCTACCAAATATAGGTTTAAGGGCTACCATAAAAAGTCATTATTGTAGTGCAAATATCTCATAGCACCGAAACAACTAAAAATATGTATATTTCACATGACAACTAATTTTGTAAAAACTCATAGCAATAAATTATAGCATATTCACAATGGACGCGAAAATTTGATGAAGTCTCCACCTAAAAATTGAATATATTATCGTACAGTTTACACAAAATATACGCAATTTTATATTAAAAGAAAATTAGACAAAAACTCTCCTGAAAATGGAGAACCCAAAAGAACCCAAACTTGTGCAATAAATGTTCTCAATTATTATTTTTTTACTTTGTAAACACGTTTATTAATAATGAAAATAGAACACACTATGGACTTATGAAAGAATTCGACTTGACCTCCAAAATGTTTTATAAAAACAAACTTACCTTGTGTGGACATAGAAAGTATAGTGTAAAAGTTAAAAGATTACATTTCATGCGCTCTAGTCATATATCTTGTCATCATACGTCAAGTATAGTATTTCTCCGACTATGATCACTTTCGTACTTGCTAATCGAAAGAGATTTTGTAAATTTCAAAATGTGGACATTTATGAAATGTTTAAAACATATGTACAACAAAATGAACCAGAGAGGAATTCGCCTCTTTTCTTAGGATTGACTGAAGTCGTTGCTTGAAACCATATGAGTATATGACTCATGAAGTTGTAGCTTGAAGCCATTTGTTTATCATCCGGCCCGGCCTTGGATAATTTTATTTTAGTTTTTAATTTTAAAAAAATATACCAACAAATTTTTCAATAGAAATTTAGCGTGGAAATTTTCCATTGAAATACGATTTATTTTTTAAAATAATAATTAAAAAAAAAAAAATTAATCATGCTACCAGTCTTTCTAACAGTTACGCCACTTACAAATTCCCAATGTCTATATTTTATTTTTTGTTATTTTATATTATATTTATTTTCGACTTATAGTGCTTATTTGATCCATATTAAAATCTACTAAAAAATTGTAGTCAAAATTTACTTAAAAAACTCTCTCAAACAAGCTCTTTGTTATTGGGAATCGTATCTTGTTATTAGTAGGGGATATGGAGTCAATTAGTGCAGATTAATTATTTACGGGCATTTCCTTTGCAGGTCGAAGATAAGCGATCCTTTTGTCAAGCAACACTTGACAAAATTCTGTAATTACTAAAGATTAGCCACGGATTAGTGAGGAAGATTGTTGTAGAATCTAAAGTGGCAACATCATTAATTTACATTTGGGAGTTCTCTACAACTGTTGACATTGAATCTCGATCACATATTTTCTCTAGTCTCTCCAGCCTACCTCTGTGTTTTCACTTTGTTTTCATGGCATGTGAGCTGCAACAATCAACCTTCTTTTGCTGAAGCTTTCACTTCTTCAACATTGATGGCAGGAGTTTCATCACCAATTTCTCAGATTGTATAAGCTTGAGCCTTCTTAATGTGAGTCATTTGGATGATTGAACCAACAAACTTCAAGAAAGGAGCAAGGTAAACGTGGCAAATATTCAGAACTATTTCAATAAGAATTATTAAAAACAATCTCAGAATAATTCCTCAGGGGAATTTTTGTTGTTCACCAAAATCTGATCATAGTGGTTTTGGTCCTTTTGGACATGGTCATGGTGGCAGAGGTGCTGAGCTGCAGTTGGAAATAGTAAAGTACAATCTATTTCTAAATGTTGGCTCAACTTCCTTAAAATCTAACTCTTTTCTTGTTTCCACAGACGACAATGTTATTCATGTTCTTTCAATTTCTGCATTGATAGTAATGCTTTTCATGAATTCCATCTATTGTTTTTTCGTGGTGAAGGATTCGAAGAAGGCGTTTCTTCAAGAGTCAATTGATCGTGGTCTATAAGTTTCTGCAAGATTGTTTCTCGTATAGTTCTGGTCAATCTAGTATATCTTGTTTGTCCTCTAGAGTGTAATATGTTTCCACCAATGATGCAGTGTTGTTTGCACAAAAGGTTAAGTCCATTCTGCTTGCGTTGTCATTATTGTAAATAAAGTACGTTGTTCTTGTTCTTTAAAAAAAAAAAATGCAGTCAATTAGTGTGTAAAAATATTTACATCTTGTTAATAACTTATAAATAAATTTGATTTACTTATTTAAGTTTGGACTAACATTTGTTAACATCTTGCATGAACAAACTACTAGGATGTTTTCTGTAAGTGAAAGGGTAAAAATTTGGTTGGGTGGGGGATCTCTGAATTTATCTAATTATTTATCTGCAATTTAAGTTGGATATGGAATTAAGGCATGGATTTAATTGATTATTTGCCTAATTTATTAAACATCGATATTCGAATATATTGCTTTGTAGTATGAACTACGGTAAAAATCCTAATTTTAGAATTATTTCCACGTATGCAAAGTTTAAGCGAGTTTTTTAAAATAATACTGCATGTGATATGAATATGACATTACACAAGAACAAGATATGTAACGATGACCGCTCACTTACTACCGCTCTCTATTAAATCAGATTGTTTTATTTTTTTTTTAAGCAAAGATCACCTATTTTTATTATAGCATATAACTTGATTTTATATTTTTCCACACATTTTTATTATTGCAAGTAAATTATCTCCTTCACCCATCACTTCTTAAAGTACAATATAATAAGACCTAAGTGTAATTAATAAAATAAATGCTACTCTTCCCTTTCAAATTAAATGTTTGCCTTTTTAACTTTTTTTTTACCAAATGCTAATTTATGTCCACCAGGGAACTGAATTTCGAATGTGAAAAGGCACTCTGAGGTCAATATTTCATGCATGCACCTGACTATGGACAGATTTAGTGTATGTTTAGTACAAAATATGTAAATAAAAAGTGGATAAAATTATGGATCATACGAAATACGATATAAAAATAATGTTCAATTAAAACTTAGTAAAAGATTTATAACTTATAAGACTTGACAAACATACACTTAATTGAAAGTAGTGGGGCCCATGCTGATTTATTTTATTTTTATTGAATTTGCCCCACGCTTATTTTTAAAAGTATTGGTTTTTAACTTTTTGACCAAATGCTAATTTATGTTCATCATGGTCCATGCACCTGGCCATGCGCAGATTTAGCGTGTGAATAGTGGGGCAGTGGAGCCACGCCACGTTGATTTTTTATTTTATTTTTTCGTGAATTTTACCGACGCTTGTTTTGAAAATTTTATAAGTATTGGGTTTATTAATTTTTTTTTTTTTTTTAAATTACTGTTTAAAATACAACCTATTAGTTTTTTTTCCCTTAGTAAAAGACAACAATCCATAAAATTACCCTCACTGCCTAATGTCCCTAATGTATTTTCTAGTACCTCCTTCTAATATCGTAATATGAGATATCTAATTTTACGAATAATACTATTTATTATTACTGTTGATGATCACCGATCTATGTGTTAGTGAGACAATAATGATAAATAGCATTATTCTAATTCCACACTCAAGATCCCAATCTCACCCGGCCCCATCCACTCCCTTCAAAATCCAAATCTCTTTAATAGATGCATCTACTAATGTTCTCAATCTATAAATTTCAATTTGTATGGTTGGATTTAGTATGTTTTAATTAAATTTGATTTCATTTGAGTTTCAAGGTTTGTTTATTTTGAGTATATGATCACATTCCGACATGTAAAGTTAATGTGCGCACTTCTATTTAATAAGTTGTTTAATTAGAATATGAACACATTTAATTTGATGAATCTTGTATATAGACTATAGTTGTGTTTAATTTTAATTAAAACAAATTGTATTTTTTTTACACGAACATTATGAAGAATTGACAGTTCAATTGTATTGGAATCGAATAATAGTTTAGTTGTGTGTATTTAAAAAAATATTTAACGGAATTTAAAATAAAACTATGAAACTTCACTACATCATTTTTCATAAAATGTTACTTTTTAATATTATTATCTTGTTTAGAAAAATGGTAGTCAAATCTTCACTCTGCCATGTGCCCACACTTGCATGTGACTTGTTTCAAATTATGTCAAAACAATTTTAAAAATTGTCAATAAGTCATACTTTCATAGATGTAATTTCTACGACAATATTTGTCTTGAGCAATTTGAACTATTTTTTTAAGAAATGATAATATAATCATTTTGTAAGCATAAAATAAATTAGTCAACATTTCAAATTTAAAAAATATACTGAGTATGATGGACATTTTGGCGGTGGATCCCACCGACACACGCCACGCAGATGCACATTTATTCTTTTATAGTAGTAATTAAAGTGTATATTATCCCTAAGCTTAGTCGAGCTGACCCAACCGATTTAGTATATCAGCTCAAGACCAAGTTCTAGCTCAGTGTGTATAATTAAGTAAACAAACCAAGCTCGTTAATGGCTAAACTCATTCTATTCCCTCTACCCCCACCAACACACAACACACAACACACAACACACATATTCCATTGCTAAAGTCTTAGTGCATTTTGCAGGAACTCGATGTGAATGTCAAGGAAAAACTTTCCCGTTTTTGCCATGTTCCGATATTACTAGTTGACGAAAGTAAGAATGTCTTTATGCAATAACAATTATATATATTCATCAGCATCACAAAATTATTAGGTGCTGATATATTGCACTTGCCTTCCAGATAGAGAACATCATCACCCTCTATGATGTTTCCAACATTTGGCGTGTGCCTTTGCTTTTGCGAGTAAGTAGTTATGCTCTGATTTGATATCGTTCTACACTTTTTGTTTTTAACAGTGATGTGACATCTGTTCTTCTTCCCATTTAGGACCAGAAGGCTCATGAGGTGATTCTTAACAGGTCAGAATTGCCATGGTTGGAAAGTACACTGGCCTTACAGATTCTTACCTGTCTGTGCTGAAGGTAAACTTATTGTGTCAATGGTACTTTCAACTGAAATATTTAATTTACTATCAACATGCTGCTAGCTGTAATTTATGTATATAAAGCACTAACTGAATTCCTATTTGTACTTTATTTTCTTCTTTATATACAAGTTTGAGAACTTTAAAGTTAATAAATTGGTGTATATCTGCATATATAACTATAGAAGTGCATATCTTATAATTTGATATATTTTGTCCTGCAATCTATCACCACTGTAGATGTATGTATATCTGCACATATAACTATACCAGTGCACCAAAAGGTAGTAACCAGTATGTACAAAAAATGGCAACCTTCAAACGAAGACAATTTTGCTGTATCCCAGTAGTTTCCTAAATAGTATACTTAAACTGCAACTTATTATTCTATTCCCAAAAGTGTGGAGAATTTGAGAATCTGTAATGTGCTATATACATAATCTATTCTTCTTGACAGATTGTTTACTGCACCTCTAAAGTGGTTTTTTTCAATGATGTTTTTTTGACTAAATTGATCAATCGGGTCATTGTATATTTTTCAATTGCTTTTTAATGTTAAATAGTATTTCATTAGGATAACTAAGTCGAGTTTCCGTTGTTGCTGTTGCTGTCGCTGTGCATTGACATCCAGTCAACTATAAAAAATAGAATTTGTTACTGTTGTTGTTAAATGAAAATTTTAAAAAATATTTTGGGAGTTAATGTAGACTCGGATTACATGAGTCGAACAACTTAACAATTTTGTGTCACCCCTCTTATTATCTTTTTTACTTACTCGTTTATTTTATTGTTTGCAATTTTATATTATTATTATTATTATTGTGGAATTCAAAACGTTTTACAATTTAAGAGATAGATTTTTAAAATTATATATTTTTTTTCTTTTCCTTTATTTCCTTTTCTTCTTCTATTTTCCTTTGAATCTTTTATTACTTTATTCTTTATCCCCAAAATATAAAGATGTTTATTTGACTAAACTAACAACCACATTGGATAAACAGATGTTAGGATCTAATGGCCAATTGCGAACATGACAAAATTGGTGGTGTAAACTAATATCAAATTAAAATAAAGTGACCCCGCTTAACACAAATTGAAGACTTGTAGTGTTGTGATTAGGTAAAGGCATAATAACCAATAAAATTAACGGACAAGGATTTAGATTTATGATTTATCCTACTTCATATTACTCTCTTTGTGCAAATATATATAGCAGCAAAATAGTACGATATTTATTTGGGAAATTGGCGCAAATGGTCTCTAACGATAACATTAGTGCATAAATGGTCCCTAACATTTTACTTTTGGTGGAATGGTCCCTAACATATCCATTTAGGTGCACAATTGGTCCTTTTTGACGGATTTTTTTTTAAATTCATTAAAACCTATCCATTTAGGTCTTGTAAATGGTCTTTCTCACTTTTTTTGTCTTTATTAGTGGGGGTAAAATTGTCAAATTACATTTTTTTCTTTCTTTCAATTGGCGCAAATGGTCTCTAACATTTACCTTAGTGTGGAAATGGTCTCTAACCTTTGTTTTTTAGCGCAACAGTCCCTAACCTATATGTTTTTGTGCGTAATTGATCCTTATTTAATTTAAAAAATTTGCAATTAGATTCCTAATATTTACAAAAAGTGAAAATGAGTTCGATACTTTAATTTTTTATTAAAAATTAAAAGAAACTAACAAATTGATAATATACTAAATTATTTTGTATATTTTATGAATTATTATAAAATAAGTAAAATTTAAGTTCATAATTATTAACAAATGTGCTAATTAAAATTATTTTATTATTATTAAGTATTCCTTCAGCAATTGATGCTAAACAAAACTTAAGTTGAGTAGAATTCATGGCTTACACTTCATATTATTTCAGACACTACTTTTCAATAGAAATTAAGAAGGTGATAAAGGTTGATATCTCTCCACCACCTAAGTTTTGTTTAGGGGATCTTAAGAAACATATATTTGGATGGATATACCAACATGCATATTCATACACAAGTACATTTTTAATTCCATTCATGTTATATAGGAGTTATATTCCCTCATTTTTTTTTTTTTTTTATATTCCCCTCATCTTTAGATCACTGGGAGAAAAAATGTACATTCATCTACTAAGCAAAGGAAAAGTGTACCCCTTAATCATCCCTTTTACTGTATTGTCATTCAGAAGTCAGGTAGCCATTCTAACTGTACTTTTCTCAAATACATTTCTGTGCCAGCATCCATAATCATGTGAAGGAATTCATTCATAAACTATCTGCGAATACAACACATGATGAAGAGAATATTCATGAAGGACAGGTAGCTGGAGCTCAAAAAATTCTGTGAGTTGCACAGGAAGGGATAATTTACACATCTGCATACATATGTACACATGCACATCTATATTTGTGATTTTATGTGTATATATAATAGATATAATATCCATCGGTTTGATACTTTTCTTGAATATAATCCATTGGCTAATGTTCAGTCAAGTCATCACTCTTCACAAAACTTTGGGGACTGTTTTCCTTCTTGAGATTCAATTCACCTGTCCAAAGGGTGGCTACTTGAACGTGAATGAAAAATTGTTTTATTTTTCTTAAGTGTCGATGCGCTAAAATTTATTGATTGCTACGAGGAGAGTGCACACCTTTACATTTCTGTATCTGTAGAATGACCAAGTAAAATACAGTAATTTCTAATTGTGTTTTGACTTTTGTAGCCAATTTGCTGAGAAGATATCCAGCAGTAGACGAAGTCCAGGAAGATTAGATGACACATTCATATAAGCGAGTGAGGCTCATTTCCAACGGAAAATGTCTCTTTGTATATATATACGAGAGGATACCGGAGACTGACGATTATAGAATAGCAATTGAGGCTCATTTCCAACGGAAAGTATCTGTGTGTACATACGAGAGGATACTAGAGACAGGCCAGCATAGAATATAGATTGAGGCCCATTTCCAATGGAAAATCTCTCTGTACATACGAGAGGATACCAGAGATCAGCGAGTATAGAATTGTATGAATTAGTAGCATATCTATGCTAAGATCAATCCCTGTAGAAAATCATAATTTTATTTGTGTATATGTGAGTAAATTTAATAAATAATCACCAAATTTTACCCAACATCACCCAACTTTGAAGTATCATTCATTGCTCACTCATCTATCTCAAACTATTACTCATCCATCACCTGATTCGTTTCCGTCAATTAATCTTAACGAAAAATGCCATGTGGTGGACTTAATCTTATGTGACACAAAAATCTATTAAAATCTGCCACATATATTTTTTTTTAAAAAAAGAGGAAAATCCGGAACAAACAAATAACGTCTACATACAAATTAGACGAATGCAACTTGAGTGATTCAGATAATGAGTTTGACGATATTTGTATGTAAACATTATTTGTTTGTTCCAGATTTTCTTCATTTTTTTTCAATGTGGCAGATTTTAACAGATTTTTGTGCCACAAGATTCTGTCTGTCACGTGACATTTTCCGTTAAAATTAATTGACGAAAATGAGTCGGGTGATGAATACTGGTTTGAGATAGATGAGTGAGCAATGAGTAATACTTCAAAATTGGGTGAGCAGGTGGTAAAGTTGGATGATTATTTATTAAACATATGTATATAAAACATTCCATGTATTAGTGGAAATGTTTGGTCTCAGATTTACATTTAGCATTTACTCCTTTTGATTGTGAACTTTTGATAATTGAAAGAGTGCCTCTAGGTAGAAATTTACCAAATATGCTCTGTACATATGGTGTAATTCCAGTTTCCTTACCCTTTTTCTATAAATTGTAAATTACAGTCTCTTTTTGTAAACATTTAGCAGAATCTGGTAGATCATTCAACTTGACCAACGCCTGTATCATATTTGGGGTTTTTGGAAACACAAACCTCAAAGAACGCCAGGGCCAGATACGATAAACTTGAAGCAGATTTCCAATACGTACATCAATATGATCAGGAACTGGTAAGCAGAAAGTTGTCGTCCATCGTTCCTCAAGTGCCTTCTCAGCTTTATCAAATAATCAGCATAAATAGGCGGACTGGCGTGGATTGGTCCGGTTATTTCAATACCCAAGACCACCTATTACGGTTCGAGTATTTCAGTAAATGAATCCATTTGGTTTCACGTAATTATTAGAAACAAACCCGAACCAACCATAATATTTTCTTTTTAAAAAAATCGTAAGTTAGATTGAAAACATACTTTGAAAAAAAAATAAAATTACAATTCGTTAACATTAGAATACGTTAGATATTAAAACAATTTCTGAAACATATAATTATTAGCTAGAAGAATAGACACTAGGATTGCATACCTCTCAAAGTTGAAGATTCGTTTTAGTTACAGAGGAGCTTCGCCTTTGCTGTCTTACTGTGTGTTGAGCGAGAGTGCGAGACAGACGACAATATTTGTATTGCATATTTGGGCAAATAACGATTGAGAATTTGGAATTTGAGTATTTGAAAATGTGTCAATTGAGTTTGGTTTTAGAGATGGTGAGTTTTGGACATCTCGTCTTTAATACCGCATGATGTTGGTTTGAGTCGAGTGAATAAATTATAAAAAATAAAAAATGACAAATTCGATTCCAAGTTGGTTACTCACAATTCCAGTTCAAGAACCAAGAACTAACCCGGACCCGGTCGGTTCTCGGTTCCGATTTCGATTCCTAATTTTATTTTTTTGAAACCATACCAGAACCTCCATTTCCAATTTAGAACGTTCGATTCGATTAAAATGCTCGCCTCTTAACACTTTAATCTTGATTTGTTCAAAGTTCAGCATTATCAATTTAGCCTCAAAACTCCGTTTTTCAATCTTCTCCTAAGTTACTCATTTTCTGGGGTAAACAATTTTTCCAATATTTTTACTTAAGTCCATCAAGAATGAAAAGTTCTCATTTTAGTCATCAAGTTTTCCAATCATTTCAATAAGGTCCTTTGCATGAATGTTTGAGGTGTTACGGTGGTAGAGCGCGGCAACGCCACCCAACCTGTTAGAAAGCAGAGCCACACATGAATCTGGGACCGAATCGTAGCCTAACTAACCAGCTTTTGTATGAGCTGCAGAAATATGCTATTTTAATCCAGGTCCATGGCCCAATTTTATCCTAATTTTTTTTTTTTTTTTTTTTAAATAAATTTTTATACAATCTAATACATTACATCAAATACAATCTTAGATAAATTTAGACTATATATTTTGAGATTTTTAAAGAGATTAATTTATAAAATTGGGGCTCTCGTGTATTAGTTAATAGATAAACATCAATTTTCTTTCAAAATAATTTTTTTTTTTGTTAATTGTAAACTATTTGTAATTTTTTTAAAAAAAATACAAATATTAAAAGCATGCTAGTCTTATTGTTTTGAGATATAAGCATGTTTGGCTTAAATTAAAAGATTTACTTATAAGTAAATTTAAAATAAATAATTTACTTGTCACACCAAATATATTTTGGATTGAAACTTAAATTAAACTAAATTTTAATTAAATCTAAACAATTTTATGTTGGATGTTGAGATTTTTGAATAATGTTTATCGGTGACTTTGACTTAGATTATTTTATATTGATATTATTTGAATTATGTATTTGAGCTATTCACAAAATGAGCGATTAGTGTTAAAGAGCAAAAAAATTCAAAAAAAATATATATCAAAATTGGGCTGGCCCACTAGCTGCCGTGGGCTAGATGGGTCAGGCCATCTTGGCCCGGTTTTATTTGGGTCAAGACCAACCCAACCCAACCCAACCCAAAAAGGCGGGCTACAATGATTTTGCCACCTCCAATTACAGGGGCCATCAGGCAGGGTGGCAAACAAAGGGTGGGGGAGGGACATTTTGCAATTCTTAAATGGGTAAATTCAGGGCCGGTCACTGTTTGGACACTTATGAGTTTTAAAGTCATATACTCAAAACTTAATTCAATTAAAATCACATTTTAGAGCTAAAAGATAAACATACCCTTAATTGTAAAAAAACGCTAATTGTGATACTGTTTTGTGGTGATACTGTTTTATTGTGATACTATTTTTTGTGATACTGTTTTGTGGTGATACTGTTTTTTGTGATACTGTTAAACCTATGATTTTGTACTACTAATGAAACATTTTAATAACAATATTATTC